>OY757249.1:0-1250000 GCA_963583935.1 Diaperis boleti | reverse complement strand
CCGTCGAAAACGGTGTTGCTGAGGGTCCCTGATAAGCGCATAACGTCCTTGGGGTGGTACTTCAATGCCATCACGACCTACCTGAGGAAAGTTGAGCCCCCTGATGACGTCAACCTGACGGAAGAAGAACGCCTGCTGTTAGATTCAGATGAGACAGTGTGCAGAATTAACAACTTGTATGACAACCTGTTGTTATTCTGCAAGACTTTTGTGGAAGAGTTGATGAATAGAGGGGACACTGGAAGCACAGTGGAGAGGAAGCAGATACTGGGAAAGTTCCTGGTGGAACTAACGGGAAAACCTCTGGCTTTTTTGGACCTGGAGCTATTCAAAAGCACCAAGTCTAGAGCCAGAAGTATAGCCGAAGCACTTGCTGAGAATTTTTGTGCGTTAGTTTGCGACCCGTTACAGTTTCTAGGGATGCGCGATGGGGACTTTTTTAGTGACCTGGTTAAACCTAACAATCTCTCCTTGGGCATCTTCTACTACTTAATATTGTCACAGGAAGTCTGCTTGCAGCGTGTCCCAAAGGTGTACAACTCAGTCTACATTTTACACAACTGCTTGTATTACATCAACGAATTGTTGTCCCAAAGTAATCAGTTTATAGTTGAGAAGGGCGTCCACCTAGCGGGGGCCGTACTCAAAGGCGTGGAATTTCAGCAGCTCTCCTATTTACTGTTAGATTCTGATCACCACAGCAAGTTCTGTAAAATAATTTCCAATGTCATTATTCACAATGAAAATGAGGGTGTTAGAAAGCAGAGTTTGGAGATCCTTCACAAGTATCTATGGTCGTTCGAGCCCCAGGGCCGCTTTCTAGTCATTCTAAACTTGTTGCAACACCTCACGCACTCGGGACTGAAAGGCGACATTGTGATGCAATACAAAGGGATGATCACTCACGAGATCGACAGCGGCAACATCAAGAATATGTCTCTCTACTATAAAAACAGCAAACTCTTCAGCCTCCTGGATGAATTCACGTCGCTGGAGAACAAGGAAGAAACAAATCTCGTCGACAATTCCGACCAAATCGTCTCGGCGTTAAATTTTCTCCGATACCTGATCCTCGCGGACGCCGCAAACGAAACCGGCATAGATCTCTACCTGCCCCGATTAGAAGAAGGATATTTCAAGCATCTCAAAGTTGGGATTTCGATGTCGAAAGAACACTACCGTCTGAAAATTAAGGAGGTGACGGAGGAGAGTGACTCCACCGAGAAAGAGAAGACGGAAGTGTCGGTTTCGGTTGCCGGGAAAAATCTGCTGGAACTGCCTCCAGAGGGAAAGATCGAGATCTTGAACTTGTCGTTGACCACTCTGGACGTGCTGGACAGCTTGTTGAGTCGGGTGGTGGAATGCATTAATTCGAAAAAGAGCAAGGTGTAAATTTTTGTAATAAATTATTGGCGATCACGGCGTTTTCATTACTACCTAAAATTTATGCAGGGCGATTTTGAAGATGTGTCCAACCGGCATACGTTTCGCAACCCCGCGCATTTTTTATTATTTATCCTTTAACAGTTCCACACCCATGGACTCCGTACCGCACGACCGCCACTCGGTCTTCTTCTCCCCAAAGCGACGACCCCGAAAGAGACATCAAAGACACGATCCTGGCGGCGTCGTTGCCCTTCGTGGTGGAACTGGGATGGTCCCGCAACGCCCTCAGCGCCGGCGCCAACGCCGTGGGTTACCCCGGGGTCAGTCACGGCCTCTTCCCCAAAGGCGGCGCCGACCTGATCCACTATTTCCAAAGATGTTCCAACATAAGACTGGTGGAAAAACTGAAAGAGGTACCCCAAAATGTCAGCGCGACCGCAATACAACGCCCGCTCGTTTCAGCTAGAAAAGGCACAATACGAGTGCCCCATCGCTCCACCCGAGTTCGTCGAAAAAGCCCTTCGCAGCAGGCTGGAGATGATAATACCGTATTTGAGCAGGTGGCCCCAGGCGATAGCCATTATGGCTTTGCCGCCGAACGTGCCTAACGCCTTGGCGACGCTGTTGACGGACGTCGATGACATCTGCCACTACGCGGGGGATCGGTCGGTCGATGTAAGTGAAGATGTATAAATCACTTGTGATGTACCGGATCGTTTCAGTTCAATTGGTACGCGCGGAGGTTGGGTGTTGCGGGTGTGTACAAAGCGACGGAGCTCTACTTAATACAGGACACATCGCCAGAGTATAACGCCACGTGGATGTTCTTGAACAAGAGGCTGAAGGAGGCGGTGCAAATCCACGAAATAGTCTGCAAGGCGGATTTGGGAAGTCAGAGTCCCAAGGACACCGTCACGTCGGCTTTTGTTACGGTGAGTAGGTAAAAGAGTTGGGTTTGTACTCAGTTTGTTCTTGCAGGCAAGGAACATCCTCGGAGTCAACTGGAGCAGATAGCACCAGAATTTATCTGTGTTATGTACATTTTCGTATTGTTTTGTTCATAGGTTTTGTTAAATAAAAGACCGCGTTTCGGTACTGTACCAAGTGTCTTTGAAACCCCCTGTATACGTTTCTTTGACTTCCAATTAATCACTTATTAAGTATGAGGAGTGCGTTAAATGTAAATGTAGAATAGTGTCAATTAATGATTCAAAGATATATTACAGCAAAACGCAAAATTAAATCGATTTAAACCTCGATAGAAAAGTCCGCGGAAAATACACAAAATTTATATTTTAGATCCCAAATTCCGGGTTTCAGATTTCAAATTCCACATTTTAGGTTTGAAGCTACAGTTGAGACTTATATTTGGGTTTAATTCCCAATTGTAGATTTTTTAAATTACTTTTTTGATTCAGTATTTTTCTAATTATATTCTAGTTAAGTCAATACATGTCTCATTTCCCACATTTTAAAGTAAAAACCATAAAAAAAATTATTCGCCCGTAGGCAACACCCCCTGCACTGTGGCTTGTTGTGCATCTTATACAAAATCGTTTTTATTCAGAGATTACAAAGAGATTCACGTTCTAGTTAACACATGCATACACCTTGGCTAGTATTTGGTTAATACTCTAAACTAAATATCTTTATTCTTATTATTCGAGATTATGAAGATTATGGAGATTCGTAAATACCAGGACGGAAAACCTAAACTATTTCAGATCGTAGCAAAAATGATAGTGCACCGGATCCGGGGGCACCGGCGGCGGATCCTGCGGGATCGTCACCCCTTCCGCATCCAACAGTCTCAGCTTGATCTCCATCGACAACAACGTGTCCAAGTCCCGATCAGTCTCCTTGCTGCACATCCTCTGTCCGAGCAACGCGTTGATGCCGTCGGTCCAATACGCGAACGTCATCTCGTCGGGGGCCACGCAGTCCAACGACTGCAAATCGACGCTTTCCAGCGCCAAGGAAAAGGCCAACTGGTGCGAAGCTTTGCGGGCCCTCATGTGTGGGCAATCGCGGCCGACCAGCAACGCTCGGATGTCCGCCACCGCCAACTTGGAAGGAAGCTCTTCCGTGCTGGGGGCGCTCTTTTCGTCGCAGTCGCCGTAGTGGAGGACTTTGTGGTTGGGGCTGAGGCGGATGTACCAGAATTTGTCTTTGATCCTTTGGCCGCGGGCCGAGTATTTTGTGAACCTGGTTCCGTCGACGAGGAAAGCGAGACGTTGCTGTTTGACCAAGTTTAAGATGTCGGGGGTGATCTGCTCGCGGAGCTCGACGATGGGGCGAGCGTGGGACTCCCACTCTTCCCTGGAGGTTCGTTCGAGTTGCCACAGTTGGGTGATGTCGCTGTAGGTTAGAGTTTGGAGTTTGACCTTGAGTTGATCCAATGAGGCTGGGGATACGTCCAGCGAACGAACGATTTGCTCCCGGACGACACTGGCCACCTTTCCGAAATCCTCGGAGGTGGCGCGCATCTCCTTCCACGTTTTGTTCAACAGGACTATGCAGATGCAAAAGCACTCTTCAAAGGGGTTGTCGTGGGTGAAGAACAAAGGCTGGAAGGAAGCTCCCTGCTCCGAGGGGGCTTCCCCGATCTTCAGCAGCTCGCAGAGAATGCGTACTAGCTCGACGCTCGCCCTGCCGAAGGGGCACTCGTGCTCGTCAGCCCTGCAGCTGTTTTCAAGGACCAACTTGGTGTAGCTGTCCACGTGGTTGCGGGCGAAGTACACCATGCAGTCCAGCGCCAATAGCCCTGGGGGCGTTTCGGTGAAGTCCAGAGCGGGATTAATGTCGTTCTTGAATCCTAACTTTTTGTAGTCACGGGTGAATCCCCCGGGACCCCTGGCGCTCCCGGCCCCCTCCCCGTCGAATGCGATCCTTCTGAGCTCCTTGATCTTGTCGTGACCGTCTTGGTCCTGGGGGTCCATTTTGGTAATCATCCTCTGTTCCAGCAGCCCCAACATGAGAGTTTGCAGGACGTATAATTGGTGAGCCATTTCGGCCCCCTTCGCCGCACCCGTTTGCAAGATGTGATTCTGGATGACGCTGCGCACCTGTTTGGAAGTGAGAGTAGCTGCCAATTGTCGCCGTTTAGTGGAATCCGCTCGCAGTAACAGGGCGTTGATCAGAGCAACCGCGTTTTGTTGGACCACCGGCGTCTCCTGTAGGTGCCCTACCAGTGCTCCAATCGGGACCTCTCTCTCTACTTGTCCGTAACCTTCGCTGCTGTTTAGCACGATGTTCTCTAAGATCGACAGGGCGGCCTGCGTCACCTCGGGCTCCTGCTGGGTGTTCACGAAGCTAGCGACCCGGTTAATAAAGTCCCCATTGAGGATGTCCCAGGAAACGATCCCGTGCTCCATCAGCTCCACGAACGACTGCAAAGTGTGCGCCAACACGGCCCCCTTGAACTTACCGCTCTCGATTTGCTTGATGATGAGCGTCAGCCCCTGCTTGTTGATGAAATCGAGAGCAAAGGTCATATCGGCACTCAAATTCGACAACCGCAACATCGCCAAAGCCTTTTCCTCGGCAGCCCCCGACTGGAGCTTCTGTAGAATGTCTTGAGCTGTCTTCGACGGCGAGTATTGCAGCCTCAGCACCGACCCGTTCTTGATCTCGTTCCTGTTCTTCTCGGTGATGTAGTTGCGGTTGTTGCTGTCGTTGAACTGAAGCGCGTACTGATCGGGGTCCGAGAGGTGCCAGCCGTTGCAGAGTTCCTGGATTATTCCGGCGAGGGGCTGCTTTTGGTTGAACTCGATCAGCTGCGGGACCTGATCGGTCATTTCCACCGCGATCTTCACGATGTACGAGTCCTTCATTGCTGGCATTTTGTCGGGGACGGCGACTACAACATTGTGGGGGACACCAAGGAAGCGATTTATTTAATCTGTATTATCGTGGGGCGAAATCAAAACATGTTGACAATTGTGACAGGAAGTCGGATGACACATGCGGCGCGGGCACGCCTATTCTGGGACTGCCAATCTTGTAACACCACCGACCGAGACTTATTTTTAATTAGAATTGGGGAGTAAAAACACAATTATTTAAGTCACAATAAAACCTTACTGCTAATCATTATCTATTTAATTTTTTATTATACATGTGTAAGTTTCATGTTGGCAACCTTGAATTTACATAAGTTGTCAACTGTCAAACTCTCTGAAAAAACACTGAAATATTTTTAAAAATCTACAAATTTTGAAACATGCTGACCACCTTGAAGACGTTAGGATCGTGCATGGTAACTACCCGATATTCACGACTCCTTCAATTCCCTGTTGTGTATTACATAACATAACCCCACTTTCCAGCGCCAAACTTTGAGAGCCCGTGCCCTCACCACCGCCTCCGCTCTCCAACATGAAGCCGTCTTTAACCACAGAGACACCGCCGAGGACAACGCCGACACCCCCTTCGACTTCACTGCTGACAACCAAAAAGTAACAATCCCTAATTTGTCGCCCATCATTACTAAGTTTTTCTAGAGGGTTGAAGCAATCCTGGCCATCTACCCGGAGGGTCACAAACGGGGGGCCATGATCCCGTTGCTCGATCTCGCCCAGAGACAACATGGTTGGCTTCCAATTTCGGCCATGCATAAGGTGGCAGAAATCCTAAACTTGCCCAGAATGAGGGTGTACGAAGTTGCTACTTTTTACACAATGTTCATGAGGAAGCCGACGGGGAAGTACCACGTGCAGGTTTGCACCACCACCCCTTGCTGGTTGAGGGGCTCCGACGAGATTTTGGAGGCCGTCAAGTGCAATTTGCAAATTGGGGTGGGGGAGACGTCCAGTGATGGGTTGTTTACTATCTCAGAGGTGGAGTGTTTGGGGGCTTGTGTCAATGCCCCCATGATTCAAGTTAATGATGACTATTTTGTAAGTTAAAAAATGAATCGCTGTAAATGTTTGTGCTAATCTGTGATTGCAATTTTAGGAGGATTTGACAGTCAAGGATACTGAGGAGATATTAAATGACCTGAAAGCCAACAAGAAGCCCCGGCCAGGTCCCAGGTAATCATTCAAATTGTTCAATAGGTTTTAAATTTCGGAAAATCGTCTTTAATGGCGGTGGAGATTTTTGTGGTTTGAAGGAATGTTCAAAATCACCATGTATATGTTGGGTTCTTATAAGACATTCCCTCAAAATTAAACCATCAGGCTTTGACAGAGATGCAGTGATGAAAAACTTTATGCATTTTCTAAGTTTCCTCATCCTTCCAGAAAATACATTAATGACAATTCAGCCAGATACTGAATCAAGAAGTTTTTTTTTTTTTTTGTTAATATTGTTCTTCAGTTATCTTTATAATTTAAGTTTTGGCTTTACTGACTTGCTTGTTAAAACGTTTCTGGTTTCTTAATTGTTTTCAGGTTTGCAAGTTTAGAAGTTTAGAGAAATATTTTTTTATTTGGTTTCTCATAGCTTCCCACACTTGCTAAGATTTGATTAATTTTTCAGAAATGGGCGCTTCGCGTCCGAGCCCATCGGAGAGCCCACCTGCTTGGCCGGGGAGCCCCCAGGCCCCGGCTTCGGCGTCCGCCCCGACCTCTAATGTCATTGTGATTTTTAAATAAATTATGTTTAGAATTTATTCGTTGCATTTTTTTTTGTTGGTGCTGCGATCTCATTTTTGAGCACCATGGAGCCCACCAATGGTTCGCAGCGCATCCGACCACGTGATCGCCTCCGTCCTCGCGATTGGTCGCTTCGAACCTACTCGATGATGTCATTTTTTTGAGTTTGTGTTGAGTTCCGACAATTGGCAACACTGTCGGAAGCCATTTTTCCGTGGCGTCTTTATAAATTATAAACAACTTTTGTGTCCCGAATTCAAAAAAAGTGGGTGAATCATGAAGCGCAAAGGTAGAAAGAGCAAAAACGCCGAGAACGGCGTCAAAGAGGCGGAGGAGCAAAACGGGGATGCGTCCGAACGCGAAGAGCAACCCGAGCAGGACTCAGAGCCCGAGGAAAAGCGGAAGAAATCTGGAGGGAAACGGAAAAGCGCATCGAAAAAGGCCGAAGAGACTGCAGAGCAGGAGGCCCAATACGAGGTGAGTGCGGCGGGAAAAAAAATTTGGCGGGGTTTTGGCGGCATCCACCATTGTTGATGTTTTGACTTTAGGTGGAGCAAGTCTTGGATGAGAAGAATATCAGGGGGGTCCGCCACTACCTGATCAGATGGAAGGGATATGAGCCTGAATCAGACACCTGGGAGCCAGAGTCCACCCTTAATTGTGCAGAACTGATTGCAGAGTTTAAAGCCAAACATAAGAAGGGCAAGCCTAAAAGTTCACCATTAAAAAAGAAGAGTAAAAATTCTAGTAAAGAAACCGACGCTACATGGGACGAAGATGAGAACTTTGAGGTAAAAACGACAAAAAAAAACAAAAAAAAACATTTCAGTCTTATGTCAATAGGTTGACCGCATCCTTGATGTTTACTTCAAAAAGAACGGCAAACGCGAGTTCTTGGTGTCCTGGAAGGGCTACCCCACAGAACAGAACAGCTGGGAGCCTGAGGAGAACATGGACTGTAAAGATCTAATCAAAAGGTTTATGGAAAAAGTGGAGAAGGCCAAGGAGGTGGATCATCGTCAGTTGAGAGTCAACCGAGCACACACAGACAGATTCACTCTATCCACCTCAGACACTGGACGCAGATTAAGCAGAAGAAACCAAGGGAGGCAGAGGTAACATCTGTTTATATTTAATCCAGTTCTAACTTTCATCTACAGGGTGCACTACCACGACGCTGAATAAGAAACCAGTAGTACAATACCATTAAATATCAATGTGTTTATTTAAGAAATGTATTATGAGATTCTTATTATACTGAAACTGGTTTTTTTTTACAAAATTTCTTTATAGTGCAACAGAAACTTTTTGATTTAATTTACATTGGATGAATATGTTTTATTCGAATAAAAATATAGAGTATAGTGTATTTATGTACTAAATGTTTGTGCAAATAAATTTTTACAAATATTTTCTCGTTTCGGCGTAGTCACCCCTAGTTTGAATTTACCGCCCGAAACTGCCAGTCCGTTGCCAACTCTAACCTTTCCCAAACTACGACGCGACTGAGAAAATGAACGTTTTCAGCACCGGCACCAACTAAAAGTGCGCCCAGTTCACCCACATTGCAGGGGCTGATTTATTTATCGGATTTCCATAAAACTCCCGACTGTCAACCTTCGGCCATGTTGGCGCTCTTGAGCCCAAGGATGCATTTCGTGTAATCATGACGTGATTTTTAAAATTCTCCCCAAAAATGCAGTTGTGAGCCCCTAATATGTGCGAGTTGCCGTGGTACCCGTTGGCTGAAGTCTACCTGAAGAATCGCGACAATTCCAAGGAAATCTACTGTCTTTGCAGCAGGGCTTTTCTGAGGTAGGTTAGGTTATGTCTGTCGTCTGTCAAATTTGGCCGCCATCCCATTTAAAACTCTTGTAAAAACCGTTTTTAACTAAATTTTGTAAATATGGTACGTCCAGAATGAGTGGTAGCGAAAATGGGGCCAAGGCCCCCGTGATTCACGACTTCTGCATCATCAAGCCCATAAGTCGGGGGGCTTTCGGTAAGGTGTTTTTGGGGTGCAAGAAGACAAACACCGACGTGATGTACGCGATTAAAGTGATGAAAAAGACGGAGATGGTCAATAAGAACATGGTGTCTCAAGTGGTGAACGAGAGGAACGCGTTGGCGCTGACGAAGAGTCCCTTTTGTGTACAGTTGTTTTACACTTTGCAGACGTCCTCGTCTGTCTATTTGGTGATGGACTACATGGTCGGGGGCGACTTGAAATCGTTACTGAGCGTCTACGGTTTCTTCGACGAGAGCATGGCAGTTTTCTATGTGGCAGAAGTGTGTCTGGCGTTGCAGTACTTGCACAACCACAGCATCATCCACCGCGACATCAAACCCGACAACATGCTCCTGTCTAAGGAGGGCCATGTGAAACTCACCGATTTCGGACTGTCTTGTGTGCAAATTCACCGAGATTTGGAAATTTCGGATTTCGAAAATGCCACTCCAAACCTGTGTACCCGCACCCCCGGACAACTCCTCAGTCTCACCTCGCATCTGAGTTTCGGCTCGGGCAACTCTCGAAACTACGGCGACATGAGTAAACACGAGGATTCCGGTACCAACTTGGAGCGGAACGTCAGCTGCTCGGCCTTATCGGGAGTGACTTTTTTATCGGCCGAAGGACCGTCGTTGCAAGTGTCAGAAACCAGCTCTTACCACACGTGCGCCAGCACTCAAAACGACGAATCAAACTGCGCCACGTCCCCTGTGAGCCGCAGGGGCTGCTATAAGTTTCGAGGGGGCGAGCGCAAGCGGAAGAAGCGCTCACCCACCCCGGACTTGCCCCGAAAGTCTTACGTCAAATCGGGACTGACGGGCGAAATTGAGATTCTCCGTCTCGACAATAACAGCCCCCCGAAGGGGGTCACTTTCTCCACTCCCGTCTCGAATCAGAAACCCAGTAAGGTTTTAAAAGCGACCCGATTTGCCTTACCGAAGGAAGAGGTGAAAACTGAAGAGCACATAATGAGTCCCATTACCCCATTACCCCAAACCCCCCGAACTCCGTACAGAACCCCCAAGTCGGTCAGGCGGGGACAGTGGACCTCGGACCAACGAATCCTGGGCACCCCCGACTACTTAGCCCCCGAGCTGTTACTACGGAAAGGCCACAACTGCGCCGTCGATTGGTGGGCCCTGGGCGTCTGTTTCTACGAGTTCGTCACGGGGATCCCTCCTTTCAACGACGAGACCCCGCAGCAAGTCTTCAAGAACATCCTCGAACGGAACATCGAGTGGCCCACGGGCGACGAAGCCCTGTCGAAGGAGACGGTCGACGCCATAGAGGCCCTGCTGAATCCCGATCCGGAAAACAGGCCCAAAGCTCCGGAAGTCATGAAGCTGGGGGTCTTCAGGAAGACGGATTGGGATAAATTGCTGCAGGCGCAGCCGCCGTTCGTGCCGGACCCCTACGATTTGACGGACACCGGTTATTTCCAAGCCAGGAACGAGTTGCTCAATTTTAATATATCGAATTTCGATTCATAGGTTTTATTATAAAGGTACTATTGATGTAATTAAACTTTGTTACGAGAGCGGTGTTGCTTTTGTTCGTTCCACATATACAGGGTGACTGAGAAAAAACCTTTTAAGACTACATACATCTTTTTACCATATTTAAAATAAAATTATTCCATAAATTATTATATCTATCGTGGAGATAATTTTTGACGGATGGCGGTAAACTTTTTTTCTCAAATTGTACTTACATTATTTTATTCACCGTTTTTTCTGAATAAAAAATTCGCACAACTAGATTCTATACGATCCTTATTCGATTTTAATAAAACATATGCAAAGTTCTTTATTCGCTACAAACTTAAATCGTCATTTTTTCCATACGAATTCCAAGGTCAAAGAATTTTTACTTCGTTCTCTAAAAGCAGTTAGGTTCACCCGTGTTTTTAAGTTTTTAGTTTGTTCATTTCTTAGAATTAGCAATTATTGCTTCTACCTGCATAAAGACATTTGCATTTTACATTCACAGGGACAGGTATATAATTCGGGAACTCCCTAATTTGCATTTTCTCAATACCACAATTACCACAGGTCCATTAAACCGTTTCCGGGGTTTGCATTTTGTATTATAAAAGACAAACTGAAAACGATAAAGGTTTTGAAGAATTAGAATCTGTTTGTGTCCATGAGTTTTGCAGTGCAATTTATTTAACGAACTGTATCAATTTGGACGAATTCAATTATAGTATCTCTTAGACTATAATATAACGTGAAGCCCTAAAACGAAAAGTTGTTTTCTGAGATACCAGCGCAATTTCGGCTAGGATTTTCAAACGCTGTACATTTACCGCCTCTTGTGACGTTATTTCGGGGGAGCATTCTCATTGGTTCATGCGTCTCTCATTAGTCCGCGCGTCTAGTAACTTTGAATTTTATCTGGTGAATTTTGTCCCCTGTTGACGTCACAGAAAGGCGCGCGTTTCAAATAAGACAAATGTTTCGATTTTTTTTACCTAGTAAACGCGTGATTTCGAATAAACAAAAAATAGGGGTATAATACTTTTCCGTCTAGTTTCTAGTTTTTGAAAATTGTGGGACGACCCCATTTCGGGTCGGGCTTTATGCAGCGTAATTAATAGATTAGCTCAAATTGCTGCAATTGTGTAATTTGAAATCCTTAAACTTAATTTAAAATCTATTTCATTATAGAAACAAAGACGACAGTCTTAAACGGTCCGCCTTCTCAGCGGAATTCAGCGCTTCTGAGGAAGAACCCCTGATCGACGAAGAAGTTTCAAGCGAATGCAGTTCCTTGCCTCAAATTTTAAAGAATAAAACTAAGCAAGAGGTAAGTGAACTATAAATATACTGTTTTTTTCTGTTACGCACTGTAATGAAATAAATATGTATCGAAGCAATTTCACTTCGCCACAATCGACTTTTGAGATGCAAATTTAAGGATTTTTTGTTTGGACTTTTAATCCTCAGTTCTAAGTTCCGTGGGTATTTGTTATTGAAAATTTGGCTTATCACAATCCGGTCATATCTACCTGCTAAGGGTAGGGGTTGAAGGTATTAATGCTGGGGGGTGGGTCAGAGCTTGTCCATTTCCACTTCATAGTCTGTCCGAGCACCATGAAAGTTCTCATCTCCTCCAACTTGAAGGTCGAACCCGAAAGCCTCAGTTGCTACTGCAGCGCTTCCCACACCGACAACCATTCCACCGACGAGCACGACAGCCTCCGCGACTTCCAGGAGCCGCGCCCCCCGCATCGCGGCCTCCAGTCCAGCGACAGCGGCGCCGACCTCACCGAATACCTCCGCCAGGACCTAGAGGGCGACTGGCAGAAGTTCTGGTCCCTCAACGGCGAGAAGCTCATCTGGAAGTCGTGGATAGCGAAGTACAGCGAGTACATCAACCCCGACTATCGCCAGTACGTCCAATGCCAGGCCAGTCGCCAGCAGCTGACCCTCGACGTGCAGGGCAAGAACCGGATCCTGGTGCGGAACCTCTCGGGCAGCGATGACAAGCTGAACGCCGAGGTGTCGGAGGGCTGGAACCCCCTGTCGCCGGTCAGCGCGGAATGCGAGACGGACGCGGAGCAGCTGCTCAGCTCGAAATGCGGCTCGCTGAGGACCGTGGATTCGATGACTAACGTCACGCGGATGACGATTTCGTCTTTGGATTTGAGTCAGAGCGACAACGGGTCGGAGAGTTTCTCGTCGGTGAGCTCCCTGCAGAGCTCCTTGAGTTCCACGAGTTCCGAGGAGAACGAAGACGATTTTCAGCATCAGTGGCACATTTTGTGGAAGAGACACTATTACGAGGAGTTTGCGAGGCAGCATAACATCTTCGTCGTGTCTTGGAAGGGGCAGAGTTCAGGTTCGTACGTTTGCGAGTTTTTAAGAATTAATTTATTTGGGACTCTTTCAGATGTCTCAAAAATTGACAGCGGCGTCCCAACCACAACAAAGAAAAGTATTGCTGTAGTGATCCCGTTCAAGACAGATTGCGAAAGGGGCATTCCAGAGAACACCATCGCGATTAACGCTCTGAGTAATTTGATAAGTAACTTGAAAGTTTCTGAGGAACCTAGCGAGTACGACAGCATGGACGAGGAGAAGACGCAGATGGCGGCACTGGGGCTACCCACATCGTTCGGGGTTCAAGCCAAGCGAGACAGTGCGGAGATGGACACGAAAAACTCTGGTGATTTCGAATCCTGCCGCAAGAGAATCAAAGCGGCCTTCAACCTCATGGGGGTAGAGTACCACGACACCAAAGACAAGGCTTTATCGGGACAGGTGCATTACAAAATGAGGCACATCCGTCTGCAAAACCGACATTTGAAACTGCGGAACGAAAGACCGAAACACACTTACTTTGACGACGACGGTAACGTTGTCAGCGAAACTGTGGTTCCCGAGGATGTAAGTAACACTGTAGAATGGAAGTATTTTATTATTTATTACAAATATTTGCAGGAGAAATTTCACAGTGTGCTCCCCGACAGTCCTGAAGAGAAAGTTAGTTCTGCCGACGATGAAATCGCCGAATCAGTCACCCAAATCGAAGAGACGGCCGAAGAGCCTTTAGCCCTTAAACGCAAGAGAAGGAGGAGGAAAATCGGGATCCCACCCGAAATAAAAGAAAACTCTCATTTGCGCAAATTCTGGCACCGACGCTTCAAACTCTTCAGTAAATTCGACGAGGGAATAAAGCTGGACGAAGGTACATGATACACACTTATCCTAAAGTCGCAGTATTGACGAAATCATTTGCAGAAAGCTGGTACTCCGTCACCCCCGAGCAAATCGCCCGCTACACCGCCGAAAGATGCAGCTGCGACGTCATCGTGGACGGCTTCTGTGGGGCCGGGGGCAACACTATCCAATTTGCGATGACCTGCAAACAAGGTACATCCCCCATCTCACCTCCTTACCGCTTTCACGCAATCGTTCCCAGTTATAGCAATAGACATCGACCCGAAGAAAATCGAGCTAGCCCGCCACAACGCCCAGATCTACGGCGTCGCGGATCGCATAGAGTTCATCGTGGGGGACTTCTTCCAGCTCGCACCGACCCTGAAGGCGGACGTGGTGTTCTTCAGCCCCCCTTGGGGCGGCCCCTCCTATCTCAAGACGCCGGTGTACGATTTGGAGACGATGTTACAGCCGGCACCGATTTCGACCCTCCTAGCGGCCGGGAGGGCCATAACCAGCAATATTGCCGTCTTTCTGCCAAAAAACAGCAACTCGTTTATAGTGAGTAAATTTTGCAAATGGTAGCCGCCAAATTAACGCGATTTTTTTGCAGTTGATCGACGAAGCACAAAATGAAGGCGGGGTGGAAATCGAGGAGAATTTCATGGAGGATGTTCTCATGTCCATCACCGCTTACTACAATGATCTCATTAAGAAAATATGAATTGCGTTAGGTTAAGTTGAAACGGTCACGTCTTTGTTTTATTTTAACAAATTTTTTTATACTTGACTTATACTTATGTTCGTTTTATTAAATTATTACTTTTATGGGAAGTTTGAATTTGGCGCCGCCACTGTTGCCTATAGCAACCTAGGGATTTTTCATTTACACCAGGTTTGACAGATCAAGTAAAAACATCATAAATCGTCCACAATGGTAAACTGAAAACAAAGTTTTGGTTTATCTCATTGGAAATTGCTTCAGGATGACGGTTTTAATGGTGAGTGTCTTTTGCACGTTTAATTTTTTCGAAATTGTGGACACCCTGATAACCTGTTTGCAAATTTATGACATTAGTCATCTGTTTATAAACTATTGCATAAATAGGCATTTGCAAGGATCTTCGTGGATGGACTCCTTACAAGGATGCTGTTGTGCATATTGAACACCAAAATAACAATTTCGGGTAGTGCACTTCGATCCCCTTACTGAATTTCATTTCTTTCTTACAAGTGCAGCATTTCTATCTAATACTTCACCACAGTTTAACTGCAATGCCATTACTATTTAGTAAGCCCCTCCTTCCAGTTCATAACTCCGCCCACTGAGGTTCAAGAGCCGACTAGTCGCTCCTCCCAAGACAGCCATAACCTAAAAGAAGCTTTTCCTGTTTTCATTCCATCAGTAAAATCCAATCATTGTAGAAATCACTACTAATAACACGGTTGTAGATACGATATCCTAAAACCATAATTATAAAACGAGTACTAACTCGATAGGTCAAAAGTGATGAGCTGTATCATTCTTATTTTTTGTTTGATTTTAACTACAATAGTATAACAAGTGTTGAAAATGAAAGATTTCACACGAGTATGCAGATCGCCTACGGCTCGTGACTCAAGCAAACGAGTGTGAAATTGAATTTTCAACACGTGTTGTACACTATACTTTTTCTACGACTGCATAAAATACACAGAAAAACACGAAAAACGCATGTTTTTATTTTTATTTATTTTATAACGTTTTATAATATCAAACATAATAATATATTTATTGTTATCTACTTAATTACAATTTTCCAATTTAATTCCAAGAGTTTCCATTTTTTAAAATATATTTTCTGTCAATGAAAAGCTTGTGGAACGTGAGGGAAGTTCATTTTCTGCCAAGATCGTTGAATTTTCACTGGGAGGTTCAACTGATGCAACAATTTTATTCGACATTGGTACATATTTTGTTGTATCCTTCGGCAACAGCACTGGAACGCCAACCTCCATGGCGTTTGATGTGTATATATTTTTTGTTTTTTACAAGCCCACCATTATCAATAAATAAATATGACCTGGCGCTGAGTTCAAAAATTTGTTAAAATCTTGTGAATCTAGAATTTTTGATTTCTTCGGGACGTAATTTTCTGTTTTTTTTTTTCAAAAACTTTTAATTTTAGGTATTTAGATATGTATGTATATTTTAACACTTATCGTATTCCTCAACATTGAATATTGAGACCACATTTACGATCTTTCAGATAATTCTTTAAAATAAACTAGAAACAAACTTAGAGATAATAACAAATTTTACAGCTTAAATTTTAAAATTTTGGCGGCGGTTCCCCCAGGAATGTATGTTTAGTTGCCTAAGTACACTAAATTATTATTAGCGTGCGTTCTGGATTTGTGTGCAATAAATGAATTTCAAGTGTAGTTACTGGTGTTTTTTTTTTACACTTTTCATAGCAGTCGTAGAAAAAGATATTGTTTAACGGATGACTTTCAAGGTCAAGCGATAAATAAGAACGATACAGCCATGTCAGTTTATTGAAACATCCTGTATATTATGGTAATGTTTAAGGTAATGTTTAATAAAATTTTGAGATATTGAAAGTGGTAGGATTTTCTAAGTTTGCATATCTTTAAGTTTGAGAATTTTGAATTAGGGAAACATTCAAAAATGGAGGACAGATCTGGCGATCTAGAGAGCCACAAAGAAAACGCGTTCTTATAAACTGTCTCGTATGGGCTGTGGCATCGTCTTGTTAAAAGTGTCATACCGGTCGTAACTGCTGGTCCGACTTCCAGAATATTAATTGCGGTTTGAGAAGAATCCCAAGATGCTCTTCTCGGGAACTGAGGAATGTTTTCATTTAAATTTAACAAGGCTTCTGCAAACCTGATCGGATTTTATTGATGGAGTGAAAGCTGTAAAAGTCACTACAAAATCTCTAATCTACACGTCGATTGTAGTTTGACAAACTTTCATAATGAATTAATATTCTAACGAGAATTTTATTCGGTGCTGCGTTACCACTTATAGATACGTAAAAGTTGTTAGTTGGAGATTTTTTTCCAAATTGTAGAAATTGTAGTCACTAGATTTGCACACTCTTGCACTGCTATCTTCACCCCCATTAATCGTATTTAACCCCCGTAGCCCTCGGTATTCTATCTAGTCTAGGCAGTAGGCGGAGTTATGAACCCGCCCCTCACGCTAGCCCCATCGAGTCGGTTGAGTGAGTCCTTCTTGCAGGTGAGGTGATGGTTCGTTGTTTCGGTCGCGGCGATGGAGCCTTCCAGGCCTAGTTCTTATCTAGATCACTACTAATATTTCTGGTGGTTGGGGATAAACTGTATGCACAAGGTGCAGGGTTGCATGTTAACACATTCTAGTCACAAAGCCATCAAACACACAAATGACTAACGCGCAGGCCAAAGAGAAAGTGCGCAAACACGAATGCGCGGTCTGTTCGAAGAAATTCCTCACGAAGCACGATCTCAAGAAGCACCTGAGGGTGCACACGAACGAGCGCCCTTACGTGTGTCAGGAATGCAATCAGGGGTTCCGGCAGGCCGGCTCGCTGAAGAACCACGTGGCGGCGAAGCACTCGATCGGGCTGCCCACGTTGCAGACGTACGTTTGCCACTACTGCAACAAGGAGTTCCCGGTGAAGGAGAGGTTGCGATTGCACATACGGATACACACGGGGGTGAAGCCCTACCAGTGCAGGCTGTGTCCGAAGAACTTCGCGAGAGGGGGGCAGCTGGTGCAGCACATGAGGACGCACACGGGCGTGAAGCCGTACACGTGCGGAATCTGCAAGTCCGCCTTCACGTGCTCGGCGAACCTGAAGCTGCACATAAAGGGCCACTTGGAGATAAGGGACTACGTGTGCGACATCTGCGGGAAGAAGTTCTACAGGCGCGATGCGCTGAAGAAGCATCTGACGTGCTACCACGGCAACTTGAAGGCCTTCCATTGCAAGATATGCAACAAGCAGCTGAAGGGGCACCTTCCTCAGCACATGCGGGTGCACAAGAAGGACAAACCGCACGGGTGCGGCCACTGCGGGGCCCGGTTCGCCCAGAGATCTCAACTCACTGTCCACCAGAGGATACACTCGGGCGAGAAGCCCTACAGGTGTCAGGTCTGCTGGAAGGCCTTCGCCCACTCTACTGCCCTCAAACTCCACATTCGAAGACACACGGGAGAAAAGCCGTTCGTCTGCGTTCTCTGTGAGAACGTGTCCTTTTCGCAGCTGCCCCACCTCAAAAAACACATGTTGTGCATCCATAAAAGCTCGAAACCGTACGTCTGCAGCTACTGCCGGAGCTTCCATCAGACTAAAAACGATCTGGATGGCCACTACACCAGTTGCAAAGACTACTATGCAAACCTCCACGAGAAACCGGACCACCAGGTCACCGCCATAGACCCTCCCATGTCTCTGGAGAAGATGCGGTTCCTCCTCGCCATCCTGTTGAAGAAAATATCCACCCAGGAACGACTGGAAGTCTTGGGCTTCAACAAGAGACTCATAGACGACATCCTCGTCGATTCCATAAAAAGCTCGGGTCGCGAACCGTGCAAAGATCTAACTCTGTCCGTCGCCCAGAAACTGAAGAAGAACGTCGAGATCTTGCTGGAGTGGACGGTCCCGAAGGAGTACATGGAGAAATTCAAAACCGAACAAAGGTCCACGGAGGAGCTCCTCGAGGAACTGACCTCTTAATCAAACTGTAGTACAATGTAGAGTGGGGGTAATTCCAGGTTGCCCCCATAGGTTAGATTAGGGTAGCTTAAATGACTGTCGCTATTCTAAGTCTGTGCCCGGTTTTTCATAACGCTTTGTTTGGGAGATGTACCTGGACGCACTGTTCTTGCCCAAGGTGTAAACCCGAGTACAAATCAAAACTAGCTTTAAGCACTATGATTGTCACAATACCAAAGGAACAAGCCAAACGGTTCGCTTGTGCAGAGAACGCGTACAATTAGCTTTATTTGTTTTTTATTACTTTTATTTTACCAAAGAGTTTTTGTTGAAGTAATTTTAATCGAGATTTTATTTTATTTGCGCCACCGCGCACCGTCTCTAGGTTTAAGTGCAATAATTTTCGTGGCAATTGTAGACTCGTCTTGTTTGGCATCACAACACTGTCCGGACTAATTTTCGTGGTGTGATGATGTTTATACCAAATGTTGACCGGGGGCGGTCTCTTAACTTTATATTTTTAGTGTTCCTCGGGGCATTTGCCGGTGCCATATCCCCTGTAATTTTTAACGACGGACCACCGCCCGGTTAGTGTTAATTACTAGATTTTCTAAACATATGATTTTGAATGTAATTATTATTGTTATGGGCCTTTTCATCCCCTTCCACTCTAAATAAAAGCTTAAAAATCGTTACCCGCTGTTTGAAACTTGGCATCGGAGGCAGCAAGGTAAGTGGTTTCGAGGTTCGAAATGCTAAATGAAACCCCTTCATATACAAACAGTCATTGTCGAGCCCGGAATTGATATAAACGGTGTGTTAAGAAGCCCGATTCGCCATTTAAATTTCATGATTATCTGAACGCTAGAAACCCCAATAATACATTTTATAAACAATCAACACATTACATGCAAAAATATTATATTTCAAACAGACTGACCCTTTGAGTATTCCACACTCCATATCGGCCTGGGACGTGTTCTCGGCACTGCACTATCACTCACTTTTAATTCAAGCGTTTGTGAACTACAAGATTTTGTTTAAACAAGGTCCGCTCTGTGCAATAAATTTTTGGTGATTTTACAATAAATACGCGAAGGTATCCCGACAAACGCCCGGAGATAACTGACCAAATAACAACGGACTGATGAACTGGAAGGACAAAAAAGTGTTAGATCATTACAAAAACTTTCTCACAACGGTTCCCATTTGAATATCAATTTGGCGCCGCACAAAGAATTATTATTATTCGTGGCGAGGCGAAAAGTGCCGATTAATTTTAAAATTGACTTCGTAACAGGTTTAATAAATGTCTTTGTTGGCGGAATTTCAATTGTACATCGAAGGTTAAATCTTATTGTTTGCACAGTAATCGCGCGGCAAGTTTATATTTAAATCGGAACCCAAGTTTTTATTTACATCTTAATTAATATTCGCAGTTACTATGATCTAACACTTTTTGTGACTTGTCCGTTGTTCATTAGTGAGTTGTTATTTGGTCAGTTATCTCTGGGCGTTTGTCGGGAGACGTTCGTTTATGTATTGGGAAATCATCAAAAATTTATTGCACGGTGCGGACTAAACATTTGAGTGTTTTAGTTATAAATATTGTTGTTCACAAACGTTTGAATCAAAAGTGAGTGGTAAGTGCAGTGCCGAATCCGATGCCATAGAGGGTGGATTGCTCAAAGGGTTAGTCAATTTTAAATATATTATTGTTAGTTACATGTATTAGGTACATCCATGTTTTAATTGCTTATAAAATTTATTATTGGGGTTACTAGTATTTTATATAAATTAACGATCGTACGACATGAGCAACAAAGAGAATTTCGGCTTCAGAGTTAAATTAACTGTCTTGTCAAGAATGGTAACGAGGAAATTCATTGATGGAGTGTGTCAAAGAGTTCAAATTACCAACTTTGACAATGAGGTAGTATACTAAAAAATAAAGTTTCTGTAAAATACAATAATCATAAACCTTATGGAGAAGTATGTATATGGTTTAGCGCTATTATGATGAAATTATACTTTCTACTTCTATAAAAAAATTGAATTGAAACTCGAGAACTGTACGAGTTTAAATAGTGGCCGGTATATAAATTAAGTGAGGACCTACTAGGCCTTTCCATTTCTCACTCTCACTCATTTTATAAGTAATTCTTTCCTTTTCACTCTTACTCCCTCCATATTCGGAAACTAATGACGTAGTTATTCGCCCGCGAAACAGTTTTTCATTTATCTCATGATTTGAGCAAAACGAAAATATAGGAGTATGTATACTCTATTTTAAACAGTTTTATTTATAAAAAAAAATAAAAATTTTGTATACTACTCCATTATCGAAATACGAGTTGTTATAGATATTTATGTACCAAGGGCATAATGAGGATGTTTATATTCGAGGGCCTACGGCCCGAGATTTTGTAAATTGCCCGAGATTTATAAACATCGAGTTATGCCCGTGGTGCATACAACGTTTTATATTTCACTGCATTTGAATGCGCATTTGTGAACACTTAAAAAATATATAAATTTTGAATTTGATTTTGCTTGCGGTGGCTTGTATCTATGAAGTTGGAAGCTCCCGTGAAACTAGAACGTCCGGCGAAAATAAAATTTTCGGTAAAACGGATGCCTCCAACCTGAATGTTTCCTCATTTAAACATAGTATAATTTAATAAATTGTTCAATTATTGGATCTTCATTTACAAATTGTACTTTTAACTTTAAATAAATAATAATAATATGGTTAAATTTTTTGAGGGCATAATAAGCGGGCATTATGATTTATTCGCCCTAGGGCATTATAGCTTACTTAATAACGAGTCTATTCTTGATCGATACGATTGTGTAAAAAGTCATCAAGTAATGTGAATTGTAAACAGTAAAGTAAAAGAACCGATATACGTTTAGCCAACTGCGATCACGAATTTTGTTCCTCACTCTTTATATCTCGTTGTCAAGGTATAAAAAACAAATACTGATTAAGTGAAATATAAAATAATTTGTCTATTCAAAAAAAAATATCATATTGGAAGTTTGGCATATTGACGTAGACATTAAAGAAACATCTCCTTTATAAATATGTCAAATTTAAAGTATGTACTATCTTTGACAACTTTTGAAACCACCACACAAAAATTTTGAGGAATTACGATTCTAAATTAGTTCTATTAATTATGTGAGTCTATTCAATTCTTTTCAAGTTCTTTCCAGTCGTTTCAAATTTTTTGAAGCCACTTTAAGTCGCTAAAGGACTCTTCATGTAGCTTCCCGTCCCTTCAAAATATTTGAAGTCCTCCCAGGTCGCTCAATTCAAGACTTTTTAAGTCGCTTCAATTCAAACATTTCAAGTCACCTCAAGTCCCTTCAAAACATCTCAAGTTTTTTCAATTCGCTTCAAGTCGTTTCAAGACATTTCAAGTCGCTTCAAGGTATTTCAAGTCTTTTCAAGTGGCTTCCAGTCCCTTCAAGATATTATTTGAAGTGTTCCCAGATCGCTCCAAGACTTCCAAGTATTTTCCAGCCGTTTCAAGTCGCTTCCAATCCCCAAGTCTTTTCAAAACATTTCATGTCGTTCAACTCGTTCTAAATCTTTTCAGGTCGGTTGAAGTCCTTTTAACATATTTCACGACGCTTCAAGCAATTTCAAGCGCTTTTAAATCGCTTCAAGTTTCTTCAAGACCTTTCAAAATATTTCAAGTCTTTTCAATTGGGTTCAAGTCAATTTCAACTCCTTTTCAGTCGTTTCGAGTTTCTCGAAGTCGCTTCATCTCTCTTCAAGTCGTTTCAAGACATTTCAAGACTTTTCAAGTCACCTCAAGTCCTTTCAATTCGCTTCAAGGTATTTCAAGTCTTTTCAAGTGGCTTCCAGTCGTTTTCAGTCCCTTCAAAACATTTCAAGCCTCAAGTCTTTGAAGTCGTTTCAAAGCCGATTATAGTTTCTTCAATTCGCTTCAATGCATTTCAAGTCTTTTCGAAGCCGATTCAACCACCTCCCCCTCCAAACGCTTGACGTAATTAATGGACGCCCCCTTATTTTATTCCCACCATTTCCCTAGAACCAAGACCTCCCCTTTTTTCCTTTGTGGATTTTAAATTGTACGGCGCAAATCTACCGATTTTCCTACGTTCATGTATTGCGAAGAAAGATCACACCCCACGTGAGGTGCGAAACCCCAAAACCCTTTATTGTTTTTCCAATCAAACAGTCAATCCTACAAGCGATAATATCTACGTTAAACCTACCCCTAAAACTAATCAATACCAACACTTATTTTAAGCTTAGGATAAATTACTCAGTCGATTCCAAACATCCTTAACGGATAATGCGGGTAACCTCTAAATTGGCACAGAAAATCTTTGGTGGTCCTACGAGTCGCCACTGCCGCGGTACGGTTTTACTTCCACGTGACCACTACAGGTCTCTGCAGCTCGACGTTGAGGTTTTCGATAATCAAGTACTGTAAAAATGCGATTAGAGTTTGGACTGAACGACGATGAGTACAAACTTTGTGGATGGTATCATATCTGAACGCTTGAGCAACGTCGTTGACCAGGACCTCTTCCACGGGATCGTTTACACCGACGATCGTCACGGCCCCCAAGTTTGGAGGGCTTTGAGTGTTGCTCCAGAAGAGGCTCTCAGTCCTTAGCACTCCTTTTTCCATCCAGAAATTGATCAAAGTGTATTGCTTTTCACTATAGGAATCTACAAATAATTTTAGAGTAAATCTACCTCTTTGCTGCCAAGAAATTGCGTACTCAGTGAATCCCCGTCGTCCCAATAAAACTCCCCAAACGCGCCCATCTCATCGTCAGCGGCGGCCAAAATCTCGACTTTGTGAAGTCTGGACTTGGTGGTAGTTTGCTCTGGAAACTGTTGGGGCAAAATGGAGCCCCCTCGGAGCAGCAAAGGTATGGTGTCCAGCGGCGCCGACAAATTGATCCTCTCTCCTTGGCTCGCAATCGGCGACTTGGTGTAGAAATCGTACCATAGACCCTTGGGTAAGTAGGCCGTGACCGTTGTAGTGTTTTCTTCTAGGACGGGGACGATCATCAAGCCGGGACCCCAGAGGAATTGGGTGTCGATGTCGTAAGTGTTGGTGTCGTTCGGGAATTCGAAAAATAGGGGTCGGGAAACGGTGTCCCCGCGCACATGGGCAGCCCAGAATAGCGTGTACAAGTAGGGTAGCAGTAGGTAACGGATTGAGAGGGCCTTCCTGGCGGAAATTGTCACTTCTGGACCCATGGCGACAGGGTCTTGGTCCTAGAATGAATGTACAAGATTCGAGACTTTGTTAAGATCGATGAATGTCTTACGATTCCGTCATCAGTGTTGTGATTTCTAGAGAAGGGGTAAAAAGCCCCCAGCTGGGTCCACCGGTTGCACAGCGGCCTGGTTGTGTTACCATTGAAGCCGCAGATGTCCGCACCCATCAGTGGTATGCCAAACAGGCTGAAACTCAGCAGCTCTGGAATGGTATATCGCATATCCAGCCATTCAGACACCACATCCCCACTCCAATGACCAGCATAGTGCCCGTGCCCCGGAAAGGTCGATCTAGAAATTATCATGGGTCTCTTTCCCCGTATCTCCGACAATGCACTAAAATTTTCAATTTATCGCTGACGACAAAACCAGATCGAACTTACAAATTTGTGACTATAGCTTCAGTGAATCCAAACAAATTATGGACGTCATAATGTAGTCCCGCGTAGTGCTTGGCCGACATGCACATCGTTTTGAAATTGATTACCCCGCCGTCAATTCCCGGTAAATACGGGGGACTTTCCAGGTCGGACTTGGGGCATCCAGTGACGGCCCCCGAAAGAAAATTCGACGGCTCGTTCATGTCGATCCACGCCCCGTCGAAAGGTACCAAATCATGGAGGGACTTCAACATCAGAGTCCAGTAATCTACCGTGGTGGGATGGGTGAAGTCCGGCCAAACGGTGGTACCTTTGTTCCACACCTACATCACACGTTATAAATCTGGACGATCTGGTGGCAACTCCTTACTTTGCCGATGAAAATCTGCCCCGTGGAGTTCTTCACGAAGATGTCCATATTCACGCCTTTGTCATAAGGGGGGTAGGTGCCAGCGGGTTCGCTGCCACTGATCCCCGGATCTATCAAGGGGATGTAGTGCATGCCCCGAGCGTGAAGGTCTTTAACGAATTCCGGAAGGCCCTTGAAGTTGACGGGGTCGACGGTGAAGTCGTTGCTGTTTTTCATGTAGTCCAAGTCGTTCCACTGTGTGTCCTAAAATGGAAGCAGTGAGTTTGAACTTGAGGGAGGTAAAAGAGTTTGTACCAGTGGGATTCCAGCGTCAATGTTCCTTTTCATTACCAGTTTGGTCTGGTTCAGTGTTTTGTACCCAAAGCGACACAGATGGAAACCGAGGCCCCAATAGGGCGGCATGAAGGGCCTGCCGATCAGGTTGGTGTACTGTCTGATGACGTCACTGGGAGACGGCCCCATGAAGAAGTAGAAGTCGAGAACGCCCCCGATGGGTCTGAAAGTGATTGCGGGCGTGGGTTGCAGTATCACGTCTGGAATAAATCGGGTACGATTAGGTCAAAACCCACATAGAGGTTACCCATACCCATGGCATTTGAATTTTGCAGGTAGAATCCGTGACTCTTGGTTGAATTCTCCAGGACTAGATAGAAGGGGTGACTACCATACAAATTTCTCTGTAACCACAACAATCTTGCCACTGATCACCAATTTGTGTCTACTCACGTTAAACGACGGAATTGAGTCGTGATTGAAGAGGGTAAATCTTGACCATTGAGTGGACAATAAAAGACGGCCGCGGTGTTCCCCGATACCATAGATATAAGACGACGGCAACTTCCCCGTTAGTTGTAAAAACTGATTGGAGTAAATAAAATTGGGCAAATCCAGCGCGTCGAAACTACAGTTTTCAAATTACAAACCAATCAGCAATGATTACAAACCTACATGACAACATTGTCAGCTCTTCTAATGACCCTAAACCCCGATTTTGTGGTATCAATATAGAACAAATACGTCAGGTTGGTGGCGGCTCTGTCAACCGTAGGGACTTCTGGATAGGGAGGCTCAAATCTATTCTTCAAAGGATCAGTTATCTACAAGCCAACGATTAAATAGTGAAAATAACTGAGGGTGCACATATACTTTAACATGCAGTCTAGTCTCAGTTTCAAACCTGGCACTTAATTTCAGGATCTGTACGTCGTCAGGATAGGCCGTGGAGAAGTTTCTCTTCATGAAAGCCTCCAGACCATATGCAGTCTGAGTCACATTTACATAGTGATACGTCGGATAATTTACCGGGTAGAAGCAATAAGGAACGGCCAAAGGTACACCAGACCTCGGCTTCTTCTTGGCGGGTATCCAGCAACACCCCCGCGACTCACAACCTTGCTGGTTGGCCCCATTATCAGGGAAACAATCAAGTCTATCATCTTCCCCAATTATTTTACACTGACCATAGTCAGGTTTGGGCGGGGGCGGTAACACTTTGGGCTTGTCCAATTTATGTCTATAATGGCCCTATAAGATATTGTTACAACAATGAAAAACTAGAAGTAATTTTTACTTGTTCAGCCAAGGTAGGATGCTGATACCACTCTTGTGCGTAAATTACTCCGAAACAGTGTAGTAGGTATACCAGAGGAAGGACTAAAAACACAGCCAGTAACATGATAACCAGCAGCACGGCTACCAGACTAGGACGGGGACAGTTGGGGTGTTCAAAACTTTGATTTGAAAAGCGAACGTACGCTTCACCCTACAAACTATATGTAGCAAAAGTACAGACTCATTGTTGGTACTTACACTTTGTTGTTTCTTTACTGGGGAGATGTTGAAGTCCCCGTTCAGGGACGACTCCTTCGTAGGGCTGTGCTTCGGTTGGGGGGCTTCATTACAAAAGGCTTCAAAAGACACGGAGTCGGACTTGGACAGCCGGCGGTTCCTCCGTGCTCTGAAGGCTTGCAGAAGGTAGCGAATTCTCGTCATTCTGGACGAATGCGGTCGGACGATTTGCAGCCTTATCTTGTTACATCCTGCGATAAACAGGGACGGTTAAGGAACTCTGCTCTAACAAAGAGTTTTATCGCACGGTTCTAACAGAAAATAACGTTTGATAACATGTTTAAATTTGTTTTGACGTTTGTGTTATAACCTCAATTTGACTTTGACACATGACTGTTTATAAACTCAGGGCCGTAGATTAGGGGGGGTTGGTAGGTTTTGAAGAGTCATAAAAGTCAACTTGAATATTTATTTTGTAAAAACTACTCATTTATAATTAAAATTGTAAAAATTGTGAAGTTACTCTTCGCTGGATTCGCACGTGGCCACCAATTCTACAAACAATTAAAATTAGATCCCATTTCATTTTTAGATAAGGGCCACTTACTCTTAACGATTTCACCCAATGACTTCACTGCAGGGGAGTCTGGTAATTCCGTCATGAAGTCTTTACCGTCATCGCAAAACCTCGCGATCATCGGATCCAACGGTAACGTCCCCAAAAACGGGACCTTCAACTCCTCGCACATCTTCTTGGCCCCTCCGGTGGTAGCAGGGAAAATTTCCGTCAGTCTCTACAACCCCCTTTCAATATAAACTCAAACTCAAACCTCACTACAAACCTTACAACAGGGGCACACAAAAATCGACATGTTTTCCACGACCCCCAAAACCCTGACGTTGACTTTTTTACAAAAATCGATCTCTTTCCTCACATCCAACAAAGCCACCTCCTGGGGAGTGGTCACGATCACGGCCCCGGTGAGTCCCGCCTGCGACAAGTACGTCGTGGACGACAAGTGCTCGTCGGAGGTGCCCGGGGGTGTGTCCATCACGAGGTAATCGAGGTTACCCCAGTCGACTTCGCTGAGGAACTGTCTGATCATCCCGTTCTTTTTGGGACCCCGCCAGATGACGGCGTCGTCCGGGGACCCCAGAAGGAAGCCGATGGACATCACGGAGAGGTTGTCGTCGACGTACTGCAAAGAGAATTAGCGCGGGCGGCAAGAATGGGGGCGAAACTTACCACTGGGGACCATCCTGAGCCGGATTGGTGCACTTGCTCGTTGAGGACTCCGAGCACGCGGGGCTGCGAGGGGCCGCAGATGTCGATGTCGAGGACGGCAACCTGTAGCAGAAATAGCTCAAGGGACTTTGTCTTCGGGGGAAAACAGGAAAAGTACTAGCCATAGCAAAATGCAATCTTGTGCAATAATAATGTCATCTTGTGGTGTGGGGTCTCGTGTTTACGGCATGAAAGGTGATAACAGGTCATTCTGGTATCACAACACATGCGTTTTTAAACTACTACCTTTTAAACTACAATTTTTGTTATCAAAGAAAAGCAAATTTCTTCTTTGTGGTTTATAAATTTAAAACATCTTATGTACTGAGAGTCCCGATAATGTACTTTAAGTATTGCGCTTTTAGAAGGTTGTAGAAAAAAAGATGTATGTACTTCGTTGATAAAAACGCGATTTCTTTACATATATTTTCATTCTGTGCGCTCAATGTTAAAAAACAAACTTTCTTGCACTTAAAAACATGTTGACAGTCAATGTTCGCGACCCACAAATAACTCCAATGACACAGCCTGCCCCAACGACCGTACAAATAGGCCACTGCGCCAAGTACAACCTGGCACAAGACATTCAACTTTGGCCCCTATCACGGATAAACCTGTTAGTTGCGGCCAGCCAACACCGCAAACCCCCGACAACAACGAATTAATTTATGGGTAAAACGTCCCCATTTCGCAAGAGATAATGATATTCGGCGGCCCCGAAGGACGAAGAAGTCGCTACAACCGTGTAAGTGTCGATTTGCACATAATTGCACAATGGACACATGACTCGCTATCGCTTACGTAGAATTAAAAAAAAAGCCTCACGTTTCGATCTTTATCGTCGACGGAAAGTCCCCTCGCGAGCATGGCCGTGACGGTGCTCTTCCCTACGCCCCCTTTACCGGACAACACCAGGATCTTGTTGCGCACGTGCTCCAGGCGCTCCTTGACCAGCTGGATGGCGGGATCCGGGCCCTTCGGACCCGAGGAGCAGATCTGCTGGTTGGGACAACCGGCGCAGGCGGAGGCCTTGCCAGCGTCCGCGCTTTCGGTCCCGGGACAATCTTTAAAACAATGTCAGCGCGAGTTTTTCGGGGGCACGGGTGCGGCTTACGTTCGGGGGCGTCTGTGGGCTTCTCTACCGTCGCCGACATTGTATACTCCAAAATTATAAACAACACTGACGAACTGACATGTATCAAGTGTCAAAGTTTGAGGTTGGGGCGCATTCTTATTTGAATGTGGGTGCAGTGCCAACCTAACAGCAACAGAAGACAATAAATTCCCTAGTTCATTCAAATGTTTTATTTGACTTTCGAAATTTCCGAAATTATTTATTTATCCGCCTTTGAGCCATGTCGAGCAAAAACGAGACCGTCTTGTACTCCGTGAGTTACACCATTGTCAAACAACCTCCCGTACGTAAATTTTCAGCAACTCCAACCGTGGAGCTCCGTGGCCGCAGACCCGTGCATGGAGCAAGTGGCGGGGCCCCCAGTCCCCGTGCGCATCGGTCAATACTACCAAACGCCGAGGCCCCATCCATGGCGCCCCACTCTAGGCTACGAGAACGTGGAAGTCACCCCTTTGTACGGCCCTTCCAATTAATAAGTAATTTCTTTCCAATTAATGGTGCTTTGCAGACCTAGTCAACCGGTCACCAATGCCATAATCGATCCTTGCTACACCCCTTACGGAATGGCCACCGAGCCTCTCAAATTCCCGAATTTGGTAACGGGCTTCGAACGCAACCCCGCCCATGCCGCTAGGGCTGCGCTCTACACTCGGTACACCCCCATCGAGTGGACGCACAACAACCTGCGGAACTACAACGAGTCCGACACGAATAGAAACTACTCTGAGCGGCTCAGGGGCGAGTTCATTCGAGTAATGAGGTACGTGGCGAGTCTGAATTAAGAAAAGAAGTACATACAACACATTTTTCAGAGAAACTGATGAGAAAACGGCGCAGGGACAGCGAGAAGTCGGACGCAGACTCGGCGAGCGAATCACGGACTTGACGTTCTGGCGAAACGAAGCCCGAACCGAGCTGGAACGACTCCTCACCGAAACCGATCAGCTCCAGGAGGCCCGCAGATCCCTCGAAAAGGCGATTTCCGACATTGAAGGCCCCCTGCATATAGCCCAGGAGTGCCTCTACCAACGCGAGAATCGACAAGGCATCGACCTGGTGCACGACAACCCCGAGCAGTCCCTTCTAAAAGAAGTCGAAACCTACCGGAATTCCCAAGAAAAACTAAAGTGTCTTTACGAAAAACTCAAAGACCAACTTAGGAACAACAGGGCCGCCCAACACGAGCTCGAAACCGACGTGAGGAGCAAAGAGGGGGCCCTGGGCATCGACAACATGTGCCACCAACTCAACAACTTCTCCAAAGGGATCAACTACTACGGTGGCATCGAGAAATACGACCCCACGTAGCTGTTGTAATTTAACAATTCGAGTTTCTAGAAGTCTGTTTCAGGGTGTCCACCGTGCAGAGTTGGGCCGAAAACAGCAACAGGATCGTCCAGAGGTCTCAGGCCGAGCGCGGGAAGTCGGCTCAGTTGCGCTCAGACACGGATAATCTGATCAACACAGTGGCGACTCAGGTGTGGGACGCGTGGAGCTTTACGAACAATGCGTTGGCCAGAAGGGCCGCCGAGACCCTGGAAGCCAAGAGCAAACTGCAGATGCATCTGCACAAAGTGCAGCAGGAAATCTTCGACGTAGAGAAGAATATCGAGCTTCTGAAAAAGGGGATCATGGACAAGAGCAACCCCATGAAGGTGGCGCACACCCGATTGGAGGCCAGAGTCCACCGCAAGCACGTGGAGCTTTGTAGGGACACCGCACAGGATCGGTACGTAAAGCTAATAGGGAAATTTACCATAATTTACCGTTTCCCGCAGACTCGTGAAAGAAGTGGTAGACATTCAAGACAGCATCGAGTATCTACACCGCAAACTCCAAGAAGCGGAGGCGCAGCACCAACAGCTGCTCAAAACGAGATCGAACCTCGAGTCGGACCTGCACAACAAAGTCAACTCCTTATTCATTGATAGAGAAAAGTGCATGGGTATGCGGCGGTCGTTCCCCATCACCGCCACAATCAAATACTAAAAATCCGAATTTCAATAAAGCACGCACTAGCGAACGATTTATTTACAACCTATTATTACTTGACAAACGACGGGACCGGCAAACTCATTCCCTCTTTGGCCTCAAAGAACGTGTACGACAACGTGATTTCATCCACGTATTCCATAAGGGGGTCATCCACGAACTCGGGATCGATGTAAAAGAACACTGGCATGTCCACCTAAAAACACCACAAGTTGCCACATTTCACAATCGCCCCAAGTCTTTACCTCCTCCTTCGGATCCAACTGTTGTTCCTCAAAGCAGAAACACTGAATCTTGTTAAAATATTGTCCAGCTTCAAAAGGCACCACATTGTACGTACTGATCCCTATCACGGGCCTGTCGGTGGGGTTCCTTGCAGTGTAAAACGCCAGTGCCGTCTCCCCAGGAAGGACAGTAATCTCGGTTTGCTGGGGCTTGAAGTTCCACCTCATGCTAGCTGCAGTGTCCGCGTTGAATTTAACTTTGATCGGTCGGTGCTTCACGACCGACATTGTCTCTACTTTACTCGCGTCGTGGCCGGCTTGGGTGGTACCCCCATAGCTGTAAGCTTGGCAAAAAATACGATACAGAGGCACGGCCGCATAACTGAGACCGGCCGCTACTACTCCCGCGGCCGTTAGGTAGTAAAGGGTCGATCTCACTCGGGTTTTGTGACTGTCTTTGGCGGTTTGAGACAACGGGGGGCTGACATGGAAGCGCCTCCCGGGGTGCAAAAGAGGGGGAAACGATACGTTGCGTGCGAAATTGATGAATTTGACTAATTTCGCGGAGAACATGGCCCCGTTTTGGATTAAATGGTCACTAAATTATAAAGCTCATTTTTCAGTTAGTTTTGCTTATATAATGGAAGAATACGGAACATTGAAGGTGTCGACACTCACTACATTAGAAACATGTGGGAATATTCACTCTGTGAGCACAGAAAAATTTAAAATACGGTTTATAACCACAAATTCTGAAGAGGTTAGTTTTCGCCGGTTTTAGTTACATTTACTTTGTGCGGTTGCAGGAAAACTTCCATAACCTAAAAACTGAAAACTAAGAACATTTTGTAATTTTATTGACAATTCGTGGGATCCAGTGTGTTTACAGGTGAATACCTGATATTTACTCCCCGTGGGAATAATCCCCTTGATTGTAGATATGATTTTGAGGTTATGCCACCCCCGAACGGCGACCCTGATGTCGCGGCGCCTCTTCTCCGCCAAGTTTCCAGAACACAAGATCGTCTTGACGGACGATGAGAGCACCTTCGTGGCGTGGCACCCAAAGCCCGAATTCCCCTACGAATGCACCAAAGCCTTGCCGGAAGTCGCAGTCCATGACACCTCCGTTTTGAAAACACAACTCACACCCGAACTGATGGAGATTTTCAACAAGAAGACAAAGGAGCAATCCATACAGGAACTGATGAATCTGACCCACACGACGAAACATCGCTGGTACCCCCGAGCACGCGACAAGCGTGCCAAAAAGACACCCATGGACAGAGAATACTTGTAGTTTTGTACAGTTTATTAGCAAAATCGTAATAAATTAGTTCGTAAGAGCTACGAGTGCGTTGACAACATTTCCGTGGTACTCTCGGAGCGTCCGTTCCGCCAAAGTCCTTGAAATCTCCATCTCTCGAACGATGAGATCGACGTCTTCTTTTTTGATCGACACTTTTAGGAGCTCTTTCTCACGGGCTTGTTTTTCGAGGGCTTCTTTGTTGCGGCGGTCCCCTATTGCGGAGATGGCCCCGGCGACGTTTTGGGTCGAGATTTCCTTCTCTTCCGCGTAGTCTGTGACTTTTTCTAGATCGGCGGCCCCGCTGTCGTATTTCGCCGTTTTTTTCTGGGACTTCTCTGGGAGCTCCTCACTGCTACCGTTTACGGCTTCTTCGTCTGCCATGGTGTGAAAAGATGTGAAATGCGGAATTCGAGGTTGGATTTAGGTTATGTTGAATAGTGTGTGCCAACATGATGGCGCAAAATAACTAGTGAGTTGACACCATTGACACCGCGAAAGCAAAACCAAACGATGTAAGTTAAATTGTTACTTTATTAACATAGAGTGATATATTTACACTGCATAACATTGAATAGTAAAAGAATGTAAGCTACTTTAGTCTACGGACACGAGAAGTTAGATGCGACCGGGGAAGACGCCCTCTTCCCTCTGGCCATCCCACTTTTCCACCCAGGCATTGGGGCAGATGGAGTTGAACACTTTCTTGAAATAGTCACAGGGTTTGTAGTCGGTTCCGCGGATTTTCTGGCATCGATGGTAGTCCAAGTAGCTCTGGTAGCAATACCGGGTCTGGTTCGTGTTGGGAAAGCGGGGGTCGAAGGGTGCAGTTTTCAAATCTTCAAGTTTCAGGGCCTCAGGCATGGTGTCTGCAAACAAAAAAAGACTGTCGATATTTAAAAAAAAGAACGATTGCTTAATTATGCCCGAATGTTTGTTTGAAATGTCACCGAAGCAGAGGTTACGCGATTTCGCGCGGGGTCATTACCTAGGAGTAGACGAGCTTCCACGGGGGATTTTTGAACTTAAAACTTAATTCTAACATTAAAAAATTGTCTATTTTACGAGTAGCCTCGTTTTGGAATCGTCATCACAACAGGCTTCTTTGTATCGCTTCACTTCGTTCATGTACAGGGTCCACGCGTCCTGGGCGTCGGCCTCCTCCTGACTCGCCGTCTTGTTTTTCTGCACCATTCCAGTTTTAAGCACTTTGCCGCCCCTCCGCTTCCCGAAAGCGGGGGCGGCGGGTTTGGTCTCGGCAGCCGCAGTCTCCGCCTCTTTCTTTTTCTGCTCCTCCTCCTGCATCCTCTTAAACATCTCCATGAAGGAGCCGTCGTTTTTGAACTGGTTCTCGTTGGAGCCGTCGTCCTCCTCCTCTTCCACCTCCTCCTCGACCTTGGTCTTTTCCACCTGCGGCTCCGCCTTCTGATGCGACCTGGAGCGCTTGCGACTTCTGGAGCGCCTCTTCCTCCTGTGGGAGCGCGACCTCGATCTGGATTTGGAGCGGGTTCTGCGCTTGTGCCTGCGGCTGCGAGAGCGACTCCTGGAGGAGCTGTAGCGGCGTCGGCGGTGTTTGTGCCGCCCCCGCGATTTCGATCGGTGTCGGCGGTGGCGCGACCTCGAGCGCGACCGCCGCCGATGCTCGTGCTTCCTCTCGTACTTTACGTACTCCGAGCTCTTTAGAAACGGATCGATTCGGTCAATGGGCCGCTCGGGGCTCTCGCGCTTGACCGAGGCGTTGGACAGGTCCTCGTCCGTGCCTGGGGGCGGCGGATTGCACCACATTCCCGCCGACGACGGATTCATGACTGTCTATTGCTGTGACCTACAAGAGAACTTGCAGGTATAGTTAATGAAGCGATGCAACATTTATTCAATCTTCAAAACTGTCAGGAGATGTTGGATTTATATTGTACCGGCGGCGGTACGGAACGTACTGGGGGGCGTTTTAGCGGTCGGTTCGGGCCCCCGAACGTGTGAGCGGCGATTAAGTGTTAGGTAATCAATGGACAACACGACGTTGCCTCGAGCGAGGGCTGCGAGAAAAGTGCCCGCTGCCACGTGGCAAAAAGTGCCCCAATTGCGCCCCCTATTTAAACGTGACTTACAGCTAACTTATTCATATGATATTATACCTGATTTTCGCTAAGTTTTCGACGACCTCTTTCCAACACAACAATGGCTTCCACTCGACGATTATGTACCGATTTTCTGCAGTGACAGCAGCGACATCATCGTCACTATAGGAACGGTTGTCGGTAAGTCAGAGTTCTTTACTCTCTAGCCCCTACGCGCTCGGCAATCAACAATACAATAAGATTTAATAAAATTTATGATGATACAATATTTTATGATATGACACGATGTAGTGATCACTAATTACGTTGAGTGACTTGTACGTCCTCGCAAAATTTTTCACTGTTTATTATTACAACAAATTTCGTGCTCCAGATGTAATATGTAACACCTAATTCACCTTCAAACCGAAAAATAAAAACAAATCTTGATGCTCCGGATCTATTTCGCACATCATAATTTGGCGTCGACGCGATCGTCGAATTCCTCCTGTCTGACTTAATTGACACTTACGCATTTACAAAATTCCAACATCATGAAGCAGAGATATTTTTTCTTTAATTAGGAGGACGATTTTTCACCGGTAAAGACGAACGACTAAACTATTAATTTTGTCATTCGGAGGCTCAACACGACGAAGGATTATTTTTAAATGGAGCTGATTAAATAAAAGATTAAACAATTATGACATTTCGCCACCGAAACGGTGTTTGCTTTGTGAGCAAGAAATCTGGATTAATGTGAGATATGAATCAGATTAAGTTTAAAATTAGCTCAAAGAGAAACACTTCTGATGCTATAATAACGCATAAAATTCAATTTCGCCGTGTTCCCAATTTGCTTTCCTCACAAAAAATGTTACACAAATTGCATCGTTAGCGGTACAAAACGAGTCCCACCTCCTAGAAGTAAGCGCTCATTACAATATTGTTTTCATAAAAATAGGTTCAAAACAATGTGGGCAGCAGTTTAATGTCGTTCTGACATCGTTATTTTTCAAAAAAAAAGTCTTTATTTCTGTAATTTGTTTAAAGAACAGTAATTCTCAATAATGGCAGTTTCGAAGCGACAACAGGGCAAGAAAGTACTTGTAGTTATTTATGGGTTTTATAGGTCGATTAAATATAGATTTATAGTGAACAAATTTGAAATGAATTTTATTGCTCACAACTCGATTGATTTGAAAATGTAAGGGACAATTAATTCACTTAAAATCATTGTGTAAATCAAAAAATGGATTCTATAATATTAGCTATTACTCAATTAATTTGATATTTGAGTGGAAATCTGAATCACATTACATTTAAAATAAGCTCAAAGAAACACTTCCGATGACATAACAATGCTCAAAATGAACCTTTCAGCATCCTTGCATTCCTCCTAACTTTTTCGTATTTTGTATATTCAATAATTAATTAATACTTTTTTTATTTTGTAATTAATTTATGATTTTTGAATGTATTTACTTCCGGTCAAAGCACAGTCTTTCTTTGTGTCAGACTCGGCGCTCTAAATCAAGTAGGTGTGTGGCAAGTGCAAATGACAGATTGAAATTATAAATTTTGTGTTCAGAATGGTGCGTTTCTGTTATTTATGGGTTGGAAACCACCTCTATGGGTTCACCGGTGGACAGTACCATGGTAAGTATCATCACAGTATTGAATATTATGCCAGTGTGTGCAAATTGCACTTGCAAATCTGGGAGTCCTGAAATATTTTTTGGCTTTCCTAATGTTGCTGGAAACCCAGTTTAAGACTCTCTTAGAGAGGTTTTCTAACTTTGTCCTGTCTCCACTAATCGGGTACTAAAATAGTTTCGTCAATTTTATCGGATGATTTTTGTGTAGTAAATTATGATCTAGATCAAGCAGGTGTGTTCAAATGACAGATGGAAATTGTGAATTTTGTGGTCAAAATGGTGTATTTCTGTTATATATGGATTACAAAAAAAGTCTATGGGTCACTGGTGGAATCCATTGATACCAAGGTAAGTACCATCAAATTATTGAATCGTTCGATGGTGGTTTTTCCCTTCGTTATGAGTTACCGGTTTGCCAATTTTCGGTAATCTTTCAATCTCTTACGTTTCACAGATTTTTCAGTGTTTCTCAGTTTTTAAGAGTTTGCAATGTCCTTGGTTTCCAAGGTTTCCAGATTTACAGGTTTCTTCGTTCCTAAAGTATTTGTTCTCAATTTCTCTGGACTGTCCCTGTTTTCATACATCCAGTAAACTTTGAGTGTCAAAAAGTGGTGGCGGGAAATTTGAACCTACTTAAGAGAAAGGCAAACCCTTGTTGATTTGACTCTTTATATTGCGTACTCTGATTAACAAGTTCTAGTGACTTTGTCTTTTGGTTGGCAACGGTTTGACAATTTAATAACAAATAATCGCCAGTCACCCGAAATTCGAGTGGTATACACCCGAAATAACTACTTCAATTTCAACCAGTAGTAGAACTCGCCGAGACCAACAGTTTTTATCAACTTTTTCGAAATCTATTTTTTTAGCATTTTTGGAACCCTGCAAATTCACGAACCGCCTATGGATATTTATTTTAACTTGACCTACAGACAATAAATTGTTTTTGTCCGGAAAAGCCAACTTTGTTATCAAGGTTCTAAATTTTTTGCGCTCTCGGGTGCATCAGTTACCTGCTGTTGAGAATCAGTATCGGCGGGCGAACTCGACCGGGCGTGTTATCTGATCAGATGCCTGTTATTTCTCGTGCGCCTAATTTCCATTAACGTTGTGCACTGTGTTATGCAAAATACCGCCAGTACCCGAAGGTTAGCAAATCGAATTTCTAGAATTTTGAAGGAGCAACAATTAAATCCTTATCACGTACAGAAAGTCTAATTTTTACAGCCGGAGCATTCAATTTCGACTCGAATCTCGAAATTATGCGCGCGCACAGCTTAGCACATTTCGTGTTTTACGTACAGTGAAATATGACCTAGTATGTTTCTTTTAGGGATCGAGCGCGTAGCGCGAGGCACGAATTTCAATGATCCACGGAAAAGCAAATTTTCACAAACGGCAACTTCACAACAGGCTATCCTGCATAGTGAACACTTCAATAAATTTTTTCTCAATGTTCTTCTTCATCCGCTTTTTTATTTCATTTTAACTCATAAAAAGCCTGTCTGAGTAGGAATTCTTATCGTAAATTTGTCGTTTCGATGGGGTAGTTATCCTAACCGTCGCCTACCATTTACATCAGAAAATAATAAAATAAACTCGATTCCTACCATTGTCCTACCCCTGTCCCAAGGGGGCTCCATGGACCATAAGCCACTTGAAGTGGAAATTTCGAGTTTAAAGTCACACACCCATTAACCCATTAACAATGGCAACGAATTAAATCATTTATTTCATGTCTCTTCCTGTTCTGACTAACGTCTAGCCCCTGAACGGTCACTCAATCTGCCCTGTGCGCGCGCATCTCCATTTAGTCTCGGGGTTTTGAAAATTGAAAGTATTCAAATAAAATTGAGTTTATTACATTATTTTCTGATACAAACGTTGACTTCAAGTGGATTATGGTAACTAAAACAAAGGAGCCCCTTTGGGACAGACGTAGGACGATGGTAGGAATCGAGTTTATTTCATTATTTTCTGATTCAAATGTTAACTTCAAGTGGCTTATGGTCAAGGGGGCCCCCTTGGAACCTGTTTTGAAGTTGAAGTTTGTGAAAATTTGCTTTTTCGTGGATCATTGAAATTGGTGCCTCGCGCTACGCGCATAATTTCGAGATTAAAGTTGAAATTTCGAGATTAAAGTGGAAATTCGAGATTAAAGTCGAAATTTCGAGATTAAAGTTCAAATAATGAAAAAAAGTTATATGTCCTCTCTGCTCCTTCGTAAAATTCACTCCGAGCTTTTTGTCGTGTGTCGTTATCGCCGCTCAGGGGTTCAGTGGGGTGTACCGAAATTAACGTCAAAACTTCCACTAATTTTAACCCGATAACTACGGGGTCTAGGGCAAAATTTTATTAAGAAAAATTGTTGACACTGATGAGTTCTACTACTGGTTAAAATTAATATAATTATTTCTGGGACACCCGGTATATTGGATCGGTACCTGATCGAATCAATGTAAAAATTAAAAGTCCAGAAATGAATTGACATATTAAAAGAATGATGCAAATTCAGCATTCTAATCCGATCGTGCATCGAAGTTATCATAACAAGAGGTTCGTGTTTTATAAAATACGAGTAGATACATGACAATATTTAAACAAATTCTAGCAAATAGTAAAGTCTCTGGTGGGAATAAACAAGAAAGTTTTATAGAGGCAGGCCATAAAATGTAAAGCGATGGCGGCTATCTTTATGACCTGACACCACCAGAACACATGGTCGGAACAATCGTTTGTAAATTACATTGACGTGAACTTAACGAGAGATTTGACAAAAATATAAATATTATATACAGAAATGTCCCAGAAATTACTACATTAATTTTAACCAGTAGTAGTGTGAACAATTTTTCTTGATAAAATTTTGCCCTAAGCCCCGCAGTTATGGAGTTAAAATTAGTGGAAGTTTTGACGTTAATTTAGTTACCCGCCAATGAACTCCTAGATCTAGATGATGCTGATAACACCACAAAAACCTTTTAAAAACACTCGGAATTATTGTAAACCGCTCTAATTTTAATGAAAATTAGGCCCACGAGAAAAAGCCGGCATATTTTACGATAATAACTTTAAAAACGAAAGTAAAATACAATATTGTATTTCTCAACAGGTAATTGCATTCGAGTGTGCAAAAAATTTAGAAACTTGATAAGGACGCTGGCTTTTCCGGACAAAGCAATTAATTCTCGGTAGGTCAAGTTAAAATAAATATCCATATGCGACTCGTAAATTTAAATATATAAATAGATTTCGAAAGTGTTCTGCTACTGGTTAAAATCAATGTAGGCATTTCTGGGACACGTTGTATATTTCTGGTGCCTCAAACACGTGACGCAACTTTAAACAACTTTTTCTAATAAAATGAATTTTGGTAATTTAGGAAATGTTGTTAATTTTTTTTTATTTTTGTACCTGACGGATACTTGACATGGAACCATAACCTCAAAATCACACTGAGATTTCGTTCAGTGCAGGGTTCAGTGTGTGTTACCAATAAACACCTTTAATTCTGATGACAATACAATTATGTATATTCAGCGTCATTGTAAATCAAAGATGGTCGCCGATACAAAATTGCGGATTACATTTTTTTTCAATCCCCTCAATATGGGTATCAAATGAAAGGGCTTGGCAAGTGGAACACAGTACACTTTAGAAGAACTAAAAACTTGAAAATAAAATAAGTAAAAAACATTTTTAAGTTAAAGTTTTATATTGTAAAGAAAGATAATAATGATGCAGGTAATGTAGTAAAAGCTAAAAATTAATTAGGTAGGTACCAGGTACCAGTCATCACACCATTCTCCTCATTAATCTAGAGTATTGATCAGACTAAAATAAAATTGTGGGGCGTATCGTAACCTGAGTAAATAGTGTACATGATCGTTCTGCGATGTCGCACGATGATTTACTTTTACTTACATTTGGTCTATTGAGAAGATGCATCCAAAGCATACCAATAGAGGTCTGAGCGGACTATAAATAATAAATAATAAAAATTAGACTGGCAACTTACTGTGAAACTGTTTCTTTTTTTTTTTCGATACATACGTATTACGTTGGTATTGAGAATTTCTGGCCAACTCCTGTCGAGGTCAAGCCAATTGTCAACTTTTCAGATAAAAAACATAACCACAAACACAACCAGTACTACCTAATCCTAAAATTTCCTAGATTATTTAAAAAGCAGAATTTTAACATTTTCATAAAACGAAGAGCTCCAAAGTAGAAAAAATAGTATATTACACTCGTTTAACGAGGCATTGTGACATTCGTTCTAAACTCACTCATGTCATAATGAAGCCTCTTGTTAAAAACTCGTATAATAATGTACTATTACCAAATCTAGAATATTGTTTTTATTTATTTAATGTTATGTCAGCCTAAAATGGCGAAATTTAGATTCTTAAAATGCTAGATAGAGTGTTTACTTATGCAACAAGTGTAAAAAATGTCTGGCGACATGAAAATTGTTCTACGACACCGAAGACCGAGTTGGACAACACGTGAAGTCGTTTTTACACTTATTACATACACCTTTTTTTCTACGGTCGTTCCAGACTTAAATTTTCTGGAGAATGTACCTGCATTATTGCTACTGCATTCAGCAGTTACATATTGGTGAGAAAGAGAAATTCTGACTGAAGGCTGTAATGCCGGTGTCGGAAGGTATCGATGCTGAAAATTGCGAAAACAATGTTCAGTCTACACAAGGGACCGATCGAATTTTAATAAAGCTGCTATTCGAAAGGGTAATATGGAAAATGCATTGTGTTGGAAATTCATTGTGTTCATGAAAAATGAAGAAACGCTCGTGTGGAGTGTGTGGGTGCCTCGTTTTAGGTTTTTTCATTAATTGTTAATTATTTTGCTCACAAGCGGTTTATTTATAGTTTGATGGTAGAGCTTGAATTGGATTCATTGTTTCTTTTTACTTCTTTTGGAGTTTATCTCCTCGGTTAAATATCACTTTCATCATGTCAAAGACGTTCATATTCTAATAATTTAAGATATTATATTAAGACCTGGCAAATTTGACACAGACAATCCCATCAAGTCTAATCTGGTCGATTTTATAACGATGTTGCTTCTATAAATAAATGCCTATCTAAACATTTAGCAATAAAATTGCAGTTGCCAACAAATGATACTTCAATATTATTTTTTAGACAAGAAAATAATTGCAATCGCGCTGTTAAAGCAATTTGATCTATTCCTGTTGAGAACTGGTCCCACGTCCTTTTCTTTCGAGGAATTTCGAGAAAACGTACCCCGTTAGGGGATTTGTGGAAGGATTGTTGAGGTATGATTAGTTTCTTTTAAATTTTGAGTAGGCTGTGTCGTTATAGCAGCGTTACAGCAACACTCATGATTGTTTCCTCATTCGATGTTCTTGATATCTTAAATTTTATTCCTACTCAACGCTCATAACTCAATGACAAAATTTAATATCAATAAAAATTAGCTGAATAAAGAGCACTATCAAAAAGTCTTGTAACTTTATAGTTTTTTACTTGTATTTTATAGTTTTGTCATTTTTGACTCTTGACACGTAGACAAACGTCAATAATAAGTGACAATATGTGGTTATGCTCCAGCTCTGGTGAGTAATATACGATTTTTTCTGTAATGGCTGTGTGGTTATAAAATTTTACTAGATAAGTAGAGATCCACATAATTACATTGTGTATTTTTATATTTTGTCTAAAAGTTATTGTTCCCAGATAATCAGCAATAAAATGCCGCAATTAATACAAAAAACCATAACTTTATCGAATTTATGACTTCAAAAGGCAACCAACGACCGCGAAGCCAATAAAACAACAACAGCGTAACCAAAACGTCTCCTTACGGTCTCCTAAATCACTCGATCTCTCAGGAAGTGCTGTGCTTAATCTCCGTGCAGGTGTCTCGCGGAAACCCATTTCCTCGTCAACAAACCCATTTCCATGGGCGCGTTCGAAATGGGCAAACATTCATGATCGGGTTATTTGCGGTCACGCATTGTTGTCGCCGGTACTTCCTCTTGGGCAACAGCTCCAATCCGCGATTATTCACCACTTAACACCTACTCTCTATTTTTAGTGTCGTCCTTTCGAGATGGATTACGCAAACCCATAAAAACATGATATATCGTTACAAATGGGTGCCAACCGAATATAACCTCCGGGAATACGAATTAATTTCACGCGATTGTAAATCTTTTGCGTCAACGTGGCACCCCTGAATAATTGGGTGGATGACTATATCGCACCGAGTGATTTATGCGCCATCTTGACCGCCATCTTGAAATGACTATTTTTAACGGAAAAATTCCGGCGTGTCGGAAGGGAAAACAGTGCTTTTAATGAGCAATTGTACGTGCTTTTGGGTCGGTTTTAAAAGCATACTTCGGGTTGTGGTGCATAAATAGCTGGGGCGACGGATATTAATGCAATTTTGCAGGTATCACTAATACGGATTCTAGCGATATTAGTAGGCATCGAGAAACTCAAAAACCAATTTTTCCAATTTTGCACTTTCGATATTAGCTGTTGTAGAAAAAGTATAGTTAGAAATTGAATTAGAGAAGATAATGTCCGCATCAAAGTTCCTGCTCGTGTCTCGCTTCTCACCAGGGAACATCGAGTTGCCAGATTAGTATTGACTAGAACCCATTCGCATTAAAGCGAGTCTTAATTGACTTTACACTAGTCAGATAGACCTGCCCCTGCAGAGACAGCAATGTGATTCAACATTGCTAAAATAGATGAATTTTTGCTTTTGCTGCCTCCTACAGTGAATAGTGTTTAATCTTCGCCGAAGGAAACTTATTAGTTGCAAACGGCGTTGATGAAAATTGTTTATTCAATTCGGAGGAATCCTCTCGGTCGGCCGTTTCCTGAAAGTGAGCACAAACACATGGCGAGAAAATTCAGAAATAACGTCCAACCAGAGCGCGCGCCGAAAGACGGCTTTCAGGACTGCGAGCCGGAAATAAAAATAATATGACGTGTTATAAATGATTGCGGCCAATTAAATTCGGTATGTTAGTTGTAATATTTTACAAGTTATGCGTAAACTATCGAGGGAACGAAATCAAACAGTCGCTAAAATTAAACCGAATGGAAACATATGGCGCGGCACTTATAGGGCTCGCTGAGCTTGTGTCGGTTAAAAGCTCGGAGAAAAAAGGGAAATCGTGTTGTCTTTGACGTCGACGTGTGCAAGTATGCGGTCATGTAAAGTTGTTACCGTCAGTCTACACGCATTTCAATAACTACATTCAATAATAACATTTCTATAACGAGTGAGCAACAAAATTCGTGATCGAAGTTGGCTAAACGTATATCGGTTTTTTTACTTTACAGTTTACATTAATTGCCAAACTTTTAACCTATTTTCTCTGACTGTCAAAAATTTGAATTTCTGCGTCAAAACTATTGTCCCTTTCAAGCTTTCCACTGTTTCCACTGAAGAAACATTGAGGAACTTTGTGTTTCCCTTTGTCGCGTGTTTAGGAAATGTTTGGCAACCGCTAAGGAATTGGCAACATACATAAACTTTGTGTTTCCATCTGAGCAACTGAAAGTCGCCTATAGTTGTAGCTTGAGAAAGCGCAACTCAGTGTTTCCACTCATGTGAAAAGTTGCAGCAAAATGGAGGAGGAAGACGTATTATTATCCTTTGATGTTACCGCTAGAAATGGAAACAATCAACAGAAACACAAAAGTTGCTCAATGTTTCTTCAGTGAAAACGAGGCTTTAGCGAAGTTAGGACATTATAACTGCATAATGTTAAAATAACAAGAGTGACTAATTCAAATTTATTCCCCCCTTACAATGCTCAAGATACTCTATTTCAAGAGGATGTAATACAGGTCCTGCAATAATGAGAGAATGTAAGGGTCTCTCCAAATCCACCTGGGACATCTCCTGGAGGCTGCAAGGCAGAATTTTCTGAGTTTCAGATCCTACTCTAGCAAGCCCAATGCAAAGGGTGTTTTCAGTCACTACAAATCCAATAAGAGTCATTTTTACACCATTTGACATCTACCTAAATCATCCTGTCTCTTATTCTTCAGTATCTCCAGCAGTTGCTGCGAAGCCTCACTCACAGACATGAATTTAGGTGGCATGTACTCCTTCTTCTTCTTTGTTAAACTCTCTAATGTGGGCTGCTTGACCTTTATATCTGCCACATTTCCCTCCAGTACATACTCCATCACAATAGTGATTAGAAGCAATCCTCTCATAAAAACTGTCTGGTTTCCAACCCTCGTTCAATAGGGAATTGAGACAGTCTCCTCAAAACTATACAAATGCAATCCACAGCATTCAAAATGGAAGCATTGTGGGCCACCCTCGTGTTAACTCTACGCTCTCTTGCCCTGGTGCTGAGTTTGCGGCCGTAGAAGTCCTCCTGGCTTTCCAAGAGTCATTATATATTGGGACTTACTACCGCTTCGGTTCCACAGGTTAGGATCGACGTGTCTTTGCAGTCGCCGATTATGTAGAACATTTGAGTGAGGTTAGAACGGGGGTCATGAGGTTATTGTGGTTGCCTGGTTTTAGGGGTAATGCTTTAATATTCTGCTAATAATTCGGTTATCAAAAAATTCTCTTAATAGGTTCATGGAAGGTCTTGTTGTGTGCACTGTAGCTTCATCCTGCTTGAAATAATCCATCGTTAGTTCGTCATCGATGATCGCCCTGATGATGCCAACATTGTTGGCGAAACGTGCGTTGGCAGTTGGAATAAAATTTAGGGAAAAACTGATTAAAAGTAGTTGACAGGAATCAAAAGCAATTAAGAGGAACTGGAGAGATCAGCAAGAACTAGAATAAAACGATTGTTTTTTATTTAATTTTACATTCTCAATTCATCATTTATTTTAACTCATAATTTTTAATTTGAATTTCTCATTCTTCATATTCATGTTTTATTTCAGTTTTATACTCAGTGTTGATGTTTGTTTTTGGTGTCTGATTTCCTAGAATTAATTATCGTTTTGCATTTCCTGGTTTTTTTTATCATTCATCCCCAACACAAACATACTATATTATTCGTTTTTGAAAGAAGGGTGGAAAATAATAAATGAAACGAAAAAGTAAGTACAAAAACATAACATAATCAGTACCTCCTATACCTTTCGGTGTGGAGGCCGAGTAGACTTGACGTAGATGTTGACACCTAATTGTCATACCTTTGATATTCCTTTCCAGCATATTTGGAGGATACAGACCTATTTTGAAGAATGAAGGACGTGAAAGAAAGAAATGAGATGAGCAAAGGGAAATAAAAAATAAAGAATGAAGAATAACAAATGAGGAAACGGTGAACCATGAATGAAGAATATGGAACAAATTGTAAGTAAGAACGAAAATGGAGCAAAGAGGAATGGAAAAAAAAAAGGAAAAAAATCAGTAAGAATGGCAAACAGGGACAAAAAATATATGAAGAATAAATAATGAAAAACGAAAAACTCAGAACAATGAGGGATGAATAAATAAAGAAAGATGGAACATAAAAAATCAGAAATGAAGAACAAATATTGAGAAGCAAGGAATACGAAATAAAAAGCGCTAAATGGGAATTAAAGAAAAAACAAGAAAGAGTGGAGGACATGAAACTCAAAGTAAAATGAGGAATGTAGTATGTATAACATAACATAATGAGAACTAAGTTTCGGTGTCGAGGCCGGATACACACACCGAGCCGTCGTGACCACTGCGCTGTCATCCTTCTGATCTTCCTTGTCTTATTGTGGCATATATGGAGAATGTTAAATAAAAGTCAGAAATACAATAAAGGAGGATGGAAGATAATAAATAAAAAGAAAAATTTAAAATCAAGAAAATCAGCAATGAAGAATGAATACTGAGAAACAATGACTACGAAATCAAATGCGCTAAATGGGAATTAAAGAATGGACAAGAAAGAAAGGAGGGCAAGAAACTAACACAGAACAATAAAATGAGGATTTATTTAATCGTTCTTCGTTCCTTATTCTTCATTTGTCATTTTTTATTGTTTTTATAAATATTTTTACAAATAAAAGGAATTTTCTGAGGCCTAAAAACAGGCGTGCTAGTGAAACAAATAACTATATTATATATTATTAATAATAATCCCACCAATCTAGACGGCACTGTATATTCCCGTTACGTAACTATCTTCATCACGATGAGGGTTTCTGCAGTTGACGGAAAATTTTTCACGTCGCAGGAATCCGAGGCGACACGAAATCAATTTGCGTCGAGTGATTTTCAGGACGTGTCGCGGTTTCAGGTTACATGACGCTGAAAAATTAATGGTGGAAAAGGGGTCGGGGCTGGCTAATCGGCGTTGTTGAGGGACGCGTAGCTCGTTAGACAGGCACGAGCGAAAAAAGATCCATCTGCAGAGATGGCATCCTTTGACGATCCATTGACGTTGGCAAGCCTGTGATTTGCATACATAACCTTGCATTTACAAACATAACCTTACATTTACAAATGTCATTGCGGCAACTTAAAGGCAAAAATAAATCTACACTTTTATCTAAATCTATTACCGACTGAAACGTTAAGAATAATTATTGTTGATCGGTCTGCATTTTACTCAAACAATAAATAGTCACGTGGTATTTCTTTACGAATTTGACACCACCTCTCGAGCTGTTTTTGACAGTGACCACTATTGGTCCATAAATTAAATTTTTACGACCCCGTGTAGGAGTACAATTATCGTAAAACGTGATAAAGATCTTATTATTTTCGGAAATTAATTCGGAAACTATAAAGCCTTTATTGCAATTGCTTCAGGAAGTTGTGTGCCGCAAAATCCCCCCGCAAATCAACACCACCAGCATAGTCTCTTCATAAATTTTCGGAACGACAGCGGGGTATTTTCGGCGGCACTTTAAATCACAATTATTATTATTGTCTGCGAAGCGATCTCTTCGATTGAGCTGTGGGTGATCCAGATTATGGGAAACATGTGTAGAAGAGATTTATTGTTTTCGAAAAATAAGATACCAATCTTGCGGCGATAAATTTCGGTCATCGCTTATTATTTTTGAATATTTTTAGAATCCGAGTGAAGACTTCAAAGAGGTAATAAGGTCAGTCGTAACTCGCCTCTTGGATTCATCAGGTCATCAAAATATGCGGTGGAAGCATTAATTGCAGATTCAGATTAGTTGCCAATTTGTTCTGGAGTGTCTCCAAAGGATCTGGTTATTCTTGTGATGTTTCATTCATCATGGTGATGTTTATGTGCATCGTCGTTGGTCATTGAGTCCCCGAATGTCGAAATGAAGTTGCTCCGACAAGTACAATAATGACCTGTTTCGTGATGGTGTTCTGACATCGCTGAAGAAGGAGAAAAACAACCTGATTTGATGCACCTTTTATACGACCCTTGTTTTTATTGACCTATATAACGATATAAACAGAACCGCAACAACAGGGAACGGTTGTCCTTACCTTCATGATATTGTGTTCCTAAAATACCAGCGATACGATCCGGTAGAGCGACCAACAATACAATGCAACCACGGAATAGAAAGTGTGATGGGAAACAAGGATATAACGGAAAATAACTTAATAATGGGTGATACATTAGTGATACAACCGATATAATTTGCAAAAAATTCTAGAATCGTAAATAGCCACTGTAATTATTTATTTCATTTGCATAATATGACATAAAAACACAATACACACCACCCCACATAAATCATCACGACCCAAAGTTTTCCCTCGAAGTTGAGGTCAACTCGTGCACTAGCCTCATCCTCTCTGCTGGCGACTACAACACAGCGGCAGCAAAGCGGAAAAAGACACGTTCACAAGTGTGTCGCCGCGAAAATGAGACGTGTTTGCCCACATCATTTTCTATTGTTGCGCGATCCGCCGTTGGTTTTTCCCCACTGTCTTGTTTCGTCGTCCTTCCGATAAATGGATTTTCTACTTAACGAAGAACTGTCGGTTAAGAGCTTCGCAGGAGCTTTCCGGGCCCCATGGCGCCTATAACGTCCTTTATTCGCAGTTGTGGTAAAGTGCTTTCCATCATCCGTGGTAATTTTTACCTAGAAGGGGCGGGGTGAGTTCAAGAGGCTCATTAGGGTTCTTCTGAAGTCGAGTGAATTGGAAATTAGAGTGTGCGGTAACGGCGAGGGAGTTGTGGCAAGAAATGGCAAGGCTACGAATAGAAACTTCCATACGATTAGTTCATTTATGTTTGTACAGTCGAATACAGCTTAAGTGATGGTATCGTCTGTATATTATTATTCTCTAAAAAGTTCTGCGAAGTGGTGTGACACTCGAGCTTCGGCCTCGTTGCATATGTAACTATAAAATAGCAGATTCATCTACTTTCTCTTGAACATACATAATATAAAAAATCTTACCACTCAAATGAAAAATGACAGAAGTCACATTTTAGATTTATATGACAACCCATAAATAATTTAAATACAATTTGCATCTTTAGAAGGCAGGCACCTACAAAATCCAAACCATAAAATTTCCGATTTTTTATTCTGTATTTTTATTTTGAGGTGCAGAGATCCACGGCAGTCCTACACTATTTGATGGCAAAACTATGCAAGTATTTTGATTTTATATTTTTTATTATGGCCATAGCAAATTATTCCATCCCAATTAGAAACAAGTTGTCTTTGTTGTACCACTTTTAAATTTATTTCCATTTATAACATTTTTATTACTTATGTAGATCAAAGAAAATGAATTAAGCAGGGCTGCCAAAATCATAAAATGACACTAAAACTATGTACGTTTTATTATCAATGTCATAGATATATAGATACACCCTGTAGTGTTTGCGGGCCAAAACTGAAAACCACACTTGTGTACATCTTTTAAAAAAATAAATTAATTTGTCACCTAACCTAAAAATTAATGTCAACGGCCAGGTGTACCAATTATTCAATGGTGCCAATCCACTTCATTTGCTTCAAAATTAAATAATCACCTCCTAGATACTACAATATTATGTTAAAAAATAACGAACGTATTGGACCAGATCCATCAGCCGTCAGTAAGTTGTAGACATATTTTCCATGCCAACAGATGAGATTAATTTATTTATAGGGAGTACTTGTAAGAAACACTTAATTTTATGAGCGTGGCGTAATGTGGCCAAATGCACTGCATCAAAGGGTTATCTCAACGTAAAGATTTTGAATTTTTAAGTAATTTGAAGATATATTGTAAGTAGGCATGGTATTTTATGGATTACGTGTATAAAATCATGTGTGCAACTCGTTCATAATCCAATTTAATTGACGGCTTCTTAAATGAGAAACGTTCATAGATTTTATGTCTCATTAAGGAGATACATCAAATTTTTCTTATTCAGGAATTTTAAACAGTAGTTCTCGTAGCATATGTATCTGATGTCAATCTCTTAACTCTGACAAAACAAATACTCGAAGAGGTTGGACTTCAAAGCGTTCTTCACTTAGCACTTCCACTTCGTGAAATGAGACCTTTACCACATCATTAAGACAAATTGGTAGTTTGCCAGCTTTCATCTTCGCCGTCCTAGATATGAGAGGAATTATGAACAAAATATTTAATTAGTTGTTTCAATTCATAATCAACAAAACATTGTATTTTCCCTTCTCCTCTTATTAAATTTACATTTAAATATAAGATAGACAAGAAACTAACAATAAAACGAGGAATGTAGTATATATAAAAATAACAATTAGAAACGTAAAAATAACCGCGAAACAATTAATGAAGATTGGCGAAATAAAAAATTCAGACCAGAAATGTTGAACTAAAATGTGGAAAAAAATGAAGAAATATACACGAAATGAGAAACGATGAATAATGTATAACGAATAGGAAACGAAATACGCTAAATGAGAAATGCGGAAGACAAAATGAATAATAAATAAGGAGAAATTGAAAAAGAACAGACTATAAAGAATGAAGGGTCAGAAAGGAAAAAAATAAAATAAGGAATGAAGTATAAAATTGAAAATAAAATGAGGATCGTAAAAACAAACGAGAAACGACGAATGAAGAATAGAGAAATGAAAAAGGCAGACCAGAAATGTAGAATAAATAATGAAAACAAAGAATTGAATGAGAAAAGAAGACTAATAAAAAAGAATCAATAAAAATTAATGAAAAATAAATCGATAAGAATTTTAGAAATAGAAGAAATTTTGAGAATCTGCCTCACAACCTGTGAATTCTTTATTGAATATTTTCACTATTGTGCATTAGTAGATATACAGGTTGCTTCAAAAATATTTTTATCTATAGTGTAACAGGTGTAAAACTTAACAACCCACTCGTCGGAAACTGTCTAAAAATCACTCTCAGCTCTCAGATTTCCCGATCAGGCGATACCCATGTTCTACGAAACCGTCCCATAAATATTTTGATTCGGTCGCTAGCATCCTCGTAAAATATAAATTTAATCCAGCGAACGCTCCCATCAAAATCTCGTGTTGACTTTCGGCTGCCAAGAGCACGGTTCTTTTTCGCCCTACCTTTAGGTGTCGATAGAAGATTCCCGAAAATAGCGCAGTCGGATCTTCTTTCGCGTCTGTCTCCCATCATGTTTATAATTAACCGGAGATTTTATCTGCCCATCAAACAAAACGCTCGTTTTAAATAAATTCCGCGATTTTATCGTCGTCCCGGTTTTAGTATTGACTGCTAAAACGTAACCGACGCGTTATGGCTTCATGCACTGTTAAAATCACACTTAAAAGTGTGCGAGTTGTATTATTTTATGTGTTGGTTGATTTAGGAAATGGGGGCTTGCTGTGTAATGTGTAATATATACAGTTTATATACACACACAGTTAAACTCTTGGATCCCCGTTGTCAAATATAAAAGCAGGAAATTTTATCCGGATAACGTTCTGATAGGAATAATTACATACATACAACATGATGTTGAAAAGAGTCAATAATACCGTCTACTGGTAGAATCACAGAATTTCAGCAACACTTCTCATAACCAGATCATCTGTCCGCAGTGCAATCATTCCAAGCGACTCGCCGGATATGATTCCAATCGAGTAGGTGTGGTATATGGAAAGCCAATAAGCCACCATAAACCCCTTAATATGTTTTTCAGACCATTTCTTCACCTAATTTTTGTGTGATATTCGCTTTGACCTGTAGTTCTTCATGACTTATTTCGTCATTTTTATTCATCGATTGTCGTTCTATATTCCACATTCAATGGTTTTCCGTTTCTCTTTTCATTTCTTCATTTGTCATTACCCTCTTGCTCATTGTAGAATTCTTCCCTTGAGGCTTTATTCTTTTAATTTATTGCCCCTTATGCTTTTGATATCGGTATTTTTACATTTGTAATCTGCAAACTTCCAAATATATATATTCTTTGCTCACTTTTAAAGGGCAGTACGGCCACGCACGATTTTAATAAAAGTGATACGAAGTAACCTACATGCTGCTCGAACCGAACCAATGATTTTTTTTTATTTTTACTATACTTTTCGGCCGTGCTGTTTACTATCGATGACAGCAGACTGTTTACAGCTCCAAGATATGTGTGTTTGAAGAAACACAAAGCGAAAGTGCCAGTCATGCCATTGTTTACACTTGTTAGCTGGAAATAAAAAGTGACATCGAACATGCTAACGATCATTCCCGTTAATTCGTTTGATTTATTCCGCCGCCCGCCTTCCTGCAACGCCTCATCGCTCTAAATTTACTGGCCACTCTATTATTTCGTAAATCTGCATTCGTCGAGCCAAAAACTACAAACATCCCGGAAACAATCTTCGCCTGTGACGTTTAGAGCTCAAAATCCTCGCTGCGTGATGTTTTTATTGACGTGGAACAGCCGTAAAAGCGCCATTACTGTCCCTCAAGCACCACGCTTTAAACGGGCGGTAAAACGTCTTCCTCTCTCTAGAGCGGCGGTTCCGGAAAGGTATATGTAAAACTGTTCATCAAGGATACCTATGGAAATCAAGTGTTTAAATAAAATAAGTAAAAAACATTTCTGAGTTAAAAGGTTACGCTACGCCCCACGATTTTATTTTAGTCTGATCAATACTCTAGATTGTTGAGGAGAGTGGTGTGATGACTGGTATCTGGTACCTACCTAATTATGTTTTAGCTCTTAGTACATTATCTGCATCATTGTTTTGTTTCTTTACAATATAAAACCGTTCAACTTATTTTTTAAAGTGTACTGTGTTCCACTTCCCAAGCCCTTTCATTTGATACCTTTATTGAGGGGATTGAAAACTAAGAAATATGTCAGCCGCCATTTTGTATTGGTTTTGAATTTTTTCATGGTGTACTGTATTCTAGTAGTTAAGCCCTTTCATTTGATACCCATATTGAGGGGATTGAAAAAAAAAATGTAATCCGACATTTTGTGGTGGCTGCTATCTTGGATTTTGATTTTTTATGGTACACTGTATTCTACTAGTTAAGTCCTTTCATTTGATACCCATATTGAAGGGATTGAAAAAATATATATGTAATCCTACATTTTGTAGTGGCGGCCATCTTGGATTTTGAATTTTTTCATGGTGTACTGTATTCTACTAGTTAAACGCTTTCATTTGATACCCACATTGATGGGATTGAAAAAACATGTAATCCGTCATTTTGCGGCAGCGGCCATCTTGCATTTACAATGATACTACACAAAATTTCAGGTCAATGGGTCGTTTACTATTACATGTGAGCGAGATTGTCACATTTTTGAGGTTATGTAACCCATGGACCGAAGTTGCAACTAGTTGACACTAACTTGTGGCATACGATAATATGATTTAATAAACAAATTATTTGAACAGACGACTTTGATGAATATTCATTCCAAAATCCTGAGAAACTTTAGATTGAAGAATCTGGAAGCTTAAAACCTGAAAACCTGAACTAATCCCAAAATCAGTGCGGAAAAATATCAAATTGGAGTAACAACAAAACATTAATATTACCAAAATCTCAACATATCAAATTAAGGAAGCAGAAAATTTACCAAATAGTAAAATATCAAATTCAGAAAATAGCTAAATGTTAAATTAACGAAATATCAAATTTACGAAATATCAAATATCACTATTCAATAAAGGAAATAGCATTAATTAAATATCAAAATAGCAAATAAAATAACTATCAAAGTAGCCGTTTGACGAAAGAGAAAAATATCAAATTAATGAAATTGTAAAAGGGTGAAAATGAAGAAATTGTAATATTTCAAATTCAAATTGATACGTCAAATTAAGACAATATCAAATTTAAAAAAATATATCAAACTGTCAAACTCGTAAATCAGCGAAATGGCTAAACGTAAAATTAACAAAATAGCAAAGTATTAAATTAATAAAATAATTATGAGATATGAAATCAACCAAATCTCAAACAATCAAATTGATTCACGAAATATAAAAACAACGAAGTAGCAAAATATCAAATCGCGAAATTAACGAAATAGCAAAATATGAGCGGAAAATCAGACAATGTTAGATTCACGGAATTTTAAAACATCACACTAACCCGTTATCAAAATATCTCAGTAACGAGCAAACGAACGAATATTACAATAACGAAACATCAAATTAACAAATCAGTCAAAATATAAAATCGGGGATAAAAACAAATGTCAAATTAACAAAATATCAAATGATCGAAATATAAGAATATCGTACGGCAATTAAATCGGTTTCGTTTCGATTTTGAGCCTATTCAAAGTAAAGAGTTTTCCATTGAAACGTGCACTGAAAACATCGCCAAGTCATTTCCTGCACGCTGAGACATCGCTTCGTTCCAAGTTTCACAATAGACTTGCCCCCCACAATTACCTGTCAATTGGTAGAAGTTGTGTTTTGTTTGTGAAAGAGGTTTTTCGCTAAACGATTAACATTTAGTGAATTGCAACGAATAATTATTAAATTTGTACGTTTTGAGGGACATTAACACGATTTCATCAACACGCGGCCGGCACGCCCTTTAGATGTGAGACGTGAGGCTGAAAGCATTCCAGGAAAACGTGAATATACTTTACCTCGTTTTAAAATTAAGTAAAAGTTTTCCTCAAACTGCATCCAAGGATTACAAATTGAAGCGGAGGTTGCAACAACACACCTGTAAAATTAATGACCGCGTTTAAAAATAATACGTACTTGATTTTACTCAAACATTAAGAAATTGTAACTTTGGCACAGATTTTACTTGCATTTGCGAAGCTTGCACAACATTGTCAAATTCGTAGATACGTTACAGGGTGTCTAAAATTAAAACGGACAGAGCTGAAAATTTGTTTTTTTTTTCTTTTGATCCCGCCTATTTATATCCTACGAAGTGCTAAGGTAAACCCGATTAATCCTCCAAGTTTGTTGCAAAATTACAACGTTAGCCTAGTTGCTTCGTACTTCCTGCGAGTGCAAATGCCCACCGGGCGCCAAAAACGAGCGTTTGCATCCATCACGAGGGAAATTTACAGTGTTCTGTTTTGGCCTGTTGCCACCGCGGTTTACGCGCCAGTTCGAATATAAATATGCAGCATTAGATGCGATTAATTGTGCAACGCGATTACCGGGATTCCGGTTTTCGGCCGAGCTTCGAAGAAGTGGGGGATTCCCCCGGAGTGATAAAGGATGACGCGGATGCCGCGATGATTTACGGGAATTTACCGCGTTCCGCGAAACAGAAGTTGTGTTTTAATCCGTCATTAGCATTTTTCCAGCGATTGTTTTATGACGATTACGTTTTCTGCTGGCTTTGGGAGAATTCATAAAGTTCAAAAAATTTTGGCAAAGCAGTGAAGAGTCTCCGTCGGTGTTAAAACAATGAATAGCACAATGCGTGGACGGATTAACTCATAAGAGTTATTAGACATTAAATAGGAATAAAACGTGCTGTTGGACACGTTCACAACAAGGTCCAATAGAATAAGAATAAGGAAGGAAAAATGGTAAAATGAAGACATAAAAAACACAATGAATGGAAGTTAACGATAAATTAAAGAGGTATATGAAGCTAGCATAATCAACCTGATGCGTGATAACAGACAGAAACAGGAGGAGAAAGAAAGAAAATAAACAATAAAAGGAAGAGCTAGTAGAATTTGTTAAGACGACAAAAAAAAAAACACGAAAGGAACCATTTTTTTAAAAGGTAACACGAAAGGACAATAACAAGTGTTGTCATTTTTAATATCAAAATCTTTCAACATACATATCCCAATTTAGCAATATGTTTCGTCGAAATCCCATGTTGATAAATGTGCCAACTATTGTTGAGAAATTATCGCTCTATAATTTCCCTCTAATACGAACCAATAACAATATATCATAAAAATTAATGTTGTTAACAAAACATTCCAGTAAAATAGCTAATTCCATTTGTTGATGTAATGATTAAAAACACAATTGTTACTAATGAACCGAGAATACTGTAATTAAACATTTTCGAAAGGAAGGTTATATACGAATTTCAGGAGATCTGTATTACCGGCTGATGCAGCAACACGTGGTGCAGATAAAAGTGAAGCAAATGTAGAGATACCAACGACAGGTCGGAAGAGGATAAAGCAGTTGGGAGAGAGCAAGAAAAAATCCTGGGGAAGAAGACGAGGCAATACTAGAAGACGTCAATATTAGAATAGCGACTACATCTATGAGGCATTAGAGTAGTATAAACCAGTCGTTTAGCCAGGGAAGTTTAGCTGCATTCCTAGAAGAAAAAAAAAAGGAAACGGACAGGAGACGGCGGAACAGGAAGAGTAAAAGGGATAAGTTGGAAGAAAAGGGAACTAAAAGAGAGGATGTTCGAAAGAAAGAGGGAGGTAAATGAATGGGTGGGGTAGATATACGAAAGGACAAAAAGTAAAGTGAATGTAGGGGAGAGGAAAAGTGAATGATTTGTGACCACAAAGGGGGTGAGGGAAGGTTGCCCGCTCGGCCCCTTGTTGTTCATCACGATGTACGTTGCAGATATGGATGGAAATAATGTTAGAGAGAGCACAAGCATGGGGGCGTGTGTAGTAGGTAGAGTGAAAATGTGGAGCCTGGCGAGAGCCCAGGAAAATACGCGAGGAAAAAAGTAAAGGCGGAAAATTTGGTTGTTGAAAGAAAGAGGAGGAAGGAAGAGAATGGGAGGGAGAGAAAATAGAGCAAATTAAGGAATTTAAATATAAGGCGATGGAGTGTGTATTGGGAATAGGAAAGAGAAAATAGGAAGGCGTGTCATGTACGGAGCAGGGGTTCGGGGATCGGAAGAACAAGAGGAGATAGAGATGGTGCAAGAGAAGTATCCGAGTTGTGTGCTAGGGAAATGAGAGGGTACATAGTGAGAGAGGAATGCAAAAGGAATAGGTGGGGAGTAAGTCCGGAGAAAAGGGCGGCCAAGTTCGAAGATAGAATAGAAGGAAGGGGAGAATGCAGGATACTGAATGAGTGCTGGAGAGAAAAGCAGAAGAACGCAGGAGAGAACTAGAGGGAGAAATGTTATCAGATGACTCAGTACGCGAGCAGAGAAATAGAGAGACAAGAAAGAAGGGAAAGAACCAGACTTCAGATACAACTGGCAGTACGAGAGATGTATGAAATACCGAAGTATTTGGAGAGGGAGAATGGGAAAGAAAGGACGAAATAGGTATTGGTTGGAAGGTGTAGAATACGCTATCAGAAAGAGAGACCATTGAACATAAATGTGGAATACCGAATTTAGTTAAAAAATAAAAAGGAGAAGAAATGAATGTAATCAGGAATCGAAAAGTAAAATCTAGATCTTTTTCTTTGGATATCTTCGATATCCCTTAGTTTATTTTCATTATTATGATCGTGACTTCTAAAATTCCGACGAGTTCAAGACTTCAGGAATTCAAAATCTCAAGTATTCGATTTTTCAAATTCGGGCTTGATATAATTCATCGCTACTTCATTCCACGGAAGTATTGAGAAATTTAACACACGAAGCAAATACATACTTGCAGTATCATCAAAATTTTCAAATTTAAATTATGAGTAGATAACATTGTTGTCATTATTGTGCTATATATGAACAACATGCCGATGATTTTTTTATAATTTTAAACTTTACGAGCATTTTTGTTTTTTAAGAACCTATTAATGTAATTTGAAGTAAAACTTCTGTGAACCCAAAAGTAACACTGAAGTGACGAATAAATTGTGTCAAAATCTTTACATCTCTTCAATATTACTTATACTAGAGACAAAAACAACACAATTGTCTGGATCACTTTTGGTGGTAGATAACTACTTTTAATCAGTTTTTCCCTAAAACACCAAAAACAGTTTTATGCAAACTGCCAATGCACTTTTCGCCAATAATGTTGACATCATCAGGACGATGAGTAAACTAAACTTACATGCTACATATCACACTATATATACTCTAACGGCTCGCATCCCCACCCGTACTGTTCAAAAGTGGGAATAGTGCGGAAGAGGGGATCGGGCCTTTGTCGCTATTAAAAACACAATTGTTGTACTTATGTATTTCTAGACTTTCGTAAATGTCTAGAAATTTACATTATTTACGGTTTTAACTAATTTAACACAAGTTATGTCGATGTGGTGGTCATCTGCAAAAATATGTTGAGCTACACTTGATTTTTCGAATCTCTGATGAGCAATGTGTTCTTTAAATCTAGTTGAAATTGATCATTCTATGTCCAATATATTTTTGATTACAATCTTTACGTTTAATTTAATAAATTCCCGATTTCTCCAAATGATCAATTTTGTCTTTTGGCTTTCCCAGAAGACTAGGCCCAGAAGTGAACCCTTTGTGATCGAGGGGGCATAAGGAATTGTCACAAATTCTGAAGGACAATTCTCTTTATCGTTCACGTCAATATGTAATGTCCGCCTCAAACAGTAAATCTTCCATTGACTTTTGAATAGGGAAATTATTTGACAATTCGAATTTCAATAATTGTCAAAGACGGTAATTTGAACTATGACACACGCATTAATGAGTTTTCTAGTGATCACTCTTGTTCACAAGAAATGTCAATTTTTCTATTAGTGTTACTAAAAATTGTCAAAGATAGTAACTGCAAATTTGACACAATTATGAAGGAGGCCTTTTTTATCACTTATCTCGAAATTCAATGTCTTAGACAATTAATCTCCGAACTCTAAATAGTGTTTTTGGCCTCCTGAATTGTAAAGTTAGCTTTGACATCATGTATACGTCATCCGAAACTAGATTTTTACGCAAAATGTTGCTACTATGCGGTAAAGTAACCAGTGAATTTTTAGCTTTTCAGAAACGTTTAAAAAAAATAAGGATAAGAGAAAAAGTCTAATTTAGTAGACGCTACTTTACATCATAATTTACACAATAATGTACAAAATAAAACGGTAATAATTTTTTATTCGTTGTGTTGGTACCAGTGTCGTATTATATTAATGACATTTGCCAGATTGATGCTTATTTACTTTTAGTTAATTATTATCAACTATTACTCCTACAAATTACAGCGTAATTTTATATAAACACATAAAGCCCCTCAAAATGTGTATTACTTAACTTCAACCCGTGTGCACGCTTTCTTGTAGGCTGATTTGATCTGCACGACTGCACGTGTTATTGAAGGTTTGAAGATCCAATCTCTTCTGTAATTCCTTTTTGTTCTCAAAACTTCAGCATGAATTAATTGAAAAGAAGCTACATAGTTGGAAGAAATTATTTTAATAACTTGTAGCTTTTAACCTAATAAATACAAAAACCAACACAAAACTCTATTCACTCAGGTATCTTTTTTTGGGCCACCTGTTTTAATTCTGGCGGTGTTGCTTCAAAAATTTCACTGTCTGTGTCTGAAATGTTGCAAAATTATTATAATGAATTAGACAAACTGTCAAAGTTTGTGAGTATTTGTCGGCCAAAAAAAACTGTATAAAAATTTCGTGCGTAAAGTGATTTTCCAACGCTCCAGCTAATGGGGAACTTTCCGCAGTCTGATGTAAATAACCGTTTCCCTTAAAGATATTTTTACAAGCGTGGTGAAATTCCTCCACTCAAAGATAATCAAGACGGATGCTCGAACGTATTTAATTAATTTCGAAAAAACTGGCCATCCGATGGCCTCCGACATGGATAATTGTTTTCGTTTTGAAATCGGACGAATTGCGACAGGTGCAAAAGGTGTTCTTAAAATAACGACGGATTCTTCATTCACTTCGTAAGATTCAGGTAAAAATAGAGGATTGGAACTCGAGCGGACGTCCTGTGTTTTCCAGCAGTCAACGGGCAGACATAACAAAAATAGGCGGTTTGAATTTATAGTCGAATTACTACTGTAACAAACCGAGAGAAGGGTGTTTTTACAACGGTGCGTAGGTGAGAGGAGGGTTGAGAGAGCGGAAGGTAATAATAGAGCAATTAAAAAAAAATATGAAAAATGAGAAAGGAGTCAGTAATGGAAAATAAGAAACATGGAACAAAAAAAAAATGCGAAAAACTAACGAAGAAGAGTGAATGAAAAATATAGGAATAAGAGTCAAACAACAACGAAAACAATGAAGAAGAATGGGGAAACGAAATAATAGAAACGTGGAAGAATTAATAAAAAGCAGTAGAAAGGAGAGAAACGAAGAATAAGGAACAAGAAAAGAATAGAAAGAATAAAAAGAAATTCCAAAATTTAAAATCTGATGATGCCAAAGTCTAAGTTTACATTACATTTAAACGGAGCCACCCATAGAAACTTGAAGTGATTATGTAGCAAGCACTCTGTATATCTATTTTGGAAAATTGTTGATCTCCACCAAAATCTACAGGGCGTGCTACGGCGTTGATTTAACTGTCCCTTACAGGGACATTGATCAACAGTGTGTTATCAGGCGTTTTAGGTAATCCCATTTAATCATTTATGTAAGCATTTGATCCCTGTTTATATTTTCAGTATTCATAAGCAGTAAGAGGCAAATTCATTGCCGATCAGAGGAACTAACTAAAAACCAATCCGCGGCACAATTTTACATTTCGCATTAGCACTCGAAATTAACATATTCCAGCAACTCCACAAATCGCTGTGCAAACACCCATCATTGTTTCGATCACGAGACAAAAGCCACGACTAATAAATTAGACTTACACAAATACACAGTTCATGAGTCACACTGCAATTGCACAAAATCAACTGAAATATACGCGGAGAGCAAACATGGCATAACTCGTGTATTTGTCGATTATAATTTACGACCCCGATAAGGTTCGTCGGATGACATGAAACCGCAACGGATTTCACTTTTAGATACTCAAATGCAGATATTACAAAATCAAGTGGCAATTATTCGTTAAGGGTGCTCGTGAAAATTGAGCGTGTGTCGTTTCTTATCGCATGTGAATATTCTTGCCAGATTTTCTACTTGTGGCATTTGAAGCATTCCAGTGATATCCTTTAGATATGCTTTAGCTTTAACTTTAAATTACCGTTACGTTTTCTTGAAAAATCCTGGGACAGGTCAATTTTAGTTTTTAAATTAAAAAAGTATAGGAACACCTTGACTTCCAAGCCCAAGGAACCAAATTCTTTCGTTGGGTGCAACACCATCTTCGTGGTTTGGAAACATAGCTGCAAGAGCGGGAACACACTCAAAACGGAAGAACTCTAAGTGGCGTGCCTTAAAAAAAATAGGGTCCTATCGGATGAGTGCCACATTTATTTTGCTGCAATGCTGAATAAGCGATTCTTTCATCGGAAAAGAGAATATTATTTGGAAAATTGGGCGTTCCATCACAACGTAACATCAACTGTTCGCAAAACTCTAAGAGCCGGTCGGAATCGTCTGCTGCACATTTTTTGGTTCACTAGAATTTAAGGCAGAAGAAATTGACCTCTCCACGAAAACATTGTCCCCAAAAGCTTACAATTGAAATTCAGCGTAAATAAAACATACTTTTCCGGAATAAGAATCGGGGCGATTATGACGCCTTTTTGAGCGTAGGTGTGACCTCAATAGTGTTAATTTTATTAATCAAGCTATCGATTTGTTTGACCCATTAATTTATAACACAATAAACTGTTGCGGTCACGAATTAACTGATAATCGGCCTGGAACCAATAGTGCCGGGTGTCGATAAGGCAATGTGTCACTTTGTGAGATGACAATTAGTCGTGTCATCTAAATGAGTAACTAACGATGACGGCATGACAATAAAAAAGAATTCTGTAATGACGGATTTGTCATCGTCGGTTCTCTTTTGGAGTGGGATATTTGTTCAAATGTGTAATTTTCGAAGCAGTAAGCGTTCTGCCTTCAATATGGTTAAATATTCAAGGATTTTACAGCTTAAAATAAAACGCATTGGGTAACCAATTAAGTTCAGATGTTACCTGGGCTCGAATATATTTCTTTTGCGGCTGGTCCAAAGTCTAAAAATACACGAATACCGGAGTCTGGTTCATAAAGCCGTCACATAAATGACACCATAAACGTAAAAACAAATAGATTTTAGTTACAAAATAGAAAACAATAATATTTTTCAGGATAATAAAGTCACTATTTTTGCCTTGGCAGCTTTCTGCCACACTCCTAGTTGTCCACACTACCCTTTTTTTCAAGACTACATGATATCAGAATAATTATGTAGTCGCCCATACATTTTCGTGACAAAGAAATATATAATACGTGCGTTCAACAAAAACACGGCGTCAAGTAGGCCATGGATGAGAAAACGTATGGCGTAGTTTTGCTTGTCGTTCTTCTATCCACATTTATAAAAATGTCACTGTTTACCCGTAATAAGCATTGCAAGCGTGTGATCTAAATGTAGACATGACTTGAAGATTCCGAGGCGTGCTTCGATTTTTGTTGAACGCACGTTATTATTTAATTAGTCGTTCAACACAGCTCGTTAATAGTGCAGGTAGAATTTCCAGATATTGAAATACCCAAGGTAGTGCAAAGTCACATTTGCTTGTTAATGGTAAATTTCACAGTCCCTATCAAGCTGTAAACAACTGTGATTGATTGAAAGGATCCATCGATGAAAATTACATCAGCCACGGTGTAATTTTTGACCAATCTAGGAAGCCATGAAGTTAAATCAACAAAAATTTTCGTAAACCAGAAGAATGTTCTTAAATCATCCAGGTGGAGTAAATTTAAATTAAAATTTAAATATATCTAAGTCGAACTCCACAAACTTTAATATGTAACTGTAAAATTACTAATGGAACATGTTTCGGCAGAACACTTCTGCCATCATCAGCCCTTAAAGAATACAAAAAATTATGACGTTCAACGTTCAACGTCATAATTTTTTATATTCTTTAAGGGCTGATGATGGCAGAAGTGTTCTGCCGAAACATGTTCCATTAGTAATTTTACAGTTATTAAAAAGTTTGTGGAGTTCGACTTAGATATATTTAAATTTTAAAAATTTTCGTGGCAAAAATAGTCATCTAGATGTTGGTCGGACATAAAAAACAAAACTTACGGATGTATACAGGGTGACTCTAAATATTATTAGGGCCAAAAGTGAACAATAACAGAAAAAAGTAATTTATGTAGACACCCTGTATACTCTACATATTTGATGGATTTTTTTTCTTGCTGTGGTAACTGATAATTCCGAGACAGATATTAAATATTTCTAGTGATCTTCTTTTCTGAGAAGAAGGAATTTTATTGACAACATTGTGGTTCTAATATTGGGTATCAAATCTTCATTAATTTGCTTTATACTGCCTCTATCTTCTTTCTGATAAAAATTGATTGAACTGAATTGAATTTTTTATTATAGGTTTAGGTAACTTTTAAGTTCCTTTTGATCCATTTTCGTCTTTTGCATTTGCTATTACTTTCTATATACTTTTTTAATATTTGTTCGGCATTCTTGTTGTTTCTTCTGTTTTCTAATTCGGCTATATTTTTAACTTTAAGAATCCATGAATTCTAAACTTTATGTCAGTATACCAAGACCAGAGATGCAAATATTATCAGACTGTAACATTTCTGGACTTCCAAAATTTCAAAGATTTCAAAGCTTGAAAATTAAAAAATAAATAAATATAAGATTTTAATATTTAGAAATTCGAATACTCTTAAGTATCTAATATTAAAAAAAAATACATTTTATGATTTGCACACCTTGTGGTTACAAAAGAAGATCTTAGGCTTTCGAATTGTAAAGATTCAAAGATTTAGCAATTCAACATCAAGATCTGATTTTTCCAAAATTAAAAAATAGTATATTATTATATGAGTTCCTGTGTAAATTGGGTGCTTTCCGGCACTAGGGTTTTAAAAAAGCACGAGTGAAACGAGTACTGTTTTAAGCCCCGAGTGCCGGAAAGCCCCTAATTTACACAGGAACGAGTGTAATACAACGTTTTATAGTTTGACACCACCTTGGCAAGTTTTTAAATTGCTTAAAATTCATAAAAATAGTGTGACGTTTATCTGACATTTTATTATTGCATGACAGAAAGTGTTTAGACAAGCGAAAACTTGAAAATTCTGACAGTGTCAAACTAAAAAAAATGCTTTTTAGGTATATTTGTCGAATCAAAATAAAGCAGTATTAAAAGATCAACCAAAAACAGATATAACATATATGACAAAGATAAGAAAGCCAAAATGAAGATACTCACAGAACAGACAGAAAAAAATAAAAACAAATTTCAAAATTGTGGAATGTAGGTCTGTAGAAAGAAAGACGGAGGTATACATAAAAAAATACCAGGAAGCAATTAATCTCCCTTACAAGATGTTTTTTTACCTTTGCCTTCCTTTGACGTTTGCTTTGACAGTATACGTGTGTCGTTTGTTTTGTCAATATACCCATCGAGTGTGTTTTCTTTTGTCGTTTGTTTTGACAAACATCCCTTTAGAAAGTGTCTTTCTTTGACGTTTGTTTTGATAGCATCCTCTTATAAGTGCCTATTTTGACGTTTGTTTTGATCACGCCTCCTTAAGAAGCGCCATTGCCCTTTGTTTTGTGAATATCCCCATAGAGTATCTTTTTCTTTGCCGTTTCTGTTGATAACATCCTCTTAGAAAGGGTCTTTCTATGACGCTTTTTTTGACAACGCCTCCTTAAAAAGTGCCTTTGTTTTGACAAAATTACTTTAAAACGTGTTTGACGTTTGTTTTGAGAACATCCCCTTTTTTTGACGTTTGTTTTGACAACGCCTCCTTAAAAAGCACGTTTGTCGATGGATTTGTCAATATCCCCATCGACTGTGTCTTCTTTTGTCGTTTGTTTTGACAACGTTCTTTTAGAAAATGTTTTTCTTTGACTCAGGTGAGTTTCACCATTGGTATCACCGTCCAAACCCGGACCAAGTAAAAATACTATTGACAGAAAAGGTTAGAGATCAGGTAATTTTTAGTGATCTGACATGACATCTGATTTTGAATTGGAATAGGTCTCTGATCAATTAATTTAAAAGATAATCATGATCTGTCAAGGTGTCAACGGGAAGGGGTGCCAATTATTCAATGCGGCCACTGTTTTTATTTCTTACTCACTCAAAAAATAAAAGAGAAAAGGCTAATATGTAAAATATTAAAATAAAAATTATAAAAAGTGAGTCAAATTTAAGTTGAGAAAGCAGAGCAAACAAAATTATTAAAAATTGTAAAATAATTGGTAAAAAAAAAGTTCAATAAAACTTATCCATTATGAAATGTTTCAGTGATAATATAATTATTGCATTAAAAGGATTAAAACGTCTTTGAAATTGGCAGGTTTCAGCGATAAGAGAAGTTGCATCACAAAAGGATTAATTTTTTTAACTAGTTCCTCCTCAATCTTTAGTTTTTTTGTTTGTAGATACAAGATAACATTTGCTTTTGCTTATCAGTCCTATCAGTCAACATGAAAAGACCCGACATTTTTCCGCGAAAAGGAGCGGATGTGGAACACCCAGAAATAGAGAAAAAGCTTGCGGGTGTCGGATTTCAAAAATAAATATACTTTGCGTTAAAATTTTAACATTTGAAAATTCAATGCTGTCGGGGGTCAAACATCACTCTACCCTAACCTAAAAAATTAATCGAAGTCTGACAAGATGTCATCGGGGAGGAGTACCAATTATTCAGTGGCGCCAATCTAAATATTTCTTTCAAGATTTGAAAGAAATCACTGGTCACTTGATTTTGAATTTTCAACCGATTCTGACTGTGTTGAATAGACAATTTAATTTTAGTAGTACTCGTTATCAAAACTACATAATTGGATTCTAACTTATAAAATTTAATGACATCTTAGTGTCGACATTTTACGACTATAAATCCAAGATTACAGAAAAATTAGTCTTGATATAGATAAAGAGATCACTGTGGATTAAAATAGTATAAAAATATAGTTCAAAAAGAGCAAATAGAACATGGTAAAAATGTAAAGATTGATAGAGATTACGAGCATAAAAGACTTAAAAAGTAATCGCGTACCATCCGGAAATTACAAAAATAATTAATGCGACCCTGACCAGTTCGGCTTTTAATTTTTAAAAAACCGCCACAAACCGTCCGGAGTGAACTTCGCCGTCCCACGACTGTTAAACTCACCGTTTTCGGAACAAAGCCCGTGCACACTCACACTTTCGACACCCGCACCGGTGAAAAAATCGCGGAAAGCCGCGCCGTGGCTAAGTGGAGGAAGTGTTCCGGTACACTGGCGGTCGCGGGCAATATCAAAATGCAACCTCGACTCTGTGTGGGAGTGCGAACATCGTTGAAAAGACGGAACTTTAGATGAAAAACGGACGCATGCGTGTCGTTGCGACGCGGCGGAGGCGTCTGAAATGAATTTTTGATGATCGGGAGACTTTTCCGACCGGGATCAAAGATGTTGGGGTGACGGACCCATTGGGAGGTTTTCGATACCGGCGGATCGAAATTGGGACTTGGCACGTGTCGAGAGCTTTCGAACGGAGGGAATTAATGAGGATCGGCTGTTGGAGTAGATCGGAGGGAAAAGGGGTTGGAAAATTTCTGAAAATTATATTGGCAGCGTTTGATTAAGGTAATTTATGTTGTCCGATCGGTTGACGATACAAACAAGAGTGTTATATTCAAAAAGTGTAAAAAAATATTAATATGAGGTACTTGGACGAATCAGGAGCAACTTAAAATAAGTTATTAGATTGCTCTATGCTCAGTTTGTAAAATTTGTTTTTCGGTTCCTCAAATTCGGCAGGTTTCTCAAGGTTCTCAAATTCGGGTTCGACAAGTTCTCGGGTTCTTAGATTATCCTTTTAGCTTCGTCACAATCTCGGGGTCCTCAAACTTCAAGTTCAAATGCAACAAGTTATATTTCAGGTTCTTTGATTTGTCAGTTTTCTCAATAAATCAAAAGCTCCAAAATCTGATTGAGCCATTTCTGTGCAAAACTTGAAACATAGGTACCTCAATATACTATATCAGGGCTTCAGCAGTGTTTCAGATATTTTAGGAAGCTTTTTTGAAAATGTCTTCATCTATCTACATATCTGGTAGATCTAAAATCTTGAAACTTTAAGGTTCCTACGATTCTTTAGGGTTACTGATTGGTCAAATGTTACGCATATTTCAGGACATTTCAGCAATCTTCAAGACTGTAAGACTATTCAGGTCATACTGAGGTCAGTATTTTTCAATGCTCTTTAATATCCCTCAGGAATTTCCAGGATTCCTCAGGAATGCTTAGAGTTTCTTAATATTGCTGAAGATCCTTCAGAATTTCGGAGAATATTTTAGGACATTTTAGACTTTTTCGGCACATTAGAACTATTCAGAATTTTCCGAGAGCTTTGAGAGGTATCAGGAGATCAAAATTCTTTTCAGCACTTTTCACAGGGTTAAGTAAAATTCCTCAGGATTCTTCATAATTTCTGAGGACTTTTAGGATTATTTAGGGACTCTTAAAGGCGATTTGATTCTCTTAAGGATTCTTCAGAATTTCTTATCTTTCTCAGAATGTGTTACCATTTTCTAAAATTCCTCGGGCTTGCACTCACAATTTTTTTTTTGAGTTGCCTTTTTTTAACAATCAAAGTCTTAGGCCTGAACTGTTGGCAACCTTAGGAATTGCTTAGGACTCTTTACACCATTTCAGGGCTTTCAGGCTTTCCGTATTTCAATTGAATCCAATATACTTTTGGAATGTTATTTCTTTATAAAGTTTGATGAAGCTGTAAATTTTGTCCTTTCTTTAGATTCTTTGGGCTTTGGAGGATCCAGGATCATTGTTGGTTTCTGAATATACACTCAGAATTATTTATTAGGACACCTTAAGCCTATGGAGGTTCCTTGAGGACTTTGTTGGGATTAGATCGCTGTGTTAAAGGTTTTTAGAAATATCTACCCTAATGTTACCGCAGATTATCAAAAAATAGTCCAACAAATTTATAAATGTGTGACAAGATTTCGTGACGTTAGTGTTTTGTAACTAAGAGGAGGAGAACATTTGCTGTAATTCTTGATAAACCTACATTCTTTGCTAGAGTTTTGTTTTCTTTAAATTACACACAATGTTTAGACCATAACCTCAAATTTTACTGTCAGTCTGTTTGCAGGCTGGGCCATTGCATAAAAAATAACCCGCCTACTCTAATTTATATATATATATTTTTTTTATTTGAAGTGTGGAAAATTAAGGTCAAAGATTGAAAAAGGAACATTTTTATGTAACACCATTATAATTCTATCTATAATTCTAGAGAGAGATCGAAAACTAAATTAGTCAAAGTTGTCCATGCATGAAAAGCTGTTTGTAGTACTTTAATATAGACTTATTTATTAAATGTCAAATGCATGACCAACTTTAATAATACAGTTTCCGACTGCGCTGTATCAATGTATTATATTTTTGGAGGTTGCAATCAATAACACACTTACCCAGAGGACGAACCTGAAGATAATGTAAAAATAACTTTGTATGCTCTAACAGACGGGTAATTTATATTTAAGTTGACTCAATTAATTGGCAACGAAAAATTACTCATTCTGTCAAAATATTAACATAGGGGAAATGCAAGATTCAATATCATGTTATAATGTAGGTCTTTAAATAAACGAAGAATTATTATTGGAATCCACATCATCGTGGAAAATATTTGAGTTCTTGCTTCTTTTTGTAATCTTATTTTCCGTTATCCACACCTTTATGTAGAATTCCAGTTCCGGGTATGAATCAGTTTGGATTCAACAAACAGTAAAAAATGGTTAGTACAATGGTTAATGCAAACTATTATAGTACCAATTAAAACACTTTTATTTTAATTGTTTTTATGTTTAATTTAGAAACTTACGCATTCGGATGCATGTGATCAGAACTATGAATATACGATTCAGTTTGGGTATGAAATAATCGGTAATTTTTAACAAGTACATAGTATTATTTATTGCTTAATTTTCTTGTGAGAATTCCAAATTACAAATCACTAAATACAATTTACAAATTGCAAAACAAACCAAATTTCAAATTCTACGTTTTTTTCCACCACATTTTGAATATGAAATGAAATATAATCTCAGTGACGTCAACAACTCCAATATATATGACGTTTGACACATTTGGGAAAACTCGAATCTCTAAAGCATTTACCCATGGAATAGAATTATGACAAACCAAAACAATGTTCATCATAACATAAACCATAGCGATCAAGTCAGTCCGAGCTGCGGTCCAAGTTCTTCTTTCCCAACAATATTTAGGAACGAACAAAGGAGAGAAAGGTCTAAGCACACAAATAACATATAGTGACAGAATGTTGCAAGAGATTGGTTGGAGATTTTATTTCCGGTTTATTGTTTTTGGATTTTTCGTTTTGTTTTCTTTTTCTGACTAACATTAACAGATACTTAGAACTAAGAAGGAGTCACTAAGAGAAATACATGAACAGGGAACGAAAGGTGAAAAAGAGGGCAGATGAGAAGATAACCATAGAAGAATATGGGAGAAAGGGAAATAAATTACGATGGAAATGATTATAATAGGAAGAATGAAGAAAGAAAGGAGTATTAAACAGAAGAATTTATATTTTTGAAAAGGGAGTTTATATCATATAGTGTGTTTTGTCTTTATATATTGCCTTGATATAGTGTCTTAATTAGTGAAATTGTCTTCCATACTCACGTATAAATCAAGATCTATAGTTTACAAGAATAAAAAAAGAAACACGGTCGTATTTCATTCTATTAAAGGTTGCATGATGGAACAAACAATGTAAAATGTCTTGTAAAACTTGTATAAATGAGAAGATCACTGTCACCATGACCAATAAGATTTATCAACTTAATTAATGAAGGCGCAGCCATAGTTGCACCTTTTTAGACGCGTGTCGAGAGACCGAGTCATAAATCATTTTAAACATTCGTGAAGAAAAAAAGTTAGTTTCTGTGCATTTGTTCACAGTCTTTTATCTATTATGTAATCAGACGATAATTGCAAAACTGTTTCAACAAGATTTAACTTTATGGCACCAACATCAAGATAAAACTGATAGTTCAATCCCACATAATCCGTCACGATCTCGATCTTAATTCTCGCGGATATAAAAAACTCTCACATTTGCAAGCATCCGAAATACTTGTACAACCTTGACTCCCTTCAGGAGTTGAAAAGACGCAACTTTTGATGAAAAACAGACGTCGAAAATAAATTCTCGATGACGACGGAATTATCCGAGCGAGATCAAAGCAGCTGGATGATGGGCGGCGGATAGCGTGGCGGGACAATCGGGGCCTCCGATCTCGCTAGTTTTCCTAAGAACCGATCGGAATTGAAACTTGGCACGTGTTTCGAGCTTCAAAACAGGCCGAATTAATTGGTTCCAACTGTTCGATGGAAGTGCAGGTTGACTGACGGCTCGTGTCCGGATGGGATTCCCATGTTCCCGTTTAGAATGATTAATTAGCTGGGGGATTGGGGAATCGAATTGCGGAATTACAGAAAAGGGTTGGCATAAGGGGCGTCAGGTTCAAGTGTTGGCGAGGTTGTATTATTAAGAGGGAATTCAAACTAAATTGCAAAAATCAGGAGCGAAGAAAAAAAGAAAAGTGAAAATCAGGATGAATCAGCAGCACTCACGAAGTATTAAAAAGAGATCAGGAGTTAAGTGAACCGGTAAGAATCGAGAGGACTAAAAATATCGGAAAATCAAAATGGAATTAAGAAAAAAGAACTGACTGAAATCAAGTAGGAAGCAAATAAAGAATTCAAACTAAATTGCAGAAATCAGGAGTGAAGAAAAAAGAACAAAAGGGAATCGCGGAAATCAGGAGTGAAGAAAAAAAGAATAGTGAGAATCAGGAGGATTCAGCAGCACTCACGAAGTATTAAAAAGAAATCAGGAGTTAAGTGAATCGGTAGGAATTAGGAAGAATCGAGAGGACTAAAGAAATCGGAAAATGAAAATGGAATTGAGCGAAGAAAACTTAATGGAAACAAGTAGGAAGCAAATAAAAAATTCAAACTAAATTGCAGAAATCAGGAGTAAAGAAAAAAGAACAAAGGGAAATAATAATTAGTTGTATTGAAATAATACTCATTATTTATTAATTTAAAACATAAAACAAGGAAATTTTTAACGGTTCAAAGCTACTGTTGAAAATGTGGATTGCTCCGAATTTAGTCGTCTTGAAACAAAGTATGCTGTGACGCGCGATCTGCCAGTTGACAGTAGTGGTGTTTTGTGCTAACGAAATTGGATTAGAATAACAGTTTCGTTACAATTTCGGTGTTCCAAAGTGTTCAAAAGAAAGCAGGTTGCTTAGTGTATTTCAAGTTCAAATTGGACCATTCCACTAAATAAGAGCGGTAAACACATTTCATTTTCTAAAAACTACAATAATTTCGATTAATCGACCCAGCAGATATCAATGTTGGCTGTGGAGCAATGTATTGTCAAATTTATAAATTGACATGTGCGTTTGTGGTGTTTTATTTTGTAGAAATCGGAGTGTTTTTACAGTTTCTGTTCGATTTGTGTGTTCCAGAGTGCTGGTCGAGGTGGTACCGAGAATGGGGGCTGTTTGCGGCACGGAATTCAAGGTAGGATGACAATTTTTTTCTGCATTTATTTCGAAATTGGGGTGGTCCAATATGGTAGAGTTGGGGGGTGTTCCGCGGTGTTGATTTTTTTAATTGCAATTTTCATTTTGTGGAAAATGGGGAATGTCTCAAAAAGTCATTTTATTGCGGTCGGAAAAATTACACCAACTCCCGGGAATTCATTTCAATATTATACTTAAAATATTTGATCGCACATTTTGTTATGGAGACACGCGCCTGGTTGCTTTGGAGCACTATCTCGCCCGCAGTTGTTTTGATATTATCCATAATTATTGAGAACAATTATTTTTAAAGGTGTTTGGAAATTTTTATTTTTGAATTATGATGTAAATGTATATAGAAAGTGAAATAGTATGTGTAACAAATGTTTACATTTTCGTTATCGCTTCTCTTGACTAATATAGGGATCATGACGAATTGTGGAGTCACTTTTACTAACATCAGGATGCAACAAAATATTTAACTCCTCCCAGATTTCAACGTTATCATTAAAATAATAAGAAATAAATAAAATTGCATGCATCTTTCCCTGTTTACAATTTTGGCGCGCAAATATTTTTTAATGAACACACTTCGATAGAGCCAACAAACTTTAATTGCACTGGCCGATGGCCATTTCTGTTTTAATAAATTCTGGTCCCCACACCTGTCCGTAATCATTAAATTGAGACTCCCCCGCATGTGTAACGTACGGTGTTAAAAGATTTAAGCTCTTCTCATTCTTGAGCCGGAGGATTCGTATCGGTTGGTTCCGTGTTGATATGCTTGATAAATTTCGGGTTTATTTTAGTGCGGTTTGAAATAGAACAACCGCCCTTGCTGAAGAAACGGATTTCTTTTGGGATACTGTTATAAGTAACAGAAAAAACGTTTGTAGTTCGACACTATCAGAATTTTCAAGTTTTCGCTTGTGTAAACACTTCCTGTCATGCAATAATAAAATGTCAGATAAACGTCACACTATTTTTATGAATTTTAAGCAATTTAAAGACTTGCCAAGGTGGTGTCGAACTATAAAACGTTGTATTACACTCGTTCCTGTGTAAATTAGGGGCTTTCCGGCAATCGGGGCTTAAAACAGCACTCGTTCCACTCGTGCTTTTTTAAACCCCTAGTGCCGGAAAGCACCCAATTTACACAGGAACTCGTATAATAATATACTATTAGAGTTTTCATAAATGATTTGTACATCATCTTGCCTCTGGAAAACAAGATTACACGTAGTTGGAAACTTTGACGTACAAAGCCTACTGGATACATTAGACTCTGTACAGACTCTGTACCTTACTCCTCCTCAAGTTTCTATACATATTATTTATCTATTGTTATTTTTATTGTTCATAATTTAATCTTCGGATTTAAATTTTAATGATTTTAATGATTGGACCTTTGACCAAAACGGAAACTAAAAGTGAGACATCGCAGGTTTTTGGGTTTCAAAGGTTTACAGTTTTCGGATTTTGGGTTTTATTTTTCGGGTTTCTTGGTTCCAGACTTTATCAATTATTTCTTTCATCAATTTTCTTTAGATGTTTTACTTTTTAAAAAATAAATCTTATTATTTATATTTCTTCAGGACGATTTTCATCATCATAAGGAACATAATAATATGTCGTCCTGTTCAAAAGGTGCTTTGTCTTTGATTCATAGATCATTACATGATTTTATAATAATAATAAATTTTGTTTATAGAATGTTTCTTCTAAATTCTAAAATTGTTATTGTAAGTTATAAGTTATAAGGATTTGGTTTACTGATTTAATAGGGAAACGCAAACATTACTCGAAAATACATTACAAAAATAAATACGTTTGGAAACCAAACCAATAAATTTCTACACATCTTAAAATATATTATAAAACAAACTATATGTATAGTAATTTAATACGCTTTGGAAAAGTTCTAAAATGGTGGATAAGCCAAATTCCGTTTTTTAAGACACTAAATTTGGCCATCTTTCACATAGAGTTAAGAGAGAAGGAAGATAAAATTCCTAGTTCAAAATATTTATAAATACGTATAACACCAAATTTTCATTATCGGCTCCATCCTTCAGTTTCCTGACTTTCTTTTTAAATACGTGACCAAAAATATTTTCATTACTATTATGAACTCGAGAAATTGAAACTTCACCAGCAAAACCGGCGCCAATTCCGAACTCGACTAATTAACTTCCTCTCAGAAAAAAAAAGACAAAATCACGTCTCTTTCTCACAAAATGGCGAGACGCGATCAAAGTACAACTAATGAATAAACATTCGCGACAAACAAGTCTCCGTAAACAACAGTTTTGCCCCAAGAAGGACGAGCGCCCCCATGTCCGCACATCTCCGAATGCAGACGTGATGCAGCGGAAAATTACGGCGTGAAATGACGTTTTTTAATGGCACGTTGACACGGCTTTTCGAACGGAAACCGGGAGGCATAGTGGGAAATTAATGTAACATTGAATCTTCCTACTGCAACAGCATCAAGGTTGAAACCAAGGCTTTTCAATCACATACATCACGTTTACATCACAATCATCCGCAATTATTTCGAAACAGAAAACGTAGAAATAAAAACGACGGCTAATAATAAATTTTCCGCCTTAATTTTGGAACGCTGACGCAAAGGATGCGACGGAAATATCTGCAGTGGGCTATTAAAAAAATAAAACGGGCTTTTTTGAAGGAACGGGATTTGGAGCGATGCACAAATAAATTTTTCACGGTTGCGGGAAACATACGTGTGGTCCTGGCCTGGAATTTTTGGTATAAAAAAATAAAGCTTCACAAAATTTTCATTTTCAAACCCCAATCAATTTATTTAGAGCTAAAAACTCTATACATACATAAATACGTACATATATGATCTTAAATTCTAAATATGATCCAAAAAATAGTTCATCAGTCACAAGTTTTTTTTTTTTTCGTAAGTATCCTCAAGAATGATTTTGTGGACCATTTTTTATCTTTTATATTTTTTTAATAGTAGAGAAATAATAAGAAATTGTTTTGAACTAAGCAATAGTTGATATAATAGTTATTTATATTTGGTTAAGATTCAAATTTTTTTCTACAACTGCCTAAAACTGAACAAAATGAAATTTATTTATTTAAAAATAAAATTTTAAATTGTTATGGTTAACCCTCAAAGTTGGTAAGACGATTAGTCACTGTGGGAATTTTCTTTGTATGTGTTGTTCTTTGTATTTTGTACACCTCCATCCATAAATAAAATTTTTATTGTAAGTGCAATAAATTATGTCCAAGTAGTGTGGAATATTTGCCTATTGATTGATCTTCCTCGAATACCAGACAAAGACGCTAAAAGACCACAGTTTGATACTAAAATTCCTGCAATATTAAAGGATGTAGCAATAGTCATCTGTTACTGTGACATACCTATAGATTCCAAATTGATAAATGCAATAAAGGTATCGAAAACTGTACAGTATAGTTATTATGTTATACATATTTTGAGAACAGACCAGTTCCAATTTTGGATTTCTCCCAGTGTAAATTTTGTCCTTCATTTTATCACTAGGTAAAGCCAAATTGTCAATCAAACTGTCATCGGGGAGGGATGCAAGTTGTTCAGCGGTACCAATCTATTTATTTCTTTGAAGATTCAGTAGTCTCCAGTTATATCGGGTGTCCCAACTAAAATTTGTACCCCCCAACAATTCCAATTTCGAAAGATTCAGAAGAAAAAGCTCGAACAGGTCAATTTTGTTATCAAAGGGGACCAAATTCTACCAAACTTTCAAGTCTTAGATTCCACCCCTTGAGCCAGGGGAGCCACCCCCCTAAAAAATTTAAATGGCATGGGGGGTCGTGTGATACATCATTTTAAAGCTTATTCAATTCTCTATCCAAACCTGCATTTATCGATTCCTTTCTACAAAAAAATTTATGAATTCGATATTTTCCAAATCTACATAAAATACTCAACTAAAATTTGTACTCCCCAACAATTCCAATTTCGAAAGACTCAGAAGAAAACGCTCGAACAGGTCAATTTTGTTATCAAGGGGGATCCAATTGTACCAAACTTTCAACTCTTAGATCTCACCCCTTTAGCCAGGGGAGCCACCCCCTTAAAAAAATTAAATGGCATGGGGCGTCGCGTGATGCATCATTTTAAAGCTTATTCAATTTTCTATCCAGATCCACTTTTATCGATTTGTTTCTACAAAAAAAAACATGAATTTGTTATTTTCCAAATCAAGAGTATTTTATGTAGATTTGGAAAATAACAAATTCTTATGCTCTTTTTTGCAAAAACTAATAGATAAAACTAGGTTTTGATAGAGAATTGAATAAGTTTTTAAATGATATACACACGACCCCCCATGCCATTTAAATTTTTTAAGGTGGTGCCTCCCCTGGCTAAAGGGGTGAGATCTAAGACTTGAAAGTTTGGGACAATTTGGCCTCCTTTGATAACAAAATTGACCTGTTCGAGTGTTTTCTTCTAAGTGTTTCGAAATTGAAATGGTTGGGTGGTACAAATTTTAGTTGAGTATTTTATGTAGATTTGGAAAATATCGATTTCATGTTTTTCTTTTGTAGAAAGGAATCTATAAATGTAGGTCTGAATAGAGAATTGAATAAGCTTTAAAATGATGTATCACACGACCCCCCATGCTATTTAATTTTTTTAAGGGGGTGGCTCCCTTGGCTCAAGGGGTGGGATCTAAAACTTGAAAGTTTATTAGAATTTGGTCCCCCTTTATAACAAAATTGACCTGTTCGAGCGTTTTCTTCTGAGTCTTTCGAAATTGGAATTGTTGGGGGGTACAAATTTTAGTTGGGACACCCTGTATAGAGATAACAATATCAGCAGAGATCACAGTTTTAGAATCTGACGTGAAAAGGAAGTTATTTTCTCACATGATCGTAAAAGCATGTTAGTTTTAATTGCACAGTAAAAATTAATATTAATTTATGACAGCAATAATAATTGCTAAAATGCTGAGTTGGCTTACACCTACACGCTTTTTCATTTCAAAATAATAAATCAAATAAAATGTCCCTATCATTACCAGATGTCCATCACATGCACTGAAAGAATCATGATATAACATGCAAAGTGGACATTTATTATTTGCATAGTTACATGGTCACAGGTCTGCCTACTTTTCGTTTCTGGTTTGATGAAAAGGAGATGCTTATCTACGAAATTGTTTCTATTGTGTTTTATTTTTAAATTTTTGAAATCCAATTAAAAAATGTCGGCGCTTTATTTTTATGCTAAGCTTGTCTTTAAGTTACGCACAGTGTAAAGTAAATCTGATTTCAGTATCGTCTTTTTGACGTGACAACGTCTTACAATTCATTTGCCCAATTCTACTTACTTTAAAACCATGAAGAAGATGTTTTCTTTTCTTTTATCATTTATAGGCGTTTTCACGTAAATACTTACGGCTGTGTAAATGAGACAGCATACCTCTTTTTGTATGTACTGTACACGCTCTATCTCCATTTGTCTTTATAATAGAGCCTTTACAATAATAATAATAATGATGACCTGTTCTGCGATGGTGTTCTGAAATGGATTTTGAAATTTCCACAATTTGAAACTTGTTGAGAAACCTGGAACACCTAAGAAACTAAACTAAATAAAACACAACCGAAAGAACTGAAAATTTCGGGAACCTGAGAAACTAAGAATCTAATAAATTGAAGACGCTGAGACAGCGACGCACTAGAAAACTGGAAAAGAAAGAAAACATTGCAGAACAAAAATGGGAGAAACAGCACTAGAATGGCAGAATTATGGTAGGAATTCGTATCAAAGAATTTAGAATTGGATAAACTGAGGTATTGAGAAGCTGGAGCATATTTGAAATGCAGGAAACAATAGATTAAATGAGAGATGGAAAACGAAATTGAGAAATTTGGAGTGAGGGACGCAAAAAGATATCCATAATTTTGTGGGAAGAGACAAGTAATAAGAAATTGGGATATTTTCATGAATTGAGAAACACCATGGAATTGAGGTCGGGTGCTGAGACACAGAAGAAACAATGAGAAGTGAAAAGTGAAAAGCTAAATGAAACCAGAAAACCTTCGGAGAAACAAAAACCAAGAAAGATTCAGCTAGATGGAAAAATGGGCGGAAAATATTCTGGAACAGAATCTGGAGTTTTGAGAAATGAAAGACACTTTTAAACTAGAAATATTATAATTAATATCATCGTATTTATACGAGTTTTACACACCTCATTACAACATAAGCTCACAATATCATTTTTTAACCCGAACATGAAAAGCTTAATTTTCTTATGTATCTGCTGATCTCTTCTCGCACATGCATAGTTCACTACATATGCATAAATCCTTCTGTAACCTTGCTTTCAATAAGGCAAGCAATGCTAAGTCATCTGCGGAAGTCATTGCACGTTATTATAATAAACACTAACGATAATGAGTGGAAGAAGATTGTTTGAGTAACTACTTTTATAAACAAAGTGAAAATAACTAAATTTAATGAATAAATTATTTAATTAAACAAAAAAAGAAGAATAAAGAAACAAATACTTAAACGTTACACAGAAGGTTGAAACAATAATATTATGAAAACAATAAAACTTTGATAATCGATATAGGCAACCCAAAATACACATATCGCTTATGTAATATGTAATCCATATAACGCTCTTATGTAACTCCTTCAATGAGTAATTTTGGGTAACTACTAATCCTTTATTACAATTTAGTACTTTTACTATCAAGATTGGTTTAATTCTGCTTAGTTGATCACACTGTTTTGTTTTATAATATATGTTGCATGATTATACTGTTTCTTGTTTACTTGTGAACAATAATAAATTACTAATCAATCTTAGAGTCGTACTATATTTATGAATGAAATAAATCTATCACGTGATTTGCAGTCGTCTAAGTAAATACAATATTTATATCATTATTGCCCAACTTATAATACGATTAATGCAATAAATAATTTTCCATTGACTAACAGTGAACAAAAACTATAAATTTGCAATTACATTAAGATCAGCTTAAAAGCGAACCGCTGACGTGCGCCACACATCAAGCGCGATCGTATAAGGTGTTGCATAATTCACATAAGGGTTCTTCGGACTCGGTGTTTTTCTTCGACAGCCGCATAACTAGTCTCCGAAGAAGGTTTCGCAACTAAAATGTTCCGTCGAACCGACGAGGTCTAAATCCTCCTTGGGCGAGTTTAAACAAATACACCATGCTTAAACTTTGAACTGTTCGTCGCTATTCTTGGTAAATAATTTATGTGCATCTTTGTCATTAAAAAAAAATAACGGAAAGTTGGGGAATTCGGTCGGAATGAGACTAGATTAATGAAAGTGATTTATTTCATGAATCATGTTTACTTAATCACATTACACAATTGTCCCTCTAAACAAAAAATCTTCTTAGAAGAAACAAGAACAGAAAATAACAGATAAGTATACACTTGAAAATTTCATTTTAATAATTCACTAATACAAAAACAGTTTCATCAATTTGTTATTGTTTACTTTCATAATAATAAAATTTAATTATAATCACATTTTCTTGTTGTTATGAAGACTTTTTTTAAATTAACTTGGGCATCATACATGCAACAAACTTCCCTATCGTTTGACGAAACACAAAATAATATTATAAATAAATAAGGAGATTTCCAGGAGCGGTGGTGAGACTGTACAAAGCCGGAGGCGCAGGTAGGTAGATGGAATGAAATCAAAAAGCGAGGCTTGATAATCGTCGTTGGGCACAAAACACAATATGTACAACACTAATGAGACTCGTTAAAAAAATTAAATAAGAGATTGCACCCAATGTGATTGCGATTAAAAAATAAATAATGTTTTGGCAAAGTTATATGCACATATGCGTTCCCAAGCACCCTATCATCACATATGCTTATGTTTCCACTATATTACACGGTGTTTGTCTACCATATACAATATTTGTTTGTAATATAATAATTATATAATTTAACATTTTGCTAGACTCCGGGGCCGGAGCTGAACGCTCCGGGGAGAGCGTGCAGCTCCGCGCTCGGAATGTGATGTGTGATTATATTTCAGTTGGAGCTATTTTGACGACGGCTGACTATAAGATGAACACTTTTAGCGTAACGGAAACTAGTTGGAATAAGTCTTCCATTCTTGCACTTCAATATCCCAATTTATTCAATAAACAATATTTAAAAACAGAACAATGTTCTAGCGTCGAAATATCGCGTCTGGTCGGGCCAAATATTCTTTTGATTCATTCTTCATAATTATCATTGGGTGTACACAGTACATAGCTCGGCTAATACTTGGCTCGATATTCCAACATCGAAGGGATATCAATCAGAGTTCGGTAAACACCCATGTGAACCACATCGAACAAGTGTCTCTGTCACTCATAATAGCTAAACGTCCGTTCGTTGATCCAACAAAATCGAAAATAGTTAACATATAATATGTACGTAATTTAAATGAGTAGTTTCACTTGGTTTCCTCCTCCTCCTCCCATGGAATCGTCGCTCGTCTTCGCCACTGCTTCGTCATTTCTCTATTAAACATTTTTTTAAACTAGAATTTCACAAAGTCACCTAGAGGCCGTCACGTGAGGTCAGACACTGGGCTTGTTGGCTCGATTCTGTTGTTGGTCTGCGGAGGTCCGTCGAGGACGCGTCGGAACGATAACCACAGGCAAAGTCTGCACGGGGGGCGCCGTGCCCCCCTTTTTACCCCCCGTGAATATTTTAACAGTCCTATGTAAAAAATCAGTCTTTTGTCCGCTGCTTCCAGCTTCTGGCCGTTTGTTGGATGAGGAGGAGGTCGACGACATCGAGTGGCAACGCACGACCAGAGGCGCGCCGCCCCCGCTTGACCAGTCGCCGCCTCCCATGCCGCCGCCGCCGCCGCCGCTGCTGCTGCTAGAAGACGACGACGAGCCCAACAACCCGGCCGAACTCGACCGGTACGGGGGCGGCGATTCAGACTCGAGCACGGTGCGGTTCGGTGGCGGTCGAATGCATTTTTGGTGGATCTCGGATTCCTGAAAACATACAGATTTACACACCGTTCGCCCACCTCCACAAAATATCTAGTAGTGTTTGATCGATCTGCTAAAAGGGGTCGTGTACAATAATCGCATGACTATAGGCAGTGCTCACGCTCAGTTTTGCCAGTTTTCGAACAACGGTTGATCAAAACTTGGTTTAGAAATTATTGTTCCACTGCGTGATTCACAGTAATGACTATATCCAAAATATACGGCCGATCTTATTGATCTATATCCATGGTTTACGATAGCAACATGTTTTACGAACCAAATACATAAATACATTTTTAATTCCAAGCGAAGAAGATAAATTTTATCTTTTTACCAGATGAAATAAATTTTAAATCAGGATCTTTGATACAATCACTAAGAGCTTTTTTTATAGGAAGACGAGCACCAATCACAAGAATCAATAGAATTGGGGAATCACAGAATCTGAAAAATCGGAAAAATTAGGACAATCCATAAAATGAGTGAATTAAAATGAATGAAAAAAAGATAGGATAGAAACAATAGAAGTGCCAGAACTGGCAAAGGAAATAGTTAAGAGATTTTCTGTGTAGTTAGAATTGGGTTTCTTTAAGCAGAAAATCTTTCTGTTTTGAAAATAGCTAAATGTGAATAAAGTAAGTACGTTTAAGCCATTAGGGATTTTCTGTCGCGACCTCAATTTTGTGTATTATACGAACTCCATGAGGTATAGTACAGAATTAGTTAGAGGTGGCAATATGAGAAAAGCCGCTCGTCGTAGTTTAATCGAATTATTTATGAAATGGAATGTCAAATTTAATACTGTCAACTTGACATGTCATAAATAATTCTGTTAAACTACGGCAGTCACACAATTTAGTTCGATCTCTCTGTATTTTAATATACAAGGTGTAAAATAATTTGCATAAAATGTTATGTCAAATTCATAGACGACTTGATGACTTTTTTAAATGAACACATGATATAATTTGTCAAAATGACTTCGCAATAACTCTCAACTGACGACTCGTGCATCTCGAAACCGGAAGCAATAAAAAAATATCTTACGATCCTAGCCTCAAAACGCAGAGATAAGCATTACTGCGAGGGTTTTAATTATCTCAATACACAAAGGTCAGCCATAAAATGTAAATTCGCCGGTTATTAATGCCATGAACACAAAGTTGTTAAGCGACGAGATTTAACAAAATAACGAAAATATTTTTTGCAGAAGAAAATGAGTCGTTGGCAATGATTTTACATTGTGCTGTCATTGAAGATAAACACCATGACCATAGAAATAGTAATGTGGAAAACCTTGGCACACAATGTTGCAAAAGTGCAAATGCTGTAGCGGTAGAAAGTGAAAATGTACCTGTTGGGTGATTCTCGTTGGGTTTTAAATCGATGCTGGCGGAGGTGTGTCACCGCCGAAATTAACTAATAAATGTGTTAAAACTAAACTAAATAAATAGTTTAGTTTGCGAGTTGCGGTACATCTTGTATAAGTGGACATGCTGAGAGAGTATCGCAAGGAATAAAACTTAATATAGAAAAATTGTTTTGAAAGAAACAAAATAAAACCAAAAATTACGTTAAGTTTTAAAATTCTGTTATTACATTACACGCTATACATGACACGAAAGATAAAACGGCGAGATTGTAGCGTGCATAATAATTTATTGATAATGTTAGAACTTATTACATACTGTTTTCCATTTTTTGAAGTGGGACTTCTTTACGCTCGGTATGGTCAGTGAAGTGACGATGTAACGAAAATCAGAAACGTTCGGGAGTGGGGAATCGCCTCAATCGTTTTCGTTACTCTGGAAATATTTTTTTGGATTGGAAACTTGAAATCCTTTAATCTAGAAAATAATATTGAATGTAATTTCGATATTTCAGGATCGAAATCTTGGATTCTTCATATAGTTGAAATTTTAGAATCTCGTGACTTCTGGGAATAGAGTTGCAAAGAAAGGGGCGAGTAGAAGGGTGATTTTCTGTAATCTCTGTCCAAAATTTTTAAATTCTTCTTTGCCTTCATGTATCATTCTCTAGAATATAAAGAGGTAGTAAAAGAGGAAGACAAGACGTGAGATAGAATAATGAATTCACGCCTGCTTTAGATTCAGAAAGAGAATGTGACAAAAACAGAAGAAGGGATGACTAGTATGAGTATGTACAGCACTCTTTTCCTTTTTCATAACTCGGATCGAGCAAACACTACTTCGTCCCCAATCCTTCGACGTCACCACCGCCCCCCAGAACCCCACCCACCTGCTCGGGGTCCCGTATGTGCAGTCTGGAGCTGGTGAAGGGGTGTTCCTCGCCGTCCGGCATCGCAATGTTGGGCGGCAGGTTGATGGCTATGTCTGTGTGCACCGCGTGCAGTCTCACTTGGCGGTCTCTCGTCGCCGCCAACTCTCTGGCCGCTCTTCCGCCTCGCAGACGGTCCATGCCGCCCACCCCCGCCGCGGCGCCGGCGCTCACAACCGACAGCATCTGGAACAATCACAGACACACTTAGCAAAAAGCATCGCCAACACAAAAACCCAGCACACCGCCGCACCGTGACTATTACTAATTAATGACGGTGCAGCAAAACGGACGGAGGCCTTGAAGTGCTGCACTTTCTGCTAGCACCGTTGATCGATCATCCGTTGCAGTCCAAGGATCTTGGTGGAGTGATAAAGCGGGCCTCGCGGCGTTTGGATAATTCTTTATTTTCTAACAAGTTGGATGGAAGGCGCGGGGGGAGCGCGAGATCAGACAGAGCTGAGTACAATCGAAATGAATTGGAGTGATCGGTTTTGGGTCAAATGCACCGGAATTGAGTCACGAATACGGATCTATGTCGCAAAAACTATACATAGTTGGATACGATTCAGGCGTTTTGCTCTCCGTGTTTTTCAATTTTTGAAATTCTTGAATTTCAGGTCCTTAACTTTCTTTCTAGTTTGTTAGATCTGCGATACCTACTTCATTCAGAATGTGACCGACTACACACACATTGTTTGCATTTCTAACAAATCATAACGTGACAGCCACGACATAAACTTAATTAATTGTTGATTGAACAGAATGTCAATAAACTTCAGTTACTTCATTGTTTGTACATGCTATACTCTTTGTGATTGTTGTGGATAACGAGAAGATGGTATTTTTTCGATCGCACGGTATAATTGCGATTAGCCCCAGATTCGATTCGTTAGTGTGGTCAAAGAATGTTTCACAATAAATTTAGAATAGTAGCGATAAAAATCAGCCTTAATGGGGCCCATTCTATAACAAAAAAAGTTAGTTATTTATAAAAGTGCGTTAAAATAACTCTTGTTACATAACCGAGTTGTCTTGTGTTATGTTTAAAAACAGAAAAAAATGATAACACCCCGACGAAAATCTGACGAAAAGCCAGTCTCCATTTCGTGTGCCGCAGGCATGTCACATCCGATAACACAAACAACATACACAAAAAACAAACACGATCCCATTATCGTGCCGACTATTTATACATGTCAGTCACACGTGTAGAGGCTGACCGGTGGTGAGACCCCAAATCGGCGCATCCACCTTCTTTGTTCGCAATGTCAACGCGACAAACGCAAAAACAAAGAATCCAACGGAATAAAAAGGCGTCTCGGTCCGTTAATTTCGATAGTTATCTTCTTGCCGAGCCGGTGAACTGACTCCTGGCAAAATTGTGCATTTTGCTGTATTAATAATAATGAGACAAGTGGGTGCAGCGGTATGAAGGTTACCGTTTAAGAGGGACGATCGCGATTGTTATCTAACGACAGCCCACGTGCCGATAAACAATGACAGCATTCCTAGCCTTGCCCAGAATGACGAGAGGACTGGTTTCTTGCTCGCACAGATCTACTTCTAGTAAAATTACACCCGTTTTTTACACATCTCTATTTACTTTTACTTTATTCCTTCTTCGTTTTTCTCGATCGTACTTCATCATTTTTTACCCCACTTAACTACATTCGTTTTTATTCTAGACCCTTATTACTTATTACTACTATTTTCCGTCTTCAAGATAATATATTCTTATACTTTGGATGTTGGACAGTCATAATGAAATCCGAAAAAATTCTGAAGAGCAGTGACGAGTTCTGAAATATTCTGAAAGTCCTAAACAATTCTGAAGAGGGCCAAAAAATTACTTTCAGGAATCGTCTTCTTTTTAGACCACGCATTCTGAATTCAGGATACAAGTACGGAAAAATTAAACCCCCTCCAACGCCTGAGATCCTCGCAACCCACCATACGGCCGCGCGCGATGTTGGTCGCCAGAATTTACCCCAAACACACCGGGTGTCCCAGAAAAACCTGACCTTTCCGGAAATAGACCGGCGCGGATTGAGTGACGTCCCCGTTATTGATGCCGCTGCTGCCAAATCCGCGCCGCGTGTTATTGTTGTAAGCCGTGACGTGGGTGCGTACCCAATTTTTCCGCGCTGGCTCCGGGTTGAAGTCGATTTAAATAAATAATTAGATTGTTATTGTTACAGCGGTGGATGGGCGTTTCGAAATTTATGATGTGTGAGCTTGAAGGCTCGGAATTACATGCACGTAAAAGTGTCAAAATATGCGCATATATATGCGTTCGAGGTTATGTCATTGCGGCGATTAATTCCGAGCTTGCTATAAATATTTTCGGATTTTTTGCCGCATAACGGCGGAATGGGGTCGATGAGGAGAATTTTTGCGCGCTGCTGGAATGCGATCCGAAGAAATTCCCGACTGAAATTGGAGCGATGGATCTTGGGGAACCCTCGGGGACTGTAACTAGATTGACACCGCTGAGGATAGTACAGGATTCGCGTAGTTTTAACAATGCTGAATCATATTGTATTATCTTTAGAGGTTCAAAGTGACTTTTCTATCTTTCCATCTCAACAGACCTAATTTTGATTTGCTTATTTATTGATATCTTTTTGTGTTCGTCCCTTAGCTTGTGATTTCACCTTTATGTATTTTTTGGCATTACTGTAGTACTGCTTCTTTCAAGATGGCATCTAAATATCAAGGTTCAAATATACCTCGCCTTCACCATTTGAATCAGTAATTGAGGCAACTGAGACAAAACTGTCGACAAGCAAATGTGTTTCTCTTCAGAGACTTTTAACAGCACCATCTCGCTGACCCCTCAGACATTCATCGACATCTTGAGCACCACACGTACACCTATCTTAACAAGCCGGCGTGAAATTAAATCAGCAGTTGTAAAATCATTATCTGTTACAATATAATAAATGTCGGTCGTCTAGACTGGAAGTGCTATTGTCGTGAATCACATTAAAGTGACAATTAAACCGTTGTCAATCTTTATAAAACTGCGCGGCGTGACAATTAAAATGCTGAAATCATGTCTGAATAAACGAAATCCGCCGTTTTCACCGGTTTTTTTTTGCATACATATTTCATGGCGTTCCGACTGGGAATTAACAAGTGCTTCCGTTCCAGTTCTCTCTTAGACGTGTCGGAAATTTGTTTATTATAATAAGTTAATGGCTATTGTGTAATACGAATCAGTTAATTGCATTGAAAAGAAAAAACAAGCGATCGTTTTCCACAACAAGCCGCAAACGATAAGATCTGCCCGACATGTGGATGTGGCCTAATTAAATCTTAATTAAACGACGTCGAGTGGTTGGGTATACGAGGCGAAAGTCGAGGAGTCGGGGGGATTCCCACATTATAGTGTGTCGCGATATCGGTTTTGCGACTGTCGACACACTTGTCAAATGATAAAGATGACGAATATATCTCTGCTTCATCATCTTGGCGGTTATGACTACATTTCCTATATTTACAGCCAGTGATACAGTGATGACATTGTCTTTCTGCCGATATGGTCGACCGCTTAGAGAATACGTACCATATTATCCACAAAATTCTCCATCAAGGGCGTTTATGAGAATGGGCAGGAATCGGGAGGAATTAAGACAAATGAGAGCACCAAAGAAACTAACAGGAATCAAAAATCAGAAAGAACCAAGATAAACCAATACAACTCCGGTGAAATAAGAAATTGAAATTCGGAATCAAAGATCAGAGCTCAATATGAGAAACCACAAAGAATATAACATAATGCGGATCTGGAGAAAAAGGAATCAACGAGATGAACTAGGGCAAGATGGAAAGATATCAACACTCATTACGGTAATAAAAATACTCGTTTCCTTGGCCATGACTTTGTCCTCCCTCCGTAAATTAGTGGCGGAATACTTCTTAAACTGTTGCCAATTCTTAAAATGTCCTAAAAGTGAGGTTACCGTTCGAACGCGTCATTGCCGGAGACATTTTCCGCCGAGCGAAAAGTCGGCGGCGCTTTTGAGGTTCCGTTTGAAGCCCCCATCTAACCGCGGCCGCCGACAGCTCTGACATTTCGCGTAATAAAACAACAAGACCGACCGCCAGAGGGCGCCATCTCCGCCGTCGTCGTCCCGACGCCGCAATTACCGGCAAATACCACTCGGGTGAACAATGCACGATAGTCCTAATTAACAGTCCCATTGTAGTGCACCCATCTCCGATAGTAATTGCTAATTGCCGGCGTGACATGCACCTAACGGGGGGGGGGTGGCGGACTTTCCACCGGCACCCACACTCTTGTCTTCGGGTCGATGACCGCACACCTGCCGGCTCTCTACGCTCCTCCGACCACCTGCACAAACAGCGACGTCTTATCGCCGGTGATGGATGGGCGGCGGCGGCGGCGGCGGCGCGACCGATAACGACCGCGGGAGATTGAGGGATTTACTTGAAACGGATGTTGGGAGCCGCTGGGTTTTGCAGGAACGGGTTGGGGACCGCTGTCCTTACGGTGGGCCCACACGAACGGTGGTTCTCTGGTGATGATGATGAAGGCACAAATAAAACTTAGGTCAAAAGTTTTATTTTTTCCTCCCGAATTTCTAGAACTAAATCATAACTAAATCACTGTAGAGAAAAGTGAACGACATATTGTTTTTCATGTTGTCGCGTATCTTCTTCTGATTGGGTCTGAAAAGCTCTTATCCCTAGTTTGCTTCTTAATAATGTTCTCTGTTGTATGTATTTAAATAATTACTGATTTAAAGAAAAAAATTATATTCCTCCTACATTATATATTCTTATTTTACTGGGAAGTCTACTTTTGCTTTATTTCCTCTTCGTATTTCTTTTCTACTTCTTCATTCCGTAATACTTCAATTTATATCTGCACCTCTACAAGACCTGACGTTTGTTATCATTTTCTGATGCATCTTATCTATCTGTGGTCTATTTGGTTTGTGTAGTCTTTGCCTGGAGAAATCCAACTTTTTTTTTAACTTACTCGATGTATATTTTATATTGCTTTTTTTATTATTGCGTACGTACGTATATGATTTTTTCCTCTTCTCAGTATTTTTCTTGCTTATTATTTCGTCTTCTGTTTGGTCCACTTCGATCATGCATGTATACATAATCCTGTTTTTTTTTTAATTTTTCACTTTTGTTATATGTAATTTGTAATTAGTCCAGTAAAAACTGTTCAACCTTGTTAAGGATGTAATGTTATACCTCAAAAGAGACTCTGGTATCGTCATTATTCCTGTATTTGACTCATAAGAATAAAAATCGATTTTTAGCTTTGTTATACAACTAAATATTAATTACTAAATGAGTTAATATCTGAACACGGGTTAGATTGACTCGCAAACCACCCCCACCATTACATTCCACCCTTCAAAGGCGCTCTTTGCAAACTTACACGAAATCTCCGACCTCCCCGGAATGTCCATTACATCTCCCCGGCCAAGGCTGGCCGTTCGTCTGTATGTACTTAGCCCGAGCATCGCAGTGGCGGGCGGCACGAAGCCACCCTGAGGGGGTCACATTGAGCCGGGGCGAGGTGGGGGCCCAGACGACCTTGGCTCTGTCTGGCTGCAGTCTGGCGCAAGTAAGCAGTCGCCCCCTGCCTGGAGCACCCGTCGGTCGGGTTGCAGGTGTATGTATGAGCGTCAGTGTATGTCTGTCTGCATCCGCCCGCCCCACTGCAATTAATAACCCCCTCGGGCGACCGACGGTGCACTCGTGACGTTGATGATGCACTCGGCCGGGCCGGGGGGAGCACGGAGGGCGCGAAAACAATACGACCACCCCGTTTGTCTTGAACCTCGGCAATTATTGCTAGTGTTACAATATTTTTAGACCGTCTGGAGGTTCGATCGAAAACGAGTTGTACGCGTCCCGGTGTACGGTATACACGCGACTCGACAACCTGACGTTTTAACGGCCCCATTTCGGTCATTTACACATTGTATCTTAATCGGAACAATTTGTACGCGGGATTTGCATATCCAAGCAGCTGTAAAAAGCTGAAATATTGTTTATATTAGTTCGGCGCAGCGAGATTGTCGACCTCGTTTAAAAATGATTTCAGAATGTATCAATTATTTTAAGATATCTTGAAATTTTGAAAACTTGGAAATTTAAACTACTAAACCGTTTTGAATTTCTAAAATATTTGTACATATTATTAGTTTTCAAAGATCTTAAAGTTTTTGTATTTCCAAAATTGTTAATGGGCTAACGTTTTAATGAACTAAAATAGAAATGCAGAAATTTCCTACTTGAAATTATTTTTACTTCCTCCACTTTGGTGCAATCTATCAAACGGGCAGGTGTTTTTAAAGCCTTGTTTCTGAATTAGCGACCATTAGCGAAAACTTCTAACAGCGGGAATTAACAAGGAAAAGTGTCGTTACTCATCGGTGCTGTGTCTGCCGCATAATTTCTTCATTGTTATATTCAAATATCAATTATTTTCGTGCCAAAACGCCCTCGAGCTAGTTATCAGAACTGGATTTGATGTTGAATTATGGAAATTGATGCAAATGTCAAATTCGGAAATAATGACCTTGTTGACAATGACAATTAGGAGATTGTAGCGCTGCCTACTCGATGTGGTAATTGAGCCTTTGCAACAATTTTTGATTGTGGCCAATCCAAAGATTTCCCAAGATAGAAACCACGTCAAGGGGTTGAACTGGGCCCGTAAGGGTCCGTTATCGGCCCACCGCACACTTTTGTGTGTCGGAATGCATTTGGCTTATCTCCGAATTCGGGCAACGACACTGTAGTCTTATGTAATTTTATTATCACCGGCTGGCTGATAGTCGTATTGACATTTGTCTGGTTTGGTGGTATTGATTGACGGACCCGAATTCGTTTTTGGGCGCACTCTAATTAATTGGGACGCGTTATCAAATTAAGCGGATTCTGCGGAATGTTAATATTTGGTGGATGCGATTACGCTACCATCGTTGATTATTCGGTCCGTGTTGGTGGTCACGACGTATCGGCATGATTGAGTTTTTTTCATTATTCACACAACTGACTTATAGACAGATAGCACAGAGCCTTGTATTGTTGGATAAAAATATCGCTTGTGCGTTTTATCTCCGTTGTTTTGAACTCTAGACGTCGTAGACACTCGGAAATGCGCCGCGGGGATCTGTTCCAATAGTTCATCGCCGGGATCTAATGGAAAAGAAAGATTCGAGGAGCTACGACCAGTAACTGTGCCCGACCAAGAATCTACGTTTTGTTATCAGCCAGACATAATACAAAACGATATCGACATAAAAGGTCCAAGGATGGTTCTTTGGGGTACAAATTACCAGATAGAAGGACACCCGCGCACAGCAAATGACTTGGAGAAATTGATAAGCGATAAAACTGTTTAAAATTCGTAAAGTTAGAATGACATGATAAATCAACCGAGCACGTTAATATTAGATGATCCTGTAATAGACAAACGAAAACAAAGTCCAACCGATCACTGATCACAGCTTGTTCGAAAATTTAAAAAAAAAAATGTTCGGAAACAAAAGGCATCGTCTTTAATTCGAGTATTTAATTTATCATCGATAAACGGCCAAAACTGCTTTTGTTAAGGGCGACGATTACATCGAGGATTACATCATATTTCCATCAATGTGTCATCGATAATTGCGATTGTGAGTTTTATGTTTCATCCGCTTTAGAGACCTTTATATGCCAAAAATTTAGTATTGGCAATAAAGGAGAATATAAAATAAGCAAAGTTCTAAAATTAATAAAAAGTAGGGGGCTGGAATCGGAGCCCTGAGTTACACCTGAAATATATGTACGTTCCCACAATTTGTATCCAAATTAGAGAATGAAAAGGGAAAAGAAGAACATGATGAAAAAAATACAAAAAAAAAACTGATAAATTTTGAATGCACTTGATAAATAACGGGTTGAAATTTTCATGGCAACAGTGACTTCGATTATGTATGTGGATTTTAGTAGCTTTAGATACCTACGACAATCTTGGGTTGTGATTTTTTCGACTCGATGAATTACATAGGTACATAAATGCATTAGTGTTATCTACAAATTCACTCCTTTGATGTGTCCGCACAATGTATTTAAACCTAATAAAAATTGCTAATGTAGAGTAATCGATTTTTAATTACCCACCTGGACGATTTAAAATAATTCTTCCATAAACAGTCGCAATAAATAAAGGAAAACGACTTTTCAATTTCTCCCGACGACGACGACGACCGTTAAAGACTCCACCAGACCCGAACAAATAAAAACTCGTAGACAATGTGTACACTTTCTAAACTCGGAATCAGCACATAGAACCGCCACGTTTTTGTCAAAATCGTCGACTACTATTATGTAAACATGAAGCCTAATTTCGGTATATTTCCATTTAAACGAGCGCGAAGAAATTCCGCCACGGCTCGTAAAGTTTTTTCATTGTGTATCTTGTACGAGATGTGAGAACACAAAGATGCCAGGATTCGTGTTGATGAACTCGAAGAAGTTTTCAGTCTAAACATGTTTACTGTAATCTCGGAAATGAAATCGCATTAATCAAAAGAGTGGTCCTCCCCGGAATAATGGATATTTTTGTCGACCGGATCCCGCTCGAAATAGCCAGACTAAACTCTTTCACTTTACGGTTTTCTCCGGTGCAGCCAATTTCCGGCACATCCTACTCGCAGACTTATTAGCAATCAGAGACTAAACATCTCAAGTCAATACAACCCTCGCATCGTTACAATAACAAACAACCGAAATTCCTCAAATGTCTGAGGCTCATTATGAACGCCATCACAACTGGAATTAATTTAAACAAAAGCCGATGTAAATCTGCATGTAAACAAGAATGTTAAAACACGCGCCGATTAATTCTCAGACTGTGTACATCTACTTATCGCTGTTCTTTTTTCGCGTGTGTGTACACATCTTTATCATTATCACGACCGTACTTCTTAGAAGCCGTCTGGTCAATTATTATTATTTGGTGCTATATCGGAGGACAAAAAATGATCGATAACAGCGATTTTTAGTTTCGAAAGGGAAGCCACAAGCTATTAGCTATTTAAGTAAAACGCAGACACAACACTGATAAGATTAGTTATTGGGAACGCATCGACATTCATGTTAATTAATCGTATGTTATCGCCAACAGGAAACCGATGGTGCGGCTTAATGGAGATAAAAATTGCTTCAGGAGTGGAAATATAACTGATTTTGTTAATGGAGAGCAAATTATTGCCTAAAAATGGAGTTGATAATAGTTCTTACTAAGGAGCCTTTAAGTTAAACCTGCCTTTGTATAAGGAAAAATAATTCTTCGGGCTTTTTGATTCCCTTTAATTTGGTATTTTATTCTTCATTACTTACTCTTTATTCTTCGCATTCTAAATATGTACCTCTAAATACATAATATGTAAGTTCTAATTTATTTGATCCTTAGGTGGCTCAATCCATCATAACATGAGTCTGATATACCTATAGTATTGTATTTGATAAAATTATTTCGTTTTTTCAAATCGGAAAAGAATTAACAAAACCTATCCAAGTGGACTAATTGCGCAAAAGCACAAACCGAAATAATGGGTCCGTTAACTTTCCAGGAAACCCGTATTCTTGACAGGATCAAAATGTCCCAACTTACCTGTAACCAAAGAAAAAAAAATAGTTAAAATACAAATGAAACACTACTAGTACTGTGATTAGTCAATTACCGAACTTTTTGAAAAATTGATTCCAAGTTTCTTTTTTTTTGTCGCTATACTTGAACGGAGTAGGTCTTATTAAAATTAGACTAAATACACTGCATGTGACTCAGAAATGTGCGAAACCATCACTGGGATTTACCAGGTTCCCCAAAAGCCCACGTTACGTCACCACATTTCCAGACAGACGTTTATGCTCTACAAAAACCGATTTAGGTCTCGATTCCAGCACTCGAGTGCCAAAGTCGATTATTTCCAAATGTAATAAAACTGTTATCTAAAAATATGTGATTAGAGCTGACACCTCTGAGTTTCGGAGAACCCAATAACATTTCGTCACCGATAAAGAATGTGCTCGTGTCGTAAAAATCTCTTTTTTCTTGACTCTTGATAGCATCTAGATCCCTAATTCCGCAAATGTGGAGTTTGTGAATCTGTCTGATAAGTCTGAAATAAGTTTGTTTTGCTCATCGTAAAATGGGAGTGCGATTTAAATTATCTTTGGATATGTGCTATGTATGTGGTAAAAAATCTTTTGGGCGAGGTGCAGTTTTAAGTGAATCTGTATTGTTTGTTGCCTACACGCTATGCGCACATTGTTGTGGTTAGTAACTTATGTGTATAGAAGAACAGTCAATCACTATTTTAGGGTAATTTTAAAATAAATGATAGCAACACGTACGGAAAACATTAATTACTGACTGGGCGCTTTTCACGACGGGCCATTTCGATGAATATTACTCCACCCTTATCATTACCATAAGTCAGAGCTTTCTCTGAAACTTTCCGCGACTGGAATTACGCAATCGGTGGTCCTGTTAAAATTTGTGCCAAGAGAAAATAAGCGCGAAATCCGCACTTGACATTTTATTTTCCCCCTGCACTCGCTGTAACATTGACATTTTAATACTTTACCGTTTAAACTTCGAATGTCTGGGATTTACGGTCCACCGGCAAAATTTTAATGTTTCCGCCGCGTCACAATCGCAAGATAAAATACCTTTTTTTAATATCAACCGGATGCTATTGATTTACGGCCGACCGACTATAAATTCATAAAATTTCACGTATTGGGTGTCTCGTGCGCCATTTGCGCCCCGTTTGCGAGATATGTACAACGAGGCGCCGCTGCGTCTGCCGGAACCGGAACAGCGAAAGAAAGGTGCTTTTTCGGGAGCGCGGCCTTGAAATTTTTTTTTGCGGACCTAGTTCGTTTCTGCAACGGCCACAATAATGGTAGCGGGTAGTTCTAAAAATGCAACCGGGGGAACAATGAGAAACCAGATTCTTTGTGCAGGGGCCGCAAATTTGTGAGTTCACCCTCATTACAACTCCACAAAGAATGGTTAGTGTCGTTGGGTTGCCACTCATTTTTTTTCGTAGTGAGCCGGGAAAAAAATTACGGGGCAGTGGCGGCGCGGGTGGTGCCGCTACGGGGTTGATGAATTTTAGAATCGACCTATTTCTGTACGTCTTGGCATGCACGTTTTTATTATGTCTAGACTCGTAATGATTACACTGTAAAAAATAGACTGGGATGATTTGTAATTTCGGGCCACGGATGTGTTGTAAGTATCGCTGGTAAAGAGGACGACTCTCACATACCTTTATTTTTTGCTGCAACATAATCGTCAGTAGTAATTACTGAGTTACCGCAAGATTCGATCTACTGCTACGTTGTAATTTTTTTAAATATGTGCATGCTTCAATTTGAAAAAAAAAAATAGGTCTTGACGAGCCGTATTACCGCACAAAATAATTTAGCTGCTAGAAGGTCGCTGTGATCCGCATTAATTACGAATTATGGCGAAGTCGCCGCGTACACACCACAGAAAAATTACCTTCCAGGTTAAAGTCACGCTCACATCTCAATCGCGTTACCACTCCACACAAAACAGAACAATTAATACCTTTTTGTTTAGAGTGAGTTTTTGCCGCATGACAGCGAGACACTTTCGCACCGCCTGCTTGATGACACTACCGGCCAACCTCGCGCCGTTGTTCTTCTTCTTGTCAATGACCGTCATCAACGAGCGTTCGTTCGAAACTGAACGGAGCCGCGATCAAGTGTGCCGCGGCGAACGTCTAGACAGTTGACTATCGCTCGGCTCCCCCTCCCGACCGTAACGGACGTCACAGCCGTCTGTGATAAGGCGGCCCTGACTGAATGGTGCACGCCGTCATCCCATATGGCCCACTTCGGTGCATTGTGGCGGCGTGTCACCTTATCGACGGGAGGAAAAAACACCCAGAGGTTAGAACAACACCAGATGGATGGGGTTATCGGGGCGGCCGTGATTCAACATGGCGACTCGAGGGGAGGCTCTCGGGTTGTGCCGTTTTGGCCAATTAGCGGACGTACACAAGGTCAGCTGATAAGCGGACGACGGGAAGAAAGCATTTTTGTTTGTAAACACGAGTGCGTGGAAGAAAGTGGTAGAATCGATTGTTGTTGACGTTCTTCGGAATGCCGACGACGGGCTGGACTTGAAGCGGCCAAGGAGACGGCGGCTATTATACCGGTTGAAAACAGAAAAACGGTGCTTTCACTTTTGATCGGCTGGAAACGTGGCTTAGAAATTTTCATTTGCACCTTCGGGTCGAGCGCTGAGCAATTAGCAAAATGTTATTTGATACACTGAAATCCACAGACAACCCCCAAGTCATTCTGAATCCCATTGAAACGGTTTGGAGCACACTAAAATATGCGTAAAAATTGTCGTAAGAATACATACGTTGCTGTACCGTCGAAGAGAATGCTGTATGAACATTGGAGATTGGAAACATAAGAGATGGTAGTGGAACATTTCGAGATGAATCTTAGTGTTGAAATTTAGAACATATAAATTCAATACAAAACCTGATTGCGACAGATTTTGACTAATAAAATCCCAAAATAAAAAATCAAAAATAAAATGAAAAAAAAACTTTTGGAAAAAATATTTTAAAGTTGAAAGTTTGGAACACTCTAGGACTTCAAAAATCTTCACAATTCACCAATTCTTGTAAACCTTTGAAATTTGGAACACGAAGAAATTATGAGAAAATTGCATACCTAAAACCTAATACGATTTTTTGTTGAGTATTGAGATTTCAAAAAAAAATTAAGATTGTTCGTTTAGCAGAATAAGAAAATTTTACAGAAAATGACCACAAAACATTTTTGATGATTTGATTAATCTTATCCTTAATTCTTGAAGTATGTAATTCTGTTTAATGAGATACCGCAACTAAAAATAGAAATTGCGGCAATCCAAAATCATCAGATTCTTTTAAAACACCATATGGTCGATCAAATTGTTTATTATGTATATGAATATAATTTATTTCAAAAATCTAAAATGTCACAATATATGTATGTATTATAAACGGTTTACCTCATTTCATGTTCTCAAAAAATGAAAAGGTACCCCCACAAACGATCAAGAAGAAACACCTTTTTTAATTTTCTTATGGCTCAGTAGTTTAGAATATTTATTCAAATCTTTTAGTTTTATAATCTTAAAATTTTGTAATTTTTTAATTTTAGAAATCTAACATTTGAAGCGTCAATTCGTAAGATTCACTCTTTTGAAATTTGCCTGTTGGAAACAACATTTACATGTAGTTAGATGGAGAATTTTGACGTTCAACGCCTACTGGATTTATACATGTACATATTATAATCTTAAGGCTTGTAATACACTGGGTGAAGAAAATGCAAATCATGATAACATCATTGAAACAAAACCAAAGTTGAAGTGGTAAAAAAAAGTGATCAATATTTGTAGATAACTTAAACAGTTAGAGTTGACAAGAAAAGAAAGACACCGAAGAAACTACAGAAGAGTTAAAAAAAAGGTAAAACATTCCTGGTAATAAAATCTTTGATAACCTGTTGATCAAACACCAAAAATCCCAATCTACACCCCAATTCCGATGGAAATAAAGCAGTGGCGTGCTCGCGTGCCCCGTCTCAATATCCCCCGCCGACTCGTTAGGAAGACACGCGATTCTCTCGTTTTTTTTTTGCACGATGAAACTATAAGCGTGTCATTCCGTCGAAGAAAATTGCAAACCGTTGACCACGAAACAATCATACATTGATAACCTTAAATCACACAGCTGCCACATTATAAATTTCGCGTCTATAAATAGAACCGGCCGCTAATTAAAACGTTAGATAAAAATAATGAGTCGGTGGAATCGATGACGAATCAAATTCGAGACTAGACGACGTTGCGTAATAAACTTACGTTTTCGGCTGTATTATTACCGGCGTAATAGCTCTCAAACAGATGTTTACATAGCAAATGTTTACCCACTCGGTACGTTACGGTTTAATTTGCCGAATTTTTGTCGTCTGCGCGGCGCGGCCAGACGGCTTTTATTTGAGCGATTAGATACGGGATTGCGTTATCGTGTAATCGGTGCAACTTCCAGGAAAAAGGTGCATTTTTTAGTCTGGATAGGTGCGTGACGAAAGTTTCCGTTGCGGAAATCGTCGCTTTCACAATTATTGCGACCAGTCGCGTCTCTAATAACCTTCATTTGTGTATCACTTCTAATATTTTTATCTTTATTTCGTCTCGACATTTTTATGTGACATCTTTGTAATGTTCACCATTAAACTAGTCTAGACATGAGGGAGAGGGAAGCCGGTTGTCATTACTATTATAGATAACACCCGTTTTAGTGAGTGCACAGGGATTACGAATTATTTGTATGTAGATCAATATATTAATTCGTAAAAGTATTATTAACACGTCTAGACATCATCTGTTGTGTCACCTGCAGAAATACAATTACAAAAATTAATATTGATAAGGATTTTGGGAAAGTTTTCTATTTTTGACAATGTCACATTGACATGTTAATAATTATTTGTTTTGGCATTCCTGCACCACATTGTCCATTCTTTTATTCAAATCATTATTTTGTATTGATACTGCTGTCTAGTCTTTTGTTATATATTCAACTGAAGGTTTGTTGTGTCTAATTTGACTTGCACATCGGATAAAGGATTTTTTTACAAGTAACATTTTTTAGTTATTCTATGGTAGATTAGTAAACGGTTAAATATCATTTACTGTATTGGTCTTCCGTTTTATCAAAACTGTATCTGAGCATCGTCCTGAGTCGCATATTAAACAGAACAGAACTGTCGGTGAGCTGATATTGTGATATTTTATTGGAAGTATGGGGCGAAACTTCTGGGAAAACACAACCAGCGAACAATTAAGGCAAATATATCATATTTTATGCAGAACAAACGATTACAATTTTTCTAAAAAAAGAATCTAAAAAATTACTGATATTACCAGCAATAGCTGCCGTGGTTTTAGAATACTAAATTTTATGAAATTTCAAATACCGAGTGTGAAACATTAAAAACCTTGAAATTAAACCTGAAGAACGCAAATGCTCAAACGCAAACCTAAGAACCTAAAAACGAATGAGTGCGATCTGAATCGATTAGTAGATCGAAATATTGAAAGATTGCAACAATGACATTGAAAGAAAATCTGAAAATGTAAAAGCTTAAAACCTGAAAGTCAGAAATGACAATTGAGAAATTGAAAAAATGAGAGATTTAGATACTGAATATGTACTTGAGAAATGGAAAACCCGAATTCCTGAAGAATTGAAAATGTGGAAGAACTTACAGGTCTGAAACACAAAACCTGAGAACTTGGAACTTTGGAAAACTGAAACTGAAAGCTTGGCAGTCTGAGAACTGAAAGTAAATCTGAATAATTGGGAAATTCAAAGTTTAAGGGTTGATAATTAAGGAATTCAAAAAATTATAAATACAAGTCAAAACTTTTGGACCCCACTCCATATTTTCGTTACTCTATTATGATGCTTTTCAGAGAAGTTATGAGTAACCGGTAATGAAAGTAAAAGTAATGAAAATTTTATAAATTGGTAAATGTAACAATTATTGCTCTTTGTCACTTGTAGATATCTATCTATACTTCGTTTGTAAATGCCCCATATTTAGCTAGCTTAAAGACAGTATTGTAATTATATTCTTTTAAAAAATGCTCAGCCTGCGACCTTGTAGGGCAATTTTCACGTACCCTGCACTTAACAATCACATTTTACACTTGTTGCATGTAACAATTTTTTTACGATCGTCCCAGAGCTCAATATTGGAGTTTTTTGATTAGCAAGAGCATCGATATTATTATTCATCTGAGTAGAAATACAATCAAAGCAATTTTTTCCAGATCACTACTTTTGGATAGATAGTACTTTACCATACATTGTAAACAAAAGTTTTCCTGAAGGTCATCGTAGAGTCACTTGTTTTGCACTTGTAAAATTGCGCGTGTTGCTAATTCTTGTTTTTTTAAACATTATGCAATGTCTAGTTTTTACAATTAGAATACAATACTGCCACACACGTAAACCATAATTTCGGTCCAAGCGTCACCTCAATTAATATAGCAAACAACACTTAATTATGGTATAAAGTGACGCTCACTCACTATCTGAGCATCTTTGGAAAAATTGTTCGGCCGAAAATAATTGTTTCGTTCGCGTTTTGGACTGGTTCAAAATTGAAAAAATTTTGATATCTACCAGTTATTACAAGATCGACCTACTGACATTTATCAACATCCTCGTGTGGTAGGTATCTTGTAAAGATTAAGATTTTTTATTAGTTTTAATTTATGATGGAACCTAAATGTCAAATTTTGAATTTACAAACAATACATTCTGTAAAACATACAAATTGCTACCCATCATTCGAGTGCCACTAATACTTTAATGTTATTCGTCAAATTTGTGGCAATTTAGAATTTTCCCTCGACCTCCGAATATTCAAAACATTTTCTGGTATCGTTTACATTTTAAACACAATACATAATTGTTAATGAAATATACTTTTATATTTGATCTTCTTTATTCACAAATTTTAAATATTATCGTCCTTATCAACCCTTTAGATTGAGTACTCATAGTGGATTTATTCCAACTTTGACCTGATGAGAGTAATAGGCAGCTAACAAAGGTATTTCTAGAATAAAAATCATCCCCCAACACCAGTTTACGTTGCACGTTATCACACCCCTCGTAGGGAAGATAAATAATCCCTCATTACCTTCCCCATCAACGAATCATCGTCTAGATCATTTTTACCCCACCTCGTTGAGCTTAATTCCTCCGTGGGAATTACTCTCCGCGCTTCATTATTATTATCTAAAACGGTCCGGAGTCGCTGTTTAGATAGTTATTAGATAGCGTTCAACGTTTTCCCGAACAAATTGCTCCATTATACGTCTAATTAAATCTAACTGTGTAAATCCATCCCGGAACTCTAAGGGCGGACTCACACGAACTCTGATCGGAAAAACTACACCCACCCTTATCAAGGTCAAACATGACGCCCACGCTAATGTAATTATTATTCTGCGAACCACAGCGTTATTACGTGTATTAAATCATCCTCTAATGCACAATTACGTCACCGTGTAACAATAGTTACTGTTGCTAAGGTGACACGAAATAAGAGAACAGGATGATGGCCGAAAATTACGAAAAGAATGCGCCATTGTAATGCCTGACGGGGTGGATGTGAAAATACCGACTACCCTCGGCGCGAAAAAATATTACAGGAAGCTTTTCAACGGCCCGAATTTCCATAGATATTGAGTGGACGAGGAGAAGGGGGCGGTTTAATGAAAATGGAGATATACAGGGTGGAGGGATGCACGGACTCAGCTGGTGTCATTATGCCATTAAATATTCGTCGTTCTCGTAATATTTGGTCTTTTGAATGCCGCGTTGTAATTTGCTTCCTACTGGTCTGTATTATTAGAGTCGCCACGAGACGTTCGGAGGGGCTTTCTTTGGTGAGTAACTATAATAGGGGTCAAAGTCGTGGGCATCATTATTATTATTATTAATAACACAAAAATCAATGGCAACTGACGAGCAACAAATCAAATGCAAAGTCTGTGTCAGAAAATCATACGTATACCTATATGTTTTAAAGTAGAACAAAAACAATTAAATGTTTACTCGAGCTTAAAACTAAAAGCAAGAGTGTAAAAACTATTAGATATTTATGCAAAACAGCTAGACGTATCGCTGCGAATAAATAAATATTCCATCGAATGATGTATGCAAAGATGGTCTATGGTGAAACAATGTAATGACCTTTTTTGTTTCTATGTGTGTATTCCATTGTCACGTCATGAAATCTTGTAGTAATCAGATGGAAAGGTCATTCCCACCGTTTAAATTTTGTATCGACGGCGACGACAAATTGGGACAATATCTGTCAAAAGTGGTCGGTTTTTAGTGAAAATTCCGAATTTTTATAGATATCGTTAGAAACTTGAATTTTTGCATCTGGAAATTGAATTTACGCATTGAAAAATTCTGATGGATGAAATTGAATTCCTGAATTTAAAATTTCGGAATCATTATCTTGAATTTGTTGATGTAATGTACATATTCCAGAATTTCCAAATATAGTAAAGCGTTGAAATATAGAATTTCTGAATTCGACAAGCGTAGTTATGAGTCGTGGAAATCCTGAAATTGATAATTGCGAAATGGATAATGAACATTTTGGATTTCTGAATTTAAAAACCCAAAAACGTTGAAATTTAGAACTTTCAGCCAAGTCAAGTCAAGTACCGAATAGACAATTTAATCTGTTGATATCTACAATTCAGGAAAATCATAAATTTGTACCGTCGAAATCCTGAATTCTGGAATTTGTAAAATATGGACTTAAATCAACTCTTTTTATTCCTGATGTATTTGAATCGTTATATTATTGAATTTTCAATTTTAGTGTCGGTATGTACCTACATATCATAAATTTAGGAATTTTGCAAAAACATTGTATAGAGCTCAAATCTAGAATTCCTAAATTCGGAAAATGTAAATCGAGGAAATCACTTTAGAAATTGTGAATGAATGAATTCGTACTTTTTGAAACGTTAAAATCTTAAATTCTAAATCTGCAAATTATGATTTAAAATTTAAATATATCTAAGTCGAACTCTAAATTATGATTTGTTTTTGAATTTCCATATTTGAAATCGTTGATATCTTGAATTCCTGAATTTACAAACTGTAAAACATTAAAACTAGAATTTGTGAATTTGAATTCTAGAAATTCTGAACTTGGAAAATCTAAATACATAGTTGGTATCTAAAATTCCTGAATTTGGAATCTTTGCATGGTTGAATTCTTGGCCTTGAATTCTTTCACCGGCAAATTTTGAAATGTCGAAATCTAGAGTTCCTAAATTCAGAAGTAACAGAAGACAATCCTAAATTTGGAAAATTTGAACCGCGAAAATCTTGAATTCCTAATTTGAAAATTGACGATCTCTTAAAATCTTGAATATATGAACTTTTAATCCTCGGTATGTTGAAATCCTAAATTCTGAAATATCAAATGTTGCATCATGAAAATAGTGAATTGGGAAAATTTGAACCGTCTATCTTGAATTTCTGAATTTGTAAATGTTGTAAAATGCAATCCCGAGTTCTGTAAATTTTCAAACGTCGGGGTCTTAAATTCCTGAATTATCAGATTTAAATAGACTCTGAAACAATCAATTCCTGTATTTGTAAATTTTAAATTGTCATCTGGAATTACTGAATTTTCAAATTGAGAATCATTATTGATACAATGAATTCCAGTTTTAAATCTTACGAAAACAGTTGACATCTAAAATTCCTGAATTTCTACATTTTCCTCCACATGCAAATTTTGTTTTGTCGAAATCTAGAGTTCCTAAATTCTAAAACTGAAAATTTCGAATCCTGACAATCGCGCAAGGCATTTATAATAATAATAATCACAATTGGTTTAAACTTGAATTATAAAACTAATACGTGATGTATTAATTGTTGTTGGTTGGTAACTGTTCAATAAATATTTATAAAAACTTTTGTTTTATTAACATTAAATAACGGCCCTGGCTGTTAAATTAATGCAAACAACCTTGTTGGTAATGGATGACATTTTGATCGAGCAGGTAGAATTAACACAGTAACATTTAGGTATTTTATTTAATTAAAGACACATCATGTTAACATTGTGTTGTATGCACAATTTAGGATTAGTCCTTTTTGTAAAATCACTAGAGGATACAATTACAGAGATAAATCTTTATTTAATTGTATTTTATCTAGAAGGCTGGTCCTTCGTAAAAGCTTGTGGTTTATTAACCAAATTTGCTTTCAAGCACTTCCTTCTTCCTCACTTCTTCGTGGGCTAGAATGAGATGAAAACGATATCGTTTTTGAACCGCGCCTGAGCCGCGGCAACCAGTGTGTCCGTCCATTTATTTTCACTCGTGTTAAACGACCGTTTTATTTTTTGCCGTGACGCTCTACTGGCTCCGCATTTATTTTGGTAATAAATTTACCTGTTCTGAATATAATTAATGTTGGAATGTCCCCATTTCCCACGAGAAGACAGACGAATAAATATATTAATTGCGATCCGGCTGAAGGCCGAGGTCTGCGACAACGAGATTGCAAGTTTGTTAAATTTTATACATAATAAGCTTATCGCCCAGACTATTCCAAAGTACGTTTGCATTAGTCAACAGTCGAACAATGCAGATAATGACCTTCTTTTTCTCTATGTTTGTTCCTCAATGTCAGCCGAAGTCTCAAAAAAATGATAATCTATTTGTGTTATTTACACAGATGTTTTACAACTAATTAGCACTTATGTAATTAATTTAGTGGTTATTTCAATTTTTATCTCTGAGATTGGAGAGTTTTCAAGTTGTTTGCGGTTACCGCTGTTACACCGGCGCGGAAACTGATAAGAGCACGTAATTAGTACATTTCACAGAACTCGGAGTTCGAAGACAATTAATAGAGCTCAGAGATCTTTCCAATTCCTCGAAAAAGTATAAATTTTGTCTTCAAACTGCATCCAACTCACTTTAGTTTTGAATTTAATACTGATTTGTCTTCCCACACTTCAAGAGGCGCATCCACCATTTTTTTGTAATTACGTTTAATAACGTGACTATATAGAATCAAAAAGAACTCGAGAAGGCTGACAGTCGTTTTGATTCCTTTTTGTAATTTTTTTTATAAACCCAAAGGGGTCAAAGCTATTAAAGAGACCAAAAAGAGACAAAAACGACAAAACAACGAAACAAGATAATAAGAGTGCGATAAAGAGGATCAAGAAACAAATAGACAAAAGGGATAAAAAGATAAATATAGAAGAGAATGAAGAGGCAAAAAAGAAACGAAACGAAAGAGGTCAAAGAATTAAAATTGACCAAAAAAAAACAAAAATATGAAAGATAGTAAAAAGAGTAAAATTACCGACAGACTAGAGAGACAAAACAGAAAAAGAAGACTAAAAACAACAGAACTTGACATTTAGTATACTACATAAATACATACATATATGAATTGGTGTCAATTCGAAATCCGCATTTTTTATCACCTCTTACTTTTTTGCCCCCAAATTAGATAACATCAAAGCTCGCCCTTCGCCTCCGCCAAAATTGTCCTCCATTCAACCCGAATCGCATCTACAATATTCATTCACCTTTCCGTAGTACATTTTTAATAACCTTAAACGACCTACAAACGCTGAATAATTGAAACAAGGACGCAGTTAGCAATTCAAATGACAGGAGAAATTGTGATTTTCAGGCGCGTGCAGCGGCGTTGATTCCTCCGCTTAAAGCCTCATTAACACGGCGCACGGCGGTCCTTAAGTAGGTGCTCGACGGCTTTTCAATTCATACCGGTCGTCCAAGATGGCCGCCCGTCGTTTTTTGAGAAAAATACGACCACTCCGCCAAGTACGGACATTAAGAGGCAATCATCATTATCCTTATGGATTGCACGCTAATAACTTTCGATGAAGTGCAAGGATATTGTGAAGAAAAAAGCGAATTCTCGGTCATTAGTCATGTTTCTTGAGGCCTTCGTCAATGTTTTGACGTTCGAACAGATGGTTGCGACAGTTTCTAAGTTGGCGAATTTGGACGTTTCAGGCCCTCATTAGCGGGGTATTTCGGTTCGTTAGCCGTTATTATTGCTCAGAATGGCGAAAATTGTCTGAAATGCGAGCTCGCGTTAATTAATCTTATTTAAAATAATTCAATTAATTGAGTGCGTATACGTCTTATAATGGCGCCGTTATTAATCTATTATTCCCGGCGTTGATGATCCGAGATGGGGCGAAGTTGTGGAAACAGCGCAAAAAATGTTTCAATAACAGCTGCTGTTTTCAAACTGCTTCAGAAACAAAATAATAGAGGTAAGTTTTCCGTATAAGAACCGGATGGTGCAGTAAATCAGTTTGTGGCCTCACCTAGTATGCTTAGGTTGTGGGAAAAAAAATAAAACAAGTAGGAATCTATATAAACGGCTCCACCGATTTTGATTTTCAGGGTAAATGAAGAATAGCCTGGGGAGTGTTCCTGTGAAGTTTGGTCGCGATCGGATCAAAACCAAAAGAACATCGAGTTTTTTCGAAACACGCTAAAATTGTTATCCGCTTTTTGTTTAAAACAAACAATTTTCGATCAATTAGTGAGCAAACAGGCCATTAATGAGACAGCGATTCTTTGTTTAGAATAAAATTCATTTTCGATGTCATGTAATCATTTTTTGTGGAGTTTTTGTCAATTTTTCGGTTCAAGCTTATCAGTCTCTATTTTATATTCCCTCATTTGTCTCCGAGTCTTCGCGTCGTCGATTTCACCCGTTATATTATAAATTTCCCCCCCTGTGCGGAATTTATTTAAACTAATTTTTAGTGTTAATTAAAGTGAGTGGGTGGTGGTGTCCTATATTCCATTACAGAGGATCGGCTTAACTGGTTAGTTATTTTGATATTATTTTATTGTTGCTAAATTCATATAGAATTAGTACGAATACTTCTTTTATCGTTCGACACTGTCAGAATTTTCAAATTTTCGCTTGTGTAAACACTCTCTGTCATAAAATAATGAAAATGACGGATAAACGTCACACTATTTTTATGGATTTTAAGCAATTTAAAGGCTTTTCGGGGTGGTGTCGAACGATAAAACGTCGTATTACACACGTTCCTGTGTAGATTGAACGCTTTACGCCACTCGTGCTTTTATAAACCACTTGTGGCTTAAAGCGTCCAATTTACACAGGAACTCGTATAATAATCTACTATTTCTACTACCCCTACTAAAAGTATCAAATTATTATAGGTGCACGAACAAAAAGCAGTCTACTTTTAACATAAAGTAACAAAACCTCTTTACGTCATAATGTAACATTTTTTCTGACTTTTCTCCTCACAGCTACATAATTATTGTTTCCCAGTCGTGATCGCCACCGAAGACGTTAATGAATTAATAGTCACAGTCGAAGATATAATTATGTCCCTGTTGTTATAGGGAGTGGGGTAGTATACTATGTATGAAACTCGGTAAATAAGCTGCTCCACATTATTCTGTAGGATAAATGGTAATCATATTGTGCGATACCGAGATATTTTCTAATATAGTTTCTACAAAATTAATCACAGAAAAACTCGCTGAAATTCGAACTTAGCGCCATAATGGGAACCAATGATAATCGAGCAGCCGACCATCTGGCAACGCTGCGAAACTGACGATCTAATGGCGAGTGACTATGTTTACGTTATTACCGAGATTTTCTGGTTTCTCTGCGTTTTTAACGCTACCTTCCAAACTTTCAAGTGGAGTTTCCACAGAACAGTGTGTATTAAATTTGAACTACAACTGACCCAGGATTTGTGACGACAGATTCATATAACCTGCCGCAAGTGGCATGCGACATGATAGATCGTTATTACGAAGAAAATGTCCAACATTTTATTGCTATAATATTTTTACGGCTCATCACTTGCCTTTTCTTTCTTTTCTTACTATAATGACTATCATAAGTATCGTAACCGACTCGACGTCGCGATCGCATGTCTTTTCAAAAGCACGTCCTTACCTTCCTAACCTCAACAATTGACTTTGACGTTTCGTTCCTTGGGCCGATATCGTAGGTCGTGCGCCATGCGGCGTTGCCAGATTAGAAAAACTAACTACGTCACAAACCTTTATTTTCACGGAGGGGTGGAGCTAAGTCGAAATTTAAAAAATATATTTTCAGCGAATTGCGACCATAACGCACCAACTAATTTCACTACATTATACAATATATCGCCAACATCAACATGCAGTAGTTAAAAATCACTTACCCCATTGCGTGTTATTTTTTTTATTTGGATAATAGAAATAGGTACCGCATTTTATTCAATTTTTTAAATCTTATTTGTACATAAATCGTTTTTTTTTTATTTATTTTGTTTTTTATTGCAGTAAGATGATAGAAACGTTGGAGCTGCATCGGTGAGTTTGAACACATATTTGTTATGTTTTGTGATGGAGGTGAATCTCTGAACAAGATCGTAGTCAGCTATAAAACTAGATACAACTAAAATACAGTGTTGGTCATAGTGGTTGGAACATTTAAATTGTGGTCATATTTTTATTTTATTAATCATAATTATAGAAATAAGTAATTAAACTTTAAGGGTCGGTTTCACTAACATCGATTAACTTTAACTGACAAATAACTGCATAGATACGTTTGTTAAAACTATAGCAACAATTATTCCTAACAGATGATTAAGTTTAACTGAGGTTGGTGAAACCGGCCCTTAGTGAATTTATAAATAGTAGACAAAAAAAAAACATAAATCATTTTTGAAACTATCGATCTCAGTTTTGATCGTGAACTCAAACAAGTTCATGTTGACCTTTTACTTTTTAATTTTAAATTATTCTTTCATAGACGTCGGAACTGGGATGATTTAAGGGTGTCGTGTCCCACTATTATAACCGACTAAAAATCGAGAAATGTTTAAATATATGCACGTATTTCGAAGTCACCTTATACAGGGTTAGTCAAAAGTATGGAATAGGCGGTTTATCTCCGTAAATATGAATTTTATTACAAAATGTTTTTAATAAAAGTTGTTTTACTAATTATTTTCTATTTCTTAATCTGCTCGTTGTTTTTATATGTCAACGCATTTCCATGGAAACGTAACCAATTTTTGTTTTTTGAATGGCAACCTAGTAATTTTTTGCTGATTTTTGTTTCCCTGTTTTTATTTGAAATGACCTGGTACTCAGACTCCCAAGATTCCAATATTCCCAGATTAAAAGATTACAAGATTTGTAAGGTTTCAAAACACAATACTGTACCTACATATTTGGAAAATGTAAATGTAATAAATCGTTAAAATCAATGAATGAAATTTAAATTACCTATGGGTTATTAAATTTTGAATGATTTGAAAATTTTTATTTTAATCCTTATTTTAATAATTTAAATCAATAAAATCTTAAGTTGCTGAAATTGTAGATCCCAAAGCTTTGTGATTTTGATTTTCCGAATTTAAATAAAATGAAAATTTCAAATATTGAGTGAATTAAATTATGAATCGCAAAATTTGGAATCTTTAACATCTCAATTCCTTGCAAAAGAATTGCTGAATTTGGGAATTTTGATATTTTCTGGTTTCCTCAATTTTTTCGTTACAATTTACAAATTTAACAGATTTTTTTGATACGTTGATGTCGAAATTGCGTCTGAAATTAGATTAATCGTAATTCTATTTTTGGGGATCCTATTTTACCGAAGCTTCTCCAAATGTAAACAAAATTTCAACTGGAGACACTTGAAATGAATTTCTTCAGTTATGTGCTGTCTGGCACCAACAAAAAAACTTTTCCGGAAAGATAGGCTTTGAAGTCATCAGAAGAGGTCTTTATTATCAACACTTACGCATTTCCAAAGAAGAGACTGCGGTTTGCTCCTGAGAACTCATCTATTTCAGTATATAGTATAAATACCACTAGTAAACTAACTCTATCATCTTGTAGAGTTTTCATTTTTGAGTTCACTGATGCATAAAACGTGAACATGGACGAAACCTGAATGAACTTTGCTCAGCATTCTTAACGAAGATTAATTAACTTAATCGAAAACTAATTTATCTTGGAGATACGAGACAAATGATGAAACTGTTAATAATAACGAAGACTTGAATCATCATTGGTCCGGATTTATCGCGGTTTTTAAACCGAGGCGATTCCGTATCTTGTGCACGATCGGTCGTTTTCACGTACTCGCCGGATGGGTTCCTGTTCCTAAGCTGTGCATTTCGGGGTTCCGACCACTTGAGCTGCAGACTCATAAATCTGATTAGACGCATTGGCGGCTACAGTGTTTACGGATCTATTTTAGATCTCGCCCCAACTTGTCTGTGCTTTGGCCTAATTATAACAGGGCTTTTGACGGTTTTATTAAACGAAATTGAAGTGGCCGAAGACAAATTGCTGGATGTGGCAGACACTGTAAACAAGGAATGATGGTGTTGCGAAAAAATCGATCTCCGACATCAGTCTGCTCTAAAAATACACATCCAAAATTAGGTTTCCATTTCGCCTGAGCGTAAACTCATCAAATCGATTTTAAATCGTGTGCTCACTGGTTATCTTGAAAAGTGCAAGAGTAAAACGAAGAAGGAAATTTCAATGATTCCCGAAATTGCAAGTATCCTCCTCTTTGGAATATTGTTGCAGAATTTTCTAGACGTCCTTCTAATCTGAACTAACAACCGAAACGTTTAGAACCGCCGGCTATCGAATTATCCGTTTTAGTTTTATGCCTCGGGGGCATAGCGTTATCAGCGAAAACTCCGAGCTCGTTACGTACCGGTCCCAAGATGGCTTTGGATTCTGTGTCAAAATAACGAAAAAGCGCCCGTAGTCAATACAGGGAGTTTGGCGCGACGGTTGGCAACGCCATCTGGTCGAAAAACGCGGTTTTATGCATACGAGAAAGGGGAAAGCCCCCGGAGGGTCGGTTCTTGATGATGCAGGTAATTGCAGCCTTGCAGTCGTACAGTTTGTCTGCAAAACCCATCAACTGTCATTTCGTGGCAGTGCACAGGGCTACACTTGTAATTTGTAAATGAAGGTGTTGCCAACCGTAAATTAAACGCGTCAGGGGGAAATTACGACCGGCGTGCACGTTTTTTTATTTGTTGTTTTAGGTAAGTGCAATTTGCACGTCCTGCACATAGGCGCTGGATATGGACGATGCACTTGTGGTGGTGCACCTGCATGCAGTGGAAAAAAACAATTTTATGGTAGTGGAAGTAACATGTTTTTCGTTTGAATGTAAATAAACGGCTTTATTTTATTCTTGGTCTTGTAATAATGAGAGTGATTCATCACCTCGTTTGGCTGAGCGAATTTGGAATTCCGCCGAAAACATCCGCTTGCTGTTGATATCTACCAATGATTGTGATGGTAAAGCTTTCTTACCAATCCGGTCATTTCATTTTTATCCGTTGATTGTCAAACCACAATACGAAATAAAACAACATATTTCAAAGGGTTCGTCCTAGCAGGCGCAATCTAACCTGAATTAGATCATCGCTGTAGACCTAGCATAGACTTGGAAAAGTTTCAAAAGCGTCTTTCATTATTATCAATTATATTTATGTTCATTTACAATAAATGTTAGGAACCCGTACTGTTTACCGGAGATAAATTATAAAAAGAAAAGTAGCAGAAAAGAAACAAACTTCCTGGTGGATAGCCGAAATAAACGTATACATAGAAATAAAGGGGAAGTTGAGACTACACATTTAAATAATAAAACGATCCAAAACTACGATATACGTTCGATAAAAGCAAAACAACAAGAATGGATAGTGCCCGATGAACGAATTTGGTTCCAACAAGATGGACCACGTCCGCATTTTGTAATATGAAATTCTGGATCAAAAGTTTTTCCAGAAAAATTCTAATGTAAATTGCCGACCTTTTCTACGACCATTTAACTAATAAAAAGATCTACCAGAATTGCCATTTAAAAAAACGGCTGGTTACAAAATATACATTGTTACGTCAAAAATTAATTGACCAATTATGCGTTTTGTGTAAAACTTTATCAACACTGTATATAGTTATAACACACGGATATGTATATGCAGTAATTACTATACGCTAATTATATTCTTATGCACGTTGGTTCATCGACATTTTTATAAAAGATAATAAAGTACTCAACATAAAAATAATTAATTTACTGATAGGTACGAATTTTTATGTACAGGTGCATTTATGTATAATACGTTATTTGACTATGTACAAAATACTTCCTTAATCAATTATACTAAAACAAGGGAAGCCCACAAGAATCCAAAAGCAGTTCCTTGTTACAATTTTTATTGACACTCCTATTTAAAGACCATCTCTCTACATTCTGCTATTTTATCTCCCAGAGGACGAAAAGATCGCACTCTGCAACCATCCGTGGAAAAAGGTCAATAATTTCGTTCGAAACTCTCCGAAAAGTCCCGGAATTTCTCTTCGGGTCCGTGCACTCGAATAAAAACCTGACTAAATCGGGGAATTAATGAAAGTTTACATACTGTCCGAAATAAACCAGGGACAGTCGAAAAGTCACAGTAAACCTGGGTACTAGATGATAATATTAGGGACAAACCCGAATCGCCAGAAAGTTTGGTGAAAAGCCAATAAAATTTCGTTATGTTTCTCAATGAGCATAACACGTTTGCATGCGTATTTCCGACAAGTTTTACGTCTTTCCCAGTCACAACAAATCGAAATAACGCTCCGAGCCAAAACTAATTATTCAACCGCCCCCCGAATAGTGTGCTAATTTCCCTCCCGAAGAGAAAGCAAACATCCCTCCCGGCATCGACCCGCTCTTCGAAAAAGGTCAATAGTTTCGCTCGTAAACCCTCCGGAAAATCCCGGAATTTCCCTCCGGATCCGTCCGCCCATTCTCTCGCTCCCGAATGATTCATCCGACTGTTCCTGCCTCTCCTGCAGGAACATCATTGACCGACGTCGTAACTTTCACTCTCTTTCCGTCGCGACGCCGCGCAGGCAGCGTCGAAAAAACCCTCCCGCCCACGCCTCGTCGCCGTTCGTTCTCACGCAACGTAAATTTAGGTTAGGCAAACTTTGATGGTCCACTTCGGGAATAATGGATGATGCGGTTCCAGACGCACGGTGTCAAGGTGACTTTGGGCCGTGACGCACACCGTCTCCCTCCTAAAATCGATGGGACGTGTCCTAGCCCAGTCTGGGTCACCAAATCGATCCCGAAATGTGGATTCTTGGGGAAGGACGGGGACGGTTGGGACGATGGGGGGTGGTCGTCGTTTTTTTTTAATACATACGTGGAAGCATAAAAACCAGAAAATGGGTGTCTGGTGGAAAAAGTTCTGAGAAACAAATTGAGGGACTAAAAATTAGAGAATGGAAATAGTGTTCTGGAAGTGATTTTTTTGCGAATTTTAATAGTAATTTTGTCTACGTTAACTTCTTCACGTGACGCAAATACACAAACCACAAGACCATTCGGGATAGTTTCTACGAAAGCTTGGCAGTTTCAGGATGGCTCGACTTACCTGTAACAAGAAAAAACATGTTTAGTTTATGTAAAGGAAATAATTGAAAAAGGGACAAAATATAATATGTAGTATATAAATAAAACAGTGGAGCCTGCTTGCTGGACCACATCCCGGAAGTTAGACTTCTTAGGAGATATATTGATACACATTTCGTAAAGCATGGTTTACGATCCAAGTCTTGAAAAAAATTTTGCTATAAATGTTAAATCTACTCGTATGCTTACGAAATGGTACTTTTATTTATGTTAATATTGACTAAGAATATTGTAACATACAATATTCCTATTAGTTTTGGTCGCTATATATTTCCGCTACCACCGACGACTTCCACCCTTAGGGATGCTTAATCGTGGTAAAAAAATATGTACTGAAGTTAAGACAGTACAAATTGATGGAATTGTACGTTTTCCTGTTTTGTAAAACGAAGAGAAAATGGAGGATGCTTACTTCCAGATGTGCGTACTTTTGGAATAATTTTCAACTTTATCGAAAAAAAGGGTCTCAATAAGTCGAACAGCATCGTTATCCGTCTGGAGTGCCGCGAGATGTGTTAAAATAATGATTTATCTTGCGGATATGTCAATAACATTATTTTCTGAAGAGTTCTTTCAATTTTTGCATTTAACTATGTATGCTTTTTGTTGCAATCTATCTTGATTTTTGCATTTTCATTGATTTTATCATTGTTTTGTTATGTTGTATTAGTTATTATATTTGCAGTAGCTGTCATCCTTTTAGAATTACATATATTTGTATTGTCGAACACTTTTCATAGTGATAAAAGCACCAGTTTGAAACGAAAATGAAAAAAGAAGAGAAACATCGGAGAATTAAAAAAAAAAATGAAAATGAAAAAAAAAAGAGAGACAGAATCAGAAATGATGCAGAATCAAATATTAGGAAGAAAACATGGTAAATTAGAAATGCGGAAGGGCTGAATGAAAAATATAGAATAAAACAAAATAATGAAGAATGAGAAACAATAAACAAAGCACACTAATCATTAATGAGAAATAGAAAATAAAGATGAGAAGAAACAATAGAGCTGCAATTGGAGAAATAACAGGTCGTAATGATCAACAGAATAAATGAAGAGGAAATGGATTTATAATGAAAAACGCGAAATGGAAAATTAAAAATTCAGACTAAAAAAATTGAAACTTGTGAGATTGAAAAAAACAATTTCAGATAACCTGAAATCTCTCAATATTTGGGAGTCCCAGAGAACTCCCAGAAATCTGACATACTTGAGAACCTGAAAGTCACAAATTTCAAAATTCAAGAATTAAAAATATTCAAGTCTGAAAACTTGAAAACCTCAGGTCGAGATTGAAAAATCGTGAAATGGAGAAGTGAAAAATCGTGTGAAAACATGAAGGCTCGGACGTCGGAGAACCTGAAAGTTTCATAATCGCGAAATTGAAAATCCGAAGAACCTGAGATTTCTGCTTCCAAAAAAAAAAAAAAACTGAAAACCATTCAAATTAAGATCCTGAATATCTGAGAACCAATGGAGTCACTAGTAATATGAAAGCTTGAAGACCTGAGAGAGGAAAGATTGATATAGAAAGAATTGGAGGTATTGAGATTGTGAACATCTAAGAATTGTAAACCTACAAAGCCTGAGCACATATCAAGCTAAAATGTGGGTTCCTGAAAATCTGGCAGCCTGAAATGCAAAGATGAAAGCGAAAGCGAACCCGAAAACCTGTGATTATGGGACACCTGTATATCTAATTTGGAAAATCGTGTAAGGCGTGCTGTGGCGTTGCCGGGGACCTGACCTGACAACCTCAAAACTTGAGAACACAACCTGGAAACCTAAGATATGTTAAGCTTAAAAACCTGAGTAAGCCTGTGAGGAGGAAGAGGCATCAGATGAAAGACGCTAAACCAGCTGCGATAAGAAGTGTTGGATAACGCAGTCATGGGTCAATTGCTGTAGGTGTCGTCTCCTCTCCCATCTCAAGGCCACAGGATGTTTTTCTTTACAGTCCGCACTGTTTTCTTTATCGTTTTGGTGTCCTGTTCGACCTGCGATCCATCATCCAGGTGCATATCCGACGTCATCGCGAGCCGGTCCAATCAGGAAAAACACCGCTGTTATGTCACACTAGGCTACTACTTTTAATTAGAAAGCGTGGGCGCAACACGAATGCAATTTTATGGCAACAAGAGCCGTGCACAACATAATTTAAAACCGCAATGAGCCAAGGTCGCAGACGGAACTACGATGATATCATCGCGGATTTTTTTGCCTAATTACACGCCACACGCAAACCGAGAAAATTCTATTGTTGTGTTGTAATGCGTGTGTGTATGTCGGCTTTGTACGTGTTCCATTTAACGTAGACGACTTCTGGCTAAACCCATCAACGGGTTCATCAAGCCACAAGAGGCAATTAAGTACACACAGGGAGATGTAAAGAAAATCAGACACCGTGTTATTATTTAAATACATGTATGGTAATTGGATCGGTGGATTAAGAAAAAGCGGCGTGTTTTTTGATCACCCGGAGAAATTTATGAGGTATTTGATTAAGAGCGTTCCAGTGGCGGAACGGCGCGAAAAAAGGAGCTTCCACTGGGATGAGTGCGCACTCGACGTTCTCAAACACGAGTGTTGAGTAGTGTGGAAATTTTTATTAAGTATAAATAATCAAGATAAAAGTGCCATAAGAACGGCATATTTTCAGAACGGTTTATTTGGGACCGGAAAACACTTGAAAGTCTTCTGATAGCGCGGTAAAAGTATTTCTCACCGAATACAGACAGACTTTTATCTTTTGTAGAGTGCATCTTCTGTAGAGTTTAGAGTGGGAAATCCAGAAACCTTGAAAGAATAAAAGAAGGAAATAAGAGAACTTGAAAAGTACTTAAAGACTTAAAATTTTGAGAAACTGTAAAAGTAAAAACCTAAAAGTTTGATAATTTAAAAACTTGAAAGCCTGTAAAGCATATATTATACAAAATGAAGATAAAACAAAAGAAACAATATTTTTTAGACGTTTCTTCTAGGGACTTTTTAACTACTATTTCAACTTGCTCATCCTTGTAACTTCCCCCCTCCCCCCTCCATATTCCCCTTTTCCAGGGAGATCCGGGAACGTCGAAACGCAAATTATCCGTCCGGAATAGTTAGCTGCGGCTCTGAAAGCTGTAAGTGCGATGAAATAACGACCGTTCGTCGGCTGGTGCACCGGCTCATGCCTTATCAACTTAATTCGTCCTTCATGTGCATGCGATCAATTTTAACGAGTAATAATGCCAGTACTCCAGGCGCCCTCCGCACTCACCGCAACACACACATGTCGCTCTAATTAGCAATTACAGTCTCTGCGCAATCAATCGCAACCGCTTTCCATTCGATATTTACTAATTACCCTGTCTGAGGATTTAGCGCGGACTCAGAACCGATAACGACAACGCTAAATCATCATCAAGCGATGTTCGGCTCGACGACCCTGAACGGGAAGATGGTGTCTTTCTAACTTGTTGGTGTTGGAGGAGGTGAGAAAAAATCTTGTAGGTACTAAGCATGCAGTTTGTCAAAAACCAAAACGAAAGTTCTAGATCTTCCGTAAACGAGTTGATAATAAGTGTTTCTGGATGATGATATCTAGAAAAATGTTGTTGTTTGATTTCTTTAAACGAAACTAGAAATAACAGTTTATGTAAGCATTTTGCGAATTTGCTAGATACATACCACTTAAAATTAAAGGGGATCGTCACGGGCCCAAACGCAGATGAACAACCTCTGAAGTTGTGAGTGCAAATGGTGGTAATATGAAAGACAAAGGCCACCACCCGAATTAGAGAATGACTTTTACAAACCGTGTGCTCAAAGGCCACACCAGAGGCGAAACTCATCCGTCGAGCGGCAATTTCATTACCTTTCAAAGACACCACACTCCCATCCATGTGTCTAAGACCCGGTGTATCAGACGGCTCTTTCGGCTCATTACGCCCCTTCCGCGTTACCGCCTCCGCGAACAAAGTCCGCAGGGCATTTCCTAAAGTATGTGCTCTGAAATTTTCATAACACTCCTTTCCGTCCGCAGCCCTTTTATCATATAACGAATACGACGGCGTACTGCTTCGTCAAACAGGCTTTCAGAGAAAACGGTTAGACAGACACTCTCAATTTGTCAAAGCGACATAAAGCTTTGAATTTATAAATTGGATTGGGGGCGTTCTGAAAACTCAACCGCCGCCGTCGCCGCCGCCACCGTACCCGCCGACTGAAAAGCGAAAAAGACGCGTCGAACCGCAACGCCAAAAACACGGGAAATCGTTTAATCAGGGGCAATCTTCGGTTTTGTGAAGGTCGACATGATTAATTTTTTCGGTGGGTAATCGACTGTTTGAAGTCAAAAGTGTTTGTCGATCGGATTGCTCGATTTTTCAAACATGGGTGGAAAGTTAATTTGAGCTTTCTCAAAAAATATAGACTTGAATCACTCCAACTTAGAAACTGACCAAGTCGTTCCTCCACTCTCACTTGGCCACAGCTGCGACCATAAGCTGGTGATCCGATTTTACTTCTTCGGTCCGCCGAAATTTCTCCTTTCCGTGTGAGACGTTTTAATACGTCTGGCGCAGAGTACATATCTCGACGTAAAATTCCAGACACTCCTCAACCTCAAGCACTCCGCAGTCTGACCTTTGGGGTTTCACCCGTCTGTTCTCTCCTCGGCTTTCAAGATGGCGCCTCGAACTTCTCGAGCGGCGAAAGCTCGCCCGCTTCGCATTCGAGATACTTTGTAAAGAGGAGGTCAAAGCCAGAAGCAATTCCAGAAACCGTGTCACGGCGTGGAAATTGACCGCTCGGAAACCCTTGTTTTTAGTTACTGGAGCAATGTTAAATGTTTAAAAATACTTAGTTTTAAGTTATGCTTGCTTCTACCAGTTTTTCTCTTTGTCTTCTTTTAACTATATTTCTCCTTTCATTATGTTCCATTATATCCTATTGGTTTTGGGACTGTACATATCATTTCCAGTTGAATATGAAAAAAGTATAAAAAGGGTCAAAAGAATGGAAAGAACCGAAGGGATCAAAACGAGAAAAGGTCCATCGGCTGCTATCATTTAACGGGTGACCATTTATGTAATCTTGAAACACTGCTGGATAATTCGAAACTCCCGGCTGTCACCTTGGCAGATCTTGATTATCTTTTTAGGTTAGTGTAGATGATTCTTTGACGTTTAATAAGTTAACATCAATAAATTAGTTCTCCGTACACAGCTCCAACCAGTTGGTGGGTCAAAAACAAGAACAATTACCGCACTTCTCTGGCTATCAGTTTCTCCTCATCTTCCCGCACGTTAAAAGTCTTCGGACGGACACAGCCGCGTGCCCGTTATTAATTAAATCCGACCGTCACTTCTACAATGTATTGTAGAAACGCTGCTGGCTCCCTGCCAAAAAGAGCCCGCAATAAATAACCTCGGCCGGTTCTGCCGTACCGAGACGCACACATCCATGCTAAAACCTCGGTATGCACAACAAAACATTGTGGGAAACTGAAAGTTTGTGACCAAATTAAATGCATGAATCATGTTGATAAATTATTCACGACAGTGTACACCGTTCGCACCTTTGCTCTGCCCCTGAAGAATTCCACTTGTTAACGAAAACCTTCCGCGGATCCCGAAAATGCAACCGTCGGGTTTGTTTTGGGTTTCGTGCCGCAGGTGACGAGCCTGTTAGGAACTAAATTGAATTCGTGAGGGTGGTGTGTTGCGGGATTATGGGGTCTAATTAAAAATTGCGGTGATCGGAAAGGGGAGGGTGGATGGGCTTTGAGCCGCTTTAATCATTCCATTGCCCTTTCAACTTTTGTTTGCCACACATGATCGGAAATTATTGTCTGATCAAGATTCTCACCCGACCCAATATCTTTGCAGTCTTTGCCTCTTTTTTAGTTTCTTTCACCTTTTTTCGTTTTTTTTTTCACCCAATATTCTCTTTATAACTTTTTTATATTCACTATTGGATCTATGCTCAATTTCTTCTTAGTCTTTTCGTTTCTCTTCAATCTCTTTTCGATTTATGCTAATTTTTTTCTCAGCCTCCTCGGTCTATTTTAAACCCTCCCGTATATTACAACTGACATTCGGCCTCCTAAAAGGTAAAAGAATCTACACATCTATCGGAATTTTCAGTCTTTGCATTTTCACTTGGGTTTAAAATGGTTTAAAAGATGACCTAATTGAATAAAAGCAAAAACAAAAAAGTGAAAGGTTTTTCACGACCGCAAAAGAACCGTGTACAGCCATTTGTCACTTCTGTGACGGCTATTATTTACGAGATATTTACAGGATATTAATAATACTAATAAAACTAATAATAGCAATTACTTATTTTTAATGGAAATTAGCAAAACTCTAAAATGTCACAAGGTAGGAAAGGTCTTGGCTCACTTATAAAGTTAAATGAAAGGCACTTAAACAAGTAACCACTTCGTTTATTACAGCGAATTTATCAGAATTGATAAGGTATCAAACAACTTTTTAGACAACAAATAAATAAACTCAAAAGGACCAAATAATTCCACAAAATAATTAGTGCAATGGAAAGGTATTTCGCAACCTTCACGAGTTAGATAACAACAACATGGACAATACGCAAACACTAACCAATTAGATATATACGAGACAATATAGATAACATGAGCAAAATGATGTAAAATAAAAAAGTTCACGTGGGTATCTAAATGAATCATACAAGTATAATGCGAAAAATCTGCACTGGCACTCATTTGAAAAACTAGTCTAGCCGAAAGAAATTGTTTTGTACACGAGGTCGCAGGAAATATCCGCAATTTTTGTTGTAACTACCAAAATTATTACGTCATTATACATTAGATCAAAATTAATAGAGGAACGAAGTACCAAAAGATGAGATGTGCTTTAACTGTCACTTTAGGAGCCTGCTGGGGTCATACAAACGTTTGCATAAAATTTAAGAAAATCTAAAAGAAGAGTACAAATATTTGTTATATTTATATTCCTTATCTTATTTTTAGGTAAGGAAATGCAAATAATGACAAACAATAATTTATTTAATAATCTGATCTAGACGGTCGTCAAACTAGTCATCATCAAGTGTGAAGCACGCTTTATTTTCGGAATTAATCAGCAGAATCGTAGTTCGCAAACCACCCCGACACTCATCCACAAAAACAACAACAACGAATGACCACTTTTATACCACCCATCGAAACTTCCTGTTGATCGCTCAAGTTCCGTCATGTTTACGTCTGCCTCCCCGTGCACATCCGCCCTCAACCCCTTTCGACGACGATTCCACCCTCTGAGAATCGCGTATGTGCGTATCGTGCTCAGCCGAGTGCGTGCGGAAACCCCTTTTGTCTGGGTGCTCGAGGCCACGAGGCCACGTCCCGTCTAGTCGGGGGTGTCTGACGGCGGCGTCTGCCGTACACCTACCCCCGGCCCCCGTTAACGACGCGCCGCACCCTTTGTTCGCCGTCTTTGTCTACGTGAATTTGATTCAGACAACCCCATCAATCGAATAAGCGTTACGTGAAAAAATCGGGGGCAAAACCTTGCGTTTTTTACGCGGCGAAGAGAAGCGGGGGCGGCGGCGAAAAATGGACGGGTTTTGGTGAAGCCGCAACGGGAATGAACACGTGAAGGGCCCGATGTTAATGGAAGGTGAAAGATCATTTTTAATACGTAGAATGCTAAAAGTTTGGGGATTTAGTCAGCTCCCATAAAATTGCTACACAAGAAAAAACGCTTTAGGTATGCATTTAGGGAGCATTCGTGTGAAGCTATTTGTTTTGACGGGGTGCTAATGTCACGGACCTCCAAAATTGGGTCTTCCAATTAAAATTTAGAGAAATAATTAAAATTACCCAGAAGATGCAGACATCACCATCCAAACCTAGACTAAGTAATTTTACTACTAAAATATATTCATTCGGCTCCAAACCGAATTTTTACGATTTTTGAAGCCCCTATTAGATAAAGTTTAAGAAACCGTATTGTTTCCTGGAGATTTTTGCGGCTGATGTCGGAAGATGTGTTTCATCACTCGTTACCTACACAATTTTTTCGATGCAGCACATCATTTCGACATCAACCTCATCATTTTTGTAGATATCTGCGCGCGATAGGCCTCGATTTATGACACCCGATTGCGTTTGTTCGCTTCTCCCACGAGAATTAGCACATCACGCTAGATTAAAACCATAAATAATACTTTCATGGAATCGTGAAAGAGCACTCTCCCACTAGCGCGAATCGCAGCTAACAATACCGACAACACAACGCAACACCCGACTTTCTAACGTCTGGTTGCGAAAATTTTAATGAAGGAGCGGATTACGCGAATCCTTCGCCGAACACAGACGGTACGTAACCTGCAATGAGGTCGCCGTGTATCATTTCGTGTTGTTTTGTCTGCAGAACGCCCTGTTTATTGGCCTTGCGCGCAGCCTTGCCCAGACAAAAGCTCTACACGCACCGGGAGCTTTTCTACGCGAAAATGACGCGCTTCCGCGAAATCGTCGCGGTTCGGTGTATTGAACTCTGAGGAGAAAAAGGCGGCCGAGAGGTACGTTTCCGGCAAGGAGGCGATTGTATTCAAATTTCGAGCTTTGAATCAAGCTCTGAAGGGTCAATTATGTGCGGAACGACAGCAATTTAGACTACACGCATTTTTTAGAAGCCCTCACGTGGCGTTTAAAAAAATATAGATTCAGCACTTCTCTAAATACAATAATATGTGTTCTTGCAGTTGAAACTAGATTCATCTCCGCTTTGGGGTTTCGGGGGCGGCGCAGGGTTGACTGATAATGGGTACTTACGGGTGCGGTGGTCGGTGTTCGCGCGGCGTCGTGCGGATCGGCCGCCGTGCCCCCGCCTGCTGCCCCCTCCCCAGCCCCTGGGCGATAATGGCTCAGCACGCACGTGATGAGCCCCAGCGCCACCGTCAGCACAATTGCGGACAATACCAGCACCAAGATGCTCAAATCGTTCACAGCTGCAACAACACACAAGTACTTAGAGAGAAAGAAGAGAAACGAGTGGGAAAAAAACGAAAATAAAACTTCAAAATGGTGATATATCGCATTCGTTTTATTTGAATTCGCTAGGATAAAGTCTTTGCATCTTCTTCTATCACTAGTACCTTCCTACGTATAGACCGACCCCTCAATCACTTGTGTTTTCTGAATTATATTTTAACACATTTTATTTGACCGGTGCAACGAACGATGGGTAAACAATGGACCAATTACGCTCATGTTACACACTTCTCTTATCTGATAGAGTACTCAATTTCGCCCGGTTTGAACTTTAAATATTGTTTTGTGGAACAAACAAACCTACATAATTTGGTTTCTTCTATCGTCTTCATTCTCCAAAAATAGTTTGGTATGTTCTCTACATTTTGGAACCCTTACTGTTACATGTTTCAATTTTCCATTGGATTTTAGAGATGAACTCACAACAATATTACAAGACTCGTATATCTCGTATGTAACTATAAAAATTTTGAATTTATGAAAACCCGATATTTTGCTTTCTTAGAAAAGGGAATTTTCGCAACATGGGATGAGAACTATATAGAAAAACACTAAGATGATAGTGACAAATAATTTAATACATACATAATATTGATCAAAATTAAAGTGAGAGGACATCCAGCATCGATTGAAAATAGCCGAAACCAGACTGAAACAAAGAAAAAGAAAGAAAGATTGTAAGCTGAGAGTGAAAATAATATACTAAAAATAAACTAAAAAGTAATAATTGGAAAAACTAAGAAGAGGCTAAAACAGATACAATGTAATTACCAATAATAATAGAATGATAATGTATTGAAAAGAGAAGAAAAAACCGAGAAAAATTTGAGAAGAAGGAACTGAGAAGATAAAAAATATAGAATTAGGAGAGATCAAGAATCGGTTGAGGACTAAGAAATTACAAAAGGCCGATACAAAATCTGCATTGAAAACTGGAGACTGGAAAGATATTGAGGCGCACTGAGAGGAAGATTTGTTGTAGAAATAATTAGAAGCAATCGGTAATTGTGAGTTTGTAACGGATTGTAAGCATTATTGATCACATCGCAGTATTTTCCCCATCTCACGTACAACACCGACCCACATCAAGCGAATATTAAAAAAGTTAATTTCATGGAATATGCCTTGAATCAAATTCGAGCGTAATGGAATTTAAACGAGCGAAGAAAAGTCCTAATTTATTTTTTGTCTTTGACAGTTATACTCCCATCGAGGAGATATACTTCCTCCAGAGAAAGATTACGCCCCGGGAAAGTTCCCGACAGGAGGGAGGAAGGCGAACATTTATTTAAGAAAATTTCACCGACTGACAGCCGATTCGCTGTAAAGCATTTTACACGAAGGGAAGTTTCGGGAGTTTAAAAGTTTTTAGGGGCGCTCAGAAGTTTGCAACGTTTTTGAACAAGTGCTGAAATTGGAGGAGTGTGGAGAAACGGCGGCCACTTAAGGGATATTGACAATAACGTAAAATACAAGTATGATTTGGGAATTTGCAAAAAGGGGGTAAACCGGCATCTGGAATCGGTGTTATAGTCGAAAGTTTTAAAGAACGTTTTGATGTTAGATCTGTACATCGTTGCGGGTGAAAAGGAGAGCAAATTGTATAATTTTACTAAAATTCAGAACCCTCAGTAGTGGGGGGTCGCACCACTCGTATTCGTTACTCTGGAAACGCCAAGAAGGATACAGTCAGCGAGTCAAAATTGTCTAAACATCAAGTCGCCGCATGCATAACATAACCCAAAGTCACGATCCGAAAAAAGCGCTAATTAAAAAAACGTCTGAAAATTCCATCAACTCGTTCTGATGTCCTCAGCAAGCAAACACATTTGCCCCCGAAATTCGCCGTCTTGTTTACAGATTCTCCTCGAGTACACTCCGGCTGACATTGAACCGGTGTCGGTACGACCCAGCAATGAAATAAAACCGAAATTTTATTTTGTCTGGACCGGACAAGTTGCTGTTATATGCAAATATTGGCCGTTTCTTGTGGCGCAAAAAGACAACGTTCGCTCGTGTGTGCGGCATGAGATTGTGCTTTTGGAGAAACGAAATTTGGGATTTCGAACGCGGACCGTGTCGCGCTTAAAATAGCGACTTTTTACCGGCGGCGTGTTGACTTTTCAACACCTTGAGAAATACTTAGCTTGAGTAAACATGTCTGAGGTGTCACATACATTTTCATCTCGTTTGATCGACAACTTAAAACCTACACCGGTGTGCCGTTGTGACGATGTCGGCTTCTTCTTTTCGGAAGAATTGCAGGAGTTGTTTGCGTTGTTACTACGACGGGCGATAAGACGTTATCGCCAGTGCGAAAAAACGGAATTCCCGGAAACGGTCGGGATTTTTCACGAATGCGATAATGGGGTACTGGAAGGAGAATTGCGGTTGGTTATCGGTTGGGAAAGTGGAGCGAGACCGTGTGGAAAGCCTTATTTTTTAGCACCATAAAAACGTAAACATAACGAGACCCACTAGAACGTAGAAGAAAAGATGAGTATTCTAATCTGAAAGAAGTACGAGCTGGAGTTCCTCAGGGCACTATCTTTACACAATCATGTGACTTACATACGACTTATGACACAGCAACATCAGATACGATAACTGAGTATTAGTTTGGAAAGAATGTATCAGACTAAAATAATTATGTAATAGTATCTACGATTTAGTTAATTTCGAACGAGTTAACTTACCACCCTCAAACAGTCCCCTAATTAAATCGCAAACTGTTTTCGCGCCAACTCTCCCCAGGAAGCGTAATTAAACGCGATTTATTTGGGAAGGGTTGCAGGTGCACAACCAGAAAAAACGACCATCCCCCTTTCCGGAAATGGGGTGTTTTTTTTTTAAGGGCGGCATCAAAAGGAAAAGCTCGGGTTTAAAGAGAGACGTGGAGTAACAGGAGAGATTTAATAACAAAAAATGTAAATAAGGCGGTGTAGCTTCCAATTCAATTTACAACGTTGCTTCAACAAGTGGTTACAAAATACTTAAGGGTTGTTGGCCAGATTATCAGGTCGGATCTGCGATTAATTGTAAATTTAGAGGTTTGCCAGGGATGTGTATGTTTTTCGGTGTTGATACTGAGGGAAATATTTACCATTAAGGAGTCCAGGGTACTTTCTTAATGTAACTAATAACAATAATTTGTTATTAAAAAAATCGAAGAACAATACGGAACGAACTGTATTTGAAATAAAATTTAAATATATCTGAGTCGAACTGCGTTTTATAGATTTCTGGTGACTTATAATAAATAAAATAATTGGATTTTTAAAGATATATCTCTTTAATGCCAAGATTTTGAATTATTAAAATAAAATATTTTTGTATGTACAACTCAGTGTGTTGGTGAAATACCGGAAAAATAAAGAATTAGGTTTTCAAATTTAATTATGGTTACATCTGAACTGGGACCTCTCTGACACAATAACCTAAAAATCAATGATAATAAACTAGGTGAGCAAACTAAGTCAGTAAAAAAAAAAACAATATCGATCGATCGCTTTATCTAAAGGCTGAAAACTCGATCAATTACGTTCTATTTCGTCGCCATCATTATTTTTAATGTAAACCGAAAAAGGAACGTCCGATGATGATTATTACAGACTAGGCCATTAATTTTCCAACAATTCTCTAGTGATTTAGTCTATAATGAATGAGATCGATCTTTCATAAAAAAAAACTAATAAGCGCAGTCACCACCGCCGTAATCATTAATGAATGTCACCCTTCGCGCTGATGACGTCAGCGCGTCGATTAATCTGGTCGCATAAAAATCCGACCACAAAACGACTTCGAGACGATCTAATCTAAAGGTTGGCGCAATATCGCAGTCTAGACGCTCCTATTCCGTTCTTAAAACAATATGCCGTCTCTTCACTTGTGTGTTGTAAAATGTACGTGTGATAGAGAAAAGTGTGTCATAAAGGTGCCTCGCTCTAGGTCACACCGTCTGGTCGAGGCGGTTTTAGTGACCAGACATATCGATTTGGGTTGGCTGCATCCATCCCCCCGGATTTGTTGATCTGTGGTGTTTCGACTGAAGGCAGCGCCTCGGGCCGTCGAGTGGCGAACCACCGGAGGGTCGCAGCGAAATATATGTAGAGGAAAGGCGAGCAAAAGGAACTTCCTAATTTTTACGCTCTTAGAAATTTAAAGTTGATCTGTGTAAAAAACACTATTGTTACTCAGTTTTTGACTCTCTGTTTTATGATATCATAATCTTCATTCTAATTATTTATTCACTAATTCCCACAATTGCTCTTCCTCATTGTCTCGTTATTCTTCACTTTTTATTATTACTCGTTCTCCCTCCCAATTATTTTTTATTCTTTTATCTCTCATTTGCAATAGTCCCACATTCCCTGTAATTTCTCATTTAAAGTTTCTTAATATTTTCTTAATATGGTTATTCTTTTATTTTTGGATGGTTACTAATTTCTGCTCACTACTCCTCTCGAAAGTACTTTCTTCAGTCCTCGTTTGTGATTTTCATGTAAATAATTTTTTATCCGTGAATCTTATTCCTCATGACTCATGGTTTTAAAAAGAGGACCAGTTTCTGAATGAATAAAAATAAAAGAAAATAGAAATATAATTTTTTCAAGGAAAGTTTCCAGGCAGTATCGCCCGGTCAGAAAAGTATTCTGGGGAGAACAATAATATACCTGATATCTTAGAGGACTTTTTATTTCTATACATAATAGAAATTAATTTCAGGGAAGCCCGAAGTTTTTTTTTATGAATTTTAGTTCGGAATAAATTAAATTATATATTTTTTTTTCTGGCAATTGCGACAGAGGTAGGACGATGGCGCTGTTTTGTTGCCCAAACTTAAAATATGAAATACTGTCCACATTTCAAGTTTCACGTACAGGGAAATATGACCTTTTTGGAGTATGTTGGAGGGTCGAGCTCGTAGCACGAGGCACCAATTTCAATGATCCACGGAAAAACAATTTCCGTATGTCATATGTCAATAACCACAATTGATCTATAAATACTATCATTAGAGATTACTTTGAGAATTGAAAAGTATAGTCGCACTACGAAGAAGTAAAATTTTCATGGCGACCAGAAATTATCCCATAACTGGGTGTGCTTTTCACATTCGTGTCCCCGAATTTTAAAAGGCTTCGACCACAACAACGCCGCACTTGATCGACTCGTATGCTTAATAATTTATGTCTTGATTTTTCAACCTCACTTGATTAAGGAATTTGGATGACGTCAATAGCATTTTGATTTGATTGTCGCGAATGAATTTGCGGAAATTCAATAAAGTCGTTAAGTTTTGTTTGAAATTGATGTGTCTTTGTTTGTGAGAACACAGTACAACCGCGATTGGGGTAAGGGGCTGGATTTAACAAATAAGTATAACATACACTTACAGTATCGGATTGCACCACGAACGATAATAATAATTATTCGCATCAATTCTAATTAGATTAAAAACGAACTTCGTTGACGTTCGTGGTAAACCTAGGTGGTAGCATCCCTGACAACCTGAATTTTAAAATTTTACTACTAAAGAATACTCACCGGTTATTTTCGCTCATCCTGAAATAATAACTCTTCGTTCGCAGCCAGTGACTGTTTCACAACAATAAAAGCAACATTTGCATATTTTCATTTTGCAATTACGTTTTTGTCGGACGATTTCAGACGGTGACACACATTCTGTAGCAACGAAGGTTATTCAACTTGGACACAATAAACTGGCGTTTATGCCTTATTCGTAATACGAATTGCCATTTCGGATGGCGTATAAATGCCGCCATGAATCGAAATTTCTCCCGGGGGAGTTTTTTTTTGCGAGATGATAAGGGTTCGGTTATATTTTTTTGTTTTTTTTTTTATGGAAGTTTATGTTTGGTTTGAAATTGTGCAAGAAAAGAATCGAATATTATTTTCCTAGACTGCTACGCGTCGCGTCCAATGCCACAACTACCTAAAATTTGAAAAATTAAAATCGAAATCTCATTGAACTTTCTATCTAAAAAGATAACAGAAAAAAAACTCAATTGATTAAGTGGGACGTTGACTTACCTCATTCAGATAATCTACATTTCGATCAGATTATTATTATTGAGAAATTTGGGGCTAATCAAAAGTGTCGTTGACCACGAAATTCGCTTATCAATCCATACCACCAAATTGTCGCAATGATTAGAAATGAAAAAAATACATAACGGATAAAATAAACACCTGTTGTGAAAGAAAGGCGAGCATGTGTGCGTCGATGTGTTTTCTTCCGGGTGACAGTTAACACACGCCCCAAAAATTCACCTCTACTTCCTGTAGTTTGGAACACGCGATGCAATAATAATCTACTTAGAAAATGGTCTAATGGGGGCCGCTCTTGTCGTCGTTTGTGGGTGCTTCACTGATAAAGCGGGAGGCTTTACTTTAAATTATTTTTATCTAAAAATAATGACACTCGAGAAGTAATCTGTCAAGATAAAACTATTCCATAAATATGGATTCTAATACGTAACGTAGTCAAGTACCTGTGATTGAACCTTGATAGGAGTCAAAAGTACTTGGATCTAAAAATAGGTGTACGCAGTAACAACAAACAAACGTAAAAATAACCAAAGATCTGCAATGTTGAGTAGAAAAAAAAAAACATCTAAACGATTTATCAGATTGCCGATTTTAAAATTTGGACTGTTGGATATGTATGTAATAAATATAAGTTTCACTTCTAAGGGGCGTGGCGGGGCTCCTTTTTGACAATTATTCCGGGAGCTTTTAAAATCGTTCGTCCGACTAGCTCCAATCCCGGATACGTCCCCGCGCGTCTCGCGGCTAGACAAAACACATATCCATGCACACGTACCGACTCTTAACAACAGCCCCAATATTATGATTAGTCAATAACCATAAAACACAACATATCGCGGCTAAATAACTTCCTATTTATAATGTACCGTCTAGATGGCGGGTCGATATTACGACGGAGGCCGTCGACAGATGACGCTCGCGAACGCCGTCTGCCTTTACACGTGACCGTCCGATTGTTAATTGATTGGCACGTGTCGCCTCCGCCCCCGGATCCGAATCGAAATCGATCGGACACGAGCGAAAAATGCGTGCACTCGCTCGTTTCTAACAACACCGATGGACGATTCGGAGAAAAGTTGGCGTTGATTAAGTGCTAATTATAAATAGCTGAAAGTGCACAAAAATAGCCGACTTCTAAATTTAAAACGCATTCCTCGATGATGTTTTTTCCGTGTGGTTGTTCTGACGCAGGTGAATGATAGCTTGGCTGTCGGGGATTACTCGACGATCGGATTAACGGTCTGTGGTTTTGGGGGATTCTAATTAAAATTTGGACAGAAACGAAACGAAAATATCATCGTGGAGCTTTGTTCGAATTAACAGACGTGTAAACACAGTGAGCTGCCATCAATATTGCTTATGGTGCCGAAATGCCCTGCCCACAAAAATTCAGGATTTTAGTCTCGGAAGTATTCTTTATAGAAATAAATGATTAGCTAGTGCAAGAAAACATCCATTGAAACTATAAACATGGTGCATTTGAACTAAATAAGTACAACTTACATCTTTTACCTTCATGTTTACCACTCGGCGGTGTTGAAGGGCGGTGCTCACCCAGTCGCATAAGAATAACCGATCTCACTTTCACACTTTACATTGATGGGTGACCCGTCCAAGTATAGGCCGTGGACTGTGTTGATTGAGAAACTCCAATTAAGGAACCGACGAACTATAAAATGAGTGAAGAAATTTGAGGTCCGAGAATGGTGGATGCGCCACTCGAAGAAAAAATCTAAAAGTTCCAAAACACTGTTCGCGACGAATTCTGTTATTCGTCGCACTTGTATTAATAATGAGTGTAAAAATAAAAAATATCACTTTCTTAGTTTTTAGTTGGACCACTTTGTGAAATTGTTTCTGTGAGCAAACGGAAGTCTATTTTATAAAAAAAAAACTATATGTACATTCTTCATCTGAAATGTTCTGTTCAGTTTAGCTTTTATCTTGCCTTTCTTATTATAATATGTGATCGAGTTTCAAATTAGATATGTAGCTACTGAAAGGTGAAGTAGGTCGGTCTTTAAGACCGCAAGCGCCTCCTGTAGTGTTAAAACCGTACCAATGTAAAACGAAATATTATTAAATTGTCAAGTAGGTGTAGAAAAATCTGGCAGATAAGTCAAAGGCCACTCTGTTGAGTTTTGGTTCATTGCGCTGGCACTTCTTAATTTAACCCTAGACGTAACGTTAAAATTTTACGCTAATTGAATTTTCCTGTCGGTAAACTTTTATGTCCCTTGCATTTGCATTTTAATTGAATTTTTATGGCGGCCGTTTAGTGTTAATTGCCGCGGATCCGAATCACTCAATCCTGTAAATCTCCCACTTCGCAGCTTCGTCATTTCCAGCCGTGATTTGTAGTTCCACGCTCGTTCGCCTGCTTAAATTCCATCTTTATGCCCACTTTTCCGTGAAGGCGCTTAAAAACGCAATCAAATCTGTCTCCTTTACACTTGATTTTTTCGGAATCGGTTGGTCGCTTCACCTTCTCGCCTACAGTCTCGGAATAATTTAGGTCCCGGCGTGTCGAACACGTGTTCCCGTTGTAATCATCCTTCGAGTCGCGCTCCTGATTAAAAAATAATGAAATTGGAGTAAACGGGGTTGTAAAACTATTTTAACAGCTTAAGAAGCTCTTTCCGTGAGTGCCGCCCCTGGATGTGCCCCGTCGAGTCGGTCGTTCCCATCTTTATGCATATGACCGTAAAAATGCTTAATTTAAAAACTATAAAAGTTAAAGGAGAGCAGTGGCCCCGATGGCAGTAATAAAACTCACTCTTACACGTGTTTCGCGACGGCAATTAGTGCCATGAGTGAACAGGGGATAACTTGTATACTTTCTCACTACGAACAAAAAGAATAGCTACATAAAGAGAGCTTAAAACTGACACGAACTAGAAGGTAGAAAAATAGAAAATGAAACAAGAAAGGGAGAATAAAAAGTTCAGAGAACAACTGAAAAAAAAACGCAAAGAACACAACCACGTCAAAGATTGAACGAAAGAAGAAGCGCGATCCACCAATTTTGAAACCGTTTGTAAACTTTACAAAGACGCTAGCGAGGGTCTTTTTTTCTTTTTCTTTTTTTTTTTGAAGTAAAACTTCTTTACGGACACTTGACTTGGGGAGTAAGCTGGTGAATGCCTGACGAGAGCGTTACGAAAAGTGTGATAGGGCGAAGCGAACGGAAGTAATTAATTCATAGAAAAAATGTTTGCCTTAACGAGATTCAAACCCGCGCTTCTAGGTTGTAAATTCGCGCTTCACTCCATTCAGCTATTTACGTGTGTCAGTTTTGTATGCAATTGCGCTACTTATCTTAATCGCTGCACATGATTGCCGACTTTTCGTTGACGACAAACTGAAACATGCATTATCCAATACTGCAGACGGTATTAATTCAGCATTCTCTAGCTCCGTTTATAAACTTACATAAATTAAGAGCACTTTCACAATGGCGAACTGAAGTTTTACTTCAGTCGTGTGGTCTAAAGCACACTCGTATTTTGTTTTTTTTTATAACTCCGGCGATAATTATTATTATCTTATTCCCTTTATTTGTTTTACATTTATTTCACGATAATGTCATTTGAAAGATTACCTTCCGGTTTATACCGACTTCAAAAAAGGAGGAGGTTCTATGTTCGGCTGTATGTATGTTTTTTTTTTCCTTTTATGTATGTTCACCGATATCTCCGTTAATTGTGGACCGATTTTGAAAATTCTTCTTTTATTTGAAAGGGTATACTCCAGAGGTGGTCCCATTGTCACCAAGTCCGGATCTGATAAAGGGCTCCCATGGAAATCGAGAAAAATTGTCAAATTTTTCCTTTTATGTATGTTCAGCGATTTCTTCGTCAATGGTGGATCGATTTTGAAAATTCTTCTTTTATTTGAAAGGGTATACTCCGAAGATAGTCCCATTGACAGCAAGTCCGGATGTGATGAGGGGATCCCATGGAAATCGAGGGAAATTCTCAAAATTTTCCTTTTATGTATGTTCACCGATTTCTTCGTCAATTGTGGATCGATTTCATAAATTCTTCTTTTATTTGAAAGGGTATACTCCGAAGGTAGTCCCATTGACAGCAAGTCGGGATCTGATGAGGGGATCCCATGGAAATCGAGGGAAATTCTCAAATTTTTCCTTTTATGTATGTTCAGCGATTTCTTCGTCAATTGTGGATCGATTTTGAAAATTCTTCTTTTATTTGAAAGGGTATACTCCGAAGATAGTCCCATTGACAGCAAGTCCGGATCTGATGAGGGGATCCCATGGAAATCGAGGGAAATTCTCAAAATTTTCCTTTTATGTATGTTCACCGATTTCTTCGTCAATTGTGGATCGATTTCATAAATTCTTCTTTTATTTGAAAGGGTATACTCCGAAGGTAGTCCCATTGACAGCAAGTCGGGATCTGATGAGGGGATCCCATGGAAATCGAGGGAAATTCTCAAATTTTTCCTTTTATGTATGTTCACCGATTGCTTCGTCAATTGTGGATCGATTTTGAAAATTCTTCTTTTATTTGAAAGGGTATACTCCGGAAGTAGTCCCGTTGTCAGCAAGTCCGGACCTGATGAGGTGATCGCATGGGAATCGGGCGAAATCCTCACATTTTATAATTATTATGAACTCTCTCGAATGTAGTCGTTCAATAATTATGCAGGTCTTTGCGTCTGGGAGTCATCATTGCCTTAGATTTTTCAGGTAGTAATATTTATTCATCATTGTTTCAGTATTTCTGGTTTTAATTTTTTATAGTTTGCGTCTTTCATCTTCATTTTCAACCAGCCGTCGTTTCCTCATTCGAGCAGCGTCCTTACTAGGTCTACCCATCACTTAAAATTGTAAAATAATTAGCTTTTTAAAAAAAAGAAACCGACTTCAAAAAGCGAGAAATAACTCAGTACATGTATTATTACATGTGCTACCTACTGATCTGGTTGAAGTCGTGAAGAGTGTCTTAAGGAGTGATAGAGTGGACCGAAACGTCCTGAAGAATCCAGAGAAAACGTGAAGAATCTGAATAGTCATGATGGGTCCTTTCAGAATTCAGAATAATTCAGAAGGATTATGAAGCGCCCTGAAAAGCCCTCACGATTTCTGCATAGTTCTGAAATATTCTAAAGACCCTGAGAAAAAAATCAGATGATGTAAATATTTCCAAGGGATGCTGAAAAATCCTGAAAAACTTAATGAATTTAAAATGTCCTGAAAAGACGCCTGATTGTCCTCAAGCGTTGTAAAAGATGCCGCATCCTCTATTGGCTTCGCGAAATCGTGAGTGACCTTTAAGAGCTACGAAGCACGGTTATAGGTCAAAATGAGACAGTCCTTGTCCTTCCACTGTCTTCGCGAAATTGTACAGTTAAAGAATTCCACAGCGATGAAATTACTACCAATTTTTCCATTTCTTCAACGTTTGCAACAAGTGTCTTAACCTCAAATTGCCCTTAAGCTCCAGCTAAATCCTGCCGCAAGCCGCCGACCTCCACAACTTCGTCCCCCTGGGGCCATTTCACCCCAATTGCGGCTCTGTCCTTAAGTCGCAACCGTAACAACAAATATTTATGTCAGCAAACTCGGGCAGGAGTAATTTGGCAACAACTAGTGACCCCACATGAACTTTTTCGCCATCCCTTTCCCTGAAATTATGGGATCATTGATGTCTTGAACAAACAGACTGGTTTTCTGCGACATTTACTTTCGTGTAACGTTTTTATGCACTCCGGGGTTTAGACTGTTTGGCGAACATTCTATTTCGAGCGCGTTCTAAGAATGTTGTCTACTAACAAACCGCAAAAATGCCCATTCATCTAGACACACACAAACCAAGGAACGGGTCCGTTCCGGTCGGTAAAGCTTCCGGGAAAATTCAGGGTCGGGGTGGCTCGACTTACCTGGAACAAAAAGAGGATTGGAGTCGAAGGGAAAATGAAACAAATAGAGGTAAGTCATTTTTTGTCCTCCCTTTGTGGGCAAACGAATTTTAATACCCTGAACGAATTTAGATCATCATTTCGGTCGTTAAGAGTCCCTATAAAAAGCAACAATCCTCTTTGGAAGGATGCTCGAGGAAATTCCGTTTGGGTTTTTATCGAAAATTGGTGATTTTTTGCGAGGACGTCTGAAGGGAGAGCACTCAGATGTTCAAAGGAAACTCGGTCGTTATTTGCTACGTTGGGTTTCAATGAAATTTGGCGTAAGGAGGCGAGTGGGTGAGAAGTTTCTTGACATATAGGCGACAAACACTGTTATTAAGGTCTGTCTCTTAAATGGGGTCTCTAGCAAGTGCGAAGAAATGATGTAGGAACAGTGTAAATTCTCCAAATAAAAGACTGTGGCGTCAAGATGTAGATGTACGAAAAGAATAAGAGGAAGACCTGGGAGAGTCCAGGTCAAAAGGGTATAGAAAGAATGAAATGAAATGAAAAGATTGCAAAGAGAATTAAATAAAGTAATCAAGATCCAATCCGATATCATATTTTCTACTTTTTTTTTTTTTGTTCGAGTTACAAACTTTCTTCATCAACCTAATGTTTAGTAAAGGAATGCACTCAAGCACATACAAAAAGTGCGCAGATTAAAGCATCTCTTTGTCTGCGGAAAATTAATGATCCTCAACAACATCCTATTTTGAGCTTTTTTCATCGGATATGTCTTCAGTTGAGGAACATCTAATCCCGTGCTCATCACCGGAGCTGAAGTAATTAGAGCCGGTCGGTCGGGGGAAATTCCACCGTTACATTAAACTATGGAACATTAGCACGATAATGGCATCGCAAAAATTTTCCTAACTTGTAATCAGTGCGTCGAAGAAACATCTGACTCCCTTTCAATAATTAAGGAGAACTAACATCGTATTAAATCCACCTTCCTGCTATCCCCCAGATCGATCCAATTACAATTTCAAATTTCAAAACGTTTCCAAACCGACTTTACAACTTTTAAACGAATCCCCGCAAAATCATCAAATTTTCCTTCGTATCGTCGCGATTAATGGTTGTTTTGGTGGAATCGGAGATGATAAAGTGAGACGTTCCGGATTCCTCTTCCCGAAAATTTTCCCTTCCTGGCAACCGACGTTTTTATCAATGTACCGAAATGGGGGAGAATAGGCGCACGCACTGTCCTGCCTGCGTACATATTGATCAGTCTAAGTGGGAATAGCAGGAACGGCAGCAGGATCACTATCAGACGCAGTACAGTCTCAGGCATGAGGATGTCTAAAAATTACCGCTCGTAAAGCAACAATCATAACATGGAAAAGTCGGTGTAAACATTGCACCAACGATGTTTGTGTTATGTCTAATGTGGCAATAATATCTGGATGTGGCTTGTTTTCCGATTCATCGGAGGAGATTTCTTTGTGAGGAGTTGTACGCTTTTAAGTATTAACAGTCGAGAACGCAACAAGAACGAATGACTTTTGAATCTGCGTATTTTTTGAAATTCTGTGTTGATAACGTATCTGTAACCATGTGACCGTCTATTTTTATCGCAATTGCATACTTTACTTATTTATCTTCAAATACTTAATATCAATCGTGAACAAATATTTTGATGTCAGACACATTTACGATGATGCTCCAGGTTCTGGTATACCTGTCTAGGAGACGAAAGATAAAAATGTCCTGATTTCTGCTGGATTTGATAACGCTGACGCCACCTAATAGAGATATTGCATTTTTTAACCCAATTTTTACAGCAGCAACCTTGCTTTCAATCTTATCAGAACAATTACCACAATAGTAAACATCTCTGGCTAATATTATCTTCATTTTTGTTCTTGTTGCATGGTGTCAATAATCTGACTCCAGATAGGGTTGTCTATCAACACCTATATTTACATAGGCTCTACAATCATTATTGTTTCCATCATTGTAGAGACTCTCCATAGAAAAACCTAACCTCACATTCACAGCTGTGTTTGTTTAAACGATAACGCTCCAAAGTTTGTATACAAACATTAAAAACCAAAACAAAATAAACCCCACTGCAGTTCCGCCCAAACAGTTTTGGTTTTAAAATGACTTACAATGAGAGACGTGCGTTCGTTAATAGACTATTCCGTCGACAGATCTAACGTGGCGATAGTTGAACCGACACATTTAAATTTTTCTTAACTCTAGTTTTGAATCACCATGGGCAAAAAATTATTTTGCCAAAAATTTCACACCAAAATTCAAAATTTATAAGAAACACTCTGAAAAGTAAAGGACCCAAAACAGATCGCTGAGGGACTTCATAAAAGCATTGATTATTTTATTATAACATTTTTTGCACTACAAGGACAATATCGAAGAATATTAAAATCTCAAGAATTCAAAAGCTCAAGTTCCCAGCTTCTCAGAATTTACAAAAATTTCGCAGAATCTCAAGTTCTTAATTGCCTAGGTTCTCAGCTTTGCACAAATTTCAGGTTATGGTTTTTTATTTTCCACATTTTTAGATTCTCAGTTTTCCAAGTACAGGGTGCCCATTTTATCTGTTCACGCCTGAAGATTCAGATATAGGCAACATATTAAACATTTTACAAATCACCTTGCTTAAACTATTTATTTTTTAAATAAAGAATCATGGTGGGTCTAAAATTAAACTCAAAACGTCAATTCAAAACAATCTTTTAATGAAATACGAAATGTAAATTCTTAAAAAAAATAGTTGTTGACGAAATGTTTAGTATGCTGCCTACTTCTGAATCTTCAGGCGTGAACAGATAAAATGGACACAAAAAAAAACTCAAAAATTCAAAACCTAAAAGTCTCAAATTCCACATAAAAATTCAAATCTCAACATATATTGCAGAAAATTATCGTTCTTTAGTAGTTACTCAGAGGTTCAATTATCAGATTCTCAAATTTTCAGGTATCACTTTCTCAAGTTCTTAATTCTCTCTCAGTTTCTTGTGAATCCCTCAACTCGATAATGTTTACATTACTCAATTCATTGTCTAAGCTTTTGATTCGCAAAGTGCGCCAGTTTCTCAAATTCTCACCTTCTATATTTAGATTTAGCTCTTTGGTGTTTCAATATTTCAATTCTTCTGTTTCTCAAGTTTCTCAGTTGTGAATTTCTCTTAGTTCCTTTGTCTTTGAGCTCCAGTTTTTCAATATCCTATACCTAGCTCATCAAGGTGTCACTGTTTCAATTATCTAGGTTCCTATCAGTATGGAAATTATCTGTCTCTCAATTTCTTTATCGGCGTGTTGGTACTCCAATTTTTTGATATTTTCAATTCTCAATCGATGACAAGCAAAAAGTAAGGTTCAAAAAACAACAGTTAAAAAACTGAATTCTAACAGTCATTGCTGTAAAACAAAATGAAACACTCCCGTGGTTCAAGTACGTAGATGACTGTGCTTTACGATCAAATATTTAACCAGTGGGTGATTTATGATACTTGTTGTAGATAAAAATAATAAAAAATAAATATATAATAATATAAAAATAATAAAATAATAATAAACAAATCAAAACTTGATGACGATGCATGGGATACCAAGAAGACAATTTTCTAAAAAAGATACAACGAACTGAATCTGTATAGTTAAAATTAACTTAAAAAGATGTGGGAATTGCATTAAACAATCGTATCAAGATGTAATCTATGCCAGACGTAGACATGTAGATTTAAATCTAGCATTATATCAAATTCTTACAATTATGTAGTACTGTACTACGAATCTCACCTTTGATTATGACTATCATCACCTGAACAGCTCTGACAAGTACCAACATCATAAAGATTTCAATTTGTCAAATCTTTTCTGGCCAGTAATGTCCTTTCATCATTCCATACGACAGTGGTCAAAATTTTCCATCTAACCATAGGTAAATTTTGTATTTCAGAGGCAGCGTGATGTATGAACTTTTTTTTCAAATTATAAGTTTAAATTAATTATAAGGTTAAAGTGGAAGTTTTGAGGTTAATGTGGTTACCCGCCACTGAACCGCTGGACTGATGACAACAAAAAACTTTAGCAAAACATTCTAAACACAATCTAAACCGTTGGCTAACTAAAAATAGAAAACTCACCTAGGTACTAAACGTCACCAAGTAATAAAGTCAAAACCACTTCAACACTGGAAAGTTTACAATAAAGATTAAAAATACTTCGTGCCAGCATCATTCTGTATAGGAATAGTTAAATCTGCATTTTGCACTCGCTCTTGCAAAACTTCGATTGGCTGTTGGTTTATTTTGGGCAGGACCCATTCACAAAACTGGACTTTCTGTATATGATAGGGGTACGATAATTGTTGCCCTTTCAGAATTCTCCAAATGGTGCAATGCGATACCACAAACTGATTGGAAAAAATTGAGATATTGAGAAGTTGAGGTTCTGAGAAGCCGATAAAAAATTACATTTGTTATACACGACAGTGACATAATATGTCACTACCCATCTGAAGCTATTTATTTTAATCATTTGATCGCCGTTTTTTACAATTACAGAATTCTCGTGGTTCTCATGGAAAAGTTTGTCTCAATGTTCACTATATTATATAATATAGTAATATAGTATAATATATATAATATAGTGAACATTGAGACAAACTTTTCCATGAGAACCACCAGAATTCTGTAATTGTAAAAAACGGCGATCAAATGATTAAAATAAATAGCTTTAGATGGGTAACCTACCACCACTGTGATCAATTTCTTATCCAGCAGGTTCTACAAATCTAGTAGGCGTACAAGATAAAAAATTCTACCGATCACTTGGTACTATATTTGCATCTCTCCCCGTATTTTATACCACCATTACTTATTCATTAGCAACAGTACTTTCGCCACCGTTGATACACACCTGTAGTTTAACTAAACAATCGAGTATCTGCTACCGAATGCATAACGAAGCATTTAGCCCAACAATGCATAAAATGCGATAGTCGTGTCAACACCGCAAACACCGGCGGTACTCTTCACTCATCCAGGGACTTTAACCTCCTGGATCCGGCTCTGTCGCGATCCTTATCAGCCGCATAATAAGTTGATTGCTCCTGTTTCATTAACCCCTCGCGTTATTTGTCATAAACAGATGCAACCAGTGTGGTTGTTCTTGATGGTGTCGGACTGTTAACACGATATCTTATCGCGGCGGTTGTTCGTTCGGTTTACAGAACGTCTAGACTCTTGATTCCGGGAAATGCCCATCTTTGTTTCATTGCCTTATTGATATTGTTTCAATTAATCGACGGAAGCTGCCGGGGCTATTAGTGCGAGTGCACACATGGCGCTTTCCTGCCGGTGCGGTTTTATGACCCCCGTTTTATTCGATAAAGTTCTTCAGTAGTTGTTCACACATATCCCGTCGAAACGCAACCGTAGACTCCCACTCTCATTTTTTATACGAGCAGCGAAGACAGCTTAGGTCTAAAGAGTCACAAATCGTATACTTGATTTTACAAAGTTTGCTGTTTGCTGCTGTATTTATCCAAGAACCAATCGTCCCGTCGTCCCGGGGACCGGCAGCACGTTGCAGGAAGAGAAAACGCCATGTGTGAACTGGCACTTACCGCATCAGCTATCCTCTTCCGTTTTTGCCCTTAATAGCAAGTGCCACGAATCAGGACGGGGATCAAATTTCCAGAACGCTCCCGCGGCAATAAGTCTTTCGCAGCTCCGACATTCTTTACAAATAATTGGATTAAGGAAGAATTCCTCCTGGTCCTAACGACACCGTGACGTACGAGCGACACCGCGACGGAATGCCATCCGGAACAGAAGACGTAGTGATACGCCTATGCTAATGGGCCATTGTTTCGACTACTCGCAGCTTTCTTTGGACTGACGACCGGAAAAAGAGCATTTCTTGTCGAGATGATGCCAATTGAGGCGATCGCCATAAAAAGCGGAGAGTTCATGCGGGATGGGGATTTATCCCGGCGTTTTGAATTTATTATAACTATAAATATTATGACTGGATAGATGCTAGTGCGACACCGTTTAACCATCACGGAGGTTGGAAATCATCAGCACCAACAGAATTGATTTAAATTCTCATAACAAAATCGCATCAACCCCTGAGTAGAAACAAGGCCTATTTGATATCTTATGTTATTCCTTATGTCGTGATGTGAATATTATTTATTTCCACAAACTGTGTCTCAGTTTCAGACAAAATTTTCCTGTGTCTCAGTTTCTCAATTTGGCAGTGTCTCATATACATTGTCTTAATTCCGCAACCTCACGGGATCATAAAGTGCAATTCCTTTCAGTATTTGAGTCTCTCATTCTGTTTCTCATTGTCACAATCTTTGAATTTTGTCATCTCGTAGTGCAGCATCTTTCAGTTGTTCAATTTCCGGCTTTGCGGGTTTTCAGTTGTTTAGTGCCTCAATTTCTCAATCTCTCATTTTCTCTGTGTTTCAAATTGTCTTAAATTCTCAACCTCACAGATGAGACGTCTTAAAAAACAGATTAAGACGCTTTTATTGTATAAGCAAATACATATAATAAAAACATCATCTGGACCGATCCTTATCAATGATTGATAGTATTTGATTGGTTCACAAATTGCACACATTGATGCTGCTGGTATAACGGTTATGTTGTAATAACCCATAAAAAAAAAACAAATTTTGTGAAACAGCGTGAATATTTACTTTACGTTTCGTCAAGACGAGCACCAAACAGTATCATCAGTTTGTTATGATAAACAAACAAACAAACAAACAAACAACACAACAATATTTACACAACAAGCGATAAGTTGGCAGATCTTAAGCGCCACACAAAAAACAAACATTAATTCTCCGTCGAGATGCCAGATATTTCATCCTTATTATCCCTTAATTATTTTCTAAGCGCCTTATCGCCGCCAATCGCTGACGGGAGACATCATCTCTGTTCATTTGTTTTACACCTCCATTGTCTCCTTCCATGTTCAACATTCGTTTTGACACTAAACAGAAATAAATCTCCCATCTCCTTACACGATTCTCGGCTGTTTTTCGTTTTAGGGTGGGTATAATTAGTTTGGAGGTTAAAATTGTCCAATATCAGAGAAGGCGAACTCGTGGACAACTTCATTGGCGTGCGATATTTGCTTTCGCAATTTATGTTATTTATTTTTCACGAACTTGTTCAAAGTCGCCTCGTGTGCAACACCCGCCCCTGTCTCCCAGATCCGGCTTTCGAGGGCTGGATGATAATCCCGCCACCTGCACGTTGTATCTACGATTGTTGGGAGTAATCTTCGTGATGCGTGCTGGAGCCGGGATTTGTCTGTTTAATATCCAGACAGTGTCTGCCTGTGTAATCCGAAGACGAAATTAGCCTGTTTACTGCTGTTATGCACACATTCTTATGTGAACGCGAGCTCGGCGTGTCGGCTGGCCGAGGAAAAATTCCGAAGAAGAATGGATTATAATCTGGATAGTGACTCGTCGAAACTGCTTCAAAGACGGTCTTCCAAACCGCATGTCACGAGTGGTTTTGTCAAGTCGTTTCTGCACTTTCTTCTCAAACAGTAAACTTTTTCATGTTTGTGCGACTTTTTTTTTTTTTCAAGGAGTTACATAACATACAAATTAATCTATTTCAATACAACTATGTATGTTCCAAGAATTCTGGGTAGAAAACGTTACAATAATTCAAAAAGTATCTTTAATAAAAAAATAATTTGGAATAAATGATGGGATGGTCTCGTCGTCCATATCCACTGCAGTCCACTCCCGCTCGACTTGAGAAACGTTTCGCCGAGGAACGCCGCTGTGCATGACACGGGAAGGAATTAGTAGCAGTAGTTTTTCCCGCAAGGTGTCCAGGAAGCAATTCTTGTTATTTACACACATGCAACTGCTGTCGCTTTTGTTGGAAAAATCGCTTTTTCACCAGCGCCGTCAGTCCGTCGATAAATAATTTAAATTGACAACTTCATACATGAAGAAGAACTGTTATTATACACGCTGCATTTACTTTTATGACCGACCGTTCATAAATTATGTAAATAAAACGGTTGCGTTAACAAATAAACACAGAAATCGGTCGGAACAAACCGGATGCATCTCTGTTTCTCGCCAAATTTGCATAAATAATTCCTGTGCGAAAAGGTGGACGTTTCTGGTTTTCAGATGGAACTGCTTCCGCGTTTTTATAACTATGTGTTACATCAGCGAGTGATATCTATTTTCGGGTGGTAAATGTTGAAAATTGAATTAAGTGATTATTTAGCAGCGACGCTCGTCCGACCGTGCATGCACGACTTAAATAAATTTCCAGCTTGACAAAAAGCCAGACGAGCAAAAAATCATTTAAATAATAAGTACTTAATTATTTCGTTAGTAAAGATAAATGAAATTTTATTCATGTATTCAGACCTGTTCCTCCGGATTACCACGCAAGCGAAAATTAAGAACCGTGGATTATCGTGGCAATAAAAAATGCGGTGGGAAATATAGAAAATTCTGTGAGTAATTAGTTAAGTAAAATAGTAAACATTTTTGTAATTTCCGCACCGTTAATAGTTATTTTTGCATCAAGTGAAAGAAAAATGAAAGGTGAACATGCAAGTTGATCTATAATTCAGAAGTTGATCATACGTGACTTCAAACACATCTCTGATCAGACAAGTGAGTTCTGAGCTCAGGTTATTGACTTTTGAAGATTTCATTTGTGAGATATTAAATGATGTCAGTTCCAGAAAATTGTTTATCGACATATTGCTGTCAAATTTTTTTTGAGGTTAAGTGACATTACGGATTTTTTTTTTTGTATCTATAGTGTATCTGATTTTCCGCATTCGTCCAAAAGTTATATTTCCGGCCAATATAATTACGCCATTAGACCACCCAAGCAAAAACCCTTTAGTACAACACTTAACACAGTCACGCTTTAAATAGCCGTCCGCTTGTGCATGCAGAAAATCATAAAAAATCTGACGCTTCATTAATTTCCCCATCTAAAAAGAGTTCTGCGTTATCATTAGGCAATAAGTGCAGAAATAAGTCAGCTGTAAAATTATTTATTACCGTCATTAAGGAGTAGTCAATTACTATTTAAAATGATAATGTAAGCGGTTAAAAAATCACATTTGCGCTTGAAGAAGTCCGATTTACAAACTTGATATGCCAAGTGATATAGAGGGAAGAAGTAAATTTAAAAGCCTTTTTATACGGCAGATGTCTGGACGGATTTTTGCAGGAAGGATTTGAACACGCAAATGTCGCAAATATGTATACCGTTTTAGTTTGCTACATTTTATTTTATTTTATTCTTTAAAAATATTCATTCTGTAGTAGAAAAATCAAAAGGAAAATGGTTTCCAGACTGTTCAAAATTCCGTTCACATTTTTATCACCAGACAATTGAACCGTAAATAGAGTTATAAATATATAGTAGATTCTATTAAAATAGTTCATCGAATAATGTTTGACCCATATAAATAAGTGATTCGCTGTTTTTTTTTTCATATTCATTAAGAATTTTATATCCATGTATTGCAACACTATACTACTCAGAGCCAAAAGGTGTGGTATATGTTTCAACAAAGGTGTTCATCGAGGGGATCTATGGAAATCAAATTGACGTTGACGTTGACTGTCACACGTGTGCGAACTGTCAATTTCTGAGGTTATGCATCACTACATTCGGCAGGTGTTTCAAAAATTAACATCTGTTACAATGAGATGTGAATAATGCATCGGAGACGATTTTGGACACACTCTGTATTTACAATTGTAAAATATTAATGAAATTTCTAGCCTACATGAACTATTCTGCTTTAGTAAATTCCAAAATAATTCCCTTAATATGAATAAAATAGAATACAAAAATAGCGTAAAGTGTAATGAACTATTAATTGATTCCTGCACAGGAATCCAGTCCAAAACTGCTTCACTTGAAGATAGAAGAATAATATGTGCACAAAATAAGATGTAAAATAATATTTATAAATATATTAACCACGTACATATTTGAACAACTTGTGATACTGTATCTGCTTCTTTTGCTGCACTTTTTATCCAACTCTGAGCTCCACGCCACCACGTCCACCCGATTCGACCGCCTCGAAATCTCGTGGATCGGCGCCCTCTCCTTTATCTCGATCGCAATCAAAATATTTGGAGAGACAGCCGTCTCATCAATTAATCCGCGACGACATCCTTATCTCGGCATTGTTTTCTGGTGCCTACCTACATGTCTGGTGCAGTTCCTGGAGCAGAGGCACGAATCACTGGAACGAACATTCGCGTTTCTGGGATTCTCGGGCGTCGCGACGTTCCCAACGGAAGGAATAACGGCCGCTTTGGACGGCTGTCGGAGTCGACTGAGTGCTTTCTAACTTGCGCCGTTATCAGTCTTATCACAGAGGCCGAAGGACCTTCGGTTATTTCCGTAATTATTTATGTAGATGCGACGAGGCAAAACAAGTCGGTGTAAACAGAAATAATCGCAGGGGGCGACCGCGGGAGGAAAACGCATTTCCGCGGAGATAAGTCGGGAAACGTTCTTTTTTATAGTGTGGTGGTGCCTCAAATATTGAAGAATGTAACAGTTTTATCAAAATTTTGTAGTCCTCAATTGTAGAACTTGATCCGAGACTAGCTTCTGTTACTTCAGGTCTCTTATTGTTTTTCTGAGCTTTCTGAGATTGTTTATTTCTATATTTACTTGTATTTGTTTCGTCTGAAAATACCAAATGTAGGTATTTTCACCAGAAAAGGGAGGTCTATGGTCTGGGTCGTAAAAAGTAAAAAATTGTACATTAGATGCAATAAACTAACTTTTTACACTTGATGCATAAATTCCCATTTGTAATCCAATGGAAGCTGTAGACCTGTTTCGGTTTTATTATCATCACTGTAGAGGTCTTTTAAATTCTCATGGGCTATGAGTGCTATAGTCCGATTTACGTTCGGAGTGAGGATTACTATAGGACTTAAAGGTATTGCCATTGCTTTCGCCGCTCTCGGTCGTTACTGTTGGGTCGTGTTGTGTTATTTCTTTCGTTTCGTTTCTTCGTATTTACTTTTGTTATATGGAGTTTGCCGCAGAATTAAACTAAGATGTCAAGTCGAGTTGTTTTAAAATTAGAAATTCTGAATTACTACAATAATTATGGAAATGTGTAAAATAATGCAGTGAGAGCATGTTTTCAGTTTTCACTTATAATGGCCACTTCCTACTTAGGCCGCCCACTCTTCGCGCAGATTGTTTCAAGGATGTAGCCCATGAGGTTTTGGAATACCTCGGTGTATGATTGTCGACAGAATGCTGTTATCTACCCGGAGTGGGAAAGCTGAAGGAGCAACAGATCCTCTTTAGGAGCACCAGAAACCTACCACGCATTCATCTGGAAGACTGAAAACTTAATAAATTGGGAGTTTGGGTACTGAAGTACTAAGAAATCGGAAGCCTGAAAAATTGAGACAAAAATTTGAAAACAACACCACAAATAATTACCTATAAAATGTCACTGACACTGGAAGCCATCCACCGCCGCAGAAAGATACGCTCCCATTATCTGTACTAATTTGATCCCAAACCGTTCTGTTTACAATTTTTTCTCTCTTTCGCAATTAGAAGAACATCATGCGCTGTTTTTTTTTTTCTGCGACCGTTGAGTTTCGTTTACGTCAGTCCCGCTTTTCTGCTATCTCGTTCGCCGATTACGTTAACACATTACGTTTTTGTTTTGGATGTTCTCCATCCTTCCGACACAGCGTTATTTGTCAATATTTCTACGCTTCAACAAATATCGATGAAACTTTAGACTCTGACTGCATTCCAAATATTCCAATGACTCGACCTCATTCAACTCGATAACCGAGTGAATTAATTGCAGCAGAGCGATTTGTTGTCGGAGGGTGAAACATAGAGTTGGTAAATTTAAATCTTCAAGTATCGAACAATATAATATTGTTTTATTAGGAGTCATTGTCATTTGTGTTACCAACATCTTCAGCGCAAGCTCTCTAAAGGAATGAAAAAGAAGAATGAAATAATTTAAATTTAAACAATTTTAATTTTATGGTCAACTGAGCGGCAGATAAAGTACTTTATTTGCCTAGGCAAAGAAATTGATATTTGTCAACGCATATTGACGCATACAATGTCACGTTTTTCTGACGTTTGAACAAACGGGGTTTGCCCTCACCCGCAACAATATCGTATCTCCCTCTCCTTTGCTCGCATCTTCCTAGCGTAGGCTTTATGCCCCACACCGGTTCGAGTTTTATAACATCTATGGGGTAAAACAATCGCAACGGTCCGCTGAAATTCATTCATCGCGAATCTTCTAAAAATAATGGGTCGTAGTAAACAACGCGGACAGATAAGCGATTGATGCATTATCGACGTGTGTGTTTATTGTTTATGTTTCGCCAATTTCGAGTTCGTAAATATATTGTAAATTTTTGACCTCGGAGCAATGTTTACGCGCGCTGATTCGCGATTTTGATTTGCACGGAATCCTGTTGGCTCGAACGGTATTTGCATTTGCGATAAGTTTTTTTTTGTTGAAGAGGATCCGACTTGGGGAGTGCTATCCAATTTTTCTTTTTTCAATTTTCAGCAGCTGTCGAAACGACTTGTTTACAATTTCAACCAGTGGCGAACAAATCAGTGGAAGAAGATAAAATGGATGATATCGATATCTGTGTTTGTTTTATATTTCGTTATTATTTTAATTGCTGTTCATATTCAATATTATTCATGTAGTAAACTGAACTTAAATATTTACTTGGTCGGGCGTAAATATTTACGTTTTATCTTGAGCATGTTAGAATCAATTCAGGCTCGTGGAGAACGGGTGAAAAACGTCCTGATTGCGTCAAATTTGTTACTATTTCAAGCTCTTCTTCGCTTATCCTCATTAACCATCTTTCGATTTTCATTATTACCCAAACAGAATTTTGAATTGTTTTTTTTTGTGACATTTCTGACTTGAGGTTCGCTGTTTGGACCGTGTCTGTTTGGAGAAAAAAATTCGACGTTTCTGCTGCTTTCAGAAAAGAACACAGTCCTCGTCCTCTGATTGGCTTCGCGAAACTGTGACGTTTAAAAACTGAAATCCTAAAAGCTGGAAGCCACGATCATAGGCCCGCGAAGTGACCTCTAAAAAGGGGTTCGATTTCGTCATAGGCCAAAGCGAGACAATCCTCGTCCTTTGATTCTGTTTGCGGGGTGTCGGTAACCTTTCGCATATACATGTACATGCACAACGCTTTTCGACAGTTCCTCCTAATCCCTCCTAATAAAAAGTTAGAAGAAATCCTCGAAGCCCCTGTCGGCAAAAACGGTCGCCGCACGAAGAATGTTCTCTCATCCCCGGCTTAGAGCGTATCGGATTTCCATTCTTTTCCAGTGCCAACGTCGTGCCGGCCCTAATTCAATAATCTGGAAACGCTCAAATATGAAATGTAACATTATAGTTTCACAACAACGACGGCGCGCCTCCGGCCTAAAAACTGTTTGTCTTATGAATACATTACGCAGACGGAATACGAAATCACCTCCCGGATGATATCCAGATTGGGAGAAAAACGAGACGGCGCGCCGAGCCCAGATATTTTATGTTTCTTTGTTCCGAGAATTTTATTTACGAATAAGAAGAGTAAATAAATTTTCGGGAGGAAAAAGTTTGTAGTTACTTGCGGCGGGCGTGATTATCATACTGGAAGTAAATATGTACAGGGTCTCCATAAATGATTCATACGTCCAGTAGGCTTTGGACGTCAAAATTCACCATTTTCTTTCGCACAGGTGATCATTTATAAAGACCCGATATTTAGAGAAATAAACCTTCTATAACCTAAACTTTAGTATTTCCGCTTTCTTTACAGTTATTTTGTTTTCAAATTTGAGAAGAATGAACAGAGCCCCGAAATGTCCATTCATGTCGTCAAATAGTGCAAATGCACAAACCGAAATATTGGGTCCATTGGAGTCGCTAAGTTTCCAGGAAGAATTTATCTTCACAAGTGCAGGATGTCTCAACTTACCTGTAACAAAAGAAAAAAATGTTTAGTTTCATAACTAAGAATTCACAGTCTAGTATTGATGTGTTTCAACAGTTTCACGATCTTTCAGTTCCCTAAGTTTCCAGTTTTCTAATTTATTTGTTTTTTTTTTTTTTCACAGATTTTTAGTCCTTTACACTCACAGTTTTTTAAAATAATTTGTTTATATATTTCAGCTTTTTCGACTTTTCTTCTGGAACACCTGTGCGTTTGAAAATATTGTGAATTTTCTTATACAGAACACTGCAAGTACTACATAAAATGTATAACTGGTAAGCAAACTACCTCTCATGAATTTGCTTAAAAAAAAACTCGAAACCCGACGTCAAGTGTCATACCACATTTTACACGTGTTGAATACAGCCTTTTCAGTCCAGAAGTAATTTTTGTAGAGAACGTACTTTTATTACTCCCCACTGAGAAAGAAAATTGTTACCCTGCCAATTTAAAATAATTTTTTTATTGTACTACTGCGATATAATATTTTTAAACAAGAAGAATGTTCCTAAATCCAAGGGGAGTAAATTTAAATTAAAATTTAAATATATCTATGTCGAACTCCACAAACTTTAATAACTGTAAGATTACTAATGGTACATGTTTCGGCAGAACACTTCTGCCATCATCAGCCCTTAAAGAATATAAAAAATTATGACATTGACGTATTTTTTTTTTTTACCATTAGTAATCTTACAGTTATTAAAGTTTGTGGAGTTCGACATAGATATATTTAAATTTTAATATAATATTTTTGCACGATTGTAGAGCAAAAAAAATTGAGAAAGTGCACTGTTTTTCTACCTCAAGGCCGTATCCACACTCTGTATATTTAATACACATTTTGAATATGAAAAATAAATATTTTATTCTCTTCAGTCACAAAAATGACGTCTCCCTGACCTATTGTGTCCGTACCGGTTTAATTTATAAATGCGTCAGATTTGAAATGACATATAGTTGTCATATTTAAAGGACGGATGCCATTATTTAACAATTTGATTTATTAGGTTTGTCAATCCTGTTTAACACCATGCATGACGAAAATTCCAAGCATGATCGATAGAATTATTTACATTACAACAGGCACATTGTCGTCCTTTGAGCATGGATATCGCTTAATTGTTAAAAATCCTCCGAGGCCACATATACAGGGTGACACAATATCCGTTGTTTGTGCACGCGAGTCACAGAGGGATTAAGTCGGAAAACAAAGCTTTAATTGTCTCATTTCGCTAAACTATTATTATTGTGGTTGAAGCGTCTGTAGCAATTTTTCATTAACTCGTGACCCGATTATCCCCGAACAAATAACAGTCAGACAAGTGTCTAAAAACAAACACAATCCAAGAACGATGACTAAGGCGATGACAGTGCGTCTGCTGAGCGCTGTGTACACCTCACGCGTCCAAAAATAACACAGCAACACGGACTTTCTTTCTCCACTCTTGAATAATTCACCACCGATCCTCGTCAAAATGTAACGAGCTTCGATTGCACCGTGAATTACGGACGGCCGTTAAAAGCCCTTTTGGTGGAGGCGCCGGGTGCGTGATTTATGGCGCGGAATCTTTGGTCGTGCATTGTTATTAATGTTAATTTATTCGGCGGAGAGTCAACGGTTCGTTCGGAATTTCGAGATTGGTTTAGTTTCGCTTTGATAACGACCTTTTGGGTTTTTTGCGCGAGTTTGCGGTCCGGGAGAGGACACAAACCGGAATACAACAAGACGAAAAGGTGGCCGTGAATTTTTTATGGGTTTGCGTGGAGTTTAAGGTTGAAGTGGGTTGTTGCGTAACTTGGGCGGTTGGGAGCCAGTTCTACAATATGTATTTATATCCTTATACTCCTTCCTTTAGATGTGTGTACCACATTATCAATATCGAATCGATTTTTTCGAAAAACCCAATTTGTTGACAAAACCCTTATTGCTTGCATCGCAAAACCAAGGTCGTAAATATTTCTGTACCGACTCCCTTGTCTGAATTTTTCTGCGAAATCTTTTTGATATTTTACGAGTCCTACTAATTCTTCTCTGATTTTTATCTTCACTTTATCTCTAATTCCAGTTGTCATTTTCTCATCCTTATTTGCCCTTATTTCAATCTCCTGATTCTTCCTAATTCCTACCAATTCGCTTGCTCTGATTTTGATTTCCCCATTTCATAGCCCTTTTGATTCATCCTACTTTCTCCCGCTACCCTTGTCTCGATTATTTTTCCTTCACTCTTGATTTCTACGAATTCCTGTGAGAATGTGAGGTTCCACTTTGAGTGCGCACAGCGTCGTTAGACATCTAAACTGGGAAACCACACTGTCATAGCCCGCTAGCTAAAATTATATTCATATTTGGTTATATAAACATCCAATTCCATTTGTAAATTGAATAATGAAGCTAAACGGAAACCATACGTCGCGAAAATGTTATCAGTTATCACTAGTTTGGCTGATACAAGCCTCCGTGGCGCAATTGGCTAGCGCGTTCGGCTGTTAACCGAAAGGTTGGTGGTTCGAGCCCACCCGGGGGCGGCATTTTTGTTCTTTCGATTCGTAGGGGTTCGAGGGTTCATACATCCAGTACGCTTTGAACCTCAAAATCCTTTTTCCGTTTTCCACGGGCAACATGATGTGTGCCTAATTTATGAAGACCCGATACACATAGGAAGTGAAGAGTAAGAAAGTAAAAATTTATTATTAGCCAATGCTGTGAGTTAAAGACAAAATAAGGTGTGTAAAAAGGTGATATAATTTTTTTTGATATACAAAATTAGTAACTGTCGGGAACACAACCTCGTGATAATTCTTAACAGCTTTTTTCTTCCCAGAAATTTTTGCATCAAGCCGTCTGCAAAAACATCCTTATCCTCTTAAAGAGCCGCTCTAACCCTAATTAACGCGCATCTGCCCTCACACTTGAGTGGATAACCTCATCAGCATCTCTATCTCCTCATTAAGATGACTTCCTTGACTTGGAATGACCCACATGTACCTAGACAAGATAACCTTCAACTAGCTGACACAATGCAATTTAAGTGGTCGCTGCAAAAGAAGTGATTTATGATCTTCCAAACCGATGATAAAAATATGATAATGAAAGACTAAAGAAGAAATGAGAACAGGACAAGAACGGGGCAAGAAATAAGTAGAGCCAGACACTACAGATACTTCAAGCACATAATTTGTTTAGAAGTGTAGCGGATTGATTTCTTTAATAGTGTTAAGTCTGTGTCACATAAATCTTCGCCAAATTAAACAAAAGCCAAAAATGTTTGGCCTTGTATTGATGATTCCATGTCTGGTTGAATATCAAATTTTGTGGAAAGGAAAAAGTTTTAACATGAACGCATTCCATATTTTCATATCAGATTGTAAAATTATAGATGGCAAAATTGAAATTAAATAAATTATCCAAATCGGTTAGAGAAGCTTAGAAATACGAGATGAGTACGCTAATTTATCAATGTACAAAAATAACACTTGTGATATAGGCGTTATCGTTGTTTTCAAGGCGAAATTCTTGTGAAAAAAGCCTTCATGATGGAAACTTCCAGTTTGAACTTATTTCGGTTATCAATGTCCAAATATAGACCCAATATCATTTATTGAACAAAGATCCAGCATAGTTGCGGTTTGGAACTATACTATACGACTTGTCTTCAGAAGTGTTTAGTAATTGTCACAGTTATATTAAGAAAAAATCGTTTGCTACAACCGACAATGCGGTTGGTCCTGGTTCCAACTCATGCCAACTTCTTGTAGTAACATCTCAAATAGAAGACAAAAACTAGACATTAGCCATTAGTGTCAGAAATAAGTGAAAATATGCCAGTAGTTTTCTATTTCTACTAATATAAAAACTATTTAATTGCCTGATGCCCCCACATCATTAAGACATCCATAAATCCATCGCATCCATGTTTGTAATTAAATTTATAGACGGCAGACATTTTTAATTACATTCACAAGTTTTAAAAAATGCACTCGATACAGTGTTATCTAAAGCATTCGAGGAGTTCATGTTTGGATGTCTATGTCTACAGAAAATTGTTGGAATTATCTTTGATAGGTATCGCATTTACCTACTATTGTTTTTTTATGTCATCAAAATGTTCGATATTTTTCACAGTAATTAGCTTGTTAAGAACTGAAGTTGGCTAAAACCGTAGAGAGTAAGTACCAGATTAGATCTTCAGTAAGTTTCCTACTGTAGTAAAAATATCGAGATTTTGCAAACGATTTCTTAGGACCAGATTTTGATAATGAAGTGAGATTACTTCTATATGGTAGAAAACATTATGCTTTTGTTGCTTATTTAGTGTACCTTATTAAAATTTACCTTATGGAAGTTAGAACGTAATTATATACATTCCACATAATGATAACTCGAATGTTTGTAACATTGATTTATGTGAGTTTATGATATTCAAGTAACAAATCTTAAAGTTATTTGTTGGAAAAATGATATTATGGAATCGTTGGTATACAACCGGGTTTGATGATATTAATAGCTGTTTCTTGTCTGTGTTCACTCAACTCTAGTAACTGTGGTATTCTGTCAGTAAATTAACTTGTTAGAAATGGAAATGTAGATGTTAAACAAATGTAAAGTCACGGCTGTCAAAATTGTAATCCGTAAACTTATCAACAAAGCAATCGATTCCCTTTCGTAATCTTTAGAGAGGTATTAAACTGCTGGGTAAAGTCTGCCAAAGTTTTCCCAAGTTTTATGATAACCGTTCATCATCAAAATATACAATGCTTGTGTTTCCTAGAATAATAGTGCAAAAAACAGGTATTTCATTCATTCTTTGGTTATGTGACAATATCTCCTTTCCGCTTTTAAATACTGAATACTTAGGTATCGGTGCTGAAGGTATATTATCTAGTAAAGTGAGATATGGGAAGATCGTAATTTTTTTTTCTATGTAACGGTTGTAAAAAGTGGTATAGCACTTGACGTGTTGTGCAACTCGGGCTTCGGCCTCGTAGGAGAATTTCTTGTGGTTGACCATTTGTATTTTTCGTTTTTTCGCTTTTTCGAGATTTAAACTTTTCACCTTCCGATTACTCATATCTCCAAACTTTTCTAATTTATTGCTTTGGTTTTTGTCTATCAATTGCTGATCAGTGATTCCTTACTTTTCATTCCAACTGATTCTTAACGATTCTTCTTCTTTTAATTTTTTTATTCATATATCGGTTTTCTGCTCCTTCCTTCTCCTTTTTGTAGATTCTTCATGATCTGTCTCTTCTTCTGATTCCTTCCGATTTCTGTCCATGCTCCTCCATGATGTTTGATCTCTGGTTTCTGATTCCATTTAATTCGAGATGATTCCTCTTTTCACTTTTTCATTTCTGATTCCAACTGATTCAATTTATATTTTTCTATCTCGATATTTTTCCTCCTGTTTTCCTATCGTCTGCTGATATTTCTCTCAATACTTTTGACGCCTCTTAATTCTGATTCATCATTCCTTCTTATTCTTCTTGAATCTTCTCCATTTCCTCTGATTCCTTACTGCTTTTTATTTAATTTCTGTTTTGTGTTTCTTATTTTCTATTACTGATTTCTCAATGTCCCGGATTTCTTGTAATTCTTCTTTTGTTGTCTTTTGATTTTGAATCAATCAGCAACCATTTTTAAGTTTTGTCAATGTCTCAAAATTTCAATGCAAAGTTCTCACATTCCCACACTCTCAACTGTTCAACCTCTAACTCAATGTCTCCGGAGAATCAGAGAACCTAGCGTCAAAATCTCAAACTTTGAAATTCCCTATATCTCGAAATCCCAATGTCTCAAATGTCCAAAATCTCACTCTTCAGATGTCAATCTCATAATCTCAGTGTCTCAAAATTCTAAAATCTCAAAGTATTAAAGCTCCAAATTTCAACGCTTGTTTAAATTTCTCACTTTGGATGTTGGAAAAATAATAATCCATCATTCCAAAGTGATAACTGTGAATTGCCTTATTTTGTTTCATCCAAAGTGAACATGAGAATTATGGATGATCACTCTGAAAGATCCCTCTGGGTATAATATATCCAGAATAAAAGAGTGTAAACTCAACTTTATTTCTATTTTTCATTTTTGCTTTGGCCTGTTGTTTTTAGGTTGCTTTTTTTGCAACGACTATGTCAATATCAGATTATAATATATTCTGCGCATGTCTCATGTTAACAATTGCCGTATTTTTGATGTGAAACATCTATACGTGCGTTAGACTAGGGTAAAACCAAGACGTCTCAACGTCTCAAAATTCAGGAGACGCTTGGTTTTGGCCTACGCCGCGTGCCTCTGGTCGTGTATTATATTATTGTGTATAATATTATTTATTGGTTTACTTTAATTATAAATTCTTTCAATAACCCTGAATTTCGATGTTTCACATCTGCCGGGCGCCCTGTGACGTCTTAATTTTTTTCCCTGTTCTTCTTGGTACCTTTTTTAGTTGTTTCCTTGTTCTTTGCATATTTGAAGCATCGGATTTCCCATTTCTCGTCTCTTTCATTAATCTGATTCATTGTATTGATATTTTCTTACTCTATTGTTATAATTTATTCCTGTTCCTCTCGCGCTTTCCTGATTTTCTTTGCAGTTTCTTTTTCCCTAAAACTCCCTTCAAAATATTCTTTCCACACTTCAATGTCTCTTTCGTTATTTGAAATAAAGCTCTTTTTTTTTTCTTTTATAACATTTTTTGTTGTTTTGCCCATTAAAATATTTTTATCACACATGGGATCATGGGTTAATTTTATTACATACTTAGATCTGATGGTTCAAAATTCCTCCAGAGCTTTTTGTTCCATTCCATTCCATCAAGTGGTAATTAAATTGGGAATGTAGTAACGGACAGATTATAGAGCTTCAAAATGAGTTATCGATATGAGAAATCTTTGAACCGTTTATGAGCGTCTATCCATTTTGGTTGGGGCAGTAATTTGCGAACTCGTACAACATATAAAATAAAATACTTTTGATATACCATTAGAACAACACACAAACCTCCTCGCGCCGGTCCTGCGCCCGCATCCACGTGCTCGTGTTTTCCGCGTCGAAAGTAGCATGGAAGCAGTGTCGCCAACCTTGAAACGCGGAAGCCTGCATCGTCCATAAATGCACAGCTGGTAAATATTAAATAATATGGAAAATATTTCGCGAGCGATTTGCATAGAGACAATCGCGCTTACGTAACGCTTGTCACAAGTCGAGCATAATTGGCGAAAGAAGCTGAAAATTCTCCAACTGAGTGCAGACGAGCGTTAGATTGTCCGTGATGCGATAATGGGCCCGGATTTATTAGAGGTAATAACGTCTCAAGGATTTGGTCGGTTAGATGGTATTATTGATCGTTGCACTTGAAAACTACCTTGGTCGAAGGATATATTTAGACGTAATGTGGCCCGAACGATGACCTAATGCCTCCTCTATTGGTTCCTTTGTATGGAGGAATCTGCGAGGCGACTCGCAGAACCACTTGGTGGTTAGGCGTTTTGGCCTTGTCCGGGCAAAAAGCTATTCTAAATCGAAAATGGGCTTGGTTTATTCGTTTCCTGCATCGATATCCTACACTCGGAATGTTTGGAATAGTTCATGGTTGATTTCGTGATGAGAAATTTTGGGGAATTGGATTTCAAATTGAATCTTGGCGTTCTTTTTGGAATATGACGGTCAAAATGCGCCAAATAATATCGTGTAAGCAGTCACAGAGTTGCCTTGAACTCAACGTTTAAAATAGGTCGGCGCATCCACCATTTTTGTATGTATTTCCTCATTTGTGACATGTAATCTATTATGTAATGCTTACTATAAAGAATCCCACAAAACGCCGACCAATAAAAGATATCTTGGCCACCCAGACGATCCGAAGGTCGCCGAGAAGAAACGGAAGCGACATGCAACATATTCAACGAATTCACACGACTCATTTCGAACCGCCAATGAATTCAAATTAGGAATTCGCTGCACGCGAAATTTCGAGATGATTAACCCCAACAAAATATGATAAGAAGGTGTCGAAAGTTTAGCAATTCTGCCTGCAGTGATCGACCCAAACTGAAGATCGAAGGACAAACACGCGGAAGAATTCCTCCGGATTCTAGTTTCGTTTTTTCGGACAATGGTGCCAACAACCGGAATGCAAAACGACCAAAACCCGAATCTTACGTGTTCCCGGATATTTTTGTACGCGATAAACGCAGAGCAACAGCAATTAAGCTCCATTATCTCGGAGTAGTGCACGAAACGATAGTGTGGGTGTGTGCGCTCGCAGGCATCACTATTTTCGGCCGAAACGCTTTTTTTCCCTCGATTCCGTCCCTGTCACGGTGCAAAAACCCCGTCGTTTATTGACCCAATCGCCGAAATTATTCAAATCTGTTGCGGATTCAGGGCCAACGGAATAATGCATTTTCTACATTGACTTATTTGGTTAGTAACCCCTCGAACGGCATCATCAATCTGTTATTATTATCTCGTTCCGAGCCAAAAACACTCGTCATCGAATGTGTGTCGCATTAATTTTTATTGTGTCAAGGTGCATAAATGACTCACGGAGAGAACGCAATTGCACTCGGTCGCGCATCCACCAATTAAAAAAACGTTAGCGTCCACCAGGATGACGTGTTTGCACTTTTGCCGAGGCTGTTGTTTTCAATTGGGTCCATCCAGACGGGAGCTGACGTAACTGCGTCGAATATTGACAGGAAGGGTAATTGGGTTGACCTTCTCGGTGAGGAAAAAGCAGGGTCAGGTCGAAAGGGAGTGTTGGCACTTCGTTTATGCAAATAGGAAGGTTGCAATTAGACCCGATTCGTGTTCACACTGATATAATAATTATTTTTTGCTTCCTATTAAACATTAGTCTTCTAGTCAGTATCATTTTCGACTTTATTCTTTGTTCGTCTACAACTGTTGTTTTTTTTTGGTTCTGTCAATTTCCTATTCTTCAATGTTTCCCTTTTCTTTTGTTTGTTTCTTATTGCTCATTTTTAATTCATCACTTACTTTTTGTCAGTTCCCATTTAAATTTTACTATCACTTTTTTTTTTCATTCATTCTTCTAAGTTTATGTTTTCTCGTTTCCCTTTTCAGCAATGTTTTCGTTTCTTAGTCCTAATTTTTGACATTTCCTACTTTATTTCTTACTTCTTTCTTATTTCTTTCCATTCTTGTTTTTCTAATTCTTCATTCATGTTATTAACGTTTCATTTATTATTGCTCCATGTCTCTTTCGGTTTCGCGGGTCCCATCATAAAATTAGATACAAACTTTTTTCGTAAACACAATTGTGCAAAGCTGCCCCCCTATCCCCTATTCTGCAAAATATGATAAAATTACGTACTATCTCTTCCCATGATGATTTAGTGTTTTTCACAGTTCGCTGGCACTTTCGCGTAGGTATACTGCAGGCGCCAATTGTCAAATATTTCCAGCACACGGAATAACCTTGAACTTTTTAATCCATTCGACTCGTGAGTTCGTCGCCGGTAGAATACCTATTCTCGACTGCACGTTCAAGGAAACAGAAGAAGACGACACGAAAAAGGAGATTCGCGATGATTTATTTACTTTTTACATTCCCCTGTGACATAAGCATACGTTAACATCTCGTTAAGACAACTCTGTCAAATAAAGAACCTTGTCAAAAGGCAGAGACTCGAGCACGGCACCTGCTTCGCCGCTGCCTCCTCGTGAAAGAAAAACGGTCAACGAACTTGGATCGGCGCGAAAGATACGGACGTCGAGCTGCAGATGGTGGCGTAAGGTAGAGTCGGTGATGACGGATTTCGAAAGTGGGTAACCGTCAGCTCGTGATTGATCTGGGCAATCCGAAGAGGTTGAGGAAGTGCTTCTAGTCCGGGAGAGTGCCGAACCGTCGCGGATAAATCATGGTTCTAAATAAGTAAAGAAGTGTGGCGTGGGTGAAGCCCCTGTTACTGCACAGACCAAGATTTGAAAATTATTTCAAACAAATTCGTATAAACTATTTAACATTCTTCAGGATTCTTCGGAGCTCTCTGAGACTCTTCAGAACTTTTTTGAATTTATTATAAGATTCGAAGTTTTTCAGATACACAAAATTAAGTTTTGGGACGACCATAAACGAAATGTTGTATGTAACACGTGTCAAAATGGTTGTTACAATGCAACGTGCTACAAACAGCCACTTTTTACATTTTTAAAATCTTGAAATTTTGTAATCATTTTGGAACATTGAATTTTGATACCTATATCAGATTTAATTTTTTTTAAATTATTCAAAAAACTAATGAAGTACAAAACTGTAAATCTAAAAAGATATTGACAAACAATAAAACTTTGACAGTAAACAACTAGGGAAGTAAGAAAACATTTCTAAATATGATAAAAAGAATCGCTTTAAAATGTACATTAAAATTTTAGAAATTGAAAATGATCCGAAATATTTCAGAGTGATAATATCTTTCACAGAATAATACAGAGCAATCGAAAACTAGATTGGTTAAAAGTGGCCATGCGCGAAAAGCCGATTGTCGTAGTGGAATAGAATTCAAAATTCATATCTGCTGAAGATTTAATAGGAAGAAAGTGGAGCGTTAATTAACAAGATGACAAAATTGTTCAGTTCGAGATCTGTCCTAAAAGAGATTAAAGACAATCTGAATTATAGCTTCTGGGTGTAAAGAATACCGAGATTCGATAATTTAACAGGAAATTAAAAACGCCATTCACATTTGATATAATTGCGAAAATTGAATAAAAAAAGCTATCCATTCATCTCTTTAAAGCAAATATTTTACTTCTTGGTGAGTTTACGGTTTGCGTTTTCCGTTCCAGACTTATCAATAAAACATAAAAAAAACGTTAAGTTTTAATAACATCCCGGAATTTCCGTCCAAAGAATAGAAATCTCTGACCTCACTCATTACCATTCGCGCCCCGAAAAAGCGATCCCCAAATCCGGGCCGCCCGTAATCCGGGATGTGCGCCCGGAGTCAATCACCTCCGTCGCGTTGGACGCCGTCTGCATACAGAACACCTCTGGTACTCACCTGCAAGAAAAGAAAGACTTAATAACACACAATCCATCACAGAAAAAAAAAAAACGAGTGACATCAGAAAAGTAAGAGCCACAACGCATAATAAAAACAGTCGACTCGGTCACATTTATATCGACTCTATCACAAGAAAATGGGAAAGCCGGAGCTTTCGTAGGAGCTTTGTAGAGTCGGGGAGTTTTTCGGACGTCTCGAAATTCTCAGAAGTGTGCGCTCGAGACGGTTGTTTTGTTTTTTTCGGAGTTAATTAAAGACGGTGGAGGATGAAAGAGGGCGGATTTGGATTCGGAGGTGAAGGGCTGTTAAAAATGGGGTGGAGTGGTGAAATATCGTTATTTTGAAGTGGGTCGCGTTGGTCGTCCTTTTTACAGTACGGTGTAAAATTTGTTTATCAAGGGCAGCTATGCAAATCAAACGTTTGCCGCTTCCAGTCACTTGTCACCAATATCTTACAATTGACAGGTGGTGGTTTTCTATCCTTTCCACGTTACGTTCTTTCTGAATAATATTTCTGCGTCTTTCGTTTTCATTCTACAATTTTATTTTCGTGATCCCTTGGATTTGATTATTTCGTTACTTATCTATTTCATATTTCACCATTTTGCCATCTTACTACTTCTTAATTAAATAATTTCTTGTGGTCCAAGATTCAGACCAAGTTCGACTTTCAACCATATGTTTAAAAGGAAAGGTTTTAAAAACATATAATTTATCACATAATTTATAAACAAATAGGTTGACAAATGATATCCCGTGAAGGCTATGCTTGATCTGAAAAAATAAATTAGCTGAAACCCCATAATGCACAAATGAACTTTATTTTTGTGGACTAATATTTTATTAAGTAATAACATTTTACTGGTCTAATTACATTATTACTAATTGAGGATAGTCTAAACAGGATATCATTTGACAACCCATGCGCAATTTCTTTATCTAGAGATTATTCAGATTATAGACCTTCGTCTAGAGTTTATATCACTGATTTTATTATCTCATTGTGTATTTAATGATCTCATAATTTTGTTTATTTCCCCCTTCTAAGTAAATGATACATTACAGGTATTTATGTAACTAAGTAAATGGCTAATTACAGAAACAGACCTGTAAAGTTTTACGGGCTTGTAGAAGAGACCTGTAAAGTGCAATACCATGACAACGCATCGTCACAGACTGTCCTGCTGTCAGATGACAGAATTTTATACCTATAAAAATTGAAAAAAAGTCGTCTTAAGGTGGAAATAAAAGTTTGTACGGGATTCGCCTTGCAATTAATCTTTACTGGGCTCGCCGGGTTATGGGTCTCGCTCCTTCGTCGCTCGACCCACAATTTCCCGGCTCACCCGTAAAGACTAATTTACAAGGCTTTTCCCGTAAATAACTATTATTTGCCTCTTCATTCGTTATTTCGCTTTACTGTTTCCAAATTTCCAAATTCGTAAACATGCCATTTCGTAATCACAGTTTTTAATCAAATAATCATAATTTCGTTAATAGTTTCGTGACTTGATAATTTGCGTAATATTCTCTGCTTCGTTAATTTCCCGAGTAATTTGACCCCTCGACGCGATGATATTTTAGTTGAAGTGGTTCCATTTATGTCGTATTCTTGTTTGGTGTTAATTTTTTATTGTTTTTCAATTTTATTTAGCTGTTCCCTATTTCCTAATTTTTTGTCAGATTTTCTTCTTATTTCGTAAATTTCTTCTCCTCTGTAGAACTTTATTCCTATTCGTTCCATTATCTTAGATCTTCCAGTTATCGTCCCACCATTCATTTTTTAACATCAACCTATTCGGTACCATTCAACTTCGTCGAACCACCCCCAACTCTCCCACCGAACAATTCAAACCGTGTCGATCCCGCCCAACCCTGACCTTGTCTGCGTATCCTGGAAATGCGATCCCCCTGGAAAATCCACTTAAAAGCCTCGCATAAATCACCACGGAATTCGGACGGTTATCTCCGCCCTGCAGATCGACGTCGACTAGATGCTCCGGGGCCCTTTTTCCTCCAATCCGAGCCGCGCTTGATCGCGTTTCGTGGGTGATTCCCCAAGGTCGCTTCCAAATTCGTCTGTTATTACGGTCATGCGATGATTATGCATGCAGATATTTTTATTAAGTCTAGACGCGAGTCAGACGAGTTTGTTGTTACAACTCATAAACTTTATCATTCGGTTGGTGCTACGTGTAATTAACGGGGACATGTTTGGGAGCCTGTTGTAATTGCGGAAAATTTTGATACAATGTAGTCCGTTTTACTAGACTATAAAGTTAAAGACCTATCGATGCTCCGGCAACCTTCAGACATAATGACCGGATACAGCGGCGACACTTTGCGGCCCTTGTGTAGTTATATACGACTTCTGCCGTACTTAACCGGATAATAATCCGGGCCCAAATAAGATTACAAACGGGTCGGACTCCCGCCGTTGGCTGATTTTGCATTACGTCTGGAATTATTTCCATGTATAATAAAGTCGTTGATGCGTATCTTTTTACCCGAGTGCGTTTAACGACACGTCGGAATCGTCTTTCTGCCGATAAAACATCGGTAAAAGAACAACGATAACGGCTCCCGGAGGTAGGATTATTCGGAGGCGAAGCGAAAAAACGGCGGCGATGTCAGTAACTGGAACGAAGATTATTTTTAATTCGGCGAGAATATCTTAAATCGTCCGGAGAGATACAAGGCCGACGACCCGGAGCTCCGGAAATGCGAAAATCGAAACGGCTTACGAGTTCGCCGCGTTTTAGATAACGACTTATCGGGATGCCGATGCGTTTGTGTGTTTTGAAAGGGGATTACGTGAGTGAGTCTTTTGAAATCGGTGAGCGAATTCGTGTCGTCAAACTTTCGACACTTTGAATAGATTAAAGAAAAATGAATGGGGCAAATTGGCGCAGTTTGGAGGATAAATCCGTCAGTGGTGCTCGAGCGACACAAGACCAGACACTGAGAATTATTTAACAAAATATATACAGTTGTGGTTATTTTCTGTAATGACCTAAATCTCCTGATTGCCGACCTAGAGATATTATGTGTAAGAAACTGTCTATAGCAAACCCGTAATTCAGAACTCGTCGACCGCATTCTTGTATAGTTCAGAACTACGAAACAGCTTTAGATAACTTACGTTAAAATACGGGTTTACAAAACTATGTACAGATTTTAATTATAACGGCGTTGTAAATAGGTAGGGAAAGGGCTTCTCGATCTTTCGGTCGTAGAATTACTCTCACACAATCTCGGCCGTTGGCAATGAAATCATCACGAGTTCCTTCCTGAACGTAACAATACAATAAAGAAGATATGGTTTTATGGCAAGTTTTAATTGAAAACTTCTACAAAGAGATCGAATTAGTTGGCACGAAAACCGTTTGTCGTATAGTTGAATAGAATTAATTATCAAATATCATGTTAACCGTGCAAAATTTGTCACTTCATAAATAAATCTAATAAAACATCACAAAAACTTTAACTGTTGCAACCATAAAAACTTATACATATTTGAAATGAAAATAACCAATAAACATGTGTCACACACCAAGTTGCTATTTACGTCCAGGAAAATCCGCCATCGCGGGTAATGAATTTCACCTGTCATTTAGAAAATTGCACGTAATTTTAATCGTAGCCATTGACTGGCGTTCCAAGAAAATTCGTTTCATTATGCTTCCATCTCTGACATATTGGATGCTAATAACGTCAAATTTGCATAAACGGAGAGGGAAACGATGAATAAAATATAACCCCATTTCAGTCGGAAGCAATTATCGTCAAATTGGAAAATTGTTACAATTATCGCGGCCAATCGGAAAATACGGAGCGAACGAACTGTGTAAGTGTTGAGCGAGACTCGATCAATCAACCGCCGGTAAAAGAAAAGACCAGAAATTAGACGAGCGACTTCTGAATTGCCGAATTACTTTTCCTTTCGAGCTCACCTCACGGCAAAAGTTGCGCGAACAATGGCTAAATTTTCCAGACGGAAGCGGCGCCATTATTTTTATTGGCCAATCAGAGGTGTTTCGAAAAGTTTGCACACGCAATTTCCATAATATCATCGACGTCTATAAAAAACATTACACATAATACAGTGTGATGGACGTTAAAAGGCGTTTAGAGTATGAAACGACGAGAAAAAGTGGAATACAATTTCGATCGATAGATATCGAGATGACAAAACCAAGATGAGCAGTAACTCTACTCGTCTTCAAAAGAAGGAACCAAAGAAACATTCAGGCTCTGAAAGATAATCTTCGGTACACCACAACTTCCGCGATTCAGGACCAGCTGGTATGCCACTTGGGTTGCAGAGGCGGCGCGGTTTCGGCTTCGCTGGGGTCACTTACCAGCAATAAATTCTGCCGACGTCCTCGAACCTCGTTTAATAACTTTCGGATTGTATTTTAAATTATGTAAATAACAGCACGGGCCGTGTGGGCACGAAAGAATCGACCGAAAAAAAAAAAACAAAACGAAATCGAAAAATACCCCGGAACGAGATTATGCAACGAGCAAGGTTATATTCTGTTACCTGTTTCGTTTCTGAGAATCTAGTTTTAAAGGTCCGTTAACCTTTCACTCGTAATAATCGCGAATTATTAGCATCGGCGCCGATTGCCTGACAGTGTTTTATGGCGAATTTCGAGATGGAAGGTTGCCGGAATTCGCGAGATGGCACGTGTGGCGTACCGGGAGCATCTCAAGGCTCCGGTTCGGGACCCTTGTTGTTTACGACGCGAATTCGGGTTTGGCGGGTTTGGTGGTCGGCGGTGATTTAGTGAGTGGAGGGATCGGAGGTAACACGGTAGCAGAAACGATTATATAACTCGACTTGAATGGCGTCATTCTGACCACTTGCAATTTTGAAAACACCAAGCTTGACAACCGCAGGTGAGAAAACAATGATTAGATCATCATGCAAATCCGAAGGGTCTAATCTCTTCGGCAAACACCTCGCGTGAACTCGACGATATATGCCACTGAGCCTGGAGGTCGTTCGAAGCGGCGGAAGGACGCGACGATTTATCCTCGTTTTCGGTGAAAACGCCGACGAAAAATAACCGTTCGGTTGCGTAATTTACGGCGCCATCTGTACAGTGGCGTTCGACGGGTCGATATTAAATTTAATTAGCCATTATTTACAAATAATCGCTTAATGTAACGAGGCCATAAAACGAGGAACCCGTTCGAGATCGCGGTTTTATGACTCGATTTACATATTAAGGATCTAATGCAGTTCTAACGCTCGGACGTACGTCGGTGATAGGTGCATGGTGCCGCCACGTGTGGACCACGTCGGCGAACAGGTTCACCAAGGCAAACCACTCGATTTGCCCAAACAAATCGTTGGATAATTCGCGACACGAACGCACAAGGACGTCTATTCGCAAACTTTGACGTATTTCGAGACAATCGAAGATGCAACTTGGGGAGTGAGGATTGAATGAAAGCATGTGCGGAGCGCCAGTTCCGTGGTAGGCCGGACGCGGCCGGTTCACTTACGGAGGTGTGGTTACAATTTTATTGTTTTAGAAACAGTCTACAAAAAGTTCTAGAGTGCGATAGACCCACAAAGATGGCAAAACTAAAAGAGACCTTTAAGACTTGAACTTTCTAATTATTTATTGTTAGTTTTGCGAAAACCATCTCTCATATCATTTCAGGTCTTCCTTGTTCCTCGTATGCTAACCATATTTGCGTCTGTTTCTAACGTTCCCGAATGTAGTCTTTGCCATAACAGATCGTAAGCTTTTGTTTGGATGACCGATTAATTACGTTAGATATCTTTTTTGAATTTTTGTTTTACCCCACACTTTAGCCTCTGGTCTTTTTTTTCACCTCTCTAATCATTTATATTTTCTTTTTTGTCTTTTTAGTAACTCTGCTTTCTGTCGTCTTTATGGTCTCTCTGGTCTCATTGGTCTCCTTCGTCCGTTTAATCTCTGTAGTCCCCTTAATATTTTAGTCTCTTAGCCTATTTAGTCTTTTTTATACTTTTAGCTCTTTAGTCCATCTAGTGGTATTTGGGTTTTTTGTTCTCTTACGTTTGTTTGATCCATTTTTACTTTTTAGTTTATTTGGTTATTCTAGTCGTTTTTCTATTTGCTCTCGTTTATTATTCTTCTCTTTCTTCTTGCTGGTCCCTCTGATCATCTTTGGAACCTCTTTGTCTCTTTTGTCTTTGACTTCTCGAAAAGTTGACGTGAGACGGGCCTAGAACACGAAATCTGAATCTTAATTTCAATTTGAAATCAGATAACCAACTTTAGAAAAAAATCACACATGTCCACTAAACCGAATCTACACCCGGTATATTATTACGTCTTCCAGTGATTGAACGCACTTTAAAAGCACCCATAATCTGTTGCATTTCTTGCGGAACCGCCGCCGCCTCGGCAAACAGATTTTTTCTTCGGCTGAGACTCGCGCTAAGTGATTGGATGTCGGGATCAGCCAGCGTAAAAATGAGTTTTCCGTCTTCCATATAATAACCGATATATCGATCGATCCGGTTAGGTCGAGAAAGCATTAAAGCGCCGATGAAAAGGTAAACAGAATTTAAATTGCTGAATGACGAAGCTCTGAAGCATCACCGCAATATCGCGTCTAGTTTTATCGAGGGGTGCGAGGGTGGAACGCCGCAGCGGCCAATTAGAAGGTAATTGATTGAGGTGTTTGTGCTTTTATTTGTTCTAGTTTGATCGCTCTGACGGGAGCGTGGAATGTTCAGAATTTCTTTGGCGTTTTTAAGCTCCTTAGCGTGCAGCGATGCCAATTAAGCCCGCGAACGAACGGGGATGGAAATTTTCTGACATATAATAGACTTAAATGCAGTACCTCCATATTGTCCCCAAATAGGTCCTGAGGTTGTGTAATTCGATTTGGCGAAACACTTAGTTCGGCCTCCATTAAATAACGCAATGAAGTTGTGCCCCAAATTGGGTTTTCCGAACGGTTTGACGGGTGGAGAGCGACCTAAAAGGTCGGAAAACCGACTTGCAATTAGGCCTGATTTACCGTTTTTCCTCCCGTCCTTTGTGTTGTTCCGGGAAAGTAAAATTGAGGTAAACAACTGCGTTTATCTACTTTCGACATTAAACGTCACATTTTTCGTAATTTTAAGCCGACATAATGTAAACATAGGGCTAGAGGAATATTATTACATAAAGAAAAGCTTTTACAATCATTAGAAATTCAGGCCCGAGTGGCCGGACTTATGTTAATTTTTTTGTCGAGAAACGCGTGGCGCTATCGGAATTCCAGACACGTCTATAGATGAATCCATAATTAAAAGGGAACAAAACTAACTTTAAACGAGCTTTTTATGCAAATCGACATTCCAACATTCAGATTTATGCGGCTGCGAAAGATGGCTGCAAATTTTGGTAAAAACTGTGTAAAATATTGGCGCTCCGGGCTTGTTCCGGTGAACGGGATTCCGGGAAGGCTATTGAATTGCTTGGAATCCAGGAACGAATCAATTCCTTCCACGAACTGGACGGATTTTTTCCCGCAGCCGAAGTTGTGAATATTAATCAATGTCACTTTTAATTCCCCGAGTTTTTTCATCTTGTTTCGTGTAATCGTATTCCGTCTTCTTACGCAACTTTACGCATCAGCTGTCACCTCCCGTCACCTAAAATGCTTCTGCCACCCCTTTGATAATTTTATTAGGTCTAGTCGTTACGGTAATAAATTATGTAATCTCGCCTTTTTACTAATTAACTTGGGCCTGATTTACAACCCCGCTTGCGTATAAGTCACCCTCGTGTCCTTGACTGGGTTTTCTCGAGACCTCTCTTCTATTTTCACAGACACTGGTCGTCGTAGAAAATATTTTTTCATCGCCGTTTTTGTTTTAATTGGAGACACAAATGCGTGGCCTCCATTCTTAAGAGAGTGCACATGTGTTCTAACTTTAGATCTGGTGCATAGTGTTCGAGTAAATCATGCGGCTGCACCTTGCATTATTTGTTGTTCGATCGGCGGTATTAATTTTTGCGAGCGAGGGAGCGATCCATGTGGAAGGAAGGAGTAAAAATAGAATGTGGTGATGATGGGGAAAAAGAAGAGATGCGGATTGGGTTGCGTTTTAAAGAACGTGAAATGAAATATTGGAAGCCACCTATTTGTATACCGATTGATAAACAACAAAATCTATAATCGGTTATTTGAAATTTTTTGCCAGATTTTTTGAATTTTCAGATTCCGATATTCCGATGCTCAAAGAGATTCCAACATTTCGGGATTATGAAACTCCAAATTTTAAATTTCAAATTTAAAATAGTATACATATTTAAAAACAAGTTGCATAAAACCATCAGTCTTATGTGTGGTGGGATCCTTCCATGTTATTCCTCCAGAACTATGAAAACCAATGTAAGGAAAACGACTGAAGCAATTCCAATGAAATTTTGACACAACAAAGAACAGGACACACTTTTTACTCTGTGTTATTTTGAAAATGTTAGTGCTAATTTATGAAACCCGTTATGATTCCGGATCCGAAAACCAAAATAAATGTTGACCCTTGGTTTTACTTAAAATGGAGCTAAAAAATAAGGATCGATAGGGTGTTTCCAATAGAGACGTGGGCGTGAACTTATTTCACTGCTGCTTACTGTACCTACTGCTTATTAGGGTTCGCCATAAATTATTGGCATTCAGGCAACTTCCTTTAATCGTTACCATCTTCATGATTATTATACAAAATGTTGTTTGCATCGGACTAACTATTATATTACTATCTTGTGGATTTGTAAATGTGTCACAGGTAGAGATTAGATTAGATTAGGTGTTGAGGGGTGTGAGGGAATTTGCTCCCCTCACCGACACTTAGACCACACCGCGGGCCCATTGTGTCACCCCCTCGCGTCCCTCATTCCTGTCTCTCATCCAGCCATCCGACATTGTCGAAAAAAACTAGGATGGTTCCAGGCGAGGTACACCTCAAGTTGGCCCAGCTGGGCCATGTCTCCCCCAGTATGGACTTTCTGGTCGAGGCGAGAGCCGGACATTCCCGTAGGATATGTTCGAGAGTCTCGTCCTCCTCTAAACACCCCCTGCACGTTGGGTCGTTGACCACCCCCATCACGTGGAGGTGTTTATTTAGCCTGCAGTGACCGGTCCAGATGCCCACCAAAAGGCGGAGTCTGTCCCTTGACAAACGCAGACAAGACTTGGCTCTTTTAAAGCAAGGATTTTTGATAAAAATCTAGCTTTGTCTGCAGCCTGTTGTCGTTTCCCATCTAGCACAGTGTCTAGAATGGGTGTCAGTTTTGATCAGGTTTGAGAGGTAGCGATTGGCCGGTCGGATGAGCGGTTCGGTTCCATCCGGTGTTCCCGTTGCGCCCTGTCGAGCCAGCTCGTCGGCCCTCTCATTCCCCTCAGTACCGTTATGTCCTCGAACCCATCTTAGCTCAACGACATTGTTTAGTGCTATTCTCGACAGTGCCAGATGGCAGTCATGTACCACTTGAGAGGTAATCCTGCCACTGGCCAGAGCCCGCAGAGCTGCTCGACTGTCGCTGAAGAAGCACATCGTTTTTTCACTGACATTGCGCCCAGTGATTTCTGTGGCACCCCTAAGAATGGCCGCGATCCCCGTCTGGAAATAACTGGCACGTTCTCCTAGGGTTGCGCTGCATAGGATTTTTCGAAAGCATATTGAGGACAGATACGGTCCGATCCCGCACCCAAGAGAGGTATTCTGTGGAGTCCCTCGCTCAAGATGCGGGCGTGCCCGCGTTCTGATTTCCCAGCTTTCCAAAGGTTACCTTCCCGCAGCCTACGAGCGGAGGCAAGTGCCATGCCCTCCACGAAGAGATCGATGGGAGGCAGACACAGGATAGCCTCCAGAGCTGCGGTCGGGGTGGTTCTCATGGCGCCCGTCACAGCGACACATGCCATCCGTTGGATGCGTCCGAGACGTGTCATCGTTGTTTTTTGTCTGACTCTTTGCCACCAGACAATTGCTCCGTAGCTCAGCATCGGTCTGATGACGGCCGTGTAGAGCCAGATGGTAATCCTGGGTGTTAAGCCCCAGGACCTTCCCACCGCTCTCCTACACTGCCACAGGGCGACGCTAGCTTTGTCTATTTTGCTCTCCAGGTGCTTTTTCCAAGACAGCTTATGATCCAACATAACGCCCAGGTACTTCACATCCTGCGAGAGTTTCAGCTTGATGCCGTTAAGGGAGGGCAGCCTTAGCTGTCCCATCTTCCTTCTGTTCGTGAAGAGGACTAGCTCTGTCTTTTGTGGATTCACAGCCAGAGCCTCCTTCTTACACCATTTTTGTACCAGGCAGAGTGCTGTCTGCATAAGGTCGCATAGTACATTTTCGTACTTACCAGTAAGCAGTATGACCAGGTCATCTGCGTATCCGATAGTGTAGAACCCCGCCTCGTTGAGTGTGCATAGAAGGTCGTCCACTACTATGTCCCATAGCAATGGGGAAAGAACTCCCCCCTGAGGACAGCCCTTCTTAACCACTCCTCGAGTAGTTGCGTCCGCTACACTAATCTGTACGGTTCTGCAGTCCAGCACCCGCTGAATCCAGTCACGTACTGTTCCTGAGACATCGCGGTTCTGAAGTGCTCGCCCGACACTATCGAAGGTGGTCTTGTCAAAAGCCCCCTCGATGTCGATGAATACTCCTAAGGAGTATAGTTTGTGCTCCAGGGCTCCCTCAATCCGCCCCACCACCTCGTGTAGAGCGGACTCGGTCGATTTCCCTGGAACATATGCATGTTGGTTGGGGTGTAATGGTTTGGCCCTTAACACCCCATCCCTTATTTGGTAGTCGCATAGTCTCTCCAAGGTTTTTAACAAAAACGATGTGAGACTTATGGGACGGAAAGATTTCGCGAGAGAATAATCTCCTCGCCCTGGTTTAGGGATAAAGACAACTCTCACCTCCCTCCACATTTCCGGTACGTATGCGAGTGCAATACATGCCCGAAAAATTATCACGAGGTTGTCCAGAATCTCCGAAAGTCCCCACTGTAGCAGGGCCGGGAAGATTCCGTCCACGCCCGGTGACTTGAAGGGTTTGAAAGCTCTTATAGCCCATTCTACGCTAGTATGGTTCACAATCCGCGCAGCCTCAGCCCAGTCCTCCAGGGAGGGGGCTTTCGGACAGCTTTGGATCGGATTCACATCCGTTGTGACCACACAGCCCGGAAAATGTGTAGCCATCAGTACCTTGGCTGTTTCATCGGCAAAGTCCGTGTATGTGCCGTCCTCTTTCTTCAAGCTACCTACTTGCTGTCCCGGATCCTTTGACAGGATTTTCATCAGCCGGGCAGCGGTGGTGGTACATTCGAGGTCCCCACAGAATTTTCTCCATGATGACCTCTGCTTAGAACGAACGTCTTTTTTGTATTGCCGCTGGTATTCTTTAAATTCGTCCCAGTCGGCTGCATTTTTGGTCCTTTTGGCCTTATTGAATAGCTTGCGCAGATAGACTCTTCCCCTTTCCAGTTCCTTACACCACCATGTGGTGTTTTGGCCCTGGCGGGCGCCTGATCTCAGCGGACAAGCTTGCTCATAAGACGTCATCAGAGACCTAGTGAGGTCAGTGACTGCCCTCTCCAGTTCTTCGTTCGTCTTAAGATCATTAGAGATATCGAGCCGACCCCTGACATTTGACAGGTTTTCTAGAAATAGATCCCTGTCAGTTTGTTTTGGGTTCCTGTACGGCTTCGGTAACATCTCTTTTGCTTCTAACGAAAACGTTATCCATCTGTGGTCTGACATGGTCACGTGCGATGATACTTGCCAGTCCCTTATATGTTTGGAAATCTCTTGCGTCGCGAGAGTGATGTCTATCACAGTCTGACACCTCGAGGTGACAAACGTAGGTTCGCTCCCTCGATTGAGTATTCCTAACTTTGTGCTCGTAAGATATTCGAGCAGTGCTGTTCCTCTGCTGTTGCAATCACCGCTCCCCCATACGATGTGGTGTGCGTTGGCATCGCATCCAGCGATGAGTTGTTTTCCTTTCCTTTCACAATGCTCAACCAGGTCCGCCAGCTCCCTAGAAGGGGGTGGCTCCCTGGAGTCCCCGGGGAGGTATACTGAGGCAAAAACTACCTTTATTACGTTCCTTCCAAATTCCAGGTTAACCTGCACAGCCGTGACATCTCGGTTGCAATAGCCCGTCAGTTGGAAGGCGTTTTGTTGACCTGAAACATATACACAAGTTCTGGGTCTTTCTTTAAGAGAACCCACGTAAGTGGTCCCGGACGATTTGTCGCCCATGCCACAAACTCGGTTGCCTACGCACCACGGTTCTTGTAGCAGGGCTATTGTTACCTGCTTTGCTGTCAAGTGACGACTTAAGGTTACCCCCGCCTCCCGACAGCGGTGTAGGTTTGCTTGAATTAGTGTGAGTCCTTTGCCCATTAGGTCGAACCTGCACTTTCTTTGCGACGTAGTCGCCACACCGGACGTCGACGGTTCTGCTCCACCCGAAGGTGTCGTCTGCCCCGTGGGGCGTCCGGTTGCTCCTATATCAGCTCTTGGTGTTGCTGCAGGGATGGCGCCTTCACGCCTCTGCAGCTTCTTTTTGGGACCCTGCGGTCCCTGGTTGGAGTTGTTTTTATTCTCCATACCGGGATTTTTTACTTCATCTCCCAAGCTCCCCACCCACCACGGAGTCCCATATGGGGACGCCGAGCTTCGACGCCAGGGATACTCGAGAGATATAGCCCCCAGGAGGTTGTTGCACACAGCCCACGCGGTCTGCCGAAGCCGCCCACGCAGTTGCATGCCCCAATGCTCCCCAAGGGCTTACCCCGTCGGCCCTCTGACGGGACGACACAGCCGATTGATCGAGGTGGGTTAGTCTCGACCGCCCGTCTAGGGTGAAATCCAGGCCAAAGTAGCGTGTTGCCCTCCCGAGGCCGTAGCCAAGATCAGGCTCAACCACCAGGATCCCTTCATCCACCCGCACGGGTCGCCACGCACGGCACAAACACGTGGGTGACTGTTTATGCACCTGCAACACCAGTCACCGTGTTGCATGGGGAAGTTTTTATAGTGGTACTTCATCCACGCGGCCAGTCACTTAAGACCAGCCCCCGTGCCCCCTGTCGGCAGACAGGCGGTTTACGGTATGCGTCACGAGCTGGTCCGCGGCGAGGGGCTTTCGTTCAGCACAGCGGGGGGTTTAGATCCCGGACCTCCCTACTAACCTGTGTCACAGGTAGCTGTTACTATACCTATTTTGTTACTTTGTTACGTTTTTCTGTTTGCCACCACCCTCAACTTAGTTACCTGATATTCAGGAAAACCTCTGTTGTAAACCACCCTTCCGAATGAAGCTATATTATGAAAACGTAATTTTTGGTGATTTGAATATAAAAAGGCGTAATGACAAAAACGGTTCGTTCGGATTATTTGTTCAGAGTCGTTTGCATTTTGTAGGTCTCCTCCATAGTCCCCAAATAAGGCGGTAAATAAAAATTTTGAAGGAAGTACACAATTTTCTGATAGAAGTATCTGTGAAGTATTTGATGAAGATGAGTGAAAGACATTTTTTCCCAAACCCTGAGAAGGGCGAAAAAAAAAATAATTAAGTTTTTTAGTTACATAAAAATTTCAATTCTTGAATTTTCAATTTAGAGGAGTTAAAATGACGGTAAAACCAATTTTTTTTATACCATTTTTTTTAAATTATTTTATACCGGGTGAGTCAATAGTGCGAGCACGCAAGATGGTGGCGTAACTAATGAAAATAAAAAAATATATATCATAATATATTACCATCAAAGCTGCACCGACTAAAATTATTTTCAGCCATATTTGGTGTTTGACTATTCCAAGGCCGTACTCAACTTAATGTTTTTAATTGGAACCCTTTTTTTACATTTTCTGATTTGCTCTTCTAAATGCTACAACTGCATCTTTTTTCTAAATTTGGAATACAAGGTTGCCAAGTTATTAATTTATTTGTGAAAATTTTCGAAAAGTCATGTGATCATTTAAAATTCTGTATCAGCATTATTATTAAATATTTAAGATTGAAATTTGGCATATCGATAAACAAAGCTTGGGTCTTTCGGACGGTGTTAATGGATGTTATTGTACAGGCTGTTCACAAAAACCGACTAATTTATGCAATATTTGGACATCCATAACTTTGTTATTTTAAATGGAACACTCCATATTTTTCTAAGGCTTTGGATAGCCCTATTAATTATCTTTCACTTTTGTTAAACATATGGTATGTCTAATACGTGTACTTATTGAGATAATTAGACCTATTTGGAAATTGTGACAATAATTGTCATTGCATTAACAAAAAGTAGGCTTTGAAAACATTTTTATAGTAATACGAAGTGTCAAATAATCAAGTTTTGAAAATATGATTACAGAATCAAAATGGAGACAAATTACAAAAAAAATAAATTATTCGTTTCAAATTTCTAATTAATTTTTTCGCATGCTTATCGATTCCTATAATTCCTCCTACATCAAGGTCCTCATAAATGATTCATACATCCAGTAGACTTTGTACATCCAAATTGCTCATCTTACTGCATGTAAATTTTAGTTTTCAAAGGTAACATGATGTATGAATCATTTATGAAAACCTGATGTTTTCTGATTCTTCGTGAATCCTCCTAATTCCTCTAGATATCGCCCGGCCCTTTTGATTTAGAAACTCTTAATTTTTTGATTTCTGCTTCATGACACTTTTGACTTATTTCTTTGGTTATTTTCTGATATCTGCTGATTCTCGTTTCTGATTTTCTATTGCTGTTTGTCAATATCCCTGATTCGTCTCGATACAGATTTATAATATTTATAATTTATTATTCCTTCTTATTCTTCTAAAAACCCCCAAATTCTTGTTGACCCCGACCGATCTTACTTGATTTAGAAACAGTCCCTTCTGATTCCTCTCGATTCACTCTTTTCGTTCCTTCTGATTATACACTTTTTGCTTCTCATTCCTCTTGATTCTTCCTCATTACTCTTAATCACTGACTTGTGATCAATTATTTGTCCTTATCTGTTGATTCCTTTGATCATTTCGCGAATTGAGTGTTTATTTCGGCGAATTGGCGAATTCGTCATGTGAGTCTAACATATGCATGCTGAAAATAAAAAAATAAAAAGTCCCTAAAAACATTTTACTGCACACACTTATTAATTAATCAAAATCGCATGACCATAATACCTTTGACAGCGTATTATAAAAAGAAAAAAGTCGGCACTATAGGCCAATAAAAGAGCTTTACGTCTTTGCGTTCGCGAACGGCAAAGGTTCTCCTTCTTGCGACTCGTTGCTTTCCAATTAAGGATGCTCCAGTTAAACTGCAATCGTGCACAATGGACTCAAATTGCGAGCGTAATAAGCTGCATTGGTTCATACAAAACTACAGAGGATCGTTTATGATCGTCATCGTCGTCGTCACGGACCAGACGGCGACTTAATACAATTACCAGTTGCACTTCATCTAATTGTCTGTGACCTTTGACCCAAGTGTTTGGTATAATTAACCGGGAGAGATGCGCAATTTCGCGCCTAGCACGCTAGAAAATGTTCGGAAATCGGTGTTGGGTACGACATTTTATCCACATATTGTTTATGTGTCTGCAAACTCGGAACGAAATTAGTTTCCACTTTGACTGACTCCGGAGCCCGAAACCGTCTCAGATTTCCGTTTTTTGTCCGTCGACCCGTCACTCTTTCAATATTCCACCGATGCACACGTGCTATCACCATAAAATCTCTACCAGTTTCGAGAAAAACTCTCCCCGTTCGTCGAAGAACACGCTCTTTGTCCGGCGGAGCTTGACAAATGCACAAAAGACCTTCTAAGCACTCTTAGAACAAAGAAGGAGCATTCTAATCGCGCGATGATTGACACCTGACAACTTCCCTGGTCGTATTTTATCCATCGCCGAATTAGAAGTCCCTATTACTATGCACGGGTGCATTCTGCAACGTGCTCGCCACCATGCAAATGTCGAGATTTTGGAGGCGAGGGGAGTTTTTATAAATGGTTAGCTGTAATATCGTCATGCGACAAGCCCCGCGGGGACGTTGCTGGATTGTTAAACGAAACCATTACTTCTTTATTTGCAATAAATCATTCATGGCGGTCACTACATTGCATATTGTTCAAATGTCCTGCTGCCGGTGACGATAGTGTGTAATATTAATTGGCGAAGATTCGACTGCCAAAAACGTCCACGGGGCATTGAAATTTTATTCACGGTTTCGTCTGACGTTCTTGTGGTTATAAAATTACAATGGCTAATGAATAAATCCAAATCTGTTTTTAGAGAGTTTATGACTTGACGTGGGACTGACTGTGTCGCCTAGTTGCTTTCAAATGGACTACGATCAAAAGGTGCTTTGATGATTGGGACTTTTGTCCCGACCGGCGGCCCTCGAAGACACCATAAAAATCCAATCGTTTTACAGGGCGTCCTTATATCATTTACAAATTATGTACAATGCACTTATTAAGCCACTTCTGCTGTATTTCCAGAAACACCACTTCTGTATCTTGGAAAAATCAGCCTTGCTTTTATTGCTTTATCGTGACCGTGAAATCTTCAGGTTCATAGCAGTGGCGTGTGTGGTAAACAGGATTGGATTTTTGTCTATTATCCCCTAAATTTAATTCAGCTCTACCATGATACCCTGCATATCTCATATATATTATATACTATAGAAGTATATCTCGACACCATGCCCGTCCATCCTCGTCCCAACATTAACATTAACTAGTCACAACATTAACCAGTTAAGATCAGAGTCACTTAAACAATTAAAAATTGGTCACAGTAACGTGCGCTCCTTGCTCTCTGAATTTGACTCTTTCATGGATATTTTACTTACTAATCATTTCGATATTATGTGTCTGTCTGAAACGTGGCTCTCTGACGGTATTTCTGATAACATGCTTAACATTCCTGGATATAAGATTTTTCGTAGGGATCGAGCTTCTAGAGGGGGAGGTGTAGGTGCGTATGTGCGTGAAACTCTTTCAGCCAATATTGTTCCTCATGATAATTTTTTTGGAAAACTGCGACTCGCATGAATACCTGGCACTTGAGATAAAAATTAATCGTTTTAGATTTCTGCTTTACGTGATATACAGATCCCCGGCTAATCACAATGTACGACTTTTTAAAGACAACATTGAAGAAATCCTATCTCAAGCCATGCTCACCTATGAAAAAATCATTATCTTAGGCGACGTTAATATGGATCATTTGCACTTACCTAATTTTGCATTTTCGTTTATCGCAGATTATAGCTTTAAGCAAATAATAAACGAACCTACTAGAATTACCCAATTTTCGCAAACATTAATTGACCCAATATATTGCAATTTTGCTGACGCAGTTATTAGTTCCGGTACAATTTCTGCTTCGTTTACCGACCATCTAATCCCATTTTGTGAAATAGATATCGCGGTAACTAAACTAAATCAAGCAAAAATTATTTCATATAGAAACTTCAATGAATTTTGTGAAGACTCTTTCCATCAAGACCTCCAAGACATTGATTGGGATTCTATATATTACATGAATGACATAAATAGCAAGGTACAGTATATTTCTGAAAACATTTTGAATCTTTTTGACAAGCATGCACAGGTTCGTACAGTAAAAATTACAAAACCCTATGCCCCTTGGCTCACTCATAATGTTAGACATCTGATGAGATTGCGTGACTCTGCCTTAAGTAAATTTAAACAAAACAAAAACATTGTCAACTGGAATTCATATAAGCAGCTTAGAAATTTTACTCTCTCTGTCATTCGACAAGAGAAAAAATCATATCTTAATGCAATGTCCCTACAATGTGAAGATAGTAAACGCCTATGGAATAATCTTAAAAAGCTCCGTATTGTTCAAGACAAGCGGCTCTCCATACCACCTGAACTTAATGATGCAAATCTAATCAATAACCATTTTTTGTCGGTATTTACCCCATCTCATAACTGTCCTGCTGCGTGTGCCTCCTATGAAAGTTCCAAATTCACGAACCAAATAAACTTTACATTTCGTTTACCCACAGTTGAGGAAATTAGAACAATCATTCTGCAACTTAAGTCAAATTCCACTGGTCTGGACGGAATAAACGCCAAAATGTTAAAACTTTGCAGTCCAGTAGTATCTCCCCACATTACCCATATAGTAAACTCCTGTCTCGAAAGCGGATTTTTCCCGGATGCATGGAAAAAATCTCTAGTTACTCCTATTCCCAAGATTTCTAGTCCTCAGTCTCACAATGATTTACGACCAATAAGTATATTACCTACTATTTCAAAAATTTTGGAAAGAGTTGTACACAATCAATTGTATTCGTATGTTATATTGAATAACATAATCACTTATACCCAATCAGGATTTAGGAAGGGATACAGCACCACCACCGCCCTTCTTAATTTGGTCGACACTATAATTAAAGATCGGGATAGAGGCTTATACTCAGCACTCATCTCACTTGATTTTTCAAAAGCTTTCGACACGATTGATCATGACTTACTAATTTCAAAACTATCGCACATTGGACTGGATACCAACGCGTCAAATTTTTTCCGATCATACCTGTCACACAGGACGCAACTTGTGGAGGCTAATAGTTTATCTTCCAGTTATGGAAAGGTCACCTCGGGAGTCCCACAAGGATCCATTCTCGGTCCCCTTTTGTTCTCAATTTATATTTTTGACATGTACAAATACGTCCGTTTCTCTGACTTGACTCACTACGCAGATGATTCACAACTATACTATTCTTTCAATCCTAACAACATCACTCTTGCTAACTTGCAAATTAACGCAGATTTACGCCTGTTACAGACATATTCTGAAAATCATGGTCTCCAATTAAACCCTAACAAATGCAACGTCATTTACTTTTGCAAGCGAAATTTTCATAATAACTTGAAATCACATATCAGCCTATTTCTTAACGGCATCAAGATTGCACCGGTCACAAAGATTAAGTTGTTGGGTTTAATACTAGACGAAAACATCCGATTTCGAGAACACATTTCTTACCTTATAAAGAAAACATACGCACCTTTGAAAGTTCTGTATAACAATTTTTTAATCCTCAACTTTAAGTTAAGAAAAAAATTAGCCCAAGCTTTAGTGCTTTCCATTTTAAATTACCTTTTGATCGTCTACTATCCATGTTTAGATTATCTTGCCAAAACACGTATTCAACGAATACAAAATAACTGTGCCAGGTTCGTTTGGGGGCTTAAAAAATTCGATCACATCTCAGCCAAAATCAACGAAATGCGATGGTTAAAAATTGATAAGCAGTTTCAGTGTAACTTAGCTTGTCTTACTTTTTCGGTATTGAAGTCCTCTACACCACCTTATCTCAGTCAGAAGCTGATACCTAGATCACAGCTACATAACTTTAACTTACGGGCAGTTTCCAAGTTAAGTTTACCACGGTTTCAGACATCCTTATACTATCGAAGTTTTTCATATAACTCAATAAAAATATTTAACTCCCTGCCTAATCCACTAAAGAGTCAAACGCTTAATAACTTTAAGAAAAAAATAAAATTGTATTTTCTTCAGTTATGAAGTCCAATAATATGTAATCCTAATTTTAACATTGTAATTGTATACTTTCTTCTTCTTTTTTTATTTAGCTTTTCTTACTTTGTAATTTATTGTTTTGTTTTTATTTGGGGTTAAGTTGAGTAGCATTGTGCTAGACTTCGCCCCTTAATAAAGTCATTATTTATTTATTTATTTATTTAACATCTTGTCTTGGTTACGTCGTCATCTTTCGTTGACGTTCCATTCGTTTTTTTGGCCCCCGTCTCGTTATGTTTCCATAATATAATCTTTCCGAAAAAACCTCCTTGTCCGACAGGTCTAAATTTAGCCGGCCGGTGCCAAATTTAACCTCCTCGTCGATAATATTTTCTCTTCGACGGACGCGTTGTATTCGTTGCTTATCTCTCGCATCGTTCGCCATCCGTCTCTCTCTTTAATCCGTTCGCGGTACACAAAAATAAACAATAATATTATTGTGAAGAGTGACGCAGACGTTGCGATATCAGCGCGCCTGGCGGTTAGTGGACGGTACTTAATGAGGTTATTCACTGCCTACGACGACGGGACAATGATCCTTGTTTCTTGTTTGTTGGTTGCGATGATGGTGCCGTGCATGAATTTTCACTTACCGATGGCCGATATGCACGTGGAAGAAGTCCAGGTGTGATAGTACAAATTTTCTCTTGGGTTCCATCGGCAATTACTCAGTCAGCGGTCAACAGTAAAAACACTCTTGATCAATTGAAATGTCTATTTAACACTCGACACAACCAAATTTTGACAGCAATGTGCTGATTCATACATTTCCTTAATGGCAGCTTGTTAATAAGAGATAACAATAAGTAAGTACATACATAGTCACAAGCACGGTGAACGCACGGACGAAAGCTCTAATTTGCTGTGATTGATGAGTTCAGAAATGGAACTTTCATTTGTTGTCATTTCAGCCATAACGTGCGACAAAAGATCCTCGAGAAAGATCCTCTATAGTAGGCTATGGTATCAATTCCTGAACCATAGAAAGTCAAGTACCAATTAAGCTTCTTCCCGTTCAACTTTCCAATAACCTCAGGTTTCTAAATGTCTGCACTAATACATGTCAAGATGATGATGTAAAAAATATACACACCTCTTACTTAAAAAACTTCAAGAAATTCATGTTAACAGTCTAGTGGGTTGTAAACTCTGAAACGCGATCATATCTTTTCGGGAAAAAAAGAATTTCTATATTCACTTCTACAGCGCGTGGCGGCCACGCACCTAATTAATTTTTCTTTTATAATAACCCTGTGCACTAAGTAGATGAAAAACGTTCAAATAATAATTGGTATATCCTTAATTCTATAATTATTATTGTAGTGTTATTATTCTCTCTAATACAACCTACCACTCTTTTTTGTTTCCAAAATGATCCCAAACACCAAAAATTGAATTTACTAAATGAAAAATATGTCAAGTTGTTTGTAAGTCTCAAGTTGTTTTCGAATTATTCAATTATAACTAGAACAGCAAAAAATGAAAAGTGTGATGAATAGTCAGGGCCAAAATATGTGGCATAAAGAAAATAGGTAAATTGAAGAAGAGATTAAGAAAATTGGAGATTAAAATTCAAAGTAATATTAAAAATTGGAGATTACAAAGGATGGAAAAGTGATCAGTGCGATCAGGATGAGGACAAAATGGATTTCTTTCGCTGTAATCAAAATAATCAAATGGAGCAAGAGGATCAAATGGAAACATCAAAACGCTTAAAAAATTTTTTTCGAAAAGATAAAACGTCTAAACCTGAATATTTATAAGGCTGCCAACTCTTTAAATTTCAAAGAACGGAGGCTTTCACGGCAGGAGTCAGCAGTAAAAGTTACTTTGTGCCGGTTTGGACCGTATCTGTTTTTGAATTTTTCGTAAGGGCAATTTTCACCTCTATCATGTTCAGTCTCTCCTGAAGTTGAAAAGACAGGGTCCAAATCCGCACTAAAGTAAATTTACTCTAAATTTGTTTTTCGATCATTATTTTAGTCGGACACATCTCAACGAATGCATAGCCATTAATTACATCGACTTACCTAATATTGATACAGATGTTTAAAAAATATCGATGTTACATGATCTACCGGTTGGACTAAATGTTTACCGACGATGGCAATATTGTTACACTCGAATGTGTTTCCCAAATGAACGTCCTTGGTTTATACGTACCTGTAACAAAGAATAAGCATTTGAGAAACGAAAAGACATAAAAAGCAGTTTTCATAGTTTGGTTTTTATGTACTGGAACTTCTTAAATTGTTATTGGGCAATTCCGCAGATCGTTTTTCCGTTTTTTTCAGATTGATTTTACCTTAAATGTGAGCACTGGACTCGTTCGGTTATTTAAGCCTAATTAGGTTTTTGGACTTGGCTCTGATTGGTCTATAATAATAATTGCAGGGATTTAGTATAATTCATTAAAAGCCTACGCACAGATCTTCCAAAGCATGTTTGTGATACACCAAGAAAATGTCACACCCCCTCCCCCGTAGCAGGAATTCGTACCGCGCCAGCAATTAAACGGATCTCCTGTTTGCTTTCTTTCCACGTCTGGCAACGTGAAAATTCCTTCGGAAGTCCTTCGGAAGCATCTGTCGCCTCAAATTGTGATCCGGAGAAAATGTGGCGAAGTCTTCCTGCGGACCCATCTCCCACTTCGTATTATTGGAAATGATCGAGTTATTAGATCGGGAATGGAACGTCTCAGCAGGAATTTTCACAACGCTGGAAAAACTCAATTCCTGTCCTCTCGGTTCGCGTGATGGATGTTTACGATGGAGGGCAGGCGACCCACAGGTGTCCGGAAATTAATCCACAATACTCGCCCGAATAAAGGACCGACAATGAGGCGTTTCCTGAAAAAGTCGCGGAGTAGGCCGTTATTGCAGTGCAGGAATCTACACTGATTTCGCAACAGTCGAAATGACTTTCATTTATCAACGACAGAAAGGAGGCGATTAAAATTCAAAACGCGCCATTAAAAACGGCCGACGACGACGTTTGTTGCAAAAGCGGATTCTTCCTTGACAAATGGAACCTGTTATGGCATTGTCCGGTACGAGATTTGATTGGACTTTAGGCTGAAGACATCTCGAGATTATTCAATATGTTTCCATAGTTTTTTGTATATGAGTATGTTCCATTTATGTTGCGAAGAATGTTTCGCTCTTGCAGACGCCATTTCTCTTCACAATTAAAATGTCAACTCTAGCTGGAAGTGTTTGATGCAGTAATCGCTGGGATATTACACGTGACAGCTTTAATGACACCTTTAATTTTCTCTCCGATAAAGCAATCGGATGCATAAATCAAAGTTTTTTTACCAGTACCTGTTTAACTGTTAAGAATTCTTGCAGTACAGCCAGACCGAAATAGAGATTATGTATAGCGACTGTGATATACGTTTTGAGAATTACGTTGATCAAGGGCCCCTATGGAAATCCTTTCTGTAACAGAAGTATCTCAGATTGTTAAATGATATCAACTAACACAGGTGTCAACATTGCTTCTTATACAGGACTTCATAAATGATTCATAAAGCCGGTAGGCTTTGAACGTCAAAATTCTCCACCTAACTGTGTAAATTTTGTTTTCTATTATGTATCTGATATTGCGGATTCTATTGTTCACATTCTTATGATTTCATATTCTCCATTATCTTGCTTGTCTTAATTCTCCAGACTTCTTGACATCTTTATTTTAAGCAATGACATGCTGTTTCTCTAGGTAGCAAATTCTACTTGGATCGGCGCATTCGCCATTTTTCAACTCTTTTAAATGGAAGACATAATGACGTTAGTTGGAAATCTAAACTGAATAAAGATAACAAGTGGAGTAGGCAACATTGATAACGCCGGAGGGTTTGACGGGTTGACCGGCCCGAGGTCAACCCGTCATAGAAAAACGTAAGATAAACGATTAGGTTAGATTAGATTGTCTTCACAAATGATTCATACATTTAGTAGGCTTTGTACATCAAAATTCCCCATCTAACTGCATATAAATTTTGTTTTCAGCAGTCAACCTGATGAAGACCCGATAGAATCTCAAGGTGGTTCATGCTGATACAAAAGGGACGAGGTGGCTAACTCCGGCGGCGGCGGCGGCGGCTTTCTGTTGACCTGTATAGTCTCAACTCTGAAAAGGCTAAAATATCGTGGCTGGCTGGTTCGTTTCGCCCGGTGCCCAATATTGCGCCAATTTCCGCCCCAATCTCTCTGGCTGCATAATTTTTCTTAACTAAAAGATTGCGCCTAATTACACTTTACTCCCCAAACTCAACTTCAAACTATTGTATGTCAATAAACCATAATGTCGAATCCAGAAAATACCATCGTTTGCATATCAAGAAGCTGCCGCATAAAATTACCACATTTCCCTTTAAAGAACTTATCCCACATTTTATCTTTATGTCCCGACGAAATTCGAGGGCCCACTAAGCCGTCGTCGTAACACCACGAGAACAAAGAACGACAAAACGACGATTCTATCGCCAGGACACGTTTGATGGCTGCGCCATAATTCGTCCTTTATGATTAAAACGTGGTAAAATGTGTCTTCGTCGACACTGCATCTCCTCGTAATCGAAGTTTTAAATTATTGAAAATTAAGTTCGTGACGGCTCCTAAGCTCCGACCAGATTGCAAATAGAACCAAGAGGTGATGATGGTGTCGGAACGAAAAAGTCAGTTCGCCTTCGTGCACCCGTCAACCTTGAGAACCAGATGCAATAATAGTAAATAAACCGTTACGTAAGCAACAAATGCATTAAATTTACAGCGCGACCGTAAAGTAAAAGTTTCGCGCGTCATCATCAGGGTCGACGTGGACGGTGAGTAAGCGACGCCACTGTCTCGTTTTCGCGACGCCTCCCTAAATCACTCAACAGTCCGACCCAAATACCACCTTAAATAAGGCATTTGCACTTGAACGGTCTGATTTATGGAAATACGTTCAAAAATTTGGCACGCGTTCCGAATACCAAAAAGCGACAAAAGCGACGTCCGTATTCCGTTAAGCGCTTTACGACACGGGTCAGAATTTATAGAAGCTCGCAGCTCTAATTCAACATCTGTCGAGGAGCGCTGATGGTTACCGTTTTGTTATAGGGACAACCCGCACTCACTTGCATGGAGGAGTTTTGGGTTTGGGGCTGGCATTCATCATTTTCCTTATGAAAAAAGACAATTAGATTAGATATGGATGTCGTCGGCTAGTAGAACCATGATGAGAATCGTACCTACTGCTTGTTCTGATCAGAAGTAGATAGAAGGGGAGTGGAAAAAACGCCATAGGAGAGATAAAAATGAAATTGTTGCCAGTTCAAAGAACTATAGGAATTTAAAATTCTTTCAGCAATTTTGTAAAAAGAAAAAAAAACATCCTGGAACTTACTTTGAGCCAAATGGGAAACAGTTTCGCAATTTCAAGCTGTTTTGGACATAAACAGTACGTTCTTCAACCAAGTTGATACGAACGGTACATTGATGCCCCCATTTGTATATATTGTATATATGAAACGCTCTAGTTAAGCCCACGACGCCGACGTTGCAAGTCTTGGTATAATCATGTGATTGTTTATAAAACAGATTTTATTGTGATACTTATAAGACCCAAATTATTATCTATACAAGTACCCAAGGTGTGGAACTTCGTACGACATTTCGTTCATTTTACTAGACGAGCGAAAGAGGGAAAGCGTCTTTAAGGAAATGGAAAAGCTCTTTTTATAACGTGTTGATTTTAAACGATTTTCTAATCACAACGTTTCACTTGAAAAGGTGATATGCCTGAAATGTAATATTATTATATGTGTGGTAATAAATCTTTACCATAACTGTAGACGTATTATAAATGTAAAGCATGTACCTACTTAATGTCCATTTGTTGATTTCCGCTCATTTCTTGTGGCATTCTTCGTTTGAGTGCCAATCGTAGAAAAAGCATTGTGTACAACACGTGATGAAAGAGTATTTCAAAGTATCGTTTAAAATATCCGTTTTTCAGAATTTTTACAAACTTATGTATCATTATAAATACATATTCCATAAAATGTAAAAGTTTTTATTCACGAATGAGATTTTTAGTTATGTTTATTTATTTTACTTATTATTTATTATATCTTTATTATTGAAAACCCAGTTTTATAAATCTGATATCTTAGGAAACAGAGAAGAGATATCTTGAAAATGGACAAACCACTTTGGAAAATTGGATTACCTGAGGGGCTTGAGGGAAATTTGAAATTGAGCGAAGCGTTCGTGTATATGATATACAAAAACATACTCTCTGGTAGGAGATGGAGTCATTGTGGAGCCCACCTGAAAATTTGCAAGGAGTTCAGGCCACTGGAAAATAGCGTTTATTGGGCACATAAACGTCAGGTCGGGCTTAACAAAAAACCATTTACATATATCTATTTCGGGCTCAGCAATGACTGTTTGTATGTTCATATGCGTATATATCACAAAGATTAGTCTGGTACTGTCCATAAAAAAAGGAAAGGAAGGCCGAGGAAACGAAGACAAAAAGCGGAAGACATTCGAGAAAGATTGCATGTATTATTATTAGACCAACGAAATCACTCAAAGAGGTCGCATTAGGCCTCCCCTTGTTCAAGCCCGACGTAGTCTGCAATTAGCGTAAATGACAAATCGATTCGACGTAATAATACATATTGTGCAGCTCGGAGCGCGATCGTTCAACATTAATGAAGAGCAAGGGTAGGCAGCGATGCGTAAACCAAACAAGAACACCTCGAGAGACACCTGGGGCAATTGCAATTTAGGTGGAAGCGCCTAGGCGCGAGTGTGCAAAGAAGTGTGAATCGGATCGATGACTGGGGGCCGGGATCGTGAAATGTCACACCGCACCGCCGCCCATCTTAACCGGGACCCCTTCCTGTAATGACCGGTTTTCACGACGGGATGAGCAGGGATGACGGCTAAAATCGGTCGATCCTCTTACGGGTTATTAAATTTTACGACTTTGTGGATTTGGGAGGGCGGTGATGAAATTTTTTTCAATCTACAGCATATACATATAAATGCGTGGTGAGTCCGTACATCCCGAACTCTTCAATCCCGAACGGCGCTCTTCTGGTGTCGAGATTGTCGATCGCGGCGCGGGCGGCGCGGCACGGCAGGAATACCGAATAATGCAGGAGACGACGACCGTCTCACTTTCGCTATCGACTGGCAGGCAGCTGGAGGAGAGGAGAGGTCGCCGAACCACGCAGGGTCGAGATCCTCCATCCTCTCTCAGCTTGCTCTCGGTCTGAACGAACCGACTTCTCTTCTCTGCCTTCGCCAGCCTTGCCAAGTTCACGACTTCGATACGCATACTGTTCCTGCTATAGCGTAGAGAAAGGACACTGCTGGCTGCCTGGCTGGAACTATCGATTACCACGGTTTCCCTTTTTTCGAGAGGGAAGCGAGAAGAATATTATCTCCACTGTTGCTCAAGATAAAAAGCTCAACAGACATCGTTCGGAATTTCATTTGCCACACATGTTGGGTCGTCGGGTGGTGTTGTTCCCGTGCCGATGATGATGGATGCCAGATTCGTGTTGTTTTACACATAGTCGGTTGGTCAAAACTAGAAGAGTTAAATAAAAAGGAGACTTCTAATGTCACGAGATCAATATAAAAATTATAATATAAAGGTGTCCGGAATAGCATTGCAATATTGCACGGGTGATTCTACGTCCAAAATTATGAAGGTCCTACTGTACCTCTTCGAGGACGGTATCTTAAACTCGCATTTTTAACAATTAGTTTCACAGCTTGTAAGTGATCAAGACTAAAACATCATAGTTGGCAACAATACCGCTTACATGAAAATTGGTAAGCCTGTGATTCGATTGTAAGCCGATTATGGGCGGTTGCATTTTCAAATGTCATTGCGCCAACTTAAAGGTAAAACAAATCCACAATATTACCAACTGAAATATTAATTATTATTGATCAGTCTGTATATAATGGGCTAGTCCTTCGTCAATTATAATAATCGTTGACTTGCAAATTGAAAAAAGTTGGTGGATGCGCTTCCTTGAACGTCGTGCACTGATATGTTATATTAGTTGCTTATGTTAAAAAAAAAATTGGAGCTTCCGTTTACTGCAACGACCTATTTGTTTCATAACCTAAAACTGTCAAAAGAGAGAGCAGCTTAATAGTTTTGACCTTTTTGTTGACACTTCTTTCTGTTCGGTGTTTATATCGTTTGAAAACTGCAACATAATGCACAATGTCACTGTTATTTGGTGTGAATTTTAAAATCTCAAATTTTGACAAGCTGTAGATGGATTTTATCAACCGGAATAAGCATCTATCGATATGCACACAAAGTATTGACCGAAATAAACGACTGCAGCCATTCGCTTCGTACTGACTAAACTTTTAACTAAGTAAATTTCTCCTAGCTGCCTGCAACTTCCAACACTTTTACCTCAATCGCTACATCACGAAAACTATTTGTCTAGGTCCCTCCCTTTATTAAATTTCCCGACTTGATTGCCTCCGGCAATTCCCACTTTTCCGTGTCGACGAAAAAAGCTCGCACAAAGAAATTTTCTCGCCGCGATAGATCAATCCCTATCCGAAAGCGCGCACCTCAGCGTTTCTTTTCCCAGTCCTTGCGGCACCCCCGTCAGTATACCCATCAATGACATTCGCTCCTTTTCATCGAACACGAACCGGTGATATCATCGTCTTGGAATAAATCGTTCGTCGTAATGAGCTTTTTGTGCATGCATTTCTATTCATCCGAGGAACGAATGACCTCCGTTGAGCTTTCCCCCTTCGTACATAATACGTGCATAAGCAATGTTGCTATGGGGGCTGTTTTCTTCTCGGCTCGAAGGCATTAAATGAAACGAGGGTCCTCACCCGTGACCTACTTTTCCTCTCATTAATACTCTCTCCTCGTGAATGCTCTCCCTATGAAAAACGCTGATCGATGTCAAAGACTGCCAGAAAGGGTTGGACGCTCTGAAACAAAAGCACCGAAGGGTGGCTGCATGTGAATAGGCGGGGAAATGTGGATTTCGGTTTGAAGTAGGTGACCAAAACTAAAATATTCTCTCTCGCTTCCAGAGTTCTTTGTTGAAACGTCGTGCACTCGATTTCTTTCGCCGGTTCAAATGGTTTATAAAAAATACGTAGTTGTTACGACAGGGTTGTAATGTTTGAAAATCGTGGTACATATTCCCAACGAATTAGTATACAACATTTCTTATCAAGCAGGGGATACGTCATTCCAAGCTTGTTCTAGGTGATGACTCATCTGATCCCAGACATGTTCAATGGGGTTTAAGTCGGGAGAACTAGGCGGCCAAGGCAGAATATCAGCATTTTCTTGTTGTATAAACTTGTCAAAAAATGATGCCATCGTTTTCATTCAGCATGCGTACAACAACCGTTTTCAATAACATGCGGATGATGCTTTTAATTTCTTGGAATTTGGGGTTCTCAGACTCTGCAACCTTTATAGGTTTTCGGGTTATGAGGTGAGACTTTCTAAACAAAGTCGTCAGGTCCAGATCTTCTCCTCGCGCCTAGTGTCGAGTCAATCACCGAAAACGTCTCGGCTCTGGCGCCACAGATCCATCGCAACGGAGGCGCGATTTCCCCGTTTTCAGCTGGAACCTTGAAACCGACAACTTACACACCGACTGATCCGTACACGCATTCTGTTGCTACACCGAGAGAAGTATTTATTTAAAACAATATCAAATTTATTTGTCCCAAATAAATGCCAGACCTGGATTTGGCGAAATAAATATAGCAGTTGAATCAAAGAAATCATAGAATTGAAGCATTTATTTGCTCGAAATAAATATATATTTCACCCAAGTATATCGAATTATTTGACTTAAATTAGTACTATTTGAGGTAAATAAACAGTACATTTTTCTTAAACATGTAGCTTAATTCATGCTAGTAAACTAACATTTGCCGCAAACAACTTTATATATTGAGAAGAAGAATAATTTATTTATCTACAGTATACATATATGTTGATCTAGGAATACATTTATTTCACATAAATATATCATTTATTTCTCCTAAATTTATTGATATTGTTGGTAGCAAAATATCGTGCGTTCAACCAAAAAACGACGTCAAGTGAGCCATGGATTGCATCTTATCTCTGTCGGTCAGGTGCGTGGTCCTCATTGACCGACAGAGATGTAATGCAATCCATGACCCACTTCACGCCGTTTTTTGTTGTACGCACGATATTTATTTGCTGTGAAAATAAAATGGGAAGACAATATCGACTCAAAAAGTAAATAAATTTATTTAAAAAGGACTTAAAACATAACACATGAAACATAACATTACTCATAATTAGAATTATTCCTGAAATGTATATATAAACATTAACAAGTTGTATGTCTTGATTTGGAGTGGAGGAACAAGCCATTTCTGAGGTAAAATGAGATGTAGAAGCCACCGAACAGAGTTCGTGCACTGGGTAATATAGACTGGTATATCGTTTCTTTAGCTTTAATTTTCTGAAACAAGAAATAATATAAACACAAAATATATAACAAGATTAAACATAGGCATTGGAAATACAGTAAGAAACTACCGTCGTGAGCTGTAGTGTTGGAAGGGCTCGTGCGTTTTGACACACATCACGGCACTTTTAGATTAGTTGTTAATTAATTACCTACTACATATTACTACATCTATTGAATAAAGCGTCTTATTACAATACGTACCTCTCTTTCTGCGTGGATAATAATAATTTCGCCTGGACCCCGAATTTTAAAAAAGCCCCCAAATCTTTCTTCCTCTACAAGTAATTACATGCCACTATTATAAATTGTAATGAAAGAACCAAGACTCACCTATGAATTTGTCTATTAGACTCTCCAGCCTCCATTCGGTTAACTTTTGTCGCATTTGATTATCCATCACAATCACTTCTCACCAGAGCACAAACGACAATGGAAAACCGCAGGAAAATCGTATGGTGTTGCAAAACTGCATAGTCTAAACAAACCTATAAAGACTGAACACGCAGAATCGAAGAACCGTTGTGAATTATAGAAAGAAAAAGACTGTGTATTTGATAAAAGCATAGGTATATTTGTGACAATTAAATTTTATTTCTTTTAAAGAAATGTTGAATTATTGAGAATATACTATCTATTTATGTGAATTATACAATTCCTGTTCGTTTAAAGTGTTATTTGTTTGCAACAAATAAATTATATTTCTTTCAAATGAAGTTAAGCAATTCGACCATTCACTTGAAAGAACTAAATTTATAATATGGTGGCAAACAAAGTAACTGCTAGACAATTAAACTAGATTTTGGACAATGTTTTGATATTCTGGGACACCATTTACTTGCCTCAAAATACCATTTTCTCTCAGTGTACGTGCGTGCACCACGACAGTTGCCTAGGAAACCGCCGCCCGCCGCTCGTAGGGTCCTTATTACGTCACGTCCGCCGCCTCCCTTCGTCAAGGCGAACCGGAGGCACACCATCCGGAAACGTAAAAAAGATCCGGGGGAGACGCGGACTGACGTCACGGGCCGACACGACGGAGACGCGGCGCTACCGCTCCTGCCGCCCACCAGAATTTGACGTCCTAATTTACGTGTGCGTGACGGTCGTTCGCCATCGGACCCGAAGAAGAAGACTCCGTCCTTCCGCTTCCCGCAACGCGCCAGCACCATCGTGAAGAGATATCGGTCGACGACCTCACAGTGAAAGTGATACGTCTGGGAGGCGGCGACCGATTTTCTCGCCGCCTCCGGCTCTCAAGGCTGTGTGTGCCTCACGAACGCGTTAACGTTATCGCCTGTCGACCGTCGTCCATCCGTTCAGGTTGCACATGCACGGCCTGTAGAATCTTAACAAGCCGAGATGAAAAGAACCGCCTCTCTAGCATGCATCGGATATTTCACTGGGAACATTTCACCTTCGAGTAATCAGCGCCGGATCTCTTGAGATGCTCGGAAAAAATCGAGAGGAGCAGATGACGGGAGTCAACGACACCGGCTGTCATCGCCGGTGTCTTGTGTTATCGTTGGCGAAAGCTTGGTATCGAACGAGATCGTCGGGATTCTGGCGCTACCAGTGTACGGTGATGGAACCAAGTTTGATTTGTGATACCTACCGTTTTGAACATTTTTAATTTCATGTACGTTTTAAGAGCGGAAACGGAATGTGAGAAACGTAGTGTTGATAAAGTTTAGTAAGTTTTTTACAAAACTACCGTAAATGTTCAAACTGCCATCCACCAACCAATTGGCACAGAGTAGCATTTGTCTAAACAGTTTGTGTTGCCCGTCCAATGGTATCTGGGCTGACATTCCTCATTTCTATTCCAATTCGATCCTTGAGGTCCAAATTGTTTGGTCCATTAAGACCTTAGATTTTATCCCTATTCATCTTCCCTCGAAAATGTTGTCAAGACATGATCTGAATGCGGAGGTGCTCCGTCTTGTTGGAACTAAATTCGTTCGTTGGGCACGTCACCATCTTCGTGGTTTGTAAACAGCTGCAAGAGCAGGAACACACTCAAGAGAAATTCTAAGTAGCGTGCCGCTGTTAACATTTCTTCAGAAAAATAGGATCCTAATATTTTGCTGAGATGCTGAGTATGGGTTTTTTGTGTGCAATTAAGGAAACACTTACTTATTTTCTTTCTGAACCTAACCAGTCCCGTTTCAGCGATTCGAAGTCGACGATTCTGTAAACGTTGACGCTTATTCTAATTTCCTGCTGCCGCTGCGGCTTCCACCATCCTCTGCGACCCAAAAGCGCCACCACAATAATGCGAATACACAAACAGTATTGTATTTAGACAATGTCGTTTCGGAGCTCAATCGGTGTCGTTAATGATTGCACAACTTTAATAATATCCGCCTGTTCAGTGTTTGCTTTCATGCAGCATTTGATTGTAAACAGTCGACGCAAATTAACGATTCAGTCTGGGAGCTCTTTGGCCGACTTTTCCCAGAGTTTGTGTGGTGTAATATCGCACTAAATCGTCCAATTATTGACTTTGTCTTGATTAGTTTTGATGATGGTGGCGGTTCGCGATCGCGATAATTGTTTTGAGCAATTTCCTTGCGTCTAGTGAAAGCGTCGGTGTTTTGATTCGCAGGTCCAACGAGTCGGTGTTGGGTGCATAAGAACTATTAGAGTTAGAACCTAAATAAAACATACCTATATCCACGGTCGTGCTACCCCGGCCTTACATCACACACGTCGTTATTTTTTAGGCTCGCGCGTAAATGCAGCAATTAAGAATTTAAGAGTCGTTAAAATGCGTCGATTTCGTGTGTGGGCAGGCGTTTTAAGCGGCGGATAATTGCTTCCACACGTAACGACGCATTTCCGCATGACGTGATGGCCTGTGGTGAGTAAGGTGGTCGAAAGGATCGATCGCCCGAATCCATCATCCGCTCTTAATCGATTTATTAGGCGGCAGAAGAGACTGACTCGTTGCTTTCGATGTGGGTCACGTTTTCCGCAGTCACGCGACGACGACGACGCCTCCGACGCTGATGATGAGACACGTTGCAATAAAATGCGTCTGGCTTTTTTCCTCCCAGACGTTCGATCGGGACGTCTCAAGGGCGCACGGGGGCGAGTTTCAGGTTCGGAAGAGGGAAATCGGGTTCGATTGAACTCCAGTAAAGAAATTAGATGTCGTTTTCTATACTAATAAGCGTTTGCACTGGACCTGTTGAAATCCGGCTCGTGGGACCACATTTTCGGTGTACGGCGAGTTGTGTAGTGAAACGACACAAGTTATTTCTCCCAATTCGTTGAAAAGTCTCTGCACTTCAGCAATGATTTGAATATAGATATAGAGATAGTAAGAATTAGAGAACAATTGAGAAATGAAGAAAAGTTCCAAGACTCTGATTGTGAGATCCTAAAAGAAGTGAAGTGATGCATCCATCATTTTTAAAACTTCTTCAATTTTCTCCGTGTGCTAGTTGGACATGTTTTGACATTTATTGCAGCAGTGTTGTTATTGATTGCATTTTTTCCACTGAATGCCTAAGTGAATATACCAATATTAAAAATTGGTGGATGCGCCAGGCCATACAAAATTGACGATGTACTTAATTGTTTGCAGCAATAATATATGGAAAATGGCAAATACAGAGTAGGAAAGAAATTTTGTACCATCTTCACGAATTTTGGTAACCCGATTATATCGTTCTCGTAACTCAATCCCTCCGCGTGTCAACAGCTCTGTCGCAAACAAAATCATTATCAGCCACCGTGATGCAAAGTCGGAAAAAAATCCCCCGACTAATTGATGACGAAAGGGAGCAGAAGAAGTTAATGTCGAACAGACGACGGCTCTCTCTTGTAATGATTGCCGAGCATCTGCGTGATGTGATTGAAGAAGATTTGTCAGGATGTTTGACGTTTCGGGATAAGTTGTTTATAGAAACATCGAGTTCAAAGCCACAAAGAGATGCCGAAAGAAACTTTATTTTTGCGAGACTTCCTCGTAGAGACAGGGGACGACAAAGGGGTTCGATTTCTTAAACGCATCGGGAATTTTCCGCAAATAACAACTTTGGGAGATTAGATAAGAGATAAAGGTGGGTCTACTGGAAAAATTTCGTATTAGGGTTCGCGTATATCGTGTGGGATTACGGGATTGTCGTAAATCGGGGGTTTTTGTAGTGGAAAAATGTCTGTACTTGGAAGTAGATTCCAATTAGCCAACTCAAACTTTCACAATTTCCGCTTAACTCATGATAAGTTCTGAATTTAACTACTAGAAAAAAATTCGACTGCATGGGGTTTCGGCTGAGTTGAATGCCGCACCTGGTATCTCACCCATGTCGGCACCGAGACTTACCGTACTTTACGAAGTCAACCCCGGATCCAAGGTTGGGTAATTTCCGGAAAAACCGGCTCGTCCCCCGGTTAGATTAAACTTGTGACCTCCACTTTGTGGGCGTGCGGTCATTTGGGTTAAAATCTAGTATCGATCAGGGAGGAGTGGATGGCGCAGAGCCGGGGATGCCGGCGATGGACATTAAAAATTCAAATTTTCGCTTGGGATGGAAGCTGTGGGAAAACGGAGTTCCGTATAGGGAACGATGAAGCTGCCAGATGGCGGGTTATTCGGGCGGTTTTCATTGGGCAAAGGAGCGACCTAGTTCGATGGAATCCCAGACTATAAATAGTGGCCCCATCACAACTCGGTCGCTTTTTCATCAATACCAACATTTAATTTGATACGGAGGAGCAACAACCTCGTGGAATTTTTTACTACTCGAGTTCGATTCATCGCGACGCGAACGGTGAGTGACAAAGAACAGTGTTGTGTGACGGCGGCGCTTATGGGTAATTGTAGACGACTGGGAATAGCGCGGGTGCACGGTGGGATCCCTGGGGGACGCCGTTGGGAGATGTGGTAAAGGATTGTGAACTTGTAGGAACATCCTCTCAAAGTCTCAAAGCCTGACGGAGTGAAAATATCAGAATATGAAAAAACCGGAGAAACTTTAAACCTCATTATACATCTTTTTCGAAATTTTTAAAATTCTGTGGGCGTCTGTGTTTTCGAGATGGTCGGATCACCTTCTAGATAATTCGGTAACTATCAGTAGAACGTGTCGTCAGTAGATTGGAAGAGTCGCGCGAGGAATATCGTTAAAGTGGTAATTTATATATAGCAGTGTACATAATGTAAAAAGGCCAGTAAATAAAATAAAAATAGTGGTCCAGCAGCCCCACTGTGCCTTAAAACGGGCACAAACATCGCCGCTTCCATTTAAATTTAAACTCTCCGTTTCTTACACCGAAATTGCAAATTTGTACCAATTAAAATCCCAAAAACAAGTTTTTAGGTTGCAATAAATTTCCCCGCTTTTAATTAGAAATTCTATTCGGAGTGACGGTTCCGATGGATGGAATGCAGCTTTAAATTTCGGCGGTCGTATCAGTATTTACGTTTTTTCTAACATTTAACGTCTCCGGCATCAGCCTCGAGTAATCGCAACGCCGGCGTCATCTCTCACACTTTCAACACACACAATAATATCTCCATTTTTTCTCCCCGAAAAAATGTCGAAAAATTCTTGGCTCCGTCTCAGGGTCAAGCAATCAACTGATCGCAACGTACAAGTAACGCGTTCTATTTCTGAAAAGTGTCGGAAAACTCATTTCGTTTCCACACCGAATCAAAATCTTAATTAAAAACGTAAGAACACTTAGCTGCGACTAATTGAGATCACGCTTTTATTACCGACCGTCTAATTCTGAGCGTAATTATGGCCGACAAAAACACGACACGAAAGGTTAGTTTTCGAGTTATCCGGGTTCAAATTCCAAAACGGTTATTCGCTGGTGGATACACGCGAATGCAGCGAAAATAATTAGTCCTCGGGAACCGGTTGGGAATTTTTTGCGTTGGTGATAAGTTTGGAAACGGAACGCGGTAGTGGAAAAACCGCGCGTAGGGAAATTGAGTCACTCGACCAGTTTTATTTTATTGTCAGCAGTTGGATGTTCAACCTGTTTACGCAACCCTCTATGTGCGTCGGTTTGCGTTAGCCACTTTCAATCATTTAACATTATCACTAGTATGTAAATGCAACAATTCAGGATGGCGACCGCTATCCGCTTTAAAACAGATTTGGCGTTAGCGGAAGTGGGTGGAGGAATGTTAAAATTATTCGTTTGTTGGTTAGCATAAACCGAAAGCTACAATTAAATATGAGCTTGGCTACGGAAAGAAATTACTGAAGTCGACAAAGAAAACTGCAATACTTGTAGATATAAAGGTAGTAATTGAAACTTGAATTTAATTACGTGGACGAGGAATTCTTTTCTCTGGAGTTTCTGGAGATTGAAATAAATGAAAAATGCCACTGCAAGCTTTCAAGATTTTCCATTCTCTGTGCGTGATCTTTGTAAACTTTACTTACTTAACAAAAGTGGGATTAGTACACACCCCTGTTCGACTCCTTATAGATGCTTCATTATTTTTGATGTATAACTTCAGGACTTCAAGAATTCAAAAATTAAACAAATTCGCAAATTCAGAACTCAACGATTCAAAATCTGTGGTCCAGGAATTTGTAAATTCGGGATTTCAAAGATTCTAAATTTGTATTTCAGGAATTTAAAATTTCAAGCATTCAAAATTTCCAAATTTAGAAATTCAAGCGTTTTTTAGCCGGGATTTACACATTAAAAAATTTGCATTTCAAGGTTTTAAAAATTCAGCGAATCAAAATTTGTAAATGCAGGGATTCGACATTTCATTGACTTAAAATTGGTAACCTCAAAATTTCAATAATAAAAATATTTCCACGATTTCGGATTTCCAGTTTCCAGATTCGAAATTTGAAATGGCGGGATTTCAACGATGCGACATAATGTAACTCCAAATTTTAAAACCTACAGGTCAGGATTTAAAAATTCTGGATTTCAACTCAAAATTTGCTAATTCAGAATTTAAACATTTCAAAATTTCCATTTTTTTAACATAGAAATAAAAGATTCCAGCGGTTATCAATTTTCAATGGAAAAATTCAAATTCAAAATTTGTATTTTCGGAAGAAATGAAGTTTAAAAAAAACTGTTCAAAATGTACAACTTCAGGAGTGATTCAAATTTCTTTCAGAAAGGCGGTAACTCAACTTCAGGATTCAAAATTTCAAAATTTTAAACCTGAGAACGAGTTGAGTAGAAGGAACAAAAAGTTGAAAAAAAAGGATCTAGAAAAAAGAAAAAGGTAGCATTACAAAGAAAAAATAAAAAAGGTAAACGAAAGAATGAAAAATGAAAGTTGAAGAATAAGGGATGCAGTTTTTATCAACCAACCAACGCGTTCTAAAATATAGAAGACGAAATGAAAAAAAAAAGTGGACTGAAATTAAAAACTTAAAAAGATTAGAAACCGGATAAAAAAACACAATAGATACTTACGGTACCAACGAAGAATGAACAACAAATTTCACAGAATAAAGAGCGAAGGACTAAGAATAAATAAAGACTCATAGCGAAGGAAAGGGAAATTAAATATAAAATAGGAACGATATAGAAAAAAAGAAAAATGAAGAATCACAAAGACATAATTAACTAAGAAAAAGTAAGACTGAAAGAAGGAAAGTTGATGAATATCCGATGGAGGATAAAAAACTAAAGAGACAATATGAAAAATATGGATAGAGAACGTAGAAGAAAAAACAAAAGATGTATCTATCGTCTTCAGCTTTCTAATTAAAAATAAACTTAGAGTGAATATGTAGCTCTAAATTGGATTCCTGAAATCAAATTCAGACGTTTAACTTCTTGTTAGTTTTAGACATTCAAATTCAAAAATGTCTAGAAATTCCGCGACAAAATTTGAGAAAGAATTAAATTTGCTACTTTTAGACTTCATCCGGGATCCTATACCTTGGGGAAAAAAAGTCAAACTTGGTAAAAACAATTTTTCTATTTTATATTCACATTTTAGTGTAATTGTAATTTTATCTTCTTAATTGTTTTTTCTTATGATTATACAAAGTACCTACTTCATATTTCGGAAACAAAATCCGCAGAAGAAAGACCCCTTCGTGGGCGGCAACCTTCAACTCTCGTCTCTCCGCAGGGGAGATGTAGAACCGCGCGTTCTAGACCAGGATAGGGGGCTCTAATTTTCAAGATAGTTGAAATCAGCACCAGGTGTAACCTCCGGTCCTTGACAAATAAGACCTGTTCCTCACGCACCACGTGCCGTCCTATTTATACCAGCACAATGTATCAAAAGAGCGTGCGTTCGCAAGAAAACAGTCCCTCTAATTTAGACGACGGGAATGATTCGCTCCATGTACTCGCAGTAATAAAAGCAAAACCGACCTTGAGGAATGAGAGAAAAGTGGTCGATTTTCACCTCGCCGGAGCGCGGGCAGCGTCGTACAGGAGAAGATCTGGCGGCGCAGCATCACAACACCTGCCAGAAATAATAAGTTGTCCCCGCGCGATGAATATAACTCGTCGCCCAGAAGCTACAATAATAAGTGCGCCAATTGCGCCGCTCCATTTCCCCATGGCATAATGGGATGTCCGTCCGTCCGATGGTCTCGTGACCGTGACCTCCTCGCCGATGTCACAGCACTGATCTCAATCTCTCGTCTAATTTGTTTTTATGAAAGCGCACGTCCGAGCATAAATCCGCTCGTAATGGACGTAGCCGCCCGGAGATGGTATCTTGGGGTTCGGGCGAGTCGTGGTCGATGGATGCCGGGATCAGGTAGTCGATTACGGCGGCTAGGGGACGTGGGACGCTCGATCCGGCTATTTCGGTCGTCGTTAGTAATGCAGCAATCATGCCAAATGGTATAATGAGGGAGTGCATAGGCGATGCAACTCACCGCTCGGAGAGGACGGCCAGACTAAGCGGAGCGAGCAGTGGCGTACGTCACTTCCCCAAATAGACGGCGGCGACGCCACGTCGAACCGAAAGACAACAAATCGACGAGTCGGGCACGCGGTGGCGAAGTTCGCGTCCGAAAATGTCCCACTTTCAAATAAATCGGCATGTTTGTGCTCCGGGCTCAACTGTGCATAATCGAGTCCTTCCACCAGGCAACTTCACCAAGTGTCTAATAATAATAATAGTGTTTTTTTTTATGTCTTTGTTATTTTGCGGTGGTAGGTACACCTAATGGAAAGATTAGCGAGGAAGCTTGTACCCTCCTTAAAATTGATGTAGATCCTGCAGTATTCTTGTCACACCTTTGCTTTCGTTGCTATTACCATATTTTTAAATTTCTGTTCTTTTACAGTTTATAATCATCATTGTTTGGACATAATTCGAGAACTGGAGGAACCTGACAACTTGCCGGGAAAATTTTTGAAAACATCTGAGACCATTAAGAAGTAGAAACAGCAATGTGTACACAAAATTTCGATATGATTGACCCCTCGTATTCTTTAAAAGGGAAGGAGATATACTACGTGCAGATCAAGTATAGTAAGACTTTATATAGCAGCAAAAACAAACTTAATTTTCGTCTTTGTTACAGATGTCGGCACACATCATAAATCAATTACTTAAATGAAGAGTATATGCGCCCTAACTAAACGGTAGTCCCGGTGCTTCAATTCACACTTGGTCACTCTGCCTACATCAAAATCACTCACACGGATCGAAAAACGCCGAAACATATTGATTGAAAAACCAGCAAAAATAGATGAAAATCTCCGGTTTGACTGGCAAAAACCATGAATCACCCCAATAAAATCATAATTTATGACCATTCTTGTAAAGGAAATTAACTTTTATTATATCGTCGTAAAATGAAAAAGAATTTGGGGATATAGTGTATCGCGTTACAGAGGCTTTCAACGAACAGTGTCACCTTTTGGAGCAGTAGTAAAATTCGATCGGCCATTACTTCCATTGTTACTACTTTCACTTCCGCGAAATTAACGGCGCAAATACATGTCAATGCAGGTGCTAATCTTTGGGCGTTACGCAAGACTCCGTTTTACATAGATACTAAGAGTATTTAAATATTTTGCTTATAAATATGTAAAAAGCTTCGACCGCGAAACAGTGCTTCGGTAAGATAGTGGCGTCCCGCACGGATCAACTTTAGGAGCACTCCTGTGTTATAATTGTGGAGATAGTGGTTTTGGATGAGTGATGTTTGTCGAGAAATTAATCTAGGATGCAAAACTTAACAAAAAAAAATGATTTAGTAGATTTAAAATATTGAGGGTCTATAGACATCAACTATAGCATTGGAAAACAGAAATCAAGCACCTACTTGATCCATCAGGTATAAAGCAAAAATTCCGAAGACCTCCAGTTTAGATGAAGGAGTAAGAGATAAGAGACATAATAAATAAATTGGTTAGATAGACGCCAACTAGATTCGCTCTAAGGCTATGGTGCCTTAAACTTGAAGATGGTCGAAAATGTCCAAAAATCAGTGATTTTAAATGTTTATAATTGGCCGGAAGAACGTAAGAAATTCCAGGAACTCAGCTCATCTAATCAGATCGACACTCACTAGATTCGTTCTGAAGCTATCGTGCCTTATACTTGAAGATTGTATAAAATCTCTGAAGAAGGCAATGCCAAAAAGTCAGTACTTGTACAGAATGTTTTAACCTTAGTAGAAGAATACAAGTGACTCAGGAAGTAAAGACCAACAAGAACTATCATGAAATTCAAGAAGAGGTTAAGGAAGAAGTACACCAGAGAATGTTAATCTGGATAGGAGTAGCTTTGCATGAAATACTACGATTACTACTTGGACATAATAAAGAGACAGAGAAAAATCTTGTGTTGACTTTTGCAAATCAACTCCTCGAGTATAAATGGTATAGACTTACATGAAGCGTTGCCGTGGTCATGCACCGGAGGCATGGGCCGTTCAGTGCCTTCTGGACGCGTGTCTTCGTCGGAGAAGCCGCTGTCGTTCTGTTCAGTGTCCACCACGATCGACGAGTTCACCCTATCACTACTACTATCACTATCAGTCTCACTGGACACCAGCACATCCGCTGCTCTGCTCTTGTCGTTCGCGCGGCGGCGGCGGTCTTCGGCGATGCGATTCAGCGCCGTCGGCGTCAGTTCCCGCTTAGTCCTAAACCGTTTCCGGATCGTCGTCGTCGTCGTCTTCGTCGTCTCGTCGTTAGAATTTTGATTAAGCAACAACTTTTTAGAATTTGCAATTACAATTACGCTAGTATCACTGTGTGGAGGTCGAGAAGGAGTCGCCGGCCTACTTAATACTAAAGTGGAAGAATGCGGTCGGACATTGGAATTATCAATTGGACTAAAGGAAGAGGACTTCGGAGCGAGGTGGTGATGGGCTAGAAGAGTGGCGTTCGAGCACGCATAGCACCTCGCCGCTGCCGTTAGAGTGGCAAGGAGACACAGGGCGGCCAGCCGGGCGCAGGGACGCTGCTGGAGACTCGGGGCCGTGGTCCGAATCGTGGACAACGTCCCGGCATAAAGGGATAACCCTCGAGCTGCGATGCAGGCTGCTGCAACGGCGCCACCGCTGCCGACGACCCTTATCGGATGAAGGGCGCGCGAGCTGGATCCCAGTTGACGATGGACAAGTTCGGATACGCCTGCGGATGGACATGGCATTGCACGACCGCACGGCTGCCCAACACCATCTTGGGGTCGATACGAGTTCGATCTTCTGCTCTCGGAATGACTGCTCTCTTCTGCTCGGTTATTCTGCTACCATCCTGGAACAAAAGGATCTATAGTAATTTATTCCGTTATTAGGATGTTCATCTCCAAACCGCTGGCTCTAGAAATTATGCACATTCTATAACGACGTTCATAATGAAGACACATTTGGATCTTTAATAGCGCGTGCGCCATTTTACACAAGTACTACTTGTTCGTTGTCGTGGAACATGGTGTGTTTAGAGTAGTTTTGTATAGGCGTCGAATGATGGATCTCGCGCAGTTATTTCCGACGTTATTGGTCGCGAGAAAAGACTATTGGATTTAAGACTTAGTAAGTTTGCCTTTTTGAACATCTTCTGCTGTCTCAAAACGAATGTTGAAACCAAGAAATACCGTTAAAATACCTTTCCAAACGCCAAAAATCTCCGCGTTGTTTACAACTCGCTCCTTCTCGCCATCCACCCCTGATGTCCATGTCTTAGCATCAACAAATGACGATGATCATTATTACTATTATTATTACTAACACACGCGCCACGCGGGCAGCTGGCGTCCGTCCAGCCCCGCATTTAGATCGGTGTAGAAGCACCAGACTGTGGGCCCTGCCCTGCCCTGCACGCCCCCCTCGAGACGACGTCCTACCAACATTGTAATATACAATTATTCTCGCTAAAAGCCGCGCGTTTATTAATCTTCCGAGCGCGCAGAACCAACACACGCCATCACACAACAAACAGATTCGAATGAAACGAACGATTTGCCAAAACTTGGGAGTCGCGAGACGAAATTTTGCACGCATTCAACGCGGGTCTGTGACTTCGGCTTAAATAGAAAGAAACGAAACGTCCCGACGCGAAGAGTTCCAAATTGAGGATGTAGACAATGGGCGGTTTTGGAAAAAGGGAACAGAGTGCGAGTGTGCTTGTTCGTCAAATATTTACGAGTGTCGTACAAATTGGGGGATAATTACTCTAATCTTGCATGTCCCTACATTTCCTAACTAAAAAAAAACTACCATTATACTACACTAAAACTTATTTGCATTTAAAGAAAAAAAATAGAAAAATCCGATCACCAGCACAGGTTACGAAACCGGGCTTAATGCGGGTCCCATAAGGTTTAAGGTTTTAAGGTTTCACTGTTCTCATCTTCTCAGGTTTTCAGGTCCTTCACACTCCGATTACTTCTTATTGATTGACGAAACGGTTGGGAAAAGGGCAACCATTTTCTGACTATAAATAACTAATTGGTATTATGAAAGTCTGTTTTTAAGGGTTTAGACAGAATAACGATTGACATTTCTGAACAATGTAGTTGGTAATTCAGAATACACGAGAGCTAGCACCGCTGCCTGTTGACTTCGGAACGACAATCTTTTGCGTGAAGCATGAACCCGAAAGACTGACCTATACTATCCTACTAATATTTAAGGTAGCGTTCATCACTTTGGAACACTAGGGCCTGAATGAGGTAGTATACTAAAAAATAAAGTTTTTGGAAAATACAATACATAATCATAAACTTCAGTGAAAAGTGTATAGTTTAGCCCCATTATGGTGAAATTATACATACTGAAAATGCAAAAAAAAATTGAATTGAAATTCGTTTAATTTTTTATGAGAGGAGTGTACTAGTTTAAAATACGTCATTAGTAGCCGGCATATGAATTAAGTGAGGACCTACTCCTTTTCATTTCTCACTCTCACTCATTTATAAGTAATTCTGTCCTTTTCGCTCTTGCTCCCTCCACGCTCGGAAACTAATGACGTAGTTATTCGCCCACGAAATTTATTTCATGAAAACGGTTATGATTTGAGCAAAACCAAAAAATAGGAGTACTCTTATTTTAAGCAGTTTTATTTATAAAAAAAGTTTCAAAATTTTGTATACTATTCCATTGTAACGCATTGCCAAAAATATTTCAATTCCTGAATTATAACTTGAATTTTTGAAATATTGAATTTCCGACTGGAAAATTTTCAATTGATGGATTTCAATTTTTTTATCCTAGACATTTTGAATTGTTGAGTTTGAAAATTGTAAAATTCGAATCGTATACAGTTACATATTTTGAAAAATCTTAAACCTCTGGAATTTTGAATGAGGTAGTATACTAAAAAATAAAGTTTTTGGAAAATACAATAATCATAAACTTCATTGAAAAGTGTATGGTTTAGCGCTATTATGGTGAAATTATACTTACTGAAAATGCAAGAAAAATTAAATGAAATTCGTTTAATTTTTTATGAGAGAACTGTACTAGTTTAAAATACGTCATTAGTGGCCGGCATATGAATTAAGTGAGGACCTACGCCTTTCCATTTCTCACTCTCACTCATATTATTAGTAATTCTTTCCTTTTCGCTCTTACTCTCTCCGTGTTCGGAAACTAATGACGTAGTTATTCGCCCGCGAAATAGTTTTTAATTTATTTCATGAAAACGGTTATGATTTAAGCAAAACGAAAAAATAGGAGTCCTCTATTTTAAGCAGTTTCATTTATAAAAAAAGTTTCAAAATTTTGTATACTACCTCATTATACTGAATTCAGAAAAGCTGGTGATGAAATATCAAATTCTTGAATTTGCAAATTTTGAATCTTTAACTTCAAGACCTCAAGGTATCTTGAGTTTGTGAATTCTGATTTGGTGAATTGGTGAATTTCTAATTGGTCCATAAGATCTTGAATCCCGAAATCCTACAGGGTGCTCAGCGATTTTTACATTTCAAATTCCCTGACTTTTCCTTGTTTTCCATGACTCTTTTCCAGGTTTTTCCAGATCTATCTGTTATTAATATACACAATGTACACTCCTTTTGTCAAGTTAACTTTTATTGATTGAAAACTACACAACTTTTAAATTAGTATATGTATTTCGATACAAGTCAAGCGCTGTCAACGCACTTTTCAGAGGCTAGGGCGAATTTTTGCAGCACGAGGCGACCGCCGCTGGTGGTCGGTCAAGTTTTATCAAATCAAAGAAATTGTCAGATTTTCGGGGTTTAAAGGAAAAGTAGCATGTTTTATTAGCAGAAAAGTGGCTTTTCGTGGCTCGACTGTATTTGTCAAATCTGTAGGCTTGCCACGAAAAGACTCACTTTTGTTCCTAATAAAACAATTTACTATTTCTTATTATTCTTATGATAATAATATATACCTACAGATTATAAATTAATATAAGACAAATAAATATTTTAATATAGACTTTTTTACAATGGAGTTACAGAATATTATTTGATGTATCTTCTATGATTTCTGTAATAGTAGTTGTTGAAAGTGTATTAGACGGTATTAATGAAATGATTGTCCGCTTGAGATCGTCACTGTCGCTCATAGTTAAACTCAATAATACTCTGTCACTTTCTTATTCATTTTCGCACAGGAATAATATTTTATCAATTTGTGAATTGACATTAAGGCGAAACGCTCAGTCGCCTCAACTTTGGAACCGAATTACGGCTTTCAATGTTAGCCTATCTTAACGTATTGGGCATCAAAATTAGTAAAAAAAAAACCTTCATCACGGCAAAACGTTGTTTGTTCAGAAAAAAAAATTATTGCCAAAATGAGAAGCCATTTTTTTTTTTTTAACAAACGTGTTGGTGCTTGATTTTTACTGATCTCAGTATTCGGTAAATGCAAGGTGTTTTTAAAAATATTGAAAAATAAATTTGCAAATTGTCCCCAAAGTTCGCTAGTTTCAAGCAATGTTGGCGTGATTCAAGGTAACACAGGCCCCGCCCCTCAGCGGCAGGCAGACGTGTCGACGGCTGACGGTATTATATTTTGTGTGTGGCGCAGCTCGTTCTTAAAAAGATAACAAAAAAGTAAAGTAAACAAAAGCGGGCCAGTCGCCTTAACATATACAGGCGTTTTAAAACTCTGCAGCTTTTCTATAGAAAGCATTCCATTCGTAAAAAACAGACTTACTTAGGACACGCGCTCCTCGCACAAACGTACGAAAAGAGAGTGCGTACGGAGAGGGGACGTCGTACCGTTTTAAGTGACGACATTCGAATCGGCTTTACTCCCATGTCGCGGCTAAAGATGTTACGCATCAAAATTCCCGAACTATGGACTAATTCCCCGAATACGGATGCATTTATTCGGCAATTTCCAATTCCCTGACTTTTCCAGGTTCTCCAGGTTTTCCAGGTCGCTGAGCACCCCGTCCTAACACAATAATTTCCAATCGTGAAAATCTCGAATTGTCAAAATTGCAAATTTTAGATCAACACAATTCAAATATTCAAATTTTGAACTCCAAAATTTTTGAAATTCTGAATTCCTGAATTTTGAAAATTCCAAATTTTGTATGAATGTAATTTTGAACTGGTGGATTTTTAAATTTTCAATCTTGAAACATTTGAAATTTATTTTGAAAAATTGAAATCCTTGAAAATTTCAATTTTAAAGTAGTGAATTTAAACAAGATAAAAAATATTCACGGTTACGTTTACTGTTACAGTTACGTTTGTGTTTGTATTCACATTTATCAAACATCAAGAAATATCAAAACTGAAGGATAAAACGTGAAGGATAAGGACAATATCGTTGAATTTGTACTTTTTCGTAATATTTTGAACATTCGAAATCCTGAATTTGGAAAATCTCTAATTTTGAACCACAGGCCCCTTATTTTGTAAAATTTGAATCGTTGAGTTTGTACTTTCTTGATTTGCGAATTTGAAAATTTTCTGATTTTGAAATTTAAAATTTTTCGATTTTAAATTATAGAAATCTTGATATATCTTAAATTTTGAATCAGTTAAATTGTAAATCGAATAATTTGTAAATGCTGAATCCTTGAAATCCTTAGTTCCTGAATTTGGAGTTTTGCAATTTTTGAATCAATGAAATTTTGAGTTGGTGAATTCGGAGAAGTTCAGTCAATATGAAGTCTCGAATTCTTGAATTCGCAAATTTTAAATCTACCTTCAAGGCAAGATTTGGCAATTTTGATTCAATGAAATCTTTCTGCGGTAGTAAATTTTGAGTATAAAATCTTGAATTCCGAAATTCTAACAGTTTGAAGCGTTGAAACTGGAACTTTTAAATCTTTGAAAATTTGTAAATTTTGAGTCGACTTAGTTTTTAAGCGTACATTTGGATTTGAAATTTAACTTCAACTTTCGGGCCTTGGGTCGTAATATCTCTGAACGGAGAATGAATGAATCTATAAAGAATTTGGAAAACGAAAATCTTGTATCGTGGAAATCCCGGGTTGTGTTACAGTTTTCTTACAGAAATTCCTAGAAGCACATAAAAGAACACGTATCAATGACGGTACGACAGATGAATACAAGACAAAACTAATGCTATTAATTTATAACTTACGGTCTTTGCACACTAGGTGTGTAAAATTTTTCACCCCAATAAAGTTAATTCCATCAATTGGTGTCAATCTCAACAACTGGAAGATCCGTGAGTCGGCCGTATCAAAGAGGGTCAATTTGTCAATTATTCTCATTAAACTGTTTTTTTCGATTCGTCAAATTGCCCGTCTCACTGAAGACCAGCTTCACTTCCACGATGTGGAAGCTTCTGTTTACCAGCCGGTCCGGTTGCCCACAAATAATGCTGTTTTGAACTGTTGAACTCTGAACTGGTCATCGCTACAGAGCAGGAATTTGTTGGAACCGTGGTTTATCAGATGGAATAAAAGCACTTGTTTAGCTACCGGAGATAAACATCTGTGAAAAATAAAGAACCGGCTGTCCATTGTAAAGCCGGTAGCTGCGAGTAGTCGAGATTTGTGAAATTTATGCTGATCGTGCTGATTTTGAAAGTTATAAAATCTCTCTTATAATGCCGAAAGAAACTTTTCTCTAATCGCCGCATCTTCAGCCCTAATGAAAACAGAAGTTCCCGGAGTAGTAAACGAAAAAAGATGCGTAAGCTTGTGCGTTTCTACCCCGGAGTGAGTGTACGGAGAGCGACCGAAAAGCCATTCATAAAAGATTGTTTACAGTGTTTAAGTTTGTATATTGGTTTAAGACTTGTTTGCTCCATCACCGATCGTTGTTAACTGTACCGCGTCAGATTCGACTTGAGCGTAATATTTTTAGATGTTGCAAATTTCGAAAATACTAGTCTGCAGACTAAACAGACGATGGAATAATAAACCGTCAAGTGCACACACGCGCTGGTGGCAGAACTGGGGCACGAGAGGAAGAAAGAGGTGGTCACCGAATTTTTATCGACCTTAAAATAGATCAATCTGTCTAGGAGTTTGATGATTACATTACTAACTTGTCTTACCGAATTAAAAACCTCAATTTATAAGATGACCTGTGACCTTGAAACCACAGAGGTACATACGAAAAGTCGCTTACAAAATCAATTTTTTCTGTCGAGGTCAATTTGTCTCTTAATTAGTCTAAGCGGTGACCATCAATTTAATTACACAATTAAATTGGTCTGTCCCAATCTTACCAGTTGATATCACGATCGTTGGATACGATTTTGAAAATTTAACATCCAATGTACAAAAGTCCAAAGACACCGTAGATAAATAGAAGAACTAGACGGATGGATTAGACACAGAATGGAACGAAAATTGTTGACCTGTCTTAAATAACTTGCTAATTAGTATTTTTTGCCAAAATTACATACTTGTTGTCACTTAAGTTTCCGTACTAAAAAAGACATCACAACATTTTTAAATTCAGACGGCAAAATTGCCCCATTAAGTCATTATTACGTTCGAAGTGATGTCAGAATAATAACATTGCTGTACCCTAATTCATTGCTCATTTTCTTCTTCTATTTGACATACGCTGGCAAATTACCGGGAACTGGTACAATCTTCCTCTGCTATCCATGTTTCAGGTTAATTTTCTGGACTGATGTGGTCAATTTCTTCTAAGATTGCTGTCAGAGCTATATTAGTTTTCTCGATGGTTGATTACTTCCTTGATATTACAAGCACCGAGCGAAGGTTCAACTCTTTGGTACATAATGAAGTCCTCGATCTTCATTATGGCAATCAATGTTAATTTCGTTACTTGAAAGTAGTCGTGGAGCTAATAAATGGTTTTAAGCATGATGCAATAGTCAGTACTTTTGAAACTAATAAACGTCGTAGAATCTGTTTTTGTTTATAGTTTTAAAACGACATGCGGTCTGGCGATATACATCGGTGGCAGACGGGTATATTAAGCAATAAAATTAATGGAGACAGCGGAAAAAATTATACACAACAAAACGTGGTTCATCGCCAATTCTTACAAACAGAAGTGAAATTAATTACATACTACCAATTGTATAATAGAATAGCTCGGCTAAGAAAAATGTTTTCTCGCATTAGTGTATATTAGATTAAAAATAATTAGACTATTACTATTCGAATAAATCGTAACACTCGCCTTCTGCTCCTGTACAATTGAGGCTAAAAAGAGAGTGTTTCTGATATTTGAAATTATGTTATGAAAAAAAGACATTATTTTATGGGCTCCAAATCTATAAGATTCCTAAGAATGTCTCCATGCTATTTTAAAATATCATCAAAAATATGCTGGAGGCGCTGCTCGTACTCACATGCCCCAAGAAGTCAGCATCAGTCTCCGATTGTTTGTTTTCGCCATTCCAGTCTTTTTGACATTATTTTATAAAATTAAAATATATCCATAATTATACATAGACTCCTCAGAGTATCTTTCCACTCTTTTAAAATATCGTCAAGAATTATGGAGGCTCTGTGCAATCTTAAAATCCCAATAAAGTCAACTCCTATCTAGGACAATTTATTTTTCCTGCTTCAGGTCTTTTGAACATTATTTCGCTAGAATCAGATCCATAGAGACTACAAAGACCGTTCTTCCGCTATTTCAAAATAGCATACAAATGGTGGAGGCGCTGCTGGTACTTACATGTCCAAAGGACTCAAAAACGATCTCGGATTGTTTGTTTTTTCCATTCCAGTCTCTGATATTATTTAATAAAATTAAAATATACACCCCTGAGAGTATCTTTCCACTATTTCAAAATATCCCCAAAAATGATAGAGGTTCTGAGCAATTTTAAATTCCCAATAAATTTGAAAAGTATCTAGAATGAGTTATTTTGTTTGATGCGAGGCTTTTGACATTATGTCATTAGATCCACATCCATATAAACTACAAGGACTTTAAAATATCAGCAACAATGATGGAGGCGTTGGTCGTACTTAGGTGCGTGCCTAAAGAAGTCAAAAGCAATCTCAGATTGTTTGTTTTCCCTAGTCTTCATGACATTATTTTACATTTAGATAGACTCCAAGAGTGTTTTTCTATTGCTTCAAAATATCATCCGAAATGGTGGAGGATCTGGACACTTTTAAATTCCCAAAAATTCGTAAGCTATCTATAGGATTATTTATTTTGTTTGATTTGAATATTTCGGACATTATTTCATTAGATCCCGATCCATATAAACTACCAGGACTGTCCTTCCGGTATGTCAAAAATTATCAAAAATGGTGGAGGCGCCAAAAGATTTTAAAATCCTAAAAATTCAAAAGCCTCCTTGACCACTTGAAAGCCTCAAAATAAATTTGAATTTGACAAGCTGAGGAGTGAAAAACCTGAGATCTCTAGAATCCGAAATTATCAGAACATGATTAATTGAAGAACATGAGAGCCTCAAGAACTTGACAAACTTAAAACGTAAAAATCATCTGAGAATTGGAGGATCTGACAAGACCAGGAGACCTGAGAATCTGAAATCATCAGAACCTAAAATTCAGATACTTTCAAATAGCTGAAAAATTTAAGCTGCAAGCAGTTAATAAATTAACACATTTAACCCATTTTGAACATAAATATATTAAAGGAAATTAAGACAGATAGATCCACTAAAATTTTGAGTCTGTCCATAAATTTATTATCTGGCTTCGTCTAAATTGTGTCATTATTCCAATTCAGCGATGTGCAAATTTAATTGAAACAGATACCTACACATATTTAAATTTCAATATCGGTGATGAAAATAGAAGCGCATCTGAAATGAATGCTGAAAACTGGGATATGGCAAACACTGTTAAATCTTCATAAGGCAAAATATGGTTCAGTCCAAAAAATACGAAATTAGGATTATCATTTAATTGCGCTCTGTAGAAGTCAATACAAAAAGTCCATAATATGTGACTGGGGCACATTTGCATTCGTCATTCCCAAGGATTTATCGGTTTTCACTAAATGTTTAATTGCAAGCTATTTTAGGTTTACCTCCCCTAAATTAAATGTTAAATTAAATTAAAGAAGCGAGCACTGTTTCCGATTTATTGAGGCTTTCGAAAAGCTAATGCATTTTGCAGACCATATTAAGCGCTGAATTTTTCAGAGAAAATTTAATTTTATAGTTTGTGCTTTTATAAGATTAGCATTGTGACCACTTGTTGTGGAGTGCCTTTCTGAATCCATTTTCCTGTCACATGATTGGTAAAAATTGAAAACCTGAAGAACTGAAATCTTTGTAATGATTGTGGAAACCCGGATGACGTCATCAAAGTGCTCGAGGTGGTCTGGGATCGCCTTCTAGAGAATTCGGTACCTGTCAATAAAAAAAGTCGCCTGGAAAGGTGTGGTCACAAAATCGGAAGATCTTACAAACTGAGGGTACACCAGTGACAGAGGAGCATTTGCCTTCCAAGTTTCAGATAATTGTGTTTCTTGTAATGACCCGACCTTGACGCACCAAAAAACCAACTTGTCGGTCCAAAAAAAAGTATGCGTATCCCGAGCTTCCACTCAATTTAAAATTTCATCAAATCCGGTTGAGTGGCTCCGTTTTTATAAGGTGGACGAAACCACACCGCATCATCGATTCTTGATCAGACGACGTCGTTAGACTTCATCGATCCTCTGCGGAGCAACTTTAATAGTTCCGTCTAGACGCTCGTATCGGATTTTTCGGGGTCGGCCCTTCGTTTTCGACGAGATTTTTGCAGTAAACCTGAACTATTTGCCATAGTTCAAACATTTTGGCAGCAAACAAGCAAATAGTTCTCGAGTTAAAAATATCTGATTCGTACGTCTGATACAGAGAAACAACTCGGGAGCCAACGTACTACATTCTAATACTGGCTACTGAATCCCTCGCTTTTAGAATGTAGGATAAAATATTTATGAAAGCACGTTGTTGCCTGGCATTCTCATTTTTAATCCGGACGAGCAAATCGACACTGCTGCGATTTTTCACGAATGGAAAAGCAGGAAGACGACGAGATTCAAAAGGAGCACGAGGGGTGTCTAATTCTAAGATGAGACGTTTCCTCCATGGCGCTCATTTACGAGTCACTTTTTGCATATTGTTTTATTTATAAGCTGACCCACTTCCCATTTTTCTTACATAACGCGAATTGGACACTCAACGGGAGTCAAGAAACCGAACGGTCCCGTCCAGATCGCAACGGTCCTTTACGTGTCAAGGCTTCTTTCCAATTTTGCAACAGGTCGGGACGTTCGTTGCCACACTCCACCCTTTCTCGCCGGCGTATCACCGCGAAATGTCCAAATCATTGGAACCCATCCAGCCCCACGAATTGGCCTTAACAATATTTTTAAACTTTGCAAAATCAACGAAATCGGCTCGTGGATGAGCGGAATTTTTTCCTCAGGGTTTGATGGCCTGTCTGGTGTTTGAAAATTTAAGTGTTTCCAGCCACGGCTCATGAGGTATCAGGCCGCCCGTATGCACAAGCCGGTAAATAATGTGTGGAATTTAAAATTCAAATCCGGCCGATTTGTGTTGTAATCAGCATTATCGGACCGAAAATGGTAATTTTTCGTGGCACCCACGCATGGACTGCTCCGGAGTTGCAAATGCGGAAAGATGAAGATCGGTGTTTAGCACCTCGGAATCCGTGAGTAACTTTTAATAGGCGAGATTTTGGAAGGAACAATGCTTCTATTGTGGTTTATGAAGAATGTTTGCGGTACCATCTTTAATGAGTAATTAGAATTAAAAGTTAATACTGTTCTGAAGATCCAAGATTATTTGAGTTAGGCTCCAAAAATAATTTGAGATACATTAATTAATGATTATTGAATTGAGTGCCACTTGAGGGAATTTCGAAAATAAATATGTACATATTCATATTTGGGCTGGTTTTGTAGTAAAATTATTAAACAAAATAAAAAGATAATAATAAAAGTATCTGGCTGATTCTGCTGTTTCTTGCATTTCTGCCATGATATGAGCCATATAACGATAACGAAATAGCAACTTTTGCATTTCGGTATTGCGTAGAATTGTCAACTTCATCGTGATAACTCCGCACTAGATGGAGGTAGTTGAGTCGTTCTTTCAACATTATATTTGTCTCGTCGGGCACAATTCACATCGTGGTTTTCCCAAAGGTCTATGAATTCTCGAAATATACTGGAACGAATGTGAAAACCTGCGCACTACATTCCTCAAAGTTGTCTTACAACAACCAAAAGTATTCGATCAATATCCAAAAATATTATCATCAATATACATCATTCTAATTTCTACTTGTATAAATTTATAACAACGCTGACCGCGTTAATTACGAAGATTTTCTTTTTAGGTTGCAGGCTTAGATGGTAGAACATCCCTAGCTAGCCTACATATGACAAAAATAGGAATTAATTCCTCACTACGGCTCGGTGAGCCCACCCCTCGACACCTAGTGGTATAAGAGTGGCGCATCCATCATTCTAGAAACTTTTTTTATTGTTTACACCGTCTGCACCACTCATTATATAATTCGATATCTTCAACATACCTCGAGTTTTTTATGTTCGGGTTTCCCTATAACTCGGGTTCCCCAAATTTTCAGGTTTATTAGGTTCCTTAACTTTTCAAGTTCCCTAAGATCTGATTTTCCAAGATTTCAGGTTCTTCGAATTATAAATTCCTCAAATTATCAGGTTCCCCCAGTACGTAACGTGCGTTTCTAAGCCCTCAGGTTCTTAGGCGATTCAAGTTCCTTCAGATATTCTTCAATATTCAAGTTCCTTCAAATTCTCAGGTCTTATGTTCTCAGATGCTCTACATTCTTAGGGTCCTCAGGTTCTCAATTTTTCTTTCTAAAGTTCTCAGATCCTTCAAATTCTCAAGTTTTGTTTATAAAGTTCTCAGATTCTTTGGTGACCACAAGTTCCTTAGGCTTTCAAGATCTTAGGTTCTTCAAATTCTTAGGACCCTCAAGTTCCCAACTTTCTCCAATTCGCAAAGTTTTCAGATTTTTAAATCCTCAGGCTCCTCCAGTTCTCAAGTTTAGTTTCTAAAGTTCTCAGATTTTTAAGCGGCTCAAGATCTCAAGTTGCTTTCGGTCTTATGTTCTCAGATTCTTCAAAATCCTTAGGTTCCTCAAGTTCCTCTCAATTTCTCTTTCTAAAGTTCTCAGATTCCTAAGTGACCTAAGACCTCAAGTTCCATAGGCTTTCAAGTTCTCAGATTTTTTAATCTCCAGGCTGTTCGAGTTCTCAAATTTCGTTTCTAAAGTTCTCAAGGTTCTTATAAGTAATTCAAGGTTTCAAACTCCTTTGAATCTTAGTTTCTCAGATTCTTCAAATTCTTAGTCCTCAAGTTCTCGTTCTCAAGTTTCGCTTCTAAAGTTCTGAGATACTTAGGTGACTCAAGGTATCTAGTTCCTTAAGAGCTCTTGTTATGTGATTTTTCAAATACTCAGATGTCTCCGGTTCTCAAGTTGCTTTCGGTCTTCTCAGATTTTTCAAATTCTTAGGGTCCTCAAGTTCTCAAGTTCCCTCAGTTCGCAAAGTCCTCATTTTTTTAAATACTCGGTTTTCAAATTTCGTTTCTAAAGTTCTCAGGTTCTTATAAGTGATTCAGTGTCTCAAATTAGTTTACATCTAAGTATCTCATATTTTTCAAATTCTTAGTCCTTAAGTTTCCTCCAGTTCTTAAATTCTAATTCTAAAGCTTCTAAGTTCCTTATGATCTCGGATTCTTAGGTTCTTCAAATTTTCAGGTTCCTCCAATTCTCAAGTTGTGTTTTTTCAAACTCTCAAAAAGAAATGTTTTGTGATTCCAACATGTAACTGCTTTATGTTAAAAATGTTACCACTTTACTTTTCCTTAATCTGTGGAAACATTGTCGAAATGAGGTGTCGATGAAACCTTAGAAATGATAACTAGAGGAACCTAAGAATTCGAAGAAGATGAAAATTAGAAAAACCCGAAATCTGAGAAGTTGAGGAACCTGAGGACTTTAGAAATTTTACTTAAAAACTATAGTTTAAAAAGTCCTGTAAACTGAGGAGTTTGAGGACCAACAAAAATTTGAGAAGCCTTACGAAATTGCCACCCTTACGTACTTGGGAAACCCGAAATATTTTGTTTATGGCATTAGTAGCACTTTTAACATTGAATTGACATTTAAAATATAATTCTGTTAAACTTTAACTCTTTGTATAATGATCTTAATCGGACATTGCATGCTCACATTTAATATTCCTGCTGTTTTAGGTTTTTGATGTGAACCTGTGGACGGTGATTTTAGAATGTACATTTTTTTTGCTTTCGAACTTTCACGACTCTCCATTGTGTGTTTTTTTGCTATAAAAGCACGTCTATACGTCGTATAAATTTCAGCTTGAGAGCTTGCGAATTGTCTATGAGAAATTCTCGTCCTCTGCATAGTGTTGAGATAAATTTGAATATCCTAAGGATAACTAGTATCGATATTTCAAGTATCTAATAATTTGCATTTGTTATCTACTGTTTGAGAAAAACTCAGAAAAGCAGTTTCGTTATGCAAAACTGTCTACTCAAAATTTAAATTTTGTTTGTCTTGATGCGTATTGCACACAAAGTGTGTACCTACGTTATTTATGTCCCGAGGAGTACAGCCCATATCTGATGGTGGTGCTGACAAACAATTCAGTTGTAAATGAGTGAATTAATTGTACCACACTATCTGGTTATCTAAATAAATAAGCTATAAAAAGCAAATCTAGAACGAAAAATTCGGCAGCTATCAAATTAAAATTTCTAAGTCTAATTTAAAAAGCAAAAATTTTTGGTATGTGCACACAGTCGGAATATTTTCATCCTAAACGACTTTAACATGCAAAGTAGAGCTCGCTTTATTTCAAACTTATGGTAATTAAATGTCATAAGCTTGACTGATAAGTGTCGATATTCACCAAGGCCATAATTTCATAGCAAATCGATTGTTGACAATCGATGCTGGAACGAAATTAGCGAAACAGATATCCCGAACGACAACAATTTTACACTGGGGTGGACAGCGGAAGGATTGCTGTAATGAGGTCTTTCTAGTCTGGCCCTCCTATTGTACGTACGACTAGCATTAGTTCAAATTTAAAATTGCTTTTCTGGCTTCTGTCGATCAGGAATTGTTTTGACTGTACACCTATTAGTTTTTGCAATCTTCAACGAGCAAAGCACCTGCAGCACCTTCTCGGAAATGCAGCCTTGCACCTAATGAGCATTTTCTCGAGGAATAATAACCAATAAAGCATTGTTTGGTACGTGTCAAATGTCTCAATTTACTATCATGCACTCGGAAAAATTAGTTATCTACGATTCGACATGCACTCGGAATATTACCATTGAAAATTCCAAACATAGGCGTGAAAACGAAGCATGCAATAGTGCCAGGAATACGTAATGTAATTTTTCTTTAACAGCCATTACGGCGCATTAAGTTCACAGTGACACATGAGTTTATCACCAGCTGTGGTTGGTTCAATAAGGAATTCATGTTTTGTTTGTATAAGAGGCCTTTAAAACAGATGTGGGAACACAGAAGTGTAAATACATGTTACTGTTGCATATATTGGATCTGAGGAATAAAAGCAGTATGAGTGATGAATTTCTCATCTCGCTTCTCTCTTATTGACAATTCAACTAATTAGTTACGTGAGACTTACATTTTATAAAATAAGGACGAATCGCGGGTGGATAAAAAATTTGGAATGTTTTCATTGAGTGACGCATCCACCAAAAGTTCACAAGCTTGGTAGGTTTCTCAAGTTTTCAGTTCCCTCAGATACAGGAGGCTTTAAGGTCGCTCAAATTCACCGGCCCCTCAAAATTTTCCTAGTTGTCAGGTTGCTAGGGACCTCAACTTCTCTGGTGACCCAAGATATCAGGTTTCTCAAGGTTTGCTTCAGATTATTCTCAGTTCGCTTGTGTTTCTCAAGGTCGGAGGTACCGTAAGTATGTATTTACAAAATCTCAGGTTCCCCGAGTTCTCAAGATAGTTTTCTCAAGGTCTCTGGGATCCAAGTCTCAAGTTACATTTTTTCAAGTTCTCAAAAATATAAAAATCGGACATCCTGATTGGGTGACTTTCAAACCCAATATTTGAATATATCAGTAAATTCCTCTTCTAAAATTAACAATAATACTTAAAAATTACAAAGAATTAAGTATATATTTTACCATGTACGGCGTACTGTGAAATTCGAAGACTAAAATATCAAAACTCCAAAAATCTAATATATGTAATTTATGTACCAAGATTTTATGTTCCAAAGATTACAATTTTTTTTTGAGTATACAAGATTACAAAATTTTACCGAAATTGTATCTTGTTTATATTAACCCGATTGGGTTGAGGATATGGAATATACAAATGTACAGCGAGACTGTCTTATGATAAAATAACCATTCCTGTTGGTATTTTATATGTATCTACCAACTACCTACTCCTAGCGGAAATATGTATCTACCTCCAAAATTTATTTTTAGTGACGATAGTGTTCGATCAAACCGCACGAGAAGGGTCCAAAATGTGTTGGAAGATGCAAACCTGGAAGATTCGTGTAAGCTCGCTGGATATGAATCCAATCGAGTACGTGTGGAATACGGTTAGCAAAGCAATATTAAGAAGACAAAATCCACCCATAACTCTTCTGGAGCTGATAATAGCAACTGAAGAAGAATGAGAGAATTTCCACATTTTTTATTTGGAAATTTCGGTAAATTACATTTTTGGTCTTAATTCCCCTTTTTATTATTATTTCTTCCATTATTACACTTAAAACAAAACAAAATGTTTGAACAGCATCACAATAGACTAACGAATTTCATAAAATTAATGTCGTACTCCTTCATTCCAAAAATGTGGGGATCCAAAAGTTTTGATGCTGTGTGTATATATGTATAAAAAGACGTAGGTGTTAATGTGAGCATCGATTTCAGTAATTTCAAATTTTTCATTTGACCTGCTGAACGAGGTGCCATTGTTTGTCCCCTATTTCTGACTTCTGTCAAGTACCAAATCTGAATATGTATGTATTTCGATTAATATCTGACAATCTGTCCAGGGTTTGATTAAAGGTCATCTGAATCAGTCGGTATTTTATTGTGGTTTCTATGAGAATTAAAGTATCTACAGTGTGTTCGTAATTATTCATACATCCAGTGGACTTTGAACGTCAAAATTTTCTATCAACATTTTTTGAGAAAATAATGGAACAAAATGGTAAATAGGATATTAGAGAAAATAAAACTGAAACGATATTTTACAGACATACAAGCCGTCATAGACCTAATTGAGAAGGTAATAAATAGTATAGAAAAACAACAGGTAATTCCGGGACGTATCAAAGACACCGTCAGCATAAAAATATGTATAATATAAAAAAAATCGTTCCTGCGTGTCCTTTATTTTATTTTGGAACACACCAAACATCTACTACTTACAGCACGATGATTGACGCAAAACCTGCACAAATTTTCGATTCGAGCAGTTCTTGACACCTGCGAATTCCGACGAATCCCGACTTTGACGTGTCAAGGTTGCGCTTTATTTTGTGTACTGGGTATTGTCGGGATTGTCCGGAAGAAATTAGCAATTGTAATAAAAGGTGCGATTCCTGCGATACCAGCGTCTGTTCATAAAGATAACTCGCCCGTCGTCCCGAATATATATGAATGCGAATTGAAAAGCGTGCGATAAGAATCCGTACGGTCGCCCACGCAAAAGCGACGACTCCGGGCGACCCGGAGCGCAGTCAGCGTGCCGAGTTTGAGGTTATGTGCGGCGGAGATTCCTGCGAGAGCCGATCCGACGCCACCTACTTCGTGTCCTCTCCTGGGAGCCGGTGCCGTCAACGTAGTGATCACCACCACACGAGGCGTCGAGCACTGCGGTGCAGCGGGGGCATAGAAGGCGGAGATGCCGTCGCCCGGGTCCAGCGGGGGCGTAGGGGGCGGCGTGCGATGTAGTCTCGCGGCACGGCCGGCCCGTGGCACTCGCACACCTCTCAACAACTCTCTGGTGAGGACTCGCGGTCGCGTCGCTTCGCTGCGAGGATGGCGGAGCGTCGTCACTTACTGAAGCCTCCACGGAGGAGTCGCGGGCCAGACGGCGGGCCGAGCGGCGATCGGCTCGTCTCGGACCGAGTCGGCGCGCGCCAGGATGGGCAACCGTCGGTTATGTAATATCCCCTACATTATTTACTATAGCATAGCGCACAATGGAAAACATTTAAATATAGAGGCGGGCTGGGCACGGCCGGTTCCGGCAACAGTGCACGTGCTGTCGTCGGCGGCGGCGGCACCCCGATGCACCTGCACCTGCTCGCCGAAGAGGTCAAGACATGCGATTAGCGGTAAACCGGGAGAGGTGACGCAGGCTCCCGTCCTGCGACGCGAACGCTTTGTTTTCACTTGCGTGCCTCGCTATTTACATCGATCAAGGATCGAGAGCGGCGGTGCAATCCTGCAATCCCTGACGGAAGAACAATGCTTTTCATGTGTGTTGTTTATCCCACAAAGGTATGCTCGCTGACGCTGTTCGTCCGCGTAACGCATTTCTTTTGCTAATTACGGACTTGACTGTGACGTACTATTTTTTCATCACACATACTCCACATTCTCTGTAAAAATGGAATTTTGCTCACTCAAGCGCATTGATGGCACCGTTCCCGATGTAAAAGAATGCATTTAAAAATAAGAAATAAAACCATGCTGACAAACTGATGAACAACCTCGCATAAAAATGTTAAATTTTCGCCAAGTAGTCCCACATTTTTCGCACACTTGTAGAATATGCAGCCTGTGGCGACTCGTCGACTGACAGAAAATAAACTAAACAAATAAGAAGAAACTAAAATCTTGAAGGCGAAAGAAACGTCGGAAAATTAATGTAAACCGGTAAGTCAGAAATGACAAATAGTAAATGGGAAATACGGAAGATGTAAATCAGAACCGAAGAATAGAGCATAATAATGAATAACGAACAAGAAACAAAGCGGCTAAATCGGAAATGACAAGCAGGAAATAATGAATGAGAAAGGATGACGACTCAATTGTGAGCAAATCTAATCAAAAATTAAGAACTTTGGAGTGGTTATGAGACACTCCGTATACCTAGTTTGAAAAATTGATATGAATTTAGTGTGATGTCACTAACTTTATCGTTTTCTACTCTTCAAGCGCTTTCATTTGATACTCATATTAAGGGGGTTGAAAAGAAAATGTAATCCGCCATCTTAGATGGGCGGCCATATTGAATTTAGTGTGATGTCATTAACTTTATCGTTTTCTAATCTTCAAGCGCTTTTATTTGATACCAATATTAAGGGGGTTGAAACGAAAATTTAATCCGCCATCTTGGAGCGACGGCCATATTGAATTTAGTGTGATGTCACTAACTTTATCGTTTTCTAATCTTCAAGCGCTTTTATTTGATACCAATATTAAGGGGGTTGAAACGAAAATTTAATCCGCCATCTTGGAGCGACGGCCAGATTGAATTTAGTGTGATGTCACTAACTTTATCGTTTTCTACTTTTGGGGTTCACTAAAAATACATCATAAATACATTGCTTATTGTATTGTCACCAGAACTAAAGGCGTATACACAATTTCAGCTCAATCGGATGTCAATAAGTGGTTCTATATTAGCTTGCAAGATTTGACCCACACATACTAACATACTAACAGGGCAAGTTAAATAAAAGCTTGTGAAAGTTACCAAAATACAGAAAAACTTAATCTACAAACAAGGAAACTGGGATAGACAAAGAAACATCGGATGTTAATAAACAAAGCCTACTCGATGTATGCATACACAGGCGCATTTTGTTTATTTTTAACCCGATTTGAGTACATGACACATGAAATAAAATTTTAAAGAGACTTTAGAATGAGTGTTTTATATTTTTCTTACTGTCATTTTTTGACTGATAACAGTCCACTTATTTTTTTCAAATTGCACTGTATACCTAATATGAATCTTTCTTTCTCAGTACACATAATGTCACAACTAGTCATATGTCAAAAAGTAATTAAAAAAATTGTGTAATGAAGATACCGAAATAAACCATCAGCAGTTTATAAAAAAAAAAAATCTTTTGATGAGAAAACTTGGCCCCAAAATATTTTGTTGGTTACAACGAAAATTGTTTCTAGAAGGCGTCGATCAAGTCTGGGACAGCACACATGCAATTTTGGAACCACAATAGATGTTTTATTCTCTTTTTAGGTTACTTGTTTCTATTTATTATTTCTTTCTTTTTTAAAATTGTTCGTATCGCAAAAAGTATTCTCTGTAAGAATGAATAGAAAAATATATACATATACTGCAATACTCACTGTCTCAAATCCCACTCCAATTTCTCAAGTCTTAATTCTTAGTCCATGAGACTCTTACTTTCTCCATTTGTCGATTGAATTTCTCAGTTTCTCAATCTTTCAGTACCTCAGTTAATTAATTTCCCCGTTTCTCAGGTTCTCAGTGTCTCAGTCTTTCATGTGCTTAGTTTCTCAATTTCTCAGTCTATCACACCTTCCATCTCTCAGTATTAATATCTCCTTGTCAAAGTTTCTCAGTATCTCAAAATGTTTCACACTGTCTGTCTCAGTGTTTCAGTTACTCAGTTTTGTGTATCTCAGTTCTTACTATTTCAAATCCCAGTTGCCAATTTATCAGGACTTGATTCTTAGTTCATGAGACTCTTACTTTCTCCATTTGTCGATTGAATTTCTCAGTTTCTCGATCTTTCAGTATCTCAGTTAAATCATTTTCCAATTTCTCAGGTTCTCAGTGTTTTTCACTCTATCACTCCTTCAATCTCTCATAATCAGTATAAATATCTCCTTATCAATGTTTCTCAATATCTCAAAATTTTTCACACTGTCTTTGCCACTTTCTAAGGGATGTTGTCAAAGTCTGCTCAGCGAGAAAGACACATTCTAATGGAGTGTTATCAAAACAAAAAGAAAGAGAGACTTTCTAAGGAGATGTTGTCTGAACGACCAAGAAGAAAACTTCTAGGGGGATGCTGTCAAAAGATGCAAGAAAAAGACATTTTCTAGGGGGACATTGTGAAGAGAAACATCAAAGAAAAACACTTCCTAGGGAGATGTTGTCAAAACGACCAACAGGAAAGACACTGATGTTGATGTCGCAGGAAGACGTTTTCTAAGGGGATTACAAGAAAAAGGAAGAGATATACATTCTAGGGGGACACTGAAAAAACAAACAATAAAGACGGCAAAGAAAGAACTTTAAATTAAGTTTTTAAAAGCCATGAGGGATTTGAGTTTTGCAGATGTTTAAGACAATATGAAGATGAGGCAGAGAATGAAAATAAGGAGGAAGAGAAATAAGACATTGAGTAAACACTTCTCGTGGAGTAATTCCTTTTTTAATTTATACAAGGTGTTATGGAATTCACTGCAAATACTGAAACTGATAATAAAGCTCTCATCATTTTCAACAACTTTTCAGAAATTTTTCGAAATCGCATTTTTTTTGACGTTCACTTTCCATATAAATAATTCATTTCGTTCATTAACTGAAATGCCTAATCTTTTTTATCGCAAAAGATAACAAAAGTTTTTTTGTAAAAACGCGAATACAACTCGTACTGAACAGTCACAAGTTTCAATTTCAAGCACCTGTACCGACTTGTGGCATACACGAGCCGAAGGCGAATTGAAAACATACTATATTTTTTTACGACGATTCTAACCACCTGTTTAAATTCTTTTATATCTTAAACTTTTATTCTCAACCAACTACAACAATAGACAATAAATCATAAAATTTTCATTCCCTATCTTAAATTGATGATAATTCAAGTACATAACTTGATGTTTTTTCAGATCTGGTCCTCACTAAACATGAAAACGGGCAAAATCCTCCATATTCAGTCCGCATTCTCGCGAGCCTTATAAAGCCAGCCGCCACCATACCCATCGCCATCTTCAAAGCCCTTATTATCTCCGCCGTAACATCCTCCGAGAAGCCGAGAATCAGAACGTTTTTTTCCGCCGTTAATTGAAGAGGAATAATGTAGAAATTTGTGATGTGGTGAGTAATCCTGCGTTAGAAACATCGTAACGACGGCAGTAAAGTTTTATGGGGTCTAGTCTCGCCATCCTCGGCAGCCAGGAGGAGAAAGTCATCGTCTCGGTGGAAACCTCCGCTCTCCTATCTGATACAAGATAAATGTTATTTCAGTTTTGTATCCAAGAGATCATTTGCTTTACATGCATACGGCATCATCGGGCGTCTGGACGACTTTTTCTAGACGGATTCCAGATTCTTTTCATCTGGATTATAATTGCCATGCCGGCAGTCTGCGGAGCGAATTTGCTTGGTTGGCACTATTATGCCACAAAGTTCTTTGAGGGAGATTTGCATCGCTTGTTTCGACGAGGGCAGTCTCTTCGATAAGATGGGGTCGGTGGGGGTTTCGCACAATTACGATAGACGAGAATGTCCCCGAAAAATCGCACTGCGTGAACCTTTTAAAACAACACGTTCGGTTGGATCGCATTGGATGGCCACGATTTATCGATTTACTGACTGATTCTCAACAAGCCACCAGACATCAATGCTGCATTGACAGACAAATCTGAGTGTAGGAACGGACTTTAATTTTGTTCTCCAATTGTGTGTTTATGATGAACAGATGATAATACAAGGGTGAAAAGTTATACGGGTGAAAGACATATTCATCGACGTCATACCGAAATGACTTCAGGAGTGATGGTGTTAAGGCATTGCATATGAATGCTGAATATCTTTAATTGCTCTTAGGAGAACTGTTTCAGCACAACGTTATACCGACATTGTGGTACGTTCAATTTTGTTACCATATCTTCGGCGAAAACAACACATTCCAACAGGACAACGCGAAACCCCATACGGCATCGAGGACAACGACATTTATGTTAAGGTCTCAACCTGGCCGTCACGTTCAGCGGACTTCGAAAGTTTTCACGTGTGAGGTGCATTTTATCGCAAACAAGCAAACTTTTGAAAATTTTGCTTGTATATTGTATTGATCTGCAATTTCTTGTGTCAACACATACCCTTTTCATACCCTTTTTTCATTATGCTAGTTTGCAGAAACTTTCGGTGCATAGAGATTATTAGTTATTGTTTTTCTTATCATAGGCGTTTTGTTTCAGTTTTAGCATCAAACACAGTAATTTCAGATGCACTGAATCTAGTCAAATAAGAAAATAAAGAAATCTACACCGCGGAATGAAAATGAGAAAGCTGCAAAATTTGTATGGACCCTTGTTGACGTTCTAAAGACGGGCTGAAAAATCTCATATCCCGATTCCGCTAGTCCAGATATTAAAATGTTAACGGAAATTAAATGTTAGTTCAACGTTAAGTTACAGTTCTGATATTTTTTTAACAAATCCTTTCGGAAACCACTAAACTCCGGCCACTCACCGAATATTCATCGGTTTTCTCCCGCCTGCTTCACCTGCTTCTCTCGGAAATAATTGGCGCTTTCGGATCGGTCGGGTCGATCCTTCATGATGAAGAGAGCCGCAGGCGGTCAATTGTGCAGACCTTTCGGTTCCCAGAAGGGCTTTCCGCTATAAGATACAGATCGCACCCAATTTCAGCAGGTCTTATTTGCCTACTTCGAAACTCGTCTCGTCCAGCAGGGATCGCACGGTTGGTTGCCTAATCAACCTAGTACATATTTCGTTTAGCGAGCTTTAAATTTATTCTAGTCCTGGAAAATAAATATTTACCGAGTACGCGGAGTAATGTATCGATAGAGATTTAATCTGGAATCGAGGGGAATATAAATTCATTATGAAACTGTCGGGAACTTGCAGAAAAAGGTTTTGGGAGATTGAATTCGGAGTTGAGTTGGGATCGCGATCTGTAGATAGTTATGTAAAATTGTATGGAATTATTTATTTTCATCTGTTGTTCAAAACAAACATGAATTTATACATCAATTATTATTAACTTTGTGATTTTACCTTTTAGTAAATGGAGGGAACATAATGAGAAATGTTTGCTAAACAACATATTATACAGTTTTCATCACAATTTATGAAGGAAGTAGAAAATAAGATAATATACTCATAAAGGAAGAAGTGAACTACTGCTAAAAACGGTTTGTGAAAGCGTGAAAAAATCATAAAACATACAGAATAAGCACAATAACATCATTAATCATCACAAATCCAACCCTACTAACTTTGTCATCATATTCGAAACGATAGTTATTAGATCACCGAAAAAATAACAAACATAATTCATAGGAATATAGGAAAAACATAACTGTCGCAAAAAACCGCAACTTCAAATTGATATGAACGACCATAAATAATAAAGTTGTTATGAGATAAACACAAAACTCTGACTAAAGCCGGAATAGAACAAAAATGGTTGGTCATCATTTCGTTTGTCTACAATAAAAAAGAATCCATCATTTTCCTGTGAATCAGTTGTTTTTCTTAAAAAAAAAACTGGTCAGTTTTAATACTTTGAAATCCTTCCGTGAATTAAATCCCTTAAAAAAATTTCATTAGGGGTTCCCCCATAAATTACGTGAGACGTTTTTGAAGTTACACTTCTTTAGGTCCGTTATGAAATAAACATTTGTGAAGCTCTTTTCATGGACCTCCAAGTGGAAAAAAAGTTTGTGGATGAATTGCTCAGCCGTCTGGTCTGCAATTTACAGACCAGAAGAATGTTCTTAAATCCAGGTGGAGTAAATTTAAATTAAAAATTTAAATATATCTAAGTCGAACTCCACAAACTTTAATGGGCGTAAAATTACAAATGGAACATGTTCTTCTGCCATCATCAGCCCTTAAAGAATATAAAAAATTATAAATGAAACATGTTCCATTTGTAATTTTACGCTCATTAAAGTTTGTGGAGTTCGACTTAGATATATTTAAATTTTTAATACAATTTACAGATTTGTTGAAATAAATACGGATCCCTTTTTCAGATTTGGTGCGATTTGTACCCAAGCTCCCAAAATCAAGGATATTTAAAATCACCAACAGACACATTTTTGAGAAATCGATTAATGGCTGCAGAAAAATTACGCGGAATCGCTCATGCAAGAGAGTCCATTTCCCCAGAAGAACAGCAGGGTAATAAAGACACGTGTAGTTAAATATTCGGGTAATAAAAAATAAACTACAAAATACATATTCCGCTTTTGTTGCACCCCTGACGTAAAACCGGACAGAAGGAAGGGTAAAATGAAACACAAAGACTATGAATACAATGAATAGTGTTACTTTAATTCGTCCCCTATCCAAAAGAAGCAAGTTTCAAAGTTGTATGCTTTATAATATGTAATAGCTGAGAACTAATTATCCTCTTTTTTAATCAAACATGCAATTGAAGCACTGGTTGTAATAAAAATTAAAAGATAAAATTGGTTTGCAAGTGTTGAAAAAAAAAGGATGTAGATGACGTCAATTGCCCCATAAACAATCTTCAATATATAGGAAGTTAAATTCGTTTTATATGTGTTATACCAGAACAAAGAGTATTTGAGATAATAGCCTGCGGTCCAATAAATCCAGAACCCCTATTAAATATTACCCCATAAAGTTTCACAATGAATTTGTTAGATCGCTGGCATAAAAAGAGTAAATATGATGAGACACTGTTTACCAGCTGAAAAGGGATTTTTTTAAAATCTAAAAAATATTGGTTCTCGAGTTATTCTTAATGTTTTATGATGATTAAATGGACTATCGTTTGTTGTATTCGTAAAATTTGTAGAATGGTACAACTTTTGAGTATATATATTAATCGTTGAACATGAATCGAGTGGTATTAAATAAAACCGTGTAAACTGTAGTTTGATTTTTCGAAAAAATCGATTACCACATTGATTTATCGATTTTTAAAAACGCAGAAAGTTAGAATCTTAGACCGATGCGTTTACGAAAGTCCAAATTTTTTGTTTCTAAAAAAAATTGAAAATGAATCGTTAATTGTCAGAAAAATTTGGTTGAAACGTTCCGTGTAAAAACCAAACCATTTAGGCAAGTACTAAGTAGAGGAATCGAAAAATTCGTTTCAATAATTTTCCAAGCGGTTGGTGTCGCCATCCATAACAGATTGATACATAACAGTCCTATGCCTATCGCAGCACAGTTCCGGCACAGTATGGCGCTAGCCAGCGCTCAGTTCATGAAAACAAAAGGGCCGAACTAGATATAAGAAACGCCGAACACACATCTTGAATGTTGGCAGTTCTAAAAAAAATACTTCTTTGTGGTCAAAAAGACCGCCATCGGTTTTCCAGGAACTTTTCAGTGTGCCGTTAAAAAACAAAATAAAAAAATTAATAATGCCATTTACAAGAGTACAGAAGCTGAGAACAGTCTTGACTGCAGTAGGCTTTTAGTGCTTTCAAGTATTGTTATTCTTGACTATTATTAGTGATAGTTTTAGTAATATGGGGTGTGTGTGTAATGGTATAACAGAACTTTATCGGGGAAAAGAAGAAACCGGCGACTGGCCCAATTATTTTTCTTTTTAGATTTGTGCAGGGAAAAGTGCCTACAATCTTTTATCTAATTCTAGAAAACTCAGTCACCCTAAAGAATTAGCTCCTAGCCGCGAGTTTATTCTCCAGCTGCTCAAGCTTCTGAATTATTTGTAAGGTATGTGAAAAAAATATCCATAGTAGGATCCCTTTATGTCAAGTAAGTGAAAAAATACATTAGCAAATTCACTAAAGCATGTAAAATAAGCACCGTTTGCAATTTTTAGGTTCTTTTTGACGAAGAATTCTGGACTGAAGAAATGTTCCCGTGGTTGAAGTTTTTCTATTTCAATTGTTTTTTGCCAGAATTGCTGGATCCAATACAGCAGAAAAGAAAAAAAAAAAGAAATCCATCAAGAAATGAACAATCAACTTTTGGGATCATTAGAAATTACTAAAATAAAGTTCACAACAATTAACGTGTTTTTGCTCCATATTGAGACATAATATAATTAATCTGTATTTGTTCAATAAATCAAAAACAAAATTTAGATATTACTATTACACAGGTTTGGTACTCAACTAAAAATGTTATTTACCTTTTGCATTCTATATTATGGCATTTTATAAAATTACGTGTAACCAAAGTTATGGTGGCCACTTGATTTTTTTCCTCACTTTGTTATATATGGTTGTTTTTGGACTTTTTAGCAGTTTCAGAAAAAACTTATTACAAATTTTTGAATTTGTTCATACAAATGTTGTATGCAACTGGTTTAATAATGTAATTTACTGAATCGCATTCTTTATGAATACCGCAGCTCGCTTCGCTCGCTGCTATATTCTAACACATTACAAACTGAAGAATGCTACTATATTCAGTAATTTTATTCAAAAACACAAAACTGGGTTGATTATGTAATTTACTGATTCCCATTGTTTATTAATACCAGCTCGCTTCGCTCGCTCATTCTAACTCGTAACAAATTGAAGAACGAAATAATTTTCTACTATTCATAAACAAGACGAGTCAATAATTTCCCATTACAGCCGAGTTTCATACAAGATTTTACATATGTTCCTTTTGAGTTGTTTGAAGTCGTTCTTTTTGCTTGTAACGATTTTATAATATATGAGTGAGCGAAGCGAGCTACTATTCATAAACAAGACGACTCAATAACTTCACTTTTTTTTTGGGGTATTTCATTAATACTGTGACGTTCTCGAAGAATCGGGAGTGATGATTTAATCGTAAATCCGTAGGATCGCGAATATTCTATTCTCGAAGAGACCAGAAGCGGCTTCCCGCTTTAAATAGGACGGGAGAACGACTGCGGCATGATCAGTATGATCAGTATAGTCGAATCGCGTCGATGAAGAAGTGCGAATAAGCTACTTAATCCGTGTGACTGTTAAAATAAATAATTGTGCTGTTATAACTGTAAATAGACTAGTGTTGAAATAAATTGTACATAGTTTGTTCAAATAAATAGTTTTGTGAACCCGTGAACGCTACATTGGTGTCAGAAGTGGGATTAATTAAATAAATACGAAGATGGCAACGAAGAAAGTTATGTTGAAAGAACTGAAGGTCGCAGAGCTGAAGAGGGAGCTGGAGGAACGTGAGTTGGAAACATCTGGAACAAAATCGGTGTTACAGAACAGGCTGATTGAGGATCTTGAAAAGGCGGGCGAAAATCCTGAAATATATTTGTTTGAAGTTTCCTGCGACGTAAACACTATGCTACAGAAGCTCCTGGAGAATTCTACAAATTTAGAGCAGAAACTTCAAGAAAGTAGACAAGAACTTCGAGAAAATTCTACCAGTTTAAAACAAGAACTTCTGGAAAATTCTACAATTCTAGAGCAAAAGCTTCTCGAAAATTCTATCAGTCTAAAACAAGAACTCCTAGAAAATTCTGGAAAGCTGGAAGTGAAAATTGGTTCGATCGAAGAAAAACTTCTAGAACAATCGGACGGTCTGAGGAATGAATTCAAGGAAAGTCTTCAACACATCTAGAATAAATTCGACGATAAACTAATAGCGATTGAAGAGAAGCAAAGAGAACTTGAGACTAAATTTTCGAATTTAGGGCACATTGAAGGTCGTGAACAACAGACGACAAGTGGTTTGATGGAAGTTTCCAGAATACGGATGCAACCACCAAGCTTTGATGGTAAATCTCAGTGGTCCAACTACATTCTGCAGTTCGAAGCAGCAGCCGCAGCCAACGCTTGGAGTAATGCCGAGAAAGCCATGGCCTTGATATTGGCACTACGGGGTGACGCAACCGACGTGCTACAGACAATCCCATCAGAACAAAGGGCAGACTATGGACAGCTTGTGAAGTGCTTGGAGATGCGCTATGGACAGACACACCTTGTGCATGTATATACTTCTCAGTTGCGAAATCGTTGCCAGAAGCCAACGGAGTCTCTACAAGAGTTTGAAGCAGACATAGCACGCTTGGTTCGGCTAGCTTTCCCGGACGCTCCAGACGATATGATGGAAAGAATCGCTGTGCAAAATTTTACAGACGGCATTCGAGATGGTGACACTAGGCAGGCATTGATATTAGCCTGCCCAGCAAAATTAGCTGATGCTCTAGCTCGGGCTTTGGAGTTCGAAACAAGTAAAGCCGGTTTGAGAAGTCAAGCCCGAGTTCGAACCATTGAAGAAGAAGCTACAAATGGAATCGAAGAAAAAATAGAAGCAACAGTTAGAAGGGTTTTAAAAGATATTGTGCCCAAAGAAAAGAAGAGAGTCATCACATGCTGGAACTGTGGAAAAGAAGGTCATGTCAGGAGCCGGTGCCAGGAAAGGTCTAGGAGACTACCGACTTCATCGAGGTCGGAAAACTAAATAAGGTCGTGGCAAAGGGGCAACCGTCGACCTGCCATCAGCATGCCCCAAAAGCAAGCGTTGCATCTATAACACATCAACCTAACAGCGCATTCGTGGATGGGTTTCTGGATGGAAAACCATGTTCGCTGCTGGTGGATACAGGAGCGACGAAGACGATTGTAAGGCCCAACGTTTTACACACCGACAAGGACATACTACCCACAAATTGGAGACTTTGTACCGCTACTGGGGATTCGGCTACCACCCACGGAGAAGTCAACGTCGTTATCACAATTGGGAGTACCGCTTTCCATCACAAGGTACTGGTAGCAAATATCCAGGATGAGGTAATACTTGGAATGGACATTCTGGGCAGTAAGGGCTGCGGATTAGACTTCGAACGTGGCACGTTGAAAATAAATGGAGAAGAGGTCGTACTACACCGAACTAATGAGGAAGCCATTCGTGTGATTTTGACTGAAGATACTTCAATACCTGAACGGAGTGAAATGATTCTGGAAGCTCGGGTGGATCACAAAGATGGAAAGAGAAACATCATGATGTTTGAACCCAGATGTAGTGACAATGAGATAGGACGAGGATTGGTACTGGGCAAAAGTTTGTTGCATACGTCTGGTGTAGTACCAATAAGAGTGATGAATGTCAACTTCTACGCTCTGACCCTGAAGAAAGGCACTATATTAGGGTATTGTTCTCCTATTTCATCCATCATCCGCCAAATAAGAATCACTGAAGAGCCACAGAAGAGGATTGCACCCGAACTAGTCAACCTGGTCAAGACATCGTCGAGGGAACTTAATGACACCCAAAGAAAGCAGCTTAAAGTACTCGTCAGCCGTTATCAGGACATCTTCGATACCGGAAAGGGCAAAAGAGGCAGAACCGATGTCATCAAGCATCAGATCAACACTGGGGATGCGTGCCCGGTTAGACAGCCTGCTAGAAGACTACCTCTTGCCAAGAAGGAAGAGGCCGACAAGATCATTCGGGAAATGGAGGAAGAAGGAGTGATTGAACCATCCAGCAGTCCATGGGCCTCGCCTGTTGTTCTAGTTAAGAAAAGGATGGATCAACTAGATTCTGCGTGGACTATCGTCAACTGAACAACGTGACGAAAAAGGACAGTTATCCACTCCCCCGAATTGATGATACCCTTGATACCTTGGCGGGTTCGAAGATCTTCTCGACATTGGACTTAAAAAGTGGTTATTGGCAAGTTGAATTGGCACCTGGAGACAAAGAGAAAACAGCATTTACTGTTGGCACAGGCCTGTGGCAGTTTACTGTAATGCCGTTTGGCCTTTGCAATGCTCCTGCAACTTTTGAAAGATTAATGGAGACGGTGCTGAAAGGATTATCGTGGAAAACTTGCCTAGTGTATCTGGATGACATTATTGTGGTCGGAAAATCATTCGAAGAGCACGTGAAGAATCTAGAGGAAGTGTTTCAACGCCTTCGAAATTCTGGACTGAAGCTTAGTCCGAAGAAATGCCACTTGTTTAGAAAAGAAGTGCAATATCTAGGGCATGTAGTCTCAAGTCAGGGTGTCGCCGTCGACGATCAGAAGGTCAAGGCCGTGAAGGAATGGCCAACGCCTACAAACAAGCACGACTTGCGCAGTTTTCTCGGTTTATGTACTTACTACCGCCGGTACGTACCAGGATTTGCCAACATTGCTAAACCGTTGACTAGGCTAACTGAGGGCGAAAGAAGGTTCCAATGGGACGAAGATTGCAAGGAATCGTTTGGCCAGCTGAAGAACGCACTGATCAATGCACCGATTTTGAGTTATCCGTTGCCACAAGGAGAGTTTGTGTTAGACACAGATGCTAGCAACGTGGGAATAGGCGCTGTATTGTCCCAAATACAAGAGGGGCGAGAGTGTGTCATTGGTTACTTCAGCAAAACATTGTCAAAGCCAGAACGAAATTATTGCGTTACTAGACGAGAACTGTTGGCCGTCGTGAAGTCCGTAGAGCACTTCTATAAATACCTCTACGGAAGAAAATTCTTGTTGAGGACGGATCATGCAGCGTTGAAGTGGCTTCTAAACTTCAAGAATCCCGACGGACAAGTAGCCAGGTGGATCGAGAGACTGCAAGAGTTCGACTTTGATACGGTACATCGTGCTGGTATAATCCATCAGAACGCCGATGCGCTATCGCGAAGACCGTGTCCAGAAAACTGCAGTCACTGCCGACGTGCTGAGGATAAGGACCTCTCCGTTCGAAGGACGAAAGTTATAAACGAACGCTGGAGCCCTGAAAGGATTCGAGAAGACCAGGAGAACGACCCGGACTTGCTGTTGGTACTAGGATGGAAGAACGAAGACCGGAGACCGACGTGGGAACAAGTTGCGCAATACTCACCCAGTGTGAAATCGTATTGGGCTCAGTGGAATTCCATTGTCGTGGAAGATGGAGTCTTGAAAAACCTGAGGGTCAAATAGAGAGAAAACAACTGTTGATCCCCAAAAACAGAATTCCGGAAGTTCTGGAGGAACTCCATTGTGGAGTAACAGGTGGACACTTGGGAGTGTCAAAGACCCTTGGGAAGCTGCGGGAAAGGTTCTACTGGGTGAACTGCAAGGAGGATGTTAAGGAGTGGTGTAAGAAATGTGCAACTTGTGCACAAAGTAACGGTCCACAAAAACGCAGGAAGGCTCCGATGAGACAATACAACGTGGGTAGTCCATTCGAAAGAATTGTCGTAGACATTGCTGGTCCGTTTCCCCAAACAGATGACGGAAATAAGTACATTGCTGTAGTTATGGACTATTTCAGCAAGTGGGTGGAAGCATATGCCATTCCGAATCAGGAAGCTGCCACAGTTGCCGATGTAATTGTGAAAGAGCTTATCTGTCGATTTGGTGTGCCGTTGCAACTACATTCCGACCAAGGTAGAAACTTTGAATCCGCCTTGTTTCAGAAGATGTGCAGCACTTTGAATATTCGGAAGACAAGAACAACACCGCTTCACCCGCAGTCTGACGGAATGGTGGAACGAATGAACAGAACGATAAATCGATACTTGTCCAAAGTCGTCTCTGACCATCAAAGAGATTGGGATCGTTACCTTCACCTATTCCTCATGGCATACCGATCATCCGTTCATGAGTCAACCGGACAGACACCAGCTAGCATAGTGATGGGTCGCGAATTACGTCTTCCCTGCGATTTGCGATTTGGGTGCCCACCGGGTGAAGACCTAGCTGGCGACGACTATGTCACCGAACTGCGAAGAAGGATGGAAGACATTCACTATCGGACACGCTTAAACATCCAGAGTGCTAGCGATCGGATGAAGGATACCTACGACATCAATGCTGACAGAGGTGGATACCAGCCAGGCGACTTGGTGTGGTTGTACAACCCACGACGACGCCGGGGTTTGTCTCCAAAGTTACAGACTTCTTGGGAAGGGCCGTACGAAGTTCTTAACCGAATTAATGATGTCGTTTACCGCATAAGGAAAAGGCCACACGGAAAACCCAAGATCATCCACTTTAATCGTCTATCACCATACCATGGAACCAACGAAGACCGTCAGCAAGGCCAGCAAGTGCGGCAATTGATGCCAGTGGAAGACTTGTCATTTGAAGAGTTTATGTCTCTGCATTCTGGAAGTTATAAGTCCCGATTTGGAATCACCCAAGAAGTACGTCAAGACATTTTTAAAGCTCCAGCAGACTATTCACTAGTCCATTGTGTGTCTCAAGATGTGGACATGTCGAGAGGGATCGCCACTGTGTTCAAAAGGAAGTTTGGTAGACTCGATGAGCTTCGGAAGCAAAACCCACAAGTTGGAGGGTTACTATGTCTGGCAGGCGCTCGGCAGAATTCACGAAGGAACATCTTCTATCTAGTCACGAAACAATTCACGTTCGAGAAGGCTACCTACCAAAATGTTTGGGATACCTTATGTGTGTTGAGGGAGACCGTTCTCTCCCAAGGTATCAGGAGATTAGCAATTCCGAAGATCGCCTGTGGATTTGATTGCCTGGATTGGAGGCTAGTCCGAAGTATGTTGGAAGTGCTCTTTCGTTTCACGGGAGTGGAAATCTTAGTGCATTGCTACAACCCAAAAAGGCCAACGAACTGGAAGACTGTCGATTGTTACTTCCATAGAACGTCTGGGTGCAGAAAAGGAGCAAACTGCAGGTTTCGCCACCATGAGACTGCTTTGACGTTTCGGGACGAAACATCTTTAAGGAGGGGGCAGTGTGACGTTCTCGAAGAATCGGGAGTGATGATTTAATCGTAAATCCGTAGGATCGCGAATATTCTATTCTCGAAGAGACCAGAAGCGGCTTCCCGCTTTAAATAGGACGGGAGAACGACTGCGGCATGATCAGTATGATCAGTATAGTCGAATCGCGTCGATGAAGAAGTGCGAATAAGCTACTTAATCCGTGTGACTGTTAAAATAAATAATTGTGCTGTTATAACTGTAAATAGTCTAGTGTTGAAATAAATTGTACATAGTTTGTTCAAATAAATAGTTTTGTGAACCCGTGAACGCTACAATACATTTATCTGAGACACAAAATATTGTATGCAACTGGTTTAATAATGTAATTTACTGAATCGTATTCTTTATGAATACCGCAGCTCGCTTCGCTCGCTCTTATATTCTAACACGTTACAAACTGATGAACGAATACTATTCAATAATTCCCATTACAACCGAGTTTCATACAAGATTTTATGTTTCATTTGTCTTGTTTAAAGTTAAACTGTGTTGACATTTGTAATGTTTCATTTCGCTCCATATATTTAACAACACTGTAGTCACCGTTTGGTGTTATTTCCGTTCTTATTTGGATCACTACTTTTTCCAAAATTCTATGAACTCAAAATTTTTATATTCAAAATTCGCTCATTTTGATACCTTAATTCGATATTTTAGCATTTTCAAATTATAAAAGGATACATTCTTTTACAATAAAAATTTGTAATGATTTTATAATATATGAGCGAGGGAAGCGAGCAACTATATGTATTCATAAACACAAAATCTTGTATGCAACTGGGTTGATTATGTAATTTACCGATGCCAATTGTTTATGAACACCAGCTCGCTTCGCTCGCTCATATATTCTAACTCGTAACAAACTGAAGAACGAAATAATTTTCTACTATTCATAAACAAGACAAGTTCCTTTTGTATTGTTTGAAATCAAACTTTAAAGACTTTCGTAACTTTTTATTTTGTTGCACATTTGGCAATATGTATGGGCGAGCGAAGCGAGCTATTATTCATAAACAAAACGAGTCAATAATTTCCCATTACAACCGAGTTTCATACAAGATTTTATTTTCCTTCTGTGTTGTTTAAAGTCAAACTTTGATGAGTTTGGTAATTTTTCATTTCCTTCCATATTTAGCAATATTGTAGTCACTGGTAAAGACACTTTCTCACGGGATGTTGTCAAAAATTTCACAGATTATTGTTATTTGCATTTTCTTTTCGGCGCACACCAGTCCATTACAGTCACCGACTAGAACCAGCGTGGGTCGTCTGAGTAACAAACTGGGGAACTGATTAGACTGCTGAATTTGCATAATTCTTTTAATATTTCATTTTATTTGGGGACTCGTTGAACATTAAATTAAAACTGTTCATCCTGCACTGATTTTGACGATTTACTTTTTATTTTTGGAGACGCGTGAGCAACTTGCTCTTTAATTTCTTTTTATAGAATTTTAAATTTTTACATTGATTCGATTACCAATTGGTTTTCTGGAGGTTGAAAGGTTAACTTTTGATAAAAATCGTACGTCCGAGATTATGACAGATTGATTCTGAAAATTATTAATTCACACAATTAAGTTCTTGGATCTTCCACTTCTTAGAATATTGTCCGCCCCTGTGACTAGGCAACCAATTATTAGATTCAGATGGCAGCGGGAACTTACCAGAAAACAGAAGTTACAGACAGATTACTCTGCGAGTCGTCTTGTATAGACTGTAACTGCCGATTTATTTAATTTAAAAAACAACTTTGTACAAAACATCATTTTCAGTGATCCATGTCCAATTCAAAGCACATCCAGTGCCCACAAATCCTGTGGCTGTCCCCCCTGTCCCAATCGCGGCAATAACCCATGAACCCATGATGAATATCTGCATTGTTCGCGGCAATTAAAAATGTTGCTTCAATGGACGTCATAATCGGACAGTCCCATGCTATGGCCTTGTCACGTGCAGACGGACATTCCATCCTTCTCACCTCTAGACGGACCGTCTGGTCCGGTACCCACAACATACCATCGGTGTATTTTTAAATTCTAAAAGTCCTTTGCAGGTCAACCGGATTATGTAATTCCGTTGGCTAACCGCAAACTCCAATTACTATCAATCCGGGCCGGACCAGATGTCGTTCTTTTCGACTTTTTTCACGGCAACAATCGACCGAAAACGTAAAAACCCAGACGAAAACTTGGGCGTATCGATCAATCAACAAACGTCTAGGATATTAATAAGCCTGACGGCGTCGTAAAAATTCGAGTTACACACGGTTCTATCGTAATTATTATAAATTTGTGAGTAGGAGGTGGGTCTTTGGGACCCCCCCTAATTCGATTGTGATAGGCAAATTGCGTGCTCGCATGGTATATGTTATTTGATATGCTCATTTGCCGCTTGTTAATCCGACGTTTCGCGTTTTTTTTTTCAGACAATGAGAAGTGGGAGCCGTTATACCAAATTTACTCTTTCCTGCCGGAGGCTTCTTCCGGCTTTTCAAAAAAATTGCAACAACATGAAGGAAATAATTAATTGAATAGATAATGGTAGCAAAGAAATCGTCATCAATCCACAACACAACGATTAAAGTTTCAGTAAAATTTATTTACAAATTTAAAAAGCAACTTCTAGCTGGTGTCATCGTTCTTCTAGAATGATTATTGGCTACACTACATTTGAAGTTCTTCTACTGTATTCACAGGTTCCGCGTACACAAGCTATTTCATCTTTAAATTTGGAGAACGTGGGGGCCACAATACCAGTTCCGATCTGCATTTTGTGGAAGTTATAACCCTTGCATTATTCTTGTAAAACACGACATTTATTTTTGCGTAACTTCGTGACAGCGACAAGAAGTTTTATTAGGATAGGAATAATTACATACAAATTGCTGTTTTCTAGGATGGTGTAAAACAGTCGATAATGTGATCGTCTACTGGTAGCATCGAATTTGTCTCCTCGAAAAATATAATTTGTCCATATAAATAATAATTTTTACAACTCCCGTATTTAATTGTCACAATGATCCAAATTTATCAAAAACTCAATGTCCAATTTCGTTTGAAACTTTTAGGAATGTATTTTGAACGAGCGCATCCACCATTTTTATTAATTTCTTCTCAACATTTTAAATGACACTTCTTATGGCATCTGTTGATATAATTTTCTTATTTAACCTCCAAATGATTCAAATTGATCAAAAATTCTATTTCGAGTCTCGTTTGACACGTTTGGGAATGTATTTTGAATAAGCGCATCCACCATTTTATTCATTTGTTCTAAATTTTTTAAACAACACTTCTAAAGACATTTGTTGATATAGCTTTCTTATTTCGCGTCCAAAATGGTAAGAATTCAATGTCGAGTATCGTTTGAAACTTTTATTAACGTATTTTGAACCAGCGCATCCACCATTTTTATTAATTTGTTCTCATTTTTTTTAAATGGCGCTTTTAAAGGTATTTTTCGATAAAACTTTCTTGTTTAACGTTCAAAATGATGCAAATTTAGTAAAAATTCAATGTCGAGAATACCATTAGACATGATTGTTATCTTGACACACAACGTCAATTATTATTCCAGCACCTACTAGTGCAATAACGTGAGATGAGGCATCATTTGTGTATTTTCGGTTGCATGGCCAATTTGTTTACGTCTTCCTTTTAAATTTATTTTATTTATTTCTACATATTCTTCGCATCTGCATTTCAGACACCGTTACGACCACTACCTCTTGCGATTCCAAGGATTCCCGCTAGCTCATTACGAGTTATTTTGACTGCATCGACCCATGCCACGGCCAGCACAGGGGTGACTTTCAAAAGGAACCCGAACATTTAGTGGGTCTAGCCATAATTTATAAGCCACTTCCACGTCGTCCGCGCCTTTTTATCAATTTCGACTTGTTTTGTTCGGACTCGTCCCTGCGCGCGTTTTTTTTTTGTAATTTCGCGCCACGTCCGTCCGTAAGGAATCAATCGAGACGGAGATGGTAAAAAAACCTCGATGGTATCATGTTGGAGAGTCATGCTCGGTGCAATAAAACGAAAAAGGACGACCAACTCAAGTGAGTTTGTTTCATCGTTTTATGTCTGGAACAGCCAGACGAGATCTGGGACAGAACGTTCGGGTTACATTATCAAGGTGTATGTTGGTTGTTGGACGGTGAGGGCACTAGCCGACTGGGTCGCTGAAGAGGTGGAAAGCGGATGGACGGAGTGTCGAGATCGAGATGCAAATTGGGAGGCCGTTTTTGAGCGATTGACAATTTGAAAATTAATTGTTTCGAGTTGGAGATACTCAAAAAGTATAACTGACCTCAGGTGGCAATCGAAATTTTTACAACTCCATATAGGTATTTATTATACAAATTGACCGAAAGTTTAAATTAGGGACTACCGAGGAGCTGCAGACCTGAAAAATGAGCTGTTATATCGAGCGATCAAGATAATTTGTAATCGAGTCATCCATGAATTCGTATCCGTGTGTCTTTCGCGATTGATATACTTAATTGTGGCATCTAAAGTTACGTCATTCAAGAAGTTTAAAAAATAATTTGGAGGTTTCAAAAAATTTTGGATTTTTTTTTAAACGGATGCGAAAAAAATGTTGCCTCCACAACCTATTTTTTTATTATTAATTTCAATTTTTCGCCAGATCTTGTGTATAAATGAAATCCCAGTTCGGTGTAACCTGAAACACTGCCATCAAATGTCAAATGAATTTGAAGAATTAACTTAACCTCAAATCTCAGTTGTTGATGTTGGCTGTTGTGTAATTTTTGTCTAGTGAAACAGTCTCTTTACTCTATAAAATCAGTTCTTTTAAGAACATTTGTTCACTGCTTAAAAATGACATTTTCATTAGAACACAAAGCGTTAATGGTGGACTCGTATTTTCGAAATGGGCAGAAAGTAGACGGCGTATGGCGATATTCTGTTCAAGATGTATGGACAGAATTTCGTGAGGAGTTTCTCGATAATATCGTCGATTATGCTCATTTCTCCAATACATTAAAGCGTTGTGTTACCCATTTTCGAGAAACATCCACTTTAGAAAGAAAACCAGGAAGTGGTCGATCAAAGGATAAAAGAACACCAGAAAACGTTGAGATTGTCCAACACGTAATGGAAGAAGCCCCTAGAACATCCATTCGGCAATTGGCACAGCAAGTGGACTTTTCATATGGTACATGTAAAGCAATACTTAAAAAAGATTTAGTTTTATATCCATATCGATTAACATGTATACAAGAACTGCATCAAGATGATTTTCCATTAAGGGCTGCATATTGCCAAAGGTTCTTGAACACGTTCGACGATGATTTGTTGGAGAAAACGTCCTTTTCAGATGAAACATGTTTTCATCTAAGTGGATACGTTAATGCACAAAGTATGAGAATGTGGAGCAGTCAAAAGCCTAATTACATTATGTAGAGGCCCCATTACATCCACAAGAAAATAGGACCAATATTTTTTTAAGGTAAATCATTCATTGTTAGTTATTTCAACCTAAAAAAAATTTCAATCCTCCTTCGGGTATTCTAACTGCACTTGCATATCAACAAGTGATATTGGAAACTTTTATTAACGAACTTCATGATGACGAATTGGTACTTGGCTATTTTCAACAAGATGGGGCTACAGCACACTCAGCAAGGGCCACAATAGCTATGTTACGAGAGTTCTTGGACAACAGAGTGGATAATAGAGATCCTGTGACTTTACACCTGCGGACTTTTTTTGTGGCCTTATTTAAAATATTCTATTTACCGAACGCCTCTTCATAATTTACAAGAATTAAGGCTCAGAATTCAGTTAACTAGGTTTCATAAGCTTCACAAAACTTTAAATTTGTTACCAAAGAAAATTTTGCGCTTCTTACTTTGATAAATTCACCTCAAATAAAACAGAATGAATCAACATCATTATTATATTGTCTGGACGCCATTTTATGATTCATTGACACTCAAAAACGGTTGTCACAGCTCTGATAGGTAAGCAAACACTCATTACTGTGCACTACGCAAATGATATGCAACTTGCCGCCATTTTGGTTCATGTGCTGCTACTTGTTGCTTATAAAATAAATTAAATAATAATAAATTAATAAAATCAATTAAAATCTTCAAAACTTACTTATCGACGTAAAACTGACAAAAGCAAACTTTATAAATCGAAAATGGATATTTTGGTTTTATTTCATGCAGAGAATCACAATTTATGAATTAAAACAGAAACCCAAAGAAAAAATATTTTTTTGTCGATCTGTGTTATCTTGATCGCTCGATATATCTGAGAAAGTTTAACCTGAGCACTCTAGGACCTGCAAATCTACACGTTTCAGTCGGAGAAACTCAAAACTTGAGAAACAAAAAGATAAAAACCTAAACGCTTGATAATTTAAAAACGCAAGCCACTGCTCCTTCTGTTTCATAGGTCACCGATGTGACTTTGAAACTGACAAGAAAATGCTCTCGTCTTAGCTCCATGGTTCACTGACTCCATGTAGTTACTACCATGCTGTAAGAAAATGTTGTTTATTCATCAAATTTACCAACGTTGCCACATCTCAAACATTTCAGTGTCGAAATTTTTTGCAATTTTTATAGTTAGTCATATTAAATTTGTGTTTTTTTAAATTGCGTTTACATGGAAACCGCACTTTTTCTACTTTAGTTTGTCATAGAATAATATTAAAAAAAAAATGCTTGCTTTCCATGTTATGAGCAAATGATTTTCGATAATTTAAATTTTAAATTCGTGCTCAACGCCCCATAAACATAAACTTGGCCACTAAAAATAATTATACCAAAACTTTCTACATTTTTTTTTTTTCTAGCAATTCCGACTTTTTTCTGGCAATTCCAACTTCTTTCTGGCAATTGCGACAGAGGTAGGACGATGGCGCTGTTTTCTTGCCCAAACTTAAAATATGAAATACTGTCCACATGTAATGTGGAGAATATCTCATATTTTATGATTTTATGAATGATTTAAACGGAAAAACAAAGTTTTACAGACGGTAACTTCCCTGGATCACTGAAATTGGTGCCTCGTGCTACGCTATTGATTACTTAAAAAAAATACCGCAAGGTCATATTCCCCTGCCAGAAACTCGAAATGTGGAGAGCATTTCATGTTTTAAGTTTGGGCAACAAAACAGCACCATCGTCCTACCTCTGTCGCAATTGCCAGAAAGAAGTTGGAATTGCCAGAAAAAAGTCGGAATTGCCAGAATTGAAGTCAGAATTGCTAGAAAAAAAATCGTTGTCAGTTATTTTTCCATTCATGTCCGTTCAGCGCTTTCGTAACTTCCACCCATTGAATGGAGTAGGGTACTTTTCGAATATTTCAGGACAGATAGATAACTCCCAACGCGTTATCCAAGCTGCAGTGACCTGTTGTTGCATGCACAAAAAGCCAATTTAAACGATATCGTATAATTAGGCAATTCATTACAAAAACCTGACCGGTAATAAATTAGTTAAATTATTACTTGCATTTAATGAACACCTAACGGAAATAATAAATAAAGCAACCTTTAAAATTGGAAATAAAGTGAAGAGAACATACATCCAATGTTCTCATAAAAAAGACGATCGCAAATTTACATCCAGGATAGGAATGCTTGTGTAATTTACCAGCACCATCGACTCCTGGAAGCTGCTAACATTAATTTCGTCCTATATTGATGGTTGCATACTTAGGCCGACCTTTCCGCAAATCCAAAAAGCCACAAAACCCGATAATTCTCCGTCAGCGGTACCGGAAAAAACCCTCCTTTTTTCCCCGTCCGTAATTTATCGCACACACCTCAGAGCTCAACCGCCGACCTGGCATCCAGACTGGTTCTCCGCCGCCCCCGAGGCGTGTGCACTTTTGCACCTGCTCCCGTATGTCGCACAGCTGGAAGGTGCATCATTAAAAACCGATATTTTGTCGAAAAGTCCGGTCGGTTATGAGACGGGCGCGCCAACTTTTCCCATTACAAATACATTTCTTCCTTCCGTGCTGCACGTCGTTAAAAATTTCTGCCTGCGCTCTCTCGCTGCTCGTTCCAGACTTGCCGAAGAAGAAAAAGTCCTCTCTTCGCCGCGGATAATTATTATTGCGAGGAGGTCGGAAGCTCGTAATTATTTTCATAGGCAAGTGATCCTTCCAAGTGATGGCTGGAAGGCGCAAAAAAGTTAATTGTAGGAATAACCGGAAACTTCTCGGAATGGCGGAGGAAGGATGTTTTCGTTCGTTATTGGAATTAAGGAAGAGAATGGGTGCGCGTGTTTGGCTGTCAAGAGAGGTGTCTATAGGAGTGTGGAAAGAAGATATTTAGAAAATAGTCATGCAAACCTAATTTCTTTGCATCAACTACATGCAAGGTGATTTCGACTAAGGGTGACTTCTAGCACACATTTAATGTAATAATAATGATTTAAAAAAAAAAAAAATGTAGAAGAAAAACTAAACAGTTGGCAGAGTTTTAATCTATATTATCTTCAAAAATAGTTGCAGATTTGCTTTATTAGTATAAACGGTGGAAGAAATTTTGAGGAGATCTAGAAAAAGAAGATCAGTAATACACCAAATACAGGTGTTAAGAAAGATATAAGGAATTAAGACCACAGGATATCAAGAAAGAAGACATGATAAATCTGTAAGAAAAGCAGAAATTTTACTTAGAAAGTATCTCAAAAACCATTGATTGTATTACATATTATCAAATTTTAACCACGGCACGTCTAAAATAAACCTCTGTCGATTATTCCTAAACTCTAAGAAGGAGTCCATTGACGTAACAAAGACTTCAGGTTTTTTTTTCAAATTCTTGATGTAGTGGAATTTTTAACAACTTAAAACAGTCTTCTGGTAATCCTATGGAAATTCAAAACGAACGAGCGAGATGGTCATGAGGCACATCGAACATTTTTTGAAAACCCTCCAAACGTGCATGACGAGCTGCGCTAGTATTCAGGAAAAGAAAGGAGGAAGCCATAAAAGCCAGCATTCCTTCAGTCCATCACAGGTGAATTTAATAAATAAAGCTTTGATTACACGCCCGAAGATTACTTCATGATAGAACAACTCTTGAGTAATTTACGAGCTATTAAAATACAGGCTATAACAAACGCATTAATTACTTATTCACAAACACTTCAATAACACTACCTGCACACAGCCGACCCCCAGCGCAAAAATCACGACGGAGTTCCTGCTAGCAATTGTCCCACCAATCACATCCAGTGCCAAAGGTCAACTAGAGATAATTGTAAGAACGCCAGCCGACGCGGCATTAAATCACACGTTGATACTTAGTCAACTTTTCAATTATCGAAATTAAATTTTCATAAAAGCTCCCCCCCGAGCTTTCGCGTTTTGTTCGAAAATTGGCCGAAAGTGAAAACAGATCGATCGTTCCGATTAAGTATACTCTTGGAAATTAAGGTATTAATATTTAACGGAGTTTTTCTTAAAGAAAGACGATCAAAGCGCCAGTAGCTTTCCATTAGTGTTTTTTGACTACCCCGATTTTATTATTTATAGTGAATTTTGTTTGGAACGGAGTGGCTTTTTATGTACGAAATACTTTCAAATAATTTCGGTCGGACCCTGACCAACAGCTTGTCGAAGTAAAAATGAATAATAGAGCACTTGATCCATTACGTTATTATTCAGATTTATTTTCGTATCTTGGCGTGTCCGGCCATCTGCAAAAAACCTCTTCGTCGACATTTCGTTATTACAAGCCATTAAGCGTAGTGCATTTCGAAATTTCCGGCGGCTTTCAAAAGTTACGATCCCGAACAGCTATCAGTCGAGCCGATTTTATTTAAATATAACCGTAAATCCAGTAATGGCATGATAAAATAATGGCAATAAACCAACAATAACTATAAAAGTATCCTATAACGGCCGTTTAACCCTAATTTAGATGCGTCAATTTAAATTACGCCATTAAACACTTATACAGCTACTACTTACCATCTGCAGTAAACAGGCATGCAATAAAATGTACGTACGTATGTATGTCTCTTCTTATTATTTATCTTCATGTAACGGTTATCACTCTCTTATTTCGTCAATCTCATCCATCAATTTCTGTGGTCTGTGGTTTTACATCGACGTTCAATTTTATAGCGATTTGCTTCGGTTTATTGATTGGGGTTGGTATTGATGAGATTTTGGAAATTTGTGCCTCGGCCATTATTCAGGTTCATGACTTAATAGATTGTTAAGATTGTGAAGGAAGGTAGTTGAAATTTCGCAATATATGGAGCTATAACATTACTTTTATTACTATATCCTGGACAAATAAAGTAAATTTTTTATGGCTTTCTCTATAAATACAAAGAACTGTAAATGGTAACAAAACTGGATAACTTTTACTTTACATAAAATGTGGCTTTACAAAAATTTCAATGACTTGTCCACTTTATATCCTTGTTTGGTCCAAACTGAAATGTTCTGTGATGGAGTGTGAAATTCATAAAAAAAAAATCTCAAAGATCTAAACTGATTTTATCAAATTTATCAAATTATCAGCTTAGAAATAAAATAATCTGTCCAAGTATTCCAACTTCTCTAGGGTATAAATTTTCTAAAGCAGCCTTAATATCTGTGATCACACTATACTTTATGATTAATTCTGTTTCTAGCGACTCCGTGAACATCGCCTCCGTGGCGCAATTGGCTAGCGCGTTCGGCTGTTAACCGAAAGGTTGGTGGTTCGAGCCCACCCGGGGGCGTCCCTTTTTTTTAATGCTTTTTTTGGATAGGACTGTCGTTTTACCATTTGTCGAGTGTAATATAAATTGATGATTAGTTATTAAGATACCAAGATAACGTTCCAAGGTCAGCAGTGTACAACCCGAGGGCCTTTGGCCCGAGGGGAGTATGTCGACCGAGGGCTTATCATTATAACTTTTTAAATAGAAACGAATGTTTTTTCAAGTATTTTTTGATTAAGAGTTCTTTATTTTAGAAAACGATGCTGCATTTTTGTGCGAAGTGACTGTTGAGGTTGTAAATTTAAAACGGTTGTTATGGAGATTTCACAAAATGTGTTACTACAGACTGCTGGAATATTACTGCAGGAAGATGAATGAATTGATAGTCTATTCCGTTTCCGAAAAAGAAAATGCGTCCGTTATCGTTCTGAATGAAATCCAATGTAACACATTTATGGAGTTCATCATCGGTCAACTCACAGAACTTCAAACCTGGAACTGCTTCATCTTTTTCAGGCACATATTAACATTGTAATTTTTACGGGAAAGAAAAGAATTAATTAGTTTGTAATTATCACAGTTATAAATAAATGTTATCTAAATAACTAATTTGTTTAAACAAGAAAAACATGTTTTTGCTTTTTTTTTAATGAGCGGGCATTATGATCCATAAAGCTCTCTATAATTTCCTCAGGCATTATGAGGCTGTTAATAGCTACCGTTACCAAGGTATTATTAAAGCAAGGAGAGGTGCTCCTCCATGTATAAGATTTCCCACACAGCTACGATAGACCTCGTTGAAGCCTTTCATCAGATCCCCATAAACGCCGAAGACATTCCCAAAATTACTGTTACTACTCCTTTTTGAATTTGTCAAGATGTCCTTCGTATTACGAAATGCAGCTCAAACTCTACAGCACTATCTGTGAAATATCCCCAAGATAGACCATGTACTGCAGAGGAAAACTGCGACTTGCCTATCCGCCAAGGTGCTCTGAAGTTAGCAACATCCTGCAGTGGTTGGCAACGCGTTGAAGCTGGCGTGGTCCCTTCTAAAGGGTGGAAGGAGGACCGGCGGCCGTTTTACATTTATTCAGATTTTAACATTGGAAGCATCAAGTCGTAACTAACGCTTAATTTTTTTCCAGTATGAGTTCTCCTGTTTCTTTAAAGTGGGTGTTCCGCTTCAATTGGAGTTACACCACGTTGTTTTGTTCTGCAAATTAGCCATTTTGTTAAACCTAGTTATTTTCCACCGCTTTTGTTTAAAAAGTTGTACGTGTTCGTTCGACCCCAAAAGTGAGACCCATCCCGTGCAGATTCCAGCTTTTGTTTAGTTCGCGTCGGTTAAATTTCCATGGTCGAGTCCTCAAGCCAAGGGAGGTTGTTGTATTCCTGGAAACAAGGTAACCATTTGCTCTATATTTTTCTTCCGACTCGCACCATCAGAAGATGCCATGAAATTGACCGGCGTTTGTTCCACGTGCATACCGGAAATCCTTAGGTAAAACTATTTCAATTTTTACCGTTAGTCGGCCATTTGTCTGCTACGTCATAAAACCCGCCATGCTGAAAACGAAATTGGTCAGCCTTTAGATCTACATGTCTTATTAAGAATTCTAGCCTTTCACTATTGTTACTCGAAGTGTTCCGTGAACCCAGAAATTTCTTACCAAACCTATGAGTCACAGGCACCGCGAATAACTTGCTAAAGTCGTTGTCGTAATATGTTTTTAGATATTGTTGTCAATTTCAGAAAGTTCAATTGTGTCGTTGACTTCTAGTTCCAGAGCCCGAATCACAGGCGCGTTCAATTTGAAACAAAGTGATTCTCTAACTTAACATAACTAGATTGTCACTCAGATAAATCCTTTAATAACTACTTGTTTTTCGGTATAAAGCCGACAGCAGCTTGCGGTCATTTAAAAGCTATTTTGTCTCTGTTGACTTGAATTACCCAACACTGAGTAAGAACTGAAGACTAAAGGGCAAAAAGAGGCATAGCGCCACGCCGAATGTTGGGGTTCCAAAAAGTGTTTTATCTTTATGTTGTATTGCTCCCCCTTGCGATTTCTGAATTCCGTCGTTCGCATGTAACCAACATCTAGCTATTTTAGGCACCGAAAAGCCAAATTTCGGTATCTAGTGTTTCTGTGTTGTGCATGTTTGTAGCTTCGTTGCGCCTCGTTGCGTTTGCGCTCGCTAGATGTCCCGTCGCGATCGTTTCAAAATGGCTTCCAAAAAACACGTTGCGGTACGGTATATTTTATTGTTTGTCCATATATGTTTCAAATCAACAGATAGACCAAATAGCATTCATTTTTGTAGTTGTTGCTGCCATACTGCTTTCGAGATTTTATACGATCCCAATCGTGCGAACCTGCTCTCTGGGGTCATTTGTCAAGCGGGGGTTGTTTTGAACTCGCTTGATCTTCCTCTCGGGGCTGCAGGGTATTACAAAGTGGAGTTGCTGTTAACTTCTGAGCCAAACTTAGGTTGGAGTTTGCAGCGTGATTTTCGGGCTACTAATAAATTGTTTGCTTCACAAATACTCAAAATACTTAACAACCAAAAGCATAGTTCCCGAGATAAGTTCTGCTAACTTGGACTTGGTTTGGACAAACCTTAAAGAAAAACAGGAAACCAAGCATGACTAGGACAATTCAGTCATTCAGTCACAATTTTCCCATGATAGTAACCTCTTTACAATCTTGCCTCACTTACAGACAGTTGTTTTGTTCACTTCGCTTATTTTTCCATCTAATCTATATATTGTTCAGCAATATCCGACTCAGATGTACCCCAACTTAAATAAAACCACGCGTTTCAATATTCTTGTTTTTCCCTCTCGGGTGCGAAGATGCTCGCTTTGGGCGTAGATATTTCATTGTATATGTCTGTTGTAAATTCCTGTAAACTGCAAAAGCTCATGGTGGAATAAAATTAACCTCACTCATCATGTACACCAGGATTGTTAAATTTTATTACTGTAAATTGTTAATTGTTGAAATGATTGGAAAATTGTCTGTTGTAATTTATTACTCGAATGATTATTGTTAAAATCATCAAATTGCATTGTTACCAACTTAATACGAAGCCACTAGAAATTGTTAGCCACAGTACGAGATTACAAAACTCAAATGCACAAAATGACTAAAACTTAATAAACATTTAAAACCATAATTTTTGTGTTATTAATTTACGCTCCACTCCTGATTAGCTCTTGCCATGTATCCAAAGAACATTTGGTTTGTTTCGTTTGGGTAAGTTCGAATGTCCCGCCATTGCTTGTCTTGTCAAAAAAAATAACACAACGTAGAGTTCCGCTTTTTCTATCATTGTCTGACGATCATTGACCAACCTTGTAAAGTTCGCGGTTTTTTTCAAATTTTCAAATTGACAGATTTATTCGATGGATAGGAGAGTTTCCAACCAGAGACATAATCACTAAAACTATTGTTCAAGTTTTCCTATAAAATTGGATTTATAGATAGAGGAGCGGTCCCCAGTTCTGCACTACACAGTACGGTGGTGGTGGTGGTGCGTCCTAATCAGTATAAATAGAATGGTGTGTTAGTGTGTAAAGTTAGTACAGTCATCACCCTGATGATGCCAACATCGTTGGCAAAACGTGCGTCGTTAATTTTAATAAAAATTATTTTTGGTGTTTTAGGGGAAAAACTGATTAAAAAAGGTGGTAAAATTGGATTTCTAGATTTGGTGTCCTAGCTTAGGTCAGTCCCCAATCAAATGGCCCAGTAGAAAGCACACCTCAAAGCTTCACTCATGGTCACTGAAGACAAAAAGACATCCTCAGATGACCTTTTTAGAACTTCCGAAGGACCACTGGATGTTGTTAAAACGCTTACGCCACGTTATGAAAGAACGCCCAGTCCCGACCATTCTTCTTGTAAAGTATTAGTACACCCTGACTTAAAACACGCTTTACACGTATTCGTTCGTTCACCCTAAGTTCATAACTGAACAATAATAAAAACTAGAGAATTTTATGGACTCCTCACTAACCTCAACGTGATAGAGAGCATCTTTCAGACCATGAGCTGTAAACCATTTCTTGCCATGAAATCTATCAATGATGATTAATAAGGGTAACGAACCCTTTGGTCCGTTTGTTCAGCTCGCGATAGTCCACGCACATGCGAACTTTTCCTTTATTTTTACCAAGACGATCAGAAGTACTTTCCTGACTTAAGTCTCCACTCTAAATTATCGGAAGAAAAAAGTCTTTGGGGTCTTCCCGAAAATGGTAAAGAAGTGTCAATCTATATGCAATTTTCTAATTCTTTGGGGCATTGCGGCGCTGTTAATGGTGAACATTTTGAACATTTGTTGCGTTATGTTTTTGTTAGAAATTTCTATTTTACTTACATATTTGATTTGAGTTGTTTTTTTTTGTGTTTTTGTTGGTAATAAAATTTATGTTTTCCAACTTCCAATACTTTTTTTTTAATCTTCTTATGTAAGGTACCAAATTTTTATAATGTTATACATTTTGACATTGTCATTATTTCATCAAACAACTTTTATTTTGAAAGTTTTGTGTTAAGATTCACCCTGTATATTAAAAACGAAATCTTAGTCACTACTTTAACTTATGGTCGGGTCTAGCAAACCCGGACCATAAATATATGGAAATATATGTTTATAAATTGAGTTGCATACTGCACTTTTTCTACAATTGCTAATAATTATTGAAACTGCAAAATTTGAAAAATTACACCGAACGCCATTCGATTTTCCGCAACCTTCTTTTTAATTTCTTATTGATATAGGTATGTGTCCCTCCAGGTTAGTTAACTCTAAAAACTTTTCTATTCCAGTTCTCTTCTTTTCCGGTTTTTGTTGCTGCTTTGACTTATAAACTAGGTGTTATGGTTGGGGCATGAGAGATGAAAAGGTAGGTTTTGACGATTAATTTTATCGAATCCGTGACCGCTCTGATCTGTACGGTGAAAACCTAAACAAAACGATTTTTTCTTGTGGTGTCGGGTTTCGACGTGCCCTAAAGACCTTGATGGCAGGTGCGACCTGCAGATTTTACGTACTGGAAGTTGACAGAGAAGTCGTCCGGCCGGTGTGTGCGTCCCTGCTCGCCGGAATGGCAGAGGTCTCGACTCCCCCAGCTCGTTATGTTATTACCCAGCAGGAAAAAAAGACGTGTTGCCGGCATATGTAATTGCGTTGCGCCGAGCTGCAGTCTAGACGGGCCGACATCGTCGAGGGAGATTAATGCAACGGTGGCGTTTAGCAGGAAAGCCGGGTATATTCATACAGGGAAAAAACCCGTCGAGAGATGGAGAGGATTGCCATAACTCGGTGCGGGGGAACGATTTGCTAACGATCTACACTTTGTATGAAAAGGTTATACAGGGTGACTTTGAACAAGGGTCATTCATTCCTTGAGACCTCATATAGATCATGAAAAATTGAGAAATGAGAATGAAGAAAACAACGGACACCAATGAAGCCGACATTGAGTACACAATATTTATATAACCTCAAAGCAATTTCATTCATTTTTTTTAATTGTTATTTATATAGTCATGGCTGACTAACTCAAAATTCTATTCTCTTACATCTTATAATTAGGTACTTATCAAAGGTGTCCCCAGCGGTACGCCTGAGCTAGATTTTAACACATTAATATGAACTTTTTCACTGATGAAAGCATTACACCAACTCAAACTTTTTTTTTAAGTCTTCTCATATCTGACGAATTAGCTATCAAGAAGCTGGAGGCCTCCATTTTTGATGTGGAAGTGAAGTCTGACCTCGTGCTTCTCTGCGATTCTCTTTCCTTCTTCTTCGGCATCAGGATCTTCAGATCTCTGTGAAAATGAAATTTGATATCGTATTGATATTTTTGTGTATTCTTTTTTCAGAGTATTCGCTTCTTAAGTAGGTACGTCAAACTCATTTCGCTTCATTAGGTGTGATCTTCCACTTTTCCATCCACTGGTTTATTTGGTGAAGGATTCTTAGAGTTTCGTTTAGCCCATCGTTAGTTCGTCATCGTGCAGGTCTTTGGGCTTCTTCCATAACTATACCATATCCATAATATTCGAACATCCTGATATCCACCACTACCTTCTTTTCAGTTAACACTTCCATTAGCATCGATTTAGAACGTTGCAGAAATTACCGTAGCTTCTTCTTCTTCTTCTATCCCGTTTACTTTTGTTGCATTGTGAAAATAAGGTTGTACGGGTCCCACTCAAGTGAACTTTTGCAAAAGAACAGATTTAACAACTCGATGACTTTTTACACAATCGTATCGATCAAGAATCGACTCAAAATTTTGGATTCAGAGGCTCCTACGATCACGAATTTTGTTGCCCACTCGTTATATCTCCGGGCTGTAATGTTTTCTGCAGCATAAAGGGCGACAAACCAACCACATGTGCGGTTGTCCCGCGTGACTGCTCGCAATTAGTTCTGTTAATGTTAATAGAAACAAAGGCATTTAACCTGATGCTTGCAATTACGGGGACATTATTTATTGCACATGATTGTAATAATGCATATGCTATACGAATCCTGCTTACATGCCATCCTCGTTACGGTCGACTTCGAACCGAGAATATTTCAGGTTGGCGGTATTGAGCTCGGGAATAGGTATACACGTGGAATCGCTAGAATGCCATTTATAGGTTTTCGATCATGTTTATGACTGTGCAGGCAACGATTCTATATCTCGTTTTTTGCCATTCATCAGGTGTATTATTATCAGAGTCGTGTGCTTTTCAGTATCGTCCTTTTTCAATTGCATTTGTGTGGGATCTTTGTATTTTACTTCTCACCGCGAGCTTTATAGCGACAAAGCTTTGTTGTATTAACAAGCAGAATTACTTACATTTTACGTTGGTAGAGGCAGAGCAAATTGTATATACATGTAATTACTTTGTTCGGTTTTAAAAGTTGCAACGAATTGGATGTAGTTGAGTTTGTTTATTTATAGTAGAAGAAGATGCACTGAGGGCCGCTTAAGCAGTGGGGGTCGACCAAAAATTTATGTTAAATTTTTATTTAATGTAGATGGCGCTTAAATCGGACTTTTAGTCTATTTAAATTTGTTTCCTTCCATGAAAAGAAGAATTTTATTCACCGTGAAGCGCGGAGATTGTGGAGTTCGCCCGGGTCAGAGCGGACTCATGCCCTCGTTAAGCGAATGCTGGTAGCCAATTGTAACGAATGCGACAAAAACAAAGCTATTGTATTTCTACATTGTACTAAACAAGGAAACAAGACGCTGTTACGGTCAACAGCCCAAAAGTGTCTCACTGTAGAATTGAATCATGTAAGCAATGTAATGCATGCTTGAGATAAAGATAGAAAGTCGGACGTCCGACTAACAGATTGCTAGTGGTAGGAGGTACAATGTAGGATGCTAGAATGTGTTCTGACTAGCTACTAGTGTTTCAAATTTCATCATGTCGGTGGTTCAAGCAATAAAAAACTCCAAACTAATAATAATCATAATTTAAGTTTTGAGAAGCAGTTGGAGCTTAAAACAAATGGTCGTCCACTCCCAAATAAGACAGACAATCCAGGACAAAAACGAAGAAGTTCAGCGCAACTTTCGTAAGGGCATGTATGATTTGTTGTTTTGGATTTGTGGATGTGCAATGTGCATTTATTGTTTTGTGTATCTGTTTTTTTCAAATGGAAATGATTCCCTGTGGTGTAAGGACGGTTTTATGATTTTTTGCACGTATCCTTATAAACATAAAATTCGAAATGATCCTCCTGTAAAATGAACCACGAGCCGCCACTGCTTCGTACTGCCATAAAAATGTTTTCAAAGCCTACTTTTTGTGAATGCAATGACAGATGATGTCGCAATTTCCAAATAGGTCTAATTATCCCAATAAGTACACGTATTGGACATATCATATATTTAACAAAGTGAAAGATATGGGGTGTTCCAACTAAAATAACAAAGTTATGGATGTGCAAATATTGCATAAATCAGTCGGTTCTTCTGAATAACAATAACATCCAATTTTATTAGCAGCGTCTGAAAGACCCAAACTTTGTTTATCGATATCCCAAATTCAATCTTAAATATTTAATAATAAGTACCGTAGGTACCGATAGACGCACTAAAGGCTATTGGTTGACCCAGTTAACTACTTCACGCCCAAGTCTCTATTGGGAACACCCTCTCGATTCTTATTTTTTAGCACTAGAACTAGAACTCGCTCTCATGTTTAATCTGCTTTCAGAAATTTAAAGTCAAAAATAGTTGTGGATGCAGCGGCCCACCCGCCCACCGCATTCACAGGTGATACCATGAACCATTTGGCTTTTAGTCACAAAGAACAACTGTGAAATACAAGAAATGGAAAATGGTTGTCATTTCGAACCGGTTTGCCGACCATTCGGTCAAAACTGTAAATTTGAGCATATGTTTTGGTGTAACTATTAAATTGGATTAATGTTCTTTGTTGGTATAAGATTTCTTTGTGACTAAAAAGCCTATGGTTTTGGCACCGTTTGTGAGTGCGGTGGGCGGGCGGGCCGCCCTGTCTACAATACCCATCCACTGACTAAATGATTGACAAATGACATTTATTGATTTTTTTTTCCTTTGAACTAGAGCTCGCTCTCATTTTTAATCTACTTTCAGAAGTTTAAAGTCAAAAATGGTTGTCATTCCAATACCATTAGTCAGTGAATCAGCGGTAAATGGTAAATCCGAAAATTGGTTTTCGGATCCGGAATCAGCATAACGGCTTTCATAAATTAAGTCTCAATCTCATCAATTTTTTTCCAAACTGGTTTATAATTGTTTTCTGAAAAACCACCAGCAATAGGATTTTCAAAATAGCACAGAGTAAAAAGTGTGTCCAGTTCTTTGTTGTATATAAATTTTATTAGAATCGTTTTCCTTACATTGGTTCTCTTAACTATTATGGAAGAATATAACACCCTTAAAACATCAAAAACAATGCATTTATATCTTATGTTGTATCCGTTGGGTGACGATGGAGTTTTTTCCATTTTCCTATTTTTAAAACCATCAAATTGAACACTGAATTTGTTACTGCGACCAAATCTCTATGTAAAATTTCGCACTAATGACATTACCCCGCTCGACCTGTTGAGCTCTTCTTTTTTGAAACCCTTTCGAGGGCGCTCATTTTCCGCAACGAACGTCCGCGATCGCCTAATGTAAAACCTCGAATTGATTCGATTAAGTCGTTTTTTCGACGCCCAGTTAAAGCTCCCGACCAACTTGAAAAAGCTAATTGAAGCCGACCCCGTCTGCGCGGCTCGTCTGGTTCCGCAGTCCGGAATCCGGAGCCGAAGCGATCCGGATTTAAACAGAGAAAGCTTGACCCCCGCGATTCTTATTGCAGTCATAGTCATACAAGAATTATAAACCGGTAAAAGCTCGTGCGGAGGCGAAAGCGGAATAATACTCGTTTCTTCTCACTTGAACTTCCAAGGGAAATTATACTCCATGCATTATTTGTGGGGCGGTTATGGACTCCGTGAACGGACGGATAAGGTTTTATTTACGGCGGATTTGTAAATTGGAAACAGTTAGTTGGTTTAAATATTAACAATACGATATTTCGACTTTTTCCTGTCCGCTTATGAGGGTATGTTGTCCGAGCAGAAATATTCCAGTGCAGCGAGGAAAAGAAAACAGAAACGTCGGGAATCACAATGCGAAAGCCTTTTGGTCGAGTCGAGGAGAGGCTTTTGTTGGTTTTTTAGCGACTGGAAACCGCACCGCGTGTTTTGCTTCGTTCGATGTGCTTTGTGAGGATTACCTTCGACGGCCTTCAGCCTTCAGTCTGCGGCTTGACGATCGAGTTGACTTTGCGAAATGCATTTCACCACTCGCCACCCCAAAAAGATGAGTCGCACTCTAAACACAAACGCCGATACGAAATCCGTTGGCGCGCTTTAAACGTTCGAAAAGGGTCGGGAGGTCAGGAGCCACGACTGTAAAAACGTCATCGACATTTTACAAATTCCGCCGTTTATTAGACGTGTCTGTGGAAAAGATAAATCAAATTCAGTGAAAAAAAGTTTCTTTAGTCGACGACAAACGACTTATGAGTATTTCCTTCAGATGTAGTAAATTGCATGCAGGTGCATCATTGGAAATAATTAATGTCGTTGACGGATTTTAGATTTTTAGTAGTATACTACAACCAGAGAAAATTTAACAATTCTGACAGATGTAGATGAAGAGTGTATGTAATTAAAACAGAAAAAAATAGTTTTACTTCAGCAATAGGAACTTTTTGGAATGGAAATTAATCTTTACCAAGCTAAATTTATGGCTAATGATTTTACGAAATACACTTATTTTATTATCTTGTTAAAGCAGCATCTAAAAATGGAATTTACTCTATGTATTGTACGTATAATCCATCTTATTTTCCAGAATTTATTGACGACATTTACTTCCTGAGATAAAATTGTATTGTATTTAGATGGTTTGCAAATTATGCAAAAAATAATTCGATAAAAATAAATAGAAAATAAAAATGATTTTTTGTCGTCGTTTTGTAAAATACATAATCGGTAGTGATGCATAACTGAATATATAAACTTTTCCGCCCATGTATTTAATTTGACAGCTGTCAAACCTAACCTCAAAATTTGATTTTAATTCGTACAAAATTACCTATCCTACATGAATTTCTGGTGTCAGTATATTTATATATAGTAGAATTATATCTGCGTATGACGATGAAATTCACAATTCTACGCAATACCGAAAACGGAATACGGCTTTTCCTTACAGTAATAATATGCCCCATTTCGTGACAAGACTAATACAGCAACTAAACGATGACACATAGTCTCCAAAAAATATTTCAGCCTCAGGACCACTGCTCAACTCACATCCCACCCTCCGAATCAACTATGTATTACCATTACAAAACTTTAAATACAATTTTTCAGAGATTAAAGCTGTCTGCCAAATCCACCTTGCCGATTTTCCACCCCCGATCAGATCGTATTTTGCATAGTACGTATTTTTTCGTCGCGATAATCCTCGCGACACGAACGCGAATCCGGGTGGTGGCTGCGTCCTCCGATAGCCGCCGCCCAACAGGCTAATTAAAAGTTGGCCGCCGCCGCCGCCGCCGGTTTGTTTGCAGTCTGGCGACTTTTTCGCCCGTCTGCAACACCATTTACCGAATCGGATGATTTAAAGCCGGACGAGAGAGAGTGCATAAATCGATCCGATCGACAGACTGCTTTGCTTAGCTCTCTGCTCTCTGGTGGTGGTGGTGGCGTGTCTAGTCGACGGCTGCCAGACACTGACCTAGTCTAACCTCCGACGGCCTATGGTAGGTAGGCGGATGAACCTCTTGTGGAAAAATCCGATGCGCTTTGCACTAATCCAATTTGACGGTTTTATCGCGGACAGATAAAGGGTGGGGGGGCGACGGGGGCGGCGCACATAAAACACTCCATCATTGTATCGCTGTCTGCGATCTATATTAAAACACACTAAGCTAAATGGAATCATCCTTTATTACACTGCTCGACAAAATCTAGCTATTTTATTGGCAACGCTGAAATGGCAATGTATATAAGAGTCTCATACTATTTTTTTAATTTTAATGTAAAATAACAGAAAAATACAGGTTCAGACGTTCTAATGCAGTTGTCCTTTTGGAATTTTTTTAACACCGAAAATATGGTAACAAAGTTGAACGTAGCTGAACAGTGCAATGCCTGCCCACACCATAACTCCTGGAGTCATTCCAGTATGACGTCGATGAATAATGTCAGGATTTTGTCCCACACTCCTACATCTTCGCATCCTTGTACGACCATCTGTTCATCATAAACAAAACTTGAACTCATTGGAGAACAACACTGAAGTTCCTTCCTCCTCCCAGTTTTGTCTTTCAATGTTTGGTGGTTCGTTGAGAATCAGTCAGAAGAAAGCGATATCAAGGACGGTAAGTGTGAAGTCTGAACGAATTGATCGTGGCCATAGATATCGGTTGACCCTTATCAACCATCCAATGCGCTCCAACCGAACGTGTTGTTTGAAACGTAAAAAACAAAATTGTGCCAAAAAAATCTATCCATCAGAATTTAGTAGGTAACGGATTAGTTTCAAATAAAATTAAATTAAGGATTTGTTAAAATCAACTATAAATTTTGTTTTCAATAAAATAGTATATTACATTATAAGTGTGGTAGGTTCAATTTTACATCACGAAGTTTTAATATTGAAACACGACGCGAAACGGAGTGTTTTAATAAAACTGAGTGATGTAAAATACCTACCACACACATAATGTATACAACTTTTTAGCCGATGACGAAGTTTTCCACTCGGCGCCCCCATTTAACAAAAATTATCGTTGCACCGAAGTTACAGATTTAGATTTAGGTTTATTAACGGACTTGGCCATTGACAATAAATAGTTACAACACATAAACATAAAACAATTACAATTTTAACTCACGTTTACACTGCATTTTAAAAACGTTTTCTGGAACGCCTACAAAATCTACATGATAAAGATGATTTACCAAGCTCGATAATCTTGCAACACATGAGTTCATGCCATAACATGTACGATAATATGGAACATCTAATAATCTAGGTTCTCTTATGTTGCAGGATGTAACAACAATAGAAAACAAAGCTAAAATAGAGCTACAATTTATAACACCAGATAAAATTTTATGCACAAAAGAGGCATCAAAAAATTGCCGCCTTACATACAATTGAGTTAAACCTAAGTACTGTAAGATATTTACATAATTATCTCTATGATAAAGAATATTAAAGTGATAACAAACAAATTTTACAAATTTTTTCTGCACTGCCTCTAATCTGTCTATGTGCACCTTATGATATAAACACATTCACATTATTGACATAAAGATAGGTGCAGGATAGTGTGACGGACGCGGATTTTGCACAAAAGGATACGGGAGTTGTAGGAATGCATAAATAGCATAAATAGGGCACAATTCCTAAAAATATGAGAGAGGTTATGTTTATCGAGTGTTTTGTTGACTTACCTTAACTTTTTCATTATCTTATTCTTGACGTGTTTTACTTTTAGTTCAATGACTTCACCCATTTTGCCATATTATTGTATTTTATGAGAGTAATAATCGCAATAAATTAACATCTTTAGAATTAGTGACATTGTAAATTGATAAGGTAAATAGGCAACTGATATGCTTACTATTTATACCACGAGATGGTGCGCCTTCGAGTGTCTTTAAATTGGTCATTATTATATCTTAGAAACTTATTCAAAGACAGTTAAGTGCGGTATCTTCTTTCAAAATATACGACCAATAATTATCATAAAGGATCTTTTCTTTGCGCGTTTCTTAAAGAAGAAAATTTTGGACTATTTTACCGCTTAAAGGCAGTAGGTGACAGCTTCAATGTGTAAAAAATGGGTTACCATGGCTGTCTAAAATGTGGTAGAACGTAGTTTACAACTGTCAAGGCTAAAAAATATTTTTTGTATTTTCTTTAACTGTTTAACATCTTGTTATGCTTGTTTCATCCCGTTTGTACCTTTTATGTGTTTTGTTTATTTGTCTCAAAGAATCTCTTTACTTTGGTCTCTTTGACCCTTTTGTTTTGTTTGTCATTTTTGTCTATATTTCTTTCGTGTATTTTTTTGCATCTTTAATATCTTTGTTAAACCCCTTTTTATTTCTTTAACCTGCGTTGTCTCTCTGAAGACTTGTTACTCTTTTTTATATTTTAGGTTTGATCTGGTTTCCTTCTTGCTTCGTTTCACTCTATGACTTCTTCCTTCATTTTGGTATTTGATCTCTTTCACTGATATATTTTCTCTGTTGTTTTTTTCTCCGCTTTTGTGTTATTGGTTCTTTGGATTGATCTTCCACTTCTTTTTAACACTGGAAAATTTACAATAAACAATAAAAAGACTCTTGTATTCGTGTCAGCATCAATCTGTTATTAGGAATTGTTAAAACTTCGATTTGCTGCTGGTTTATTTTGGTCAGGGCCCATTGACAAAACTGGCGCCTTTGAGGTAAATCCTGAGGCTGTAAAAATTGCAGTCTCTGTACGTGATAGATACAATTACGGTTTTCAACATTTTCAAAAACAATAACACAATGCACAACATTAATGAAAATTATGCACACGGCGATTTATTGGGAAGTCTTTGTGCTTCGGCGGAATTTCCTTGATCTTCTCCGTAAATTAATACAACTTGTATTAACTGTCAGAAAAAGCCGGCATCTTTTATTATTAATAACTTTAAAAACGAAAATAAAAAACAATAAATTACCGCCGCCCAATTGAGTTGTAAAATGCGAGTTTCTACTCGCGACATTAAAAATTCTGAAACGGCGGTAAATCTCTAAAGAAAAACCGCAGTTAGAACAGGTGATGTGTCGACACGACCGAGATCGTCAGCGCATCCTCGAGAATACAGAGTGACGGATAAAAAGGCCGCGACTTCGATGAAGAATTGTCTGTTATCCGATAAGCCTGTTAGCTATTCGTTATTTCAGTCATGGCTAGCTTGAGCACTTTATTATTTCTGAGTAACTAATGAGTTTAGTTCCTTCTCGGAAACATCGTATACATGAAGTTGCATGCTTGTAAAGTCATTTCTGAGGATTTTAATGCAATTTGTTAACGTCAAACTCTTGTTTGTAATATGCTGGAAGAAATTATCTATTGTACGTAGAAGCGAAGTGAAGCATAACATGGGGTTTATAAGTGTTACATTGTTTCCGAGCCGTCCAGGAACATGTGGTGCTTTATGCATGGAATCTCATTAAAACCATCTCGGATGTAACACAAAGTGGCAAAATTGCTAGATGGAGGTTGCAGACAGGAAAAAAGGATGTCTTACTTTATAGTTCCTTTTGTTTCAACATGAATATGGACTGGGAATGGGGGTTGATTTAACAGTAATTAGTTTTTTTGTCAAATTTTCTTTATTTTCTTTATTACCAATAGAGCTAAATAGTTCTTAAAAGTTTTGACAATTTTTGTTCATAAATTTAATTGATCCTACGTATGTCTTACGGATATTCGAACCCTCCAGGGTTTAGAGAATTAGAAGAAAAAGAAAGATACGATTCAATACTACTGAACCATTGAGACGAGCATGCTTTTTGAAATTGTAATAGGTAGCTACATTATGCCAATTCACTTGTGACTACCTGTATTATTACCAGCAGCTGTCGTGTACATGTAGCTAATGATTTGGCAAGGATGTTAAAGCGCATTTACCTTAAATCATCATTGATGGTTTGCCCACATTTAACGGTACCCAATTTTTTGTAAGCCTTCATTCGTTGTAGCACACCCCATTCAGTGCAGTAACGTGCAAAAACTCGATTTGCTTAAGCTATGGTAATGTATGTGTCCTCACATCCACCTCTCTAAGACTGCGAGCTTATGCACCCTCGCGCCTCTTGGCAACAAGCCTCTCAACTCCTCCCGGCCTCTTTCCTGATCGAAATGTGCGAAGCCGTTCGATGACGAGTTAATTAATAATTTCATTGTAAAGGTTGCTGCCATGCAGAAACCTCCGAGAAACCTTACGGACATTAAACGCCGCAGACAAAATAAAATCACTTTCCATTACACAAAGCAATAATGGCTGCGTTACGTGCCGGTCAATCAAAGATTAATAAAAAATGCGAAATTACACCGGCTATTGTAATTGTCTGTCGAACATGAAAGCCAATTGAGATGGAACTTTAATGGAAAGTGCTCCATTACGTTTTATGCTCGGCATTTTTTTTTTCGTCTTCGTTGGGAGAGCACTTGAGATCTATATGCGGTCGGCGAGTACAGCTCATAACAGAAATAATGCCATTTTTATGCCGGAGGTGGCGTAAAAGTGGGAGGTTTGAACTTGGGTCATTAGTTGATAAGAGTCTGGGCTGAATGGTACCGCCAATGACCTCCAACCACTTCGGGTTGAGTGGGAATGTTTCCGTTAGATCGGAAATTGGCAATTAGAGGTTTCCAACGGCGGTGAATTTAAAGCCGAAGAAGGGATCGTGATTTCAACAAACAGTTTTCCAAGCTAGTTGAAATTTTTAGGTTGTTCGTTAAATCTCCTAAAAATCTAACAACCTGAAAACTTTAAGAGCTGGAAAGCTAAATTGGTATTCTGAGAAGCTGAAAGAAGGATCTACAAACATGACAACTTTATTAAGGAAATTGTTTGTCTAAAAAAATAATATTAAAGTGGAGAGTCCAAGCAACAAAAATCAACATTCAGTCTTGATCTGTTTCTTTTCTGTTTCTTCAGTTTTGATCTCTTCTTTTTGTCTTTATATTTCCGATAGGCTTCCTTATTTCTTTCCTTCAATTTTTCATGCATTATCTGCTACATCTTTATCCATCATATAACTCCGACTTTTCTCACGCTCTTTTGCTTTCACTCTATTACCATATTTTTAACTTTCTCTCTGTTTTTAACCGACTTCAAAAAAGGAGGAGTTTCTCTATTCGATTGTATATAATTATGTTTTTAAGTTCTATGTTCGGCAGTATGTATGTTTTCTTTTATGTATGTTCCCGATTTCTTCGTCAATTGTGAACCGATTTTGAAAATTCTTTTTTCATTTGAAAGGGTGTACTCTACAGCTGGTCTCATTGTCACCAAGTCCGGATTTTATGAGAAGAGCCCATGGAAATCGAGGGAAATTTTTCCTTTTATGGTATACTCACCGATTTCGTCGTCAATTGAGGACCGACTTTGAACATTATTTTTATTTTTGTAAGGGTATACTCTTGAGGTGGTCCCATTGCTACCAAGTCCGGATCTGATGGAGGGATCTCTTGGAAATTGAGAGAAATTCTCAATTGTTTTTCCTTTTATAGTATGTTCAACGAATTCGTCATTTGTGGACCGAGGCAGGCGGAAATAATATTATCGAATCAAAATATCGAAAGTACAAAATATCGAAAAACAAATTATCGAAACTACAAAATATTGAACAATCAAATACATATTGAAATACAATTTCAATGATCCACGGAAAAACAAATTGTCACTCAATTTTGAGTTTCACGTACAAAGAAATATGAACTTCTTGGAGTATACTTCTTTACGGGGTCGAGCGCGAAGCGCGAGGCACCAATTTGAATGATCCACGAAGAAACATATTTTACCTCAGTCTGCACTGTACACATTTCGAGTTTCACGTACACTTAAATGTGACCTTTTTGGAGTATCTCAAATCTGATTAGATCCATATTATTTTTTTATGAGAACTACAATCCACAAAAAGACCTAATGTTTCTAAAACCCCAACTGTGTCCAAAGTGATTTCTTACTATTTGAATTGAGAATCGCCATTTTCTCAATTCAAGATTTCAAAAGTCCAACGACACAAATTGATTTAAAAAGAACACGTTATTGATTCAATTTCGAGCAGACAATTCCTGGATTCAAAATGTTACCAATTTGCGAACTGAAGACATTTACCACCCATATGTTCCAAATTCAGGAATTCAAAATAAAAATAATCAAAATTTCCACATGTTAAATAAACATTGCACCGAACCGATTTCGTGCGTGCATCAACGTGCTCTTTGCCTACAGTTCGTCAGTTTCTTACTCAGACGACCCACGCTGGTTCAAGTCGGTGTTTTGTGTAATGAAATTTTTGAAGATGAGAAGTAAAAAAACGGCTTTAGTTAATACCGCTCGATTCATGTTCAACGATTAAACATATATAGATTTAAAAAAACTTACAATAGGATAGATGATTATTTATTCAATAAGCGTAAAAAGTGACCATTTTTGCACAAGACGTGACAATTGTAGTCTGTGTGTCCTTTGAAGAAGCTTGTCGACTTGTTACTCGATTTTTTAACCATCAACATAATATCAACAAATAGCAACTTTATTTCTAGAAACAAGTCAGTAATGACAAATGTTGCTTCTGCGTGAACAGGGCTTAAGCTCCAGAAAACTAAAAATACGATAATAACGATAATAACAATAACGATAACACTTCTTGCAGCATCACAAAGCCATGTAAATGTTTCTGTACCAATTACGTGTTCACGAACACTCTAACGATTTCCATCAAAGCCGAAGAAGCGACCTGCCTCCTACAGTCCTTTGAAGCTTTGTCAATCCAAGAGATGAACCGGTGGTGGTTGCGCGGACACCATCGCTCCGGTGTCGCTGTACTGCAAACGGTCGTTGACTTGGAGAGTCGTCTGTCTGGGCGATGTCTGTGATGATGTTGTGCCACCATCACCGCCGCCACATTGTGGTCTTTCACCGCTTCCACGCCATTTGTACGACACGCAACACGTACTTACGCCGCATATCAATAGCGCACACAAAGGCGAGCCGAATTGCCACAGACGACAAAGCGACAAGGAGGAAGTGCTTTCGAATTGTTGACGGCGGCGACGCCGGCTTTTTTAACGAGGAGATGGTCCTTTGAGCCGGATGAGCTGCATTTGTTGTAATTATTTAACGTCCATGACAATTTCGCTCCGCGTTAGACATTTGAGAAATTGTCATAAAAAGTGTCTACATTGTGAGGTATTATACATTTAAATGGTCTTAAACAGCTTATAAAAGCGCTATTAAAATGACGGTTAGTAGTTGGTAGGTACATTATAATAGAACGTGGCGACAGCACAACGGTTATATGGGGACAGACAAAGTTAACGTTTCGTAATATCGTCGAAGAAGAAATTTTACCACATATAAGCTTACGTAAGTTTCATTCCTGCGAGACAGACACTTTCCAGCTATATTAATGAAGCTCCCGATTTAAATTAAGGCGTGTAACACCCAAACTTCTTAAGTATGTATATAAATTTACAACTTTTGCGTCAAATGTTTTGTGTAGTAGTCCCCAAAACTTAAACATAAGTTTAGACACGATAAACTAAATCACAAGTAATGAAAAGAACCAGCATTAGATTCTTGTAATTACGCAGATGGGTGTTTATCGCTGCCTTATGGCTTCACAACGAAAATCTTTGGCGGGAGGCATTAAGCTGGAGGATCGACCTATACTACCCAACATTTAATTTTAACGTACTGGTTGTATTACCAAAAAACGAATTTATATTTTTGATTTATTTTCATTGACCTGTAAGCCTATATTTTTGTGTGATAAAGGGTCGTGACTGTCAAGTGCTTTTTATCATTAGATAATGTGGAAACACCTTTCATGCATTAACTCACTCTGGGTTGAGCACAACAAAAAACTGTTTTCCCACCTCATCGGCTTGAATTCTCACTTTGATTCACCATTAAAAATTCAAACGCCAAACTCGGACTTATATTTTGCGAAACTTTTTGCAACCATCCGTGAAAAATTCACATTTTTATGGTCCCTGAAAATCCGACAAAATATTTGGACAGTATTCCATAAGGGCTTAATGGCTCCGGCCCCCTGCATACATTATTGACCGCCAACGCCAAAAAGCCGCTCGATAATAAAACTTGTTAAATCACCTAAAAGTTTTATGAAGTGGCTACAAGAAAAACTCGGTTAATTAATCCGATTATCTACCGACAAGAAAATTAATAAACGATTTACGTCCGCTTTCGGCAGGGAACGATTAAAAATTCTTTTTACGGAGGAAAAGCAGAGGCGGATGTAGGGAAGGGTGCGCCGAAATTGCGTTAGGCAAAAAATGACCCTTTGTCGGGGTGGAGACGCCCCATCGAGGGTCACTTTTCCCAGGCTCCTAGACCAAGTGGTCCAACTTCTTTTCCCACGGGTGGCGATTTTCATGTGATATCGCATTAATTATATAGGGTCCAGATGCTTCCCTAACGTCTCGTGGAAGTTGGTCTAATAGATAGTTCATAGGTCAAAAAACACAAAGAGGAATTGTCCCTTGAATAGTGAGATGTACCACCATGCACCCTTTCTGGATTTCCGTCGATCTCTCGGACCGCTGAAGGATTGTGTCGAAACTGAACTGTGCGGAATTCAATGACAGTGAATACAAAATGGAAGGTAGATGTAAGTGTGGGTGATGCTTTACAGCATTAACGGTCGAATTAATGCCCCCAACGAAAAAGCTCCCGAGCCATCATCGATCAAAACTTATCTCCTAGTAAAAAGGCCAACTCGCTGCATCTATTATGGTTAAATACTGCACTTGAAAAATTATTTCGCCCGGATTTATGTCCGGAAAAACAGTCCGGATGCATTTTTCTTCGCGGGAAAAGTGAAAACTCATTCCGTCGAGCTTTATCGGGTGATATATACCAATAGCAGCTCCGCGAGAACAATGAGACTGTTTCGGATATAAATTACTCAAACTGGAAGGTATAAATCACTGGATTTGCCGAATGAGAGGGAGAATTCGGCTTGGTGGTGGATGTGCGTGTTTGAAAAATTGATTAATGCACGCGAAGTCAATCAGAATACTGGAGGATTAGCGTGTGTGCGGTATACAGAAAAAACTGAAGATAACAGTTTTTCCGTGTCGTACAGATTAATGCTTGGCATCACACCGTGTAGTGGAGATCCTGAGAGATTGTAAGAGTGGATCTAAGCATACATTAATTATTAATCTTGCTTCAAGAATGACTAAGCATACACAGGTACTAACTAGCTTTAGCACTTACGGAAATAAAACAAAGATTTACTAAAGGCGTACCCAAAGTTATAATATAAATTTCTTTGATGGTATACTTTATCTTTTACAGCATATATTTTAAATGATTAATTTAATACTCGAAAGTTTCAGCAATGTTTCAGAGATTAAGGAGGTCAAACTCTAATTCGTCCCGCCCTTCCCTACGTCACAGTGTGCCACCGCCAGTGTGCCAAAACTTGTCCATTTTAGCAACAATGGGCTCTAACAATAACGTATGACTTTATCACAGCCCCGAATGCATTGTTTCGCTTCCGGTCCGGACGATTTATGTCCCGCCGGGCGAAAAAGCGAAAAAACGCCACCGCGGAACGCGAAGGTGAAAAAAACACGGGCCCACGCAGGTGCCCAAGTTTCCGATATTTTCGATAAGTGCTCGTAAAAAGTGCGATTATCGAAAGTGCGACGGGGCAAGGTAATAAACCGTTGATAAACCGCCCTGTCAAAATGCCACCCACGTACCAAATTTGTCGCGATGGTACCGGAATAAATTTCGAGTGCCCAATCTAGACGACGCATAAAACCCTCGTAAAAACCCCTTTTTATACGCGGCCAGGAGTCTGACGGCGATGTCGAACGTGGTGCGTGGGGGCCGAATTTCGGGTCAAACGTTTTAGATAAGCCACGATGAACGAGGTACGTGTTCGGCTGCAGGACGTTTTATTTATCAGGGTATTAATGACAGTTCTTTTCAAAATTTCAATCGTGGATGAGACAGGTAGCCCACTCAAACTTAATTCAGAATTGCAGTACCACGCCACTGTGTTCACAATGAAATCTGTCAACATTGGAATAAGTCAGTTTGATTTTTTTTTCGCCTATCCATTATAGAAGCTCTAGCGCAAAATAAAGCTGGCGGCGCAAATAAATCCGCACCAATTTAATTCCAATCAATCTCTCGCTCCTCTTTCTTCGCCGCCATGGACTACCGATGCATATTTATTAAAAAGTTAAATAAATAACATCGGTGGCGTCCGTCGCTAGACGGCATTAACTTCAGTCATGCAATTCAGATCCGATGTGACGGTTAATTTATTCGTCGCGGTTTCTGCCGGTTTTGCGCTTTATTCGTACTTACACGTAGATTCGAGTGGTAATGCAATCGTCACGAGTTTCTTTCGCCTGACAAGAAACTGCCGCTGAACGAATGGCTGGAAAAGCGATTTTGGGCGCGATGGCGGATAATGAAGAAGAAGAGCAGTTTTAATGGAAGAAAGAATTGAAGAATTTAATACGAAGGTAGCAGTAATCTCAGAAAAAAAAGTATGAAATGAGTGTTGAAAAGAAACCAAATAAAAGATAGGATACACAAAAAAACATATATAACAAGAAATAGAGCATACAAACCACCTTTATTTATAACGAGCGTTCAACAAAAAACCTGGATAAGGCAAGCTTTGAAATTGCGTTTTTGTTTTATTTTTTTACAGTGTAGAGCTTGACTGATTAACAACTGTCCATGACTTGTAAACAGATAACATAACCTCAAAATTTCAAAGAAACTGAAATATTATTAATAACTATTATTATGCATCTTAAAGAAGTGTTGACCTGTTGCGGTTTATACAGACCGACACGATTTCGGGGTCTGGGCAGCAATGTTCTGCAGGTATCTCCAGAATTACTTACATCACTTACATCAAATTAATGGTGAAAATGTTTTTGATGTTGCTTGTAGAGAGTTGTGCTCTTTTTCTGATCCCATTAAAAACAGTTTGCAAAAAATCTTCAGTTTCATATTGTTTCTTACATCGGATATGGCTGCTTTTATAAATGAAATTTTTAATATGTGGCCAAAGGAAGAAATCGCAAGAACTAGGGAACCCATTGTCAAAAGTATGTAAAAATCACAAACAGAAGTGAGACAGATAAACGTAAATCATTAGCTCCAACAGAGTCTGTTCTCGGTACATAGAGAAATGTGATTAGCATGCAAAAAAATATTTTAAATAATTTTTATTTACTTGTACGACGTGTCTTGCTCATTGGGTTTATAATAAGTATGTATTTACAACAAGTGTTGAAAGCGTTCTCCATATTCTTGTATACAAAATGACCCCATTAAAACATTCTACAAAAGTTTCATTCCGCACATCTCTAGAAAAGCAACATATTAACCTCAATGTTATGTAAACAACGTAGCTGAGGTAGTGATCATTGACTATGTACTGACTGTTTTCTCATTTAACCGTTGCATAATATATGGAAATATTGACAATGTGGTTTGTGTAGATTTACACTGATATCTTGAGGTTTGAGTTTGGCGGGCTTCCTCTTTACTTCACCAGCATCAACACAGAAAATTGGAATTGTTTGACATTCTCACCAGATATTGGTGATCCAGCTGTTAATTCAAGTATAGGTTCACTGAATAACGTGCTGTCTACTAATGTTGACACTCCAGTTTCACTTTGCCATATTTCACGCTCAAACTTGCTCTCTTAAATTCGCAAATCTGAAAAGTACGGTTAGGTAGAAGTTTTTAACCCTTGCGTTTCAGAAGCAAAAGACAAACGGTTTCTTTTGCAGCTGTTATTGGATCAGGGTGCGCCTCACTAGGTTTCATTAATAAAATATAGAAAGCATAATATGTAGGTGTCTTTAGTGAGATCTTCTATGCTTCGGAAATTCTTTCTTTGATGACACCGTTTCACCCACCGGTCAGCTTTGGCACAACTCACGCATTTTCTGATATGTTGGGACCGTCTTAAATTCATGTTTTCGTATAATTTCGTACTTGCAAACAAAGTTTAGGAAACGGCTGCTGTAGCGACTGTCACTGCAACGTCTATAACAGCGCTTTGTGGCACCTTTCCGCGTCTTTTTATCACTTGCCATCTTGCTAGTTGTAAGACTTAACAAGTTAGTTTTTGTAACATTTGCAATGTACACTGTTATAAAAATGTCCAGCCTCCTCTAACCAGGTTTATTTTTGAACGCTCGTTATAACACCGACTTGTGATTCCATTTATTGATTTGATTTGATTATTGATTTATTGCGTTTCTTATAACTAGACTACGCTATTCCAGGACTTTAATTCGCGATACCACGTTTATTTAAATTATTTGTAAACTTATCTAGGCTCTCAATCTAAATTAATCTACATCACTTATTCCAGGCTTAATTTATGCATTATAGCCTTTTAACTATATTTTTTCGGTCGTATATATGGCGATACGAGTTTCTTACGGGCAAGATACGTCCGCGCCCTTTGAGAGCCAGAGATTTATTGTAAATAAAAATTACGATAAAAAATGCCTTTCTGAGGCAAAACTGTATACACTTAACATAAAACGTATTCATGATGTCGTTGTTCGATTAAGAATAATTATCTGAGGGCAGTGTTCTTGGAGCAAACTTATTCGTCCTATTAGATAAAAATTCAATTGATCACTTTGTATTTAAACTGAAGCTTAAACAATGCATGTTTATTTGATGCTTACTATTTATAGATGTATATACAATTTTACTGTGGCAAAAAGCCAGGATTTTGATGTTATTTGACTGACGCTTTGAAGAACAAAGTAAGTTCCTCATTAAAACTAACAAAGTAATTGGACATTGTGTTGTCTCCAATTATTATTTATTAAATCGAAAATGTGGATAGAACGAAAAATTGGCAACTCTTTGACTGTTGAAGCGAGAAGTTTCCTGGACGTTTTAGTGTATTTTAGTAATTCGTTCTCTTTCGATCTACCCGACCCCTTATCTCCACTTCTCCAGGATTCTCCCCTTCTGCGACGCATCCCCGGCATTCTTTTCAACGTCCACTTGCCACCAGGTATCCTACGTATTTTTTCTGAATTGGCCGCCTCTAAAAGTAGACAATAGCGAACAGCGGCGTCAGAGCGTCTAGACGGTTACGCCATGCGCCTGTTTACACACGTGCTGGCTCACCTTTGCAATAGACGTAAACAAGAGCCGACGGTTTATCAAATATCTGCCCACGCCCATCTCTAATTAATTCATTATCCCGTCTGAGTCGAGAAACCGAATACCGGGAGGTCGGTTCCGTTCGCGACCGGGAGCTCATCAGCCAATTAAAACATGTAACAAAACGCTGATTCAAAATACTGTTGTTCGTCTATGAAGTAATAAATCGACCTAGATCGTCTAAGCCATTCAATACCGGTTTCGGTCTTATTAGATCTCATCAGTCGTCTCTTAGGTCGTATCGAAAGCGTTCCAGGCGTTCACCTGTAGTAGCAGAGATCACGTAGTATCACCAAGGAAGCAAATATATGTAATATGTATCAGAATTGGAGAAGGGAGAGAGTCTGCATTAATCCTATTAAACATCATCGTGAAAGAGGGGGGATCTTAATGAATCTCACAAAGAGGACTGGGGTCAAAAATGTAAAAAAAGCATAAGCAATGGACGATCCCTAAGAGGTCTAGGTGACCTAAAAGAGAAATGAGATAAACTGCATGGCCAAAGAGCCAAATAGACAAATAAACAAAATATAATATATAAAAAAAAGAAACAATAGAGCCAAAAGAGAAAAACAGAGCAGAGAGATTAAAGGGAAGAAAGAGACAAAGGAAATAAGAGAGACCAAAGTCATGAAAGAGACAAAAGCAACAATAAAACAAAACGAACACAACAAAATACACTATACAGACACTAAAAAAACCATAAATAGAGTTTAAAGAGACCAAAACGATCAGAGGGACTAGAGATGAAAAAAAATTGTACGTCTGCTTAAGACCACACGGTTGAAGTGAAAACTTCTTTGGTAATCGTAAAAACCAAAAACGACTAAATAAACGAAAGTATTAACAAAGCAGAAAGTAAACATTTATTACAGACACTCCCCCACCACCGCTTCCTCCTTCTAAAGTCAATTAAACCACGTCGACATTATAAACGCCCTTTTTACACTCGCTTTTATCTTCCCATAAGAAGAGTCGTGAAAAACAGCGGCCAGTTCGGCAGTAATTACTTCGAACGAGTTAATTTAAATTTACTAGATTTGTTTCAATCTGTTAACGAAGTGCATCTCGCTGCATTAAGTTGTTACAGTCTGATAAAGTTAATCCCGAGTTCCTAATTATAATCCGAGTGCTGAAACCTAACCTTAATGTATTAAACGTCTTGCTTCTGTGTGTTAAGTAATAGCAAAGTTCCTACAATCGATATAAGTTGGTTTGTGTAGTCGGATTAGGAAGTCTAATGCACGCCACTGCACACAATGGACCGATTATATTTTGTGGAAGTTCAACAGTTAACGCTACATTATTGATACATAATGACCAACTGCCCAACAATGTCTAAAGGGCAAAGCTGTAAAAATACTTGTCGCCGACGACGATCGAACAACTGCAATAAAGTTTACAACCTTTCAATTATGAATTCCTTAATTTTAAATAATAGCAAAGTTGAATATCGTAAAATCCTTAATGACGACGGACCATAAAGATTTCAGTTTTCCTGCGAATAAAGTAATTTATAACGGGGCTTATAGTCCTGAAACTCCGACAACTTCATATAACCCCAATAAATTATTTTATACAGCGAAAGGCTTACGTTTAATTGTCGATGTTGGTCTAGTTGTAGCGTTCAAAGGTTCGTTTTTACTGCCCTGTCGAAAGTGTAAAAGGGTCGTTAATTTTGAGAGCATTTACTGTGTTGCAAATATCATAAAGTCACTCTTAGCGGAATAAGCTGCAAAGTCTTGGAGGCTTAGGTCGTGAAGACGGTTGCTTTACCAAAATGAAACCTTTTTTGTTGGCGTTGTAAGCCTGGTTTACATGAAAGAGATGGAGAAGGGCTTCTTCAGTTTTACTGCAAAACTGAAAGAGTTTTTCATGTGAGTCTGTCATTTGGTGTCTAAATTTTTCCAATTTTTGTTTTTTATATTATTAAAGTTTTACCGAGAACTGAAGAATACAGACATACAAGCATACGCCAGTCTTGTCGGAATCTTTGATATTTCGCATGCGTTTATAGTACTAATTACAGTATACAACGTTTCCCAGTGTGCGGTGAAAAACGGCCCGATCCGGCACCGTCGCAGCGGCGAGCAAATCGCAGGCAGCATGGCCGGCGCACGTCATCAACGTGGGGCGGTTTGGAGGCAGGCTGCAGGTAGCAGGGAGGGGGCGCGCGCGGTGTCTAGACGCTACGTCACGCCGCCCCACCCGCGGATCGAATCCACAGCTCACTGCCCGCCTTCGGCGACGACGGCCAAGCTCACTTGATCGGCGTTCTGACGTCGCGATGACACGGCGTCGCCTCCTTGATGCCGCCGATCGACGTTAGATAGGACGTTGCCGAAATTGCCGAGCGTTTTTTACAGGTCATGTCTTGATTGGCGGCGGGAGATTGGACGGCGCGTGGAGAGATGGCGCTCGATGGACGATTTTTGCAAAAAAAAGAATACTGAATCTGTGAATATTTCCCACCACATAATGTCACATTGCTGAAAATAACAAATCTGAGAATGTCATTAAGGGAAAATTCATATTAATATGTAATTTTTGTTTTCCATCGGTATAAGGGAAACCACACGTATACAAACAGTAACCGCTCAAGGTTAAACCATAAGAAACTATGTTGACAATTTTATTTCAGGCTTACATTACCCAATTTTTGCTTTACATATTTATTTAAAATGGTGGATGCGCCGAGTCCAATTGGCAAAAAAATAACACTGTAGCTTTTTGATAAATTAAACACATTAACACAATTGCAAGAGCGATATTGATGTGCTTTGACATCTTAAGAAATACTAATAATATGACTCTCCTAAACTGTTGTTAAGGATGTACTGATATTATGGTATCTAAGTTTTACTTCTAAAGGGCGTGACGGTCACGCACACAATCCATTTTTTTCCTACGATCAGTCGTAGAATAAGGCAGTTAAGAGGGCACAGTTAAGAATAGTTGGGAATTCCACTATTCAAAATCTGCGACCTATGAATTCGTAATTTATCAAGGATGCAGCCATTTGCAAGTTGGGGAATTTATGATGTCAACGATTCTGGATCCAGAAATTCAAGATCGTATAGATGCATGTGTTACAAATTCGAGATGAAGTTTAACATTTTCTAAATTTATAAGGTTTTACAATTTAAAATTCTCAAGATAGAAGAAAATTAAGATGTCAACCATTAAAAATTTGGGACGTGAGGGGTTAAAATCTCAAAAATTCATCAGAATTACTGTTTAATTAATTAATACAGGATATTTAGATTTCGACGATTCAAAATTTGTGGAAATCACTAATTCAAGATGTGAGGAGTTAAAATTTGTAAACTTGGGAAGTAGATTGCAACCAATCACAATTTCTAAATTTGAGATTTTCACGATTTAGGATCTGCAATTTTTATTTTCAGGGTATCAGCGTCCAACGACATACGTATACAAAACTGATTTGATTTGATTGGTTGATCAAATAGTTGGGAAAAAGGCAACCAGTTTGGAAATAGTTATTTTCAATACTAGTGCGCTGTCAAAACAGTTTTCAGGAGCAAGAGCGAATTTTTGTAGCATCACGAGGCCAAGCCGAGTGTCGCAAATGAGTCCCTGAAACGTGACAGCGCACGAGTATCGAACAACATTTTTTGTATTCGTTCAAACAAAATGAGAGAAAACACGAATTAACATTAAATTTTGAGGTTAGGTTTGACAGCTCTGTACGATTAACTATATAAGCGGAAAAATTTATATATTTAGTCAATCAGTTGATAGAAATTTTCACGTCCAAAGCTTCCTGGACGGATGAATCATTATAGCATCGAATTTATCGTCTGGACCTGATCAAATCCATCTTCAGGAATTAGCGACGTCTCGTCGAAACGTGCCTCCGGCTCGCCACACGAGCTCCCTCCGGCGCTTCCCGAACCAATTAATTGAAGAGTAATTTAGCAAAGTCACGTGCATTGTTTGCCGACGCGTTTCGCTCCAGACTGTCCATTGTTTGTAAAGTTGTTCAAATAAAATGCATACCGAGCATATAGCTTCAATCTACAATCTCAAATATTGCGCAAAGTTAGTGCCGTCTGTGCAATTTGTCAGGCGCTTCAAAGCTTTGTTTATTCGGAGCTTTTCCCGACTCCTTTTCCGAACTTGTATAGTAAATATTTCGTCATATAAGTTGCGGTGTTAAATTAAGTTCATCGGATGATGTACAACGCCTTTAAGCACACTTGACCGAAAACTTGATTTTGTTGGCTTTGAAGGTTCGAGTTGGTTGAGTAAACGGAAACTTCGCCGAATTATTGCAATTAAATTTCAGAGAGTTGGGGAAAAACGAAATACTGGGTTTCGGAAGGCGAGGCGAAGCTTCCAGAGCAAAGAAAGCTTCGTCTGGGAAGATGGCTTTCATATTTTGATTGGTGAATAAGAAGTGCACTTTGTGCAAATTTTGTTTACGATTATCGCATGCGCAATTTTTGAAGATTTGGACAAATGGCCTTATGACTTTAAAGTAGAAATGGTGGCTGCGCTATGCTTTTGCATTTATTTGAAATTTTATTTTCCTATTTAAATGTATAAAGTTTTTCAGAAATATTATTGGTAAGAAATATGGTGGATGCGCCAGAGTGGTCGACTCCCAAAAAGGGGCTGAGGTGATCTCATGGCATGAAATTATTAAAGTTACTTCGAAATAAGCCGTGTTATTGTTTCCAAACCCAAAACCAGACCAGTTTCCAGCCCTAAAACTCATCTCGTTCGTCTCGAACCCAGCTGCGACTTTCTCTCCGACCTGGAAACATCCTTCCTGTATCGCTCCCATCCCGAGAATCTCATACCTCGACGCTCTCGTTGAAATCCGCAAAGATCTTCCGAAATAAGCGAAAAAGAGAAGGAGACGTCTTCGCAAGTTACACTGGGAGTTTTTGCAGAGTGCTGACATCGCATGCAAACAACTTCACCGTCGAGAGGCTGCCGACGTCGCTGTTGACGCTTCTTATCGTCGTATAAAATCCATTCCTAACCGACTACACACTCTGAATATATTTTGTCAATCTTATACGTATTCGATTGCGTCGTCAGATTGCACGGTGTCTCCGAAAAAGCTGTCCAGACGAATTTTACGACGCACTGATTTACGACGCACGTCTCGGACAATATACACATTAAAATTAATGATGATTTTTTCGGAGGTCCGCTCAGACGGAGAGTAACAAATCGATGTGATCCTATCGTCCTGTTAATTTTGGAACGGGATTGCTACTTCATTGTTGTCACAGTCTGCATAATTTTGTTTCAATTCAACCTGATTAAAAATATCAACAAACTGGTGGGCGACTCGTACATCCCACAGGCATTTTCTGACTCTTTTTGCACCGTCTGGAAATCGCCAGTGTTCTCTCGAGAATGTCATGACCGATTATTTGCTTGCTTTTCTGGAATCTTTGATACACAAAAGGATGTCCCATGTAACAATACGAGCGCAATGTTATAAGATTGAAACATAAAAAAAAAAAAACACAACATCGCATAAAACAGCGGTCTCGAAACTTTTTTTCAACACGATTCTTTTATCATCCACCTGTAAATCCATTAAAACTTAGAAATTAATGCTTTACATTACAAACGACTCTTGGCAATCACAAATAAATTCATTTCAACATCGAAGAATATATTTAAATTTGTCTTGTTTACCAAACTGGAGCAACCAAACCAAACTGGAAATATTCACTATGTATTTATTGAATAGAAAAATGTTAAAATTTTAAAGTCCTAGAATTACCAGAAGAAACAAGAGTAAACTCTATACTCTGGAAACAATTAAAAAAATCAATGGGAGCAGACCACTGAAACAACCGCCTAAAAGTTTACCTCAACGTGGCATTGGCCATTCTCTATGGTTTAATAATGCTTTAAAAAATATATATCAGACACATCAGCAGCTGCTGCTTATAGAATTTCACGAATTTACTATTCACAAATTTATAACTCGTAAATGTTGTATTCAAGCTGTGAAGACGTTTTCATTTTGTATCTGTAAAGTTTCATTTCTATAGGGCGTGGCGGCCACGCAGCCATTTTCACATAAATAGGTGATGAAAAATTGTACCAAATTCAAAGTAACAAATATATTAATTATATTAATAAAATAGCCAAATCAGCCGCAACCCCGTAGTCGATTTCTCGAAAACTAATTATTAGTTACCTACAACAATAATTTGGTGCTGTATCTTGCTTATCTTTAACCCGATCAAGTGATGCAGGAGGATAATAAAATACATATTGTGGTGGAAATTTCCCAGACATTATCAAGGCCTTCTAGAAACAATTCTCGTTGCGTTGCGTCGAATAAAATATTTGAGGATATATCGAGCGATCAAGATATTTTGTAATCGAGTCATCCGTGAATTCGAATCCGTGTGTTTTCGCGATTCATATGAAAGTTACTCTAAAGTTACGTCATTCAAGAAGTTTAAAAAAATTATTTGGAGGTTTCAAAGAATTTTGGAAATAGATTTTTAAACAGATGCGAAAAAAATTAGCTTCCACAATCTATTTTTTTATTGTTAATTTCAATTTTTCGCCAGATCTTGTGTATAAATGAAATCCCAGTTCGGTGTAACCTGAACCACCGCCATCAAATGTCAAATGAATTTCACGAATTAACTTAACCTCAAATCTCAGTATCTTAGCGCTTGCGTTGTTGATGTTGGTTGTTGTGTTATTTTTGTCTAGTGAAACAGTCTCTCTACTCTATAAAATAAATTCTTTTAAGAACTTCATTTGTTCACTGCTTAAAAATGACATTTTTATTAAAACACAAAGCGTTTATGGCTGAGAGGTATTTTCGAAATGGGCAGCAAGTAGACGGCGTGTGGCAATATTCTGTTTAAGATGCATGGACAGAATTTCGTGAGGAGTTTCCTGATAATATCGTCGATTATGCTCATTTCTCTAATACATTAAAGCGTTGTGTTACCCAGTTTCGAGAAACATCCACTTTAGAAAGAAAACCAGGAAGTGGTCGATCAAAGGATAAAAGAACACCAGAAAACGTTGAGATTGTCCAACACGTAATGGAAGAAGCCCCTAGAACATCCATTCACAATTGGCACAGCAAGTGGACTTATCATATGGCACATGTCAAGCAATACTTAAAAAAGATTTAGTTTTATATCCATATCGATTAACATATCTTGAGATGATTTTTCATTAAGGGCTGCATATTGTCAATGGTTCTTGAACACGTTCGACGATGATTTGTTGGAGAAATCGTTCTTTTCAGATGAAGCATCTTTCATCCAAGTGGATACGTTAATGCACAAGATATGAGAATTTGGAGCTGTGAAAAGCCTCATGTTTATGTAGAGGCCCCATTACATCCACAAAAAATTGGTGTTTGGGCAGCAATTAGCCGACGACGTATAATAGGAGCTATATTTTATGAAGGTAAATCATTCATTATTAGTTATTTAAACCAAAAAAAAAAAAAAACCTCCTTCAGGTAACCTAACTGCACTTGCATATTAACAAGTGATTTTGGAAACTTTTATTAACGAACTTCATGATGACGAATTGGTACTTGGCTATTTTCAACAAGATGGGGCTACAGCACATTCAGCAAGGACCACAATAGCTATGTTACGAGAGTTCTTTGATACCAGACTTACTAGTCGAAACACAGAAAATATCTGGCCTCCGAGATCTTGCGACCTTACACCTGCGGACTTTTTTTGTGGCCTTACTTAAAAAAAAATCATTTACCGAACGCCTCTTCATAATTTACAAGAATTAAGGCTCAGAATCACCGAAAAAATTTATGAAATAAATATGTAATAATCTAGATATGTTATGAAATGTTATTCAAGGTGTTAGACCATAGAAGGGCCCATTTGTACTTAGAGCAAAATGGAGAACAGTTTCAGCATTTATTATAAGTCAGTCACCCTGTATAAAAAATTATAGTGTTAAAGAATTTTACTGAAGAACAGTTTTTGTTAAATATGATTGTGTCCAAAAATTCTGTGTTCACAAAACTCACCACATATTTATATAAAAGCAAGGTGCTTGTACAAACAATATGAATCATAGTTAAATAAAATATACAGACACGCAAAAAAAAATATAGATAACATGCAAAAAGTTTAAAAAAATACGGTTTTGTCAGTTTATTCGCGTCGCGTCGGTTTCAATGAAAGCAACGCTTATTTTTCGAAGATACCGCAGAAGTGGCTTAATCAAAATTTTGAAAACAGTTGAATATGTAGTTCTAAATGGCGCAATTGTATGGACTCGCTCGTTCGTCAACGTTTTTATTGTGTAGGAAAAAACATGCTATGCCATTGTGATGCTCGCATTATCCATTAAAATGTACTTTGTAATGGGTAAGTGCTTTAATGAAATTTCGCCGTTTTCAAATAAAAATCACCACATTTACTGCGGAGTTTGTTTACACACTTGTTCTGTCCGTTCAGAAGCTACATATTTCCACGACACCCTGTATGGCCTTGAAAATCTATGAAAATCTCAGAAGCTAATTTAAGAATTTGGAAATCAAAGAAGGAGCAATATTAAATAACCTAAGAATCTAATTTTATAAGCTTGAGAACGAATTAAGCTGAGAATTGAAGAACTCGAGAACCCAAGAACCGCAAAATATAGTGATGAGTCTTGTAAATCTACAAGTTTGAAAACCCAAGAATCTGAGAAGCGATGATCTTGACAACATAAGAACTTTGGGAATCTCAGAAGCTATGAGCTTGAGGACTTTCCAACAAATAGGCATTCGCAGAATGTGCGAATTTAAACCAACGTTAAATTAATAATAACCAATGAACCTGAGAATCTAAGAGCTTGAGAACCTAGGAATATGAAAACTACGAGCTTGAGAACTAATAAACTGAGAATATATGACCTTGAGAAGCTAAGAATTTGGGAACCTGAGTCCATGAGAACCTAATAACCTAAAAAACTATGAGCTTTAAAATCTTGAGAATTTAAGAACCCGAGAACCTAAGAAATGCATAAGGAACATAAGAATGTATAAGCTTGAAAATCCAAAAATCTGAGAAACGATGGGTTTGAGAACCTAAGAATTTGATAATCTGTGAGAATCTCAGAAGCTATGACCTTGAGGACTTAAGAACCTTCCAACAATTGGCAAAACGAAGAATGTGCGAATTTAGGAATTTGGGAATCTAAGAAGGACCAATATTAAATTAATAATTAGAATAAAAAAATTTCATGCATTTGAAAACCTGCTAATATAACAGAAGCTTGAGAACCAAAGAATATGAAAAATCTACGAACTTGAGAACCTGAAAATTTATGACTTTCAGAAGCTAAGAATTTGGGAACCTGAGACCGTTAGAACCTAATAACTTGAGAAACTAAAAACTTGGAAATCTAACGACTTGTGAATTTAAGAACCCGAGAACCTAAGAACCGCAGAATATAGTGATGAGATTAAGAACCTACGAACATAAGGATGTATAAGCTTGAAAATCCAAAAACCTGAGAATTGATGAGCTTGGGAAGTGCTAATAACCTGAAAACCTCAAAACCAAAAAAAAAAACTCAAACCTGTATTTGTATAAAAATCTAGTGTCACGGTGTTTGTGGTCGCACTCCGAAACGGCTCGACCGATTTTTTAAATTTTTTTCTGTGTATTTGGTGGGTATGAGAATAGGTGGTAAACTATTTTTCACATGGACATTGGGACCCAGGGGGGGGCCCTTTGGCTGGACCGATTTTTACGATATTTGATTTGTTGGATTTGTCTCCACCCCGAATAGCATAATAACTATTAAAACATAGCAAAAATTACGGAGCTTGGTACAGGGCAACGACAAGAACAAAGCCCCCCTGGTACAGGGCAACAACAATAACAAATGATGCCGGCCACCGGGCTTTAAAAATGAAAATCGATTCCAAAGTTTCACTTCTGTGGCGCGTGGACTCTAGACACAATTTTTTATATCTCAAGAACGGATTGACAGTTTTTTTTTCGGGGGCGAATAACTATTTAAATATCGGAAAAATTAACGAAAAAAATTGTCTCATATATTTTATATGGAATCCGTATCTCCGATACATGACAGAAACAAAAATGAACATGGCGTTGTCTGCATTATCCTTTGATAAAAAAAACTGAATTTAATTCAGCTAATAAGTTAACACAACAGTTATTGATTCTGAGGCGGTACAAAGTTCGACGGGTCTGCTAGTATTACAATAAAATTTACCTACATCAAAATTGGACCAGCCTGTCAATCAGCGTCAGTCGTTGACGTCTATATTTGAATTTAGATCAAACAAAGAGAAGCTTAAATTTACAATTGACATTACACAAACTTGAAAGCTATCTGCATTACCAACTGCCATATTATCATTGGTTGATTAGTCTGTGTCTTATTTTCCCACAAATTAAAATCGTAAGAATTACTACAGTCCCATTTTGAAATATGTACATAAAATTTGTAATCCTACCTTTAATTCGGAGCTGGTAGCACCTGGAACAACCTGGAACACATAAAAAAACTAAAATTTTAAAACCACTCGAATTTTTATGAAATAAAACAATATAATGTGACATTTAAATTTTGAATTTGGCGCCTGCCATCAGATCTTTCAGGTCAGAGATTGGCAGCCATGAGTTTTCGGTCTTCTCTTGCAAGCGACGCGAACAACACAAGCGAGAAGTTAAAGTAAATATATTTTATCAAAATACAAACAAGAAATAATTTTTACCCCCAATTTAAAAATATAAAAATTGCTATTTACTATCGAAGATCCTCCGGCACCATCATAGTGGACGGGTCCAGTTTGAAATTAAAATATAGAAAATTTATAATAATACCTTGAATTTCGGGCTGCAAATAGTCCCCATCATTCGTAACACATTGATGAACAGTCTAGAACACACCAAGACAACGAAGACTGTAAAAACACTCCAAATTCCCCCAAATAAAACACCACAAGTCTACACATGTCAATTTATAAATTTGTCACTAGCGCCAAAGCCACCTTAGTCGCTGATGGATCGGTAAAAACGAAACTGATTTCATCCCACCGAATTATTCTTATTTTTTCGACTTCAATAGAATGTCTGTCTTAAACAGTTTCTGCCCCAAATTTTCCACAAACACCAAAAATTGTAATTAAAAAAAATGTGGTTATTTACTACCGAACACCCCCCGGCATCGTCGTAGTGGACCGGTCCAGTTTGAAATTAAAATACAGAAAATTTATCATCCTACCTTGAATTTCGCGCTGCAAACAGCCCCCATCCTTGGTAACGCACTGATGAACACTCTGCCACACACACCAGGAACCAAAACCGCAAAAACACTCCAAATTCCACGAAATAAAACACCACAAGTTCATATGTCAATTTCTAAATTTGTCACTACCGTCAAAGCCACCTTGGATCGTTGTCTCAACTGATTTGATCTCAAAAAATTATTCCCATTTTTTTTACTTCAAAGCAATGAAAATAATTATCTTTCTTAAATAATTTTCAAACCAATCGTTTTTAAAATAGGGTTATGACAACCCCCGAATACACCGTGTTGGACTGGTCCGATTTGATAAAAAAAAAACGGAAGCGAATTTACCTTAAACCGAACTCGGAGAGGGTCCCCGACATTTACAGGACACTAAAATTGTGCCGGAACCACCAAATTAATCCGATTTCGTTAGTACAAAAACACCGACGGTTCAAACGTCAACTGACAGATCTCGGATCACAGCTCACTTAGTTGAAATTGCGCTGTCAAACCTGGACACGCACACTCAGTTTCTTTGACTGGGTTGCTTATTTTTATGTTTTAGGTATGGTAGTTCGTCAAATATGAATTATTCGCGGTTGAAAAAAGGTTGTTTGGTGAATTTCACCCAAAAGGTGAAGAGAGCGTTTTTCATCCCGTCTTAAGTTTCACGTCGAAATAACCGCCTCAAAAGTTCATTTTTCGAACCCGACACCTGTTATGCCTCCTCCTTTTCCTCCAATAAATTTCGTCGCCTCGCTAAAAAATCCCCCTTTCGTTTCGATCAAAAACCGGAGCACGAATCGAACGTCTGTTTTCATTTATTGCACCTCCACTCCGGGATAATTAAATGTCCAGTCAGTGGCGAATAAACGTGCGCCCATTCTTCTTTATCGACATACATGACGCCGACCCGAAGGACTCTCCCTCAGGATTTATGGGGTAGCGGTCGACGGAATCCCTGAGCGGGAATCCGCCGTTTTTTTCCGCCGCCAGACAGAACTTAAATTAGGCCGGGGAAGTTGAGGAGAGACTTTAGACCGACGATTAGACGTGCCACGCATAAGTTCAGTGTCGGGGAGCGGGGGGGCCGCAAGGTACAACTTTGTCAGGTTCGCGAGTGTAATGACAAAATCGATAGTTTAATGCTGGGAGTGGGAACGCCACAGAAGGGTTCGTCAACTTTGGAAAAAAATCTAATAGATCAGATTGCTTTGCAAGACGTTTAGGTAAAAAACAAAAAAATCTTCAGTGTTCTTAACATTCGGGTATTTTAGTTTATAAAATTAGGTAGTTGGCAGGACGTTCTTCCCAATGACGTTAAATTTACTTTTCTATATGTTCCCAACCACATTGGAAACTGCTTGGCGGTTACCAAGCGGTTTAGAACCGCATTTATTACGCCACCACGCGGGAGTTTATGGAACTACAACTGTCAATCGCTATTAAGAGGGTTCAATATAAGGTGCCATCTTGGACATTACCACATTGATTTATCCCTTTTTAAAAACGCAGAAACTTTAAAATTATTTGTTTCTAAAAAAATCGTTAACTGTCAGAATTTTTTTTAGGCAAGTACTAAATAGAGAAATCGAAAAATTCGTTTTAATAATTTTCCAAGCCGCGGCCAGCGCTCAGTTCATAGAATCAAAAGGGCCATTCTAATAACGAACTAGATACAAAGAAACGCCGAACACACATCATGAATGTTGGCCGTTCTAAAAAAAATACTTCTTGGTGGTCAAAAGAACCGTCATCGGTTTTCTAGGAACTTTTCAGTATGCCGTTAAAAAACAAAATAAAAGAAAAATAATGCCATTTACAAGAGCACAGAAGCTGAGAACAGTCTTGACTGCAGCAGGCTTTTAGTGCTTTCAAGTGCTGTTATTTTTTACTATTGTTAGTGATAGTTTTAGTGATATGGGGGGTGTGTGTAAAAGACGCGATAGGGGTAAGGGTATAACAGAACTTTATCGGGGAAAAGAAGAAACCAGCGATTGGCCAATTTTTTTTACAACTTTTTCAATAAAAATTTGTAAAGATTTTATAATATATGAGCGAGCGAAGCGAACAAGTATGTATTCATCAACATAAAATCTTTAGGATTGATTTTGTTATTTCTGTTCTTATTTGGATCACTACTTTTTCCAAAATTCAATAAACCCAAAATTTTTATATTCAAAATTTGCTCATTTCGATATCTTAATTCGATATTTTGGCATTGTCAAATGCCAAAAGGATACATTCTTTTACAACAAAAATTTGTGATGATTATATTATATTACAATATGATCGAGCGGCAACTCATAAATTCATAAACACAAAATCTTGTATGTAACTGGATTGATTATGTGATTTACCATTCCCATTGTTTATGAACACCAGCTCGCTTCGCTCGCTCATATATTAACTATCATAATATACTACTATAATATACTATAATAATACTAACTCGTAACAAACTGAAGAAAGAAATAATTTTCTGCTATTCATAAACAAGACAACTCAAACTTCACGTTACAGCCGAGTTTCAAACAAAATTTTATATTCCTTTTGTCTTGTTTGAAATCAAACTTTGAAGACTTTCGTAAGTTTTTATTTCGTTGCACATTTGGCAATATGTATGTGCGAGCGAAGCGGGCTACTATTCATAAACAAGACGAGTCAATAATTTCCCATCACAACTGAGTTTCATACAAGATTTTATGTTCCTTTTGAGTTGTTTGAAATCAAAGTTTGAAAAGTTTCGTAAATTTTTATTTCGTTGCACATTTGGCAATATGTATGGGCGAGCGAAGCGAGCTACTATTCATAAATAAGACGAGTCAATAATTTCATTTTTTTTTTTGGTATTTCATTAATACATTTGTCCGAGACAAAATATTGTATGCAACTGGTTTAATAATGTAATTTACTGAATCGCATTCTTTATGAATACCGCAGCTCGCTTCGCTCGCTCCTATATTCTAACACGTTACAAACTGAAGAACGAATACTATTCAATAATACCCATTACAGGCGAGGATCATACAAGATTTTATGTTCCATTTGTCTTGTTTAAAGTTAAACTGTGATGACATTTGTAATGTTTTATTTTGCTCCATATATTTAACGACACTGCGGAGTCACCGTTTGATGTTATTCCTGTTCTTATTTGGATTACTACTTTCTCCAAAATTCTATGAACTCAAAATTTTTATATTCAAAATTCGCTCATTCCGATACCTTAACTCGATATTTTTGTATTTTAAAATGCCAAAAGGAGCGAAGCGAGCTAATATGTATTCAAAAACACAAAACTGGGTTGATTACGTAATTTAGTGATTCCCATTGTTTATTAATACCAGCTCGCTTCGCTCGCTCATTCTAACTCGTAACAAACTGAAGAACGAAATAATTTTCTACTATTCATAAACAAGACGAGTCAATAATTTCCCATTACAAGCAAGTTTCATACAAGATTTTATGTTCCTTTCGAGTTGTTTGAAGTAGTCCTTTTCGTTTGTAACGATTTTATAATATATGAGCGAGCGAAGCGAGCTATTATTCATAAACAAGACGACTCAATAACTTCACATTACAGCCGAGTTTCAAACAAGACTTATGTTCCTTTTGTATTGTTTGAAATCAAACTTTGAAGACTTTCGTAAGTTTTAATTTCGTTGCACATTTGGCAATATGTATGGGCGAGCGAAGCGAGCTACTATTCATAAACAAGATGAATCAATAATTTCCTATTACAACCGAGTTTTATACAAAATTTTATGTTCCTTCTGTGTTGTTTAAAGTCAAACTTTGATGAGTTTGGTAATTTTTTATTTCCATCCATGTTAAGCAATATTGTAGTTACTGATAAAGACACTTTCTCACGGGATGTTTGAAAAGTTTTTAAAAGGGATGTTGTCAAACCTGATAAAGACATTTTCAAAGGGGATTTTGTCAAACACCGCATAGAAAAAGATTCTTTCTAAGAGGGAATGTTGTCAAACCCAACATTTAAAAAGACACTTTCTAAAAGGATGTTGTCAACATTTTTTCTATTTACCACTTTGCTGAAACACCTTCTAACTTTTTTGTGACAAAAAATTTGTCGGTACAGTCGGTAGTAAATTTTAGTCGCGCCGGCCGCTAAGACATGAACTGTGATCGCTTAAGCAAATATGCACTAAGAATTTATTCATTGTAATTTGAACGAAAATGTTTTTTTTTCTTCTATGGTGCAATTTCTATGGTGTTAGTGTTATATAATGCAAATTAAGTCCGCCCCTTGTTTGTGTCTCGGACGTCCCAGATGTAATCGCGTTCTGGAAATTGAACCTAAAATTTTTAAGTATTCGAAGATGTGTGGTGTCGGTGTGTCAACGTTTATCGTAAGTTAGAGAGTTTATTACATACCGTGCGATAATTTAAATTATAAATTAGAGTAGACGGCTGTTTTATTATGCAATGGCCCAGCCTGCAAATTGACTGACAGTAAAATTTGAAGTTATCGTAAACATTGTGACGTTTATGTTCTCATGAAAATAAAAGACTAACAAATAATGTAGAATTATTGAAGAAGGATAAGAGAGTAATCGCAAGGTCTAAATGTGGGAACGAAGAAAGGGAAAACAACTACTGGAAAGAGAACGAGAATCTGTTAGGAGAAGAAAGGAAAGGACTAAGCTAGATGAAAGGAGTATTAAGCAGAAGAAAAGAAACAGAAAGAAATTAAAATTAGCTTAGCTATTGTCATTGTTTTATGCTAGTTGCAGGGGAAAAATTGGATTTCTTTTCAAAGCCGCAAGGCAAGAAAATGTCTTATATTAAATGTGGAGTGCAGAATAAGGCTGCTACATATAATGGATTTTCTATCATTCACAGACTGAATTGTGGGTTATTTTCAGATATAGTTGGTGTGTATGGCAGTGAACACGGCAAATAAAAGTACAAAGTCCAATCAATCAATGTGTATTTGCACGAGCTAACATCTAGCACTATCCGGTTATATTGGAACTAATTTACGGAACAATATTCATCCCAATATGTTTCTTTTTATAAACACGCACACAAAAATATTTAATAAAATCAGGCCAAGTTCGAGGTTTTACATAAAATATTATATCTAGGACTCTATAGGACGGTGATCCGAAAATGTTGGCAAACTAAAAGAGAACCCTGGGAACCCCCAGTAGCCAAGTTTATTTATTTCATATATTATAAGTATTTAGAAAATATTTGAAGTACCTGTATATTTTAGTAATGTGTTATACATTAGTTCTATTTTATTGGAGACATTTGCATAATATTTTTTTATGCTGGAAACAATTTTTTGCTTTGTATATTTTTATATATTCTCTGTATATTGTATATATTTATTTGACATAACAAAAAAAAAACTTGTTTTCATAAATTTGGTGTTGTAAACGGTTAAAACGAAAAAGTTACTTTCGCGAGACTTTATTGCATGAAATGGGCTGGGTATAACATCAGGTACATAATTATAAGTACAGTGTAAACTCTATATAGCGAACTCCTATATAACGAAAAACTCCTTAAAACGTAGAAATTACTAAGGTCTGGTTTATATTGTTTTCTTTTGCTCTCTCTATAACGAAAACTGTTTATAACGTAAAAAATACCCAGTCTCTTCAATTTCTCTATAATATAGAGTTTACACTGTATTATATCTATTATTTTTTAAAAAGGGTCATAAACCATACCTGCTTGGCGACACATCAATGCCCGGAAAATCCGAAATCGGCAGTCTAAATTCAACCATTTTTTTTATATTTCTAATATTTTCTTTTTTTATATTACTACATATTCTTTAATTTAATATAATCTGTGTAATTATAGAGCACTCCAATTACAGATATTTATCATCTATTTGATAGCCTTTCTTCAGTTTATATCTCAATGGATGTTAAAATTATTAATTCGTTTTTGCCGCTTAGAAAACTCAAGTTAATAAGTTGTTTTTTATTTTCGATCATAGTTTCATGTTAGTTTTGAATAAATTATTTCAGCTGCTGCCAACAAATCTTTTTATTTTATCTATGTAAATTGAATTCGTCTAGATGACAATACAGTACTTTTTGTTAAAATAAATAAATATTATTATTATTTAAAAACCTCTCGCTAAAAATATCATATATTTTTTTAAATGTATTTAAAATATTTGTGGCTACTGGGGAAAAACTGTTGAAGAAAATTTTAAAAGAAATGCAAAAATTATTTCTTTTTGGTGAAGCGGAGCGTTATATTTTGAGCCAGCAGTGATGATTATCCTCCATCTCGCAGTCACACCTGCGCATTAAATTCATCCGTTGACGGTTTATTACTCCACTTTTTATTAGACATCATTTTATGATATTTAGCCGGGGGCGGCCAAAAAGTCGAAAGAGAGGGTTGCGTGCTCGAGCTTTTACGGTCTCGTAATTTCAGGAGACCGGAGTCGCGTCCGTGCTTATAAAAGCGTCTTTTTTCTTCGGCCCTCTCGACTTTTTGCCTCTTGTCATGAGCTTTATTTCGAGCGGGTAATTTGGCCATCCGAAACAATTTTACGGCAGTATAACCGGGTTTTATTGGAATGGAGGCCACTGGGAACCAGATTTTAATTTAGGCGGAGGAACTACGGCCCGCAATAAATTCACACGCAATGCTCATTAAAAGACGAAAATGGGTAGCGGGACGACACGTCCAAATAAACATCTAAAGAAGGAACGGCCGGTGGTGCCGGGGAATATCTTCATAAAAACGGGGACGACACGAAACGACATAATAAACAATTACGGACCTGATAAATGTGTTTTTACGTGTCGTTATTTCGAGTTGTTTTTATGGGCGATAAAAAAGTTGGCGGATCATTTTTTAGGCGAAACTGGAAGGTGAGAGCAAAAGGACGAAGAGGAGTGAGTAATGTGGAGGTGCGTCGACATGCAGAGTGGTCACTGCTATCAGTGTATAGCAAACAAATCTCAAGCTAGGTAGTTTTTAAGGATGGGGACTTTTAGTCCATTTAAATTTGTCATTCCACTACCATTAGTCAGTCAATCAGAGGTAGATGGGACGGCCCACCCGCCCACCGCATTCACTGGTGGTACCACGAACCATATGGCTTTTAGTCACAAAGCACAACTGTGAAATACAAGAAACGGAATGGGGTTGCAATAGGAAAATGGTTATCATTTCGAACCGGTTTGTCAACCATTCGGTCAAAAATGTAAATTTGAGCAAATGTTTTGGTGTAACTCTCAATTTGATGGTGGTGGCAAACAGAAAAATAAAACGAAGTAATAAAATAGGCATAGTAACAGCTACCTGTGACAAATTTACAACTCCTCAAGATAGTAATATAATAGTTAGTCCCATACATTGTATAATAATCATGAAGATGGTAACAATTAAAGGAAATTGCCTGAATCTCATCTGCATCCATCCAGTGCGCTCCCACCGAACGTGTTGTTTTAAAGTTCGCGGAAGCTCTAGGACGCTGACGCTGGTCAGGCCATCAAACACTTTGAGAAGCACATTCAAATATAAATAAATAACACTAGATAATAATTATAACATATTAAAAGCAAGAACTCCTCAATACAGCTTTTTTAGATTTAGTGGGTGTAGTAGCGATTTGTTTGAAAGTGAGTTTAAACTTAAATTTAGCCCAACACCTTACCGTAAGCACAATTTTTTGTCCGTAATAAATATCTTCTCATCTCGAGTTTAATTTCCTCTTTTCCCCCTTTCCTGACCAGCGCCCTCCGTTCACTGGCACCGCTTTGTTTAGACGCGCGAATGCCAACGACAGTCGGAGACGGCGCTTTCAAATTGATAAAATAATCTTTTGCAACAACTTGTTGGAGCGAACAACCCCTTTCGTCTGGGCGTTTTTTGCCCCCGGGGGCGGCCGCCCCGTCCCGACGACGTTGACGAACGTTTCCGCTTGATAAATGGACGCTGCGGTTCCAATTTCATTACCCGAATCCCATCTAAGGGCTGATAAAAATAAACTATTGGGAAAATAATGCAGGCGTTCGGAGGCGGCGGCGGCGGTTGGCCAGGGTGAGTTATGCCATCGACACTATTTTACAATTTAGATCGAGGATTTCGCACAGCGCAGGGGTGGCACCGGGGGGACTGCTCCGGCCGACGATGATCAATTAAAAATCCATCATGGGGTGTAATGGGCATTTGATTGATTGCTATCGAGAGAATCGCCCCGGTTTTAACAATTTCAACATGGAGAGTCGGTTTTTTCGAATTTGATTGGCTCGGCGGCGGCGGATTTCTGCAGTCTAATGGATTTTTGAATTTGCATTGGAGATTGGCGGCAATCATTAGAGGGTGGTATTTTTGCGATACGGTGCAATAAAATAAATCCCGCGCCCCCCGGAAAGTTGGCCCAACTAAAACCTTGAGCCGTCCTGAAAGAAAACCGATATCGCCATCGTCGCGGAACTGCAAGAAAGTTGTAGAACTATGAATATAAACCAGCTTGTCCCACTTTATATTAAAGCAACTTTTCCTCAAATCCAACACATTTCCTCCGTAAATTTCCACTTTCCTCGAATTTCTTGTCGCCGTCATAAATCTGACAAATCCATCACTCGCCGCACCTCGGATTTCCAGAACTCCCAGAGCACATATCCAGTCGTCTGCAACTTCCAGACACATTCATCCCTTGAAACAGAACTAGTGTCCGATCCACTCGCCGTAAAAACTTCCAACTCTTTGAACAACGTATGAAGGTGTAGACTTTAATTTCACTCCGATGGAACGGTTCTACAGGGAGACCCGACAACTGTAATTCGTATTTACGACTTTGAATTACGATAGACGACGGGATGTATGGGTGGAAGAGGAGTGGTAAATCGGCCGGGAATTGACTTAAAAATTGGTAATTTCTGTCATCAATTAGGTAATATGCAGTGACGCACTGATAGTTTTTTGCTTCAAATGGTGCCCGACGAGACAACTTTTCACTTTTCGGATATTAGATTCCAGATGTATTGGATAAATATTTTTAGCGATAAGTTTTTGAATATAGTGTCTATATTATTTTATTAAAATGTGGAAAAAATCTACATGAAATGTATTCAATTTTCTCTCTCCTATTCGCCATACCGCTCCTATTATCTTATTTGCTTTTTTTACTAACTTTCTCACATGTGCTGTTGCTGTGTTTCTTTTATTCATCGACTGACAAAATGGATGAGAAATAACAACCATTTATTGTTTTTTTTTCTTTAAAAACTAGAACTCAGTCTCGTGTTCAATCCAATTTCAAAATTCTTAAGTCAAAAAATGGTTTCATTCCAATACCCTTAGTCAATCAGTCAGTTGTGGATGCGGAGGTCCACCCACCCACCGCATTCGCATGTCATGCCATGAACCATATGGTTTTTTGTCACAAAGAAGAACTGTGGAATATAAGAAACAAAATTTGGATCCAATATGAAAATGGTTGTCATTCTGAACCAGTTTGTCAACCATTCAGTCAAAAATGTAAATTTGAGTATAATATTTTGGTGTAAATCTCAATTTGGATTTATTCTCATTAGTTATATAAAGTTTCTTTGTGACTAAACAGCGTGTTGTTTTGGCATCGTTTGTGAGCGCGGTGGGTGGGTGGGCCACCCTGTCCACAATACTCATCGACTGACTAAATGGATGAGAAATAGCAACCATTTCTCTCGTGTTGAATCCAATTGCAAAATTCTTAAGTCAAAAAATGATTGTCATTCCAACTTTAGTCAATCAGTCAGTTGTGGATTTTGAACAATTAATGTAGTGTAATTAATTAATGTCATGTATTTGGAAGTCGACAATTCCTGCAGAAAGCTACACTTACAATTAAAACCTCACTTTCAGTTCTGGCATGGTGGGTGGAAGCCGATAGTTACTGCAGAAGGCTATATAGAAAATTCGATCGGAAATATGTACTGTGAAAATCGCATAAAATTTTCAATCGAAACAGAACTTTGTATAACCATTTGCGCCACAGAACGACCCATACAATTTAATAAGCGAGCGAAGGGAGCTACACGCACTATTAACAAACTCAATGTAAATGTAAAACGTGGCGGTACTCTACTAAAGTTGAGTCAAAAGTGAAACTCAAAACTTTTAATCTGAATGTTTCAATCTGTAATCCAAAAATTGGAATCTGAGTCTTGTAGTCTCATGGGAGCTGCAAAACCAAAAAATCTGCTACCTGCAATTTAAAATCTGTATTATAAACGAACGGTGCGTTTCTAACGCAGGTGCAGACAGAACTTCCAAACTACATTTCCAATTTACGCCGTTCTACATCCCGAAGCTCTTTTTACTCTTTTTGACAATTATTATTCGACAGGTGGTTGTTGCCCTCACTCGCGGCGCCGCCCCCGAATCACCGCCATCATTAGCACACGACGACACATGGCACATCCACCGGCTGCAACCGTCTTCTCCTAATTCCGCGTCGAGCGTGACATCGCCCACCCGCCCCCGACTCATTGTGCACGTTTTTCCTCCCCCATTCATGCCAACCTGAAATTAATTATTTCGCATTTAACAAACAGAAACAACGATACAACAATGAGCGGCGCGTCGGGGCGAGAAAGAGGTTTTTGTTGTCGGCGGGCGGCGGCGGCGGCGGCGGTCAGATAAAAAATGATTGATCGATTTGATGCACGTCCGTTGAAAGCGGGCGGAAGAGAATTGCGGTCTGCGCATCGGTCTGCTTTATTTCCGTTTCCGATTCCCACAGACGCGACCGGAAATAAGTCCAACAACTAACTGCTTACTCGATATTTTTACGATCGCCGACCGGTAATCGGCGCGTCCGTCTTTCGAATATCTGGTCCTCGGAGCCGGATGCGCTCGGTTATGGCGATTGTTGCTTTTTGCTGGCCGTGGGTTTTTATCCAGCAACTACCGCTGACCGCCTCCCGGATGAAGTCTTCTTTAAGGATGACTGACATTTTTTATCTCTTCTCTTGATGGCTCAGCCGATATGTCTCTTTCTTCATCTTCTTCTTGCTCTTCTGGTGTTTCTGCTTCTTTTACCTCCGGGTCGATTAATATCTTCTTGAAATACTCTATCCACATATCCTTGTAGTCTTCATCCTCTAATACTATCGCCCCTTCTTGTTTTTTATCCATTGCTTTTGTATGATTTATTTTCTTTTTAATTTTCTTGTAAAAGTCCTTATTATCTATCCATTCTCTCTTACTTTTCTGTATTAGTTGTAATACGACTATACTGATCGACTAAGTGGTTGGGAAATGACAACCATTTATGTAGATATTGTTTTTTTCCTTTAAACCAGAACTCGCTCTCATTTTTAATCTGCTTTCAGAAGTTTAAAGTCAAAAATGGTTGTCATTCCATTACCATTAGTCAGTCAATCAGAGGGAAGAAGCCTATGGTTTTGGCACCGTTTGCGAGTGCGGTGGGCGGGTGGGCCGCCCTGTCCACTATATTCATAGACTGACTAAATGGTTTAGAAATGACAACCATCTATTGATTCTTTTTCCTTTGAACTAGAACTCGCTCTCATTTTTAATCTGTTTCCAGAAGTTTAAAGTAAAAAAATGGTTGTCATTCTAATACCATTAGTCAATCAGATATATTAAGGATGGGGTCCTCGTTGAATAAACCTACCAGGCGCCTGTAGATGGGTACCTGCTAACTACCAAAATTTTAGAAGTAATAAAAACCTCGAACCATGTTTCGATCATGAAATTGAAGTGTGTCCTGGACAAGTCCGACCAGGTTCTCTGACGGTCGATCATGGGTAATTTCTAATTCGATGTCGGAACTCGAATCATTTGTAGACAATCTACTACCTGACAGGGTGTTGTACTCGGTACTGTTGTTATTTTAAGTAAAACCAAGGGTCAAAATTTATTTTGGTTTTCATGAACCAAGTCTCAATCTCATAATCTTTTTCAATACTTGACTGGTTTTTATTTGTTTTTTTAAAAAAACACTAGCACTAGGATTTTCAAAATAGCACAAATGCTCAGATTTTCATGTGTTCGGATATGGGTGTACTCAAGAGAGCTGCGGAAATTCTTAAACACGTTTATTTCAGATTGTTTTATAAAACTAAATAATTTGAAAGGAACAAAAGTCCAAGTCAAAATGCGTTTAGAGCCGATATGAATTAACGCGATCCATTTTCGCGTCGGACACGAACTAGCCTTACACCGTTCCAAAAGCGAAAAGAAGTTTCCTCCCTCCCGACAAACTCAATCGCTGATTGCCTTTATGATCGCAACATTTGTCACTACAAAGCCGAAAATCTCGAACGGTGTTGGCCGCCACGTCCATTACTCTTAATGAAGCCGCCGCCGCCGCCATCCTCGGATCTCCCTCCTAATTGTAATATATTTAATCCGTCCTCCCGCGACCCCCTCGTGTTTTACTCCAACAAAGCGTCTCGTTAAAAAACTTGCACGACTTGGAGGAAGTTCAATTGGCGTTGTTATCGACGTCTTGGAATTTTTCGCCGCAATTGAAATTCCTCGCGCCGAGTCATAATTAAAAGTTGTACAATTTCGTATTCAAATTGTGCGAGGGTGCGGATCATCCGAGCGGCGAATTAAGAGAATTGCACCCTTAAACTCGGGGATTAATTAATCGCATAAACGCAATGATAATGGACTAATAGGGCCTTTGTGCGGCCTCGACATTGTTCGATCCGATTACAAATTGGCGCGGCGCTGAAGAGACGAGACATTTCACTTGCAGATTGCGCAGACTTGCTCGCGGTGGGCTTTTGTCGCTGGGGTTAAATGATGGATAAGTGGAGGTTCGAGGGTCGACAACCATCAACTTCAGAGGGGTTGCTGTTTTTTGCATTTCTACTGGTTGTCATAATTATAGTTGCAGTAGTCAGTTGCATTTCGGTATTTCATAGAATTGTCAACTTCATCATCATATAGCTCTACAGTGCGTTGCGTCGTCTGTCTATCTTGGGCATCGCCGGTACGGTAAAGGTCGACACACGGTTGTCGCGAGGACGTGCCCGGCCTGCGGGCAATTTTCCAACAAATTGCGTCCGTGTAAGGATCTGTTCGGCTTTATTAAGATGACTAAATCCCATCAAAATTCATGAGAGCGGTGCGTTTTCGAGATGGTCCGGTAGACGTGTCAAGTGCATTTTAATGTTTGCTTTCCCTCTGCTTCGGCCAGCTCAGACATCCAGTCTAGACGTGTCGGGCAGGTGCCAAACAATATGATGCATCGGAATCGAAATGGCCTTGTGACGGTCGTACAGACGTCTACTCGTTCCTTCTCTTCTTGTTGCTCCGGTCGGTTTTGTAGTCGACGGACGACGCAACGCCTAATGGCTTTCGCGCACGAGAAAACACACACGGGGAGTGCGAGGAAATCGCCGGCGGGATTTGCAGGGACGATAAAACGTGGACTCCTGCTTGAGCTTAATGATGGCGATGATGACACAGGCGGGGAGCCGGAACCGTTTCCTTCAATCTCGTAGATAATAAATTCACCGGTTGGGATTCCGCGATAGTTGCGCAATAAATCTTTCGGTCCTCTCCTCTTCACAACGATACCAAAATAATAGGCGTCCGTAATACATTCGATTTACAATGACAAAATGATAACAAATATGCCCTTTTCGGACTAGGCCGTTCCTATTTCATCAATTAAATTTTATAATTTTATGGCGCCCAACGCGAGACAATCTTAGCATGGCTGCTGAGACTTGCTCCATGGAGATGTCTGGAAGGAAAACCGAATAATGCGCCTAAATTGGCAAAAATACAAGACGTTTGAAACTGCAGATTTTACAACATCCGAGTGATTTCTTGGAAATATGAGGAAGCAGTACCTAAAAAGGATGAAAAGTGGTGGATGCGCCAAAATTGAAAAAAACATTATAAATTTACAAGGCGTTTGGAGCTGCTGGTTTTACCACATTATCTGAGTGGTTTTCATTTTTATAATATCAAATTTACTCCGATATACACTCCAGGAAATACTAGAAAGCAAAATGTAAAAATAGAAAAAAATGGTGGATGCGCAAGAGCTAGAAAAAATATTGTACGTTTACAAGACGACTAGAAATATTATTTCTTCATCCCATGCGTCTTACTCATCATTATAATGTGAAATTTGGAGCAACTTACATTCTTGGAAGTATGAGGAAGCAGTACGTAAAAAGGATGAAAAGTTGTAGATGCGCCAAATTTGGAAAAAACATTATAAATTTACAAGGCGTTTGGAGCTGCTGGTTTTACCACATCTGAGTGGTTTTCATTCTTATAGTATCAAATTTACTCCGATATACACTCCAGGAAATACTAGAAAGCAAAATGTAAAAATAGAAAGAAATGGTGGATGCGCAAAAGCTAGAAAAAATATTGTACGTTTACAAGACGACTGGAAATATTATTTCTTCATCCCATGCGTCTTGCTCATCATTACAATGTGAAATTTGGAGCAACTTACATTTTTGGAAGTATGAGGAAGCAGTACGTAAAAAGGATGAAAAGTGGTGGATGCGCCAAAATTGGAAAAAACATTATGAATTTACAAGGCGTTTGGAGCTGCTTGTTTTACCACATCTGGGTGGTTTTCATTCTTATAATATCAAATTTACTCCGATATACACTCCAGGAACTACCAGAAAGCAAAATGTAAAAAAAAGAAAAAAAATGGTGGATGCGCAAAAGCTAGAAAAAATATTGTACGTTTACAAAAGGACTGGAAATATTATTTCTTCATCCCATGCGTCTTACTCATCATTATAATGTGGAATTTGGAGCAACATACATTCTTGGAAGTATGAGGAAGCAGTACGTAAAAAGGATGAAAAGTTGTAGATGCGCCAAATTTGGAAAAAACATTATAAATTTACAAGGCGTTTGGAGCTGCTGGTTTTACCACATCTGAGTGGTTTTCATTCTTATAGTATCAAATTTACTCCGATATACACTCCAGGAAATACTAGAAAGCAAAATGTAAAAATAGAAAGAAATGGTGGATGCGCAAAAGCTAGAAAAAATATTGTACGTTTACAAGACGACTGGAAATATTATTTCTTCATCCCATGCGTCTTGCTCATCATTACAATGTGAAATTTGGAGCAACTTACATTCTTGGAAGTATGAGGAAGCAGTACGTAAAAAGGATGAAAAGTGGTGGATGCGCCAAAATTGGAAAAAACATTATGAATTTACAAGGCGTTTGGAGCTGCTTGTTTTACCACATCTGAGTGGTTTTCATTCTTATAATATCAAATTTATTCCGATATACACTCCAGGAACTACCAGAAAGTAAAATGTAAAAAAAAGAAAAAAATGGTGGATGCGCAAAAGCTAGAAAAAATATTGTACATTTACAAGACGACTGGAAATATTATTTCTTCATCCCATGCGTCTTGCTCATCATTATAATGTGAAATTTGGAGCAACTTACATTCTTGGAAGTATGAGGAAGCAGTACGTAAAAATGATGAAAAGTGGTGGATGCGCCAAAATTGGAAGAAACATTATAAATTTACAAGGCGTTTGGAGCTGCTGGTTTTACCACATCTGAGTGGTTTTCATTCTTATAATATCAAATTTACTCCGATATACACTCCAGGAAATACTAGAAAGCAAAATGTAAAAAAAAGAAAAAATGGTGGATGCGCAAAAGTTAGAAAAAATATTGTACGTTTACAAGACGACTTGAAATATTAATTCTTCATTTCATGCGTCTTACTCATCATTATAATGTGAAATTTGGAGCAACTTACATTCTTGGAAGTATGAGGAAGCAGTACGTAAAAAGGATGAAGACTGATGGATGCGCCGAATTTGGCAAGAATATTAAAAAATTACTATGCGTTTTTACTTGCTGTTTTTGCCACATTGGAGTGGTTTTCATTCTTCTAGTATCGAATTTACTCCGATGTACACTACAGGGAACAGCAGAAAGCATTATCGAGAACAGCAAGAAAATGGTGAATACGCAAAATTTAGAAAAAATTTAGACTGGTGGGTGTATTTCTCGATCGCATGCGTCGTTTGATTATTATAATGTCAAATTTAAACAGACTTACACTCTCGGAATCATGATGAAGCGGTACGTAGAAAGTTAATTTAAATTTATATTTAGATTTGAGGTTAATTACATCCAACTATTTTACTTATCGTTGATATATTTATATTCCAACAAGATGGAGCACCTCGTAGTATTTTTCAACAAATCGTCAATTGACGGAATTATTGTGCGGCGCTTTATCAACACTGCACATTTCAAATTGAGCTCCGAAGCGGTTCCTTTGCGACCCCGCCAGTGCTTTTGTAAAATCAGACACGATAAAAACCAAATCGCACGTAATTGGTCAAGTCCAGAAGGTCTTTTCAAACATTTCACCGCCCCCGGTTCGCAGAAAACTCCGCATCAAAAATGCACAAGAGCAAAACAAGCCAAAGTCGGTGAAATAAAAGTTTGTACGACAGAACATGGCTATTAGAACAGTGAAAAGTCTTGGAGAGAAGCTCTCGCAGAAACGCCAGCCAATCCCCCATTCAACGAGCTTCCAACTTCAAAACAAGAATCCTGGAACAAATTAAAAGGAACAAAATTTGCCTCCACGTAAAAATGTAATAAGACTCGGAGAAAATCCTCCGGTGCGAACATAAAAGAAATTAGTGCATTAACTGGAACGGCTCTCCTTAAGGACGATTTCTATGCGTTTCCAAGTTTTTGCCATAGGTCGCTTGTTCAACCTTGCAGAGATTGTGGGCGATTATATTTTAAAATTTATTCTCTCTAGACGATCTCGTTAAATTAAGAATATTGGAGGGAAGCAATATTTTTGTGGAAGCGCAATATGTAGTAGCAAAATATTTAGCGGCACAGGAATTCGAACCGTTACCCAAAGCTCCCATTGTGCAAAGCGGCAGACGCAATTTGTCATTGCACATACAAAGGTGTATCCTCGTACTAAACTTCTGACTGCAATAAGTCTCGAATTTAAACTTTACTTATGTCTGAAAGGCGGCAATAAACATAACTCAGAACAACAAAACGGCCGCTTTTCCTCGGAAAAGCCAACCGAACTTTAGATGGCACAGTTTCCTCGGATCACAGAAAAATGGCCACGGCGTGCGGTGTCGACGCCGATTTATTACCAACAAAGATCCAGTATGGAGTTCGGTTTTGGGGACTTATTCCGGCTAACGAGCTGCCAAACGCCAAATAAACAAAAAGAATAATAATGCAGGTTTAGCCCCAAAATTGCCGCCACGCCCTTTGGAAGTGAGGGAATTTTTTTGTGGTAGTCAGTCTTTAATTTCGGATAAAAGCGACGTACGTGCGAGTTCATCCCTCGAAGTCAATCGAGGTAATGCAGTGTGTCTATTCCGGGCCGTTTCCTGCCCTCGTATATTTCATGCATCCATCGCTCGGGGATATGTTCATATGTATGTAAATTTGATGCACCATCTTTTAAATTGATTGTGAGTGTCGTCGCGACAGACAGGTTTTGTTTTTTGAGCGAGCAAAGTGAACAGCTCATCCGAGTGAAGCGGCACCTTATTGGTTGTCACGGGAATTTTTCACGCCATGCCATATTGCAAATTGCATGCAATGTAAAAACTTGGTCGAGGGTAAACGATTTTCCCCGCTTCTTGTCTTCGTCGTCTCGTTGTTGTTCTTCGATTTTTACTTTGTCGTCTGGCAATTGCGGCGAGATAAACTCGAGGCTGTTGTAATGGCAAACATCGACTTCTTCATTTACTTTCCATAAAAGCTTATATAAAAGTTGCACGTGGGAAAATACTCCGCGCCGGGGAAACTTTAAAATTACAATCTCCCTCACGACTTCATAACTTCAAATTAATTCATGGCGAGGATGAATTTCAGACGCTCGGTGTGTACTTGAGGGATAACGTCGTTTACTTTATATTATGTGAAACGTACCCGACGAGTTCGTGGCTGAAAGACTTTTACGGGAAGCCCGCAGACGCTGAGCAGACACCAGATTTCATTCGGATAACACACGACGAAATTAGTTTTATGTGTGTCAAAGACGAAGGTGCCACTTTGCTGCCGTAAAGGATCTCGTTTTGAGGTTCAATGTTGCTAAAGAGTTTTCTTTTAGGACACTAACGATTTTACCGGTGGTTTGCGACCAATAGTCTTTTCTGCCCTCTTGTTCGTTCTCAGTTTACGTTTTTCCAGTCTTCTTCTGTGTTGATTGATCTTCTTCTCCTTTTTTCTTTTCTTCCCTCTTCTTCTTACAAGTGTCTTTGTATTTCTTTAGTTGCGCCCACCATCTGTTTTCCCATTCTTTTTCCTTCTTCTTCTTCAATTCTTCTTCCCAGATTGCTTTTATGATTATTTCTTTCTCGTGTTTTGTTCGGTCGGTGGTTTGATTCCTCTCTGTTTCCCACTTCAAATCTTCGTACTTCGACCCAAGCCTCTTGGATCACTATTGCATAATCAATCTCCAGATTCTTCTCGGCCCCACGTACGTAAATGCCCCTACATCGTCCTCCCAGATCCCATTTAGCACCCCATATCCTTTTCTATAAATTCGATAATTTTTCTTCCTTCTTTATTGTCTCGCTCTTTCTGGCATTCAAGTCTCCCCCAATAAATTATTACGTTTCTATTTTCTGTCTCACTTATGGCTTCTTCTTTCCTTGCTCCTCTAATGTTGCCCCCTTTTGCTCTTCCTCTCTGCTGCATACGTAGTCTCTGGGCATTCTCTCTTCTATCTTCTTCCATTCCTTTTCATCTACCTACGCATGTAATAATAAACTCTCTAACTTTGATCAGAGATAAATGTTGAGACACCGACAGTTCAAAGCACATCTTCGAACACTTAAAAATTTCAGGTTCAATTTCTAAAACGCGATTACATCTGGGACGTCCGAAATCATAATAAAATAATCAGCGAGAGCAAGCACACATAACAATACATGGCGGCGCGAAGTCATAGCATTTTGGAAAAAGTAATCGAGATAACACCAAACAGTGACTACAGTGTTGCTAAAGTGTTCAGAGTTTTACTTTTCCGTTTTGTCTAAACTGTTTGTGTTTGTCTAAACTGAGACTAAATATTGTAACATTGCCTGAGCCGGGCGGGTTCGAGGATTTAAAGAAAATGTACAAACTTTCACAATATCACGCGTTGACCACTTGTTCACGATGCTACCAATCGACTGCCTTGCTCCGTCGTTTGATCCCTTCTTATTATTCCTTCTATTCCGAGAATCATAAGATCATGCTTTTGGCTTTCGGCGCACTCTTGTACGAGCGTGGTATAGTATGAGATCACCGCGACAGAATCTTCTAGGCTCATGAGAGCATCCTATGTGAACAATTATTTCCATACGTTCTCATGTCGACTTTTCTAGATTAATCACGTTACCATACGTGGTGACATCATCAGGACATCATTCGCTTCCTGTGCCGTCGCGCCGTCGTCTCAACATGGTTTACGAGTTCCTTTAAATGGAATATCAATACCTAGTGGATGGTCTGTTTGCTTCGGAGATAATTAACTTGTAATTATTTCATTAATAAATTAGGGTCGACCATCATTAGCAACCAGATCAAAGAAACCCACTAGAATAAACAGTTTCAACTTTAGTCTGCAACTACCATTATGTTCCGAATACGTTTCAAATCCTTATATTCAGGTAACAAAATCCAAAATATTTCAACCGTTTCCAAACCCCATTTCAGAAGACTGCCTCTGGCTCTTACGCGTCCTCTGCATTGACGTTTACGAATACAAACCGATGAAACTATTATTAAAAGTGACCTTCAGAATTCTGTCCGTTTTGACTTTCATTCAAACAGTAAATTTTGTCTATAAATCCGATCGTCAGTACTTTATGCAGTATCAGCCTGTGTATTGCGGGATGTTTTTTGTGAGTCTTTTGTGATTTTTTAACGCTCATAACTGTTTTTAATTAGGTGTTGTTGTCACTGTATTCGATTCCTCACGTGCAGAATTTGACCACTTGGTACGTTCAGAGTGTAAATCTTTGGCCGATCGACCGAGCCGGGGATGCCATCGAGTGTTATATCCGAAAGGAGGCTTTGTATTGGAACATTTTTTGTGGTGTTGTTTACGTCGTGGGTATGATCGGTGGAATACTTTACGCTGTGCCAATAGGAGGTGACGAAGACATTTTTTACACTCTAGCCACTCTGAAGGAACTGCCTTGGGAGTGGGGAGCATTTTGTGAATTTTGGTACCGCTGCAGCTTTGTGGTTATTGCTTTGGTGCTGCCAGTCACTGCTTTTTTGGCCATCTATTTGTTTACTCATATGAGGTTTCAAACTTACATGCTTTTGCAAGTGTTGAAGAGAGTAGACCGATTGGACGAGCATTACGAATCCAAATTGATTACCGAAAAAGTGTATCACGAAGAAGTCAACAAAATCTTAGTTTTTTGTGCCAAGAGACACAGCACATTGGTCGAACGTTCCACTACCGCACTGCAAGAATACAAAATCCTTATCGCTTTATTCACCGTGTGCGGGGCGGTACTTTTTATTAGCATAATGAGTTTTGTATTTTCCGTAAGTATGATGGTCACTGGCAGAGGCCGACAATTTTTGTCCAGTTTCAGGGATCTTTTGAGGGGCGATATTTGCGTATCGCTACTTTGATGTGTATTTCAGGACTTGTATTCCTTCATCTGATCGTATGTGGACAACTAGTTCAAGACGTTGTAAGTCCTGTCTAATATTAACATGTTTTGATATACCCAAGTAGCACATTACATTGGCTAAAGCTTGTTTTTATATTGGCCCATTATCGATTCATTTCCATTGGCATTTCGACGTATCACCGATATTGGTACAATATTTGTTTTTACAATATTGTAAACCAACATTGTGCCAATATAAAAATACTTCCTTTAGCCATTGATGAAATTGTCTATATTGGCCCTATATCTTCTTTTACAATATTGTAATACAATATGGGTCCAATACGTTTTTCTTGTCGCTTTTGGTATATTGTTTTTACGAGATTCAGCCAATATTGTATTATGCCAACATTTTTCTTCAGGTGTGGCTCATTTTCTTCAAATTTTGTGTTTTTAGTCTTTTGCAATTTTCATTGCAGTATTCGATGATTTATACTGATAAAATTTCATGACATTGTGCAAAGTTTCTTTAAAGGGATGTTTCTTTTTAAATAAAAAATGACTTTTAATATTAATTCAGATATACATCAAAATTATGAATGAGAATTTTAATATAAGAAAACTTTCCTTTCGAATTAACTTCCCTAGTTGCCAAGTTTATTTATGTCATATATTACTAATACTTAGAAAATATTGAATCTTTTTTTAATATTAGTTATATTAAAAGAATGTGAAAGCATTACGTATATTTTATTGTAGATATTTGCTTACTATTTTTTTATATGCTGGAAACAATATCTTGCGTTGTATAATGAATGGCCCTTTTTCCACGCTATAAGCGCCGAAACATTGCCCCCGGGTCAAAAAGCCGCGCATCTCTGTCATTTTTAGTGGTAGGTAATTTACGGTACGAACCGAATTAACAGATTCGACAGATTTCTTCAATTCAACAAATGTCTGAAGTGCGAGAAAATGCTTCATCGAGAATCGGTTGTTGTGTTGTTGGCTGTCCTAATAAATACTATAATAAAATATAACCGTCTGTAAAGTTTTACACCGTTCCGAACAAATCGTATGAGAACGAAAGACAGCAGATTTGGATAAAATTTGCATTTAGATTTTGTGCAAACTTCTAATATATCACAATCAGAGATCAGCCTTTTATAGTTTGTTGCACAGCCATTTCTTTTTTATTAATGATACTTAAGAATTTAGACAAATTTAATGTTGCAAATATGACGTTTATTTGTTTTACCACTAAAAATGCCAGAAAGGCCGTTGAAGGCACTGTAAAACACGCGGAATTTAAAATGTGCACACCGCCTATACTGTAGTTTAATATTATAGTGAATACTGATTAGGGTAGTTTTAGGATTTACATATTTGTTTTATAATAAACATTCCTTCGACATGCGAGAAAGCCGGTCAGTTTCTTGTGACCTTGTAGCTTTTTCCAGTACCTGCACAAGCCCTTGTCAGTCTTTTATGGTCCTTGAAGCGATAAACAAGTTTGTTGTCACCCCTCTGAGTCCGATGAGCGGGAGTGTGCAGAAAGTACGGTAATAGTAGTTATTGATTTTATTTTTTGTACTATTGATTTTTTTACTTTTAGCTATATTTTCTACTTACTGAGTAGAGAGTATACTTACAAAACCATTTATATAATTATGGTTAAATCGGAAATTCCCCATGAGGCCGTTCTATATTCCGGACAAGGTCGAACAAAATTAATTTTTCTCGTATGAAATTATATGAAGTGGTTATGGGTAAGAGAATATCCTTTATTATATTATATATGGTTTAATATGGTTTGAATTGATTTAGAGGCGACAAGAAAACGTGAAAAGAATGCCCCCAATGAGGAAATGAAAAAAATCATAAGATTGTACATAATTAATTATTCATAATATGAATCTGTTTATTTATTAATTTTATTTACTATTAACTTTTGTCTTTAACTTTATCTATGGATTAATTAATCTTATTTTTTGAGAAGATGGTGTTTTGAGAATTTGTAAACTTTAAGTTTATCAGTTGCATGGAATAAATGGACATAAAAGATTAATAAGTAAAATCTAGTAGTTCTTGCCGTATATATATATATATATATATATATATATATATATATATATATATATATATATATATATATATATATATATATATATATATATATATATATATATATATATATATATATATATATATATATAATTTATTGATACTTCAAATAAGTTACGTTACGTTACGTTAAATTTTATTTTTTAGAAGCAGTTAAGACTAACTTCAAGTTGACTAACAATGAGTTGGAAATAACCGCTGGGGATCGGATAATTTGATAATTATTATCAAACATTAACTAAACTTTTTTTACAGAAAATAAATCACTAAATAATGAAGCAATATACATGAGTATGTACACACGAGTATGTAATATAAATTTTTTATTAATTATATGTTTACAATAAATTACGATCTTATTTTTATTTCTTGTTTAATTTTAAGTTTAAAGGTTTCATCTTCAATGGATCAATGTCAAGATTGGTTTTAGATAATATTGCCCTTGATTATATTATACCTTTTAGTATTTTTTTGGTATTTTCTAACTAACTAGTTCGGACACTAGTCTATTGTAAAATATTTTAAATTGGTAGTAAATTAGAATTATGAATAATAATTATAGTAATACATATATACAGTTGTATCACGATGATGAGCTAAATATACATTACATTTTCATTCAGTTTGCATAGGATTAGATTATTGTACAAATATTGAGTTATTGAATCAACATTAGCATACGTTGTTGGAAAAAGATTGCTATATGTTGTTGGACCATGGTTGGTATACGTTGTTGGACCATGATTGATATACGTTGTTGGGCCATGATTGGTAAACGTCATTGGACCATGATTCATATACGTTGTTGGGCCATGATTGAAATACGTTGTAGGACCAATATTGCAAAATGTCCACATTATATAATGGCCCAATGTAGAGAAACAAGTTTGGGCCAATATATCCTCGAGAATGGCCCAATATTGGCTCAATATTGTTGTGCTGCCTGGGTAGTCTTGTAAAATTTTAAGTCGTCAGAGGGGTACGACCTGTTGGTACAATCCAAATGGTACAACTGGAGCAAAGAGAACAAAACAATATTGTTGATAGGAATGCCACATAGTATGAGCGGATTTAGGGTAAAGTTCTCCGATTCTATGGTGGTCAATTATGAACTGGCGGTTGCTGTAAGTAGTTTTTATAAGGTTGCATCCAAGAATTGTTGATTTTTAGATCGTCAAATCTATTTATTCTATTCTTTCTGTTATGGGTTATTTCCAAAGCATCGAATTTGCTTTAACACAAGATGCTTCTGTGAACAATTAGGAAGTACTTATCTTGTGAAGTAGCATTTATTTACATTTAGTAGGTACTACATGTTTTATTTTTTATTAGTTTGTTACTGTTTTCAGTTACTCTTAAGGTATCATTGCTACTTTGCTGGTTATATTTACAGTATCAATATCATTGTTATCGGTCTTCATAAATCATTCATACATCCTGTTGTCTCTGGATACTGTATGTACAATCATTTTTGAAGACTCTATATTATATTAGCGTGTAATTAGATCAAACTGATTTGAAGTATCAAACTCACTAGCTAATAAATATTCTGTTTTTATTGTTTGTTGTCATAACAATTCTTGGTTTCTGACATCAAATTCTAGGTTGCAGATGCCTAATTCTAAGATCTGAGAAACCAGAATCCAGATTGATCCTTGATAGGTTTATTTTTGTTATTCATCCTCTTTCAATTGCCCTAATTTCTCTTTTCTCCTCTTCTGGCCGCGCCTAATTCATGTTGAACCTCATTCTTAATTGGAATCGAACACAAAATCTTGTATGCAACTGGGTTAGTAATGTAATTTACTGATTTGCTTTGTTCATGAATACAAGCTCGCTTCCTTCGCTCGGACGAAAGTATTAAAACATTACACATTCTTTTACATTAAAAAATGTATTTCGTTCTTCAGTGTGTGACAAGTTAGAATATGTATATAGGAACGAGCGAAACCAGCTGGTTTTCATAACAATGCCAATTAGTAAATTACGTATTAGACCGAGTTACATACAAGATTTTCTCCTTCGGGACAAAAGTGCTAAAAAATTACACATTCTTTTACAATAAGAAAATTATTTCGTTTTTCAGATTGTAAAAAATCAGAATATAAGAACGAGCGAAGCGAGTTGGTATTCATAAACAGTCCCAATCAGTATATATATAAATCTTTATTTGCCCTACGGGCTTTCTGATTCCTATACATATACAAGTAAACTTAACAATTATAATAATAAAAAAAACTAAATAAACTTCTCTATTTCTTCTCCCCTCCCCTTTCCTCTTCTCCCTTCTCCCCCCTCTTCCATACCTCTTTCATCCATTTAATTTCCCTTCCATCTACATTCAGTATTTCCTCTCTCTCTCTTTCCTCTTTCTTAGTTTCATATCACTGCACTCGTTCCACATATGCTCAATCGTCTCTCTTTCCTCATAGCACATTCTTCCTCCATCTTCTGCCCAATACCTATTTTCCCTCTCTTCATTTCCGCACCTAAACCTCGCCATCATCTTTCTTTCTTTCTCGCTCTCCCTCCCCAACTACTTCGGTACTTCCTCGATCATGCATATTCCGTACTTCCCGTTGTATCTGGATTCTCTAATTCTTTCTCTCCTCTCTTGTCTATCCGTATCCTTATCTTTCACTTAGTTCAACATTCATCCACACGCCTCTTTCTCTCAGTCTCCCTATTTCTTTGCTTGCATACCCATTCCTCCTGTAGTAATTCTCCCTATCATACTCCTCTGAATTCATCTTTTTTTCTCTCCAGCACTCCTTTAGTATCCTACATTCTTTCCTCCCTTCCATCCTGTCTTCGAACTTGACCGCTCCGTTTCCCGCTTTCACTCTCAACCTATTCCTCTTGCATTCTTCTCTCACTATGTACCCTGGCGTTTCTCTCTCCACCCCTAGCACCCACCTCAGATATTTCTCTTGCACCCTCTCTATCTCCTCTTGTTCTTTCCATCCCCAGATCTCTGCTCCGTACAACAACACGCTTTCAATAAGACTTTCAAACATCATCATTCTCCTTTTAAAATCGCCTCCCCACCTTCTCTCTCCTATTCCCCATACACATCCTATCACCTTGTTGGCTTTTCTTGCCAGTTCTCTAATATGTGCCTTATCTGTGGCTCTTTCATTGAACACATACCCCAAGTATTTGAATTATTTTACTTGTTCTATTACTTCTCCCTCCCACCTCCAATCACTCTCTTCTTTCTCTTATTGAACACCAGCATTTTTGTTTTCTCTACATTCACTTCTAGTTTTTTCTTCTTCACATATTTTCCTAAACTCTTTATCATTTCCTTCATTTCTCTTTCACTCTTTGCTACCATTACCACATCATCCGCAAACGCCAGGCTCCACACTTTTTTTCTACCTACCACACACCCCCCCGCTTGTGCTCTCTCTAACATTCCGTCCATATCTGCCACATACATCGTGAACAACAAGGAGCTGAGCGGGCAACCTTGCCTCACTCCCTTTGTTGTCACAAACCATTCACTTTCCCTCTCCCCTACCCTCACTTTACTTTTTGTCTTCTCATATATCTCCTCCACCTTTCTTACCAGCCATTCATTTACCCCTTTCTCCCTCAGGCACTCAAACATCCTCTCTCTGTCCACCTTGTCAAAAGCCGCCTTGAAGTCTACGAATAATGCATACACCCTCCCCCCTTTCTTCTTTAACTCACTCTTCGTCAAATGGTCCAGGATGTATACATTATCCATAGTTCCCCTCCCCTCTCTAAATCCTGCTTGGCTGTCTGGTAATGCTCCCTTTTCCTCTATCTCTCTGCTCATCCTTTCATTCAGAATTGATGCATACAACTTGTAACTTGTACCCTGTGTTTAGGAGAGTTATCCCTCGGTAATTTTCTACTTTATTTTTCTCTCCTTTTTTGTAAATGGGGTAAATTACCCCCTCTCTCCACCCTACCGGGAATCCTTCTCCTCTCCACACCCCATTCATTACCTCCACCAGCCTCTTTAGCATTCTTTTCGTCTCATACATCCACGACTCATTCTGTATGCTATCCCTCCCGGGTGCCTTCCCTTTCCTCAGTGTTCTTCACATGCCTCTCCACTTCTTCCATTGTAATTTCTTCTCCTTCAGGTTCTACTCGGTTTCTCTTCGTGTCTATTTCCGTTTTCTTTTTTTCCTTTTCTCCCTCCAGCAGCCGCATGAAGTACTCCTCCCACTCATTCATCGTTATCTCCTCGCTCCCATTTTCTTTTTTCTTTCTCTCTCTATTAATATAGTTCCATACCTCCTTCTCTGTCTTATTGCTTTTATCTCTTCCTCCTCTCTCTCCTTCTTCTGCCTCTTCTTCTCCCTGCATGTCTCTCTGTATCTTCTTTTCGCTTCTAAAAGCCACTTCTGTTCCCTTTAGTTTTTCTCCACTTTCTTAGTTCTTTTATTGCTTCCTTTTTACGTTGCTCACATTCTTTGTCCCACCATTTATTCTTTCTTTTTGTTCCTCCACCTCTTACTGTTGTTTCTCATTTTGTCGCTGCTTTTTCCAATATTTCTACCAATTCTTTCTCCATTTTCCCTACTTCTTGTTCTTTAAATCTTGCTTTTTCCAGTCTTCTCTTATACTCTTCCTACCCTTGCTCGTCCCATACTTTATTTATCACCTTCCGCATTTCCTCTATTTTTTCTTCTTCTCCTCTCTTCTCTCTCCTCCTTCCTATACTTATCTCTATGGGCAGATGGTCTGACTCTACTCTTTCCCCTATTCTGAATTCTTCGACTTCTTCCCATGCTTCTTCGTTTACTATTCCGTAGTCTATCACCGTTTCTCCTCTACCGCCTATGTAGGTCCATTCTCCTTCTTCGTCCCCTTGTTTATTTTCATTCAGCACTTCCCATCCTTTTTCTTCTATCCATTCCATCAACTTCTTCCCTTCCGCGTTCTCTTTCTTGTCTTTGGATTTTCTTTTTCCCTCTCCTCTCTTTTCTTCCCAATCCCTGGCTCCTCTTTCCCCAATTCTCCCGTTAAAATCCCCTCCCAGAAGTAGACATTCTTCTTTGTTGTCTTTTATTGTTTCTTTCATCTCTTTGCTGTACACTGTCACTATTTTCCACAATTTGCTGTCTATTTTAACGTTTCTCACCATGTGACCTTCCTCTTCACCCTTACTTTTAGTATTCTCTTTTATTCCTTTTTTTACCCCTGTTATTATTCCCCCTGCTGCTCTTCCTTTTTTTCTTTCCCCTTCTCGCCCCTTGCCATTCCCACTTGAACTCCTTTGGTAACAGCTTTTCTATTTTTTCCCAGTTTTCTGACCATGTTTCTGTTAATCCAACAATATCGAACTCCTTCACATAGTCCCAAAAATCTTCTTTTTTCCCTAGTCCCGCTACATTCCAAAATAGTGCCCTCACCCCTGTTTTTCTCGTTACCTTCTTTGATTTCCACCTTCCTTCCTTAGTTTCCCTCCTACTTCCTTCTTTGTTTCTTTTTTCCCGTTTCATTGTCCTTTTTACTTTGCCGTTGTCCCCCTTTTTCCCTCCTCCCCTTCTTCTTCTTATTGGAAAACCTCTAGTCTCTCTCTCTTTTCATTCCATCTCCATTGCTCCCCGTCCACTATTAATTTCCTGTATCCCACTCTTACTTCTTTCCCTTCTTCCCTTTTTTCCTTAGCCATACTTCTTAGTTTCTTCTGTAAATCTCTTTCTTTCTTTGTGAGGTCGTTGTCTATGTATATCCCCCTTGTTTCCCTCTTCTCCCTCAATTTTCCTTTGTGTTTCATTATTCTTTCCTTCTCACCCCATCCCTCCATCTCCACCAATACTTGATCCTTGTTAATCCTGTAACAATCTTTTACTTTACTATCCTCTACATCTTCCTTCAAAAACTTCTCTACATCCTCTTTTTTTACATGACTTTTTCTTTCCCCGTCCCATCCTGTTATCACGATGTTATTCTTCCTCTTTCTTCTCTCTTCGATTTCCATTCTCTCTTCCAGCTTTTCCACTCTCTCCTTCCACCAGTCTCTCTCTCCTTCCCATCTCTTCTCCTTCTCTTTAAATTCTTCTCTCTGCCTCTCTATCTCTCTCTTGAGTTCCTTGTTTTCTCGTCTTATTTCTTTCATCTCCTCCTTCAACTCTTGCAACAGCTCCAATATATTTTTCTCCATCTCTGTGTCCGTTTCCTTCTCTTTCTCTGATGTCTTCTGTGTTTTCTTTACTCCAGGAGACCTCGTCGTCTTTTTACTTTTTTGAAAAAATTTATCTTTCTCCTCTTCTTGTTTTTCTGTTCTACCCTCCCCTTTTCTCTTTCTTTTCCTTTCCTCCAGGTAAGAGTCCAGGCTTCCCTGACTGAGCGAGCGGTTTCTATCGTCTTTGATCATCCGCTTCCTGTGGCGCCTCCTAGATGTCGTTATCTTCCGGCTTCGCCGATTTATTCTTTTTTTTGACTATATCTCCTCTTCCCTGCCCAATTCTTTCTTCCTACCTTTCTCTAATACCTCTTCTCGCTTTTCTCAATATCTTCTCTAATTTTTTCTTTATATCACCTTCTATTTCTCTATTTTTCGCTACTTAACCTCTCTACCACATGTTTACCTTTAGCTCGGTAATACAGAAATCCCCAGTCCCAATCAGTAAATTACATAATGTAATGTAGCCTGAGCCGGGCGGGTTCGAGGATTTAAAGACATATTCTGGCGCACACCGTATTTACAAACTTTTATTAAAAAGACCACTAAGACTAACTTTTCACAATGTACAGACTTTCACAATATCACGCGCTGATCACTTGTTCACGATGCTTCCATTAGACTGACTTGCTCCGTTGTTTGATCCCTTCTTATACCGCTCGCTTCGTTCTCGACTTCTTCTATTCCCGGAATCATGAGATCATGTTTCCGACGCAATGGATTATTCGAGAATAATGAGATCAGTCTCTTGCACGAGCGTGGTATAGCATGAGATCACCGCCACAGAGTCTTCTAGACTTATGAGAGCATCCCGTGAATAATTATTCCCAGACGTTCTCATGTGGACTATTCCAGATTAATTACGTTACCATACGTGGTGAGATCATCATGACATCATCCGCTTCCGGGCCGTCGCGCCGTCGTCTCAATAATAAACCCAGTTGCATCCAAGAATTTATGTTGGATTCCAGAAATCAAAAACGCTGTAATGGAAAATTACTGACTCGTCTTATTTATGAATAGTAGTTTATTTCGCTCGTTCATATTATGAAATCTTTAGAAACGAAAAGAAATCATAATAATAAATAATGTATCCTTTTTAATTTTGAAAAAATATTCGAATTAGACTATCTTCAGAGTTTTACTTTAACAACACAAAAGGAACATGTAAATGGAATATCAATACCTAGTGCATGGTTTGTTTGCTTCGGAGATAATCAACTTAATTATTTCATTAATAGCTGAATAGCCTCATTAGCTGCCACATCAAAGAAACCAACTACGTATGTCATTGGAATAAACAGTTTAAACTTTAGTCTGAAACTACCATTATGTTGCGAACACGCTTCAAACCCTTGCATCAAGGTAACAAATCCAAAATATTTCAACCGTTTCCAAATCTTATTACAGGAGACTGCCTGTGGCTCTTACGTGTCCTTTGCATTGACATTTACGAATACAAACCGATGAAACTACTACTAAAAGTGACCTTCAGAATTCTGTCCGTTTTGACTTTCATTCAAACAGTAAATTTTGTCTATAAATCCGATCATCAGTACTTTATGCAGTACCAGCCTGTGTATTGCGTGATGTTTTTTGTGAGTCTTTTCCGATTTTTGAACGCTCATAACTGTTTTTAATTAGGTGTTGTTGTCAATGTCCTCAATTCCTCATGTGCAGAATTTCACCACTTCGTACGTTGAGAGTGTAAATCTTTGGCCGATTAACCGAGCCGGTGTTGCCATCGAGTGTTATATTCGAAAGGAGGCTTTGTATTGGAACATTTTTGGTGGTGTTGTTTACGTCGTAGGTGTGATCGGTGGAATACTTTACGCTGTACCAGTAGGAGGTGACGAAGACGTCTTTTACACTGTAGCCACTCTGAAGGAGCTGTCTTGGAAATGGGGAGTATTTTTTGAATTTTGGTATCGCTGCAGCTTTGTGGTTATTGCTTTGGTGCTGCCGGTCCCTACTTATTTGGCCATCTACTTGTTTACTCATATGAGGTTTCAAACTTACATGCTCTTGCAAGTGTTGAGAGGAGTAGACCGATTGGACGAGCAGTACGAATCCAAATTGATTACCGAAAAAGTGTATCACGAAGAAGTCACCAAAATCTTAGTTTTTTGTACCAAGAGACACAGCACATTGGTCAAATATTCCAGTACTACACTGCAAGAGTACAAAATCCTTATCGCTTTATTCACCGTGTGTGGGGCGGTACTTTTTATTAGTATAATGAGCTTTGTATTTTCCGTAAGTATGGTCAGTGGCAGAGGCTGACAATTTTTGTCCAGTTTCAGGGATCTTTGGAGGGGCGATATTTGCGTATCGCTACTTTGATGTGTACTTCAGGACTTGTATTCCTTCATCTGATCGTATGTGGACAACTAGTACAAGACGTTGTAAGTCCTCTGTAATATTAACATGTTTTGATATAGTCTTATAAAATTTTAAGTCGTCAGAAGGGTACGACGTGTTGGTACAATCTAAATGGTACAACTGGAGCAAAGAAAACAAAACAATATTGTTGACAGCAATGCCACATAATATGAACGGATTTAGGGTAAAGTTCTCCGATTCCATGGTGATCAATTATGAACTGGCGGTTGCTGTAAGTAGTTTCCATAGGGTAGCATCCAAGAATTGTTGATTTTTAGATCGTCAAATCTATTTATTCTATTCTTTCCGTGATGGGTTATTTCCAAAACATCGATCTTGCTTTAACACAAGATGCTTCTGTGAGCAATTAGGGATATATTGTGATGTTATGTAATTTGTTACTATTTCCAATCACGTTTAATGTATCATTGTTACTTTGCTGGTTCAATACTATTGTTAGTTTCGGGTCTTCATAAATGATTCATTCATACATCTTGTTGTCTCTGGAAAATAAAATTTAAATGCATTTAAATGGAAACTTTTGCCTACTGTAGGTATACACAATCATTTTTGAAGACCTTATATAATATTAGCGTATAATTAGAATAAATTGATCAGATTTGAAATATCACACTCACTAGCTAATAAATGTTGTGTGTTATTTCTTAGTCGTCATTGTAAACAATATAAGTAATTAAAAAATGTTCTTTCAATTTCACAGATTTTATCTTCCAAAAATCTCATATTCCGGTATTTCGCCTTCCATCTTTTACCCTACATCCTCCGCGATTTGAAGCGACTTGAAGGAACTAGAAGCGACATAAAAGTACTCGAAGCGACTTTAAATTACTTTAAGCGACTGAAGCGCGTTGAGATGATTTTAAACGACTTGAAATTACTTCAAGCGACTTGAGATAACTTGAAGCGATTTGAAGTGACTTCAAATGATCGAAATTGCATGAAAAAACCTTTAATGACTTTAAACGACTTGAAGCAATTTGAGTTGAGTTGAAGTAACTGGAAGCGACTTGAGGCAACTTAAAATTACTTGAAGCGATTTGAAGCGACTTGAAGTGACTTGAAATAACACGATGCGACCTGGAGGAAATTGAAACAACTTGGAGCTATTTGAAATGACTTTATTTAACTGGAAATTACTTGGGGCGACCAAAAATTACTTCAGCAATAGAAAAATACGAGTGTGCTTTAGACCACACGACTGAAGTAAAATTTCATTTCGCTATTGTTTATAAATGGAGCTAGAGAATCCTGAATGAATACCGTCTGAAGTATTGGATAATGGATGTTTCAGTCTGTAGTCAGCGAAAAGTCGGCAATCATGTGCAGCGATTAAGATAAGTAGCGCAATTGCATAGAAAACTGACACACGCAAATGGCTGAGTGGACTGAAGCGTGAATCTAGAACCTAGAAGCGAATCCCGCTAAGGCAAACATTTTTTCTATGAATTAATTACTTCCGTTCGCTTCGCCCGATCACACTTTTCGTAACGCTCTCGTGAGGCATTCACCAGCTTACTCCCCAAGTCAAGTGTCCCTAAAAAAGTTTTACTTCAAAAATTCGTGGTGCGAATAAAATCCGATTTAACAAATTTTAAGAAAATCATTAAGAACTTGTCGGGGATTTCTTTTTTGTGAATTACAGGTCCCGTAGTTCAAACATGGTCAAATTTGGAATTTCTCAGGGAATGGAAAAGATACAGGTAATCCAAAAACGAACTGGAATATAATGAAAGAAGAATTATAGTTAAAAACAAAGAAAGAATAAGTCCTCGAAGGACATCGGAAGAAATGGATGCATCAACATCTTCGACGCTTAGTATTCGCAAAAGAAGAAGTCGGAAAGAAGAAGGAACTTTGGAAATCTAGTAAGTTGTAGTAATGCAATAAAAAACGGATATTAGCTGCAGGCCGAGTGCTACTTTTTACAAGTGTTGCATACAATATTACACCAGAACGAACTGCTACTTAAGTGATACTACTTGTATGTGTATCTATAACTAGTTGGTGTCCGGCGCGTGTTGCTAAGCCCCAAAAATAAATAAAACGCATTTCTTCCGATTTGACCCGTGCAGCAAACGTGTAAACCACGATGGGTAAACAATGGACCGATCCGGCTGGCTTTACGCACATGTTACACACTTCTCTTGACGAATATTATTGGATTTGATTATTATAATATTTGTTCAAAATAAACTAAATAGATAAATAAATACGTTTCAAGACTGAATAAAACATCATCAGTGCAGCTCTCCGTGTCTAGACCGGCGGTCATTTCTGGCCGGCATTAACAAAGAGACGTAAACAGGGCATTAGCATAAACCGGACCGGAGGTGGCATCATGGGCGTCCCGACGCCATCGGCGCATCAACGACGCCCGACTGTATCACGTCACGCAGACACGTTCCCGACGGAATTTAGGGACGTCGTTTCGGGGGTCAGCGTGGGTATTTCGCGATTCACTCTCGCTACCGACACTCCATCGGGTCGGTACATCTTGAGACGACTCCCGCTTTTATGGATTTATCTGCAGACGTGACGTTTTATTTTATAGTTTTACGTCTGGGATGGATGTTATTACGTGTTTAGGAGGAGAGGATCGGGCGCCGGAATCGACCGAATGCGACTCGAAAAAACGGGACACGGATCGGATAGATGAGACGGCGGAGATGGAAAAAATAAATAAAATCTAATAGCGGCTCGTTCTAAAACGGTAGTTTTCATTTCGACGCAGACGGCTTTTTGCGCGGTTTAAAAAGAAATTAAATTTTGAGGAGTACGTTTCAATTCAGGTTCATTTTTTTTACCCTGTGACGCATTACGTTCAAAGTTTTAATTTTGGTAGTGCAAGATTCAAAAAAATTAGCCTACATAGTTGGTGGATGCGCCGGTTCTAAATGAACTAGTTCCGGAATGGCGGATGCTCCGGTTAAAAAATAAACAGACTACCTCTCCGAACTCCTTCCTTCTCCTTACTTTCTTAACGAGACGAAACAACTCTCAACAGCAAATGCATCAATTTTTCCGCAGCAACGAGGAAAGTTTAATAAAGCCCCGCCTCGACCGCCGAGCTTCTAATCCCGTCCGAACGAATTCCAGTCAATCAGTTTTTGTGAAATCCCGAAATCCGGCCTCGTTCCCTCGGGAGTGATAAATAGCGAGGCATTTATAACCACATCGTTTGTTAGTCGGCATGGAGATTCCATTCATTGCCGAACCGACGCAATGCACCCGCTTTCGCACAGAAGGAGCTCTGGAAATATCAGCAACGGAGGTGCAATTGCTACCCCAGACATTCACATAAATCAGTCTGCACCAGAAATCCTACGCTTAGTACACCTGTAACGATTTATTGGAGGATGTTGCGACGAGACTGTACTCGTTCTTCAGGTTTCAACAGTTTGCAGATTTTATGTACAATCATCAGTAGCCGTTTTAGGGCAAAGCGCGGGGAGAAACGGGCGAAATAATTAACTTATATTGACGCAAAGTTTTTAATAAAATTTTATTGCATTACTACAATTTACTAGATTTCCAAAGTTTCCTAATTCTTCTTTTGCGCATACCAAGCATCCATTTCTTTCGGTGTCTTACGAGGACTTATCCTTTTCTTTTTTTTACTATAATCCTTCTTTCATTATATTCCAGTTCGTTTTTGGATTGCCTGATCTTTTCCATTCCCTGAGAAATCCCAAAATTGACCATGTTTGTTTGAATTTGCCGTTGAACTACGGAATCTGTAATTCAAAAAACGAAATTCCCGACAACAAGGTCTTAATCATTTTCTTAAAATTTGTTAAATTGGATTTAATTCGCACCACAAGTTTTTTCTATTGTTGAAGTAATTTTTGGGCGCCCCAAGTAATTTCAAGTTACTTAAGGGGGCGTCCCTACGCCACAACGGCCATGTTGAGAACTATGGATCTAAATTGGCCACTAGATGGCAATCGAACGCAAAATTCTTTAATTATTCAATTCCCTAATCGTCCTCACACTTCGGCAGCCATAGGGCTTACTCGGACACGTCAAGTCGACGGAATGAGATTATTTTTGATTGAAATGCAATTTGTCGTATCGGATGCTTTGTTTATGTATGTGTTTGCGGAAACTTGTTTTCAGTCGTTTTACATTGGGTGTGCTTTTTTCACATTTTCGGATTTTCACGAAAGGGAGGCCATCCAAAAAAAACTTTTTCATATCCTCAGTTAGTAGTAGTAATAGCACGAGAGGTCAAAATATTGCCGACGATAATTTTTGCGATTCAGATACGAGTTTCTGTTGCGACGAAAATAATGACGAGTACTTGCACGAGTCATTATTTTCACAAGCAACAGAGACGAATCAATCTGCAGAGCAAAAATTGGCGGCAATATTTAGACCTCGAATGGACCTCGACAATTTTACTTGTAAATTGTAATGCCAAATAGTTACAAAAAAATTGTCGCTGGAACAAAGCTTGGCGAAAAATTACCACTAAAATAATTGTCCGATTGGTTGTTTATTTTGAAATTGAAACATCTCATTGGTCAACATTTTGACCTCTCGTGCTATTACTGTTGAAAACTTTTCCAGGATCATAACGAACAAAATTAAATCGTTCGAATCCTGAGTTGTGGTGCTGAGTTCACACAAAAATCACAGAAAAGAAAACACTTTCAGTTTCATTCCGAATTTTACAATTTCCCGGAAAGCTTTTCCAAATTGTATTTCCTGAAAAACCTTATTTGAACTATTACGAATACTAAAAAAAAAAAAAAAAAATATGCAGATCGGTCTACCTGTTCTCAAGTGATGCACTTACCAACGAACACCATTTTATTCTTATTACATAAATTTAGGCTTGAATGTGTTTTCCACATTTTTCCCCACAACATATATATAATAAAGACACTATCTGACCCGGTGAACTTTGTATCGCATACTATAGCGTTCTATTACAAGTAATCGGAAGTAGCGATTCAAGAAGAAATTACAGTTTTGTATTTTGTCTCATAGTTCCACCACGAACGCCATCAATTAAAAGTAATCTGAAGTAGCGATTCCCATACAAAATTACCTATTTTTAATTTTTCGATTTGTCAGCTGAACTTTAGGCTTAATCCAACAAATCAAACAAATCAAATATACAAAAAAAATCACAAAATCGGTCGACCAGAAAAATCGGTCTAGCCCAAGGGCCCTCCCTGGACCCCCATGTTTATGTGAAAAATACTTTACGACCTATTCTCATACCTACCAAATATACAAAAAAAAAAAAAATCATAAGATTCGGTAGACCCGAAAAATCGGTCCAGCCCAAGGGGCAAATTTGTATAAGCTCGGATGGCTTAACTGGATAAGAGCTCTCGACATCTAATCGAAGGATTCTGGGTTCGAGTACCAGTCCGCGGTTTTGGGGAAAAAAATTGAAAGGAAAAAGGAAACTATATCTGACAGCGCCACCTACCGGGTTCAACTGTAGCTAAGAACCATCAGTATGAGGTGACACTATAAGTACAGAAAAAATCATCAAAATCGGTCAGACAATTTAAAAAAAATCTGGAACTCGACGACAGCGAGTCCAACTGTACCACCCAGGTCACGCTCTAAGTACAAAAAAAATGACGCCCTTGTCTTTGTCTCAGTATATTAGCTCGAAGTCGTTCATTGCGTTGCTCTTGACTTTCATTTGCACCTGTGTTTGGAACCCGGTCTCTTAAATTTGCATTGTTAGGTCAATAATTCATCTTCTGCCGGTCTATTTAACCAATAACGGGTGTAGACTTATTGTAAATTTCGTGTATGTATATGCAATTGCATGATGTAACAAAATTATGGGTTTGCTTTGGTTTGATTTATTTCAAAGTTTATTTTCTTCTTTGCAGAGCATTGTTAAAAGCTTGTTTTTAAAAATATTTTTCTACTATTATTTTTTTTCGACTTTTTAAAATTTTCCGTGACCATATTGAACTTAGTGTGATGACACTAACTTTATCGTTTTCTACTCTACAATCCCTTTTATTTGATACCCATATTAAGGGGGTTGAAGAGAAAATGTAATCCGCCATTTTGGAGCAGCGGCCATATTGAATTTGCTTGTTACTCTTCAAGCTCTTTCATTTGATACCCATATTAATGGGGTTGACTAAAACAGGTGGCCTTGACTAAAAAATGGCCCCTACAACTACGTTATGGTACCGACATTGTGGCCCAAACAAGACATTTAAAAAGTAACTAGCACTGTAAAGTTGGTTGCATATATATGCATTTAAAAAATAATAATTTATTTTTTAAGTAATTATGGCCCTTACAACCCCGGTGTATGTAAATAAATCAATTATTTTTATTCATAGAGACCTTACCATAACAAGTACTTGCCTTATACAACTATTGTGTTTTTTTTTTAAGGAAAATACAAACGAGATCGAAGAAAAATGAATTTAATTCGTCGTTATTTCGTACCATCGCTAAATTCAAGTACCACCCAACTTTCGTCACTCAGATCATCAAAGCTATTATTCTTATCAACCTCGGTGTCAATCCTAAACTCAGTTTGTCATCTTTTTTATTACTAATGTTTGAAAAAAATTCTAAATATTTTGCGTCGTCTTCTGAATAATTTGTCTTTTTAATTTTTTTGGAATACTGCTTTAGTGTTTGTACAGTCCTACAAGGGGCGTCTGTACCTGAGTAAGGGTTTCTCCCTCCCCACCAGTCGTTTTCAAATTCATACCATTTTAGTTAGTTTTTAAGCAAGTCTGTAAATAGCTTCCGTTGGACATAGTTGTCCTCCGTGTGACTCAATAAATATTATTAATATGTTTAAAGAGTGACTTATTCGAACATACGACCCACGGGTCTAACAGTGTTAATAATCGCAAATTAGTTTTAAACTTCTTAGAATTTGGTACAGGATTTAGAGCTCTGCAGGAGGAAAATAGATTTTCCAATGCGTCTTGTGTCAAGCGTCCATGACTGTCTCTGTTGCTAAAATAACTCCACGCTGATAAGGCTTTCATAAAGAATTTCCATAAAGACCTGGAATTGCATCAGAAAAATGTATTTATGACCAATTTGAAATTATCATTATAGCCATCATTATAATATTCTCTTGAACACTTACATCGCATATTCTAATATTGTTATTTAAATTTATTTCTGTAAGTTCTTTGTGTGGTTTTATTAGTTCCAACCACTTAGCACGACGCTGAGTTCTGGATTTTTGGGGTTCTGTATAAGGTAAATACTTTCTCCGTTCTGTTTTTACAACCAGGAATAAAACAACTGGGCATTTTTATTTATAACGCAATGACAGTATGAAGAGACAGAACAAGTAATTAAATTTAAACAATACCCGCCTTTATTCATGACAAAGTGACTTCAGCGCTACCAACCATATCCCGGGCCCGCCAGATGTCGGTACCATAACGTAGTTGTAGGGGCCATAGACTAAAAAGACATCATCCGCCATCTTGTGGCGACGGCCATTTTGAGACTATTACAATATTGAGTCTGTTTATTGTATTGTCACCGAAACTAAAGGCCTATAAAAAATTTCAGCTCAATCGGATGTCAAGAAGTGGTTTTAATTTAGCCTGCAAGATTTGACCCACACATACTAACAAGGCAAGTTAAATAAAAGCTTGTAACAAATCTATCCCACGGGAACCGTACATTTTTCCGGGGCCAAAAGTAGCCTATGTGCTATTCCAGACTATACTCTGTGCCAAATTTCATCCAGATCCGTTCAGCCGTTCTGGCGTGATTGAGCAACAAACAACCATCCATCCAAACTTTCGCATTTAAATTTTATTTAAGTGTGTAAGTCTTTGAATTTGTACAAATTTTCCGCCAAGTTGTTATACAGCGCCACCGCATAATATGGTGACCAACAGGCTCAACTAAAATAAGCAAGATGTCGGAGCTGTCAAGTACCGTTTTATTTTGGCTATTTTGTCAAAACCAAAGCTTATTTCCTCCTTACAATTTAGGATTCACTTTATAATTTCATACGCCATCGAACTTGTATAAAATTATCGCCAAAGCTGATCCAAAATGTTTGCAACATTTTTATATTTTTCTTTGGGGATTTGACTCAATTTTGGACATAACGGTTGAAAAGGTGTCACAATAATTATTTACAACATGGCTGATAAATCAAATTTCGTCTAGTGTTTAAATTTTTAAATTTGTATAAAACTGTGATTTGGGTATTAATCTCCCGCCATTTTAGCTACAAACGCAGCCTTAAGTCGCTTCAAAATGCTTCGAGTAGCGTCAAATCGTTTAAAGTCATTTGAGATCTTTTCAATTTCAAGTCACTTCAAATCGTTTCAAGTCATTTCAAATCGCTTCAAGTCGCTTGAAGTAATTTAAAGTCGTTTAAAATCATCTCAAAGCGATTCAGTCGCTTAATAGTATATTATTTATCTAGAACGAGAAGTGAAGTTTAAAGTACGAGCAAGTTGTTTACGGCCGAGGCGCCTAGCCGAGGCTGGAATTACTTGTGAGTACCTTTAAAAACACTTCTTCGTTCGAGGTAAATACAACGTTTTATTTCATACTGCAAGTTTAATGAATTAAGTCAAAATAAATGAAATGTTGTGCGTTTATCTCGCACAAATTATTCGCAATAATTAAATATGCGGGAACTAACATTCCCATAGTAACAAACGTTTGTCAAAAATGACAACGAAAAAACTGGGTCATGGTGAATGTTTTTGTATATTTTATCCGATTATTCGGTTTAAAATGGAGAAAACTGAGGTGCCTCAAGACATTGTAGATGAAGCAGATCACGTGAAGAACAATTTGATGCCACAAAAATCTCGGGAACAATGTAAGAAATGATCGACGTATAATTTTAAAGTACTAGGACTTTAAAATTTTTCTTTAAAGTACTAGGACGTTAATGTTCCACTTTTGGTATCAAAAATAATCCGAAAAATGTCACTTTAGATACAAGTATGAAATAAAGTAATTTAAAGCCGCTTCTAGTTACTTTCAAGTCACTTCAAATCGCGAATTTTTGGAAGAGAAAATCTGTTAAACTGAAAAAACATTAGTTGACTTCTTATATGGTTTACAATGACGACACAGAAATAAAACACAATATTTATTAGCTAGTGAGTGTGATATTTCAAATCTGATCAATTTAATCTAATTACACGCTAATACTATACAGGATCTTCAAAAATGATTGTATACATACAGTAGTTTCAATTTAAATTTTATTTTCCAGAGACAACAGGATGCATGAATCATTTTTGGAGACCCGATACTAATAATAATATTGAAGCAGCAAAGTAGCAATGATACATTAAAAGTGATTGAAAATTGTAACAAACAGCATCACATTACAATATAATTACACCCTAAATGGTCACAGAAGCATCTTGTGTTAAAGCAAGATCGATGTTTTGGAAATAACCCATGACGGAAAGAATAGAATAAATAGATTTGACGATCTAAAAATCAACAATTCTTGGATGTCACCTTATAAGAACTACTTACAGCAACCGCCAGTTCATAATTGATCACCATGGAATCGGAGAACTTTACCCTAAATCCGTTCATACTATGTGGCATTCCTGTCAACAATAATGTTTTGTTTTCTTTGCTCCAGTTGTACCATTTGGATTCTACCAACACGTCGTACCCTTCTGACGTCTTAAAATTTTACAAGACTATATCAAAACATGTTAATATTACAGGGGACTTACAACGTCTTGTAGCTGTTGTCCACATAAGATCAGATGAAAGAATACAAGTCCGGAAGTACCCATCAAAGTAGCGATACGCGAATATCGCCCCTCAAAAGATCCCTGAAACTGGACGAAAATTATCAGCCTCTGCCAGTGACCATACTTACGGAAAATACAAAGCTCATTATACTAATAAAAAGTACCGCCCCACACACGGTGAATAAAGCGATAAGGACTTTGTACTCTTGCAGTGTAGTACTGGAATGTTCGACCAATGTGCTGTGTCTGTTGCCGCAAAAAACTAAGATTTTGTAGACTTCTTCGTGATACACTTTTTCGGTAATCAATTTGGATTCGTACTGCTCATCCAACCGGTCTATTCCCCTCAACACTTGCAAGATCATGTAAGTTTGAAATTTCATATGAGTAAACAAGTAGATGGCCAAATAAGTAGGGACCGGCAGCACCAAAGCAATAACCACAAAGCTGCAGCGATACCAAAATTCAAAAAATACTTCCCATTTCCAAGGCAGCTCCTTCAGAGTGGCTACAGTGTAAAAGACGTCTTCGTCACCTCCTACTGGTACAGCGTAAAGTATTCCACCGATCACACCTACGACGTAAACAACACCACCAAAAATGTTCCAATACAAAGCCTCCTTTCGAATATAACACTCGATGGCCACACCGGCTCGGTCGATCGGCCAAAGATCTACACTCTGAACGTAACAAGTGGTGAAATCCTGCACATGAGGAATCGAATACATTGACAACAACACCTAATTAAGAACAGTTATCAGCGTTCAAAAATCAGAAATGACTCACAAAAAACATCCCGCAATACACAGGCTGGTACTGCATAAAGTACTGATGATCGGATTTATAGACAAAATTTAATGTTTGAAGGAAGGTCAAAACGGACAGAATTCTGAAAGTCACTTTTAGTAATAGTTTCATCGGTTTGTATTCGTAAACGTCAATGCAGAGTACGCGTAAGAACCAGAGGCAGTCTCCTGAAATTTGGTTTCGAAACGGTTGAAATATTTTGGATTTGTTACCTGCATGCAAGGGTTTGAAACGTGTTCGGAACATAACGGTAGTTGCAGACTAAACTTTAAACTGTTTATTCTAATAGCATACGTAGCTCGATTCTTTGATGTGATTGTTAATAACGCTATTCAGGTCGACCCTGATTTATTAATGAAATAATTAAGTTGATTTTCTCCGAAGAAATCAAACCATGCACTAGGTATTGATATTCCATTTAAATGTTCCTTTTGTGTCGTTAAAGTAAATCTCTGAAGATTTACTTTCGTCCCATATTTAGCAATATTATATTATATTTATGTGATAATTTAGACAATAATTGTCAGGCTGATGTTATTTATACAGATCTTTCTAAAGCGTTCGATAAAATCAATCATGTATTGCTTCTAAAGAAACTGGAATTATTTGGTTTTTCGGATGGTTTAATTTCATTGTTGAGATCCTATCTTGATGGTCGTTGAGCCGGAGATCCGCCACGCTGTTCCGGTAATTTTGGAGATGCCTCCGAACAGAAAGTCTCTCCACAAAATTCCACCACCCAAAGCCAGCGATGTAGTTGCAGCGGACGAATCACTCGATAGGAACCTCCCTGGGGATCCAGACATCCTGCTCCTGAACGAAATGGTCTATCGAGAGGCGACGAGGCTTTCTTCTTCGGCCCCACGTGGTGAGAGCACTGAGGCTGAGAGGAAATTCGAATGTCGCCTTGCAAAGATAGACAAGAAGATAGAAACCGCTAGGCAGGATATTTCTCGAATTCAGTGTGTGATGGAATTCATCAAAGAGATGAAACCTTTCACACCAAAAATCCGGCGCATCGTGCGTCTTTTTCGCCGGACTCATCATACACTGAATACAGCGGTGCTTGCTGTTGAGAAGCAGCACTGCATGGATAGAGTTCGCAGTCTTGTGGCTGCAAGAAAGTCCCTGGTAAGGAGTAGGCGAAGGTTGGTCGAGAACAACAAGTTCAAGACAAATCCTTCGAGGCTCTTCCAGCGGGCAAACTCTATCCCAGAGAAATTGCCGGCGGTGCAGGATGTCGAAGTCTTCTGGAGGGAAATATACGAGGGGTCGAAACCGTTGCGTGAAGACACTCCAGCCCTTGCACAATTTGAGAACTTCGTAAGAAGACCAGTGGTGTGCAATCCGATAACCCCGGAAGAAATTGGCGAGACCCTTAGGGGAATCAAAAATTTTGCCGCACCAGGCCCGGACGGAATTAATACCTTTTGGTGGAAGAAATTCCGAAGCACGCACAAGCGTCTGGCCAAGGTATTTAATTCCTGGCTTAATGGTGAGCGGCCCATTCCGGAGTGGGTTGTCGAGGGGCGAACCGTTTTACTACCTAAAACGGGTGATTTGTCTCAACCTCAGAACTACCGGCCAATAACTTGCCTAAATGCGTGCTACAAGATTTTTACCAGACTCCTGTACTACCGAATATTCCAGGCTATTAACCCGGTGTATTCGAAAATTTTCGAACAGCGAGGCTGTAAAAGGGGCGTGGACGGCTGCAAGGAAAACCTGCCGATCGATAGGTGCGTCACGCAGGATGCCGTCCAATATAAGCGCAACCTATCTATGGCTTGGATCGATTATCGTAAGGCATTCGACACAACATCTCACGAGCTGATTATTCACTTGCTCGAATGTCTTGCGGTACCCGATACATTGGTGATGTCACTGATGTCACTCTGGAAGACTCGGTTCTCGATAACATCCCGACGGGACCGAGTTCAGACAGAGTTGATATCATTCAGAAGAGGAGTATTCCAGGGAGATTCCTTGAGTCCTCTTCTGTTTTGCATCTCACTGTTGCCGCTGTCCGTAGCCTTGCGCGGTGCAAAGGGTTATAGCTGTGGTACACCCGGTGACCGGAAGCATAAGTTCACGCACTTGTTTTACATGGATCACTTGAAAGCGTATGCTTCCGGAAAGCAAGAACTGACGCAGTCATTGCGCATAGTGCAGGAGTACACAGATGCTATTGGCATGGAGTTCGGCTGGGACAAATGCGCTCAGGTTCATCTCAAAAGAGGACGATGCGAGTATTTCGATGAAGATGCGCAACTCATTGACCGAAGCGTTCTGAGACATCTGAACGCCGGAGAGACTTACAAGTACTTGGGTGTGGAGCAGTGCCACATTCAAGCGTCACACGAGGTAAAAAAGTCTCTCTGCGGCAAGTACAAAAATCTACTGCGACGAATCTGGTCGTCAGAGCTTTCGGGGAAGAACAAGATTTTTGCCACAAATATGCTTGCCGTTCCGATCCTGCTCTACTCATTTGGAGCAGTTAAATGGTTAGTGCACGAGTTGAAGCAGATTGATCGGGATACTCGAAAAATGATGCATCTACAGCGCAGTTTGCATCCAAAATCGTCCGTTCCGAGGTTATATCTTCCACGAAACCAGGGAGGCCGAGGACTTTTGAGTTTGGAGTGTCTTCATAACAGGGTAATCTTGGGTATAGCCTGTAAGTTCATCCAAAGTTCGGATCCCTTGTTGCTTCTTGTCAGGGATCACGAGAGGCGGGGAGTCGGGGCATTTTGGTTTAGGGCGGCACAAAGAGCAGCAGATGAACTCGGTCTTGACTTTGACGTTGAGCGAGCTCGGCCACATTCTATTACCGAGCTCAATTTGCTCCGTCTTACAGCCCACGTCAGAATCTCTGAGCAAGATATGCTCATGAGAAGGCATATGGATAAGTCAATGCATAGTGTTTTCTTCAAGAACATTGAAAACCTTGGCTTATCCAAAAGGCATACATTTGCCTTTCTGAGATCAAGTGGACTGAAGTCTGAGACTGAGGGATTCATTTGCGCAGCGCAAGATGGTGTAATTAACACCTTGGTCTATAGCAGCCGCGTGATGGGTATAGAGGTGCCGAATGTGAACTGTAGGGCCCCTGAAACAGCAATGCATATATTGGCGGCATGCCCGGTGTATGCAGCTTCGGCCTATATCCATCGCCACAATGCGGCATTGAGAGTGTTATACTTTCATTTAAGACACCATTATGCGATAGACCAGACACCAGTGCTGCCCTATGTCCCGAACGATATTGAGTCCGTTGTGGAGAACGAAAGGTGCCGAATCTATTGGAACTTCTCGTTCTCCACCGTCAGGCAGATAACAGCGAACAAGCCTGACGTGGTTCTATTGGACCACTCCTCCAAGCAGATGTTTGTTATTGAATTTTCGGCTCCTGCTGAAAATAACATCTGCGTCAAGGAGGAGGAAAAGCGGACAAAATATCAAGACCTGCTGTTTGAACTTAGGAGGCTGTACTCAAGTTACTCAGTGAAGCTCGTCGTTTTGGTAATTGAGTGCATGGGAGGCATCAAGGACTCGCTCGTCTCCAATCTCAAAATCATTCCTGCCTGCCGTAAACCGGCAGAACCGGCAGAGAACCTTGCGGCTGGAATGCAAAAAGCGGTCATCTTGGGGTCGTTGCGTCTACTGAGAGCACATGATTTACGGGATTCATAGTTGCTGACCTGATGGTTTTGAGGAGTGGCTATGATGTACGAACAGGACCTGACCAGCAAGGAACCTCGTAAATGTCGGAATCACGGGGAGCTCCTTCTGGTCAATACGCAAAAAAAAAATGTACTGTTGTCACCGTTTCGCGTTATTTCTGTTCTCATTTCGATCACTTTTACCAAAATTCTATGATTTCACAATTTCTATTCCCCAAATCGAATATTTTAATATTTCGAACGCCAAGTTTGAGTTTCAAACTTGAAAAAGATATATTGTTTATTTCGTGATTTATAATCATAAACAGAAACAGAAAATCTTGTATGTAGCTCGGTTGATTAGGTAATTTACTGAATACATGTAAAGAAAAAATTAAAGCTTAAATGTTGTAAATATCGCTTCAAGTCATTTCAAGTCGCTTCTAGTAATTTTTAGTCTCTTCAAGTAATTTCAAGCCGTTTCAAGTCGCTTCGCGTCATTCAAATTGTATTAAGTTGCTTCAAGTTAAATAATTTCAAGTCGTTTATAATCATTTCAAAGCGCTTCAGTCGCTTAAGGTAATTGCAAGTCACCCAAAATCATTTCAACTTGTCTCGAGGCCCCTCAAGTCGCTTCGCGTTATTTCAAATCGCTTAAAGTTGTTTCAAGCAATTTTTAGTCGCCACAAGTAGTTTCAAGTTACTTAAAGTTATTTCAAGTCGGTGCAAGTTGCTTCAGTCTGCTTCAGGTCGGCTCAAGTCGCTGTCGCGTTATTCCAAGGCGCTTTAAGTGATTCCAAGTCGTTTCAAAACGCTTCGAGTTGCCACAACGCGCGTCATGTTATTTCAAGTCACATCAAGTAATTAATTTAAAGTTCTTTAAAGTCATTTCAAGTCGCTTCCAGTTGCGTCATTCTCAAATTGCTACAAGTCATTTCAAAGCTTTCCAAGTATTTTGCTCCAAGCCGCGCCTGCTTTTTTTCAAGTAATTTCAACTCGATTCAAATTGCTTCAAGTCGCTTAAAGTCATTTCAAGCCTTTTCAAGTAATTTAAAGTCGTATCAAGTCGCTTCACGTAATTTGAAGTCACTTCAACTTGTCTCAAGTCATTTCAAGTCGCTTCAAATTACTTCAAGTCGTTTAAAATTATTTCAAAGCGCTTCAGTCACTTTAAGTATTTTAAAGTCGCTTCAAGTCATTTCAATTAGCTTCAAGTCGCTTTAAATCGCGAAACATCCAAGCCGTAATATGAGATTTCTGGAAGATAAAATAATTTTTTGACTACTTATATGGTTTATAATGACAAGAAAGAAATAACACACAATTTTTATTAGGCAGTGAGTGTGATATTTTAAATCTGATCAATTTAATCTAATTACACGCTATAATATTATATAGGGTCTTGGAAAATTATTGTAGATACAGCAGGCAGAATTTTCCATTTAACTACCTTTAAATTTTATTTTGCAGAGCCAACAGGATGTATGAATATCATCATATTGAACCACCAAAGCAACAATGATACATTAAAAGTGTTGTTGATTGCTCACAGAAGCATCTTGTGTTAAAGCAAGATCGATGTTTTGGAAATAACCCATGACGGAAAGAATAGAATAAATAGATTTGACGATCTAAAAATCAACAATTCTTGGATGTCACTTTATTGAAACTACTTACAGCAACCGCCAGTTCATAGTTGACCACCATGGAATCGGAGAACTTTACCCTAAATCCGCTCATATTATGTGGCATCACTATCAACAATATTGTTTTGTTTCCTTTGCTCCAGTTGTACCATTTGGATTGTACCAACACGTCGTACCCTTCTGACGTCTTAAAATTTTACAAGACTATATCAAAACATGTTAATATCACAGAGGACTTACAACGTCTTGTATTAGTTGTCCACATACGATCATATGAAGGAATACAAGTCCTGAAGTACTCATCAAAGTCGCAATACGCGAATATCGCCCCTCAAAAGATCCCTCAAACTGTACAAAAATTGTCAGCCTCTGCCAGTGACCATACTTACGGAAAATACAAAGCTCATTATACTAATAAAAAGTACCGCCCCACACACAGTGAATAGAGCGATAAGGATTTTGTACTCTTGCAGTGCGGTAGTGGAACGTTCGACCAATGTGCTGTGTCTCTTGGCACAAAAAACTAAAATTTTGTTGACTTCTTCCTGATACACTGTTTCGGTAATCAATTTGGATTCGTACTGCTCATCCAATCGGTCTACTCCTCTCAACACTTGCAAGAGTATGTAAGTTTGAAACCTCATATGAGTAAACAAGTAGATGGTCAAATAAGCAGGTACTGGCAACACCAAAGCGATAACCACAAAGCTGCAGCGGTACCAAAATTCAAAAAATACTCCCCACTTCCAAGGCAGTTCCTTCAGAGTGGCTACAGTGTAAAAGACCTCTTCGTCCCCTCCTGTTGGCACAGCGTAAAGTATTCCACCGATCACACCAACGACGTAAACAACACCACCAAAAATGTTCCAATACAAAGCCTCCTTTCGGATATAACACTCGATGGCAACACCGGCTCGGTCGATCGGCCAAAGATTTACACTCTGAACGTACCAAGTGGTCAAATTCTGCACGTGAGGAATCGAATACATTGACAACAACACCTAATTAAAAACAGTTATGAGCGTTCAAAAATCAGAAAAAACTCACAAAAAACATCCCGCAATACACAGGCTGGTACTGCATAAAGTACTGACGATCAGATTTATAGACAAAATTTACTGTTTGAATGAAAGTCAAAACGGAGAGAATTCCGAAAGTCACTTTTAGTAATAGTTTCATCGGTTTGTATTCGTAAACGTCAATGCAGAGGACGCGTAAGAGCCAGAGGCTGTCTCCTGAAATGGGGTTTGGAAACGGTTGAAATATTTTGGATTTTGTTACCTGAATATAAGGATTTGAAACGTGTTCGGAACATGATGGTAGTTGCAGACTAAAGTTGAATGTGTTTATTCTAATGGCATACATAGTTGGTTTCTTTGATGTGGTTGCTAATGATTATTATTTCATTAATAAATTAGGGTCGCCCAAGTTAATTATCTCCGAAGGAAACAAACCATGCACTAGGTATTGATATTCCATTTAGAGTAGCCCGTGAACCGTAATTAGTCTTAGTTTAGACAAAACGGGAAAGTAACAAGAGGAATCAAGGATTTTCCATTGGAGCCGAGTTTTATACAAGATTTTCTGTTCCTTTTGAGTTGTTAAAGTAAAACTTTTGTATTTTCTCCTTTCGTCTAATATTTGACAATACTGTGGTCACTGTTTCGTGTTATTTTTACATTTTTACATACTTTTATCAAAATTTTTTACATTCAAGATTCGCTAATAGCGATAGTCTAATTCGAATATTATTACATTTTCAAATGCCAAGTTTGACTTACAAAATTAAAATTATTATTATGTTATTACAATAAAAACGTTTATTTCGTCCTTTTCAGATTTTATGATATGAGCGAGCGAAACGAACTACTATTCATAAATAAGACGAGTCAATAATTTTCCATTACAGCGGAGTTTCATACAAGATTTTGTTTCTTTTGTTGTTTGAAGTCAAACTCTGAAGACATTCGTATTTTTTCTTTCGTTGCACATTTAAGGATACTGTATTCTGTGTTACTTCTGTTACACATATACTTTATAATAATAATTTCCCATTAGGAACGGGTTTCATATAAAATTTTTGTTCCTTTTCTGTAAAATTTTGAAGACTCCTAATTTTCCTTGATATTTTTCTTGTTATTCATGTATATTTTTAAAAAGAATGTTTTTATTATACCTGTTCCTATTTTGATTGCAGTTTCCAATATTTGGTATTCAAAATTGGCATATTTCGAAAATCGGAGAATAAAATTTTAAAAATTCAGCAATCCCTTAACTCAAATTATTGATTTCTGGAATCCAACATAAATTCTTGTATGCAACTCGGTTGATTATGTAATTTACTGATTGGCATTGTTTATGAATACAAATTCGCTTGGATCGTTCTTATATTCTGACTTGTTACAATCTGAAGAACATAATCATTTTTTATTGTAAGAGAATGTCTAATTTTTTAGCACTTTTGTTCCAAAAGAGAAAATCTTGTATATAACTCGGTTGATTAAGTCATTTACTGATTGGAATTGTTTATGAAAACCAGCTCGCTTCGCTCGTTCCTATATTCTACCTTGTCATACTGAAGAAGGAAATATTTTTTTTAATGTAAAAGAATGTGTAATTTTTTCATCTTTTGACCTGAACTAAAAAATCTTGTATGTAACTCGGTTGATTACGTAATTAACTGATTGGTATTACTTATGAATACCAACTCGCTTCTCACCATCCACCATTTTCTATAAGAGCTATTCGCGCTCAATATTATTGTGGTTATATCAGATTTCTACTAATATTGAGTTGGTCAGGCAACACAAAGCAATATAAAACCTTTTTCAGAGATGGTGAATGCGCTGCTCTAAAAATTTCAAGTAACTTTTAGTCGCCTCAAGTAATTTTAAGACGATTTCAGTTACTTCAAGTCAAAGGTGTAAGGCGAAATGCAGGAATATGAGATAAAATCTCTTAAATTGAAAGAGCATTTCTTGACCACTTATGTGGTTTGTAATGACGACACAGAAAAAAAACACAATATTTATTAGCTAGTGAGTGTGATATTTCAAATCTGATCAATTTAATCTAATTACACGCTAATATTATATAGGGTCTTCAAGAATGATTGTACTTAGAGTAGGCTTTGAACATCAAAATTTTGCTTCTCACTACATTTAAATTTTATTTTACGGAGACAACCAGGATCTATGGATCATTTATGAAGACCCGATTCTAATAATAATATTGATACTTTAAATATAACCAGCAAGTAACATGATGCATTAAATAATATCAAATTAATAAAAATTATAACAAAAACTATCTAAATTAAAAAAATTAAATATATCTAAGTCGAACTCCACAAACTTTAATGAACGTAAAATTACAAATGGAACATGTTTCGGCAGAACACTTCTGCCATCATCAGCCTTAATTTAACAAGAGATTAATGATACAATTGATGAATTACAAGAGGGGTTCTTACCTTAAAGAATATAAAAAATTATGACGTTGATGTAATTTTGAATTAAATTTGACGTTTTCAAAGGGTTACATGATTATTAAAAGATTTCGTAAAAACAACATTTTATAAAATGTAAAAATTAAAAATGGATCAAAGAGAATCTGGTAAGTTTGTTTGAGTGGTGAAAAATTACAATAGTGAATTAATAATGGGATTATTGAAGTTATTCTGTTCATTTAAACAAGATCTGTTTTCCAGTTCTAAGGCTTTCCTTATTTCCAAAGTCTCAAGCAAATCAAATTTCCGGCCTTTATTGCATTTATGAATCAATTTGGAATTTGATGGTGAAAAACTATGTTTCGTTATTAATATATGATTGGCGAAAGAAGAAGGTGTTGATGGTGGAGGATCAAGATCTGTGTTGTTATAGATGTGCCTGAAATGTTCTTTAATACGGTCTGATATTTTGACCTGTCTGACGTGTGTAGAATGACTCACAAGAAGAGCAGTTTAATTTGTATACACCTGATGATGATTTGTAATCTAATGGATCTTTATTTTAATAAAAAATCTAGATAAGTTGTTATCTGTTTTAAATGAAACTTTAAAACCGTTTTTCTTAAGTATTTTAGAACATTTCTCTGAGACGACGCCAAAGTATGTTAATGAATTTGAAAAGGAAATTGTTTCTGAAGGATTTTTAACTAAGTGGTGTGTGTATTTGAATTTGTTATAGTATCTATAGTATAATTTATTTATAGTTTTTAAAGAATATCCATTATTTGAAGCAATTTGTTTAATGTTATTAAGTTCTGTTTGAAAAGATGAATCTCATAGTGGTATAGAAAATAATCGCTGGAAAAAGGAATGAAAAGCTGCAAATTTATGGGAAACAGGGTGACAAGAGTCAAAAGGTATTACGCAATCTGTGATACTAGTAATTAACAAGTCTAAAAAGGGAATTTGGGAATTGATTTCAATTTCAACGGTGAATTTAATGGATTGGTTTAAAGAATTTAATTTGCTGAGTGCGTTATCAAGTTCAGAATCAGATCCTTTGAATAAAACAATTATGTCATCTACATATCTGTACCAAAAGAGAAAATGATCTTTAAATGGTGAAGAAGTTAAAAACTGATTTTCTAAGTTATTCATGAATATTTCTGCTAAAAGAGGTGACAAATTAGAGCCCATTGCTAAGCCTGAGTCTTGTGAATAAAAATTATTATTAAATTGAATTAATTAAAAGCTTAAAAACAAAAATTAAAGAAAACAACATTTGTATTAGTAAAGCTGACAAGGGTAATTGTTTGGTAATATTTAACAAACAAGCTTATTTAAACAAAGTAGAGAATTTCTTAAAATCTGGTGACTTTACAAAACTCAAAAAAGATCCTACTTCAAAATTTGTTTCCAACCTTAAATCTACGCTTAAAGACCTTTCAGAAACTGTTAAATACTTCGACCCACAAGCTTTCACACTAATACCCATGAATCCTTGCATACCTAGACTATACGGTCTACCTAAAATACATAAAACTCAACCTTTTTCCATTAGACCAGTAGTTTCTTTTGTCAATTCACATGTATCAATACTTTCAAAATGGCTTAATACAATTCTTAGACAACATTTAGATTTTAATAATAAATTTGCAATCAAAAACTCAATAGATCTTTGCTCCAAAATTAGAAATTTCCAAATTCCATCAGACACTAGACTTGTTTCATAATAATAATAAGATTTATTTCCTTGCCTTCCGGCTTTGAAAAGGATTCCTATTCCCATACAATACTAGATAAATAAATAATGAGTAAATAAAACTACAAAACATAAAAACCATAACAATAGCTAAATTAATTTTATTTTCCTTCCCTCCTTTTCTCTACATTCTTTCTTCTGTCTAAAACTACTTTCATCCAGCCTAGTCCTTTCCCTTCTTCTCCTGTCAGTACTTTCCAATCTTCTCTCTCCTCTCTCAGCTCCTCACATTCTTTCATCATGTGCTCTATTGTTTCTGCTCCTTCTCTGCACAGTCTGCACACTCTCTCGTCTCTCTTTTTCCAGTATTTGTTTTCTCTTTCCTCGTTTCCACATCTAAACCTGGCTACTACTTTCTTATCGTTCTTCTCGCTTTCCTTTCTCAGGTATGCCGGCAATTCCTCCGTGATTAGTGACCTATACTTTCCATTATACCTTGACTCATTTATCCCCGTTCTCCTTTCCTGCTTCTGTACGTCTCGGTCCACCTCAACTATCTCTCTTAGTACATTTACTCCATTATTTCTTCGCCTCTCTACCTCCTCCACTGCATACCCATTTCTCTCGTAGTATTTTCTTCTCTCTTTTCCTGCTCTTTCCATCTTCCCATTCTTTATCTCTTTTCAACACTCTTGCAAGATCTTACATTCCGTTCTTTCTCTTATTCTCTCTTCAAATCTTACTGCTCTTTTTCCTGCTTCCACTCTTATCTTGTCTCTCTTTACTTCTTCCAGTACGATATATGCTGGCGTTTCCCTGTCCAATCCTAGTACCCATCTCCAGTACTTCGCTTGGATTGCTTCCAGCTTTTCCTGCTCCTTCCATCCCCATATTTCTGTTCCGTACATCATTACACTCTGTACTAGCCTTTCGTACATCAGTGCTCTCCTTCTTATATCTCGTCCGAATTTTCTCTCGCCTATTCCCCATACTTGACCTACCACCCTGTTCGCTTTCCTTTCTAGTTCCTTTATATGACTTTTCTCGTTGTTAGTCTCGTTAAAGGTGTAACCCAACTATTTAAATTATTTTACTTTTTCTAGTTCTTTTCCTTCCCACTTCCATTCTTCCTTCTTTCTTTTGCCTCCTTTCTGAAAAATCATCATTTTTGTTTTCTCCACATTTAATTTTAGCTTCTTTCTTTTCAGGTATCTTCCTAGGCATTTTATCATTCCTTTCATTTCTTTGGCCTCTCTCGCTATTAACACCATATCATCGGCGTATGCCAACGAGTGGACTTTCGTTTTTCCTACCACCACTCCCCCTGCCTGTGATAGTCTTAGTTTTTCTTCCAGGTCGCTTATATATGCCGCGAATAGACTGGGACTGAGTGGGCATCCTTGTCTTACTCCTTTCGTCGTCCAGAATCTTTTACTTGTTTTCCCGTTTACTTTTACTTTGTTTCCCGTTTCTAAGTAAATTTCCTCTATTCTGCTCACCAGCTGCTCGTTGATTCCTTTCTCTCTTAGGTACTCCCATAATCTCTCTCTATTTACACTGTCAAAAGCCGCCTTCAGGTCTACAAACAGCGCGTACATCTTCCCTCCTTTCTTATCGAGTTCTTTATCTATTAGATGTTTCAAGATGTACACGTTATTGATGGTGCTTCTCCCTCTCCTAAAACCCGCTTGTCCATCTGGTAACAAATCTTCTTCATCTAGTTCTTCCTTCAATTTCTCTTCCAGTATCATTGCGTAGATCTTGTACGCCGTGCTCAGCAGATTTATTCCTCGGTAGTTCTCCACCTTTTCTCTTGTTCCTTTTTTGTGTATCGGACACACTAGCCCCATCCTCCATTGGCTTGGTAGCCCCTTTCCTTGCCAGACGTCGTTTACTATCTCCCTCATTATCTCTATTATTTCTTCTGTTGCATAGATCCACGCTTCATTTTGCAGTTCATCTTCTCCCGCCGCTTTTCGTTTCTACATTCTTCCTATCCCCCTTTTAATCATTTCCTTCGTAATCTCTTCCCCTTTCTCTTGTTCTCTTGGTCCTCCTCCCTTCTGTCTTCTTTCCGTTTCGTCCTTTCCGTCTAGTAATTCTTTAAAATACTCTCTCCATTCTTCTATCCTTATCTTCTCGTCTGCCCACTTTTTCACTTTTCGTTCTCTGTTTATGTATTTCCAAACTTCTTCTTCTGTGTTGATTGATCTAATTTCCTCTTCTTCTTCTCTTTTCTTTTCTTCCTTCTTCTTCTCACAAGTGTCTTTGTATTTCTTTAATTGCTTCCGGTATTCTTCTCTCGATCCCTTCCCACTTCTCCATTTTCTTATGTGCTTTCTGGCAAGTCTCTTCATTTCCTTGCATTCTTTATCCCACCATCTATTTCTTCCCATTCTTTCTCCCACTTCTACTTCTATTTTCTTTGTTGTCATCGCTTCTCTCATTCTCCTTTCGAGTTCTTTCATTCTTGTTTCGGTGTCTTTTTGTTTTTCTTTTTCTCTTTCAACATGTTGTAGCGCACTTCTGTACTTTTGTATGCTTTCTTCTTCCCAGATTGTTTTTATAATTGTTTCTTTCTCAGGTTTTTTTCTTTTTATTTCTTCTCCGGCTATTTCCATTTCTAACGGTTGGTGATCTGATTCCACTCCGTTTCCCACTTCGAATCTTCTTACTTCATCCAATGCATGTTGATTGACTATTGCGTAGTCAATCACTGATTCTCCTCTCGGCCCCACGTACGTAAATTCTCCTGTATCCTCTTCCCAGTTCCCGTTCAGTACCTCGTATCCTCTCTCTTCTATAAATTCGATCATTTTTCTTCCTTCTTTATTTTCTGTCTTTTCCTTCGATGTTCTTCTCATTATTCCGTCTTCCTAATCTTGTCCCAATTCTAGCATTAAAGTCGCCCCCAATTATTACAATTCTTTTTTCTGTCTCACTTATGGTCTCTTCTAACATTTGTTTTGTTTTACTCATCTTTTTACCGTTATACCGTGATTACTTAAACTTTTCTTGTTCCTATTTTTAGATTTCTTTCTGTTATTCCAGTTCTCTGTAGTTCTTGTTTTGTTTTTATTTCGTCCTCAATTTCTTTCCTTACTCCTGTGATAATGCCTCCTTTCGCTCGTCCTTTCTTGTTTTTCCTTTCTGCTGCTTGACATCTCCATACATAGTCTCTCGGCATTCTCTCTTCTATCTTCTTCCACTCCTTTTCATCTACCCACGTTTCTACCATTCCAATTACGTCAAATTCGCTTATGTATTTCCAGAAGCCTTCTCCTTTGTTTCTTATCCCCGCTACATTCCAATATACCAATTTTATTCTTCCTTTTATTTTCTTCTGTTGTTCTCCCGTTGAATCGTGTACCTTCTTTCTTTTTGCCTTCTGTTTGCTTTTTCTTTCCCGGGTTTTTCCTTTCTCCTTTAAAAATTTTCCAGTCGCTCGGTGTCATCGTTCCATTTCCTCCAATTTCCCTCAACCTGCAGTTTCCTGTAGCTTACCCTTACCGTCTTTCCTTCTTCCCTTTCCCTCTTCGCTATCTCTCTTATCTTTTTCTGTATCTCTCTTTCTTTCCTTCTTTCTTTACTTCTAGACGTTTCATTTGACGTAGTTAATTTATTCCCCAGAATCCCACCCAAATCATGCTTATTAATCTTAAAAAACGTACTATTTAATTCTAATATGCCAACCATACATGCACTAAATTTACATTCACTTTGTGAGACTGTCCTAGATCAAAATTTCTTTCAATTTAATAATAATTTTTATTCACAAGACTCAGGCTTAGCAATGGGCTCTAATTTGTCACCTCTTTTAGCAGAAATATTCATGAATAACTTAGAAGATCAGTTTTTAACTTCTTTACCCTTTAAAGATCATTTTCTCTTTTGGTACACAGATATGTAGATGACATAATTGTTTTATTCAAAGGATCTGATTCTGAACTTGATAACGCACTAAGCAAGTTAAATTCTTTAAACCAATCCATTAAATTCACCGTTGAAATTGAAATCAATTCCCAAATTCCCTTTTTAGACTTGTTAATCACTAGAAATAATAACACTTTTAAATTTGAGATTTATAGAAAACCTAGTATCACAGATTGCGTAATACCTTTTGACTCTTGTCACCCTGTTTCCCATAAATTTGCAGCTTTTCATTCCTTTTTCCATCGATTATTTTCTATACCACTATCAGATTCATGTTTTCAAACAGAACTTAATAACATTAAATAAATTGCTTCAAATAATGGATATTCTTGAAAAACTATAAATAAATTATACTATAGATACTATAACAAATTCAAATACACGCACCACTTGGTTAAAAATCCTTCAGAAACAATTTCCTTTTCAAATTCATTAACATACTTTGGCGTCGTCTCAGAGAAATGTTCTAAAATACTTAAGAAAAACGGTTTTAAAGTTTCATTTAAAACAGATAACAACTTATCCAGATTTTTTATTAAAAATAAAGATCCATTAGATTACAAATCATCATCAGGTGTATACAAATTAAACTGCTCTTCTTGTGAGTCAGACAGGCCAAATATCAGACCGTATTAAAGAACATTTCAGGCACATCTATAACAACACAGCTCTTGATCCTCCACCATCAACACCTCATAATCATATATTAATAACGAAACATAGTTTTTCACCATCAAATTCCAAATTGATTCATAAATGCAATAAAGGCCGGAAATTAGATTTGCTTGAGACTTTGGAAATAAGGAAAGGCTTGAAACTGGAAAACAGATCTTGTTTAAATGAACAGCATAACTTCAATAATCCCATTATTAATTCACTATTTTAATTTTTTACCACTCAAACAAACTTACCAGATTCTCTTTGATCCATTTTTAATTTTAACATTTTATAAAATGTTGTTTTTACGAAATCTTTTAAAAATCATGTAACCCTTTGAAAACAAATTTAATTCAAAATTACGTCAACGTCATAATTTTTTATATTCTTTAAGGTGAGAACCCCTCTTGTAATTCATCAATTAATTGTATCATTAATCTTGTGTCAAATTAGGGCTGATTATGGCAGAAGTGTTCTGCCGAAACATGTTCCATTTGTAATTTTACGTTCATTAAAGTTTGTGGAGTTCGACTTAGATATATTTAAATTTTTTAATTTATATTTACTCCACCTGGATTTAACAACATTCTTCTGGTTTAAAAACTGTCTAGTAAATCATAATAAATGTTACATCACAAGATAATTACTCTCTAATTGCTGACAGAAGCACCTTTTGTTAAAGCAAGTTTGATGTTTTGGAAATAACCCATAACGGAAAGAATAGAATAAATAGATTTGACGATCTAAAAATCAACGATTTTTGGATACCACCTTATAAGAACTACTTACAGCAACCGCCAGTTGATAATTGACCACCATGGAATCGGAGAACTTTACCCTAAATCCGCTCATACTATGTGGCATTCCTATCAACAATAATGTTTTGTTTTCTTTCCGCCAGTTGTACCATTTGGATTGTACCAACACGTCGTACCCTTTTGACGACTTAAATTTTACAAGACTATATCAAAACATGTTAATATTACAGAGGACTTACAACGTCTTGTACTAGTTGTCCACATACGATCAGATGAAGGAATACAACTCCTGAAGTACACATCAAAGTAGCGATACGCAAATATCGCCCCTCCAAAGATCCCTGAAACTGGATAAAAATTGTCAGCCTCTGCCTGTGACCATACTTACAGAAAATACAAAACTCATTATACTAATAAAAAGTACCGCCCCGCACACGGTGAATAAAGCGATAAGAATTTTGTACTTTTTCAGTGCAGTACTGGCATGCTTGACCAAGGTGCTGTGTCTGTTGACACAAAAAACTAAGATTTTGTTGACTTCTTCGTGATACACTTTTTCGGTAATAAATTTGGATTCGTACTGCTCGTCCAATCGGTCTACTCTCTTCAACAGTTGCAAGATCATGTAAGTTTGAAACCTCATATGAGTAAACAAGTAGATGACCAAATAAGTAGGGACTGGCAGCACCAAAGCGATAACCAGAAAGCTGCAGCGGTACCAAAATTCAAAAAATACTCCCCACTTCCAAGGCAGTTCCTTCAGAGTGGCTAGAGTGTAAAAGATGTCTTCGTCACCTCCTACTGGCACAGCGTAAAGTATTCCACTGATCACACCCACGACGTAAACAACACCACCAAAAATGTTCCAATACAAAGCCTCCTTTCGGATATAACACTCGATGGCAACCCCGGCTCGGTCGATCGGCCAAAGATTTACACTCTGAACGTACCAAGTGGTCAAATTCTGCACATGAGGAATCGAATACATTGACAACAACACCTAATTAAAAACAGTTATGAGCGTTCAAAAATCACAAAAGACTCACAAAAAACATCACGCAATATACAGGCTGGTACTGCATAAAGTACTGACGATCGGATTTATAGACAAAATTTACTGTTTGAATGAAAGTCAAAACGGACAGAATTCTGAAAGTCACTTTTAGTAATAGTTTCATCGGTTTGTATTCGTAAACGTCAATGCAGAGGACGCGTAAGAACCAGAGGCAGTCTCCTGAAATGTGGTTTGGAAACGGTTGAAATATTTTGGATTTTTTACCTGAAAATAAGGATTTGAAACGTGTTCGGAACATAATGGTAGATGCAGACTAAAGTTGAAAATGTTTATTCTAGTAGCATACATAGTTGCTTTCTTTGATGTGGTTCCTAATGACGCTATACAGGTCGACCCTAATTTATTAATGAAATAATCACAAGTTGATTATCTCCGAAGCAAACAAACCATGCACTAGGTATTGATATTCCATTTAGATGAGCCCGTGAACTATAATTAATCTCAGTTTAGACAAAACGAAAAAGTGACAAGACGAGTCAAGGATTTTCCATTGGAGCCGAGTAAAACTCACATATTTAGCGATACTGTAGTGATATTTCTGTTCTCATCTCGATCACTTTTTCCAAAATGCTATGATTTCAAAATTTCTATATTCAAAATTCGATAATTTTGATACCCCAATTCGAATATTTTAATATTTCGAACGCCAAGTTTGAGTTCCAAACTTAAAAGGATATATTGTTTTAGTTTATTTCGCCCTTTGAAATAATAATTTCCCATTAATATTTTTTTTTATTCCTGTTCTCATTTCGATTGCTTTTTCCAATACTTGGTATTCTAAATTCGCGTATTTCGCAAATTGGAGAATCAAATTTCAAAAATTCAGCAATTTCTTAACTCGAATAATTCATTCCTGGAATCCAACATAAATTCTTGTATGCAGCTGGGTGGATTGTGTAATTTACTGATTGGGTTTTTTTATTTAAACGAGCTCGCTTCGCTCGTTCGTATATTGTGACTTTTACATCACACGATAGATTTTTTAAAATATTTTTCCCAGTTTAGAAATATGTTATATTTTGACACCATGCATGTATGTACAAAGATAAAATGTAAAGACCCGAAAGAACCTAAATTTCAAGGGGTTTCATGGGTCCTGGGTAAATACTCGATCGAGTTTTATTTGTGGACATTTGGAATTGTTTCCAGAATGGCTGGTCTGTGTGTCTGAGGACCTTCCTAAACTGGCATCAAAGTAGTCGACGAACCCTCGTACAGCAGCGTAATATTTATGACGTCTAAATGACGAGGGCGAAAATAATCGCACACCCAAATCGCATGGTCGGAACCAGTCCTCTCGCAGGAATTCCAACTCGCCGTCTCCAGCCTTCCCATAAACCGCACATCCATAAAATTAAGTGGGGTATTTTATATGTATCAAGGTGTGCATTTCGGACACGAGATCTAAATTTAAAGAGTAATTCGCGTTGATATTGGCCGGACAGCGTCGGCCATCAGCCAATTACCATCGAGCCAGCCGGACGAAACTTCTTCGTTATCGGTATTTATGTCGTCTTTATTTCGTTAAAACCTGAAACTGCACGAGGAAAATGTAACGTCCAAGTCAGATATTGCGACATATTTCGTTGTTAGTCGTACACTAGTGGTCGCACTCACTGGGAATTCGTATTTGTTCCGGAATTCTTATTGCCGAATGCACTTAGCGGAAAGCCGTTATTTTTTGTCGCGTTCGACCGAAAAACGTACAGAACAGCGACGAGATGCCGACCAGAACCACCCCGCTTTTTCGGAAGGGATTGCATGCGAGCCGTTCACTTGTTGCGTTCGCGTTGCCAGACACGGTTTAAGAAGTCTAGAGAGTCTTAAAATTAGGCCAAATCCGACTGCTAGATAGACAGATTAGCTAGACAAAGAGTTTTTTTAAGAGGGTTCAATATAAGGTGCCATGTTGGATAGTTTGATTTTTCGAAAAAAAATCGATTACCACATTGATTTATGGCTTTTTAAAAACGCAGAAAGTTAGAATCGTAGACCGATGCGTTTACGAAAGTCCAAAAAAATCGTTAATTGTCAGAAAAATTTGGTTGAAAGGGTTTTCGTACGTTGCTACGAGTTATTAAAAAGCGGTTGGTGTCGCCATCTATAACTGATTGAGGGTCGTGAACAATTTGGCAGCAAAGCTCTCAGTCCTATGACTATCGCAGCACAGTTCGGGCATAGTATGGCACTAGCCAGCACTCAGTTCATGAAATCAAAAGGGCCATTTTGATAACGAACTAGATACAAAGAAACGCCGAACACACATCATGAATGTTGGCAGTTCTTAAAAAAATACGTCAAAAAGACCGCCTCGGTTTTCCAGAAACTTTTCAGTATGCCATTAAAAAACTAAATAAAATAATTAATAAATTAAGCCATTTACAAAAGCACATAAGCTGAGAACAGTCTTGACTGCAGTAGGCTTTTAGTGCTTTCAAGTATTGTTATTTTTGACTATTATTAGTGTTAATACTATTGTTAGTCATAGTTTTAGTAATATGGGGTGGGTGTGTGTAAAAGACGCGATAGTGGTAAGGGTATAACAGAACTTTATCGGAGAAAAGAAAAAACCGGTGATTGGCCAATTTTTTTTTTAATTTGTGCAGAGACAAGTGCCTGTAATCTTTTATCTAATTCTGGAAAATTGAGTGACCCTAATGATTAGCTCCTAGCCGAGTTTATTCTCCAACTGCTCAAGGTTCTGAATTATTTGTAAGGTATGTGAACAAAAAAAAACTATATCCATAGTATGATCCCTTTATGTCAAGTATGTGAAAAAATACATTAGCAAATTCACTAAAGCATGTAAAATAAACAGCGTTTGCAATTTTTAGGTTCTTTTTGACGAAGAATTCTGGACCGAAGAAATGTTCCCGTGGTTGAAGATTTTTATTTTAATTGTTTTTTGCCAGAATTGCTGTATTCAATACAGCAGAGAGGAAAAGAAAATAAATTCACCAAGAAATGAACAATCAACTTTTGGCATCATTAGAAATTACTAAAATAAAGTTCACAACAATTAAAACGTGTTTTTGCTTCTTTTGCGTTAACACCATATTGAGACATAATTAATCTGTACTAGCTGACCCGGCGAACTTTGTACCGCCTCAGAATCAATAAATAATGTTGTGTTAACTGTTTAGCTGAATTAAAATCAGTTGTTATATCAAAGGATAATGCACATAACGCCATATACTGGCATTACCGGAACCAGCATACAACGGCATGTTCATTTTTGTTTCTGTCATGTATCAAATATGTCATGATTCCATACAAAATGTATGAGAAAAATTTTTTCCTTAATTTTTCCGATGTTTTAATAATTATTCGCCCCTGAAAAAAAGTGGAGTCAATCCATTTGTGTGTCATACATTTTGTCAATTTGTGTGTGGAGTCCACGCGCAACAGAAGTGAAACTTTGGAGTTTACGTATTAAAAAACGATTTTCATTTTTAAAGCCCGGTACGCCAAATTTTGGTGGCCGGCCTTATTTGTTATTGTTGCTCTGTACCAAGGGGGCTTTGTTATTGTCGTTGCCCTATAGCAAGCTAACCGTCCCCTGTAGTGTTTCCGAAGTTTTAATAGTTATTCTGCTATTCGGGGCGGAGACAAATCCAACAAATCAAAAATTATAAAAATCGATCCAGCTGTTCTTAAGTTATAAACCCAAGGGCCCCCCCTGAGCCCCCCTGTCCATATTTTACTTTATAAGAACTTAAAGGAATATTAAAAAAAAAAATTGCTAAACTGGTCCAGCCGTTCTCAAATGATGGCGTGACCAAAAAAAATAGGGATTCATTTTTATATTATATAGATAGATTTGTTCAATAAATCAAAAACAATATTTAGATATTATTATTACACAGGTTTGGTACTAAACTAAAATGTCATTTACCTTTTGCATTATATATGGCATTTTATAAAATTACGTGTAACTAAACTTATGGTGGCCACTTGATTTTTTTCCTCACTTTGTTACATATGGCTGTTTTTGGACTTTTTAGAAGTTTCAGAAAAAACCTATTATTTGGAATTTGTTCATAACAAATGTTGTATGTAACTGGTTTAATAATGTAATTTACTGACTCGCATTCCTTATGAATATCACTGCTCGCTTCGCTCGCTTCTATATTCTGACAAGTTACGAACTGAAGAACGCTACTATTCAATAATTTCCATTACGAGTTTCATACAAGATTTTATGTTCCATTTGTCTTGTTTAAAGTCAACCTGTGATGCATTTGTAATGTTTCATTTTGCTCCATTTAACAACACTGTTGTCGCCATTTGGTTTTATTTATGTTCTTATTTGGATCACTACTTTTTCAAAAATTCTATGAACTCAAAATTTTTATATTCAAAATTCGCTCATTTCGATACCTTAATTCGATATTTTGGCATTTTCAAATGATAAAATTTGTAATGATTTTATAATATATGACCGAGCGAAGCGAGCAACTATGTATTCATAAACACAAAATCTTGTATGCAACGGGGTTGATTATGTGATTTACCGATTCCCACTGTTTGTGGGCACCAGCTCGTTTCGTTCGCTCATATATTCTAACTCGCAACAAACTGAAAAACGAAATAATTTTCTACTATTCATATACAAGACGAGTCAATAATTTCCCATAACAGCCGAGTTTCAAACAAGATTTTATGTTCCTTTTGCGTTGTTTGAAGTCGTACTTTTCGTTTGTAACGATTTTATAATTTATGAGCGAGCGAAGCGAGCTATTATTCATAAACAAGACGACTCAATAACTTCACTTTTTTTTTTGTATTTCAATAAAACATTTGTCTGAGACACAAAATATTGTATGCAACTGGTTTAATAATGTCATTTACAGAATCGCATTCTTTATGAATACCGCAGCTCGCTCTCATATTCTAACACGTTACAAACTAAAGAAGAAATACTATTCAATAATTTCCATTACGAGTTTCATACAAGATTTTATGTTCCATTTGTCAAACTGTGATGCATTTGTAATGTTTCATTTCGCTCCATATATTTAACAACACTGTAGTCACCGTTTGTTGTTATTTCAGTTCTTATTTGTATCACCTGTTTTTAAAAAATTCTATGAACTCAAAATTTTTATATTCAAAATTCGCTCATTTCGATACCTTAACTCGATATTTTTGAATTTTAAAATGCCAAAAGGAGCGAAGCGAGCTAATATGTATTCAAAAACACAAAACTGGGTTGATTACGTAATTTAGTGATTTCCATTGTTTATTAATACCAGCTCGCTTCGCTCGCTCATTCTAACTCGTAACAAACTGAAGAACGAAATAATTTTCTACTATTCATTAACAAGACGAGTCAATAATTTCCCATTACAACCGAGTTTCATACAAGATTTTATGTTCCTTTTGCGTTGTTTGAAGTCGTCGTTTTCGTTTGTAACGACTTTATAATATATGAGTGAGCAAAGCGGGCTACTGTTCATAAGCAAGACGACTCAATAACTTCACTTTTGTTTTGTATTTCATTAATACATCTGTCTGAGACACAAAATATTGTATGCAACTGGTTTAATAATCTCATTTACAGAATCGCATTCTTTATGAATACCGCAGCTCGCTTCGCTCGCTCCTATATTCTAACATGTTACAAACTAAAGAAGAAATACTATTCAGTAATTCCCATTACAGACCAGTTTCATAAAAGATGTAATATTCCATTTGTCTTGTTTAAGGTTAAACTGTGATGTTTCATTTCCCGCCATATTTAACAACACTGTTGTCACCGTTTGGTGTTATTTCTGTTCTTATTTGGATTACAACTTTTTCAAAAATTCTATGAACTCAAAACTTTTATATTCAACATTCGTTCATTTCGATACCTTAATTCGATATTTTTAAATGATAAAAGGATACATTCTTTTACAATAAAAATTTGTAATCATTATAGTATAATATATGAGCGAGCGAAGCGAGCAACTATGTATTCATAAACACAAAATCTTGTATGCAACGGGGTTGATTATGTAATTTACCGATTCCCACTGTTTGTGAGCACCAGCTCGTTTCGTTCGCTCATATATTCTAACTCGCAACAAACTGAAAAACAATAATAATTTCCCATTACAGCCGAGTTTCAAACAAGATTTTATGTTCCTTTTGCGTTATTTAAAGTCGTCCTTTTCGTTTAATAATATGTGAGCGAGCGAAGCGAGCTACTATTCATAAACAAAACGACTCAATAACTTCACAATTTTTTTTTGTTTTTTATTAATACATTTGTGACATACACAAAATATTGTATGCAACTGGTTTGATAATGTAATTTACTGAATCGCATTCTTTATGAGCACCGCGTGTTCGCTTCGCTCGCTTCTATATTCCAACACGTTACAAACTGAAAAACGCTACTATTCAATAATTTCCATTACGAGTTTCATACAAGATTTTATGTTCCATTTGTCTTGTTTAAAGTCAAACTGTGATGCATTTGTAATGTTTCATTTCGCGCCATATTTAACAACACTGTAGTCGCCATTTGGTTTTATTTATGTTCTTATTTGGATCACAACTTTTTCAAAAATTCTATGAACTCAAAATTTTTATATTCAAAATTCGCTCATTTCGATACCTTAATTCGATATTTTGGCATTTTCAAATGATAAAATTTGTAATGAGTTTATAATATATGAGGGAGCGAAGCGAGCAACTATGTATTCATAAACACAAAATCTTGTATCCAACAGGGTTGATTATGTAATTTACCGATTCCCACTGTTTGTGAGTACCAGCTCGTTTCGTTCGCTCATATATTCTAACTCGTAACAAACTGAAAAACGAAATAATTTTCTACTATTCATATACAAGACGAGTCAATAATAATTTCCCGTTACAGCCGAGTTTCAAACAAGATTTTATGTTCCTTTTGCGTTGTTTGAAGTCGTCCTTTTCGTTTGTAACGATTTTATAATTTATGAGCGAGCGAAGCGAGCTATTATTCATAAACAAGACGACTCAATAACTTCACTTTTTTTTTGTATTTCAATAATACATTTGTCTGAGACACAAAATATTGTATGCAACTGGTTTAATAATGTCATTTACAGAATCGCATTCTTTATGAATACCGCAGCTCGCTTCGCTCGCTGTCATATTCTAACACGTTACAAACTAAAGAAGAAATACTATTCAATAATTTCCATTACGAGTTTCATACAAGATTTTATGTTCCATTTGTCAAACTGTGATGCATTTGTAATGTTTCATTTCGCTCCATATATTTAAATCGATATTTTGGCATTTTCATATTATAAAAGGATACATTCTTTTACAATAAAAATTTGTAATGATTTTATAATATATGAGCGAGCGAAGCGAGCTACTATTCATAAACAAGACGACTCAATAACTTCACTTTTTTTTTGTATTTCAATAATACATTTGTCTGAGACACAAAATATTGTATGCAACTGGTTTAATAATGTCATTTACAGAATCGCATTCTTTATGAATACCGCAGCTCGCTTCGCTCGCTGTCATATTCTAACACGTTACAAACTAAAGAAGAAATACTATTCAATAATTTCCATTACGAGTTTCATACAAGATTTTATGTTCCATTTGTCAAACTGTGATGCATTTGTAATGTTTCATTTCGCTCCATATATTTAAATCGATATTTTGGCATTTTCATATTATAAAACGATACATTCTTTTACAATAAAAATTTGTAATGATTTTATAATATATGAGCAAGCGAAGCGAGCTACTATTCATAAACACAAAATCTTGTATGCAACTGGGTTGATTATGTAATTTACCGATTCCCATTGTTCATAAACAAGACGAGTTAATAATTTTCCATTACAACTGAGTTCATCCAAGATTTTATGTTCCTTTTGTATTGTTTGAAATCAAGCGTTGAAGACATTTGCAAGTTTTTATTTCGTTCCACACTTGGCAATATGTATGGGCGAGCGAAGCGAGCTACTATTCATATACATGGCAAATCAATAATTTCCCTTTAAAACCGAGTTTCATACAAGATTTTATGTTCCTTTTGTATTGTTTGAAAGTCAAACTTTGATGAGTTTGGTAATTTTTCATTTCCCTAAATATTTAGTAATATTGTAGTCACTGATAAAGACACTTTCTCACGGGATGTTGTCAAATCCGACATTGAAAAAGAAAAGTTTCCAAAGTTTTTAAAGGGGATTACGTTGTCGAACTTGATAAAGACATTTTCAAAAGGGATTTTGTCAAACACGGCATAGAGGAGGATCCTTTCTACGAGGGGAATGTTGTCAAACCCGACATTTAAAAAGACACTTTCTAAAAGGATGTTGTCAAACCCGATAAGGACATTTTCTAAGGGGATTTTGTCAAACATGGCATAGAAAGGACACCTTCTAAAGGAATATTGTCAAACCCGACATTTAATTTCTTAACTAATTAGTTAAACATTAGAAATATAAAAAAACTATTATAAACAATAAAAAATTGTTTTCAAGATTTTTTTTTAAATGATTATTTCCTCGTGGCAACAAAATGGGGATTTTTTAAGTATTGTACTACCCAATTTGTTTATGAACAAACAACGTAAAAAAAAACATCCACCATTATTAAGCGCCTTTATTGGACGAATGAACAGCTATAGCATAAAATATGCTTTTTAATTTTTTTCTCAAGTTTACACAATTATTATAAACAAAATAATTAACTTTTAGAATATGAAGTTCTCGGGTACATACATAAGAAAAGCTCCAAGAAGTAAAATATTTATAGGTCAATTTTTGAAACATTTTTTGTTGTCTTCAATCATAGCGGAGGTCCCATAACATTTTGTAAATTAACATTTGCCTAACGATTTTTCCAATGGTATCTCATTCAAACAAGTGTTCCGATAGAGACGTAAGACGAGTGTAAAACGTAAAACTTGGGCGATTAGCGAACGCTCTTAAGTTCTCAGACTGTCAGGTTATCAGGAAAATTTGTGAATAATTTGCAAAAGAACTAGAAACAGATTGGGAAGAGCCTAAACTGCCGTGCTTTTTGAATCTCCTTGAGACAGCGGGCTAAAAGAAAGCTCAGAAGCATCCCGAAAAAAGCAAGGAAGCAGTAAGATCACCAGAGCAAAGAAGAAATGGGGTTAAAGATGATGAAGAAAATGAGAGAGCTGAAACAGATGGCGACGAAGATGACAGAAAAAGAAAGAGGCTTCTGTTTCACGTAGATAGCCAGTTTAGTTTAACATCCCCGCACAAATAAGCTAATACCCCTGTTCAAAATAACTGTCGAGCTATTATCCCGGGACACGGAAAGCACGGACCCGACCTTTCAGTTTTCTTCCTTTCAATCGAATAAACTAAAGTTGTTTTCCAGTTTCACAGTCCGTTTAAAACAAACTCGAACTCAACCGAGCCATTGTTCTAACAATATTCTCTTTATTTGAATACGGCTACCTTGTTTACAAAGCGTAAAATATTTAAAACCCGTCCGGTACTCATACACCAGTTGGCGTTAGGCCATTTCATCCCATAAAGCCGTCTCTTTACGCCGTTCCAATATCGCACCCTGTCCAAAACGGACCGTTCCGGTGGGCAGATAAACACCCACAAAACGGGCGATGCTTAAAAATCATTGTTAGTGTTATTATTATTACTATTATCGCCCACGGCTGGCGGCTGGTTTTATGCGTAATTTGTGTAAATATCGATTCTATGGGGAAATATGGGGCAACAATCGACGGAATTTACGACGGCGATTCCGACATCGATGCACATACTGTTCGGTTCTTTTCCTAAATTCGCCATTTCGGGAGACATTTATGGCGGATTGAGGTAACGGCAAATAAGTCCGAAAACATCCAGAGTGTTCATATGTTTGGAAAGTCAAATTCAAAATACTTTCTAGGGAGTTTAAGCTGAGCTCTAATAAATTAAAAAAATTAATTGTGCGTGTCAGCTGCCGCCTGCGACTGGAGTTTACTCTTGAAGTCTCATGAAGTCTGATCATGTGCAGCCACTTTTTAACCGACTTCAAAAAAGGAGGAGGTTCTCTATTCGACTGTATATATGTTGTTTTTTTATGTATGTTCGGGCATAACTTCTTTGTATATGAACCGATTTCAATTATTCTTTTTGCGTTGGGTTGAGTATGGCTCCAAGGTGGTCCCATTTTAATTTCATTCATATTGAACGTAAGACTTCGGAGTTATAGCAGGAAACTCTTGAAAATCAGATGGAAATGTGGTGATTGGATATGCTTGTGCGCGCATAACTTCTTTGTTTATGAACCGATTTCAATTATTCTTCTTGCGTTATATTCAGTATACCTTCAGGATGATCCCATTTTAATTTAATTCGTATTGGACGTAAGATTTCGAAGTTATAGAAGGAAATTCCTCAAAATCAAATGGAAATGTGTTCGAATGTCGCTACCTGCTCGAAATGAATGGTTTATGGCCTCAACCAAACCCCAGTGACAAGCCGAGAATAAATACACAGTGGTCAACGACGTGATTTATTGTATCTTACCGAAACCGACTTCAAATATAATTTCTTTGTTTATGAGCCGATTTCAATTGAATCGTTTATTGTTAAAAGAAGCCAAGTAACATTTTGCAAACTTTTCAGGAAACGAAAAAACTATGGAAAATTGATCTACAATTGTGTTTTACTATGCCCTTGGCATATAAGCACTATCAATTAGTCGCAAATTTTAGCATACATGATATGGTACTTGGATGCTTTCTGTACCAATCGATTTATGTCTATAATATACAGGCTGTCTCATTTAAAACTCCCCAGTCCAGATTTCTCCGAATTGATAACTCTGATTGAAAAATCCTCGAACAGGTCGATTTTATTTGCCAGGGGCACATCTTTTCAGATTCTTTTCAAGTTTCGGCGCTTCGCCCTCTTCGCGAGGGGGCTGTTAGCCCCAAAATCTTAAATGGCACTATGGGTCGAGTGATACCTCATTTGAAAGGTATTGAAGGCCTATCTACATTTTTTTGCAGTTTTGACCGTACAAACAATAATTTTCTATTTTCAACATAATCCATATTTTCTCATGCTGTATCCCATAGAAACCACAAAGACAATCTATTTTCGCGCTCGCGTGGATTTGAAGCGTCCTTACTAGGTCTACCCATCACTTAAAATTGTAAAATAATTAACTTTTAAAAAAAAGGAAACCGACTTCAAAAAACCCAAAGTAACTAAAACTAAAAAGTAAAAAATAAAAATTTCCAATTTCAGAGTTATTTGTTGTTCCGGTTAATGTAATTATTTATTTTTCCGTTTAATGAAATTCAGAAATTATTGTTGATTATCTAATTATTAATTGTTTTATAATTTTGAAGTTGGTGCCATAAAAGCAAATTATACACCTTCCTACAATAACAAATTAGTTACTACGAAAAAAAATATAAAAACAATTCATAGGAATTACATAATAAATAATTTTTTATTTATTTCAAATCTAACAATAATTCATCTCTCGGTAAATCCAACCTAAATCATGCAAAATTATTACTACGAATATATATAGCTTTTACCTAATGTATCAAATCTGTTCTGAAAACTTTAATTCAGTAATCATAATCGTGAATTAAGAAGTCTACAATTATCAGGGAATTATAACTTTAAAATGTATAATTTTATGTTTTATTTGGCACCGACTTAAAAATTATAAAACAATTAATAATTAGATAATCAACAATAATTTCTGAATTTCATTAAACGGAAAAATAAATAATTACATTAACCGGAACAACAAATAACTCTGAAATTGGAAATTTTTATTTTTTACTTTTTAGTTTTAGTTACTTTGGGTTTTTTGAAGTCGGTTTCCTTTTTTTTAAAAGTTAATTATTGTAAGATAAGGGAACGATGAATTGTAAAGTTAGCTTTCACATTATGCATACGTCATCCGAAACTTCAACCTGTGTGCATGCTTTCTTGTAGGCTGATTTGATCTGCACGACTGCACGTGTTATTGAAGATTTCAAGATCCAAGTCCCATAGTAATTCCTTTCTGTTCCCAAAACTCCACCATGAATTAATTGAAAAGAAGAAGAAATTATTTTAATAACTTTTAACCTAATAAATCCAAAAACCGGCACTAAACTCTATTCTCTCAGGGATCTTTTTTAAAAACACAACTACATACTATAAATAATCGTCTGTTTCAAAAATTGTCAAAACAGAATCTCGAACGTCAATTACCATTATGACACGTTTACTTCTGAAAGTGTATTTATAACGGAGCAATAACTTTTTCCAAGTTCGGTTAGGGAAGGAGAATTTTTCACGTTTTAAGTTTCTTAGCAAACTTTCGTCTCTTGAGACAAAATTATTCTTGTTTCGAAAATTGTCAAGAAGTAATCTAATTTTAGGGCACACAGGATCAAAAAATTGCTTCTTCAATGGTCCGCTTGTAAACAACATTTTTTTACGATTTTAAAAGTGTCTTTTTTTGGTTCGTCTGTTGACTACAAAATCCTAAAAATCTCCAGGACGTCTAATGGACTACTGACACATAAGTGTTATAGCGTTTCCACAAGGACGAAATACGTTTTCAAAGCAGCTCTGTAACAGGTTCTGAATTTTATACGAATTATCGTGTCTTTTATCCAAATTTCAAGTTTGTTTTAAAAATTGTCAAAACATAATGCCCTAACGCCGCTAGTAAAATGCAGTGTCTGAAATATTTATAACATTATTTTTCGTGAAAATTTGCCACCATCGTCATCGTCGTAATTTCCTTCGTCTCGTAAAGAAAAATCGACTTTGGGCCGTTTTTTGCGCCAAGTTGAAATTAAGTTTTTCGACGTGTTAGCCGAGTTAATTAAGGCGTGTTTACGCAAAAACACTTTTGATACAGACGGCGCCCGCTCCTTAACAAAATTAATTACAACGTCGGCCGTTACATTTTATCTGACTTTTATGCGAGAGGACGTTTCATCAAATAATTCTTTGTTGTCGAGCCTGAATGGATGACGGGCGCGTGTCGACACTCACCGTTTTGTCGATCGTTAGACTTGATACATCTGCAGAGTTAGCTCTCCCGAATTTAAAGAGTCGACAGGAGAAATTATAATTTTTTCGGAGCGTCTCTTTCAATCCGTTCGTCTAGCCGCAGAAATCAAAGAGCGAGCTGGTCCGTAATCAATTTCTTGTATAAATCAGAATCTTTGTTGGAAAAGTTTGCGGTCTTTTTCGATTTGTTGGTTTTCCATTATTGGCTCGGCGCTCGGAAAGCACGTCTTTGATTAGTGTAGTTGAGGTTTATTTAGACGAGATGGGGACGGTTAGAAAATACTGCAGATTTGGGGCAATCACCATAAGGAAGATGAAATAAATGGGTGTTTTTCGCGATAATGAAATGTTGGAATTATTTTCGGTGATAACAATTTTGTCCAGAAGTTTATTACCGTGGGGGCGAGCATTCAGTTGTAATGGAATAATAATGGGCATTTAATATTTCAATTTAGGTGAGGTTTTTGTGGTTAGAATTTGAATACAGGTAATTATTGGAAACTGATTTATAACTTGACATATCGACGGCCTCAACGCAGGAGTGTAGTTTTTTTTACATGAGACGAAAAAAACGCTCACGCTAATTTTATTAAGCGGGGTAAAATTTAGGAGGTTCTCTGTTTCTGTAATATAGACATAAATTATTCGATTTATTGAGTCTAAAGCTCTGCCAACAAATGGAAAGAACAATTATTGACAGGAATCTGTGAAAAAAAAAAAAAACATAAAAATGAAACATACGAGGTCCTGCGTTGACGCCGTCGATATCTAGAATCACACACCGAGGCGATATCACACTGCACTTGTACCTTTTAAAGAATTTAGTGGTATTCCAAATATGCAAGTGACTTTTTTCACCGGTGGAGGAGGAAAATCTTCTTTGTCATCTTTCTACCTTCCGTTGATATCTCTCTTCTCCCCCTTTGCTGTTTTCTTCCATCTTCTCTTCCATTTTCTCTATATTTGCTTTACTTTTAATTGTCTATCATTCAATGACAAAAACTATTTAAGAAGTGTTGCAAAAGAAGCTTCAGATGTTGTCAATTTCATACAAATTTTATTTAGAGCAACGCATCCACCTTTAAAAAAAAAATCGACACCGTAGGCGCTGAATTGCTTTATAATTCAATTATAAATCTAGTTTAGGTGAACTTAGAAATAGCTGCTAGATAGAGTTGAGCTAATGAAAAATTTCTTTCACGATTTATTATTTACGCCAAACTTTGCAAAAGGTCGAAATAAATATAAACGAGACACTTCCGAAATTCAAATACTAAACGCCCGACGCGAAACATTAACCCCGTCAAACTTTATTAGTAAAATCCTTTCGGTGTCGCCGATAAACACATCCGCTTTGACAAAAACCTAATTCCGTTTGCGCCCTTCCGTTTTTCGGGCAAATTTAACGCGAGCTTAGCGATACTGAGAACGATGTTAATTTAATTCTTGATGAAATTTTTTGCAAAAGCCAATTTAGAAAATTAATTTAAAAAATAAGCCCGGATAAACGTTTGCTCGTCGTGTAAATGAATTTTTTCGGCGTTGTAAGTAGGTCGGAGCCGGGGAAAAAAAGATCTCTTCGGCTCCTCTCCAACATAAAACACTTCATTTTTGTAGAGGCGGTCGGTCGGCGAGTCGATTGCTCGTTTTTCCTTCTGCTTTATCCGGAGAATCCAGAAGCTTTCAAAGCCGCAATAATAATTCCATAACGAGCAATACGGCAAAGAAAAAGCGTCGATTTTTCTTTTACGAGCACGAAACCGCAATAAAACCTGCAACGTGTTTTTAATTAAGAAAGTTTCTCTTTGAGCGGTCGGTGTATTATTATTTTCGTCCCGGTGAAAAACTGTCGTCGCTTATTTGAATCCGGTAATCCGGGGAATTACAGGGCCGGGTCGGACTAATTTTAATTAAATCTAACAAACTTGTTACTTGTTCAAAGAAAAATCCAGAATTGCGGAAATTTTTTTAAAATACTTTGTGGTTAATCCGTCAACTCGGCACTTAATTTGTCCGACTTTCAATCGTCGCCGTCATATTTCCCTGACGGGGCGAAATAAAATAAGGAAAACGAAATCAATTACTCCCCAATGCCCGCCATAGTTTTTCCATTAAGAAATTGCTCTTTGTTTTTCCTCGGGTGGTATTTTTATTGAGACCTGACAAGCGAGCCGACTTCTGGTAAATGTACTTCCGAAATACGAACTCGACTTGATTAAAAGCAATATTGCGTCTCTCGCGATTTCTCGCCGCTGTCTCGTGTTGCGATTTTGCCCCATGGAAATTTATTTTCGAGATGCAATCACAGAGTTAACAAACTTTCCAGATTAAGTGCTCGTTCTGTGTAGATTTTTACACAGATTATTATAATCTCCGCCGAAGCAAAAAGCCACCATCGAGCTAATACAATATGTAAATATCGCTCGAAAGCCTCCACTTTACGAGGATAGCGAAACAGAACACTGACAACCACTACATCACATCAGTTTGCAGTTTCCAGTCCAAGTTATTTGATCTAGGCTGTGTGTGCTCACACAAATTACTAACGGTCGACCTATCACTTGCAAAACCATGTGGACTGCCATTAATAATGTTCCCAACGTGTTTGTGCATCGACAAAGTACACATTTACCGACGAGGAATTAATCGGGACTTCTTCAAAACTATTCCCAAGACATGCAAAGATTTCACGTTTGAAAGCCGATGTCCCTATTAAATTTTCCGTTGGGTACTTATTTGTAAACAAACCAACAGCGAAACCAGAAATTACTAAATTATATAAATTATATAAAAAAGTGGTACTACATAGTTTTCACGCTACACTAATTTGTAACTTTATACAACGCTAATTTCCATCAATCACCAACATGCATCTACGCTAGTCCGATGACGTCACAAAAGCAATGCGGCACGACAAACATGTAGAGACATGCCCTACCCGTTGTTAACGCATTATCAGTCTCGTAGCGATTAGCCATTCAAATCTGACGATATTTGTAATGTGAGAAAGTTTGACCGGCTATCACTGTACTGGACGAGCGAACAGACGTTTTCACGTCAAAACGGTAAAAAAAGGCTGAGAGATCTTAAATTTGACCATTGAGCTTTGGAGTACGGAACCACGAAAGGAGAAACGCGGGTTGCCTACATGAATGCGACAGATGGAGGCGCTGATCCAGGAGAAGGTGATGTCGTGCGGAAGGAAGGGAGGTTACCAATTGTTGAGCCCTCCGAAGCAAGCTCTCATCGCTTTTCAAAAATTTTCTACAATCTTTTTTTGTTCTGACCGCGAGTTTTTCATTATTTGTTTAAAGTTGAGTATGTTCTAATTAAAATCAATTCATTAATGATTCATTTTGCTAGACTGTGAGGGGTTGAAAACAGCTTCTAATCCACCAACCTCAGTTCTCTATAATGCAAGGACAAAAACAATTTAAAAAGTCTCAGGTAATGCGTCTAAGTGTTTGTCAATTTCATTGTCATTTGTTTTAGAGCAGCGCGCCTAGGATTTTTAAAAATATTTTTCAAATGTCCAACGACGCTGTCCGCACTCTATTCTCTATAAATCAAGGACAAAAACTGTTCAAGAAGTGTCGTATAAAAAACTCAGATTTTGTCAACCTCATAAAAAGTTTGTTTGGAGCTGCGCATCCACCATTTTAAAAATATTTTACAAGTATCAAACGACGCTGTCCGCGCTCAGTTCTCTATAAAACAAGGACAAAAACAATTCAAAAAGTGTCGAGTAAAGCGTCTAAGTGTTTGTCAATTTCATTGCAATTTGGTTTAGAGCAGCGCGTCTACGATTTAAAAAAATATTTTTCAAATGTCCAACGACGCTGTCCGCGCTCAATTCTCTATAAATCAAGAACAAAAACTTGTCAAGAAGTGTCGTATAAGAAACTCAGATTTTGTCAACCTCATAAAAAGTTTGTTTGGAGCTGCGCATCCACCATTTTAAAAATATTTTACAAGTATCAAACGACGCTGTCCGCGCTCAGTTCTCTATAAAACAAGGACAAAAACAATTCAAAAAGTGTCGAGTAAAGCGTCTAAGTGTTTGTCAATTTCATTGCAATTTGGTTTAGAGCAGCGCGTCTACGATTAAAAAAAATATTTTTCAAATGTCCAACGACGCTGTCCGCGCTCAATTCTCTATAAATCAAGAACAAAAACTTGTCAAGAAGTGTCGTATAAGAAACTCAGATTTTGTCAACCTCATAAAAAGTTTGTTTGGAGCTGCGCATCCACCATTTTAAAAATATTTTACAAGTATCAAACGACGCTGTCCGCGCTCAGTTCTCTATAAAACAAGGACAAAAACAATTCAAAAAGTGTCGAGTAAAGCGTCTAAGTGTTTGTCAATTTCATTGCCATTTGGTTTGGAGCAACGAGTCTACGATTTTTTAAAATATTTTTCAAATGTCCAACGACGCTGTCCGCGCTCAATTCTCTATAAATCAAGGACAAAAACTGTTCAAGAAGTGTCGTATAAAAACTCAGATTTTGTCAACCTCATAAAATGTTTGTTTGGAGCTGTGCATCCACTATTTTAAAAATATTTTACAAGTATCAAACGACGCTGTCCGCGCTCAGTTCTCTATAATACAAGGACAAAAACAATTCAAAAAGTGTCGAGTAAAGCGCCTAAGTGTTTGTCAATTTCATTGCCATTTGGTTTAGAGCAGCGCGTCTACGTTTTAAAATTTTTTTTGGCAAATGTCCAACGACGCTGTCCGCGCTCAATTCTCTATAAATCAAGGACAAAAACTTTTCAAGAAGTGTCGTATAAAAAACTCTGATTTTGTCAACCTCATAAAAAGTTTGTTTGGAGCTGCGCATCCACCATTTTAAAAATATTTTACAAGTATCAAACGACGCTGTCCGCGCTCAGTTCTCTATAAAACAAGGACAAAAACAATTCAAAAAGTGTCGAGTAAAGCGTCTAAGTGTTTGTCAATTTGTCAATTTCATTGCCATTTGGTTTGGAGCAACGAGTCTACGATTTTTTAAAATATTTTTCAAATGTCCAACGACGCTGTCCGCGCTCAATTCTCTATAAATCAAGGACAAAAACTGTTCAAGAAGTGTCGTATAAAAACTCAGATTTTGTCAACCTCATAAAATGTTTGTTTGGAGCTGTGCATCCACTATTTTAAAAATATTTTACAAGTATCAAACGACGCTGTCCGCGCTCAGTTCTCTATAATACAAGGACAAAAACAATTCAAAAAGTGTCGAGTAAAGCGTCTAAGTGTTTGTCAATTTCATTGCAATTTGGTTTAGAGCAGCGCGTCTACGTTTTAAAATTTTTTTTTTGCAAATGTCCAACGACGCTGTCCGCGCTCAATTCTCTATAAATCAAGGACAAAAACTTTTCAAGAAGTGTCGTATAAGAAACTCAGATTTTGTCAACCTCATAAAAAGTTTGTTTGGAGCTGCGCATCCACTATTTTTAAAAATATTTTACAAGTATCAAACGACGCTGTCCGCGCTCAGTTCTCTATAAAACAAGGACAAAAACAATTCAAAAAGTGTCGAGTAAAGCGTCTAAGTGTTTGTCAATTTCATTGCCATTTGGTTTAGAGCAGCGCGCCTAGGATTTTTAAAAATATTTTTCAAATGTCCAACGACGCTGTCCGCGCTCAATTCTCTATAAATCAAGAACAAAAACTTGTCAAGAAGTGTCGTATAAGAAACTCAGATTTTGTCAACCTCATAAAAAGTTTGTTTGGAGCTGCGCATCCACTATTTTTAAAAATATTTTACAAGTATCAAACGACGCTGTCCGCGCTCAGTTCTCTATAAAACAAGGACAAAAACAATTCAAAAAGTGTCGAGTAAAGCGTCTAAGTGTTTGTCAATTTCATTGCAATTTGGTTTAGAGCAGCGCGTCTACGATTTAAAAAAATATTTTTCAAATGTCCAACGACGCTGTCCGCGCTCAATTCTCTATAAATCAAGGACAAAAACTTTTCAAGAAGTGTCGTATAAGAAACTCAGATTTTGTCAACCTCATAAAAAGTTTGTTTGGAGCTGCGCATCCACTATTTTTAAAAATATTTTACAAGTATCAAACGACGCTGTCCGCGCTCAGTTCTCTATAAAACAAGGACAAAAACAATTCAAAAAGTGTCGAGTAAAGCGCCTAAGTGTTTGTCAATTTCATTGCCATTTGGTTTAGAGCAGCGCGTCTACGTTTTAAAATTTTTTTTGGCAAATGTCCAACGACGCTGTCCGCGCTCAATTCTCTATAAATCAAGGACAAAAACTGTTCAAGAAGTGTCGTATAAAAACTCAGATTTTGTCAACCTCATAAAATGTTTGTTTGGAGCTGTGCATCCACTATTTTAAAAATATTTTACAAGTATCAAACGACGCTGTCCGCGCTCAGTTCTCTATAATACAAGGACAAAAACAATTCAAAAAGTGTCGAGTAAAGCGCCTAAGTGTTTGTCAATTTCATTGCCATTTGGTTTAGAGCAGCGCGTCTACGTTTTAAAATTTTTTTTGGCAAATGTCCAACGACGCTGTCCGCGCTCAATTCTCTATAAATCAAGGACAAAAACTTTTCAAGAAGTGTCGTATAAAAAACTCTGATTTTGTCAACCTCATAAAAAGTTTGTTTGGAGCTGCGCATCCACCATTTTAAAAATATTTTACAAGTATCAAACGACGCTGTCCGCGCTCAGTTCTCTATAAAACAAGGACAAAAACAATTCAAAAAGTGTCGAGTAAAGCGTCTAAGTGTTTGTCAATTTCATTGCCATTTGGTTTAGGGCAGCGCGCCTAGGATTTTTAAAAATATTTTTCAAATGTCCAACGACGCTGTCCGCACTCTATTCTCTATAAATCAAGGACAAAAACTGTTCAAGAAGTGTCGTATAAAAACTCATGATTTTGTCAACCTCATAAAAAGTTTGTTTGGAGCTGTGCATCCATTATTTTAAAAATATTTTACAAGTATCAAACGACGCTGTCCGCGCTCAGTTCTCTATAATACAAGGACAAAAACAATTCAAAAAGTGTCGAGTAAAGCGTCTAAGTGTTTGTCAATTTCATTGCAATTTGGTTTAGAGCAGCGCGTCTACGTTTTAAAATTTTTTTTTTGCAAATGTCCAACGACGCTGTCCGCGCTCAATTCTCTATAAATCAAGGACAAAAACTTTTCAAGAAGTGTCGTATAAGAAACTCAGATTTTGTCAACCTCATAAAAAGTTTGTTTGGAGCTGCGCATCCACTATTTTTAAAAATATTTTACAAGTATCAAACGACGCTGTCCGCGCTCAGTTCTCTATAAAACAAGGACAAAAACAATTCAAAAAGTGTCGAGTAAAGCGTCTAAGTGTTTGTCAATTTCATTGCCATTTGGTTTAGAGCAGCGCGCCTAGGATTTTTAAAAATATTTTTCAAATGTCCAACGACGCTGTCCGCGCTCAATTCTCTATAAATCAAGAACAAAAACTTGTCAAGAAGTGTCGTATAAGAAACTCAGATTTTGTCAACCTCATAAAAAGTTTGTTTGGAGCTGCGCATCCACTATTTTTAAAAATATTTTACAAGTATCAAACGACGCTGTCCGCGCTCAGTTCTCTATAAAACAAGGACAAAAACAATTCAAAAAGTGTCGAGTAAAGCGTCTAAGTGTTTGTCAATTTCATTGCAATTTGGTTTAGAGCAGCGCGTCTACGATTTAAAAAAATATTTTTCAAATGTCCAACGACGCTGTCCGCGCTCAATTCTCTATAAATCAAGGACAAAAACTTTTCAAGAAGTGTCGTATAAGAAACTCAGATTTTGTCAACCTCATAAAAAGTTTGTTTGGAGCTGCGCATCCACTATTTTTAAAAATATTTTACAAGTATCAAACGACGCTGTCCGCGCTCAGTTCTCTATAAAACAAGGACAAAAACAATTCAAAAAGTGTCGAGTAAAGCGCCTAAGTGTTTGTCAATTTCATTGCCATTTGGTTTAGAGCAGCGCGTCTACGTTTTAAAATTTTTTTTGGCAAATGTCCAACGACGCTGTCCGCGCTCAATTCTCTATAAATCAAGGACAAAAACTGTTCAAGAAGTGTCGTATAAAAACTCAGATTTTGTCAACCTCATAAAAAGTTTGTTTGGAGCTGTGCATCCACTATTTTAAAAATATTTTACAAGTATCAAACGACGCTGTCCGCGCTCAGTTCTCTATAATACAAGGACAAAAACAATTCAAAAAGTGTCGAGTAAAGCGTCTAAGTGTTTGTCAATTTCATTGCCATTTGGTTTAGAGCAGCGCGCCTAGGATTTTTAAAAATATTTTTCAAATGTCCAACGACGCTGTCCGCACTCTATTCTCTATAAATCAAGGACAAAAACTGTTCAAGAAGTGTCGTATAAAAACTCATGATTTTGTCAACCTCATAAAAAGTTTGTTTGGAGCTGTGCATCCATTATTTTAAAAATATTTTACAAGTATCAAACGACGCTGTCCGCGCTCAGTTCTCTATAATACAAGGACAAAAACAATTCAAAAAGTGTCGAGTAAAGCGTCTAAGTGTTTGTCAATTTCATTGCAATTTGGTTTAGAGCAGCGCGTCTACGTTTTAAAATTTTTTTTTTGCAAATGTCCAACGACGCTGTCCGCGCTCAATTCTCTATAAATCAAGGACAAAAACTTTTCAAGAAGTGTCGTATAAGAAACTCAGATTTTGTCAACCTCATAAAAAGTTTGTTTGGAGCTGCGCATCCACTATTTTTAAAAATATTTTACAAGTATCAAACGACGCTGTCCGCGCTCAGTTCTCTATAAAACAAGGACAAAAACAATTCAAAAAGTGTCGAGTAAAGCGTCTAAGTGTTTGTCAATTTCATTGCAATTTGGTTTAGAGCAGCGCGTCTACGATTTAAAAAAATATTTTTCAAATGTCCAACGACGCTGTCCGCGCTCAATTCTCTATAAATCAAGGACAAAAACTTTTCAAGAAGTGTCGTATAAGAAACTCAGATTTTGTCAACCTCATAAAAAGTTTGTTTGGAGCTGCGCATCCACTATTTTTAAAAATATTTTACAAGTATCAAACGACGCTGTCCGCGCTCAGTTCTCTATAAAACAAGGACAAAAACAATTCAAAAAGTGTCGAGTAAAGCGTCTAAGTGTTTGTCAATTTCATTGCCATTTGGTTTGGAGCAAGGAGTCTACGATTTTTAAAAATATTTTTCAAATGTCCAACGACGCTGTCCGCGCTCAATTCTCTATAAATCAAGAACAAAAACTTGTCAAGAAGTGTCGTATAAGAAACTCAGATTTTGTCAACCTCATAAAAAGTTTGTTTGGAGCTGCGCATCCACTATTTTTAAAAATATTTTACAAGTATCAAACGACGCTGTCCGCGCTCAGTTCTCTATAAAACAAGGACAAAAACAATTCAAAAAGTGTCGAGTAAAGCGTCTAAGTGTTTGTCAATTTCATTGCAATTTGGTTTAGAGCAGCGCGTCTACGATTTAAAAAAATATTTTTCAAATGTCCAACGACGCTGTCCGCGCTCAATTCTCTATAAATCAAGGACAAAAACTTTTCAAGAAGTGTCGTATAAGAAACTCAGATTTTGTCAACCTCATAAAAAGTTTGTTTGGAGCTGCGCATCCACTATTTTTAAAAATATTTTACAAGTATCAAACGACGCTGTCCGCGCTCAGTTCTCTATAAAACAAGGACAAAAACAATTCAAAAAGTGTCGAGTAAAGCGCCTAAGTGTTTGTCAATTTCATTGCCATTTGGTTTAGAGCAGCGCGTCTACGTTTTAAAATTTTTTTTGGCAAATGTCCAACGACGCTGTCCGCGCTCAATTCTCTATAAATCAAGGACAAAAACTGTTCAAGAAGTGTCGTATAAAAACTCAGATTTTGTCAACCTCATAAAATGTTTGTTTGGAGCTGTGCATCCACTATTTTAAAAATATTTTACAAGTATCAAACGACGCTGTCCGCGCTCAGTTCTCTATAATACAAGGACAAAAACAATTCAAAAAGTGTCGAGTAAAGCGTCTAAGTGTTTGTCAATTTCATTGCCATTTGGTTTAGAGCAGCGCGCCTAGGATTTTTAAAAATATTTTTCAAATGTCCAACGACGCTGTCCGCACTCTATTCTCTATAAATCAAGGACAAAAACTGTTCAAGAAGTGTCGTATAAAAACTCATGATTTTGTCAACCTCATAAAAAGTTTGTTTGGAGCTGTGCATCCATTATTTTAAAAATATTTTACAAGTATCAAACGACGCTGTCCGCGCTCAGTTCTCTATAATACAAGGACAAAAACAATTCAAAAAGTGTCGAGTAAAGCGTCTAAGTGTTTGTCAATTTCATTGCAATTTGGTTTAGAGCAGCGCGTCTACGTTTTAAAATTTTTTTTTTGCAAATGTCCAACGACGCTGTCCGCGCTCAATTCTCTATAAATCAAGGACAAAAACTTTTCAAGAAGTGTCGTATAAGAAACTCAGATTTTGTCAACCTCATAAAAAGTTTGTTTGGAGCTGCGCATCCACTATTTTTAAAAATATTTTACAAGTATCAAACGACGCTGTCCGCGCTCAGTTCTCTATAAAACAAGGACAAAAACAATTCAAAAAGTGTCGAGTAAAGCGTCTAAGTGTTTGTCAATTTGTCAATTTCATTGCCATTTGGTTTGGAGCAACGAGTCTACGATTTTTTAAAATATTTTTCAAATGTCCAACGACGCTGTCCGCGCTCAATTCTCTATAAATCAAGGACAAAAACTGTTCAAGAAGTGTCGTATAAAAACTCAGATTTTGTCAACCTCATAAAATGTTTGTTTGGAGCTGTGCATCCACTATTTTAAAAATATTTTACAAGTATCAAACGACGCTGTCCGCGCTCAGTTCTCTATAATACAAGGACAAAAACAATTCAAAAAGTGTCGAGTAAAGCGTCTAAGTGTTTGTCAATTTCATTGCCATTTGGTTTAGAGCAGCGCGCCTAGGATTTTTAAAAATATTTTTCAAATGTCCAACGACGCTGTCCGCACTCTATTCTCTATAAATCAAGGACAAAAACTGTTCAAGAAGTGTCGTATAAAAACTCATGATTTTGTCAACCTCATAAAAAGTTTGTTTGGAGCTGTGCATCCATTATTTTAAAAATATTTTACAAGTATCAAACGACGCTGTCCGCGCTCAGTTCTCTATAATACAAGGACAAAAACAATTCAAAAAGTGTCGAGTAAAGCGTCTAAGTGTTTGTCAATTTCATTGCAATTTGGTTTAGAGCAGCGCGTCTACGTTTTAAAATTTTTTTTTTGCAAATGTCCAACGACGCTGTCCGCGCTCAATTCTCTATAAATCAAGGACAAAAACTTTTCAAGAAGTGTCGTATAAGAAACTCAGATTTTGTCAACCTCATAAAAAGTTTGTTTGGAGCTGCGCATCCACTATTTTTAAAAATATTTTACAAGTATCAAACGACGCTGTCCGCGCTCAGTTCTCTATAAAACAAGGACAAAAACAATTCAAAAAGTGTCGAGTAAAGCGTCTAAGTGTTTGTCAATTTGTCAATTTCATTGCCATTTGGTTTGGAGCAACGAGTCTACGATTTTTTAAAATATTTTTCAAATGTCCAACGACGCTGTCCGCGCTCAATTCTCTATAAATCAAGGACAAAAACTGTTCAAGAAGTGTCGTATAAAAACTCAGATTTTGTCAACCTCATAAAATGTTTGTTTGGAGCTGTGCATCCACTATTTTAAAAATATTTTACAAGTATCAAACGACGCTGTCCGCGCTCAGTTCTCTATAAAACAAGGACAAAAACAATTCAAAAAGTGTCGAGTAAAGCGTCTAAGTGTTTGTCAATTTCATTGCCATTTGGTTTAGAGCAGCGCGCCTAGGATTTTTAAAAATATTTTTCAAATGTCCAACGACGCTGTCCGCACTCTATTCTCTATAAATCAAGGACAAAAACTGTTCAAGAAGTGTCGTATAAAAACTCATGATTTTGTCAACCTCATAAAAAGTTTGTTTGGAGCTGTGCATCCATTATTTTAAAAATATTTTACAAGTATTAAACGACGCTGTCCGCGCTCAGTTCTCTATAATACAAGGACAAAAACAATTCAAAAAGTGTCGAGTAAAGCGTCTAAGTGTTTGTCAATTTCATTGCAATTTGGTTTAGAGCAGCGCGTCTACGTTTTAAAATTTTTTTTTTGCAAATGTCCAACGACGCTGTCCGCGCTCAATTCTCTATAAATCAAGGACAAAAACTTTTCAAGAAGTGTCGTATAAGAAACTCAGATTTTGTCAACCTCATAAAAAGTTTGTTTGGAGCTGCGCATCCACTATTTTTAAAAATATTTTACAAGTATCAAACGACGCTGTCCGCGCTCAGTTCTCTATAAAACAAGGACAAAAACAATTCAAAAAGTGTCGAGTAAAGCGTCTAAGTGTTTGTCAATTTGTCAATTTCATTGCCATTTGGTTTGGAGCAACGAGTCTACGATTTTTTAAAATATTTTTCAAATGTCCAACGACGCTGTCCGCGCTCAATTCTCTATAAATCAAGGACAAAAACTGTTCAAGAAGTGTCGTATAAAAACTCAGATTTTGTCAACCTCATAAAATGTTTGTTTGGAGCTGTGCATCCACTATTTTAAAAATATTTTACAAGTATCAAACGACGCTGTCCGCGCTCAGTTCTCTATAAAACAAGGACAAAAACAATTCAAAAAGTGTCGAGTAAAGCGTCTAAGTGTTTGTCAATTTCATTGCCATTTGGTTTAGAGCAGCGCGCCTAGGATTTTTAAAAATATTTTTCAAATGTCCAACGACGCTGTCCGCACTCTATTCTCTATAAATCAAGGACAAAAACTGTTCAAGAAGTGTCGTATAAAAACTCATGATTTTGTCAACCTCATAAAAAGTTTGTTTGGAGCTGTGCATCCATTATTTTAAAAATATTTTACAAGTATTAAACGACGCTGTCCGCGCTCAGTTCTCTATAATACAAGGACAAAAACAATTCAAAAAGTGTCGAGTAAAGCGTCTAAGTGTTTGTCAATTTCATTGCAATTTGGTTTAGAGCAGCGCGTCTACGTTTTAAAATTTTTTTTTTGCAAATGTCCAACGACGCTGTCCGCGCTCAATTCTCTATAAATCAAGGACAAAAACTTTTCAAGAAGTGTCGTATAAGAAACTCAGATTTTGTCAACCTCATAAAAAGTTTGTTTGGAGCTGCGCATCCACTATTTTTAAAAATATTTTACAAGTATCAAACGACGCTGTCCGCGCTCAGTTCTCTATAAAACAAGGACAAAAACAATTCAAAAAGTGTCGAGTAAAGCGTCTAAGTGTTTGTCAATTTGTCAATTTCATTGCCATTTGGTTTGGAGCAACGAGTCTACGATTTTTTAAAATATTTTTCAAATGTCCAACGACGCTGTCCGCGCTCAATTCTCTATAAATCAAGGACAAAAACTGTTCAAGAAGTGTCGTATAAAAACTCAGATTTTGTCAACCTCATAAAATGTTTGTTTGGAGCTGTGCATCCACTATTTTAAAAATATTTTACAAGTATCAAACGACGCTGTCCGCGCTCAGTTCTCTATAATACAAGGACAAAAACAATTCAAAAAGTGTCGAGTAAAGCGTCTAAGTGTTTGTCAATTTCATTGCAATTTGGTTTAGAGCAGCGCGTCTACGTTTTAAAATTTTTTTTTTGCAAATGTCCAACGACGCTGTCCGCGCTCAATTCTCTATAAATCAAGGACAAAAACTTTTCAAGAAGTGTCGTATAAGAAACTCAGATTTTGTCAACCTCATAAAAAGTTTGTTTGGAGCTGCGCATCCACTATTTTTAAAAATATTTTACAAGTATCAAACGACGCTGTCCGCGCTCAGTTCTCTATAAAACAAGGACAAAAACAATTCAAAAAGTGTCGAGTAAAGCGTCTAAGTGTTTGTCAATTTGTCAATTTCATTGCCATTTGGTTTGGAGCAACGAGTCTACGATTTTTTAAAATATTTTTCAAATGTCCAACGACGCTGTCCGCGCTCAATTCTCTATAAATCAAGGACAAAAACTGTTCAAGAAGTGTCGTATAAAAACTCAGATTTTGTCAACCTCATAAAATGTTTGTTTGGAGTTGTGCATCCACTATTTTAAAAATATTTTACAAGTATCAAACGACGCTGTCCGCGCTCAGTTCTCTATAATACAAGGACAAAAACAATTCAAAAAGTGTCGAGTAAAGCGTCTAAGTGTTTGTCAATTTCATTGCCATTTGGTTTAGAGCAGCGCGCCTAGGATTTTTAAAAATATTTTTCAAATGTCCAACGACGCTGTCCGCGCTCAATTCTCTATAAATCAAGGACAAAAACTTTTCAAGAAGTGTCGTATAAGAAACTCAGATTTTGTCAACCTCATAAAAAGTTTGTTTGGAGCTGCGCATCCACTATTTTTAAAAATATTTTACAAGTATCAAACGACGCTGTCCGCGCTCAGTTCTCTATAAAACAAGGACAAAAACAATTCAAAAAGTGTCGAGTAAAGCGTCTAAGTGTTTGTCAATTTCATTGCCATTTGGTTTGGAGCAAGGAGTCTACGATTTTTAAAAATATTTTTCAAATGTCCAACGACGCTGTCCGCGCTCAATTCTCTATAAATCAAGAACAAAAACTTGTCAAGAAGTGTCGTATAAGAAACTCAGATTTTGTCAACCTCATAAAAAGTTTGTTTGGAGCTGCGCATCCACTATTTTTAAAAATATTTTACAAGTATCAAACGACGCTGTCCGCGCTCAGTTCTCTATAAAACAAGGACAAAAACAATTCAAAAAGTGTCGAGTAAAGCGCCTAAGTGTTTGTCAATTTCATTGCAATTTGGTTTAGAGCAGCGCGTCTACGATTTAAAAAAATATTTTTCAAATGTCCAACGACGCTGTCCGCGCTCAATTCTCTATAAATCAAGAACAAAAACTTGTCAAGAAGTGTCGTATAAGAAACTCAGATTTTGTCAACCTCATAAAAAGTTTGTTTGGAGCTGCGCATCCACCATTTTAAAAATATTTTACAAGTATCAAACGACGCTGTCCGCGCTCAGTTCTCTATAAAACAAGGACAAAAACAATTCAAAAAGTGTCGAGTAAAGCGTCTAAGTGTTTGTCAATTTGTCAATTTCATTGCCATTTGGTTTGGAGCAACGAGTCTACGATTTTTTAAAATATTTTTCAAATGTCCAACGACGCTGTCCGCGCTCAATTCTCTATAAATCAAGGACAAAAACTGTTCAAGAAGTGTCGTATAAAAACTCAGATTTTGTCAACCTCATAAAATGTTTGTTTGGAGTTGTGCATCCACTATTTTAAAAATATTTTACAAGTATCAAACGACGCTGTCCGCGCTCAGTTCTCTATAATACAAGGACAAAAACAATTCAAAAAGTGTCGAGTAAAGCGTCTAAGTGTTTGTCAATTTCATTGCCATTTGGTTTAGAGCAGCGCGCCTAGGATTTTTAAAAATATTTTTCAAATGTCCAACGACGCTGTCCGCACTCTATTCTCTATAAATCAAGGACAAAAACTGTTCAAGAAGTGTCGTATAAAAACTCATGATTTTGTCAACCTCATAAAAAGTTTGTTTGGAGCTGTGCATCCATTATTTTAAAAATATTTTACAAGTATTAAACGACGCTGTCCGCGCTCAGTTCTCTATAATACAAGGACAAAAACAATTCAAAAAGTGTCGAGTAAAGCGTCTAAGTGTTTGTCAATTTCATTGCAATTTGGTTTAGAGCAGCGCGTCTACGTTTTAAAATTTTTTTTTTGCAAATGTCCAACGACGCTGTCCGCGCTCAATTCTCTATAAATCAAGGACAAAAACTTTTCAAGAAGTGTCGTATAAGAAACTCAGATTTTGTCAACCTCATAAAAAGTTTGTTTGGAGCTGCGCATCCACTATTTTTAAAAATATTTTACAAGTATCAAACGACGCTGTCCGCGCTCAGTTCTCTATAAAACAAGGACAAAAACAATTCAAAAAGTGTCGAGTAAAGCGTCTAAGTGTTTGTCAATTTCATTGCCATTTGGTTTGGAGCAAGGAGTCTACGATTTTTAAAAATATTTTTCAAATGTCCAACGACGCTGTCCGCGCTCAATTCTCTATAAATCAAGAACAAAAACTTGTCAAGAAGTGTCGTATAAGAAACTCAGATTTTGTCAACCTCATAAAAAGTTTGTTTGGAGCTGCGCATCCACTATTTTTAAAAATATTTTACAAGTATCAAACGACGCTGTCCGCGCTCAGTTCTCTATAAAACAAGGACAAAAACAATTCAAAAAGTGTCGAGTAAAGCGCCTAAGTGTTTGTCAATTTCATTGCAATTTGGTTTAGAGCAGCGCGTCTACGATTTAAAAAAATATTTTTCAAATGTCCAACGACGCTGTCCGCGCTCAATTCTCTATAAATCAAGAACAAAAACTTGTCAAGAAGTGTCGTATAAGAAACTCAGATTTTGTCAACCTCATAAAAAGTTTGTTTGGAGCTGCGCATCCACCATTTTAAAAATATTTTACAAGTATCAAACGACGCTGTCCGCGCTCAGTTCTCTATAAAACAAGGACAAAAACAATTCAAAAAGTGTCGAGTAAAGCGTCTAAGTGTTTGTCAATTTGTCAATTTCATTGCCATTTGGTTTGGAGCAACGAGTCTACGATTTTTTAAAATATTTTTCAAATGTCCAACGACGCTGTCCGCGCTCAATTCTCTATAAATCAAGGACAAAAACTGTTCAAGAAGTGTCGTATAAAAACTCAGATTTTGTCAACCTCATAAAATGTTTGTTTGGAGCTGTGCATCCACTATTTTAAAAATATTTTACAAGTATCAAACGACGCTGTCCGCGCTCAGTTCTCTATAAAACAAGGACAAAAACAATTCAAAAAGTGTCGAGTAAAGCGTCTAAGTGTTTGTCAATTTGTCAATTTCATTGCCATTTGGTTTGGAGCAACGAGTCTACGATTTTTTAAAATATTTTTCAAATGTCCAACGACGCTGTCCGCGCTCAATTCTCTATAAATCAAGAACAAAAACTTGTCAAGAAGTGTCGTATAAGAAACTCAGATTTTGTCAACCTCGTAAAAAGTTTGTTTGGAGCTGCGCATCCACTATTTTTAAAAATATTTTACAAGTATCAAACGACGCTGTCCGCGCTCAGTTCTCTATAATACAAACAACAATTCGACAAAAACAATTCAAAAAGGTTCGAGTAAAGCGTCTAAGTGTTTGTCAATTTCATTGCCATTTGGTTTAGAGCAACGCGTCTACGATTTTTTAAAATATTTTTCAAATGTCCAACGACGCTGTCCGCGCTCAATTCTCTATAAATCAAGGACAAAAACTGTTCAAGAAGTGTGGTATAAAAAACTCTGATTTTGTCAACCTCATAAAAAGTTTGTTTGGAGCTGTGCATCCACCATTTTTAAAAATATTTTCCTAGTATGTAACGACGCTGTCCGCGCTCAGTTCTCTACAATTCAAAAAGTGTCAGATAAAGCGTCTAAACTATCTACAGCAAGTCATTAACAGGATAATATCCGCGAAACTAATATTTAATATTTTTTCACATTGTGCCGTATCCACTCACCGCCTCGAAAGCGACATTTTACGTACTTTGCTGGCAAGCGGAAACACTTGCTTTCCGGTCTACTACACCGGGAAACACACTAAAAAGCACTGTAAATAAAAAGTGTTTAAAATAAATCAGGAGCTATTAATTAATGCATTCACTTATTGACAACGTTTGAAACACGATTTGGTACACCCAAGATTCATTTAAATATTGAAAGGTAAATAATTTGACGATTATAAACGACACATTTTTTAGGTTATGTCAACTCGAATTAAATCAGTAGCTATTAATTAATGGAATTAAATACATATATTGGTAACGTTTAAAACAACATTTGGTATTCCTAAGGTTTATTTCAATATAATAGAAAGATACATAATTTCACTATTACAACTAAGAAAAACAACATATTTTTTTAGGTTACACTACAACTCAATCAACCCTTTGAATATTCAACTACTGTTCCTGTAAACGTTTATAGTGCAATTAATGCAACTGGTAGGGGTGATTCCTGAACCCCTTACAGTAATGGGCTCAGTCATGGACTGTGCTAACGGTGTCGAATGTGCACCTTCTAACTTGCTTCGATGTGGATGGGCCGGCCAGGTCTTGGTTGCATTAATTTTTCTGCTGCATTAGTTTTACTTTCGGTGACGATTGATGACTTACAATTAATTGGTCAATTGTTATAGAAACCATAGCTTGCTTTGTTTCGTATTTTAAGTCTAACTGATTTTCTAGAATTCCTATAGCTATAAATTTTCCAAATTTTGCAATTGTAAGATTTTCCTGGATTTGTTAGATCTAAATTTTATAGCTTACTCTCATATTCTCTATATTCTACAGATTTCCTATTGCTATAGATTTTTCAAATCTTGCAATTCCCACATTTAATAAATTTTACAACAATTTTTTTTATAAACGGTGAAAATAACAATAATTCTGACGATAGCTTAACGAATGATTGTGAGCGTTTAACTCGCCGAACTAGACCCGGATACCAGCTCGATATTATCAAAATAGCCCATAACCGAGAGAATCGAATAAATGGATTTGACGATCTAAAAAGAGACAGCATAACCTATTTCTGATATTTGAGGGGCTTACACCGATTGCCAGGTCGTAGTTAAGCACAAACGACTCCGTGCATTTTATCTGAAATCCTTCCAAGTTATTGGGAATCAACACGAGATAGAGTGTTTTGTTGTATTTATTCCAGTTGTACCACCTGGCCTGGACAAGCACATCGTACCCTTGTGAAGACTGAAAAAAATTAACGGTTGACGGACATGGTAAAACTTACGACGTCTTGCATTGACTGTCCAGACACAATTAGGAGGAGAAATATGAGTCCCGCAGAAAGCAGTAGAGTCGCTAGACGTAAGTACCGCCCTTCAAAGGATCCCTGAAACTGCACGAACAATTTGCTTTCTGGATGGTCATAAAGTGTTACCGAGAAGATGAAACTTAAGGTACTGATGAAGAGGAGGGCGCCGCACACGCTGAACGAAGCAATGAAATTCTTGTGTTTGTTTAACAGAATGTTTGCTTGCCTTTTAAGGTGCTGTGTCTTTCAATGCATAATTTCAGGACTCTGCTGACTTCTTCCTGATACGTTATGTTGTCAATTGTTTCGTACTCTTGATCTGCGTGCTGTTTATTTAAAACTTCCAATTCATGTAAAATCATGTAGCATTGAAACCTCAAATGAGCCAGCAAATATACGACGATATGTGGCGGGGCAGACATTGCTATAGCCGCAATTATGAAGCTACACCTGTAGAAAAACCCACAGAGAATCCTCCACAGTGGGGGGAGTTCCGCAAAAAGTACCAATGCGTAAAAGATATGTTCGTCGCCATCTTTAGGCAAAGCGTGAAGGATACCGCTGATCACCGCAACTCCAAAATTTATAATCCCGAGAATGTTACAGACTGAGGCCTCTTTTTCTATCCCACGCTCGATGGAAACACCAGCTCGGTCAATCGGCCACAGATTGACGTTTTGAATGTAAACAGTAACCATATTTTGGAGATAAGGAATTGCGTATATCGACAGCAACATCTGAAAAACTCGGCTAGAAATGTTTCGCGACAGAAAGAGACTTACGACAAGTGTACCACAATACATCGGCTGGTACTGCATGAAGTACCGGATATTGCTTTTATGCAAGAATTTAGCGGTTTGAATCAAAGTCAAGACAGACAAAAGACAGAAAGACAGTTTTAGCGCGACCTTGAGGGGTTTTCTTTCGAAAATGTCGATGCAGAGGAGTCGAAATGGCCTCAAGCAATCGCCTGAAATAAGTTCCGAGTCAAAAATTATTTCTAGTTTCTAGATTACCGGGCATCAAGGATTTTAGTTGTGTGCCGGACATGGCTCGAGCAGGACTACACGTATTACTAATGACTATTAAATTATTTCGTTCGTGGCGGCGATTAGATGAGGGAATCAAGTACGACGTCGTTAATTTTTGAATAATTACCTTTCTATTGTAAAAGTAGGTAAAGGTCAAACTGTATTGTATAACGACGCTCAAGTGTCAATCTCAACTACACAAAAAGTAAACAGTATTCATTATAAGAACCGATGGTTATCGAAGAAAAATGCCACCTCGCATATAAATACCGAAAATTCGCATCCAACTCCCGGCATGAAATTTCCGTCCTTCCAGCAGGATTCGTCCGGATGATGGATGATGCGTCAGTCATTGCATTTCTGCACTGTTTGGAATTGCGATTGGAATGTCTCTTAGGATTGATGAATGATGCCCGGAGCGATCGTTTAACCGGTTAATGTTTTTGTTTAATTACACCGGTTGCATAATGTCGTTTCGATCCGGGGCCGTATTCCCATTTTACGAAAGACATCTCATTATTCATCCGGATCAGCCAGGCAGTGGCGGCGCGGCGCGACTCCGGTATTAATCAGGGGAATATGTGTTGCGGGGGAGTAATTCTATTACGAATAACAAGCATATCAACGCTCCGACATCAAGATGACTTTATATTATCATTATTCCGTGTCACTGTCACCGGAATATCGTCGCGGAGCCGGGCAAAAAACGCCAGACGGCTCAGTTTCATTAGCTAATATTTGCCTGCGCTGTTATTAGGTTGACGTACAACACCGTGGTCTGTAATGAAAAATAAATTATAGAGCGGAAAGTAGTAAGTCCGAGGGATGGCAGACATGGATGTCACTGGTTTGAAATTTTAATATTTCGCTCCCACAATCAGTTTTACTTATTACTTATTAATTAATCAACATCTAGATCAGGGTTTCTAAAAGTGAGGCAGCAAAAAATATCTTCCAGATTGCGATTAGACTATGAGAAGTTGAAAATACATTTTTTGAGTTTGTCCTCAATTTACGCTCCTCCTCGGATTGCTTTCTTTGGGTAACGAGCTGTCGGTCGATTACTGGTGAAATTATTAATTTTGCGGGTTTTTTCAAATTATCGAATTTCGGTGACGTTTGCATGTTCATGTTCAAAAAGTGGCGGGAACGCATAAGGGGGTAATCACAAGGCTGGAAATTTATTAATAATATTGTATTTTCAGAAAGCAGTCGTAATACGTAAAAGGTACGGCCAAAAGTACGTGTCGTCCGTCGTCTCGGTAATTCTCTTTGTTATTACTTACTGTGCTCGCAACTAGTTGAGATTAATGTCGCAGCTAAGTGCTATTGCGGATTTATGACGATTGTAATTTGTATTTGCGAGAGAAATCCGAGATTTGCGAGATAGGGGCTTAACACTTTAACTAAACTGGAGCAATAAATCAGGAAGTGGCCGAGAAATGAAGAAAAATGCGGAGGGATAAGCGCAAAAGCCCATCGGGGATAACATGCGGAAAAAGAAGTGAAAAGCGAGGAATGATTGCATCACTTTTCCGGGCATTGTTTCAGATCGGCTGGGAAGTTCGTCCATCAAACGTTATTAAAATGTCGAAAAATTACTTAAAACCGAGTTAATTTGAAACTTCACTTGTTGCGTATTCATATTGTTAAAGCCAACCCGTTCTTCGTTAAGTCCTCTTCGTCCCGATTTCCATTTTAATGCAAATTCCGCAGTCTCGTCTCGCCGGCTTTTCGTCCGATTTTTTCTCCTCCGTTTGCAACGTCTAAGAAGCAAATTACGGCCGTCGGTGTCCCTCAGGCTATCCGTCCGATATTCCTTCATTCAATGCGAGCCAAGAGATCCGTCCCTTGGCATTGAATATAGAGAGATTTCGAAATTGGCCAGACGTTGGTGAAAGGAAAGAAACGGAATATTATTGGTAGATCCAATGTTGACCATTTTATATTATTTGCCTTCTACATTTCCAGACTGCATTACGGATACCTCGGATTCAAATTGAATTCGATATTCCAATTCGGGTTGTTGCTTACACAAGACGTCGTTCTTCGCACACGGGAAATCTTGCCTTTTAATAACGGAGATTGGAGGGACGGGAATTAGCAAAAAATGGTGACGAAGGAGTAGCAGGCGTCTGTACGAGAAGACCACACACAAAAATTCCGTCGGGACGAGTTTTTGATGATCGTGAAAATAGACGACATTCAATCGGCTAACTCTAGATTTCCCCGGCCCCTCCACGCCGAAGGAAAATATTTTTCGTTCCGAGTCCGGCGACGATAAAGGAATTGCAGGTGAAATATCCCCATCACTGTACAAACATAGACATTCTCGTTACAACAACATTGTAAATATTTAATGTATCTCGACACACACTTCACTCCCACTCGTCCTTAGTTTCGCCGACAATGGCGCGAGAAGAAAACGGCACTTTATTTCAAGAAAACTGCCACAACTGCAGACAGCGAATGCACTTACATCATTTACATTCTCCTGAATACTTTATAATTTAATTCGAGTTTCCTAAAGAGAAAATTTCCGACGTGACAATGCTCAAATGTTAACCGCTTTTTATTTGCGTCGCGCTCTTGGAACAATTTAAAGTTTGGAAGTTGGCAGGGCCTCTTCTTCGATTCGGAAGAGTTGGAATGGCTGGACTTTTTGATTTTTCTAATTGGGAAATCGCTTTTCTGTGCTCCCTAAATCAGATCTTATATTTCCGAAATGTTCAGATACTAATAGTATCGAATACACATACACATACATAGCAAAATGTAAAAATCTAGAAAAAATATTGTAGTTACAAGTCGACTGGAGATATTATTTCGTGATCCCATGCGTCTTACTCATCATTATAATGTCAAATTTATATAAAGACTTAGATTCTCGGGAGTATGAGGAAGTAGTATGTAAAAAGGATGAAAACTGGTGGATGCGCCAAAATGGGCAAAAATTTACAAGACGTTTGATGCCTGCTGATTTTAACACATCTGAGTGGTTTTCATTCTTGTAGCATCGAATTTCTCAAATACTACAGGAGCCAGAAGAAGGTAAAAAAAATCTATAGCTACAGAATATAGAAAATGTTATGAGGAAGCTATAAAATTTAGATGTAACAAATCTGTTACAGTATCTAGGAAATCTATAATCAAAAATCTTAAAAATTTGTAGAGGAAAATTTTGGGTGTCGATAAAATTCATTAAAGCTGGCAATTGCAAAAATCTATAGCTATAGGAAATCTAGAAAATCTAGGGAATCTGTATACTATAGAGAATATGAGTAAGCTACAAAATTTAGATGTAACAAATTTATGAAGTCTATAATCCACACAGTACATAGCAAATCGATAATTTAAAATTTTAAAAATAAGTGGAAGAAAATTTGGGGTATCTATAAAATCTAGGAGATCTTACAATTGAAAAATTTCGAAAATTTATAGCTATTGGAAATCTAGAAAATTTAAGGAATCTGCAGAATATAATAGAGCTATAAATTGTGGATTTAACAAATCTAGGAAGTCTATAATCTAAAACATAAAAAATCTGTTGAAGAAAATTTGGGGTGTTACAAAATTTATTAAATCTGGCAATTGCAAAATTTGGAAAATCTGTAGACTGTAGAATATAGACAATATGAGTAAGCTATAAAATTTTGATCTAACAAATCTAGGAAGTCGGTAATTAAATTTCATGCCGGTATTTATATGGAAGGAGGCATTTTTCTTCGATAACCATCATTTTTTCTAATGAATACTGTTTACTTTTACTCGCTTAAGACAAGTCTTTTCAAGTCTCTTAAATTTTTTTCACAACTTTTTAAGTTGACCCAAGTCTCTTCAAGACATTTCATGTCGTTTCAATTCGCTCTAAATCTCTTCAAGTTGCTTCAAAACCTTTCAAAATATTTCATATCGCCTCAAGTCCCTTCAAAATATTTCAAGTCTTTTCAATTCGCTTCAAGTCTTTCAAGTCTTTTCCAGTCGTTTCAAGATTCTCAAAGTCGCTTCATCTCTCTTCAAGTCGTTTCCAGTTCCCTCAAGATATTATTTGAACTCTTTCCACATCGCTCCAAGACTCATCAAGTAGTAAAGATAGTTTTATCTTTTCATTAACCTTACGTATTTCTTTATTTTTTGCGATTGTTTGATTAATTGTTTTGTGTATGCATCACCTTGCTGTGAGGGGATTGCTGGGTTGGGACATCCTAGAGCACTTTACCGCCAAAGGGAGATGGTATTTGGCGTATAGTAGCCTCAACCTTAAATTGTCACGAATTTTTTATCGAATTTTTTACTAATTAATTTTTTTTGAATTATTACTAGCTAAAGTGAGGTATTTGTTTTTATTTATTTGGTCCAGAATATGTTTTTTAAGGCTTGCACTTTTAATGTATTCTTAAGTTGAACAGTAAAATATGAATTTGTTACACGTACTAAGGGAAGTGATCAACTCAATTTACATTTTTGGCAATACGGTCCTGTCACCATTCCTTTACATCTTCGCCGAAAAGTCGATCAAGAGTAGAATGTTTATTTCAGAACCAGTTTAGGACGTTCATAAATAAGTTGGCCCTGCATAATTTCCCCTCCCAACCCCGTGACAATTTAAGCTTGAGGCTACTATATCACCGTAATTGTGCTCGACATTACGGACTGTCTTTCTTCTTCATTCTTCGCTTGCTGCTGTTATCTGGTTGGATCGTTCGTTCTGGAAGTATGCGACACTTTTCCCACTGTTTAAAACGCAAGGGGTCTAAATTAATGGAACCTTGGCTGGGTAATACCTACCCTTAATACTTTCTTTGCGTTCTGTCGGAAAATATTGAAGAACTTTTTTTGTTTAAATCTACATAACCTTACACCTGTCAGTACTGTCAAGCAGCGGTACGTCTATCGAATTGCGAATTTTTGAGAGGCCTTCTTCCGGCTGGCGGTTCCGTCAAAAGAGACATTATTCTTCGGTGGGTGGTGAAATGTGGTGGCAGATATAATTAAATTATCCGCAAAGGATTAAGTCAACTGTTTTATCCAATTGAGCAATCGTAGATCGACGAAATCATTTTCGACCTCATTGGAGGTGGCGGGCCTTTCTGTCTGTTAAACGGGACACTTAAAGGAGAATCTTCTTCATTAGGGTGCTGGCTCGGGGTGAACCCTATAATTCTCACCACTTAACTAAGATCTGGATTGGGACTACGTCTTGTTCTTTTTTTTGTGTTTATTGACTATCGCAATAATTTAAAGTAATAGTAATCGTACAGAATATAACTTAGTATCAACTTCAGAGTGTAGCATAAAACTAATTAGATCGTCAAATCGTCGTTGACTGATAAAGATATTATGTAGTTTTATGAGTAAATTCTTATTTCTGTTGTGAACTGAACTTTGCGTATGAATTATCCTATTGATTGACATTTAATTTATTTCCATTGATAATCGAGAAATATGTTTATTTAAATTCACGTTTTTTATTAAAGGTTAATAATTTCGTAACCATTCACTTCTGCGGTAAAAACTGGTGCTGTCCATTTAAGTAAAGGAAAAACAGTAACAAAGATATATAACAACACTAGACCCAGCCCTTCTCCATAGAGCTAGATTTGGGGCGGTTTCAAATCAATTTTTGGTACGTAACAAAGTATTTTTTCAAACATTTCAAGTCGCCTCAAGTCCCTTCAAAACATTTCATTTTGACATTTTAACTTTTTTTAAGCCGCTTCCAGTCCCTTCAAGAAATTTGAAGTCTTCCCAGGTTGCTTCAAGTCTTTTCAAGTCGCTTCCAATGCTTCCAATCCCTGAAAGATTTTTCAAATCTTCCCAGGTTTCTTCAAAACATTTCAAGTCGCTTCAAAGTTGTTTCAAGTTTCTACAAATCGCTTTCAGTCCCTTCAAAATATTTTCAAGTCATTTCAAGTCTTTTCAAATCTTCAATTGCATTCAAAACATTTCAGGTTGCCTCAAGTCTCTTCAAAACATTGTTAAGTGAACATCTCATTAACTTTATTTTCTAAAACGTCATACACAAGTTTTATTAAATTCTATTATCTTCAAAATAATGTAAACTTCAGCACTAAATCAATAAAATAATGAAATAATGGATGGATGCCTGTATTACCGAGCTAAAGGTAAACATGTGGTAGAGAGGTTAAGTAGCGAAAAATAGAGAAATAGAAGGTGATATAAAGAAAAAATTAGAGAAGATATTGAGAAAAGCGAGAAGAGGTATATAAATATTGGAGCTGTTGCAAGAGTTGAAGGAGGAGATGAATGAAATAAGACGAGAAAATAAGGAACTCAAGAGAGAGATAGAGAGGCAGAGAGAAGAATTTAAAGAGAAGGAGAAGAGATGGGAAGGTGAGAGAGACTGGTGGAAGGAGAGAGTGGAAAAGCTGGAAGAGAGAATGGAAATCGAAGAGAGAAGAAAGAGGAAGAACAACATCGTGATAACAGGATGGGACGGGGAAAGAAAAAGTCAAGTAAAAAAAGAGGATGTAGAGGAGTTTTGGAGGGAAAATGTAGAGGATAGTAAAGTAAAAGATTGTTACAGGATTAACAAGGATCAAGTATTGGTGGAGATGAAGGGATGGGGTGAGAAGGAAAGAATAATGAAGCACAAAGGAAAATTGAGGGAGAAGAGGGAAACAAGGGGGATATACATAGACAACGACCTCACAAAGAAAGAAAGAGATTTACAGAAGAATCGAAGAAGTATGGCGAAGGAAAAAAGGGAAGAAGGGAAAGAAGTAAGAGTGGGATACAGGAAATTAATAGTGGACGGGGAGCAATGGAGATGGAATGAAAAGAGAGAGAGACTAGAGGTTTTCCAATAAAAAGAAGAAGGGGAGGAGGGAAAAAGGGGGACAACGGCAAAGTAAAAAGGACAATGAAACGGGAAAAAATAAACAAAGAAGGAAGTAGGAGGGAAACTAAGGAAGGAAGGGGGAAATCAAAGAAGGTAACGAGAAAAACAGGGGTGAAGGCACTATTTTGGAATGTAGCGGGACTAGGGAAAAAAGAAGAAGATTTTTGGGACTATGTGAAGGAGTTCGATATTGTTGGATTAACAGAAACATGGTCAGAAAGCTGGGAAAAAATAGAAAAACTGTTACCAAAGGAGTTCAAGTGGGAATGGCAAGGGGCGAGAAGGGGAAAAAAAAAGGAAGAGCAGCAGGGGAAATAATAACAGGGGTAAAAAAAGGAATAAAAGAGAATACTAAAAAGAAGGGAGAAGAGGAAGGTCACATGGTGAGAAGCGTTAAAATAGACAGTAAATGGTGGAAAATAGTGACAGTGTACAGCAAAGAGATGAAAGAAACAATAAGCAAGATAGAAGAAACATTAAAAGACAACAGGGAAGAATGTCTATTTCTGGGAGGGCATTTTAACGGGAGAATTGGGGAAAGAGGAGCCAGGGATTGGGAAGAAGAGAGAGGAGAGTGAAAAAGAAAATCCAAAGACAAGAAAGAAAACGCGGAACGGAAGAAGTTGATGGAATGGATAGAAGAAAAAGGATGGGAAGTGCTGAATGGAAATAAACAAGGGGACGAAGAAGGAGAATGGACGTACATAGGCGGTAGAGGAGAGACGGTAATAGACTACGGAATAGTAAACGAAGAAGCATGGGAAGAAGTCGAAGAATTCAGAATAGGGGAAAGAGTAGAGTCAGACCATCTGCCTATAGAGATAAGTATAGGAAGGGGGAGAGAAAAGAGGGGAGAAGAAGAAAAAATAGAGAAAATAATTAAAGTATGGGACGAGCAAGGGGTGGAAGAGTATAAGAGAAGACTGGAAAAAGCAAGATTTAAAGAACAAGAAGTAGGGAAAATGGAGAAAGAATTGGTACAAATATTGGAAAAAGCAGCGACAAAAAGAGAAATAACAGTAAGAGGTGGAGGGACAAAGAGAAAGAATAAATGGTGGGACAAAGAATGTAAGCAACGTAAAAAGGAAGCAATAAAAGAACTAAGAAAGTGGAGAAAGACTAAAGGGAACAGAAGTGGCTTTTTAGAAGCGAAAAGAAGATACAGAGAGACATGCCGGGAGAAGAAGAAGCAGAAGAAGGAGAGAGAGGAGGAAGAGATAAAAGCAATAAGAACAGAGAAGGTGGTATTAGAGAGAGAAAGAAAAAAGAAAATGGGAGCGAGGAGATAACGATGAATGAGTGGGAGGAGTACTTCATGAGGCTGCTGGAGGGAGAAAAGGAAAAAAAAGAAAACGGAAATAGAGACGAAGAGAAACCGAGTAGAACCTGAAGAAAAAGAAATTACAATGTAAGAGGTGGAGAGGCATGTGAAGAAACTGAGGAAAGGGAAGGCACCAGGGAGGGATAGAATACAGAATGAGTCGTGGATGTATGGGACGAGAAGAGTGTTAGAGAAGCCGGTGGAGGTAATGAATGGGGTGTGGAGAGGAGAAGGATTCCCGATAGGGTAGAGAGAGGGGGTAATTTACCCCATTTACAAAAAAAGGGGAGAAAAATAAAGTAGAAAATTAAAGTAGAAATAACTCTCCTAAACACAGGGTACAAGTTGTATGCATCAATTCTGAATGAAAGGATGAGCAGAGAGATAGAGGAAAAGGGAGCATTACCAGACAGCCAAGCAGGATTTAGAGAGGGGAGGGGAACTATGGATAATGTAAACATCCTGGACGATTTGACGAAGAGTGAGTTAAAGAAGAAAGGGGGGAGGGTGTATGCATTATTCGTAGACTTCAAGGCGGCTTTTGACGAGGTGGACAGAGAGAGGATGTTTGAGTGCCTGAGGGAGAAAGGGGTAAATGAATGGCTGGTAAGAAAGGTGGAGGAGATATATGAGAAGACAAAAAGTAAAGTGAAGGTAGGGGAGAGGGAAAGTGAATGGTTTGTGACAACAAAGGGAGTGAGGCAAGGTTGCCCGCTCAGCCCCTTGTTGTTCACGATGTAGGTGGCAGATATGGACGGAATGTTAGAGAGAGCACAAGCGGGAAGGTGTGTGGTAGGTAGAAAAAAAGTGTGGAGCCTGGCGTTTGCGGATGATGTGGTAATGGTGGCAAAGAGTGAAAGAGAAATGAAGGAAATGATGAAAGTTTAGGAAAATATGTAAAGAAGAAAAGACTAGAAGTGAGTGTAGAGAAAACAAAAATGCTGGTGTTCAATAAGAGAAAGAGGAAGAACGAAGAGAGTGATTGGAGGTGGGAGGGAGAAGTAATAGAACAAGTAAAAGAATTCAAATACTTGGGGTATGTGTCCAATGAAAGAGCCGCAGATGAGGCACATATTAGAGAACTGGCAAGAAAAGCGAACAAGGTGATAGGATGTGTACGGGGAATAGGAGAGAGAAGGTGGGGAGGCGATTTTAAGAGGAAAATGATGATGTTTGAAAGTCTTATTGAAAGCGTGTTGTTGTACGGTGCAGAGATCTGGGGATGGTAAGAACAAGAGGAGATAGAGAGGGTGCAAGAGAAATATCTGAGGTGGGTGCTAGGGGTGGAGAGCGAAACGCCAGGGTACATAGTGAGAGAAGAATGCAAGAGGAATAGGTTGAGACTGAAAGCGGGAAAAAGAGCGGTCAAGTTCGAAGACAGGATGGAAGGGAGGAAAGAATGTAGGATACTAAAGGAGTGCTGGAGAGAAAAGAAAAGGGAGACTGAGAGAAAGAGGCGTGTGGATGAATGTAGAACTATGTGAAAGAGATAAGGATACGGATAGACAAGAGAGGAGAGAAAGAATTAGAGAATCCAGATACAACGGGAAGTACCGAAGTATTTGGGGAGGGAGAGCGAGAAAGAAAGAAAGATGATGGCGAGGTTTAGGTGCGGAAATGAAGAGAGGGAAAATAGGTATTGGGCAGAAGATGGAGGAAGAATGTGTAGAATGTGCTATGAGGAAAGAGAGACGATTGAGCATATGTGGAACGAGTGCAGTGAGATGAAACAAAGAGAGAGGAAAGAAAGAGAGGAAATACTGAATGTAGATGGAAGGGAAATTAAATGGATGAAAGAGGTATGGAAGAGGAGGGAGAAGGGAGAAGAGGAAAGGGAAGGGGAGAAGAAATAGAGAATTTTATTTAGTTTTTTTTATTATTATAATTGTTAAGTTTACTTGTATATGTATAGGAATCAGAAAGCCCGTAGGGCAAATAAAGATTTTTGTTGTAATGAAATAATTAAAATTTAAAAAACTCTAAATTAAATGCGCTCCGGATTTGAGGGGCCTCTCGAATTTGTCATTGCCTATTGACGTATACAATGTCAGGTTTTTCAAACGTTTGAAGAAAAATATTATTGTGCAGGATTTATAGTCTAGTCATTTGAGGGTTGCGGAATACAAATTGTGGGGTAGTTGTAATTGTTGTCTCACTTTATGTTTTTTGGGGTGCTGAATACGAATCTGAGGTTTGCCACCAAAAATTTTTCCTGGAATTCGAGTTATGGTAAAAAAAACAGGAAAAAAACGTCTTTCTTTGTTGTTTTTGCTATTAAGTTAAAAACTATTATTTTTACAGACTATATTGTCCTATACCAAAATGTAGTAAACAAAATTTCCTAGAATTAATGTTCTTATATAGTTTTTCAATATGTGTACCGTTTAGTCACTACCGTTTGACTAACCCGTCAGTGGGCCTTGAACATAAAACCTGCTTTCAATCTGCTTTAAAATGTCTTTCATTATAATATTTTTGACAAATGAATACAAAAATGTATATTATAGGTATAAATAATTAAGTTACCATCAATTTCTGTGTTTCTGTAAAATATCAACATTTCTTTCACTAAAGAATATGGGGATAGACATACTCATCCCATTTCACTATTTTATTGACAAACGACGTAATTATGTTTTAAAAAGGGAGCCTTTGGATAAAAATGATAGAAAACTGTGTAGACATAAATTTGGTCTCACCACAAAAATAAAAAGTAAGATCGAGTACTTAAAATGCAGCAGTCCGTTTATTTAATTCCCTGTCACTTTGAGGTTGATGGTCCCACATCAACATCTAATTCTTGTGGAGTATCAACCGTGTCTTCCTCAGCATCCAATGGTAAGGCATTATGCAGTTGGTCAAAAACCAAGGATTTGTTCTTAAATGAAGAATTCACATAGCATTAAATTTGTACAGAATAGTATTTAATGATGGTATTTCTGATGTTGGTGTCGGAGTGCCATACAAAGCTGTAAGAAAACGGATCCCCTCATCTACAACATCTTCTGTGGCCACATCAGGCTCTTTAAAGATTTCTGCAACTTTTTGGAGATATCGGTATTTCTTTAAAATTTGTAACAATTTCAGTTTTCCTTGATTGCATGAATACGTAAAATATTGTTAGCAATAGGTTTTTCTGTTGCAAGGGGAGGCCAAAAGATCTGATCTGCAATTTTTCCTTTTCCTGGTTTTAAAAAGAATACATTGTTTAAAACACAGGTCTACATCTTCTCCTACTACAACCACCAATGGGTGTTCAGGCGCTAAGGCTTAAACAATGTGCATCTTCGTCTGCTTTCTTGCATGCAATGTTAGCTGAAGTGTTTGTCAGGATTTACAAAGCATTTAACAAAGAAGATTTCAGGCACTTTCTCAGGCCATCCTCTTGAAAAAGAGCTAATATTAATATATAAAGAAATTTTTTAGTTCTTCATCTGATTGCTTTGCACGTCAAAATAGGTATACGTCATTTACCGCGCGCATTCACTCCTCTAAACCTTACACGTAGTGCAAAGTACGATGTTAATAGTAAGGAACTAATTTATAGCAAATTTTGTTTACTTTATTTTGGTATAGAATGATGTTTTATGTAAAGTTGAAAAAACCGAAAAACCATATTTTTTAAGTTTTCTGTGTATAACTCGAAATCCAGGGAAAATTTTTGGTGGCAAACCTCAGATTCGTATTCACCGTCCCAAAATACATAGAATAAACCAAAAATTACAACTATCCCACAATTTGCAGGATAGAGGGCTTTTTGACTCCTTAATGACTAGACTATTAGCCATAATTGTGTGATATTGGGCTCCACCACCTCCCCCCACTAAACGCCTCACGTAATTAATGGACGCCCCCTTCTACAATACAGTTTGTCAATACTACTTTTACAATAAAAGGGTAATTATTGAAAAATTAAAGACTTTGACCTTGATTCCCTCATCTAATCACCGCCACGAACAAATCATTTAATACTAGTCATTAGTAATAGAGTAATCTATACGTGCAGTCCTGCTCGAGCCATGTCCGGCACACAACTAAAATCTTTGATGGCCGGTAATCCATAAACTACAAATAATTTTTGACTCGGAACCTATTTCAGGCGACTGCTTGCGGCCATTTCGACTTCTCTGCATCGACATTTTCGAAAGCAAACCCCTCAAGGTCGCGCTAAAACTGTCTTTCTGTCTTTTGTCAGTCTTGACTGTGATTCAAACCGCTAAATTCTTGCTTAAAAGCGATATCCGGTACTTCATGCAGTACCAGCCGATATATTGTGGTACACTTTATGTAAGTCTCTTTCTGTCGCTAAACATTTCTAGCCGAATTTTTCAGATGTTGCTGTCGATATACGCAATTCCTTATCTCCAAAATGGGGTTACTGTTTGCATTAATAGCGTGAAGCTGTGGCCGATTGACCGAGCTGGTGTTTCCATCGAGCGTCGGATAGAAAAAGAGGCTTCATTTTGTAACATTCTCGGGATTATAAATTTTGGAGTTGCGGTGATCAGCGGTATCCTTCACGCTTTGCCTAAAGATGGCGACGAAGAGATCTTTTACGCATTGGCACTTTTTGCGGAACTCCCCCCACTGTGGAAGATTCTTTGTGGGTTTTTCTACAGATGTAGTTTCATAATTGCGGCCATAGCAATGCTTGCCCCGCCAAATATCGTCCTATATTTGTTGACTCATCTCAGGTTTCAATGTTACATGATTTTGCAGGAATTGAAAGTTTTAAGTGAAGAGCACTCGGATCAAGCGTACGAAACAATTGACAACATAACGTATCAGGAAGAAGTCAGCAGAGTCCTGAAATTTTGCAGTGAAAGACAGAGTACCTTAAAAAGGCAAGCAAACGTTCTGTTAAACAAACACAAGAATTTCATTGCTTCGTTCAGCGTGTGCGGCGCCCTCCTCTTCATCAGTACCTTAAGTTTCATCTTCTCGGTAACACTTTATGAGCATCCAGAAAGCAAATTGTCCGTGCAGTTTCAGGGATCCTTTGAAGGGCGGTACTTACGTCTAGCGACTCTACTGTTTTCCGCGGGACTCATATTTCTCTTCCTAATTGTGTCTGGACAGTCAATGCAAGACGTCGTAAGTTTTACGATGCCCGTCAACCGTTAATTTTTTTCAGTCTTCACAAGGGTACGATGTGCTTGTCCAGGCCAGGTGGTACAACTGGAATAAATACAACAAAACACTCTATCTCGTGTTGATTCCCAATAACTTGGAAGGATTTCAGATAAAATGCACAGAGTCGTTTGTGCTTAACTACGACCTGGCAATCGGTGTAAGCCCCTCAAAAATCAGAAATAGGTTATGCTGTTTGTTTTTAGATCGTCAAGTCCATTTATTCGATTCTCTCGGTTATGGGCTATTTTGAAAATATCGAACTCGTATCCGGGTCTAGTTCGGGGAATTAAACGGTCACAACCATTCATTGAGCTATCGTCACAAGTATTGTTATTATCAGTGCGTTTAAATAAAATTATCACCAATCTTTATAATACATAGTTAGCACCATTCCATCACTAATAACCACTTTGCTTTGCCCTAGTTGCTTTTTCTTTTTTTCAATTTCTTAGTTTCATTCTTGCCTCCTGCTTCCCTTCCCTGCAATCTTTATCCCACCACTCGTTCTTCCACAGCCACCTCCACCTTTCCTCTTATATCTATCTCTTTTTTTCTGTTGCGTTTCTTACGTCATCGCTCAGTTCCCTCGGTTCTCCCTAAGTTTTGCTCTATAATTTTCTTTTCCTCCTTGCATCCAAATATTCTTCACAGTTTTTCTTCTAACCTCATTTACACTCTATCTTTCTCTGTTTCTTTTGTCTCCAGATCCAAAGGCATGTGGCCCGACTCCATTCTTTCTCCCACCTTGAGTTTCTCTATTTCATCCCATGCTTCTTCATTCACCATAACCATTCCCCTCTTGGTCCAATATATATACGTTTCTTTCTCATCTACTGTGTAGTTCTCATTAAGAATGTCCCACCCTCTTTCTTCTACTAAGCTAATCAGTACTTTCCCTTCTGCGTTTTCTGTTCCATCTTTAGTTGAGCTTCATTCTATTGTTGCTTGTTCCTCTTCTATCTGTTTTCTTTTCTCCCCAATTCTTGCATTAAAATCCCCCACAATCACCAAAGTTCCTTCTTCTTGCTCTTTTACTCGCTCTTCTATTATTCTCATCCTTCCCTTCATACAATTCTCCATTTTCTCCGTTTACTTTTCAGCGTTCTTTCCATAATCTCTCTTTCTTCTTTCGCTTCAGTTCCATTTTCTTCTTCCAGTCCCTCTGCATATTGACACATCCACTTAAACTCTTTCGGTATTTTTTTTTCCAATTTTTCCCATCTCTTTGCTTCCACCCACGTTTCTACCATTCCCACTACGTCAAATCCTCGCAAATACTCCCAAAACTCATTCTCTTTGTTTTTTATTCCCGCTACGTTCCAGAATATTTCTTGTATATATCTTTTATATATATCTTTTTCTAATCCACTTTCAATCTTAGTCCTTTTGTCGCTCTTCTTTGGCTATCGCTCTTAATTCCTTCTTTATATCTCTTTCCTTCTTTGTCAGATCATCTTCTATGTATACTCTTTCCTAGTTTTCTTATTTTCCATAACTTTCCTCTTTTCCCCCCAGCCCCCAAGTTCCCCCGTTCTGGAGTCTTCTATTAAGTAGCGTTTCGCGAAATTGACAAAGCACGCTCGGTTGGAGCGCATTGGGTCGTTTACGTACACGCATTTGTTCCGACATCCCTGACCAATTTCATTGAGGTGAAATGTGTCCCTAAAATTATTTTTCAGTCGGTTCATTGGTATTTTTCAGATGTCAATGAGCAATCCGTAATATTGTTAATTAGACTTTACGGTCGTCCATTAACTAATTGATGCGCTTGTTTTTTACATTTTAGATCCCCCCTCCCCCCTTCCTTTTATTTAGTATTTTGTTTGTTTAGTTTTGGTGTCTTCTATCTATCTTATCTCTTGCGTCTTTGGTCGTTTTGGATTATTTGATCTCCCTTGTTTTTTTATACAGGGTGTCATCGATGAATCCAAAAATTTCACAACAAAAACTGCAAATATTCCGCTCCAGCGCTGGCCTTCACTTCGAGCATCTTTGTGACTTTCGAATTGGATCAATCAGTCGTAGATACAGGAGAGGACTTGGGGGGTTTTGCCATTGAGACATTGAAAAAAATATAGCACCAATCGTATACTTTTATTACCATGAGGCTGCGGTTACAGCTCGTCGGTGTATTTCCCAGTCAGCGTGTATTAACCCCCCAAATGTGGAAGAAAAGAGTCCGAGTCCTAATTTAACAGAGAGAACCGCATCCACCATAACAATTACCCCCGTTAAAATCTCCAACTCCGAGTAGCTCTCAGACGTCGACAAAAACCCGAGCACAAAGCACGTATGCAATATTTGCCTCTCTCGCGACTTCCCTCCGCCGTCTCCCTGCAATTTCGCCCTATGAAAATTTATTTCGAGATGCAATCAGAGAGTTAACAAACTTTCGAGATTAAGTGGCCGCCTTATCTTTGAATGCAAGACCGTTTCGTCTAGACTTGTGTAAATGTTTTACCTAGCGTGCGACGGATTTTATTGCGCTTTTACTACTTATTATGTATTCAATTTCTTTTTAATGAAAGGAGGTTTTTGCGCGCGTTTACGGGTTCATCAGACAACAATAAGAAGGAGGCAGATTTGCATCAAATACGAACGACACAGACAATGGCGCGGATTGAGGGAAGAAAGCAGTTTTTACGGTTTGTTTGCATGCGGCTATGCTAATCGCGGCGCGGATTTAAAACTTTTAAAACTTGACCCGAACGGCAGCGGTTCTGCTCGTTTTTGCGCCCCCGCCGGACTGATGAACACGGAGCGATGTGGAAGTCGCGCTGGAGGAAACATCTAATCCGAAAGAGGAGAAAAAACGAGGAGCGAGCTTTGTCCGAGTCGAAGCCATTCCGAACACAAAAACTATAAAAATGGACGTAACACTGCGGAATTGAATAAATTAAATCCGTTTTATGGACGTTTTAGGAGTTGGTGACGACACTGACAAAGACGTGATTAACCCAGTGGAGTATTTTTGCAGAATTAAGTCAGGGTTGAAACGTCTGGACATACTTCGTTCTACATGTACCTCAGTCATTATACAAATACATTTCAAATACATTAATGAAATATTTTGCTTTTTCTTTACCTCTGTTCACCACTTTGTCTTTATCAAGTTTTCTTCTTCTTATTCTTAATTAACACTTTTAGCTTTCTCGTCTATTTTGTTTTAGGCTTTCTTGCTGTACTAATTTTTATGCTCCCTGCTCCCATACTTTCGACTTCTTTTTATTTTATGGTGATCTTTTAGTCAGTAATTAAATAGTAAATCCGTTCTTATGTATTGTAATTATTCATTCAATTTCTCTAAGTCTCTTAATACTGAAACTGCTTTCCACTCCAAGGAAGACATTACATGAGATTCATACATTTATTTTATGGCAGACTTATGCTACCTGAGCGCATTATTTCCTTCAACGTTTTCACCTCTTTTTTTTGGAATTGTTGTCCTCGTTGTGCTTGCTGTCCTCGGTCATCAATTTTTGCTTTTTGAGCCACAAAACTAAATTCTGTACTATGCATATGCTGCCTGAGAACAAATTTGATTGATTTGAAAAAGAAAAAATTACAGTCATGTACTAAAGCGACGATCAAAACAAAGCTGGTTCCCATTGTCAGTTCTCTGCAGGACTGTATGCCATGCCAGTCTAAAATTTAGCAGAAATTATCTATTCTTTAAAAAATAAAATACATGCATTTATATCTGTGCATAGTTTGAAACAAATGTCAAGTATATAAAATTTTGAGCAATTCTCATTAATCATTTATACTTTTTATCTTTCCATTACACTAAAATATTTATCTTATCGAAAACATTTACAAGTACATGCATAAAAAAATGTAGCTTATAATAATAATACAAATTTTTACTTGTGTCTGTTCTGATTTTCTGTGTACACTTTCTTAGATAAAACAATATAAATTTTGACAAAACAATAGTTTTGATTTCCAATTTGTTTAGATTCCAGGTTCCTCAGCTGTAAAGCATCTTCGTAGTTCATATTCAGAATTGTTTTTCGAATTAATTTTGTAGTTGCTTACTTACTCCCTGGCTGAGTCTCTCATTTGTTCTGTTATTGTTTTGAATAACCGAACGGCCAATTTAGAACTGTAAAAACGATTAATTTTATAATTTCTTTCCCTAATATTTTCAATTCTCTATAACACAGGGTTAACCGACCATAAAGATATACACCAACTAAAAATTAAAATGAAAATTTTGCTGAGTTCAGTGAAACTATTATCAGTGTTTGTTTTGCTATATCATTTGCACTTTAGTATATTCAGAAGTGTAGACTCCTACGAACGAATTCTCTTTTATCCTGAATGCCTAAACTTCTATAGTATAGAAGAAAGTAATTAATTTATTTATATGAGACTCAAATTTATTTGCACAGCACCAAGACAAAAACAAGTAATATATTTTCCACCACCATATATTTGCTTGTCAAAATAGTTCTTCTCTTTGCGCACTAACGGAGTGGAATCTTTGGAGAAGCCCCAACCTTTGGACCATCTTGACTTCCTTGGCCAGATTCCTCCACTTCTGGGGGACAGTTCTCGTCCTCTCCTGATGTTCCCGCTTGATATTCTACTGATGTAATATCCCCCGCTTCGTCAATAGTGATAGAGACACTTAACAACTCTTTATGTTCCTCTCCGCCACTCACACCTATTCAAATAGAAACAAAAAAGTAATAATCTTTTAAACAAAATTATTATTTAAGTATGACATACTTAAATTACTTGCAGCAAATAGGCTCTAAATGAAACTGCGAGCTGCATACGTTTAAAGTTATTGTTTAGAAATAAAAAAATTACCTGACTTTCCTTGTGCACCAGATTTCCCAGGTTGCCCTTGTTTCCCTTGTTCACCGGGTTGTCCTTGCTGTCCTGGTTTTCCTTGTTGTCCTGGTTTTCCTTGCTCGCCGGGTTGACCTCCTTGACCTGGGTTGCCTTGTTCACCGGGTTGTCCTGGTTGTCCTGGCTTGCCTTGTTCACCGGGTTGTCCTTGTTGTCCTGGTTTTCCTTGTTCACCGGGTTGACCACCTTGACCTGGCTTGCCTTGTTCACCGGGTTGTCCTGGTTGTCCTGGCTTGCCTTGTTCACCGGGTTGTCCTTGCTGTCCTGGTTTTCCTTGTTCACCGGGTTGACCACCTTGACCTGGCTTGCCTTGTTCACCGGGTTGTCCTGGTTGTCCTGGCTTGCCTTGTTCACCGGGTTGTCCTTGTTGTCCTGGTTTTCCTTGCTCGCCGGGCTGACCTCCTTGACCTGGCTTGCCTTGTTCACCGGGTTGTCCTGGTTGTCCTGGCTTGCCTTGTTCACCGGGTTGTCCTTGTTGTCCTGGTTTTCCTTGCTCGCCGGGCTGACCTCCTTGTCCTGGCTTGCCTTGTTCACCGGGTTGTCCTTGCTGTCCTGGTTTTCCTTGTTCACCGGGTTGACCACCTTGACCTGGCTTGCCTTGTTCACCGGGTTGTCCTGGTTGTCCTGGTTGTCCTGGCTTGCCTTGTTCACCGGGTTGTCCTTGTTGTCCTGGTCTTCCTTGCTCGCCGGGCTGACCTCCTTGACCTGGCTTGCCTTGTTCACCGGGTTGTCCTGGTTGTCCTGGCTTGCCTTGTTCACCGGGTTGTCCTTGCTGTCCTGGTTTTCCTTGTTCACCGGGTTGACCACCTTGACCTGGCTTGCCTTGTTCACCGGGTTGTCCTTGTTGTCCTGGTTTTCCTTGCTCGCCGGGTTGACCTCCTTGACCTGGTTTGCCTTGTTCACCGGGTTGTCCTGGTTGTCCTGGCTTGCCTTGCTCACCGGGTTGTCCTTGTTGTCCTGGTTTTCCTTGCTCACCGGGTTGACCTCCTTGACCTGGCTTGCCTTGTTCACCGGGTTGACCACCTTGACCTGGCTTGCCTTGTTCACCGGGTTGTCCTGGTTGTCCTGGCTTGCCTTGTTCACCGGGTTGTCCTGGCTGTCCTGGCTTGCCTTGTTCACCGGGTTGTCCTTGTTGTCCTGGTTTTCCTTGCTCGCCGGGTTGACCTCCTTGACCTGGTTTGCCTTGTTCACCGGGTTGTCCTGGTTGTCCTGGCTTTCCTTGCTCACCGGGTTGACTTCCTTGACCTGGCTTGCCTTGTTCACCGGGTTGTCCTGGCTTGCCTTGTTCACCGGGTTGTCCTTGTTGTCCTGGTTTTCCTTGCTCGCCGGGCTGACCTCTTTGACCTGGCTTGCCTTGTTCACCGGGTTGTCCTTGCTGTCCTGGTTTTCCTTGTTCACCGGGTTGACCTCCTTGACCTGGCTTGCCTTGTTCACCGGGTTGTCCTGGTTGTCCTGGCTTGCCTTGTTCACCGGGTTGTCCTTGCTGTCCTGGTTTTCCTTGTTCACCGGGTTGACCTCCTTGACCTGGCTTGCCTTGTTCACCGGGTTGTCCTTGTTGTCCTGGTTTTCCTTGCTCGCCGGGTTGACCTCCTTGACCTGGCTTGTTTTGTTCACCGGGTTGTCCTGGCTTGCCTTGTTCACCGGGTTGTCCTTGTTGTCCTGGTTTTCCTTGCTCGCCGGGTTGACCTCCTTGACCTGGCTTTCCTTGCTCACCGGGTTGTCCTTGTTGTCCTGGTTTCCCTTGCTCACCGGGTTGACCTCCTTGACCTGGCTTGCCTTGTTCACCGGGTTGTCCTGGTTGTCCTGGCTTGCCTTGTTCACCGGGTTGTCCTTGCTGTCCTGGTTTTCCTTGTTCACCGGGTTGACCACCTTGACCTGGCTTGCCTTGTTCACCGGGTTGTCCTTGCTGTCCTGGTTTTCCTTGCTCGCCGGGCTGACCTCCTTGACCTGGCTTGCCTTGCTCACCGGGTTGTCCTTGTTGTCCTGGTTTCCCTTGCTCACCGGGTTGACCTCCTTGACCTGGCTTGCCTTGTTCACCGGGTTGTCCTGGTTGTCCTGGCTTGCCTTGTTCACCGGGTTGTCCTTGCTGTCCTGGTTTTCCTTGCTCGCCGGGCTGACCTCCTTGACCTGGTTTTCCTTGTTCACCAGGTTGACCTCCTTGACCTGGCTTGCCTTGTTCACCGGGTTGTCCTGGTTGTCCTGGCTTGCCTTGTTCACCGGGTTGTCCTTGCTGTCCTGGTTTTCCTTGCTCGCCGGGCTGACCTCCTTGACCTGGTTTTCCTTGTTCACCAGGTTGACCTCCTTGACCTGGCTTGCCTTGTTCACCGGGTTGTCCTGGTTGTCCTGGCTTGCCTTGTTCACCGGGTTGTCCTTGCTGTCCTGGTTTTCCTTGCTCGCCGGGCTGACCTCCTTGACCTGGCTTGCCTTGTTCACCGGGTTGTCCTGGTTGTCCTGGCTTTCCTTGCTCACCGGGTTGTCCTTGCTGTCCTGGTTTTCCTTGTTCACCGGGTTGACCTCCTTGACCTGGCTTGCCTTGTTCACCGGGTTGTCCTTGTTGTCCTGGTTTTCCTTGTTCACCGGGTTGACCTCCTTGACCTGGCTTGCCTTGTTCACCGGGTTGTCCTGGCTTGCCTTGTTCACCGGGTTGTCCTTGTTGTCCTGGTTTTCCTTGCTCGCCGGGCTGACCTCTTTGACCTGGCTTGCCTTGTTCACCGGGTTGTCCTTGCTGTCCTGGTTTTCCTTGTTCACCGGGTTGACCTCCTTGACCTGGCTTGCCTTGTTCACCGGGTTGTCCTGGTTGTCCTGGCTTGCCTTGTTCACCGGGTTGTCCTTGCTGTCCTGGTTTTCCTTGTTCACCGGGTTGACCTCCTTGACCTGGCTTGCCTTGTTCACCGGGTTGTCCTTGTTGTCCTGGTTTTCCTTGCTCGCCGGGTTGACCTCCTTGACCTGGCTTGTTTTGTTCACCGGGTTGTCCTGGCTTGCCTTGTTCACCGGGTTGTCCTTGTTGTCCTGGTTTTCCTTGCTCGCCGGGTTGACCTCCTTGACCTGGCTTTCCTTGCTCACCGGGTTGTCCTTGTTGTCCTGGTTTCCCTTGCTCACCGGGTTGACCTCCTTGACCTGGCTTGCCTTGTTCACCGGGTTGTCCTGGTTGTCCTGGCTTGCCTTGTTCACCGGGTTGTCCTTGCTGTCCTGGTTTTCCTTGCTCGCCGGGCTGACCTCCTTGACCTGGTTTTCCTTGTTCACCAGGTTGACCTCCTTGACCTGGCTTGCCTTGTTCACCGGGTTGTCCTGGTTGTCCTGGCTTGCCTTGTTCACCGGGTTGTCCTTGCTGTCCTGGTTTTCCTTGCTCGCCGGGCTGACCTCCTTGACCTGGCTTGCCTTGTTCACCGGGTTGTCCTGGTTGTCCTGGCTTTCCTTGCTCACCGGGTTGTCCTTGCTGTCCTGGTTTTCCTTGTTCACCGGGTTGACCTCCTTGACCTGGCTTGCCTTGTTCACCGGGTTGTCCTTGTTGTCCTGGTTTTCCTTGTTCACCGGGTTGACCTCCTTGACCTGGCTTGTTTTGTTCACCGGGTTGTCCTGGCTTGCCTTGTTCACCGGGTTGTCCTTGTTGTCCTGGTTTTCCTTGCTCGCCGGGTTGACCTCCTTGACCTGGCTTTCCTTGCTCACCGGGTTGTCCTTGTTGTCCTGGTTTCCCTTGCTCACCGGGTTGACCTCCTTGACCTGGCTTGCCTTGTTCACCGGGTTGTCCTGGTTGTCCTGGCTTGCCTTGTTCACCGGGTTGTCCTTGCTGTCCTGGTTTTCCTTGCTCGCCGGGCTGACCTCCTTGACCTGGTTTTCCTTGTTCACCAGGTTGACCTCCTTGACCTGGCTTGCCTTGTTCACCGGGTTGTCCTTGCTGTCCTGGTTTTCCTTGTTCACCGGGTTGACCTCCTTGACCTGGCTTGCCTTGTTCACCGGGTTGTCCTGGTTGTCCTGGCTTGCCTTGTTCACCGGGTTGTCCTGGCTTGCCTTGTTCACCGGGTTGTCCTTGTTGTCCTGGTTTTCCTTGCTCGCCGGGTTGACCTCCTTGACTTGGCTTTCCTTGCTCACCGGGTTGTCCTTGCTGTCCTGGTTTTCCTTGTTCACCGGGTTGACCTCCTTGACCTGGCTTGCCTTGTTCACCGGGTTGTCCTTGTTGTCCTGGTTTTCCTTGCTCGCCGGGTTGACCTCCTTGACCTGGCTTGTTTTGTTCACCGGGTTGTCCTGGCTTGCCTTGTTCACCGGGTTGTCCTTGTTGTCCTGGTTTTCCTTGCTCGCCGGGTTGACCTCCTTGACCTGGCTTTCCTTGCTCACCGGGTTGTCCTTGTTGTCCTGGTTTCCCTTGCTCACCGGGTTGACCTCCTTGACCTGGCTTGCCTTGTTCACCGGGTTGTCCTGGTTGTCCTGGCTTGCCTTGTTCACCGGGTTGTCCTTGCTGTCCTGGTTTTCCTTGTTCACCGGGTTGACCACCTTGACCTGGCTTGCCTTGTTCACCGGGTTGTCCTTGCTGTCCTGGTTTTCCTTGTTCACCGGGTTGACCTCCTTGACCTGGCTTGCCTTGTTCACCGGGTTGTCCTTGTTGTCCTGGTTTTCCTTGCTCGCCGGGTTGACCTCCTTGACCTGGCTTGTTTTGTTCACCGGGTTGTCCTGGCTTGCCTTGTTCACCGGGTTGTCCTTGTTGTCCTGGTTTTCCTTGCTCGCCGGGTTGACCTCCTTGACCTGGCTTTCCTTGCTCACCGGGTTGTCCTTGTTGTCCTGGTTTCCCTTGCTCACCGGGTTGACCTCCTTGACCTGGCTTGCCTTGTTCACCGGGTTGTCCTGGTTGTCCTGGCTTGCCTTGTTCACCGGGTTGTCCTTGCTGTCCTGGTTTTCCTTGCTCGCCGGGCTGACCTCCTTGACCTGGTTTTCCTTGTTCACCAGGTTGACCTCCTTGACCTGGCTTGCCTTGTTTACCGGGTTGTCCTGGTTGTCCTGGCTTGCCTTGTTCACCGGGTTGTCCTTGCTGTCCTGGTTTTCCTTGCTCGCCGGGCTGACCTCCTTGACCTGGTTTTCCTTGTTCACCAGGTTGACCTCCTTGACCTGGCTTGCCTTGTTCACCGGGTTGTCCTGGTTGTCCTGGCTTGCCTTGTTCACCGGGTTGTCCTTGCTGTCCTGGTTTTCCTTGCTCGCCGGGCTGACCTCCTTGACCTGGCTTGCCTTGTTCACCGGGTTGTCCTGGTTGTCCTGGCTTGCCTTGTTCACCGGGTTGTCCTTGCTGTCCTGGTTTTCCTTGCTCGCCGGGCTGACCTCCTTGACCTGGTTTTCCTTGTTCACCAGGTTGACCTCCTTGACCTGGCTTGCCTTGTTCACCGGGTTGTCCTGGTTGTCCTGGCTTGCCTTGTTCACCGGGTTGTCCTTGCTGTCCTGGTTTTCCTTGCTCGCCGGGCTGACCTCCTTGACCTGGCTTGCCTTGTTCACCGGGTTGTCCTGGTTGTCCTGGCTTTCCTTGCTCACCGGGTTGTCCTTGCTGTCCTGGTTTTCCTTGTTCACCGGGTTGACCTCCTTGACCTGGCTTGCCTTGTTCACCGGGTTGTCCTTGTTGTCCTGGTTTTCCTTGTTCACCGTGTTGACCTCCTTGACCTGGCTTGCCTTGTTCACCGGGTTGTCCTGGCTTGCCTTGTTCACCGGGTTGTCCTTGTTGTCCTGGTTTTCCTTGCTCGCCGGGTTGACCTCCTTGACCTGGCTTGTTTTGTTCACCGGGTTGTCCTGGCTTGCCTTGTTCACCGGGTTGTCCTTGTTGTCCTGGTTTTCCTTGCTCGCCGGGTTGACCTCCTTGACCTGGCTTTCCTTGCTCACCGGGTTGTCCTTGTTGTCCTGGTTTTCCTTGCTCGCCGGGTTGACCTCCTTGACCTGGTTTGCCTTGTTCACCGGGTTGTCCTGGTTGTCCTGGCTTGCCTTGCTCACCGGGTTGTCCTTGTTGTCCTGGTTTTCCTTGCTCACCGGGTTGACCTCCTTGACCTGGCTTGCCTTGTTCACCGGGTTGACCACCTTGACCTGGCTTGCCTTGTTCACCGGGTTGTCCTGGTTGTCCTGGCTTGCCTTGTTCACCGGGTTGTCCTGGCTGTCCTGGCTTGCCTTGTTCACCGGGTTGTCCTTGTTGTCCTGGTTTTCCTTGCTCGCCGGGTTGACCTCCTTGACCTGGTTTGCCTTGTTCACCGGGTTGTCCTGGTTGTCCTGGCTTTCCTTGCTCACCGGGTTGACTTCCTTGACCTGGCTTGCCTTGTTCACCGGGTTGTCCTGGCTTGCCTTGTTCACCGGGTTGTCCTTGTTGTCCTGGTTTTCCTTGCTCGCCGGGCTGACCTCTTTGACCTGGCTTGCCTTGTTCACCGGGTTGTCCTTGCTGTCCTGGTTTTCCTTGTTCACCGGGTTGACCTCCTTGACCTGGCTTGCCTTGTTCACCGGGTTGTCCTGGTTGTCCTGGCTTGCCTTGTTCACCGGGTTGTCCTTGCTGTCCTGGTTTTCCTTGTTCACCGGGTTGACCTCCTTGACCTGGCTTGCCTTGTTCACCGGGTTGTCCTTGTTGTCCTGGTTTTCCTTGCTCGGCGGGTTGACCTCCTTGACCTGGCTTGTTTTGTTCACCGGGTTGTCCTGGCTTGCCTTGTTCACCGGGTTGTCCTTGTTGTCCTGGTTTTCCTTGCTCGCCGGGTTGACCTCCTTGACCTGGCTTTCCTTGCTCACCGGGTTGTCCTTGTTGTCCTGGTTTCCCTTGCTCACCGGGTTGACCTCCTTGACCTGGCTTGCCTTGTTCACCGGGTTGTCCTGGTTGTCCTGGCTTGCCTTGTTCACCGGGTTGTCCTTGCTGTCCTGGTTTTCCTTGTTCACCGGGTTGACCACCTTGACCTGGCTTGCCTTGTTCACCGGGTTGTCCTTGCTGTCCTGGTTTTCCTTGCTCGCCGGGCTGACCTCCTTGACCTGGCTTGCCTTGCTCACCGGGTTGTCCTTGTTGTCCTGGTTTCCCTTGCTCACCGGGTTGACCTCCTTGACCTGGCTTGCCTTGTTCACCGGGTTGTCCTGGTTGTCCTGGCTTGCCTTGTTCACCGGGTTGTCCTTGCTGTCCTGGTTTTCCTTGTTCACCGGGTTGACCACCTTGACCTGGCTTGCCTTGTTCACCGGGTTGTCCTTGCTGTCCTGGTTTTCCTTGCTCGCCGGGCTGACCTCCTTGACCTGGCTTGCCTTGCTCACCGGGTTGTCCTGGTTGTCCTGGCTTGCCTTGTTCACCGGGTTGTCCTTGCTGTCCTGGTTTTCCTTGTTCACCGGGTTGACCACCTTGACCTGGCTTGCCTTGTTCACCGGGTTGTCCTTGCTGTCCTGGTTTTCCTTGCTCGCCGGGCTGACCTCCTTGACCTGGCTTGCCTTGCTCACCGGGTTGTCCTTGTTGTCCTGGTTTCCCTTGCTCACCGGGTTGACCTCCTTGACCTGGCTTGCCTTGTTCACCGGGTTGTCCTGGTTGTCCTGGCTTGCCTTGTTCACCGGGTTGTCCTTGCTGTCCTGGTTTTCCTTGCTCGCCGGGCTGACCTCCTTGACCTGGTTTTCCTTGTTCACCAGGTTGACCTCCTTGACCTGGCTTGCCTTGTTTACCTGGTTGTCCTGGTTGTCCTGGCTTGCCTTGTTCACCGGGTTGTCCTTGCTGTCCTGGTTTTCCTTGCTCGCCGGGCTGACCTCCTTGACCTGGTTTTCCTTGTTCACCAGGTTGACCTCCTTGACCTGGCTTGCCTTGATCACCGGGTTGTCCTGGTTGTCCTGGCTTGCCTTGTTCACCGGGTTGTCCTTGCTGTCCTGGTTTTCCTTGCTCGCCGGGCTGACCTCCTTGACCTGGCTTGCCTTGTTCACCGGGTTGTCCTGGTTGTCCTGGCTTGCCTTGTTCACCGGGTTGTCCTTGCTGTCCTGGTTTTCCTTGTTCACCGGGTTGACGACCTTGACCTGGCTTGCCTTGTTCACCGGGTTGTCCTTGCTGTCCTGGTTTTCCTTGCTCGCCGGGCTGACCTCCTTGACCTGGCTTGCCTTGTTCACCGGGTTGTCCTGGTTGTCCTGGCTTTCCTTGCTCACCGGGTTGTCCTTGCTGTCCTGGTTTTCCTTGCTCACCGGGTTGACCTCCTTGACCTGGCTTGCCTTGTTCACCGGGTTGTCCTGGTTGTCCTTGTTTTCCTGGCTTGCCTTGTTCACCGGGTTGCCCTGGTTGTCCTGGTTTTCCTTGTTCTTCATTTTGTTGTTCAATATTAATCGTTATTTTAATCGTGTCTTCACCTTCCTCTCTACCACTCACATCTGCGCAAATGGACATAAGAGTCATGTTAATACGCTGTTTTTAGAAATACTGTTTTTGAGTAGATCACCTTGTTCACCGGATTGCCCTAGTTGTCCTGGCTTTCCTTGTTCTCCGAGTTGTCCTGGTTTTTCTGATTTTCCTTCTTCTTCGTTTTGTTGTTCAATATTAATCGTTATTTTAATCGTGTCTTCACCTTCCTCTCCACCACTCACATCTGCGCAAATGGAGATAAGAGTCATGTTAATACACCGTGTTTAGAGATACTGGTTCTGAGTAGATCAAATCTTTATTTTTAAGTCTATTAAAATCTAACTTCAAAATAATTCAATGGTTCTTGGTGTCAAACAGTTGTTGATGGAACAGTTCGTTGTATTTGCGCATTAGATACCAGTAAGAATTGGTTTTAAAGAAATTATGGAAATTAAAAACTTACCGTGAGCGACCAAAGCAAGGATCAAAACCCCAAATGCTACGACTGAGTAGGTTTTCATTGTTAGTTCTGGTAGCACTGACTGATACTCACCCTGATTGAGGAGTAGCTTTTATAGTGCGTTAGAAAAAAATATGCGCATTTGGATATGTTGTTTGCATAATTTGAAACATTTAATTATGCCTGAGAATATAAAATTTTAAGCATAATTTTTTGATAAAAGTATTTATGCAAACCGTTGCAATAAATCTTAATATATTTGATTAGTCAAAACATTTTATTACGACGTAGAGGTTGCCCGGTTTTTGGCGTAAGGGAATTATTGTTGTTCTGTTTGCATGTTCATTTGATATTATTAACTTTGTAAGTATATAATTATTATTAAAGTTATCTTTGCAATATATTGCGATCTTCTCAATTTCTAGAGTAACGTTATCAAATTGTAAACATGAGTCCTAGCAAAATAACTAAATGAGTTTTTTTTTTCTTGGCGAAAAATAACTTTGTACATATTTGTCTTACGTATGTCTCTTTTGAGGTATAGGTGTTCGCCAAGAAAAGATTTTGCAAAATTGACAACGGCATCGTTGGGACCGGTCCTTATTCCATTTAATAATACTCCAAAAAACTTAAGGGTATTAAAGAGACTCAAAAAGCACAAACCTTTGAGAGCTTCTACAGCACACTGAAAACTCCCGAAGAATTCTGAAAAATAAAATCGGATAACAAAAAATAATTTTCCGGGTTAGATCTCAAAAAATTTAAAAGTTCCTAAAAAGTAAAATGTCCTAAATTATTTCTGAAGATTTTGATAGAGAATAATGAATAATTACAAAAAAATTTCAGATGGAACAAACAAGATTTTTCAACATTCTAAAAAGTCATAAAGAATATACCCGATAAAATGTTCTTAAAAATCCCAAATTGTCCTAATGAAAACGCCTGAAAAAAACCCGAAGAATTCTGAATACTTTTGACGGTGCTCTAAGAGTTCTCAAGAGTCCTAATAATTGTTGTATAGCCCTAAAAAGCATTAGAAAGTTCTAAAATGGCCTAAAAAATTATAAATTATTAAAAAAGAGTATGCTGAGGTGTCCTGAATGATCCTGATGAATTATAATGTATCTAATTAAGGAGAGGCTCCGTGCATTTCATTTTGCTAATGTTTTTTAATCTATCGATGTGAGGCATACAATATTATGCAACGATAAGGATGTATAACAAATAAAAATTAAATTTCAAAGTTTGTTGTAATTCGCTGATAATAGTCTTATCTGTATTTGTTTTGCATTTTTTGCATTTTGTCTTAAAAAACAAACGAGTGAAAATAATCTATAATATGCTATAACAAGCCTTTGCTGCTTAGCATTAGCATTCGCTTGGAAGTAAAAAATTTCGATTGTAGCAATCGCTTCTTTTCGTATTAATAAACAAATCCTTTTGACGAAACCTTTTGCTAGATTCTTTACAAGCAATTGCTCATAAACTCTTGGCAACCAGATAGCAGGATGAACAAAAACCATCACACAAGCTTAACAATTTAAAAACGTCCGTCTGGAAGATATCAGATGCTAAAGTTGCTGGAAATAGAAAAATTAAAATGACGCCACCAGAAACAAAATTATATGAATTGATGAAAGGCACACCAGAAGAGGAAAATCCAAGTCTCACTGGATTGCCGGGAAGAATTCCTTCACCACTGCAACGTCCGATGATCCGTGCGTTGACCATTATTGTATCCGTCCATCCATCACCGTGTTCGGTGATTTCCTTTGGACAGCGTCCCCGTTTGAGGACGTAATTTAGGTACTTTATGGGTGAGGGTTTTCGGGGCTTTTAGTAATTGTTGTTGGCAGTGGAATCGACAACTCATTCCGAGAATCATTTACAAGTATAAGGAAGATAATTCGCCAGTACCAATTCCAGGAAGTTCCACACATATGTTACCTCCAAAACCGAAACCGAAAAAAACGAACCTATAGATGCATAATGAAACCGAAGAGACAAGAAGACTTTCTAACACCGACTGGCAGCGTTTGGTGTTGTTAGAACAATTGGAATATATTCGAGCGAAGAAAAGGCGTATGGAAAATGAAGAAAAGGATCGACACCCGAAATTAAACATAATAAACAGGAAAACATAAACTGTTTTGTAATTAATAGATTTTTAAGGCGTATTAATATAAAACTTAATTTTCCGATAGAAATAGTATATTATTTATCTAGAACGAAAAGTGAAGTTTAAAGTACGAGCAAGTTATTTACGGCCGAGGCCGGAATTACTTGTGAGTACCTTTAAAAACACTTCTTCGTTCGAGGTAAATACAACGTTTTATTTCATACTGCAAGTAATGAACTAAGTCAAAATAAAAAGAAATGTTGTGTGTTTATCTCGCACAATTTATTCGTAATAATTAAATATGCGGGAACTAACATTTCCATAGTAACAAACTTTTGTCAAAAATGACAACGAAAAAACTGGGTCACGGTGAATGGTTTTGGATATTTTATTCGATTATTCCGTTTAAAATTGAGAAAATTGAGGTGCCTCAAGACATTGTAAATGCAGCAGATCACGTGAAGAACAATTTGATGCCACAAAAATATCGGGAACAATGTAAGAAATGATTGACGTATAATTTTAAAGTACTAGGACTTTAAATTTTTTCTTTAAAGTACTAGGACGTTAATGTTCCACTTTTGGTATCAAAAATAATCCGAAAAATGTCACTTTAGATACAAGTATGAAATAAATAGTTTTTATTTTTATAATTGTATAATGAATATTAGAGATTATTGTATTTTTTATGTTTATTATTATCCATAAATTATTTTCGCCAATTCTCGTCGTTTCATTTGTCCTACAGCACGAATATGCACAAGATTTCGATCATCTCCGCCTTCAAGATTATGTTCTTCCTCTGGATGGAGGTGAAAGTCGTCTAACACATCATCATCTTGCAAATATTTGCTGACATTATGTAAGACAAAACAGTAATTGATGGTATGTACTCTGACAGTGTTTTCTAATATAGGAAATTTGTGCTTCACTTGACCAAAGCATCTTTCGATGATAACTCGCTCTCTTTTCAAAAGAACATTATAAGCATGCTCTTGTGGTGTTGCAGGTTGTGCAAATGGAGTCATCAAACATTTTTCTATACTATAGCCGCTATCACCTAGCAAAACTGCATTTTCTCAAACTCTCATTTTTCCAAATTCTGCTGTCACGGACAGATCCTGGCCATTGTGCATCAAAACTTGTAAACACCTCATGTTGCTTGTACCTTTATGGTCGTTAAATTTTTTCCATTCAGATATTCATTTCCATGACGATTTAAATTTTTTTATCTGAATATGCGTGCCATCAATAGCCCCTATTGCCGTTGGGAAATTGTATTTATTCTGCAATTTTTCATTTCTACTTGCAGTTCATTGGCATTTTGCAGAAAATGTATCCAAAGTGGTACCTTTTCAATTAGTTTGCCCGTGACATAATTATTTTACTACGTTCCACACAGTTGGTTGACTTACACCCATGAGTTCAGCCACCCCAGATTGAAATCCTGTAAATACCTCTTTACCAATAATTATTATTTAAACAAATTTTCTTATATATATTCTATACATACATATACCTAGATTCGCCACATACCGCAAAAATATTTTCATTTTCCGTAGAATGTCATTTATCCTAGCAGTTGCTTACTTGTTAAGGAAATGCTAGATTTTATTAATAGTAAAAGAAGCAAATGCAATTTCTAGCTGTATTCCACTAGCATTTGCTGAATTCTTATTAATACCACTTAAAGCAATTGCTTATCAAATAAGCAGCAACAGCAATTGCTACTTTTTATTAATACTACCCAGTGGCTCAACCGCCTTAGGGCTCATGCTTTATTCAATCGATTGACTCAAGCTCTCGATCAAAATGATTGATCGTCTAGGGACTACTTTAGATACTCATTTTCTCAGTTGCCCCATTGTGAGCTGTTCGTTTTCTGAGTTTCTCAATTTCTCATCTCTTTTTTGGTAATATTTGTAATTTTCTATAATGTTGAGTCATAGCCCGCAATAAGCATACTCAAACTAAGCATTAAATTTCTATAGGATACGTAAATAAGTAACAATTTTATATTATGAGATTCATAAATTTATTTTATGAATGCGTAAATCGCACACCACCAAGACAGAAACAAGTAATTTAATTCCCACCACCATTTGTTTGCCTGTCTCAAGTGTTCTTTTCTTTGCGCACTAATTGAGTGGAATCTTTGGAGAAGCTCCAACCTTTGGACCATCTTGTCTTCCTTGGCCAGATTCCTTCTCATCTGGGGGACAGTTCTCGTCCTCTCCTGATGTTCCCGCTTGATATTCAACTAATGTAATGTCCCCCGTTTCGTCAATAGTGATAGAGACACTTAACAACTCTTTATGTTCCTCTCCGCCACTCACACCTGTACAAATAGAAACAAAAAAGTAATAATCTTCCAAACAGAATTCAGGATTAAAAATTTTAATTGAAATATGGCATAATTAAATTACTTTGCAGCAAATAGGCTTTAAATGAAACTGCGAGCTGCCTACGTTTAATGTTATTGTATCTAAATAAAAAAAATTACCTGACTTTCCTTGCGCACCAGATTGTCCAGGTTGCCCTTGCTTCCCTTGTTCACCGGGTTGGCCTGATTGTCCTGGTTTTCCTGGTTCACCGGGTTGGCCTGGTTTACCGGGTTGGCCTGGTTGTCCGGGTTGACCTGGTTTTCCTGGTTGTCCTGGTTGACCTGATTGTCCTGGTTGCCCTGGTTCACCGGGTTGGCCTGGTTGTCCGGGTTGACCTGGTTTTCCCGGTTGGCCTGGTTGTCCGGGTTGACCTGATTGTCCTGATTGTCCTGGTTGCCCTGGTTTTCCTGGTTCACCGGGTTGGCCTGATTGTCCTGGTTGTCCTGATTGTCCTGGTTGCCCTGGCTTTCCTGGTTCACCGGGTTGGCCTGATTGTCCTGATTGACCTGATTGTCCTGGTTTTCCTGGTTGACCTGGTTTTCCTGGTTGTCCTGGTTGACCTGATTGTCCTGGTTGTCCGGGTTGACCTGTTTGTCCTGGTTGTCCTGGTTGTCCTGGTTGCCCTGGTTCACCGGGTTGGCCTGGTTGACCTGATTGTCCTGGTTGTCCTGGTTCACCTGGTTGGCCTGGTTGTCCGGGTTGACCTGGTTTTCCTGGTTGACCTGATTGTCCTGGTTGCCCTGGTTCACCGGGTTGGCCTGGTTGACCTGATTGTCCTGGTTGCCCTGGTTCACCGGGTTGGCCTGGTTGTCCGGGTTGACCTGGTTGTCCGGGTTGACCTGGTTTTCCTGGTTCACCGGGTTGGCCTGATTGTCCTGGTTGACCTGATTGTCCTGGTTGCCCTGGTTTTCCTGGTTGACCTGGTTTTCCTGGTTGTCCTGGTTGACCTGATTGTCCTGGTTGTCCGGGTTGACCTGATTGTCCTGGTTGTCCTGGTTGTCCTGGTTTACCGGATTGGCCTGGTTGTCCGGGTTGACCTGGTTTTCCTGGTTGTCCTGGTTGACCTGATTGTCCTGGTTGCCCTGGTTCACCGGGTTGGCCTGGTTGACCTGATTGTCCTGGTTGCCCTGGTTCACCGGGTTGGCCTGGTTGTCCGGGTTGACCTGGTTTTCCTGGTTGTCCTGGTTGACCTGATTGTCCTGGTTGCCCTGGTTCACCGGGTTGGCCTGGTTGACCTGATTGTCCTGGTTGCCCTGGTTCACCGGGTTGGCCTGGTTGTCCGGGTTGACCTGGTTTTCCTGGTTGTCCTGGTTGACCTGATTGTCCTGGTTGCCCTGGTTCACCGGGTTGACCTGATTGTCCTGGTTGTCCTGGTTGTCCTGGTTTACCGGGTTGGCCTGGTTGTCCGGGTTGACCTGGTTTTCCTGGTTGTCCTGGTTGACCTGATTGTCCTGGTTGCCCTGGTTCACCGGGTTGGCCTGGTTGACCTGATTGTCCTGGTTGCCCTGGTTCACCTGGTTGGCCTGGTTGTCCGGGTTGACCTGGTTTTCCTGGTTGTCCTGGTTGACCTGATTGTCCTGGTTGCCCTGGTTTTCCTGGTTGACCTGGTTTTCCTGGTTGTCCTGGTTGACCTAATTGTCCTGGTTGTCCGGGTTGACCTGATTGTCCTGGTTGTCCAGGTTGTCCTGGTTTACCGGATTGGCCTGGTTGTCCGGGTTGACCTGATTTTCCTGGTTGTCCTGGTTGACCTGATTGTCCTGGTTGCCCTGGTTCATCGGGTTGGCCTGGTTGTCCTGGTTCACCTGGTTGGCCTGGTTGTCCGGGTTGACCTGGTTGCCCTGGTTGCCCTGGTTTACCGGGTTGGCCTGGTTGTCCGGGTTGACCTGGTTTTCCTGGTTGTCCTGGTTGACCTGATTGTCCTGGTTGCCCTGGTTTTCCTGGTTCACCGGGTTGGCCTGATTGTCCTGGTTGTCCTGATTGTCCTGGTTTTCCTGGTTCACCGGGTTGGCCTGGTTGTCCGGGTTGACCTGATTGGCCTGGTTGTCCTGGTTGTCCTGGTTTACCGGATTGGCCTGGTTGTCCGGGTTGACCTGGTTGTCCTGGTTGACCTGGCTTTCCTGGTTGTCCTGGTTGACCTGATTGTCCTGGTTGCCCTGGTTTTCCTGGTTCACCGGGTTGGCCTGATTGTCCTGGTTGTCCTGATTGTCCTGGTTTTCCTGGTTCACCGGGTTGGCCTGATTGTCCTGGTTGACCTGATTGTCCTGGCTGCCCTGGTTCACCGGGTTGGCCTGGTTGTCCGGGTTGACCTGATTGTCCTGGTTGCCCTGGTTGACCTGATTGTCCTGGTTGACCTGATTGTCCTGGTTGCCCTGGTTTTCCTGGTTCACCGGGTTGGCCTGATTGTCCTGGTTGTCCTGATTGTCCTGGTTTTCCTGGTTCACCGGGTTGGCCTGGTTGTCCGGGTTGACCTGATTGTCCTGGTTGACCTGGCTTTCCTGGTTGTCCTGGTTGACCTGATTGTCCTGGTTGCCCTGGTTCACCGGGTTGGCCTGGTTGACCTGATTGTCCTGGTTGCCCTGGTTCACCGGGTTGGCCTGGTTGTCCGGGTTGACCTGGTTTTCCTGGTTGTCCTGGTTGACCTGATTGTCCTGGTTGCCCTGGTTCACCGGGTTGACCTGATTGTCCTGGTTGTCCTGGTTGTCCTGGTTTACCGGATTGGCCTGGTTGTCCGGGTTGACCTGGTTTTCCTGGTTGTCCTGGTTGACCTGATTGTCCTGGTTGCCCTGGTTCACCGGGTTGGCCTGGTTGACCTGATTGTCCTGGTTGCCCTGGTTCACCGGGTTGGCCTGGTTGTCCGGGTTGACCTGGTTTTCCTGGTTGTCCTGGTTGACCTGATTGTCCTGGTTGCCCTGGTTTTCCTGGTTCACCGGGTTGGCCTGATTGTCCTGGTTGTCCTGATTGTCCTGGTTTTCCTGGTTCACCGGGTTGGCCTGATTGTCCTGGTTGACCTGATTGTCCTGGCTGCCCTGGTTCACCGGGTTGGCCTGGTTGTCCGGGTTGACCTGATTGTCCTGGTTGCCCTGGTTCACCGGGTTGGCCTGGTTGTCCGGGTTGACCTGGTTTTCCTGGTTGTCCTGGTTGACCTGATTGTCCTGGTTGCCCTGGTTCACCGGGTTGGCCTGGTTGTCCGGGTTGACCTGATTGTCCTGGTTGACCTGGCTTTCCTGGTTGTCCTGGTTGACCTGATTGTCCTGGTTGCCCTGGTTTTCCTGGTTCACCGGGTTGGCCTGATTGTCCTGGTTGTCCTGGTTGTCCTGGTTGACCTGACTTTCCTGGTTGTCCTGGCTCACCGGGTTGGCCTGGTTGTCCGGGTTGACCTGGTTTTCCTGGTTGTCCTGGTTGACCTGATTGTCCTGGTTGCCCTGGTTCACCGGGTTGGCCTGGTTGTCCGGGTTGACCTGATTGTCCTGGTTGACCTGGCTTTCCTGGTTGTCCTGGTTGACCTGATTGTCCTGGTTGCCCTGGTTTTCCTGGTTCACCGGGTTGGCCTGATTGTCCTGGTTGTCCTGGTTGTCCTGGTTGACCTGACTTTCCTGGTTGTCCTGGTTCACCGGGTTGGCCTGGTTGTCCGGGTTGACCTGGTTTTCCTGGTTGCCCGGGTTGACCTGATTGTCCTGGTTGTCCTGGTTGTCCTGGTTTACCGGATTGGCCTGGTTGCCCTGGTTCACCGGGTTGGCCTGGTTGTCCGGGTTGACCTTGTTGCCCTGGTTGGCTTGGTTGTCCTGGCTGCCCTGGTTCACCGGGTTGGCCTGGTTGTCCGGGTTGACCTGATTGTCCTGGTTGCCCTGGTTCACCGGGTTGGCCTGGTTGTCCGGGTTGACCTGGTTTTCCTGGTTGGCCTGGTTGTCCGGGTTGACCTGATTGTCCTGGTTGTCCTGGTTGCCCTGGTTTTCCTGGTTCACCTGGCGCTCCTGGTTGTCCTGGTTGACCTGATTGTCCTGGTTGCCCTGGTTTTCCTGGTTCACCGGGTTGGCCTGATTGTCCTGGTTGTCCTGATTGTCCTGGTTGCCCTGGCTTTCCTGGTTCACCGGGTTGGCCTGATTGTCCTGATTGACCTGATTGTCCTGGTTTTCCTGGTTGACCTGGTTTTCCTGGTTGTCCTGGTTGACCTGATTGTCCTGGTTGTCCGGGTTGACCTGTTTGTCCTGGTTGTCCTGGTTGTCCTGGTTGCCCTGGTTCACCGGGTTGGCCTGGTTGACCTGATTGTCCTGGTTGCCCTGGTTCACCGGGTTGGCCTGGTTGTCCGGGTTGACCTGGTTTTCCTGGTTGTCCTGGTTGACCTGATTGTCCTGGTTGTCCTGGTTCACCTGGTTGGCCTGGTTGTCCGGGTTGACCTGGTTGCCCTGGTTGGCTTGGTTGTCCTGGCTGCCCTGGTTCACCGGGTTGGCCTGGTTGACCTGGTTTTCCTGGTTGTCCTGGTTGACCTGATTGTCCTGGTTGTCCTGGTTCACCTGGTTGGCCTGGTTGTCCGGGTTGACCTGGTTGCCCTGGTTGGCTTGGTTGTCCTGGCTGCCCTGGTTCACCGGGTTGGCCTGGTTGTCCGGGTTGACCTGGTTTTCCTGGTTGACCTGATTGTCCTGGTTGCCCTGGTTCACCGGGTTGGCCTGGTTGACCTGATTGTCCTGGTTGCCCTGGTTCACCGGGTTGGCCTGGTTGTCCGGGTTGACCTGGTTGTCCGGGTTGACCTGGTTTTCCTGGTTCACCGGGTTGGCCTGATTGTCCTGGTTGACCTGATTGTCCTGGTTGCCCTGGTTTTCCTGGTTGACCTGGTTTTCCTGGTTGTCCTGGTTGACCTGATTGTCCTGGTTGTCCGGGTTGACCTGATTGTCCTGGTTGTCCTGGTTGTCCTGGTTTACCGGATTGGCCTGGTTGTCCGGGTTGACCTGGTTTTCCTGGTTGTCCTGGTTGACCTGATTGTCCTGGTTGCCCTGGTTCACCGGGTTGGCCTGGTTGACCTGATTGTCCTGGTTGCCCTGGTTCACCGGGTTGGCCTGGTTGTCCGGGTTGACCTGGTTTTCCTGGTTGTCCTGGTTGACCTGATTGTCCTGGTTGCCCTGGTTCACCGGGTTGGCCTGGTTGACCTGATTGTCCTGGTTGCCCTGGTTCACCGGGTTGGCCTGGTTGTCCGGGTTGACCTGGTTTTCCTGGTTGTCCTGGTTGACCTGATTGTCCTGGTTGCCCTGGTTCACCGGGTTGACCTGATTGTCCTGGTTGTCCTGGTTGTCCTGGTTTACCGGGTTGGCCTGGTTGTCCGGGTTGACCTGGTTTTCCTGGTTGTCCTGGTTGACCTGATTGTCCTGGTTGCCCTGGTTCACCGGGTTGGCCTGGTTGACCTGATTGTCCTGGTTGCCCTGGTTCACCGGGTTGGCCTGGTTGTCCGGGTTGACCTGGTTTTCCTGGTTGTCCTGGTTGACCTGATTGTCCTGGTTGACCTGGTTTTCCTGGTTGTCCTGGTTGACCTAATTGTCCTGGTTGTCCGGGTTGACCTGATTGTCCTGGTTGTCCAGGTTGTCCTGGTTTACCGGATTGGCCTGGTTGTCCGGGTTGACCTGTTTTTCCTGGTTGTCCTGGTTGACCTGATTGTCCTGGTTGCCCTGGTTCACCGGGTTGGCCTGGTTGACCTGATTGTCCTGGTTGTCCTGGTTCACCTGGTTGGCCTGGTTGTCCGGGTTGACCTGGTTGCCCTGGTTGCCCTGGTTTACCGGGTTGGCCTGGTTGTCCGGGTTGACCTGGTTTTCCTGGTTGTCCTGGTTGACCTGATTGTCCTGGTTGCCCTGGTTTTCCTGGTTCACCGGGTTGGCCTGATTGTCCTGGTTGTCCTGATTGTCCTGGTTTTCCTGGTTCACCGGGTTGGCCTGATTGTCCTGGTTGACCTGATTGTCCTGGCTGCCCTGGTTCACCGGATTGGCCTGGTTGTCCGGGTTGACCTGATTGTCCTGGTTGCCCTGGTTGACCTGATTGTCCTGGTTGACCTGATTGTCCTGGTTGCCCTGGTTTTCCTGGTTCACCGGGTTGGCCTGATTGTCCTGGTTGTCCTGATTGTCCTGGTTTTCCTGGTTCACCGGGTTGGCCTGGTTGTCCGGGTTGACCTGATTGTCCTGGTTGTCCTGGTTGTCCTGGTTTACCGGATTGGCCTGGTTGTCCGGGTTGACCTGGTTGTCCTGGTTGACCTGGCTTTCCTGGTTGTCCTGGTTGACCTGATTGTCCTGGTTGCCCTGGTTTTCCTGGTTCACCGGGTTGGCCTGATTGTCCTGGTTGTCCTGATTGTCCTGGTTTTCCTGGTTCACCGGGTTGGCCTGATTGTCCTGGTTGACCTGATTGTCCTGGCTGCCCTGGTTCACCGGGTTGGCCTGGTTGTCCGGGTTGACTTGATTGTCCTGGTTGCCCTGGTTCACCGGGTTGGCCTGGTTGTCCGGGTTGACCTGGTTTTCCTGGTTGTCCTGGTTGACCTGATTGTCCTGGTTGCCCTGGTTCACCGGGTTGGCCTGGTTGTCCGGGTTGACCTGATTGTCCTGGTTGACCTGGCTTTCCTGGTTGTCCTGGTTGACCTGATTGTCCTGGTTGCCCTGGTTCACCGGGTTGGCCTGGTTGACCTGATTGTCCTGGTTGCCCTGGTTCACCGGGTTGGCCTGGTTGTCCGGGTTGACCTGGTTTTCCTGGTTGTCCTGGTTGACCTGATTGTCCTGGTTGCCCTGGTTCACCGGGTTGACCTGATTGTCCTGGTTGTCCTGGTTGTCCTGGTTTACCGGATTGGCCTGGTTGTCCGGGTTGACCTGGTTTTCCTGGTTGTCCTGGTTGACCTGATTGTCCTGGTTGCCCTGGTTCACCGGGTTGGCCTGGTTGTCCGGGTTGACCTGGTTTTCCTGGTTGGCCTGGTTGTCCGGGTTGACCTGATTGTCCTGGTTGTCCGGGTTGACCTGATTGTCCTGGTTGTCCTGGTTGTCCTGGTTTACCGGATTGGCCTGGTTGTCCTGGTTGACCTGGTTTTCCTGGTTGGCCTGGTTGTCCTGGTTGGCCTGATTGTCCTGGTTGTCCTGGTTGCCCTGGTTTACCGGATTGGCCTGGTTGTCCTGGTTGCCCTGTTTCACCGGGTTTTCCTGGTTGCCCTGGTTGTCCGGGTTGGCCTGGTTGTCCGGGTTGACCTGGTTTTCCTGGTTGGCCTGGTTGTCCTGGTTGGCCTGATTGTCCTGGTTGTCCTGGTTGCCCTGGTTTACCGGATTGGCCTGGTTGTCCTGGTTGCCCTGTTTCACCGGGTTTTCCTGGTTGCCCTGGTTGTCCGGGTTGGCCTGGTTGTCCGGGTTGACCTGGTTTTCCTGGTTGGCCTGGTTGTCCTGGTTGGCCTGATTGTCCTGGTTGTCCTGGTTGCCCTGGTTTACCGGATTGGCCTGGTTGTCCTGGTTGCCCTGTTTCACCGGGTTTTCCTGGTTGCCCTGGTTGTCCGGGTTGGCCTGGTTGTCCGGGTTGACCTGGTTTTCCTGGTTGGCCTGGTTGTCCTGGTTGGCCTGATTGTCCTGGTTGTTCTGGTTGACCTAGCTTTCCTGGTTGTCCTGGTTTTCCCGGTTTTGCTTGTTCCTCGATTTGTTGTTCAATATTAATCGTTATTTTAATCGTCTCTTCACCTTCCTCTCCACCACTCACATCTGTGCAAGTGAACATAAGGGTCATGTTAATACGTTGTTTTTAGAAATACTGTTTTTGAGTAGATCACCTTGTTCACCGAGTTGCCCTGGTTTTCCTTGTTCACCGGATTGCCCTCGTTGTCCTGGCTTTTCTTGTTCACCGGGTTGTCCTGATTTTCCTTCTTCTTCGTTTTGTTGTTCAATATTAATCGTTATTTTAATCGTGTCTTCACCTTCCTCTCCACCACTCACATCTGCGCAAATGAACATAAGAGTTGTATTAATACGTCGTATTTAGAAATATGTACTGTTTCTGAGTAGATCAAATCTTTATTTTTAACTCCTTATTTTTCATTAAAATCTAACTTCAAAATAATTCAATGGTTGTTGATATCAAACAGTTGTTGATGGAACAGTTCTTTATATTTGCGCATTAGGTACCAATGAGAATTGACTTTAAAGAAATTATAGAAATTAAAAAACTTACCGTGAGCGACCAAAGCAAGGATCACAATCCCAAAAGCTACGACTGAGTAGGTTTTCATTGTTAGTTCTGGTAGAACTGACTGATACCTACCCTACGTGAAGAGCAGCTTTTATAGTGCTTTTGAAAAAAATTATGTGCATTTGAATATACATTTTGCATAATTTGAAACAATTAAGTATGTATTACAATATAAAATCTTAAGCATTAATTATTGATAAAGATATTTATGCAAACCGTTGCAATAATTCGTAAATTAGATTACTTATTACTATGTATCATAATATGTAGTCTTGTTTTTGGCATACAGAAATTATTTTGGTTGTGTCTGCTTTTGTAGGTTGGTGGTGCATAAAGTGTGTAAGTATACGGGGTTACAAAATGATTTTCGTCTAGTTAACTTTGAAATTTTTTTACATGTAAATTTTTTTACGCCGCAATTAAATTAATTCAAGGAACATACGGGACTCACCCGAGAATACACTTCATTTTCAGGTAAACCTGACCAGGCCCGGAAAACACGGATTCTTCGTCGGATTTTTCCTCGTTCCTTTTTTAATAAAGCGGCATTTTTATTTTACATTTTTTTATATTACTTTTCATTTATTGCCAATTTTGTTCTAATTTAATATGTATATGCTTTTTTAGGTTCGTGAAAGTATGAAACTTTTATTAGACCTTTCTCATCGTCAGTGCATTGAATATGGTACAACAATGTGGAAGTAATAATAGCAGGTATGTAAAAATGAAAAAAATTAATTAATACTTTTTTGAATCCTTCATTTTGTTCCCTTCCACAAACTTTAATAAACGTAAAATTACAATTGGAACATGTTTCGGGTGAAAACTACTCCCATCTTCAGCCCTAACTTTACAAGAGATTAATGATACAATTGATAAATTACAGAGAGGTTCTTACCTTAAAGAATGTATAAAATTATGACGTTAATTTGAAATTATTAGATTTGGTAAAAACAACATTTTATAGAATGTAAAAATTAAAAATGGATCAAGGAGAATCAGGTAAGTTTGTATGAGTGGTAGAAAAGGTGATAAATAAAGACATCATTATAAGTGAAAAGAGTTGGCATTTGAGGTTAAAATAATGAAAAAATAAAGATTGATTGGAAAAATTAAAATAGTGAATTTATAATGGGATTATTGAAGTTATTCTGTTGATTTAAACAAGACTCGTTTTCCAGTTTCAAGGCTTTCCTTATTTCCAAAGTCTCTCTTTATCGTATTTGTGAATCTATTTGGAATTTGATGGTGAAACACCATATGTTTCGTTATTAATATATGATTTGCGAAGGCGGAAGGTATTGATGGAGGAGGATCAAGATGTGTTGTTATAGATATGCCTGAAATGTTCTTTAATACGGTCTGATATTCTGCCACCTGTCTGACCCATGTAGAATGACTCACAAGAAGAGCAGTTCAATTTGTATACACCGGATGACGTTTTGTAATAGTAATTTTTAATAAACAATCTCTATAAGTTGTTATCTGTTTTAAATGAAACTTTAAAACCGTTTTTCTTAAGTATTTTAGAACATTTCTCTGAGACTACTCCAAAGTATGTTAATGAATTTGAAAAGGAAATTGTTTTTTATATATTTTTACTGAAACACCTATTTTCTTATTATACTACCTCCTACTAGTCAAAGGCGGTATTCGAAAAAAATCACGTCACGTTTTTTTAGTCAACTTGGATTTTATATTCCGTTTTCTTGTGTTTTTCTGAACTACGGTGGTTTTGTTTTTGATAAAATGTCTCATAGAGTGTGTAAATTAAATTATAATCGTTTATCTTACGTTTGTGGACAATCTATATTCCCAAAAAAAAAAGAAGACCGATATCGAAATGTTTTACAAGAACATATTTGCATTATTTTAGATTCTCAGTGAGTAATCTACCTACATAAAAAATGGGCCCCACATATATTTTGTGAAACCTGTAGGCTTACTCTTATACGCTGGGCTTCGGGAAAAAAAAGGTTTTTAGGACGAAAGTATGTTAGGGGACTACTGCTGGTTTATTTGATAAATATTTTTAAAACCAGACCTGACAGAATTCTTTAAGTATTTTTCCCGTACTTAGGACACTTGAATCTATAAAAAAATACATATTTTGGCGAAAGTATATAAACCGTGTAAACTAGTGTAATTATTAATGCGTCTCCATAATTTTATACATTGTTTTTTTCTTCAAGCTGTATTTAATGTGACACTATCTGCAATTTCGTGATAATATACAGAAAAGTAGTAAACACCACGTTATCAAAGATTGCAGCATATTCATAGACCATGCAGAATAATAATTAATTGTTGAATTACTTAAGTTTTATGGCATTGTTTTGTATTAGTTAAAAAAAAAAATGAAAAAGAAATCGTTAATTGTCAGAAAAATTTGGTTGAAAGAATTTTCGTATGTTGACACTTGAGATTTTTATTTTACGCCTCTACGAAAAAATTAATTTTTCAATTTCTAGAATTAGACTTAAGTTATTTTTTCGGTAATAGACTTACGAGACGTATGTGATATGTTATATGAAAAGGTAAAGTCTTATTTCACTAAAGCATGTAAAATAAACAGCGTTTGCAATTTTTAGGTTCTTTTGACGAAGAATTCTGGACTGAAAAAATGTTCCCGTGTTTGAAGATTTTTTACTTTTTTTTTGCCAGAATTGCTAGAGACAGCAACGAGAGAAGAAAATAAGAGATCCACCAAGAAATGAACAATCAACCTTTGGAATCATTAGAAATTACTAAACTAAAGTTCACACATTTTATAAAATTACGTGTCACTAAAGTTACAGTGGCCACTTGATTTTTTTTTCAGTAGTTTTGGCGTTATTAAGGAAGAAGATCATGTTATTAATAACAACTTAATGTGTGTATTATTATATTATTTTTTTCACTACTAGCTGTAGAATGTACGATTATATAGTTTGTAGAGGAGGTGTGAAGTTGTTTTTCTTTCCTAGTAGTTAATAATTTTTTCATTATTGACCAGTAGTTAATAATGGGCAGAGACCGGATTTGATGCAAAATGCATATCGTTTATTATTATTTTATCTACCTACTTAACAACAGCGCCCTTCGATTTTCACAAATTGCACCAGTTGCAAATATTAGACATTAATTAACTGTAATTTATGCAAAAAAACGAAGTTAAATTACTACAAAAGCTCAGGTCTGCATTGTGCAGGTTTTCACGAAAATCCGGTCTCTGACGGAGAAATGTCAGAGAAAAAATACATAACCTTTATTTTTGATAAAAAAGCGTCTAGCGGGTGCCAGTCACAGTTGATCCTGTCCAAATTTCGAGTTTCACGTACAGGAAAATATGACCTTCTTGGAGTAGGTTTTTTTAAGGGGTTGAGCGCGAAGCGCGAGCCAAAATTTGCAATGATCCACGGAAAAAACAAATGTTCACAGACGGCAACGTCTATTCAGGATTAACTGTGACCTGGCACCCGCTAGACGATTGTATTTTTGATGCTTTATTTATTTAACGATTTAAGCTGCTAGTAGTGAAAAAAATAATATATAAACCACGGTAGAGAAGCCCTTTCTCAGCTTCGCAACTTAATTCCCTCGATGCTTCGCATCTCGGGAATTAATACTGCTTAGCTGAGAAAAATGACTTCTCTACCTTGGTTTATAATATACTATTAATATGTGCTATTAATTTAGCATTCATAGCCCTTCAACAGATTTTTTTACCCTTATTTTATTATATTTTTCCGAAACAGGCAAAAATAACGCTTAAACAGTCGATACGTTTATTTTATCAAGGATAGATAAAATTGTAGACTACCACATACAAAATAGAGCAGGTACTTAACTAAATAACTCGTTAAAATATTTTTTATATTATTTTCTGCCGTTCTTTCCGCCTTCCTTGCCTTGCCCTTGCTGCCCTTGTTGTCCTGGCCTTCCTTCTTGACATTCTCCACCAGATTTTCCTTGTTGCCCGCTTTGCTGGCCTGGTTTTCCTTGTTGACCCTGTTGGCCTGACTGTCCTTGTTCACCTTGTTGTCGTTGCTGCCCACCTTGCTGACCCTGTTGGCCTGGATTTCCTTGTTGACCCTGTTGGCCTGGCTTTCCTTGTTCGCCTTGTTGTCCTTGCTGTCCACTTTGCTGACCCTGTTGGCCTGACTTTCCTTGTTGACCCTGTTGGCCTGGATTTCCTTGTTGACTCTGTTGGCCTGGTTTTCCTTGTTCACCTTGTTGTCCTTGCTGTCCACTTTGCTGACCCTGTTGGCCTGGTCTTCCTTGTTCACCTTGTTGTCCTTGCTGTCCACTTTGCTGACCCTGTTGGTCTGGCTTTCCTTGTTGACCCTGTTGGTCTGGATTTCCTTGTTGACCCTGTTGGCCTGGTTTTCCTTGTTCACCTTGTTGTTCTTGCTGACCCTGCTGGCCTGGCTTTCCTTGTTGGCCCTGTTGACCTGGTTTTCCTTGTTCACCTTGTTGTCCTTGCTGTCCACTTTGCTGACCCTGTTGGCCTGGCTTTCCACTTTGCTGACCATGTTGGCCTGGTCTTCCTTGTTCACCTTGTTGTCCTTGCTGACCCTGTTGGCCTAGACTTCCTTGTTCGCCTTGTTGTCCTTGCTGTCCACTTTGCTGACCACTTTGTTGACCCTGTTGGCCTGACTTTCCTTGTTGACCCTGTTGGCCTGGCTTTCCTTGTCCACCTTGTTGTCCCTGCTGACCCTGTTGGCCTGGCTTTTCTTGTTGACCCTCTTGGCCTGGCTTTCCTTGTTCACCTTGTTGTCCTTGCTGTCCACTTTGCTGACCCTGTTGGCCTGGTCTTCCTTGTTCACCTTGTTGTCCTTGCTGACCCTGTTGGCCTGGTTTTCCTTGTTCACCTTGTTGTCCTTGCTGTCCACTTTGCTGACCCTGTTGGCCTGGCTTTCCTTGTTGACCCTGTTGGCCTGGATTTCCTTGTTGACCCTGTTGGCCTGGCTTTCCTTGTTGACCCTGTTGGCCTGGTTTTCCTTGTTCACCTTGTTGTCCTTGCTGTCCACTTTGCTGACCCTGTTGGCCTGGTCTTCCTTGTTCACCTTGTTGTCCTTGCTGACCCTGTTGGCCTGGCCTTCCTTGTTCACCTTGTTGTCCTTGCTGACCCTGTTGGCCTGGCTTTCCTTGTTGACCCTGTTGGCCTGGTTTTCCTTGTTCACCTTGTTGTCCTTGCTGTCCACTTTGCTGACCCTGTTGGCCTGGTCTTCCTTGTTCACCTTGTTGTCCTTGCTGTCCACTTTGCTGACCCTGTTGGCCTGGTCTTCCTTGTTCACCTTGTTGTCCTTGCTGACCCTGTTGGCCTGGCCTTCCTTGTTCACCTTGTTGACCCTCTTGCCCTGGCTTTCCTTGTTGACCCTGTTGGCCTGGTTTTCCTTGTTGTCCTTGCTGTCCACTTTGCTGACCCTGTTGGCCTGGTCTTCCTTGTTCACCTTGTTGTCCTTGCTGACCCTGTTGGCCTGGCCTTCCTTGTTCACCTTGTTGTCCTTGCTGACCCTGTTGGCCTGGCTTTCCTTGTTCGCCTTGTTGTCCTTGCTGTCCACTTTGCTGACCACCTTGCTGACCCTGTTGACCTGGTTTTCCTTGTTGACCCTGTTGGCCTGGTTTTCCTTGTTCACCTTGTTGTCCTTGCTGTCCACTTTGCTCACCCTGTTGACCTGGTTTTCCTTGTTGACCCTGTTGGCCTGGTTTTCCTTGTTCACCTTGTTGTCCTTGCTGTCCACTTTGCTGACCCTGTTGGCCTGGCCTTCCTTGTTCACCTTGTTGTCCTTGCTGACCCTGTTGGCCTGGCTTTCCTTGTTGACCTTGTTGGCCTGGTTTTCCTTGTTCGCCTTGTTGTCCTTGCTGCCCACTTTGCTGACCCTGTTGGCCTGGTCTTCCTTGTTCACCTTGTTGTCCTTGCTGACCCTGTTGGCCTGGCCTTCCTTGTTCACCTTGTTGTCCTTGCTGACCCTGTTGGCCTGGCTTTCCTTGTTCGCCTTGTTGTCCTTGCTGTCCACTTTGCTGACCACCTTGCTGACCCTGTTGACCTGGTTTTCCTTGTTGACCCTGTTGGCCTGGTTTTCCTTGTTCACCTTGTTGTCCTTGCTGTCCACTTTGCTCACCCTGTTGACCTGGTTTTCCTTGTTGACCCTGTTGGCCTGGTTTTCCTTGTTCGCCTTGTTGTCCTTGCTGTCCACTTTGCTGACCACCTTGCTGACCCTGTTGACCTGGTTTTCCTTGTTGACCCTGTTGGCCTGGTCTTCCTTGTTCACCTTGTTGTCCTTGCTGACCCTGTTGGCCTGGCCTTCCTTGTTCACCTTGTTGTCCTTGCTGACCCTGTTGGCCTGGCTTTCCTTGTTCGCCTTGTTGTCCTTGCTGTCCACTTTGCTGACCACCTTGCTGACCCTGTTGACCTGGTTTTCCTTGTTGACCCTGTTGGCCTGGTTTTCCTTGTTCACCTTGTTGTCCTTGCTGTCCACTTTGCTCACCCTGTTGACCTGGTTTTCCTTGTTGACCCTGTTGGCCTGGTTTTCCTTGTTCACCTTGTTGTCCTTGCTGTCCACTTTGCTGACCCTGTTGGCCTGGCCTTCCTTGTTCACCTTGTTGTCCTTGCTGACCCTGTTGGCCTGGCTTTCCTTGTTGACCTTGTTGGCCTGGTTTTCCTTGTTCGCCTTGTTGTCCTTGCTGCCCACTTTGCTGACCCTGTTGGCCTGGCTTTCCTTGTTGACCCTGTTGGCCTGGCTTTCCTTGTTGACCCTGTTGGCCTGGTTTTCCTTGTTCACCTTGTTGTCCTTGCTGTCCACTTTGCTGACCCTGTTGGCCTGGCTGTCCACTTTGCTGACCCTGTTGGCCTGGCTTTTCTTGTTCGCCTTGTTGTCCTTGCTGTCCACTTTGCTCACCCTGTTGACCTGGTTTTCCTTGTTGACCCTGTTGGCCTGGTTTTCCTTGTTCACCTTGTTGTCCTTGCTGTCCACTTTGCTGACCCTGTTGGCCTGGTCTTCCTTGTCCACCTTGTTGTCCTTGCTGCCCACTTTGCTGTCCACCTTGTTGTTCCTTGAGCTTCTCTATGTCTTCAATACTGAAGGATATGACAATATCTTCTTGGCCGCTCACACCTGCTCAAATGATTATACCAAAAAATAATACCAGAATAGGGACAATGACAAAACATTTTAAGACTAATTCTCATTTTTCAAAAGCAAGAATTAGAAAAAATGGACTAAAAGTTATATTCTGATCATAAACAAATACAAACAGTAAACTAATTTTAAATTAATTTTTAATGATCTTAAACTTACCGTGAGCGACCATGGTAAGAATTACTGCACCAAAAGCTAAGATTACAAGAGTTCTCATTGTTAGTTCTTACGAGACTGACTGATACTCACACTGTCCGAGATTCCCCTTATATACTCTTTGCAAATTATGTGTTTGTCTAATTTTAACGTGAGCACTCATTAGTGATTATTATTTACTCCTTGACATGTACATGTAAAACAGCTTACTTTTAGATAACACTAGAATTTAAACTTACTCATGTATGATGAATATGATAATGTAGTTCCTATTTTTTTGGCATTCAGTAGGTATTAAATTTACTTTTCTTGTGGATATCGGTAATTCGAAAAGGTCTTCTTTTTAGTTCAATACGTGCTGCAACTAAATTCAAATCAAGCTTTAATTTAATTTTCTGTCACACTCCGAAACTTTATCTATTTGACCTTAAAATATTTACAACCGTTTTGGAAAAACACAATAGAGACATAATATTCATGGACCACTTAATGTAATGATTTCGGAATTGTTTTTAAAACCGACCAAGTTTTATTACCGGTACACATAAATATTCGTTGCGGATTTTTTACTCTACAAAATTTTGAATATTTAATTGCTCTATTCATTCAGGATTAATATTTTATTGCCGCAATGGCTGCTGTAATCCATATTAAATAAAACTTGTATTAGGTCTAAAAAAGACAGCAGAAAATAGAACTGCAGCCGGATTATTTAATTAAACACGTTATGAAACTGTTATTGACAGCTGATGCCGTCCGGGGGTTAATGATTAACGATGATAGTTGTGCTAAATGTAACCTGGTTGTTGGTTAGCAAGAATAAATGCAAATTGTGAACCAAAATAGATTTTTAAATATACAGGGAGATTTTTACCTAAATTTCGCTTAATTTGCAGTAAAAATATTTATTCTCCACAGGTCAATCAAATGCCTCGTCAAACCCGATCATAAGTTGTCTGTTCAAATGTTAAATTGTGATTTTGAAAACAGTTCCAAAGCTCGACAAATTACACCCTAAAAACGGAAGATAGAGAGGGCGAAAAAAAGTGGATGCGCCGTTTGAAAAATATTGTAAAAAATTCAGCCTGTCTGAGGGTGATAAAAGAAATTGTGGATGCGCGAAGTAAGAAATTCAGCGTGCCTTTGAGGGTGTAATTTGTGGAATTTGGGCGTTGTTTTCAAAGTTTCAGTTATATGAATACTCGTTCCAAAAGCACGGCAAAACAAACCGAAGTTTTTTCTCCCGCCCTGCCCACGCGAAACTCCCATCCAGCCGCCATTTTTCGGCGCCACCCCAGTTCGGCCAACGTCTTCCGCTTCCGCTTCCAGCTTGGCGCCAGGCGCGATGTTTCGGCTTTTTCGGCTGAAACCTGTTGGAAGGAAGGTCTAGGTCACGCGACTGCCAGACTGACCTTGACCTCCGCCCGATTTCGATTAGCCGCCGCTTGCGGGGGCGGTCGCGTACCGCCTTCCACTCCCGACTTTTATCAAGTCGCTCGTGTCTAGAGGCTGTTGCGGCGAGACAATTAAAACTTTATCTTTTAGTAAAATTTCATCGTGTGTTTTGGGAAAAGGCCGAAGAACGGGGGTGCAATTTTTGTTATCTAACGTATGGAACCGCGGGAAGCTGACACAAATGAAAAGCAATTCAGATGAGCTTCTGCAATCCAACGTTTGAGAAAATAACATGATTTGCCACAACTCCCTAAAAGTATTTACTTTGATACTTCGTTAGAAGTCGGAAATGAGATTAGTATCAGACGATGTGCATTCTCCATCCTGCCCCATCTACTCCGTCCCGACTGCATTTACATTTATCCGTCACAATTACAGCTCCTGGATGTTAACCCTCAATTTTCCAGGTGGTCGGAGCATTTTGATCGCGTCCTCTATATATCAAAAAACAACCGTCGAACACTGAAACTTTTAATAGCATCTCGATAATTAAAACGAGAACAGAAGAGTTTCTGCGGAAATTGGAAAATCGCGCCGGCATTTTCATCGACTACACAGTATCATCTGTCATAAATATAGGCAAAGTTTAATTACTTTTCATCGGCGGTATCGCAGATAACGTCCGAGGAACTCTTGTCAAAAAACGCGCGATTATTTTCACTCAACAACCTCAATAAAAAAACTGCGGCGCCAAACTTTTCTAATTATTGTAATTATTTCGCCCGTTTTAGTGGGGAAAAAATGCGATCTGTAATTATCGTCGTCCCTCCAACGAGTTTAAATTCGGATTGGAGTATTTTGGGGTCTCTTTTGTGTTTCGCCATAAGTGGATAACGTTCTAATGGAGGCGTTTTTCCAAACAAGATTCGCAAATAAAAGATAAAAAAGACACCTCCTCAAACATAAAAGTTCTTCAGTTTCTCTGTCTCAGGTTTCTCAGTTTCTCAGATTACTCCGATTCCCAGACTCTAATATCTCAGGTTTTTGAAGATTTCAGGTTCCTTAAAATTTCAGATTTCTCAAATTCTCAGGTCTCAGGCTCTCAGATTTTCTGGTACTTACGTTGCTCATGTTCTCAGGGTCTCTAATATTTCAGGTATTCAGGCTTTTAAATTTCCAGGCGCCTTGTCAGGTTTTCCAAGATTTCAGGTTCTTCAAATTCTCGGGTTCCTCAGTTTCTCAAGTTCCTCAAGTTTTCAGGATTCTCAGATTTTTAGGTTCCTCATTTTCCCAAGCTCTTTTAGATCTGAGGTTTTTCAAATTTTCAGATACTTCAAGTTTTCAGGTTTTTCAATTTCTCAAATTCTCATTATCTTAGCTCCCTCATGTTCCCAGGCTCTCTAACATCTCAGGTTCCGCAGTTTCAAAAAATTCTCAAATGTTCAGATTCCTCAACTTCTCAGGTTCCTCAATTTCACAGATTTCTCAAATTCTCAGTTTCATAGCTCCCTCATGTTCCCAAGCTATCTAATATCTCAGGGTTTTCAAATTCTCATGTAGTTCAGGTGTTTCAGGTTCCTCAAGATTTCAGGTTCCTTAGTTTCTCAAATTTCTCAAATTATCAGGTTCCCAAGCTCTCAAATATCTCAAATTTTCGAAAATTTCAGGTTTTCAAATTCTCAGTTTCCTCTAGTTTTCAGGTTCCTTAGATTCTCAAATTTCTCAGATTTTCAGGCACTTACGTTGCCCATTTTCCCAAGGTCTCTAGTTTTTCAGGTTTTAAGGGTTTTAAATTTTCAGGTTCTTCAGTTTCTCAGACTCTCTAATATCTCAGATTTTCCAAGATTTCAGGTATTTCAGATCCCCAAATTCCTCAGTTTATCAGATCCTCAGGTTCCTCAAGTTTTCAGGATTCTCAGATTTTTAGGTTCCTCATTTCCCAAGCTCTCTTAGATCTCAGGTTTTTCAAATTTTGAGGTACGTCAAGATTTCAGGTTTTTCAATTTTTCAAATTCTCATTATGATTTAGATTTTAGATTTAGGTTTATTAACGGACTTGGCCATTGACAATAAATAGTTACAACACATAAACATAAAACAATTACAATTTTAACTCACGTTTACACTGCATTTTAAAAACGTTTTCTGGAACGCCTACAAAATCTACATGATAAAGATGATTTACCAAGCTCGATAATCTTGCAACATAAGAGTTCATGCCATAACATGTACGATAATATGGAACATCTAATAATCTAGGTTCTCTTATGTTGCAGGATGTAACAACAATAGAAAACAAAGCTAAAATAGAGCTACAATTTATAACACCAGATAAAATTTTATGCACAAAAGAGGCATCAAAAAATTGCCGCCTTACATACAATGGAGTTAAACCTAAGTACTGTAAGATATTTATATAATTATCTCTATGATAAAGAATATTAAAGTGATAACAAAAAAATTTTACAAATTTTTTCTGCACTGCCTCTAATCTGTCTATGTGCACCTTATGATATGGGGACCAAATTATCGTACAGTATTCTAACAGCGGACGTACAAACGAATTATATAGTAACAACACAACACGCAGACAAGAGAATTCTACACTGTGCCTTTTTATGAACCCAAGAACCTTGTTAGCTTTCGTTAGAATTATATCAACATGATACATAAAATTCAGCTGGTAATCTACATATACCCCTAAATCATTGAAATATAAAACTGATTCTATCTTCACCCCTTTAATAAAGTAAGATGGAGACTGATATTTAGCTTTCCTAGAAAATCTAATCGATTTACACTTCATAATATTAAGTTCTAATCCATTATCCGTACTCCATTTATCTAAATTAATAAGGTCATTTTGTAAACTTTGACAATCCGTAGGGTCTTCAATTACTCTATATAATTTTAAATCATCTGCATATAAAAAAAAATGATGATTCATGGAAAACAGATTTCACATCATTTATATACAAGGAAAACAGAACAGGTCCCAGATGAGAGCCCTGCGGTACGCCACTAATTGGAAAGATTTCACGAGAAAATTTATTATTTATTGCAACATATTGCGTGCGATCCATCAAATAAGAGTTAATCCAATTAAGCAAAGGGTTGCCAAAACCCATTTTGCCCAGTTTCAATATTAAGCGATCAATACAGACTTTATCAAATGCTTTAGACATGTCTGTATAAATGCAATCCACATCATGTCCAAGTGCAATATTTTTCATTAAGTAATTAGTAAGAACACATAAATTGGTGGTGGTTGAACGACCTTTAAGAAATCCGTGCTGTTCCTCAATAATGAAAGCTTTAACCTTGAATGAAATGTAATCAGCTACGATGGAATCAAATATCTTTGGTATGGCAGATAATATCGAAACTGGGCGATAATTAGCAATGTTTCGACGATCTCCATTCTTGAAAATGGGGCTTATACGAGATATTTTCCATACTTTTGAAATTTTCGATTGGATTAACGACTTATTAAATAGGATCGACAAGGGCAACTTAAGTTGATCAGAACATGATTTTAAAAATATCTGTGGAATACCATCAGGACCAGGTGAACAGTTATCATCAAGATGGATTAGCTTGTCTAGAATAACCTCATCTGGAATTGAAATATGACTCACATGAAATGTAGTATTTTGAGAATCAGAGGTTGGCAGAGAATTATCAGGTCCTTTAGATGCATAAACCATTTCAAAGTGGGAGGCAAAAAGGTTAGCTATGCCCTCCTCGTTATCACATAAAACATCATCTAATACCATTGTTCCAGGTAATCCACAATTACTAGATTTTGTTTTAACATATGACCAAAAGCGTCGAGAATCACTAACAATGTTATGCTCAATCTTTGCAATATATTCCCGTTTACACTGATTTAATGACTGCTTGCACCTAACTCTTAAATCACTAAATACATTATAATCTCTATCTAGTCTCGATTGCTTAAATTTTTTATGGGCTTCTTTCTTACATCTAATTAAATCTTTGGCATTATTATTGACCCAATAAGGAAAGTTACTACGTTTTCTACACCTGAACGACACGAAATTATCAATTATTATATATAGTGTGACATAAAATTTATCTACACAATCATCAATGTCAGTATTCTCAAATAGAGTTTCCCACTGTACAGTGCCCAGAAAATTATATTAATAAGATAATAAGGAGCATTTTTAAAATCACGATAGTACGTATCATTATCAGTAGATGTTATTGGCGCATTAATATCACAGATCATTAAATTCAGTGCAGGATGATTTTTATCCTCAGCAATTAAAGGGAATCCACTATCAACTAGTAAATTTACACTACTAAATACTAAATCTAATATCACATCATTATAATTTTCTAACTTATTGTATTGGAATAAACCTAAATACGCAAAGTTATCACAGATGGTTATTTCATTTTGGGACACCACATTGTATGGAATTAAAAAATCACAGTTGTCATCACACCTCCATTTAAGATTTGGCAAATTATAATCACCTATTAAAGATATCACAGCTGGAGGGTATTTAGTACGTAAAAATGTAATAGAATCCGTATGTTCAGAGTAGATAGCATTACTGGAGCAGGGTGGAATATATACAGTGCCAAGAATTATATTGCTAAATAGTAATACAAATAATTGTTCAACAGTGCTATCAATATTAATATTAACTAAGCAAGAGGGTATGTCTTTTCTTACAGCAATAAGGACACCCCCCCCACGTGACTTATTAGTGACACTGAAAGATCTATCCTTCCTATACACAATGTACCTATCATCAATAAATTCACTACTATTGATATTCTCCAGAAGCCAGGATTCAGTCAACACAATTACATGATAATTATCACACAATATCGCCAAGTAAAGATCTAACAATTTCGTCCGTAACCCTCTAACATTTTGGTAATATATCATTAAGTTATTTACTTGCTTATCGTTGATAAGGACCTGGTGCGAAACCCCAGCGTCGCAGAGCTCCCCGAAGAAATCCTGGGCACCGATGTTTCACCCTGTGCATCGCTGTTTGCTGATTGTGACTCCAAGGATGGGGACTTCAGCAATGGTGGTACCACTGGTGACTTACGACGTGCCGGAATAAATTCACGGATCAATGCACCTCTAGGCCACAAATTTGGATTAAGGAGGTCCGATTTCATGGTCTCTAAAACTGACAGTTTAAAGGAACTATATTCGTTTTTTGAAACCAATAGTTCACACGATATTCCCTCCATCTTCAACTCATTGTTGATATAATCCTGGACAGCCGACACACTTGTACCTGGTGCTAATCTTCCAAGATACAAACTATGTTTACGTGGAGCAACTGCTAATGACGTTTTTTCACTAGCTCCTACAAACGTTTTCGGTCTTCTGCGTCGACGAACAACTTCCGACCATTCAGTTTGCTTTCTAGCTACATCGACATTGTCATTGGGAACTGACACGCTGGTGTTTATGGTTTTTTCTGATGAAATTTTATCTCCCTTTTTTGCGAAGGGCTGACGTACCTCTTTTTCAACTGGTTCTGGAATCTTCGGTTTTCTAACGCTAGTTTTACTTGTCACCATGGGAAAATGGAAATTCTTATCCCGTAAGTCCTCCATAGGGCTTACTGTTGGAACAGTTTTGCTAAGAGTAGACACATTATTTGTACCATGTTGGGCAGTAAGTAGCCGAACTAGATCGATGTTCGACTCTCTCAAAGTTGACACTTCTCGTCTTAGTTCCGATATTTCCTTATGTAAGCTTGAAGTTTCTGCTGCCATAATACAAGTCACAATTTCCGCAAAACGTTGACTTTCCAAAAACGCTATAACAGTTGACACTTCTTCTACCTCATCACTACCTTCTACTAAGCTGACACCACAGCACCTCTTATATAATTTGGCACAGCCAGGGTGATATCCTGTGCCACACTCAATACAGTTGGGCCCATCCTTAGCCCGTTTCTTCCCACATTTACACTTACATTCACTAGCAGATTGCGACGACGTTTCATCGTCCGCCGCCATCTTTTGTTTTGAAATTATCTTAGCTCCCTCATGTTCCCAGGCTCTCTAACATCTCAGGTTCCGCAGTTTCAAAAAATTCTCAAATGTTCAGATTCCTCAACTTCTCAGGTTCCTCAATTTCACAGATTTCTCAAATTCTCAGGTACTTCAAGATTTCAGGTTCTTCAATTTCTCAAATTCTCAGGATCTTCGAGTTATCAGGTTTCTCAGTTTCGTGGTTTTCTTAAATTCTCAGGTTCTTTGATTCCCAATGTTTCCAGGCTCTCAAACCTCAAGGTTTCGGGTCTACCCATTCTCTCAAATTCTTAAGTTCTTCAAGTTTTCGGATACCTCAGTTTTGCAGATTTGTCAAATTCTCAGACTCCCACGTTCCTCATGTTCCGAGGCTCTCCTATTTCTCAAGTTTTCCAAGATTTAAGCTTCTTCAAATTCTCAGGTTTTCAGGTTCCTAAATTTTTCAGATTTCTCAAGTTCTCAGGATCTTAGCTCCCTGATGTTCCCAAGCTTTCTAATATCTCAGGTTTTCCAAGATTTCAGGTTTTTCGAATTCTCGGGATCCTCAGTTCCAAAGAATTCTCAAATTCTCAGGTTTATAGGTTCCTTAAGTTCCCAGCCTCGCTAATTTTTGAGGTTTGTCAGCTTTTTGGTTCCTCATTTTCCCAGGCTCTTTTATAGATCTCAAGTTTTTCAAATTCTCAGGTACTTCAAGATTTAAGGTTCTTCAAATTCTCGTATTCCTCAAGTTTTCAGGTTCCTAAATTTTCAAATTTTCTGAATTTCTCAGGTTGCTCAATTTTTCAGATTTTTCAAATTTCCAGGCTCCTAGGTTCTTCATGTTCCCAGGCTCTCTAACATCTAAGGTTCCTCAGTTTCTCAGAATTCTCAAATGTTCAGGTTTCTCAACTTTTCAGATTTCTCAATTTCACAGCTTTCTCAAATTCTCAGTATCTTAGCTCCCTCATGTTCCCAATAAGCCATCTAATATTTCAGGTTTTCAAAGATTTCAGGTTCTTCAAATTCTCAGGTTCCTCAAGATTTCAGATTTCTGAAATTCTCAGGTTTTTAGTTTCTTCAAGGAGAGTGAATAGGAGAAAAAAAGGTTGATTTAATTAACCATGGAACATAGATTTATTTTTATTTTATTTTATTTTTCTATCTATGTATCGATATTATATTCGACCTCGAAAGAGTGAATAAAGTTTTATTATTTATTATAGAGCACTCCAATTACAGATATTTATCATTTACATATTTGATAGCCTTTTTTCAGTTTATAAGTCAACAGATGTTAAATTATTAATTCGTTTTTGTCTTTTAGAAAATTCAAGGTAATAAGTTGCTTTTCATTTTCGATCATAGTTTCATGTTAGACATTCTAAACGGGACCAGGGATGAAGCCTTCTGAATACATTATTTCAGCTGCTGCCAACAAATATTTTTATTTCATCTAGACAAATTGAATTCGTCTGAATGACTATACAGTACTTTTTGTTAAAGAGAAAATATTTCAAATTAATAATTATTAATAATAATTAATAATTATTAATATTGAGTAAATTTTTCAAATGTATATTTTATCTACATTTGAATAAAATTTAAACAATATATTCAAAAGCTCTCACTAAAAATATTTATCCAAGATATTTTTTTGAAATATATTTAAAATATTTGTGGCTACTAGGGCTACTAGGGCTACTAGGGTTCTTTTAAAAAAAATTGTATACTTCCAAAATGTAGAATCTATGTTTTGTATTTTGTATTCTTTTAGTTTCGTTTATCATTTATTTAATTTGCATCAATAATGGCGTATATATTGCCCCAAAAAACCCTAATAACATCAATTCGATCCCGCCGCGACGTTCCTTTTTGCATTCTCGCAATTCCCGATCCGTGGCACGTTGTAAATTTCGTATCGGCATTTCGAAAAACGGCGTCCGCGTGGGATCCTCCTCTTCCCACACGATAATTCGTGGGCCATTTTTATCCGCCACCTCCTTATCCACCACCACGCACGCCGTAATTTATCTTCCGTAAAAATTACACCGATTCCTTTTGAATATTATCGGTCTGCGGTCTCCAAATCTTGTTACCCCCTTCGCGGGGCGTAAATCTCTCCCTATCTCGCATCGCGGCCCGTATATATCTCGCCGAACAATGGACCCACTTGGAAGTTTTTGATGGTTTGACGGAGGACAATAAAAGCGAGAGAAAAATTGGAGGTTTGTTTCGCCCACGCCCGCGCCGCGTTAGTGCTTTTGAATTCTTCTCATTGGCAACAAAATAAATAGTTAAAATATCATATTGTACAAATTATTTCAAAGCTCGTGACAGCACTGTTACACCACCGACTTCCGAACTTATAGGGTTTCCATTGTCGCTTTATCCCGAGGAGATTATTTATTTCAACAAATTTGTGTAGTCTCTTAACTTTTGCACTTGGAAGTGGATTTCTTGCCCGGAGGTAGTCGACGCGCCGAGATTTAGTTCTCGAGTACAACGTTTTGCTCCTGGTGCTTTTTTTCCTCTTCGTCGTCGCTCTTATTTATTTCAAGTTTTAATGTTGTGTTGGAGCTCCAAATCTGATTTTCTTTAAGAAAACATTAACTTTCAGAAAAGTGATAAAGTTTCGAGACGGACGGGGAAGCGGTAATGAGGACGACAGGCGCTCTGCTGCAGACGGAATTAATGAGATTGCATCTATGAAAGACGCTGACAAATAAACATAGTTAGTTAATTTATGAGCTGCGAGGCGGTGGACTAAATATTTATAATTTTACTTTTCTATAGCTCATTTTTTAATTCGTATACCAGAGAGACCTTTTGTGTCCCATACCAATAAACAATATAGCAGTTTCTCTTGTCTTAAGGCTTTAATTTTTATTCTGACAAAAAAAATTTGGAACCCCAGAATTTTGAACAACCTGGAATATTAGCGTGCTTGGGAACGTGAGGCAGCTAAGAACCTAAGAATTTAAGAAATATGAGGAAATGAGGAACCTGAAATCTTAAGAAACCTAAAAATTTTAAAAACCTGAAAAATTTAGGAACCTGAAAACTTGAGGAACTTAAGAATTTGAAGAAGCTGAAATCTTGGAAAACTTGAAAAATAAGAGAGCCTGGGAACATGAGGAACGTGGGAATCTGAGAATTTGAGAAAATGAGAGACCCGAAAACTTGAGGAACCTGAGATGTTTGAGAGCCTGGAAACACGGGAAACCACAATTTAAGAAATCTGAGAAAATGAAGAACAAAAATTTTTAAAAACCTGAAATCTTGGGAAACCTAAGAACTAAAAACCTGAGAACCAAAGAACCTGAGAATTTAAGGAATCTACGAAACTCAGAATCTAAGAAACTGAGGAACTTGAAATTTTGAGGAACCTAAGAATTAAAAAAACCTGAGATATTAGAGAGGCTGGGACCATAAGAAACATATGAACCTGAGAATTTGAGAATTATTGGAAACTGACGAACCTGAGAATTCGAAAAACCTGAAAATCTGAAATATTAGAGACCATAGGAACATGAGCAACGTAATTACCTGAAAATCTGAGAAATTTGAGAACCTAAGGAGTCTGAAAACTAGAGGAAACTGAAAATTAGTGTTGGAAACTCCGAGACATTTGAGAGCCTGGAAACCTGAGAATTTGAGAAATCTGAGAAACTGAGGAACCTGAAATTTTGAGGATCCTGAAAATTTGAAAAGCCTGAAAACTTGAAATATTAGAGAGCTTGAAGAAACTAAGAACCTGAGAATTTCAGAAATCTGAAATTTTGAGGAACCTGACAATTTGAGGAACCTAAGATCTAAGCGAGCCTGGGATAATTAGCAACCTAAAAATCTGAAAAACCTGAAAACTTGAGGAAAAAGGAACCTGAGGATCTGAAAAATATAAAATCTTGAAAAACCTGAGCAACCTGAAAATTTAAAAACCTGAAAACCTGAAATATTAGAGACCTTGGGAACATGAGCAACGTAAGTACCTGAAAATTTGAGAATTTTGAGAATCTAAGGAACCTGAAAACTACAGGAAACTGAGAATTTGAAAAAAATTTAATTTTTTAAAATCTGAGATATTTGAGAGCCTGTGAACCTGAGAATTTGAGAAATCTGAAATTTTGAGGAACCTGAAAATTTGCAAAGCCTGAAAACTTGAGATATTAGAGAGCTTGAGCAAATTAAGAAGCTGAGAATTTCAGAAATTTGAAATCTTGAGGAACCTGACAATTTGAAGAATCTGAGATCTAAGCAAGCCTGGGAAAATTAGGAACCTAAAAATCTGAAAAACCTGAAAACTTGAGGAAACAGGAACCTGAGGATCTGAAATACCTGAGCAACCTGAAAATTTAAAAACCTGAAAACCTGAAATATTAGAGACCTTGGGAACATGAGCAACGTAAGTACCTGAAAATCTGAGAATTTAAAGAATCTAAAGAACCTGAAAACTAGAGGAAACTGAGAATTAGTTTTTGAAACTCTGAGATATTTGAAGAGCTTGAAGAAACTAAGAACCTGAGAATTTGAAGAATCTGAAATCTTTGAAAACCTAAAATATTAGATGGCTTTGGAACATGAGGGAGCTAAGAAACTGAGAATTTGAGAAAGCTGTGAAATTCAGGAATCCGAAAAGTTGAGAAACCTGAACATTTGAGAATTCTTTGAAACTGAGGATCCTGAGAATTTGAAAAACCTGAAATCTTGGAAAACCTGAGATATTAAAAGGCTTGGGAACACGGGGGAGCTAAGAACCTGAGAATTTGAAAAATCTGAAAAATTTAAGAACCTGAAAACCTGAGAATTTGAAGAAGCTGAAATCTTGGAAAACTTGAGGAATAGGAGAGCCTCGGAACATGAGGAACGTGGGAGTTTGAGAATTGGACAAATCTGCAAAACTGAGGTATCCGAAAACTTGAAGAACTTAAGAATTTGACAGAATGGGTAGACCCGAAACCTTGAGGTTTGAGAGCCTGGAAACATTGGGAATCAAAGAACCTGATAATTTAAGAAAACCACGAAACTGAGAAACCTGATAACTCGAAGATCCTGAGAATTTGAGAAATTGAAGAACCTGAAACCTTGAAGTACCTGAAAATTTGAAAAACCTGAGATCTAAGAGAGCTTGGGAAAATGAGGAACCTAAAAATCTGAGAATCCTGAAAACTTGAGGAACCTGAGGATCTGATAAACTTAGGAATCGGGGGATCTGAAATACCTGAAATCTTGGAAAATCTGAGATATTAGAGAGTCTGAGAAACTGAAGAACCTGGAAATTTAAAACCCTTAAAACCTGAAAAATTAGAGACCCTGGGAAAGTGGGCAACGTAAGTACCTGAAAATCTGAGAAATTTGAGAATCTAAGGAACCTGAAAACTAGAGGAAACTGAGAATTTGAAAAACCTGAAATTTTCGAAAATTCGAGATATTTGAGAGCTTGGGAACCTGAGAATTTGAGAAATCTAAGAAACTAAGGAACCTGAAATCTTGAGGAACCTGAAACACCTGAACTACCTGAGAATTTGAAAACCCTGAGATATTAGATAGCTTGGGAACATTAGGGAGCTATGAAACTGAGAATTTGAGAAATCTGTGAAATTGAGGAACCTGAGAAGTTGAGGAACCTGAACATTTGAGAATTTTTTGAAACTACGGAACCTGAGATGTTACAGAGCCTGGGAACATGAGGGAGCTAAGGTCCTGAAAATTTGAGAAATTGAAGAACCTGAAATCTTGAATTACCTGAGAATTTGATAAACCTGAGATCTAAGAGCCTGGGAAAATGAGGAACCTAAAAAGCTGAGAAACCTGAAAATTGTTGGTGTTCTTTCTTGCGTTTCTTTTTTGCAAAACTGTTCTTCCAGTCGTATTTTCCGTTTAACTTCTTTTCCCATTTTACCCAATCTTTTTCTTGCAGCCATGTTTCTGTTAGACGTATTTTCTATTATGGAGTGCGGTACGGTGCTGCATACATTCGATATTATTATTCGTTTTGCTGATCTATCAGGTCGTCTACTATTTTTTGGTTCGATAGGTAGATGCATATTCTGTTATTGGCAATTCTTGATGCTGAGATTATGTTTTTGGGTCCTGTTAAGCTTCCGACTGCTATTACATAGTCGCAAAGGAGAAGCTGATCTTGTAAGATATCGATTAATATGGCTTGGTATCTTTTAGGGAATTTTAACGTAGGAATTTTGTGTTAGTGAAGCACAGCCCTATTTTTTTTTTAATTGTGCACGAAATTGACTTCAGTTACATCATTAGATTAAAAAAAAGTTAACAATCGTCAGATGTTGAATCTAACATCAATATCAGTTTGATTTTGTGGTATTTCTAAAATAATTTCTTCTGTTTTTCTTGTCCATTAATATCGGAGGTAGTTATGACTTGCTGCGTTTTTTAGGAAACAGCCTGTATAATTTGTTTTTTTTTTATTGTAATTATTCATTTTGCTCCTAATAAAACAATACGCTATTAAACGTAGGCAGAAGGGTTGTTATGGTGGATGCGCCGGGCTAACGCACATTAAGCGCCGCCCGACCTTTTCCGTCTTTTTGCCGGCAGAAAAACTCCGCATAATTCATTTATAAACAGTCTGGCCTCTTCGCACGCAAAAACTCGCAGGTACACAACGCAACCGGGAGAAATAATAGAGGTCTGCGCAATTATTTTCACAGCAAATATTTTTTCAGCTCGTCGTCGAAGTCATAACTCTAGTCGCTGGTGTTATTACGGAAACGTCGGCGTTAACAACAATAACAACCCCGGAACTACTAATGGAAATGCAAATTTTTCGATTCGTGCGGTGTTTAGCCGAAGTTTATTTATCACTTAGAACGTAAGTCTGGAGCAGGTGGCGTGCGAGTCTCCGATTCACAGTCTATCGTTCAAGAAAGTCCCGTCCTGCCCGTCCAATAAAAACACCGAAAGCTCTCTCGCTCGACTTGCGATTTTAATCTAAATTTAATCCTATTAGGACACTGTAAATTAAATTTTAGTTTCCAATTACATATTCATATTGTGCACGCTTTGGCGTGACTCGCTTTGTTTACAAGTGTGTTTTGCGTTGATTGTTCCGAGTTTTAAAGTCGCAATTGACGGCTGAATTCAATTTGGAGTTTTGGCGAGCTTCGATTTTTATCCTTCGAACGGTCGCAGTGTCGTCAATTAATGATGCGGAAATTTTGAAAATCCAGATGAAATTCAGCGGAATCCCGTAAAATGTTTCAGGACTAATGAAATCTTATAAAATCCCTCAGGGAATGTGGTGCCAAATCCGTTTATTACACCCTTGGAACGTTTCAGTGCTTTCAATGAATTGTAACCATAATCCCGTCCTCAATTTGTTTTAAACTCAAGTAGGCTCGATACAGTGGAGCTTCCGTAAATCGGACATGAGTGTCCGTCAGAAAAAGTATAACTCTTACTAAAATTACATACAAATACAACTGTTTCAATAAGAGCTCCCGAGTTCATAATGTTCTCACTTCTGAATTAAAATTCCCACGTCATCGCGCATGTCGTCCCACTATTGACCAAACAACCGCTAAAATCCCCGATGGCCGCCACTCAAAAAAACCATCCTCTGGACCTCGTTAAGTTAAATGACGTCTTGTAGCTTTTTTATCCTCGAACTTCTTTCCCGTTTTACCTCGGTGAAATTTCAGGCGAGCGCAGGTCTTCCTGGAGGAAAAGGCACGTCGCGAGTGGAAACGTAAATGGGGATTCTTGTTGGATTTCGATAAGGTATGAATGTCGTTTGCTTAATTCTTCAAGTTTGCCGCCCGCTCTTTCTTTTTAGATCGTTCTCGAGGAAGCGGCAAAGAAAGGTGTTTCGGAGGAGCAATATAGGAGGTGGACTGTGAAGCGCAAGAGCAAGAGCAAGATGCTGGAGCATGTTTGGGATCTGAAAGAGAATGATAAGTTACCGAAAACCTCAGCTGGTGAGTATTGCACGTATTGTTAAATAGACAAAACAAAGCAAAGATATTAAAAAGAAAAAAAGACAAAGTAAATATGATAAAGGAAACAAAAGAAACAACAGGAACGACAGAGACGAAACGAAACAAAAACAGAGACGACTAAATGGACTAAATAGACAAAAAGGATAAATGGATAATCATCAATAGGAAATAGGAAAAAAAATAAAAAAACTAAAGGGACCAAAAATATCAAAGAAGTGTGTAACTCCGTTAGCATTTTTTATTCTTTTTTTTTCATTACAAAATGCATTAAAACGCTAAAGTTCCAATTAATAAAAATTTAAAAAAATTAACAGAGCCGTCTAATGTTATCAAAATTTAAGAAAAAAAACAGAGATACCAATACAATGTTGACAAGACCTGAATTGGTACAAAATAATTGTGTCTAAACTGTTTTTCTAATCAAATAATAAATATACGTCTAAATAATATTATCTGGTTGCAACAGGATGGTGCCTCGCCACACTACGTCCGGTGCGGCGTTATTTGGACGAAGTGTTCCCAAGAAGATGGCTACGAAGTCCACTAGAATGGCAGTCTAGGTCCCCAGATCTTGGGGGCACTTAAAAAGCAAGGTGTATCAAAACCGAACCAACAATTTTGGATGATCGTAAAGCAAGAATTCGACATGAGTGCAGTTTAATAACTCTCCAAACCATTCCAGACGTATTGGCTGCTTTTTATGATTTTCTTTAAATATGATATCTTTAATGTATTAGTACTAGTACCTACTTTGAAATTTAGGGTTGTTTTCTTATTTTTTGTCAATGATTGCTTTTGTCAACTTTGTTTTGTTTGAATTTGTTGATTAGAAAGCTCTGTTAATTTTTGAAATTGAAAAGAGGTACAATATAAAATATCCCCCCCGGTTATATTATTGAAGGCTACACATATTCTTGTCGGACGCGAATTAGGCTTACCCCGTGCAAAAAATGAAAAAAGTTTCACTTCAAAAAGTCCAATAAACAAAGAGACTAAAAGCAGTAAACAGACAAAAGGGATAGAATACACAAAAAGAGCAAAGACAAAAACAAAAGCCAAAACGAATCAAAGGGACAAAAGACACTGAAGAAAGTAAAGCGACAACAATGCAAAAGAAACAAATCATCAAAGGAGTCAATGAAACAAAAACGACAAAAAGACAAACCGATATTGCCGGAAGTGCCATTTTTGAAACATTTCTGATTCCAAACTAGAAGAATGTTCTTAAATCCAAGTGGAGTAAATTTATATTAAAAAATTTAAATACATCTAAGTCGAACTCCGCAAACTTTAATAACTGTAAAATTACTAATGGAACATGTTTCGGCAGAACACTTCTGCCATCATCAGCCCTTAAAGAATATAAAAAATTATAATTTTTTATATTCTTTAAGGGCTGATGATGGCAGAAGTGTTCTGCCGAAACATGTTCCATTTATAATTTTACGCTGATTAAAGTTTGTGGAGTTCGAATTAGATATATTTAATTTTTTTAATTTCTGATTCCATCCAAGTTGACTTGGTTATCATTCGAGGTTTGTGCTTGATCAAGTACATAATAGTAAGTCCTTGGTACGAATAAACAAGCAAGCTTTATTGGGACAGGTCCTAAAATATAAAGCGATAACGGACTACGTTTATGACCTGACGCCACCATTACACATGGTCGGAACAAACGGTAAAATTGGAATGCTCTGGCTGAGAATTCCATATAAGACCAGTAAAATAATCATTTGCAAATTACATCGATGAGTAAGAGAAGAGGCTCTTCTGAAGAGGTTACCTGTATTTCCGGCGACTCAAACACGTGACACGTGGTTTTGAAATCGGCTGCAACCCGTCACCGTCTCGTAAAGTGAATTATTAACTATTCCACTTTTAAATTGAACACACAACTTTAAACAACAGCAAAACTCGTAGTGCGAAAAGAATCAGATTTGGCAATTTTTAAGAAAATGGTAACTGCTTGCTGCGAAGAATTGACGGTTAAGACAGTAAGGGCCTTTCCATATCTCCGCTGCCAAAAAAGCATTTTGACAAAAACACAAACAATGTTCAGTGTGTCCACCTCCCTCAGCGATAACACATTGAGCCCTGTTTAACAAGAAGACACGCCTCCCCCGACTTGAAAAACTCTGTTTCGCAGTTCTTCCACAGTGTCAGTGTTAATGGGGTAGCGATCCAATGATTTGGAAACCTTTGATTTAAAAATTCGCGAACATCGATTTGGAAGTGGGGCGGCGCCCCATCGTGCATTAACCACATATTGCGGCGTATATCTTCCAATTTGTCATGGAGAAATGTCAAATAAGTTTCACCTGTTAAACGGTCGGGGAACACAATCTGACCGATTAAAAAATTACCTATCAATTTGAATTGAATTGAAAATGACTATCACTATATGCATGCCTATTTGGACCGGCCCAAATGTGACTATTTCTGTAATTAAAAATACGAAAGCGAGTGAAACATGAAGAGAATTGTGGAGGGAAAATCTGGATGTTGTATTGCTCGATCAAGTAGCCACTGGCAAAATTGCAAGCATTTAAATCATAATCATATCAAATAACTCGGATGCCGTAAACGAATACTGAAATGCTATTATTAATTGTTTAACAATGAGAACCGGGCTCATTCAATGCAAACAATGGCCTGGCATTTTCGTTATCTTTTCAGCTCTTTTTGCGGTTTTTGTTGTGAACTTTTTGGATCTTTGGGAAAGCTTGGAGGAAAAAGAAAACGATTGACACTCAAACTCTTTCGGGTATTAAATTAATTTCCCATTATCCATGAAACCATTACAGATAATCCTCTGCTTCAAAAACACTTTTTATTTGTTTATCAGTGGCTGAAATTTCATCGATGATACCTTGTATAAAAAAAAACAAGGAAGATCAAAAAATCCAAAATGACCAAAGGCGCAAGAGATAAGACAGATAGAAGACACCAAAACTAAAGAAACAAAATAGATAAATAAATCTTTATTTGCCCTACGGGCTTTCTGATTCCTATACATATACAAGTAAACTTAACAATCATAATAATAAAAAAAACTAAATAAAATTCTCTATTTCTTCTCCCCTCCCCTTCTCCCTCGTCTTCCATACCTCACTGCACTCGTTCCACATATGCTTAATCGTCTCTCTTTCCTCATAGCACATTCTACACATTCTTCCTCCATCTTCTGCCCAATACCTATTTTCCCTCTCTTCATTTCCGCACCTAAACCTCGCCATCATCTTTCTTTCTTTCTCGCTCTCCCTCCGCAAATACTTCGGTACCTCCTCGATCATGCATCTTCCGTACTTGCCGTTGTATCTGGATTCTCTAATTCTTTCTCTCCTCTTTCTCTCAGTCTCCCTATTTCTTTGCTTGCATACCCATTCCTCCTGTAGTAATTCTCCCTATCATACTCCTCTGAATTCTTCTTTTTTTTCTCTCCAGCACTCCTTTAGTATTCTACATTTTTTCCTCCCTTCCATCCTGTCTTCGAACTTGACCGCTCTTTTCCCGCTTTCACTCTCAACCTATTCCTCTTGCATTCTTCTCTCACTATGTACCCTGGCGTTTCCCTCTCCACCCCTAGCACCCACCTCAGATATTTCTCTTGCACCCTCTCTATCTCCTCTTGTTCTTTCCATCCCCAGATCTCTGCCCCGTACAACAACACGCTTTCAATAAGACTTTCAAACATCATCATTCTCCTCTTAAAATCGCCTCCCCACCTTCTCTCTCCTATTCCCCATACACATCCTATCACCTTGTTCGCTTTTCTTGCCAGTTCTCTAATATGTGCCTTATCTGTGGCTCTTTCATTGAACACATACCCCAAGTATTTGAATTCTTTTACTTGTTCTATTACTTCTCCCTCCCACCTCCAATCACTCTCTTCGTTCTTCCTCTTTCTCTTATTGAACACCAGCATTTTTGTTTTCTCTACATTCACTTCTAGTCTTTTCTTCTTCACATATTTTCCTAAACTTTTTATCATTTCCTTCATTTCTCTTTCACTCTTTGCCACCATTACCACATCATCCGCAAACGCCAGGCTTCACACTTTTTTTCTACCTACCACACACCCCCCCGCTTGTGCTTTCTCTAACATTCCGTCCATATCTGCCACGTACAACGTGAACAACAAGGGGCTGATCGGGCAACCTTGTCTCACTACATTTGTTGTCACAAACCATTCACTTTCCCTCTCCCCTACCTTCACTTTACTTTTTGTCTTCTCATATATCTCCTCCACCTTTCTTACCAGCCATTCATTTACCCCTTTCTCCCTCAGGCACTCAAACATCCTCTCTCTGTCCACCTTGTCAAAAGCCGCCTTAAAGTCTACGAATAATGCATACACCCTCCCCCCTTTCTTCTTTAACTCACTCTTCGTCAAATGGTCCAGGATGTATACATTATCCATAGTTCCCCTCCCCTCTCTAAATCCTGCTTGGCTGTCTGGTAATGCTCCCTTTTCCTCTATCTCTCTGCTCATCTTTTCATTCAGAATTGATGCATACAACTTGTACCCTGTGTTTAGGAAAGTTATCCCTCGGTAATTTTCTTCTTTATTTTTCTCCCCTTTTTTGTAAATGGGGTAAATTACCCCCTCTCTCCACCCTACCGGGAATCCTTCTCTTCTCCACACCCCATTCATTACCTCCACCAGCCTCTCTAGCACTCTTCTCGTCCCATACATCCACAGCTCATTCTGTATTCTATCCCTCCCTGGTGCATTCCCTTTCCTCAGTTTCTTCACATGCCTCTCCACCTCTTCCATTGTAATTTCTTCTCCTTCAGGTTCTACTCGGTTTCTCTTCGTCTCTATTTCCGTTTTCTTTTTTTCCTTTTCTCCCTCCAGCAGCCTCATGAAGAACTCCTCCCACTCATTCATCGTTATCTCCTCGCTCCCATTTTCTGTTTTCTTTCTCTCTCTATTAATATAGTTCCATACCACCTTCTCTGTTCTTATTGCTTTTATCTCTTCCTCCTCTCTCTCCTTCTTCTGCCTCTTCTTCTCCCTGCATGTCTCTCTGTATCTTCTCTTCTGCTTCTAAAAAGCCACTTCTGTTCCCTTTAGTCTTTCTCCACTTTCTTAGTTCTTTTATTGCTTCCTTTTTACGTTGCTCACATTCTATGTCCCACCATTTATTCTTTCTTTTTGTTCCTCCACCTCTTACTGGTATTTCTCTTTTTGTCGCTGCTTTTTCCAATATTTCTACCAATTCTTTCTCCATTTTCCCTACTTATTGTTCTTTAAATCTTGCTTTTTCCAGTCTTCTCTTATACTCTTCCACCCCTTGCTCGTCCCATACTTTAATTATCACCTTCCGCATTTCCTCTATTTTTTCTTCTCCTCCTCTCTTCTCTCTCCCCCTTCCTATACTTATCTCCATAGGCAGATGGTCTGACTCTACTCTTTCCCCTATTCTGAATTCTTCGACTTCTTCCCATGCTTCTTCGTTTACTATTCCGTAGTCTATCACCGTCTCTCCTCTACCGCCTATGTAGGTCCATTCTCCTTCTTCGTCCCCTTGTTTATTATTTTAGTTTATTAAAGAGACAAAATACTATATAAAATGAAGAGGGAGGGAATGGAAAATAAAAGTGAAATTGTTCAGGGATGTCGGAACAAATGCGTGTACGTAAGTGCACTCATCAAACGATCCAATGCGCTCCAACCGAGCGTGTTGTGTCAATTTCACGAAACGCTACTTAATAGGAGACTCCGGAACGGCGGAACTTGGGAGCTGGGGGGAAAAGAGGAAACTTATGGAAAATGAAAGAAAACTAAGAGAAGAAAGAGGAAAGAGGGTATACATAGAAGATGATAGAAGGAACAAGGCAAAAAAAAACAAAGAGAATGAGTTTTTTGAGTATTTGGGAGAATTTGACGTAGTGGGAATGGTAGAAACGTGGGTGGAAAAAAAGAAGTGGGAGAAATTGGAAAAAAGAAGACCGAAAGAATTTAAGTGGAAGTGTCAATATGCAGAGAGGGAAAGCAAGAAAGGGAGAGCTAAAGAGGTGGGATAATAATGGGTTTGAAAGAAGAAAGAGGGATTATGGAAAGAACGTTGAAAAGTAAAGAGAGAAAAGGGAGAATTGTAACAGTGTACAGCAGAGATATGAAGGAAACGAAGAGAATAATAGAAGAGCGAATAAAAGAGCAAGAAGAAGGAACTTTGGTGATTAGGGGGGATTTCAATGCAAGAATTAGGAGAAAACGAAGACGGATAGAAGAGGAACAAGCAAGCAAGAAAGAAGAGTACTGATTAACTTAGTAGAAGAAAGAGGGTGGGAACTGCACAGGAGATGAGAAAGGGGAGTACACGTATATTGGACCAAGAGGCGAGACAGTTATTGATTATGTTATGGTGAATGAAGAAGCATGGGATGAAATAGAGAAATACATTGGAGTCGGACCATACGCCTTTGGAAGTGAAGACAAAAGGAAGAGAAAAAGATAGAGAAAGTGAGAATGAGGTTAGAAGGAAAACTGTGAAGAATATTTGGACGAAAGAAAATTATAGAGCAAGACTTAGGGAGGCAAAATACGAAAAGGTGAGGGAACTGAGCGATAACGTAAGAAAAGCAACAGAAAAAAAATGAAGTAGAGGTAACAGAGAAGATGGGGCTGTGGGAGAACGAGTTATTATAATATATTTGATTTGATTGAGTTATGGGAAATGAATTAATCGGATATTTTATAAACCCGTAAAGGTAAGTAAGTATCCATACTACTACTACTTAACAGAAGACTAGAGACAGTAATTGAATCTGAGCTAGTCGAAGAAACGTCGCTCGAGCACACTATCACCTTACACATCCGTAAAGTGTCAATTCCCGCACAGGCAGGTAAACCGAGCCGCCTCTATGATCGAGCAAAGCTCATAACTCCGACATCCCTAAGCGATTTTAGATAAATTGTTCTCCCCGCCTCGGACCATCCATAAGCGCGCGTTATCCCTCGGAAATTAATCCTCCATGCAGCATCTCTCCCGTCGTGATTTTAAGTGCATAATGTGCTTCAGCAGCGCGACGCTGATGACTTGTACCATAGGTTAAACAGTAGAAGATGGCCAGACAATGTAGTTTAAAAATATGTTAGTTTTGGAAATGGAATTCAGCTGGCAGCACAATCGAATTTAATGTTTCAAATAAAAAAGTACACAAAATGTGCATTATTAAATGAAACATTATAGAAAAGAAAGAGATAAAGAAGAATGTTGCGTAGACAAAACTAATTGTTTTGAGATAAACAGCGGGTATTAAACTCTAAGACGTACGTTGCACTTTCTGCGGATGCAATCAAAAGAGACAGCTATATGCCGGCATTGCCTGGCGGTCTACTTTGAAGTAGGTGATGACGGTCGGCGGAACAGGACCGGCTTCAGTTTGATTTCAGTGTGCAAATATAAGATATGGCACCAAAAGCGGGTAATAAATGGGTTTTTGCAAATTACAATTGGGCAAAAGAAAGTTTTATTGTTAGTTTTCATCAACTCATTCCAACAACCTATCAAGAATAATAACTGGTTGCAAATCGCGAATGGACACTTGTAAACTACGCCGCCTTTAGCATAAGTAAGTATACAGGCCGATCTATTATTATTTTATTAAAACGTCCGCGGACCTGTGTTCTTCTCCCGGATCAGGAGAAGAACTATCAACATGACACGGTTCTCATCCGCAAGAAGAATTTCTCCATCTAACACCGGCCGTAATTTTGTCAATATTAGATCAGTGTTAATAGTCAAAGCAAATTAGACTTCTTAGAAGAAATAATTTATAAAGTTTTGAAATTTTGGTTATGAACTCCCAGCATGGACCCAAATAAAGATCCGAAGGGTTCCCATCCCCTCGGGGCGAGCTTCATCCCCTTTTGTCCTAAAGACCGCTCCTGAGTGTGACCAAGAAGCTTATCTCCGTTTTTACCGACTACAAAAAAGGAGGAGGTTCTATGTTCGGCTGTATGTATGTATTTTTTTTCCTTTTATGTATGCACACCGATATCTCCGTTAATTGTGGTCCAATTTTGAAAATTCTTCTTTTATTTGAAAGGGTATACTCCAGAGGTGGTTCCATTGTCACCAAGTCCGGATTTGATCAAGGGTTCCCATGGAAATAGCGGGAAATTTTTAGTTCCGTATTTTGATCCTTGTTCTGTTTTCCTCTGTTATTTCTTTCTTTCTTTCTTTCTTTCTCGTTTATTATTCCCTAATCTAGTACCGTTTCTCCTTTGCCGTCTATGTCCTTCTTCCTCCCATTGTTTCTTCAGCTCTGCTTTGATTTTCTTTGGCCATCCCCTTTCTCGTGGCTCCTCTTTCTCCGATTCCCCCCGTTATTACTCCCCCCTTTTGCTTCTCCTCTAGACCCCTAACATTCCCGTTTAAAATTATTTTGGTAGCAGTTTTTCTGTTCTTTCCCAGTTTTGTTCATCTATCCATGTTCAGTTAAAACCCGTATCTCCAATTACCTCACATAGCTTCAGAAATTTTCTTTTTTTCTTAGTCCCGCCACATTATAAAATAGTGCCCTCGCCCTTGCTTTTTCCTATGCCTTTTTATTTTTTGCCGCCCCTACGAAAAAGGAGGAGGTTCTATGTTCGGCTGTATGTATATGTTTTTTTTTCCTTTTATGTATGTTCACCGATATCTCCGTTAATTGTGGACCGATTTTGAAAATTCTTCTTTTATTTGAAAGGGTATACTCCAGAGGTGGTCCCATTGTCACCAAGTCCGGATCTGATAAAGGGCTCCCATGGAAATCAAAGAAAATTGTCAAATTTTTCCTTTTATGTATGTTCACCGATTTCTTCGTCAATTGTGGATCGATTTTGAAAATTCTTCTTTTATTTGAAAGGGTATGCTCCGGAGATAGTCCCATTGACAGCAAGTCCGGATCTGATGAGGGGATCCCATGGAAATCGAGGGAAATTCTCAAACTTTCCCTTTTATGTATGTTCACCGATTTCTTCGTCAATTGTGGATCGATTTTGAAAATTCTTCTTTTATTTGAAAGGGTGTACTCCGGAGGTAGTCCCATTGTCAGCAAGTCTGGACCTGATGAGGTGATCGCATGGGAATCGGGCGAAAACCTCACATTTTATAATTATTATCAACTCTCTCAAATGTAGTCGTTTAATAATAATTATGCAGGTCTTTGCGTCTGGAAGTCATCATTGCCTTAGATTTTTCAGGTGGTAATATTAATTCATCATTGTTTCAGTATTTCTGGTTTTAATTTTTTATAGTTTGCGTCTTTCTTCTTCATTTTCAACCAGCCGTCGTTTCCACATTCGAGCAGCGTCCTTACTAGGCTACCCATCACTTAAAATTGTAAAATAATTAGCTTTAAAAAAAAGAAACCGACTTCAAGAAGCGAGAAATAAGTCAGCACATGTATTATTACATGTGCTACCTACTGATCTGGTTGAAGTCGGTGCCAAGCCAAAAAAATAGGTAGTAGATAGATAGGCTGTCCGCTCCCGCCACATCGCAAGTCTCACCTCCCGCGCGCCGGAATGCATGAGTGTGGGTGGGAGGCTCGCGCTGAGCAAAACATCCCAAGCGGGCAGACACGTGCGGGGCAGACGTCGTTGACGGCCTGATATTGAATTTTTGATGCGCTATAACGCTGATGATATATTTGTATAATGACAAAAGGTTACAAATTCGTTAACCTCTTTGGCTTGGCACCGATTTCAAACAGATCAGTAGGTAGCACATGTAATAATACATGTACTGACTTATTTCTCGCTTTTTGAAGTAGGCTTCTTTTTTTAAAAAAAGCTAATTATTCTCCTAAATGGTAACTCCGACGAGAAAATGTTCTTAATTAAATTCTGCATAAAATTGGTCTCATGGAGTATCATGAAGTAGCATATCTCCCACCCAATGCTCATAAATGACGTTGGAAAATGAGTATCGTTTCCAGCGCACTATAACCCCCGATTATCTCGAAAACCATTAGTGGGAGCAAAAAATGTATAGAAACAAAATTGTTGAGAAGTTTTTTCTGTACAAGGTCCATATTGAATAAAACATTTGCAATAAATTGTTATTTGTCAAAAAACGGGGGTGGACCAATTTTTGCCTTCGCGCTGAAAATTCTACTCATTTTGCAACGTCATTTATGAGCGTTGTGTGGAAGGGAGGCAAAAACTTCATGAGACCAATTTTATGCAGAATTGAATGGAGAACAAGCCCGATAACATTTTCTCGTCAAAGTTAACGTTTACGAAAAAAATGCAGAAAAGCTTCATGAGGTCACACGCGGGGACGGTTTTTTGGGCAAAAGGGGAAGAAGCTCCCCCCGGGCGGTGGGAACTCTTCGGATCTTTATTTGGGTCCCTCTTGGGTGTTCATAATCAAAATTTTAAAACTTCATGAATTATTTTCTTCTATTCGTCGTTTTTTCGTATAATTTGCTTGGATTATAATGCTCTTCAAAATCTCCAAATCAGGCACGATTTTGAATATTTGATGACGCGTCGGCTCTGTCAGGATTGGCTGGATTTTTTTTCTGTTATTAGGAGCACGGGAGGTTTTTAACACAATCCATCTGCTTCTAAGTTTCGTCGTAAGTTTTCGTCATGTTTTAGTTTCAAAATTAGACATCACGTCGCAAACTATACACCTGGGTTTATTGTACACCATTGTCTCAAAAAATTTAAATGTCGGACATGTGAAGAAAACTCTTGCTCACAAAAAAAAAACTAAACTCAGGCCAAAATCACTCTCTTATAAAGCAGCGTCTATGCACTTATCTGCGAATTCCGTCGCCACAAATTTATGAAGTTTTAAAAATATGCTTCCAGTAAAGTTAAAAGTACACTATTATAAACAAAACAAGTCTTGGCATTAATATAAGGAACTACATTTCCACAAAAATATTAAGACGTGTATTTAAATCCCAGCCCGATGTTTTCACCTTATTGTGTTGTAAGCAAAGCCACATAAAATATCTAATTCGATATGCGGTGGAAGTTATTTAAATTTTGAAGATGAAAGAAATTCAAACTTAAATTCTTGCCAAAAACAAAAGGTCTTATTATTTTCCCATTGGAGAAAAAATGCCGACGATAAGCGTCTTTACTGCCAATATAGTTTTTTTGTACCAGTATATCTGACAAAGGAAACGGGCGATGCCCAGAACTCTACACACTGGCCGCGGCAAAATCGGTCAATCCATCCCTGGATACCGCACGTCCTCCACGGGACGATACTCTCATTTCAAAAGAATTTATTTAGAAATCTGTTGACTGCGCCCTCTGTCCCTCATTTCTGCTAACTAATTTCATTGGCTACGTACTTCCATTTAGCCTGGCAATCTTTTTAACTCCTTCATCTATGCTTGTACTTAACTAAATTTCCGTGCAACAATGCGAATTCCCGTATCGCTCCACACTTTAAATGGAAAACGGGCGATGAAAAATACGTTCCTGGTTTTGGTCGTGTTTTCGGATAGAAGCCGAGACGCGATTCTTGCGAAATTGAGGAAATGGAGTTTGATGAGGTTGGAGAGTGAACTGCACAATGGGCGGAATTAATTAACTGTTTTTTTGGCGGCAGAGGCTAATGCGGGAAAATGAATAGAATATGGCAAGTGGTAGTAGTTCTCCCCTTCGAGGATGGCACTCAATTTCTGACCCCGTCGTAAATCACCAACTTGGACGGGGAGCTGTTGTTGCCGAAGGATTCTTCTGGGGTGTTCGGAGGCTCGTTATTTAGAAGAGAGCGACGAGTACACGCTTTTTTTCTTGTATATCATTACATAAATCGTTCTCGAGTCACATTCCCCGCCACGAGCCTCCAATAAATCCTCTTCCACTCGACGTTCCTCTCTATTTACGATTTACTTTTTGCGCTTAATTTCCCCGTTTAATGTTATTATAAGAGAGTGTGAAAGGTGCTGTCTGGAACAGCCAGATTTATTAGCACCGTCGAGTGAACCGCGCGAATTATGTCTACAGACGAAATTTAAGAGCAAATATAAAAAGTTATGCGATATTTTTGATATGACAAGTACATTTCGTGATTTCAATCATGCCCTACCGTTGTGGGCTCAACCGTTGTTAATGGAAATTAGCGTCTGGCAGAAACTGATTTTCTTGTTGCAGGAATGGTGGGATGGCGTCACGGACCCGACTACAATTTGGAGCGATTGGGGCCTCTGTACGTCAGTCCTTTGCACACTCTGCCTGCGGAGGAGCACGTTTCCTCAATTACGTACATGTTGCGCTGACTTCATTGGCTTCAGTAGACGACGGAACAAATTGATCGGATGTCATTTGAGAAAATTAGGTGCGTCTCATTGACGGGTTGTCTCTGCTTAGTGTAGAAGATCACGTATTTTGTTCTAAATATACCGCTGCAGCCCAAAAGAAATCCAACTTTTTTTCGCCGTAATCAAACAAGTTTTTCTCATCTTTACAAGTAATCATAGCGAATTAAGAGCCTCGGTCGAGCACAAACGAGCAAGAATTTCTCATCAGCATATTTAGCAACTCCGAAACGAGTTTAGACAACAACAAAAAACGAGCCAACTTAATTAACGTTTAGACTATCAAATTAGAGCGTCGACTCTCATATTACCAATAATCCTTCCATTATCCTTTATTATCAGCTCCTACATGTTAACGATGAGGGATTGGAGCCATTATGTTGGAGCTCGCATCGGTTTGGGTAGCATTCACGTCGTCTAATAAACTGTACAGATAAGGATTTTGGATGCAATTAAGCCTCGAAGCTGTAAAGGGAAAAGGGCTCCTTTTGTTTAGGCTCGCCGCGTTCCCGAGGGCGACCATCGAATTTGTTTCATCGAAAAGCTCTCGAATCATGTAAATTAATTTTATTTTCATTATACGGAACCAACAGAAATTTAGTTTGAAGACGGACCAACAACAACGCCCCTCGCAGAAAGCACTTACCATTTTCTCAAAATTTGTTAAATCTGATTTTATTCGCACCATCTAGATTTTCAGATTGTTTAGAGTACCGTGTGTTTAATTTAAATGTGCCGTCGGTTGCGGCGGATTCCAAAACCATGTGTCAAAATACAAAAATTCAGGTAACCCCTTTATATTAAAATTAGACGCCAAAAATTTTCAGTAAAAAATGAACTTGGGCACCAAAAATTGCCGACTAAATAAATGAAATGTGACTAAAAATTGTCAGCAAAAAATGAAACTAGTCACCAAAAATTGTCAGCAAAAATTAAGTTAGTCACCAAAAATTGTCCGCAAAAAATTAAATTTGACAGCAAAGATTGTCAGCAAAAAAAATTAAAATAGTCACCAAAAATTGTCAGCAAAAACTGAACCCTAAAATGACAATGTCGTCGTACGCCATTTCCAGCGCCGACGTCATAAAAGGAAAAAGTGCTCATTCCAGATAACTGCGCCGTTTAAATGAGGAAGGTGTCGTCACATGGCGCACGCTGTTTACTTCTTCATGAACCGAACGATGGCCGATGCAGGAAACATTTTACGAGGCGGACTTTATGAAATAATAAAGCCACCCTATCAGGCATCTGCATAAATTTTTACTGCCGCAAATGTTACTTACATTGTAGGAGAGCGCGCTTTATGTGTAGTGTCGACGATTGCGGATTCGATTTATCGGCTGGGGAGTCGCGAAAGGACGAACAGCTGCTATGAGAGATTTAACTGATTTACTCGGAGAGGCTCTGTAAATGGATTTTTTATGTGAGATGGACGGATCGCGGAGAGGACACTGAATTATCGACCTCGGTACAAATTGTTAAAGTAACGACCGCTCGTAAAGGCCCTTTTTGTCCCGACAGTCTTTCTGACTTTCTAATTTGAGGATCTCGTAAGGGACTATTCGTTAAACGCAAATTGCTCCATTTGTCTCGACACTTGAAAATTTCAATCAAATCCTTCAAATTTCAATCCTCAGAACGGCGAGCTGAAATCTTGGAACTGAAAAGCCCGTTGGGGGATTTGGTGAAGGAGCGTCGAGGCATGATTAGTTTCTTCCAAACTTTCAGCAAGCTTAATCGCTATTTCGTCGGTTCACAAACCTTTATTTCTTGTCCGCCCTGCTACTTGTGTAGGCACCATGTGTTTCCGAGTAACTCAGACTTTGCACCGCGTAACGGTTAGGACTCGTTTATGGCTTAACTAACACGTTTTGTTTCAAACTAAACACCTCTGCGATCATAATTTTCACAGACTGCACGGTAAGTTCAGACCGCACCCTCGCTAATCGAAAATTTATCTGATCAGGTGCTTTTATTGTTTTCCTCGCAGGAAAATCCATCTAGGTGTTAAAGTGCAAATTTCCCCTTCGATCCATCAGTGTCTTCCTGCGAGAGATCCATCTGTTATAATGGTCGTGCAGGCAGGCAGGTAGGAAAGTTTGGATCAGTAGCAATGCAACACTGTCTCCCGTAACGAATGGTCTCATTACACACAGCCAACCAGTCCAGCTGCAGGTGCACTTTCCTCCTCGAGCCCAGAGCTCGTCGTTTATCAGTTGCTGGGCATCCGGCACGTCCCGACTTATTGCACCGATTTCGCTGCCAACTAATGCCGTATAAATGTTGCTCTTATTGTCCAACGTTTGAATTTAATGCCCTTTATTGTGCTCGGAACTGCTCAGACGGACGGAGAGAGCACCGCCGATGTCCGTTACCCTCTGCGCCGACGTGCAGGATTTCCAGACGGATTTGCATCCTGCCGAGATGAATTATTGATAAATGGTAATGAGGAAGCGGGCGGTAAACAGATTTTTCAAACTCTTGCCAGATAAGCGCATCAACTGATTACTAGCTTATTGCACGAGAATGGGAGATTCGATTCGGGGGCTTTAATGACTTATTTGTTATCGCAGCCGAGGAAGTTACTCTCGAGACTTGGAACAGGAATTTCAAGAAATTGGCGACCTATTCCACCTGTGCCCACCTTTACCACCACACATCACACAATATCAAAATGCCAAGTCTACGGTATTACAAAATATCATACTGATCAAATATCCAAAGTAGTAAAATGTCAAACTCACAAAACAGCCAAACAGCAAAATGCGAAATTAACGAAATGTCATACCGTTAAATCAAGACAATCTGGAAATATCAGATTGACGAAATCTTACGTTAACAAAAGAACTATCAAATTACCAAAAGAAAAGAAGTGAAGAAATTGAAAATTGTCAAAATATCACGATTAAGGAAGGGAAAGAATATATGTAATAACAAAATTTCAAATTTAAATTTAAAATAGATGTCAGAATAGCATATAAAACTACTGAAATATCAAAGTAGCAAATGAAGCCAAAAAGGAAATACCAGAAAGAGAAAAATATTAAATGAAATGAAAGCAATATCAAATTTTAAAACTTGACTAACTGGACATTGATAATAATAATTATGCAATTTGATATTTTCATACTAACCCAGTTCGATATCAAATATCCAAATATCGAATTAATGAATCATCAAAATTTGAAATTCACGACCTCAAATCAACGATGATTTTGAAGTTTTGAAGGAAGAAAATATTCAATAAATGGTTGTCATTTCTATCCATTTAGTCAGTCGATAAGTATAGTGGACAGGGCGGAACAACCCACCCACCACACTCACAAACGATGCCAGAACCATACGTTGTTTAGTCACAAAGAAACATTATACCAGTAATGAGAATAAATCCAAAATGAGATTTACACCAAAATATATTATACACAAATTTACATTTTTGATGAATGGTTGACAAGCTGGTTTTGAATGACAACCATTTGCATATTGTATCCACCAAAAGAGATTTATACTAAAATATATATATATATATACATATGTAATAAGAAATTTATTTTCTTTCCTTCTGGCTTTGAATTTTCTCCCAAACAATACTAAATATTAATTAATTAAAACTAATATAAATTCCCCCTTCTTATCGAGTTGTTTATGTTTTAAGAGTTTCAAGATGTACATGTTGTCGATGGTTCTTCCCCCATTTCTTTTCTCTAGATCTTCCTTTAATTTTTCTTCTAGTATCATCATCATGTAGTATATCTCAAGTAGATATCAGAATAACAAATACGACTACTGAAATATCAAAGTATCAAATGAACCCAAAAAGGAAATACCAGACTGAGCAAAGGGGAAAATATCAAATTAATGAAATAATCAAGTGAAATGAGAGCAATATCAAATTTTAAAACTTGACTAACTGGACATTGAATAATTATGTAGTTTGATATTTTCATACTAATAATTTGGTACCTAGTTCAATATCAAATATCCAAATATCAAATTAATGAATCATTCACGACCTCAAATCAACGATATTGCAAAATATATCAAATTGAGGAAGAACTAACATATAAGATTAACGAGATATCCAGTTGGTGAAACAGAAAAATTTCAAGTTAACACGATATCGAAATATCACAACGATAATTGAAATTAAGGAAACGTTGTAATGCCGGATTAACGGAATATTAAAGATACATAAGAACTAACGAAATATCAAATAGGAAAATGATATTATATAAACTTGATGAAATGTCAAATCTACGGAATTAAAGGATGCAATAATTGAGGAATACAAAAACGTAAAATTAAGGATATACATACCTATCTAAAATATCAATTTAACGAAAGAAAATACTAAGTTAAGAAAATACCAAAATATCACATCAACCAAATGGAAAATAATATAAAAATGATGATCTGTATACAGGGTGTCATGGGTTTGCCAAATACGACGAAATTTGAAATAAGACTACTGAAATATCAAAGTAGCAAATGAAGGCAAAAAGGAAATACCAAAAAGAAAAAAAATATCAAATTAGCGAAATAATCAAATGAAGTGAAAGCAATATCAAATTGTAAAACTTGACTAACTGGACATTGATAATTATGCAATTTGATATTTTCATACTATTAATTTGGAACCTAGTTCGATATAAAATTAATTAATTATCAAAATTTCAAACTCACGACATCAATTCAACGAAATTGCAAATATATCAAATTGGGGAAGAACTAAGATATAAATAAGATTAACGAGATATCCAGGTGGCGAAACAGAAAAACGTCAAGTTAACACGATATAGAAATATCACAACGAGAATTGAAATTAAGGAAACGTTAGAATGCCGGATCAACGGAATGTTAAAGATATATAAGAACTAACAAAATATCAAATAGGAAAATGATATTATATAAACTTGATGAAATGTCAAATCGAGGGAATTAAAGGATGCAATTGAGGAATCCAAAACGTAAAATTAATGTGGTACCAAAAATATCAAATTAAGGATATACATACCTATCTAAAATATCAATTTAACGAAAGAAAATACTAAGTTAAGGAAATACCAAAATATCACATCAATCAAATAGAAAATAATATAAAAATGATGATCTGTATACAGGGTGTCATAGGTTTGTCAAATACGACGAAATTTCAAAAAAGTAAAGTACAGATCTTGCCGTTTTCACCCCAAGGGTATGTGCTAATTCTAATAATTGTACTAGTCTTACATGTTCACTGATTGTACATAGCGATTACAAATTAGACGATATTCGTCACAACGTGTGAGGCCATGCGATTGCACCATTCCGACCTATCCAACTATTTACAAAGTAATAAAAAATTTATTTTCTTTCCTTCTGGCTTTGAATTTTCTCCCAAACAATACTAAATATTAATTAATTAAAACTAATATAAATTCCCCCCTTTCTTTTTTCGATGGCGCTTCTCCCTTTTCTTTCCTCTAGTTCTTCCTTCAATTTTTCCTCTACTATCATTGCGTAGATCTTGGATGCCGTGCTCAGCAAACTTACTCCTCGAAGTTCTTCACCTTTTCTCTTTTCCCTTCTTGGTGTATCGTTTACTATTTCCGATTTCCCTCATTGTCTCTACTATTTCTTTTGTTGCATAAATTCACACTTCGTTTTATAGTTCGTCTTCTCCCGCCGCTTTTCTTTCTTTCATTCTACCTATTTTCCTCGTTCTTTTTTTTTCTCTCTTCTGCCTCCTTCCCGTTTCTTCCTCTCCGTATTTTCTCCATTCTTCTATCGTTATCTTCTCATCTGTCCTCTTTGTCACTTTTCGTTCTTTGCTTATGCATCGCTTGTTCTAATTTCCTCTTCTTCTCTCTTCTCTTTTTGCTTGCTCTTCTCACAAGTGTCTTTGTATTTCTTTATTTCCTCATTTGCTTTCTAGCTAGTCTTCTCATTCCTTTACATTCTTTGTCCAGCTTCTACTTCTATTTTCTTTGTTGACATCGCTTCTTACAGTCTTTTTGTTTTCCTTCCTCTATTTCAATTTGTTGTAGCGCATTTCTGAACTTTTTATATGCTTTCTTGATTGTTTTTAAGATTACTCCTTTCTCGCCTTGTTCTTTTATTTCTTCTCCACCTATTTCTATTTCTGACGGCTGGTGGCTTGATTCCGCTCTGTTTCCCACTTCAAATCTTGATGATTTTATTGTAGTTAAAATTTCTTCTTAATTTAAAATGAATTTAGCCAACTTTTCGTCTCTAATCTGAGGTACCTTTCAAGCTGCACGCTAATTCTTCTTATTTTTATCGCTCTTAAGGAACAATGCAAAAACACGTTTTACCTAATTGAAAGTCGTGAAGTCTCCTTCGGACCCTCGTGCCTGCGATTTATCCCCATCACTTCCCTTTGAGTTAATAAAATAAATGTTGGATCCTCTTCTCGTAAAAATGTTTCATTCATGCTCGCGTCCGGATTCGGGTCGATACCAGACGTCGGGCCTAACTTTTCCGATCCTAACCGACGCTCCAAACAACATAAGCCATAATTCCAATTATGGAAACATTCATAATTCCAAAAAGGCCAAAGTGGCACCAAGATCTCCAAAACATCTGTTCATAAATTAAATGCTCCTTCAACAAAGAGACTCGCAGTTCCAAAATCCAATCACTACTATTGTGTTAAAAGCAACGGTATTTCTCCCAGGAATAAACGGTTTTTACAGCTTCTGGTCTCTCCAATATCTCTCTAATCCGATAACTGCGAGTTTTAAGATCGTTTCTTCGACAAGACCTGGTCGGAATCGTACTTTTCTATGGAAATCTCCGTTCGGTCGGAGATGGCAAATTGGTACCTAAAGAGGTTACAAATCACCACACCTAAGCACTAGAACAAACGCTTCCCGATGAATTTGTTTTTATTTTGACCGACTTTTTACGGTTCCCGATGGGTCTGGTCTGGAAGTAACAATTTGATTTCCACTCCAATCGAACGGAGATCTCCATCGAGAGTTCAACTCGACAATGTTGGAATCTCTAAATGCATCTGTTTTAAGTAAAATTGCGAGGAGCTCGTAAAGCGACAATGTCGCCGTACGTGTCACCTTCTAATGACGACCGGTCTGGATCGAAGCTTATGACGTCATAAAAGGTAAAAATGCTCATTTCAGATAGCTCGCTGCCACGGACTTTGTTGTGGAATATCGTTATTGGCAAGTGTTGGGGGAATTTTATTAATCAGCGTTTTTGTTGGTATTTTTAACATATTTGGAAGGCTTTTGTTGAAACACTCTTTATCAATTTGTTTATTTATAACTCGATGCCTAATTTCGCTCCATGATTTGGAAAAGCCACAATCCAACAATTTAATAACCGCGAGAAAATAAACGCGAAGACATTCACTTTTTGTCCAAAGCGCCATTAATATTTTAAACTACCGCCAGTGGCGTCTCCCGCCGCCATATTTTATTCGTTCCGAAAATTTTATTGTAGAATAAATTACATTTTCATTATTTCCGCCGCGGAATTAAGTGCATTACAGAAGGAACCGGCGAGTGGCTGTGCTAGGTTCGTGATACATGCTCTCGTCCCGGAGAAGCCGAGAATCCGCTGTCGGTTTCAATAAAATTTTCAATAAGTTAGTAGTCTCGCTGTGTCGAAACAATAAAAGCAATGCGACACACTAAGAATTTCCGGCAACAGATGCAGACGGAGCAAACATTAAATAATATTTTCAGAAGTTTCATATCGGAAAATGAAAAATATACATGGGCATGTGTCGTCGCGGAGGAGCCGATGCAATATGCTGATCTTTGGTAAACATGCATTAGATGCAGATATGTGGGGGCACAAATATGTCGGGTGGTTGCGTTGTCCCGGCGCATCCACCATTTGTGCGCCCCGCCATTCCGGTGCTCGTTTTCAAAATCGTACAATTCCAATCTCAAAAACCCCTTGTTTTTGTAGCGACTCCGATATTTATTTTCGGCCAAATATTGGAGCGATCCTGATCTCGCCAGAGCTGCAAAAATAAATGGACGGAGTGGTCCTAACTAGAAAAACCACTTTATTGTGTGTGCGTTTGTTCAGCGCGGAGCCCCGAGGGCACACGACGCGAGCAAATAAAGCGAGTCGCAGCCTCGAGTGTCAACTACTGTCAAGATACTTGTGGACCCTGGGGGAATCACGTGTGATTGAAATTCAAATACCTTCAACTTCAATCGACATCAAAACTTTTCCGTGCAAAATGAAGTGGGAGTGCAAGAGGAAATTGCGGCCGTAAGAAAGTCGGTGGTCATAGCACATGTTCGCGAATCCCAAAGGGTTGAAGTGCACCTAACCACCAAAAACGTGGTGGTGGCGAAAATATACATATTTTAATAGTAGTTTGTGTATCGAGGCCGTAAAAGTGATTTTCAGAGAAGGCCAAAAAAGCACAACACTTTTTGACTTTGCAACATGTTAGACCACGTAGTAATTGCATCTGTAATGTTCCCTTCTCAAACAGGAATTTATTATTTTTTTTTTTTTTTTTGGTAAAGAGTCTTTCAACCTGGAAATTGAATTTATTCAGAAACTGTCAAAAATTATTTGTGTTCTTGCCGGAGAATTGTTATGTTATTGACACGAACCATAAGTTTGGTAAAAATTTAAAAATAACCACATAGGATTTAAGGCTATTTAAAGGCTAATTTAATGCCAAAGAATATATTGCATTGGTCTTACGGTTTTCATGGAAACGATGGATCTGTTATATATATTCAATTTTTGTTTTGTGACACGAGTTCCTTCCAAAGTGTCTGTTAAGACAAGTTTTACCTTTTTTGTTTGACGCATTGGAAAAACATTGGTTCCATGAAACCAGAAGAATTAAATTTGCTGTAGAAAACCATCTGGTAAAGCTCATAAGTTCTTAAAAGTAGGGCTTAAAATCATTAAAATCAAAATTAAGTCTTTGGCATTAAATTATGCTACAACTAACCTTTTAAATTCTCGGTTAATTATAGTTTTTTATAATATTTTAAAACCTCCATTTTATTATCTTTGGCATTAAATTAGCCTTAAAATGGCCTTAAATTCTCATGGGGTTAATATTTGTTTTTACGACTTTGGTCCTGCTAGCTTTACCGACGTAAAATTAGGGCTGTTCCTATTGTATTATTAACTATCGAACTATTAAATATTCGCGCAACTTCGTGAATCACCCTGTATACGTTATTTGCGCAAAAAATTAAATCAAGTATGTCGTCGCTATTAGGGTGCATCAGAAGGTTGAATATACACTTACGAAGCAGAGAAGATCTCATGCTCATGATACTGCCCGACAGATAAGGACCGAAATTAAGCTCAACAACTCCACGGTGTGTAAAAAGCGCAAAGTGATCGTTTTGTTCACAGAGTCGTTATCTTCCTGGGAGCCGCCATCTGATAATTCCCTCTCGTAATTAGCCGCACCTGGAAGGTCCTTTCGCAGGATGCTCACTAAATCAATGATAAAGTTCACCGAGGCGAAGTTTCCAGATATAAGAACAATATTCCCGTGAAAAGCGCGGGACAGATATCATTTTTAAATTATGATTTCTAGACGGAATAAAACGCTTTTATTCATATTTCACGTGTAATCTAAATTCGGCCATAAATTATGCAAGTTTTGTTTAAAAATAACGCGAGAGAGCGGTGCGAGCTTTCCGAGACGCGCATTCGCCATTTGCATAATGTATTCTGATGTATGTTTTATGTCTGATCCATGCAAGAAACTTGCACCTCTTTGCTATTTATTTGTACCAATTTATGTGCATGAGTAACAATGCTCTTTCGGCGGAATTCCGCAGGATTTCGGGACAGCAGGCACCGCTGGAATTGTCTCGCAGGATTTACGCTGCCTTTGACGGATCCCGGGGATCGGGCTTTTTGTCGATGCGATGCAAATGGGGTTAGAATGCACCGGAGTTAAGCTGCCGGAGCGGAATAGAATTTTTTGCACGGATTATAGGGACGGTGTTGCCAGCGGTAATTTTGAAGCTCGCGGTCAAAATTACTTTTGTGACCCAACGAGCCAAACAGAGTCAAGGGGAATAAAGTTAGTTTAAGGATTCAAAATGACGGTTGTTCTCTTTTGTGTTTCTCCTTAAGTGGATAACGTTACCAAAAAGTGGCGGTCGAACGGTCGTTTAGAGTGTCGAATGTCGCGCGATCCCATATTCACACATTCGATTCAATAAACCGCCGATTCGAGTTTCTTTAAACCACCGCGACTTTATTGGCTTTTTCTGGATGCGATCGTTCCGAATAAATCTGCTCCGCAAATAGAAACCGCTCCTGTGCGCGTTCCCACGACGGAATCGCTCCCCGTTCCTCCGCTTATAAATTCCCTCCTCTATGAAAAGATTTTCGAAACTTTTCCTCCAACAATGAAAATGTGAACAATAGCAATTTGAGTTTTTGCCAGACCGCATTGAGGCGAATCCGGTTAATTGCATAAAACAAAGCTGCCAAAGTTCGAACGGGGCCGCACCCCGACCGACCGAGCTATTCCTTATGAAAATAGTACGTGTTCTTGCAGGGCTTACACTCGCAGAGTTAATTCTTGGCGAACTTTATCGTTCATTTTATTTCCCCGTCTCGTTCCTGCAACAATGCAAGTTTGTGGCGAGGGCGAGGCGGGCCATTATCGTCCTTAGGGGTTCCCGATTACGGCCAATTTTTGTTCGAGGACGAGAGGCTTTGGGTCAGCGTGTATAAATCACGGACGTAATAAGCGGCGTTTAGGCGAGATTGTGGAGAGGTCCGAATGGTTGGAATTAAATATTCCGTCACGGATCGTGATATCTACTGGTTGGTGAAATTATTATACACAATAGATATTATATACAATAGATCTACATCAGAAAAACAAAAAAAAGTTACAACGAACGAGGCAAGGGTCTTTCTTGGAATGATGAAACTACTGCTATTAAAATTATCTGTCTTTCACCTCCGTTGAAAGCGTAGAAAAAGCCACCACTGCGTTCCTTCAGCGAAGTGTGGCAGACAAGCAAAAGCCGCCCCTCGGGACGTGTTCATCGTGATCGATAGCGGCCCCAAGTGTGCACTTTCTATTAGTCCGCCGCTTCGCAATAATCTAATCATCCAAGTCGTACACATAGGAATTAACTCTTTTCAGAGCACCAAGCCACCCGTTCCCAAATCAAAGGATTCGCAAACATTGCACTTTATCGCGGCTTTTCGAGCATGCACGCGTATTTCGAGCTTTTTTTCTCCTATCTGCAGCCCATCATCAAAACGATTCCGTGCTTTTTATACGGATTTTTTCACAAAACGCACGTCGCTTGCTTATTCGTCTGAAATGCGCACTTTTATTTTTGTACCGAATCAAATCACGGACGTAATTAAATTCTTGAGGGACGAGAGCTTTGTAGTCGCGGCTGCGGATTTTTCTGGCAGACGAAAAATGCCAACAATTATCGGAGCTGGACCGCCTCTGTGGACAAACGATTATTGTTACACATGAGAGGTTTTCAAAAGCGTCTTCAATAACATGCGTACTGCGTCGTGAATTTTCACTCTCTCCGTTTGATTTCCATCCGAAACTTTCCGTCGACCTTCCGTCCTAACAATTCGGCGCAAACAGCTCTGTTTACGTAAAACATTACACGTCTTTTCGCACTAGTTTATCGGCGGGCTTTTTCGCAAGCGAGCTCGCCACGCTCAATGATTTTAATTTTCCTAAATGCGAAACTTAACTAAGCGCAGCGTTAAACTGCGCCTCCGCACCAACGACATGTTTAATTATTCAAATTGTAGTTCGGAAGTTGAGAAATTCCGTGTACGTCCTCGTCTGATGAATTTATCACCAGACGACGCTTCTCCAAACAAGATTTCGCTCGGTCGCCGGGCTAAACGAACAAGTGCGCCGTTCTCCACCGGTATGTTTGCACTTCGCTGTCGGTAAATCAGTTTTTCAAATTTAATCTAAATGACACTCTTTTTCGAAATAAATGAAACACAACACTCCAATTTGGTGTGTAGCTCGAACTAATAACATCCCTAACATGTCGGAAAGTCAAAAAATGTTATAACAATGTTGCGGCAAAAACACAAACCATTCTTGACAATTTCTGAATAAATTCAGTTTCCAGGTTGAGAGACACATAATACTAAAAAAATTATAAGAAATTCCTGTTTGATAAGAAAACATTACAGATGCAATTACTACATGCTCTAACATGTAACATGTGATTTTTTTCATATTTTAAAGTCATGGTCCAGCAGAGTCATCGTTTCCATGTAAACCGTAAGAGCAATAAAATTTATTCTTTGGCATTAAATTAGCCATTAAATAGCCTTAAAGTCTCATCTGGTTAATTTTAAACTTCTCGAATTACTCTTGTAGTAATTCTCCCTATCATACTCCTCTGAATTCTTCTTTTTTTCTCTCCAGCACTCCTTTAGTATCCTACATTCTTTCCTCCCTTCCATCCTGTCTTCGAACTTGACCGCTCTTTTTACCGCTTTCACTCTAAACCTATTCCTCTTGCATTCTTCTCTCACTATGTACCCTGGCGTTTCTCTCTCCACCCCTAGCACCCACCTCAGATATTTCTCTTGCACCCTCTCTATCTCCTCTTGTTCTTTCCATCCCCAGATCTCTGCTCCGTACAACAACACGCTTTCAATAAGACTTTCAAACATCATCATTCTCCTCTTAAAATCGCCTGCCCACCTTCTCTCTCCTATTCCCCGTACACATCCTATCACCTTGTTCGCTTTTCTTGCCAGTTCTCTAATATGTGCCTTATCTGTGGCTCTTTCATTGAACACATACCCCAAGTATTTGAATTCTTTTACTTGTTCTATTACTTCTCCCTCCCACCTCCAATCACTCTCTTCGTTCTTCCTCTTTCTCTTATTGAACACCAGCATTTTTGTTTTCTCTACATTCACTTCTAGTCTTTTCTTCTTCACATATTTTCCTAAACTCTTTATCATCTCCTTAATTTCTCTTTCATTCTTTGCCACCATTACCACATCATCCGCAAACGCCAGGCTCCACACTTTTTTCTACCTACCACACCCCCCCCCCGCTTGTGCTCTATCTAACATTCCGTCCATATCTGCCACATACATCGTGAACAACCAGGGGCTGAGCGGGCAACCTTGCCTCACTCCCTTTGTTGTCACAAACCATTCACTTTCCCTCTCCCCTACCTTCAATTTACTTTTTGTCTTCTCATATATCTCCTCCACCTTTCTTACCAGCCATTCATTTACCCCTTTCTCCCTCAGGCAATCAAACATCCTCTCTCTGTCCACCTTGTCAAAAGCCGCCTTGAAGTCTACGAATAATGCATATACCCTCCCCCCTTTCTTCTTTAACTCACTCTTCGTCAAATGGTCCAGGATGTATACATTATCCATAGTTCCCCTCCCCTCTCTAAATCCTGCTTGGCTGTCTGGTAATGCTCCCTTTTCCTCTATCTCTCTGCTCATCCTTTCATTCAGAATTGATGCATACCACTTGTACCCTGTGTTTAGGAGAGTTATCCCTCGGTAATTTTCTACTTTATTTTTCTCCCCTTTTTTGTAAATGGGGTAAATTACCCCCTCTCTCCACCCTACCGGGAATCCTTCTCCTCTCCACACCCCATTCATTACCTCCACCAGCCTTTCTAGCACTCTTCTCGTCCCATACATCCACAACTCATTCTGTATTCTATCCCTCCCTGGTGCCTTCCCTTTCCTCAGTTTCTTCACATGCCTCTCCAGCTCTTCCATTGTAATTTCTTCTCCCTCAGGTTCTACTCGGTTTCCCTTCGTCTCTATTTCCGTTTTCTTTTTTTCCTTTTCTCCCTCCAGCAGCCTCATGAAGTACTCCTCCCACTCATTCATCGTTATCTCCTCGCTCCCATTTTCTTTTTTCTTTCTCTCTCTATTAATATAGTTCCATATACCTCCTTCCCTGTTCTTATTGCTTTTATCTCTTCCTCCTCTCTCTCCTTCTTCTGCCTCTTCTTCTCCCTGCATGTCTCTCTGTATCTTCTTTTCGCTTCTAAAAAGCCACTTCTGTTCCCTTTAGTCTTTCTCCACTTTCTTAGTTCTTTTATTGCTTCCTCTTTACGTTGCTCACATTCTTTGTCCCACCATTTATTCTTTCTTTTTGTTCCTCCACCTCTTACTGTTATTTCTCTTTTTGTCGCTGCTTTTTCCAATATTTCTACCAATTCTTTCTCCATTTTCCCTACTTCTTGTTCTTTAAATCTCGCTTTTTCCAGTCTTCTCTTATACTCTTCCACCCCTTGCTCGTCCCATACTTTAATTATCACCTTCCGCATTTCCTCTATTTTTTCTTCTTCTCCTCTCTTCTCTCTCCTCCTTCCTATACTTATCTCTATAGGCAGATGGTCTGACTCTACTCTTTCCCCTATTCTGAATTCTTCGACTTCTTCCCATGCTTCTTCGTTTACTATTCCGTAGTCTATCACCGTCTCTCCTCTACCGCCTATGTAGGTCCATTCTCCTTCTTCGCCCCCTTGTTTATTTCCATTCAGCACTTCCCATCCTTTGTCTTCTATCCATTCCATCAACTTCTTCCCTTCCGCGTTTTCTTTCTTGTCTTTGGATTTTCTTTTTCCCTCTCCTCTCTCTTCTTCCCAATCCCTGGCTCCTCTTTCCCCAATTCTCCCGTTAAAATCCCCTCCCAGCAGCAGACATTCTTCCCTGTTGTCTTTTAATGTTTCTTCTATCTTGCTTATTGTTTCTTTCATCTCTTTGCTGTACACTGTCACTATTTTCCACCATTTACTGTCTATTTTAACGTTTCTCACCATGTGACCTTCCTCTTCTCCCTTCTTTTTAGTATTCTCTTTTATTCCTTTTCTTACCCCTGTTATTATTCCCCCTGCTGCTCTTCCTTTTTTCTTTCCCCTTCTCGCCCCTTGCCATTCCCACTTGAACTCCTTTGGTAACAGTTTTTCTATTTTTTTCCCAGCTTTCTGACCATGTTTCTGTTAATCCAACAATATCGAACTCCTTCACATAGTCCCAAAAATCTTCTTCTTTTTTCCCTAGTCTCGCTACATTCCAAAATAGTGCCCTCACCCCTGTTTTTCTCGTTACCTTCTTTGATTTCCCCCTTCCTTCCTTAGTTTCCCTCCTACTTCCTTCTTTGTTTCTTTTTTCCCGTTTTATTGTCCTTTTTACTTTGCCGTTGTCCCCCTTCTTCCCTCCTCCCCTTCTTCTTCTTATTGGAAAACCTCTAGTCTCTCTCTCTTTTCATTCCATCTCCATTGCTCCCCGTCCACTATTAATTTCCTGTATCCCACTCTTACTTCTTTCCCTTCTTCCCTTTTTTCCTTCGCCATACTTCTTAGATTCTTCTGTAAATCTCTTTCTTTCTTTGTGAGGTCGTTGTCTATGTATATCCCCCTTGTTTCCCTCTTCTCCCTCAATCTTCCTTTGTGCTTCATTATTCTTTCCTTCTCACCCCATCCCTCCATCTCCACCAATACTTGATCCTTGTTAATCCTGTAACAATCTTTTACTTTACTATCCTCTACATTTTCCTTCAAAAACTTCTCTACATCCTCTTTTTTTACATGACTTTTTCTTTCCCCGTCCCATCCTGCTATCACGATGTTGTTCTTCCTCTTTCTTCTCTCTTCCAGCTTTTCCACTCTCTCCTTCCACCAGTCTCTCTCACCTTCCCATCTCTTCTCCTTCTTTTTAAATTCTTCTCTTTGCCTCTCTATCTCTCTCTTGAGTTCCTTGTTTTCTCGTCTTATTTCTTTCATCTCCTCCTTCAACTCTTGCAACAGCTCCAATATATTTTTCTCCATCTCTGTGTCCGTTTCCTTCTCTTTCTCTGATGTCTTCTGTGTTTTCTTTACTCCAGGAGACCTCGCCGTCTTTTTACTCTTTTGAAAAAATTTCTCTTCCTCCTCTTCTTGTTTTTCTGTTCTACCCTCCCCTTTTCTCTTTCTTTTCCTTTCCTCCAGGTAAGAGTCCAGGCTTCCCTGACTGAGCGAGCGGTTTCTATCGTCTTTGTTCATCCGCTTCCTGTGGCGCCTCCTAGATGTCGTTATCTTCCGGCTTCGCCGATTTATTCTTTTTCCTGACTATATCTCCTCTTCCCTGCCCAATTCTTTCTTCCTACCTTTCTCTAATACCTCTTCTCGCTTTTCTCAATATCTTCTCTAATTTTTTCTATATATCACCTTCTATTTCTCTATTTTTCGCTACTTAACCTCTCTACCACATGTTTACCTTTAGCTCGGTAATACAGCTAGCTTTACCGATGTCCTAATTTTACAAGAGATTAATGATACAATCGATGAATTACAACGGGGTTCTTATCTTAAAGTATGTTTAAATTATGACGTTTTGAACAGGTTAAAAACCATAAGAAAATTTAAAAAAATAGAGCTAAGGATGGGAGTAGTTTTCTTCCGAAACATAATTTGCGTTTATTAGTTTGTGGAGACTGACTTGAATATATTTAAATTTTAATTAAAATTTACTCCACTTTGATTAATCGACATTCCTCCCGTTTATGAATTAACCTAAGTTGGGCAGTGCACTAAATTTTCTTAAAATGCGTTTATTTTCAAATAGTGACAAGCCCGATATGATTACGACTTATGGTCAAACACGTGGGAAGGCTCTTGCGGCTCGGGTTTTTATAAATAATGTTATAATGGTTTAACGGTAGCACATGTGATCCAAACATGTGTGAGCTTTCTTTGTGATTATTATTACAGTAACAACAATAACACTCTCATCTGAAATAAAAAAGTGACGGGGTTTTCCCCGGAGAACGAAACTAATAATAGTAGCATCAAACGCGAAAACCAGTGACGCAATCAGAAAATGCACTAATATGTTTTGACGCGTCTACATCAAAAAACGTGTAAGTGTATATTGTACGAGTTCGCAACCCCCTCGTCCTGCATCCAGCGGTCGCACCTTGCTTCTTCTAATCACGACCGAACTGAGCACACTCACAATGGCCAATTTACAAGGTGGAGTTCATGTTTAATGGAGGCGCTCCGACCGCAACCTCTTCGCATTTGCATCTGCCGGATGGCCGGCTGCAACACGGCGCTTTCCCATTGGGAGATTTATATCCGACAGGCAACTTTCCCCAGATACGTGCGGCGGCTGCTTCGCCTCCACCCTTCCTATTTATTCGCAAATTCAATTTCGCAACTTTTCTAGTATCAATTATAAAAAAGGAGCGTGGACCCGGGCAGGTAGGTATTATTTATGGCGGTGGAGCGGAAAATAAGAAAAAAGATCGTTCGTCGGGAGATTTATTTCCTGCCGAAAGTGTTCTGGACGAGACAGGGCGGGAGCTGCTCGATCAAGCTCAAGGGGTTGACCTCTACCGCCACCATTTCGTCATCGGAAAGCCAGCTCAAGTGCACCAGGTGCTGCAAAGGTTAAAGATGTTTATTATTAACGCGGGCTTAACGAGGCTGGCAGGGACGATTTATCCGGAGGGCAATTTGCAGGTTTAGCGGAAAGGGTTAAATAATAAACGATTTCGAGCTTCGCACCTCACCTTGTATTTTTTGATGGAGCGAACGACGAAGCTTTGGCTCTGTTGATCCTCGGCGATTTTCGGAGCTTTGGGACTCTTGTCGCCTGCGGGGACGCTCTGGAAAAAGAAAACGTGGACGTAAGTGGAAGTAGAAGAAACAACAAGATCCGATAATCCGGTGATTGATCACGAACGTTATTATACGCTTATAAGACAAATTCCTAAATCGGATTTCGGGAGAAACGGTAAGTATTATTTCCCGCATCGAAAGCATTCTGTGCTCGCGTATTGAAACGCGCCGGGGAAATAAAGCTACTAATTTAGAGAGGCATATCCATGTTGTGCAGGTAATTGGGGAGCAAAGCTTTGTTGTGTTTAAAAATTACCAGTTTTTGCTGTAACGTTCTGGCAACACCACAACGTACAGGAAGGACGGCAAAATCGACCATCTGACAAATAGCTCATTAATTCTTCAATGATTTCTCACTAATTATCGCCCAAAATTGACTCCCTTTCATAATTAAGCAAGGAACAGTTTTGATACACAGAGAATTGATTACCCATTATAAATCATTTAGGTATATTTAAATTTTAAAATATAAATCATTTGATCTGTGATCATTTTTCGCCAATTAACCTATCGATTTTCCAGGAATCGACGCGACTGTCTTAATTAGTCTATCTAACACAGTGTGGGTTCTGTATCACATGACATTTTCATCTGACATGATTTTTTGACAAATACATCATTGATTTCGTACCAATTATCGTCCATAATTGACTGCCCGTCTTACAACAATCGAATAAAAAACCATTGTTGATAAACAGAGAATTGATTACCCATTATAAATCATTTGATCAGTGATCATTTTTTGACAGTTAACCTATTGATTTTCAAGGAACTGAAGCGACTGTTTTTCTTATTCTAACAGAAAAGAACGATTTCTGATACACACACATTCATTTATCCATAAATGCATCATTTTGTGTGTCAAATTATACTTTAATCTGACATGATTTTTTTTACAACAATCAAACAAGGAAAAGTTGTTGATGTACAGAAAATTGATTACCCATTATACATCATTTAATCAGCGATCATTTTTGAAATTTTTTTGTATCAAATGACATGGTTTTTTGACCACTGATTTCTCACTCTTCTCATTTTCAAGAGTTTTTGATTGGCAGTCTGGGCTTCCTCTTGGCAGAGCTTGCCTGATGCTTGATGACTTCCGAACGTTAATTTTTTGCATGAGGACCGACCTGTACTTTCCGTACTCTTCATGCTCGATGGGTAGTTGTTACTGACCTTTTTCTCCCCGACGACGCAATGCCGGTGGCGAAAGCTCCGCCGGTAACGCCACCGCCTCCATAATAACATCGCAGAGAAAAACAACGAGAAAAGAATAAGCGCGAAAACTTGTCGAGAGATATAATACAGTTCCCGTTTTTATTTCAACGTTATATTGTTCGGGCTAGACGTAACGAGCTCAATCATTTTGATTGATACCTGAACCCCGCGGAATTATGAATTTGAATCGGAGGTAATCCAGCAGTGGCTCGGATGGAAATTGCACATTTGCATGATGCATATTTCTCTGTCACTATTCGAGGATGATGACTTTGACTAAGTGCACTTTGGCGAATTCTTTTCGTCTGTTTGCAATTTAGCGTTATTTGTCTGTCGGCGAGAACCGCCGACGACGCCGAATTAGACGAGCAATTTACGTCAATTTTTTACTATTTACTGCCGATGAGATCTAATTTCGAATCGAATTCCCTTCAATTGGAACGTCGTATCGCGATCCAGATTCGACGTGACACTCCAATTTTTAACTTGCGGAAGACGCAACTATCGTTTTCCGACCAAACACATCAGCAAGCGTTCCGAGGCGTGGCGGGCTTACCAATTTTCCGATCATAAATTCAACCCGGCGTCGATACATCAACAAGAAGAAAGAGTTTGCTTGCGCGAAAAAGAAGTGTTGAGATGTTTTCTGATACGCAGACGATGCGCGCCTGCAGGGAATACCAAAGTGCGGCCTATATTCCGCATACTGATCTCGGTGAACAAAACGACACCACCACTGACAAAATATTTTAATTTTGTTGTGTGTTGTGCAGTTTAATGACGATAAAGTTGACAATTCTACGCAATACGGAAATGCGAATGAGATTACAATCATATTAGGTTATCGTTATATGCCTCATCTTGTGACGAAGCTAATATCACGGGACAATCCAGAAGAGGTGTACATTATTATTGTATTGTCTACGTCGTTGTGAACATCATAGTCGATTTACCCCCAAACCACAAAAACTCCACCCTTGTTACGCCGCTGCCGTAACGGGTGGAGGAAGCCAGTCTTCGCGGAGTTGCCGAGCGGTTTTTTCACTTGATTTTTTCGTGCTATTTTTGTAATTCGCATCCAACGAAGATGAATGATCATATTCAACAACGTTCCTACTCGTAAATTATTCGGCTAAAAAGCCGCCAAGATCCTAAATGACACACGGTGATCGCTCGGTGACTGGGCTGTCTTTTTTTTTTCGGGGAAAACGCCATGCTGAGATGTCGTTTTGGTTGATTTAAGGCGCGAGATTAAACGCTGGGAGGCAGATATGCAGATTGATAGGGATAAGGTTATAGGATGAGGATTTATGGGACTGCATGTATTCCTCCTAATTTGTAGAATTGTAGAAGACAAAAAAAAACATACACAACATTTTTATTTATATGCTATTTTTATTTTGTTTAAGAGCGTTCATTACCAGACGCCATCTTGGATAATTTGTTTCTTCGAATAAATCGATTACCATATTGATTTATCGATTTTTAAAAACGCGGAAAGTTAGAATCTTGGACCGATGCGTTTACGAAAGTCCAAAATTTTTTGTTTCTAAAAAAAATTGAAAAAAAAATCGTTAATTGACAGAAAAATTTTGTTTAGGGGAGTTTCGAACGTTGCTACAACTTATTAAAAACGTTCCGTGTAAAAAAACAAATCATTTACGCAAGTACTAAGCACATGAATGGAAAAATTTGTTTTAATAATTTTCTAAGCGGTTGGTGTCGCCATCTATAGCAGATTGAGGGTTGTGAACAATTTGGCAACAAAGCTCTCGGTCCTACGGCCTTAGTAGAGCGGCAGCCAGTGCTCGTAGAGGATGAACTTGTCTTGTAGATCGATGATCGATAAATAAAGACCAACATCGATTGAAATTTCAGGGCAATTTTAGAATGAAAGAAGAAGTTATTAACCACATAGTTAATTTTTCAAAAACCAATTCAAGGGTCCTTTTGAATTACGTCAGAATTTTAAAAATCGTGTATTTTTGTTTTATGGGTTGTGAGAAAACGAATCAAATTAGAGCAAAAATTCACAGGAATTCAATAAATTATAGCAGTAACTGCGTATAGCTGCGTATTAGCTTTATGATGAATTGTTATTGAGTTGCCTATTATGGAAATAGGTATTTCCCAAAACATACTTTTACATTGTTTTTTTTTTTCTGGAGATCAGTTCATGATATCAAAAGGGCCATTTTAATAACGAATTGGATACAAAGAAACAAACACACATAATAATTTTGGCAGTTCTTAAAAAAATACTTCTTGGTTGTCAAAGAGACCGCCGGCGCCTTTCAGTATGGCGTTAAAAAACAAAATAAAAAAATTAATAATGCCAATTATAAGAGCACAGAACCTGAGAACAGTCTTGACTGCAGTCGGCTTTTAGTGTTTTCAAGTGTTGTTACTTTTGACTAATTGTTAGTGTAAAAACTAGACCTTTCGTCATATTGAGTCCAACAGACTTTGCGTTTTTTGTATTCTTAGTTTTGACTATTGTTATAGTGTTAATAGTTTTGTTAGTGATAGTTTTTTGTGATATGGGGGGTGTGTGTAAAAGACGCGATAGTGGTAAGGGTAACAGAACTTTATCGGGGAAAAGAAAAAACCGGCGATTGGCTCAATTGAGGTAGGTATTGACAATTTTTTTTTAGATTTGTGCACGGATAAGTGTAGGATCGATATACAGACCGTTTCAATCGAAACGAGCCACCCTCAATAACTTTTTAGGAAAAGATATTTAAGAAAAATCTAAAAACAGGTCAATTTTTATCTCGAGGGGGACATGTTTTGATGCGATAGTAAGCAGGCTTGGTGCAACCCCATACGCCTGACAGGAGCAACCTCGATTTTTTAGATAGGGAATAGGGGTCGAATAACATGTCGTTTGAAAGGTCTTTTAATTTTTTTTATTTGAATAGTCTATAAGTTAGTAATTAAAAATGAAACATTTTTTTACGGATTTGTTTTGTATTTTGGAATGCCTGCAATTAACGATAAAAAGCTTGCAATAAACATTATTAGACAATTTATTATTGATCTGAATAATGCTGTAATCAAATTTGTCGCCATCCATACTCATTTATACCAATCGTTAACAATAAGTAAATAAATAAACTGAAAACAAAATAGTCGTGTTAATTTCCTGAGCGATAAAGCAACTGTAGCATTGAACACTAAATTTGATTTTTTTTTTGTATATTTGGTAGGTATGAGAATAGGTGGTAAACTATTTTTCACATAGACATGGGGGCCCAGGGGCCCCCCTTGGGCTGGACCGATTTTTCGGGTCGACCGATTCTTATGATTTTTTTTTTTGTATATTTGATAGGTATGGGAATAGGTCGGTAAGTATTTTTCAAATGGATATGGGGGCCCAGTGGGCTGGACCGATTTTTCGGCTCGACCGACTTTTATGAAGTATTTTTTTTATATTTGGTAGGTATGGGAATAAGTCGTAAAGTATTCGCCCCGAATAGCAGAATAACCATTAAAACATGGACATGAAGGCTCAGGAGGGCCCTTGGGTTTATAATTCAAGAAGGGCTTTTATGATATTTGATTTGTTGGATTTGTCTCCGCCCCGAATAGCAGAATGACTATTGAAACATGGACAGGGGGCTCAGGGGGAACCCTTGGGTTTATAACTCAAGAACAGTTGGACCGATTTTTATTATCTTTGATTTGTTGTGTTTGTCTCCGTCCCGAATAGCAGAATAACTATTAATAAATGGGCATGGGGGCTCAGGGGCCTCCTTTGGTTTATAACCCAAGAACGGCTGGACCGATCTTTAATTTGTTGGATTTGCCTCCGCTCCGAATAAAAAAAGTGAATTCAGCTAATAAGTTGTGTTAACATTTATTGATTCTGAGGTGATATAAAGTTCGCCGGGTCAGCTAGTTTTTTATATAATTGTGTACCTGTTTTTTTATTATTTGGACTCCAAAAGGAATTCTATATGAAGTGGTAGTTTTATTTGACTGTATAAAATGTACAAAATAACCAACATTTGCAATTTTTAGATTAATTTTGACCAAGAATTCTGGATAGAACAAATGTACCCGCATTTAAGGATTTTTTATTTTAATTGTTTTTTACCTGAGTTGTTAGATCCAAGGCAGAAGCGAGGAAAAACAATAAGGAACCCCCCAAGGAATGAGGAATTAACTTTTGAAATTATTAGACAATACTAAATAGTTATTATTATTGTTTTTAAAATTTATCAGAAGGAAATCCTCGTGATTCCGACCTTCACGAGGTTTCTTGCTGGTCAGATGTTTTAATCGCACATCGTAGCCACCCCCAAAACCACGGGGTGAGTAACTACGAATACCGAGAATTACCCTGAGCAAACGCAACGACCTCAAGACAAGCGCCTTCTGCATTCCAATAGTTATTATTATGATTGTTTATTTTATTTTTATTATTATTGTGATTTATTTTCTTTCTCCATTTCCGCACAACTAAAATAGTAATTATTATACGAGTTCCTGTGTAAATTGGACGCTTTATGCCACAAGGGGTTTATAAAAGCACGAGTGAAACGAGTGTAATACAACGTTTTATCGTTCGATACAACCCTGGAAAGCCTTTAAGTTGCTTAAAATCCATAAAAATAGTTTGACGTTTATCTGTCATTTTAATTATTTCATGACAGTGTTTACACAAGCGAAAATTTGAAAATTCTGACAATGTCGAACGATAAATGTTAACGTATAATAATAATTTTATCTACTCTTTACCGCATGTTAAAATGCAATTTTATCGTTTAGAAAAAACTTCTATACCAACATCCATTGTTGTATTACTGTCTAACGTTTTTTTGACATTTTGTTTGACAGTTGAATTTTTCACGTCCAAGAATTAAATCCATGTTGCAGTAAAAACCGTGAAGATTGAATAAAATTTTATATTATATACGACGATAAAATTGATGATTATCTATCTTTTCGAGTGACTTTAACGTCTCGGCTAACGCGTCGACGTTATTAAATAATTAATATATACCACATAAATAATTATTACCTTTTGCCACGACGTTTTACCATGACAATAATACAAAATTTATTTTATGCATGAAATTATCTAGCTGAATTCATTATTTACTTTACCTCTATGACAAAGTTAATTTTTGTAAAGTCAATTTTGTTGCTCTACTTTCGGTGTCACGTTTTTGTTACGTTGACAGGTTGGCAGTTTTACATGCAAAATTTCCGGGGAACAAAATTTCTTTCAAAAGTAAATTTGATCCGGTAGAACAATAGCCTCTCGTGTAATTACATAGGGACGATTAATTTTACGCATTTGGCAGAACCCTTATTGGTCAGAAAATACAATGTTTCTAGAAAACTATATTTTGTTCGATTAAAAGTTAGGGCTAACTTTTTTCACTGTCAAACTTAATTCAATTCAATAAATCATTTGAAATTATGATTATTTTAAAATTATGTTCCATTCCTAACAGTGCACACCGCTTTGCGATTTTACAACTTCCATCCCATAGAAAAACCATAGAAAAAACGTTTGATCTATGTTCCATCCCTCAGTCGTTCAATGATATAAAAGCAAGCGCTACAAGCTGTGTTGTCAGATCGTTTTAAGAGTACGAACAAGCTCAGCACTCCCACTATTTAGTCTCTCTCTTCGACGCACGCTTGTGGGATGCAACGCAAGGTGCATTCGTGTCTATACGTAGTACAGATGGACACACCAACAGCATTAGGGCATGTGGTTTCTACAGAGACGGAAGACGAATGTTTGTTTACATTTGAAAACTTGACCGACTAGAGAACGCTCTTAAGGGTGAGATCCTTCCGTAAGAGCTATGAGAACCAACGTAAGGAAAACGACTGAAGCAATTACAATGACATTTTGACACAACCAACATCAGGACACACTCTTTACGCTGTGTTATTTTGAAAATCCTAGTGCTAGTGGTTTTTCAAAAAACAATTAAAAACCAGTCAAGTTTGGAAAAAAATGATGAGATTTAGACTTAATTTAAGAAAGCCGTTATGCTGATTCCGAATCCGAAAATCAAAATAAGCGTGGAAACTGCTCTACCGAGTACAACACCCTGCCAGGTACGTAAGTCGTTTACGAACGAGTTCCGACATCGAATCAGAAATTACCCATGATCGACCGTCAGGGAACCTGGTCCAGGACAGACCCTTCAATTTTATGATCGAAACATGGTTCGGGGGTTTTATGGCTTCTACAGTTTTGGTAGTTAGCAGATACCCATGGGAGGAGACAAATTTAAATAGACTAAAAGTCCGATCTAAGCGCCATCTACAGACGGCTGGTAGGTTTATTCAACGAGGACCCCATCCTTAATACTGCTAAATATGTACTGGCCGCTGCCACAACTGATTGGCTAATGGTATTGGAATGACAACCATTTTTTGACTTTAAACTTCTAAGCGCAAATTAAAAATGAGAGGGAGTTCTAGTTCAAAGTAAAAAAAATCAATTTGTTGTCATTTCTCAACCATTTAGTCAGTCGATGAGTATAGTGGACAGGGCGGCCCACCCGCCCACCGCACTCACAAACGGTACTAGAAACACAGGCTTCTAAGTCACAAAGAAACCTTATACCAGCAATCAATCCAAATTGAGAGTTACACCAAAATATATACTCTTGACTGAATGGTCGACAAACCGGTCCTTAACGACGCTGTCCGCTCTCAGTATTCATATATACAGAACCGATTTACACTGAGATTGAACGCGGACATCGTCGTTAAACAATTAGGACATCCAACATTTTTATTTTTACCTTAAACTAGTAAAAATATTACATTTAAATTGTGCTCCTAATTAACCACATATCTGAATAACGCCGTAATTCATCGAAAATGACAAAGCTTTTATGTAAATTATTTGCTGGAGCATGTGCTTAACACAGACTGAGTTGAAATTGAATTCGTTTAGAATAATTAATTTAAAATACTTCTGCATGTAATAACTAAAATTCGTTTCGTTTGCGTCGGTAATGAAAATGTAAATTGTTGAATACTGATATCAACAACAAATAAAACTTTGGTAATACCTGGAGCGCAGCGTGATTCATTACACAAAATTACTGTTGTTTCTGGTATTCTGCAGGAACGTTCTCCATCTAAAATATAACCAGAATTTTACATCCAATTTCAATTCGGACTTTGCACACACTCCACAAAGTCACTTCGATCGACATCGCCGGGGAGTGCTCCCGTATAACCAATTACATTTCAAGTGACCACTCGTGAATTGATTGCTTCCGATAGAGCGGAGCAAAGAGTTGCATTCACACAATCATCATTATCAGCGGCAAACATTGAACCCCCTTTTTGTATGCACACATGGACGTGCACTAATGCAATGCAAGTCATTATTTGTTAACAATGTCGGCGCGCTGCGATGACAACGTTTTCGCTCGATCCCTCCGGTCTGATAAAACGGAAATATTCATCAACGTGTCAACGTTGCTAACGGCGAAATTTACATGTTGTTGCCAATAATACCAAATTGGACGAGGTCCAAACCACCCTTTCTTTATGATGTGGTCTAGACGGCGGTTCGTGGGGGAGAAAATTGCGGATTTCGGAGCGAAACAAAGCGTCTGCGAGAGCATCTAATTATTCCTGGCATACTTTTTGATCTTTTCCTCCACCTGTCCGAAAAGGAGCTTCCGACCGACGGCAATTGCAATTCAAAGATCAAGAAACTAATATAGTGATACACCCTGTATACAGTATTAAAATAGCAACAAAACCCCACAATTCGTTAAAGCGTCGTCCACGGCAATTAATAACACCACCCTGTCGTCCCGACGCATCTAACCGTCACACACAACGCATCGTGTAAAGCCCCCGGCCCGGCCGCCCCCAGCCCGGCGAACAACAAAACATCGCATCCTTGTAATGCAATTTACGATAGCATCGTTTCGGCGATTTATCACTGTCGAGTCGCTCTATTCAAGAGACTCTGCAAGAGTTGCCATTCACCATGCTGCGGCAGAACAGTGATTAATTAACATGCATTTCGTCCGTCTGGGGACGGTTGTGGTAACACGACCGGTGACTTATCGGAGGCGGTGCACAGGTGGCCGGTATTGATGGGACGACATCAATCTCGCGCCAGCCAGGTCGCAACACCGGTACAAGGGAGTTTTTTCGTTGTTTTGCGCCGTAAAACTGAACTCGCTGTGGAATTGCAGAATCCTGGACCAGGTGACGTGTTGTGTTCGGAGTTATGGAAGCGCCGTTTTATGCGGGGTATATGAGCGGTGACGCCACCGACTCTACGGTACGCAGAGCAAGGACGTCGCTTCACTATTATCAGGGTTTAGGATTTGGAATAAAATATTTTGTGATTTTGATATTTTAAAGTGTAAACTGATGGTCCCCATGGTCGGGCCTTAAAACGTGCGACTGGTATCCTTAATTCAACCGTGTACATATATGATACAAACTTCCTAGATAGATAAAGTACCGCAATTTGTTTGTTCCATTATATTGGCGCCAAAATGGCGGAGATTTGGTGATTTTTGAAGAATCCAGTGACCATGGTGACACAAAGAGGTGAAGGTGGCTTTGGCTTATTCGTTTGTGTTTTTTCTTCGCTTTGAATAAATGTAATAAAAATAGACAAGTCAATGGGAGCGTCCATTAATTACGTGGGGGAGAGGGGGGTTTGGGCAAAAAACACGTAATTTAATTACACGTGGAAAATTGCGAAAAGGCGGTTAAATTACGTAAGTAAAACATGTTTCTCCATAAAATATGGCTAAATCCTACACCATAATATTTTTCTTCAAACGTCAAAAAAACGTGACATTGTATACGTCAATAGACAATATGTCCACTTCTCTGCCTAGGCAGACAAAGGTTTTGTCTGCCACTCAATTGACCATTTTCTGGGCTTCTTTAACATGCGAGAAAGTTGAAAAGTGCCATGACAATGATGTGAAAAGAACACAAGTATTTGCGACAATTTCTGAATAATTTCTAATAAACGGTGTTTTAGTGACAGTCTTAGAATTAAATCTATTCGGATTTGCCGCCTTTGACGACGCCAAAATCACCATCTATCTAGTGACTTTAAGATGATATACAAAACACGCCCTCTGGCTGCGAGATGGGCGAATTCATAACTGCGTCATTTTGGGCTTAAAAACACACCGTTTATATCTATCTCGGACTCAACAACGACTGCTTAAGTGTTTATGTGTCTAATTCTATACTTAAATATTTATCTTAGTATCATCAACGAACATTATACTGCACACCAATGATATACCTAGTAGATGCTATTTCACTTCATGTGTTTTTGATCTCAAAAAACTCTAATTACATCCGGAAGCTGCACCAAAAACCTCGTGTCTCCGATCCGTATCCCCCGAGCTCAGACACGGAACAAATTATCCTTCGGCAAAAACGCCCCAGAAAAATCGCACCCTCTAAACTCTCGGGGCCGCTTTCCGATTCCGTGCAAGACACCTGAGTTCAACCGTAACGAAATCGTTACGTCAAAAACGACCACTAAAGCATCTCGAAACGAATCGATTCAGACAATCCCATTGATGTCGACACGTAATTTGATGTACCGTTCCGAGGAATCGGCGAGAACGTGCAAACCGGATTAAATGGAGAACTACAAGATTTATGTGAATTAATGATAACCTTTCAGTTCATTGTTTCGGTGCAACTGTTCGTTCGTCGTTGGAAAATTGATGAGGGAGGGGGCGGGGCTCACCTTCGTTTTGTCGATGACGATGACGCTGTCGTCGTCGTGGAGGAGCAGGAGCTGGTCGCTGCGAGGGTCGAAACTGATGCTTCTGATGGCCGACGACCGGGGCGTTAACTGCTTGGGGGGACTGCGGGATAGGGCTCGGGAGAATTTCGTCAGGGTTTTTTGCTCGAGGTCGAACTCCACTAGCTGGAATGGGGAAAGATCGCATGTCTGTAGTATCAAATCAGCGAAATATCGAAATTGCAAAGTATCATACCACTTATACAACGAAAAACCTACCCACTCCATGTAGAAACTACTTACATGTCCATTAGCGTAAGCCACCACCAGATTCGAACACGTGGGATGGACAGCCAGCGCTGTCGGACTACATTTATACTTGGGTAACTTGAAAGGAAACCCATACTTGTCGCCGTCCCTTTTCCAGACGGCGACGTTAGCTTGAACGTCCGCGGCCACCAGAAATCGAGAGCAAACAGCCAATAACGTAACAGTGTCCTCCAACTCTGCAACCGATTGGTTACTGCAACCACTAACACAAGTGTTGCAACGCTTACCTGATTTGGTGCTCAAGTTTTGGACCAACGCGGCCCGATCATTGGACACATCGACGACGTTCAAACCCCCGCCGTTTGGCGCCAAAATCAGACGAGTGTCTGAAGCAAACAGCGCAGCGACTGAGGGTACTTCCCCGAGGTCGTTGCTGAGTTCAATGGGGGTTAGTCTGGGGGCTGAATCGTCACATTCCATTTTTAATAATCGCGTCCCTAGTCTAGTACTGTATAAAATTAAGTTGCCATCGTCGGAAATTGTGGCACAATTTATACCTTCCTTTTTGTCTGCGTCATCCACCCTTACCACTTTCTGAACGACTACTAGTTTTCTGGGGCGGCTACTGACGGAATACAATCCTGTGTGCATGTCTTTCGCCCCGTCGTTCTCCCCCAAGGTCCACACCTCTAGGAATTTCGGGTACCGTAACATGATGTAGCGCGCTTTAGAACAAAGAGTGACGGAACAAGATTGTAAAACTGGGGGATACTTGAGGAGAGACTTGGGGGGGTTATAACAAGCCAAATAACCATCCATACCGCTTGAATACAATTTCTGGCCAATCAGGGCAAGAGCCCTCACGTCATGATCGTGACTCTTCCTTTGGACACTCCTCACCCATTTGAGGGTGTCATTCTTAACTTTAATTCTAACATAACTGACTATATTGGGGTCAACTCCGGCACAATACAAGGTCGTTTCATCCTCTGAGAGGCAAACGGAAAGGATGTCAGCTCTGTGTGACTGGTATGATTCCAGCTGAGCCCCCATTTTCCCGTCCCACACGGCCAGGATGCCCCTCGAGTCGCCGCTTATTATGGTGAAGTCTTCAGTGACAGCAAGACTCCAAACGATGGTGGGCTTGTTCTGCTCGGCGCGGCCGGTAAGCATCCTGTGTAGGGCCTGATCTGTAATTTATAATCTAGTGCATAATTTAAAAAAATGTACAAAACCAACTTGTTTGAACGCTCCAGACGCGGATGGCGTCCAAGCCCCCCGACACAATAAATTCCCCAGAATGGTCGAACCTCAAACACAAGATGCGCCCCTCCTGCTTGTCCAGAAACTTCTCAAACAGAACTTCATCATCCACAATTTGAAAAATGTTCAGAAATCCTTGTTCTGTGCCCACTGCAATGTGCGAGTTTTGTCTATTGACATCCAGGCAGAAAGCCGCCTCTCCTGTTACGACAGCCCGGCTTTTCACATCTAGCTTGAACAAGTCATACTCGATCAACAGGCCATGCAGTCCTACACTAAAAAGGCGATCATTACACCATGCCAGCCCCTCAATGCTGAAATTTTCGGTGGAACTGGCTATCCGTCGTTCGATAAACGGTGCATTGCTGACATTCCACAGCTCAATACTGCCGTCAGACCTACAAATTCCAAATTAAAAAAAGACAAAAATTGTTTGAGGTTAGGTACCTTGACAGCGCCAACTTGTTTGCTTGGGGTTGGACGGCAATGCAGTAGACCGCCTTGGGTTTCGGTTTGTAAAAATGGACATTGTGGATCTTCGGGTTGGTTAATTTACTCATGCTTCGTGATTATTTCAAATCTTGGAAACATAACCTTGCAAACACAACACGTGTGGTTTTGTTTTGATTGCAGTTCCTTCTGTTTTGTTAAGTTGGTCGCAGTGGTGATTGGTCGCCTTTGTGGCTGTGATATTTTTATACGAAAGAGGTGAAACGAAATGCCGATTCTCGTTAAAGTGTAAGTAAAAATGAACAAGAATCATTGCTAATAGAGAGCCGCTACGAACAAACAAGGTTTAGCGCTTTTCCCCCAAATTTTGTTACTGTTATGTTGGTAACCCCCACTCCACTTGTCAAAACTGTCGTTAACCTCAAAAACTACAGTTATTCGAGTACGGTGACAAGCACAATAAAATATTGAAAATGGGCCCCCCGAAACGGTACGGCGCCAAATCCGAGGGAAAGTCCAAAAAACGCCGCAAGGAAGAAGAAGAGTGGAACTACGAAGAGGACGACACAAACGAATCCGAAGGAGCTGCGGTCCCGGGCGCTGCGGCTCGGGACGCGGAAAAAAACGACCAGGGCATTCAAGAAGACGAGTTTGGAGCTAAAGATTACCGCTCCCAAATGACCCTCAAGGCGGACAACAATGTGAGGCCGCTCTGGGTGGCTCCCAACGGACACATTTTCCTGGAGTCTTTCTCACCGGTGTACAAGCACGCCCATGATTTCCTGATCGCGATTTCCGAACCCGTGTGCAGACCTGAGCACATCCACGAGTATAAGCTAACTGCTTATTCACTGTATGCGGCTGTGAGTGTGGGGTTGCAGACGAACGACATTATCGAGTACTTGAATAGGTTGAGTAAATGTAGTATACCTGATGGAATAGTGGAGTTTATAAAGCTTTGCACATTGTCTTACGGAAAGGTCAAGTTGGTGTTGAAACATAACAAGTATTTTGTGGAGAGCCCCTTTCCAGAAATTTTGCAAAAGCTGCTCAAGGATCCGGTGATACAGGAGTGTCGGTTGAGGAGGAATGTGGAGAATGAAGATGGGGGCGAATTTATCACACAGGTTTGTATATTGCCGGCGTCGTCTGCGTTGATTTTGACGGACAAATTTCATTAGCCATCGAATCAACGCAGACTGCGATTGCCACTTAAAATCACATAAATGGGTCGCCAGGTACAAGAAAAGAAGAACATCCCCACCTTCGGCACCAAACCCGCGGGCGGCGACCACCCCGACTCGGCCGCCGTCCCCGACGACATCACCAACTTCTACGACAAAATGGACAAAGAGGAGGAAGACGAGGAGGACGCCTCTCTCCAAACCGTCTCCTTCGAAGTGAACCAAGAAAAAATCGAAACGATCCAAAAGCGCTGCATCGAGCTGGAACACCCCCTCCTCGCCGAATACGATTTCCGAAACGACACGGTCAATCCCGACATCAACGTGGACTTGCGTCCCTCCGCCGTGCTGCGGCCGTACCAGGAAAAGAGTCTCAGGAAGATGTTCGGTAACGGTCGGGCGCGTTCGGGCGTCATCGTGCTGCCGTGCGGCGCGGGGAAGTCCTTGGTCGGGGTTACGGCCTGTTGCACCGTCCGGAAGAGGGCGCTGGTTTTGTGCAACTCGGGGGTTTCGGTGGAGCAGTGGAAGCAGCAGTTTAAGATGTGGTCGACCGCTGATGACAGCATGATTTGTCGGTTCACTTCCGAGGCTAAAGATAAACCGATGGGGTGCAGCATTTTAGTGACGACGTACTCGATGATTACCCACACGCAGAGGAGGTCGTGGGAGGCGGAGCAGACCATGAAGTGGCTGCAGGAGCAGGAGTGGGGGATCATGGTTCTGGATGAGGTGCACACGATTCCGGCCAAGATGTTCAGAAGGGTGTTGACCATCGTGCAGTCGCACTGCAAGTTGGGTCTGACAGCCACCCTGTTGAGAGAGGACGACAAAATTGCGGATCTCAACTTCTTGATCGGCCCCAAGTTGTACGAAGCCAACTGGTTGGAGCTGCAAAAGAGGGGATTCATTGCAAGAGTGCAGTGTGCCGAGGTGTGGTGCCCCATGACCCCAGAGTTTTATAGAGAGTACTTGGGGTGCAAAACGAGCAAGAGACTACTCTTGTACGTCATGAACCCCAACAAGTTTCGAGCCACCCAGTATCTCATCCGCTACCACGAACGAAGGGGCGACAAAACCATCGTCTTCTCCGACAACGTGTTCGCACTAAAGCACTACGCCATCAAAATGAACAAACCCTACATCTACGGCCCCACCTCCCAAAGCGAACGAATCCAAATCCTCCAGAACTTCAAATTCAACCCCAAAGTCAACACGATCTTCGTCAGTAAAGTAGCCGACACCTCCTTCGATCTACCAGAAGCCAACGTCCTCATCCAGATATCCTCCCACGGGGGCTCCAGACGCCAAGAAGCCCAACGTCTCGGAAGAATCCTCCGGGCGAAGAAAGGTGCCATCGCCGAGGAATACAACGCCTTCTTCTACACGCTCGTGTCTCAAGACACGATGGAGATGAACTACTCCAGAAAGAGACAGAGGTTTTTGGTCAACCAAGGGTACAGCTACAAGGTGATCACCAAGCTGGCGGGGATGGAGGAAGAGCCGGATCTGATGTACAAGACGAGGGAGGAGCAAGGGCAGCTGCTGCAGCAAGTGTTGGCAGCCAGCGACATCGACTGCGAAGACGAGAAGATTCCAGGGGAAGGGGGCAGAGCTGGGGGTTCCGGGAGCAGGAAGACGGGGCAGATTGGGTCGATGTCCGGGGCGGACGATGCTGTGTATTATGAGTATAAGAAGAACGCGGGGGGGGCTCAGCATAAGCATCCCTTGTTTAAAAAGTTTAGATATTAGTCATTAAAATTGTTTTGTTATTAATGTCTAGTTTTATTGTCCCACCGATTTACATGAGTGAAAGCCCTTGTTACAGACCCACTGAAGGATTGAGTTCAGAGTGGGCCGTCCTCGAGCTGCAGGGCGACCTTCGCTCCCACACCGACTCCACTTTCGAAGGAAAATTCATCGGCGACCTCCACTACACCAAATCCGGCACCCCCGTTCTAATAATCGGCCACCATTTGATGTTCGGCAAGGAAATGAAAATGGAGAAACCGTTCGCCCTCTTGGAGAAGAAGACCGACAACTGCGTCGAATACTTGGTGAAGACCATCATCACGAGGAAGGTCATCTTCAAAACAAGACCCAAACCCATCGTGAATTAATTTTATTTATTTTGATATCAAATAAACATTATCAAAACACCGGACTTAAATTATATCAGACTCGTTTGCAGATCGAATTCCGCGGGAATTGTGATACCTCCGGTATCCACGGCCTCCTCCGAGTGGTCAGTGTTGAGGAAGTTTTGCGTTTCGTCGCTCGATTTCGACTCGCTGTCTTCGACGTTGACGCGTTTCTCGACAGTCTTGTTCTTCTCCAGTTCGTGGCAGCGGACGTGGGCCAGATATGCGTTCGTGTTAACGGTGGTGTACCGACAGGTGGTGCAGGCGTACGTTCCCTCCTTTCCCGGATGATTCTTCTTCAGGTGATTTTTGTAAGCGGTGGTCTGGATGGCCTGGTAGTTGCAATGCGGGCACGAATATTTGGTGGCCTGAAACGGGAAGATTATTCTTTATCGTCCATCGGCGGCGTCAGTTGATTTCGCTTACCCCAAAATGGCACATGGTGTGTTTGCGCATGCAGTTCCTGTCTGCAGTCCGGTATTCGCAATATGAACACTGATACGGTTTATCGCCGGTATGTTGCCTGTAGTGGCACTGCAGCATCTCCTTTCTCGCAGTCTGGTGCCCGCAGATGTTGCAGATGAACGGTTTGAACTTGTCGTGGACGAACTTGATGTGCTTCTTCAGGGACTTGGAGTTGGCGAACAGGCGATCGCAGAATTCGCACTGCTTCTGCGTGAAGCAATTGGGGACTTCGTCGGGGGGCCTGTGAGTGATCTCGTGACACCGGAGCTGATTCAGCTGCTTGAAGTTCTTGCCGCAGGTGGTGCAAACGAAGGGCTTTTCTTCGTTGTGGATTGCCATGTGATTGACCACCCTCACTAAAAAACATTGTCACCAAATTGATAAATAATCTAAATAAATTGTAAAACACCTACTTGCGCTATAGGACTTGAATTTGTTGCACATGGGACACGAGAGCAGCCCCAAATCCACAGAGTGCGACTTCCACATGTGCATGCTGCAAATCCTCCAAACTGAGAACTTGACCTTGCAGACGGGGCACATGAATTGCTTCTTGTTTTGGTCCACGTGACAGTCTTCGTGTTTTTTTCGGGCCTCGTCCGTGTCGAATCTCACGGGACACCCCTTGATTGAGCACTTGAATTGGCGCATGGCTTTCTGTTTGTGGACGAGGCTCGTGTTGCTTCTTCTCGCTAGACGCTTCGGGGAAATCTCGGAGAGCTTCGGCTTGATGGAGCCGGGGGCTATCGGGACCATTTTATGTTGCTGTAAAAGCGAGTCTTAGCGAGTGCTATTAATGTCAACTAAACTCACAGAAATCATGTGTTGTCGCAGGTCCTCCTTGTCCGAGTAGCCGTTCTTGCAGGTGCTGCACAAGTACAAGACCAGCTGCTTATCCTGGTTCTCCTGATTCGCGTTCAGGATCGAAGTCATTTTGGTGCCGACCAAATTGCCGTCGACCACGGCGCCGTTGTTTTGCAGTACCTCCTTCTCATGACTCAGTTTGAGATGAGCCACAATTTCCTCCACGCTCTCGCACAAAAAATGGCAGAGCTTGCATTTGTGGGCTTGGACCTGGGTATAAAAATTATCACAGTTGGTGCCTCTGTCCTTGCCTTTGCCGTCCAGTCCGTTGAGTAAATTTTTATTGATGTTGGTCACTGTGCCATCAATGTTTAACAGTTGGATGACCTCCTCTTCGTCCTCGGTTTCGACGGCTTCGTCCTGGGCCTCTTGTGAGTAGGTGATCGAATAGGTGTCCCCGTTAATAACGTGAGTCACGGTCGTATCTCCCCGACTTTCGGTCTCTTCGACGCTCAGAAGCACGTCATTGGGTAAAACAAGACTGCTTTTGTCCGTGAAGACCTTAACGACGCTGTTGTCTTCGGTCTGTGCGGTGTTTGTTTCAGTCAGAAAGTGCTCGGTGGGGTCGGTCGACCCGCTGTCGTTATCTGGAAGTGGGCTCCAAAATTTTGTCTGTCAGTCGTAAAAATTCTTACCATCTGCAATGAAGGACCCGCTGAGAAGTATGGGCAGACCGTCAGCCGGCCAGTCCGAGGCAATTTCCGTGAAGATGGGCTCCACTGGAAAGGCGTCATTGAGACCGTCCTCGGTACTGTGTAAGAGATAGTTGTGGGAGCCTTCGCTGAACAGTTTCAGATACGCCGTCGCCTCGTCTTCTGTATCCATTTTTTGGTTCGCTAGATCATCCTGTAAGACAGAAGAGCAACAACATAACCTCACTTTCAGCAGTTTTGATACAACTGTTGTTTAGACCTATTTGATGGAGCATTTTTTTGATAACCACCTGAGAGTAGGGGCCCTGACAAGACTAGATTAAATAAGACATACCTTTAGGCAAATAATATTTCAGATGTCAACAATGACACTTAACCTCCGAAATTACGGTACTCGTTAACATAGAAAACCCCCCATGCTCGTTTCAGTCAATGATGCCCACCTGAGATATTTATTTTCAAAACAAACAAATATCACATGTTGGATTTACCCCACTTTACACTGAACATTGAGGTTATGTAACATTGACACAATTGAGGTTATGTCTCAAAAAAAAACGACACTTCAAATTAATTTTATTAACATACAGAAAAATAGTAACAGTTTCTGTCCATACATACAGAATAACACTCTAATACAACATAATCACAGAACAACTACAAAAAAAAAACTACTTTTAATCACAAGAACCGTCCGCCCATCCATCTCTCCACCTCTCATTCACTTTGGAGCAATCAAATTCAGGTTTTCCTAACTTAATGTTAACCTTATTGTGCAGTCTACAAAGCCACTGGCTCAACTCGTCCTGAGAGCCAGTTTTGGGGGGGTCCACTTTGAGCCTGTGAAATCACAGTTCAAGCGTTTGGTTATAACAGTGACTCGGCTTACTCTTGGGCCAAATCTCGGGCACAGTAATCGCAAGGATAAAATCTGGACAACAAATGAAAGAAGGCGCTCATATCGCTCCGGTCCTTCGAGGTGGGTTTGCCGGGATACTTGGCGGCCATTGTGTGTAACAGCCCCCATGTTCCTCGCCCCAGTTCGTCCTTGTCGAGAGGGCAGTCGTCTCGCGAGGACCCCGTCGTTGAGGAGACCTGAAAATTGTGCTTTAGGGAGAGCGAGACGGGATTGGAAGCTACCTCTCCGGAACTTTCCTCGTGGGCAGCTTTCCGGCGGGCCACCTTCACGTAGTCCGAAAAGCTGGTGCACGAGCGGCACTTTTCCGTTTCTAAAGGGGACGACCGGTGGGACATCATCACATAATTTTGCTTTTCGTAAAATTATTGGTTATATCGGTCTGGGGTCTGTCAAATTTGGTCGTCAGACAGAGACGGAGCAATAGGGTTTTTCGTGAATTAGAGAGAGAGCACCAATAATTGTCAAATTTGACGTTTAGACATAACATCTGTCAGCACTCAAGAAGATAAACAATTTGAAGGAATATGAATATTTTGCCCAAAAAAAGGTAAGCAGCAGATGTTTTCAGGTAGCGGTTGCTATAAATACTCCACATTCTAGATGGCACGTCCGATCCAAAGACAACATCGCTCGGGTTCGAAGAGACGAGGCCAAAGCAGCCGAAGAAGAAAACGCAAGACAGGCGCGAGTAAAACTAGCAGAGAGCGAGGCCCGCACAGAACTGCTCAGACAGAGAGCCCGCGGAGCCGTTGCCACAAAAGAATTCATTCCACTTCTGAAAGATGAAGCTCCGGCTCAATCGCACGTCAACTTCTTTCAAGAGGTAGAGGAGGGAGTTGCAGACAGTAAGACCACCAACAAGGAGCACGACAAAGAAGCCAAAGAGGAAAAGGAGAAGTATGAGAAACAGATAGGATACTTAACCTACCTGGGACAAGACACAAATGAAGCATTAGGAAAGAGAAATTGGTATGAAGAGATGCCAGACAGGTCTGACAGCAAAACAGAAGTTGGCTTGAAGAGTAAGCTTAGAGAGGATCCTTTAAATATAATAAAGAAGTACACAGCAAGCGAAGAGTGTGTAAAAGAGAAACCGGAGCCAGTACATGCGGCCGTGTCTCTGAGTATTAAAAGTATTGAAAAGAAGTGGCGAGACAAGAAACACGAGAAAAAGAAGCACAAAAAGCATAAAAAGAATAAAACGAGAAAAAGAAAGAGAACGCACTCCAGTGATGATTCTGAAGATGAATATGCTGTTGCAAAGAAGAGAAAGTTGGAGGTTTTGAGGATAGAGAGACTGAAACGTGAGAAGGAAGAGAGGATGCGTGCTGAAAGTCTTCTAGCCAAATTGAGAGGCGATAAGGAGGAAGAGAAGGTCAAAGAACCCCAAGTCAGCAAGAAATACAATAATCAGTTTAATCCAGAAATCGCAAAGCAAAATTATAGACATAGCTGATCATGTTTTTGTATATAGGAAATAAAATCTTTTTTTTTTTTCGCCATATTATATAAAATAGAGATCTGTAACACCGATAACAAAAAGCTCCCTCTATCGCCAGTATTTCAAACCATTACCCATTGACGATTTTCTCCAAATCATTCCAACATAACCCCAATCAGTGTGATTTGTATATTTTGGTCTGGAAATCGCAGAAATGGAAGTGATGGACGTTGTTGTCTCCGAAAAGGTAATTACCCCTTTAATTAAAAATCCCAAACAAACGAACACAGCTTCTTTGTAATCTAGTTGCCAAGCCTCAATAGAACTCTTTTGTTTTAACCTCTTACATCAAAATGGACCTTTTTCAGGACGAGGGCAGCCCCGCCGAAGCCAAGCCTAACCTCCAGGACATCGACACGGAAGACCTCTACACCAAGTACAAGAAGCTGCAACAGATGCTGGAATTCCTGGAGGTCCAGGAGGAGTACATAAAAGATGAACAACGGAATCTGAAAAAGGAGTATCTGCACGCACAGGAGGAGGTCAAGCGGATTCAGAGTGTCCCATTGGTGATTGGGCAGTTTCTGGAGGCTGTGGATCAGAATACTGGCATTGTTGGGTATGTCCACGAATTTAGGGCTGTGTTGTGTGCGTTACTGGTTGCGTAACTACGAGCAATATCAAATTAATTTATGTATGTATTGAGTTAATGTGGAAAACAGACCATTTATAAGAAAAACAAAAAATTAAATTAAAAAATCTAACATGCAATCACTAATACCCACAGCATTATTGATGGTTGCATAATTAATAACTATTTAGATCCACAACCGGCTCCAACTACTACGTCCGCATCCTCTCCACCATCGACCGCGAACTCCTCAAGCCCTCCGCGAGCGTCGCCCTCCACAAACACAGCAACGCCCTCGTCGACGTCCTCCCCCCCGAAGCCGACTCCTCCATCTCCATGCTCCAGGCCGACGAAAAACCCGACGTCCAATACAGCGACATCGGAGGCATGGACATGCAAAAGCAGGAGATCCGCGAGGCCGTGGAGCTCCCGCTCACGCACTTCGAACTCTACAAACAAATCGGTATCGACCCCCCTCGCGGAGTCCTGATGTACGGGCCTCCCGGGTGCGGAAAGACGATGTTGGCCAAAGCTGTGGCCCATCACACCACCGCCGCTTTCATCAGAGTGGTCGGATCGGAGTTCGTGCAGAAGTACCTGGGCGAGGGGCCCAGGATGGTCAGGGACGTGTTCAGGTTGGCCAAGGAGAACTCGCCGGCGATTATATTCATCGACGAGATCGACGCAATTGCGACGAAGAGGTTCGACGCTCAGACCGGGGCCGACAGGGAGGTGCAGAGGATCCTGTTGGAGTTGTTGAATCAGATGGATGGGTTTGATCAGACCACCAATGTGAAAGTAAGTTTTTCGAGGACTTTTTCTTTTTTTTTTTATTCCAAATTTCCAGGTAATCATGGCCACAAACCGAGCCGACACTCTGGACCCGGCCCTCCTAAGGCCCGGACGTCTGGACAGGAAGATCGAATTCCCGCTACCCGATCGGAGACAAAAGCGTCTCATCTTCAGCACGATCACATCCAGAATGAATCTCTCGGAAGAGGTAAAGCTCTCGATTTTTAATTCGTTCCGTTAAATTCACCATATTCCTAGGTGGACTTGGAAGACTTTGTAGCCAGACCCGACCGCATTTCCGGAGCAGACATCAACGCCATCTGTCAGGAAGCCGGAATGCACGCGGTCAGAGAAAACCGCTACATAGTTTTGCCCAAAGATTTTGAGAAGGGCTACAAGAACAACATCAAGAAGGATGAGAGTGAACATGAGTTCTACAAATAATTGTATTTATTTTATGATTTTTTTCAATAAACTAAGTTGTATGTGCATTCACTTTGTACTCATGTTGCACACATACTTTTTTCTACGATCGTCTCAGACTTGGGGTATTACCAAAATTTATTGTGTAGACTTTAATTATAAAACAAAATTTCACGTTAAAACCTCAACTCGTAAATCTGTATATACGCCTCGGTCAATGTGATCATCTGCGGCAATATATCGGTGACGTGCAGGTCCTGCATCTCGTACCACTTCCCGGTGGATTTCTGCAAAACGTGAACGCGATAAGTGCCCTTACCGGGCTCCCCATCGTGGACGATATTGGCGACCAAGTCGTAAATCGTGTGTTTATGCCTCGCTTTGACTTCCGGCGTCAAAAACTCCCCAAAATCGACGTTCCTCACGGGGAAATTGACGATGGTCGGGTTCTTCTCGACGTAAAAGGTATTTTTCGTAAATCTTTTTATATACAAAATTAGATACGGCGGGAGGGTGGTGATTTCGAATTTCTTCATGAAGTTCTCTTTGTATGTTTTGTACTCTTTTTCCGTCTGGCCGTTGAACTTTGTCAGGAGCTGGTACAGATTGACCTGCGGAATAATGTTTTCCCTAAACTCGTCGATGAACAGCGGTGGGGGCGGCAGGTCGCACGTGAGATACAAGAACGGCGACTCTGTGATCATTTCCTGGTACTCGGGAGTGGCCAGAAGAGACCGTTTCTGGCGATCGTCGAGCTCCGTTGGGGGCAGTTTTCGGGTGTAGATTCTCATGTTGCCCAAAAACGACTGGTAGATGATGGAGCTGCCCTTTTTTTTGGTGCCGTTGAGGGCTCGGTGGAGGGCGTTGAGGAACCACGAGAGGAAATCGATGGGGTCCCCCTGTTGGGTGATCTGAAAAGTCTTTTTACTCCAAAGCACCACCGCTTGCAGCATCTCGTGGGGCGAGACGTGCGCCTTGAAATTCCTCGGATTCCACAACTTCCTCATCAGCTCCCCGTAGCGCTGTACGAGTAAATACGCCGAGTCGCCGGGGGGTCGCTTGACCTTGCCGTAGTTCTCTTCTCTTAGAAAATAATTACGTAACGGTACAACGCGCGAAAGAGCCTGCAGGACGACGTTGCAGTAGTCGTTGGCCTTGATGTTATTCAGCCCGACGATCCCAGGCATGTACAGAGAGCCGTCAATGGCACGAGACATCCTGGTGCTGCTGTCTAGATTACGAATGTGTTGCTGTGTGAAAGTAGGATTGAGCAAATACTTGATGTCCCCCAGTGATGAGTCTACAAATAATTATAACAATTACGGCGTAATTAATCTTAATTCCAGTACCTATAATCTCGTAATTGTCAGGCAGGCAATAAAACTTCAAGGTGTGCAAGTTGAGGAAAACATGGTGGCCTTCTGCCACCGAATGCGTATATGCATGCGTGTTTGTGCCTCTACCTTGAAAGTACTTGCCGCAAACGAGACACGCGTACACGTTGATTCGGGTCAGCGAGACGGAACACAGCTTTTCGAAGTCGAAGTCGAGGAACTGACGGTTGATGGTGTCGAGATAAGGACAGAGCCGATTGGTCTTCACGTCTGAAATTTCGCTGGGGTTAAAAGAGAGCACAAAATACGGTGCCACTACCTGGTTTCTGTTCAAATTCTTCTTTAATTTCCGCTTTGATTTCGGTCTCTTCTAAAACAATTCGTGAGACAACAGATTTGAGGTTAAGTGTGTTTACCTGCGTTCGATGTGGAATCGGCCGGTTCCTGTAATTTCGGCCTCTTGGGCACCGGTTCTTCTCGGTTATCCATTATTGTACTTGGATTTCATTCGGTAATTCGACGGGAAACTTTATTGTTGAAATAAATGTAAATAATTCAATAGTTTGAGGTTAAGGGTGTTTAAGTGTTTGCAGTCACTCGCGTTGCCAACCTAAAAGATTGTAAATACTATATTTAAATAAAACGTAAAAATTTAATTTATTTCAGTAATTGTTAATAGTTACTTCTGGGCCATGTCACCCATGTCTTAATCCCTAATGTTTATTGAATTTATTAACATTGATACTATAAAAGAACCCAATGTGATATACAGGGTGATTCCACTAAAATGCCGTGGTGTATGTTTGGTTGCGGACTCAGGCACGGCACTTTACATGAATCGGGGTGTTAGCTAAATTCCTTTTGAGAATAGTATATTGTGCAACTAGTGCGGCAAGTTGTCGATTGCCCACGAAAGCGAAGTTGAGCGCACGAACGAAGTGAGTGCGCTCATTCGCTTGAGGGGGCAATCGACAACGCCGCACGAGTTGGACATACTATTTTTTATTGCGAATGCGGAATAAATTCCAATATAAAATTGGACTCCAGGAGCAAATTCAGTTTTCAGTAGTTTGTTTATCTGAATTTGCGTGTGCAAAGGATAATTTGCGTGCGACAAGTAAACTTTGCGCACCCAAATTAATAAATGGGCAAACCGTTACTTTGCAACCGTAACCGAGGTTGCAAAGATACTGTTTGTCTACATGAGCAATAAAAATTAATATTTTCAAACTCTAATCGTATTACAGGCCATTCCACAATCGTCAAAGTATTCAAAGTAATTATGTGCACCACCTAATGCCATCAAAAGATGTTTGAATTGTCCTAATCAAATCGTTGTTTACACAAACCTGAACTTTTTAACGTCATGGATCAAAAGATTTGCTTGAGTAGAGCTTTTGATATATTTCTATGATTTTTCGGACAATTGTTGCATCATTCCATTCCCCTTTTTTACTTCCCAATTGTGTACAGAAACAAAAAGATCATTAAAACGTTTGTTAGCTAATAAATTCTATATGACTTAAAGTGGCTTCAGCTATGGCCGCCACACTAAATAAATATAGCAAGACCTTAACAACAATTTATTATATAACTCATAGTTTATTGCCACTATGTTGAAATCCACTATCAAAGTCAACTTTTGCTAATCCCAAATCTAATTATACATTTTATTAGACGAACTGAGCCTGTCTGAACTTTGCATTTTTTATCCCCTGGAAAGCCATCTTATCTACATCTTCAACTACAGGGAAGCAAGGCAACGATGTCGTTCACATTTGCAACGCAAATTTCCTTATCTCTTTATTGGTTGTAGGTTTAATTTATTGCCAAACAAACAATTTCATTTTGTATGGCATCTGTTGAGCACACAGCAAATAAAGACTGGATACAACAAGTTTCGGTCGTACAAGATAACAAAAAAATCCCAAAGCATAGAATTAATTCGAGTTTGTCTGAACGAATACAGTCACAACCCAATTTTCTTAGTTCCTAGCACTTGATTTCTGTTTGCTGGCAGTTAGGGACAGACTGAAGTAGAAGCACAATAGAACAATGTGGAGATAAGAAAGGTGAGCTATTTTTGTCATTTCCTCAAGGGTGAAAGAATGAAAAATTGATTGTTAGTGGTGAACACACAGTACTAATAAATGGAAATAAATTAATGACTCACACTTTAAACATTTCACTTCAATGATAAATAGCTATCAATCTTTTACTTCTTTTAAACTTTCCTATCGAGAATTAAATTAGATGACACATTGTAGGAATTATAATTCTAAATTTAGATTATTTTTTTTTAGTTTTGGGTTGGGATATAAGTTGCTATGCTTAGTTTCGGGTTTGGTGTTTCGTCAGATTTTTAAGAAGGTCATCAAATCTTTCAATTATGGTATCTCTGGCTGATATCTTTGTAGGTTGGGGGAACTATTATTTGAAACGTTAGTTTTGGAGACAAAACAATTTTATTTCGTTGTTTGTGGAAGCACTTGGCCGAGATAACACCTGAAACGCTCAAAACCCCCACAGTCAGTCTTTGTAAGTTCCCATTGTTACTAAAATTTATAGAATTGAGTTTATTTTTTATAAAATTCTGAATCTAATTTTCCAACAATCTTTAGATACATTTTTTAGTTTCACAGCTTTGACTATCAAAGAACGAATTGTTCCGAGTTTATCAAGTTGTCTCATATACAGTATGGACAAAAATTTTTGAAAAATGTCTTATTCGAAAACATTCTTTTTAAAGGCGAAAGTTCAGATTTGTTGTCTAGATTTTAAATTCTGCAATATTATGTATGTGTTGATTTATTTTGTTTACTAATTTTAATGTGTATACCTACTAATCTAAATTAATTCCAAAACGAGATTTTATATCACTTTTAAAGTTTTCCTTGAATTTTTTTTTTTTTTTTGCAAAGTGTAATATGTATTCTTTGCTTTTCCAGCTTGAATTTTGGAAAATTAGTTATTGCATCATCTTGGGACTTCCGTCTCCAGTCAAACACTTCAAAATGTTTATCCTTCTATTGCGTCATTTTTTAGTTGAATTGAATCATTGGTTGATAATACTTAACAAATGTTTTAAATAATCTAAATAAGTTTCTCTGAGTTTTTGCTTTAGAAATTTGAAACTATCCACTGTCTCAATTCCTCTAAACTGAAGTTTAGTTAATGCAATATTGGGCGCATACACCATTTGTAAAAATTTTAATTGTTTTTTTTTTCTTGAATAGCAAAACGCACTTCAAGACTCGAACTATAGATTGAAATCACCAGATTCATGATGAATCATTTCCTGTCTGGTTTTGAACATGTTTTTAATTATTGATAGTCGTTATATAGTCCTCCTAAAAGCTTTCAAATTTGGAACATACATAAATAAATGAAAGCCAATTCGAATGATCAGAAAAAAATTTGAATATTTTATTGGGTTTTTACTTACAAGCTCTCAAATACAAAAATTAAATTTTCGTTGGCTTCACAGTCGATGTTGAGAAATATTTGCAGCGGCCGTCGCGTCGGCCAGTTGGGAAACCCAAAGGGTTGTATTGTTCTATAAAAGGATTTTTTTCTGTTGGGCAAATATGTATTTATTTATTTATTTAAAACCTTTACCTGGCTGGCGGCGCACACGCCCACTACTTAGTCAAAATCCAATTTTCAATCAAACAACAAGTCAAAATCCAAATCTCATTCAGACAAAAACTCACACAACTCGATATATTAACTGTCTGAGGTTGCAACAGATTTGGACTGACGAGATCCCAAAATCTACAGAAACGACAAGAATTTCCGGGGAGAGCTTTTAAAAAAGGATTGTTTTTTGAATTATATCTTTTTGGAACATTTTTGAACCTCAAAAATCCTAAAAAATCCACCAGTCCTACTGAAGCTTTAAAATTTGGAACATTATATAAAGACATGACGGCCAAATCGGATTCCCAAAAGCGAATTGAAATATTTTATGTAGTTTTTTACTTATGAGTTTTCAAATACAAAAATTACATCTCCAAAATGTCCAGAAATGGAAAAAATTTAAAATTTAACATCTTGGACTTAAAAATTCCTAAAGAAAATCACTCTTAAAACTTTAAACTTGTATGTCTAAGATTGCGACAAATTTGGACAGATAAGAGCTAAACCTATTTACCATTTTCCCTTAGGAACTATTTTTCCATACTACTAAATACGCCTTTTTTTTTTTTTCATCTCATGTGTTCTAATAGCAAAAACAAATAATCTTTAGTGGACATAATCTAAACTAATAACAGGAGTAAATAATAAAAAAATTAGCGTAGTATCGGTGGTGAATGCACCTACATAGTATCTATGCAAAATATTTGTTAAAATTAGCAGAGAAACCGCTTATCACGGTTTGCTTTGATTTGAAGCCATAGTAATCAAAGGAAGCGCGCTTATCTCGAGATAATTACCATATGACGAATTCTGCGATAATGCAGCAACAGTAGGAACCTGATAGCGAAAGACATTGCAGTTCAAAGTTCGTTTTACAAACACCTATCTGCTGTAAACCTGGTCACAGTTTCGCGGAAAATTATAATTATCTTAAATAGACAGCACGGAAATGTACCGAGCTCATCCTGAAAAATTTACAATCAGACAGGTACTAACATTGGATGGATCTGCACGTGCCGCCGATCTCCAGCACATGTCGATACAGCAACAGCGGGTCAGCGTTCGGGTGTCTTTCATGCAAAATTCGGACCCCCTGGCTGCCAGTAAACGAGCGTTCTTTTTGCAAATTTCTCCACAAGCTAGCTGTCCTTGACTCACTCACAGGTTCACCGAGTGGTGTTTTTTTTCCAGTGCTCCATCGGTAGCGGTACGACTCGCTATTCTAGAACCGCCGCTCGCAGCGTGAAGAAGTGGCCGTCGCTGTGGTGCCAACGATGACGTCAGAAGCGAAGGGTAGTTCCGCCCTGCAATACGTCGCAGCGCTCTCAGGTGAGTCCATCGATTATTTTTTAATTCTTCGGAGACAAAGGCCTTTGTCAGAATCTGCTGAATAATTGTGTCGTTAAACCGTATTGACGGTCGGCTAAAAATACGACAACCTTTTTGAAAAATGTTGCAATTGTTCGGGCGACATCCTTGAATCATTAATAATCAATTTGAATTTTAAAACGTGTGCTCGTTTAAGTAAACATCGGATCGTGAAACTCGATCATCTGTTTCGTGACGCAATGGTTTTCGGTCAGCTGGGGGTTCCACGGATCGAAAGGTCGTTACCTGACTGGAAGGGGTGTGTTTGAAAACACTTTGGAATTTCAAGGACGGCAGAGGGGTTGGTGCCCTTTTCTTTGTTGGAACTTTTGGAGGGTCGAAAACAAAAATTCACAATAAAACAAAACTGGAACAATAAAAGAAATACGAGTGGATCTGAGTGGGAGGTAACGCACGTTTGGTCAATACAACTATGTTTACTTTATTATTGACATACATACAGTTATCTCATGTCCTTGATTTTTATTTAAATCGTTTCACATATTGAAGTGCATATCTTCCTTTGTGGTGCAGCACTAAAAAGGGGTGGCCGAATCGCAATTTGCTAAAAGATCTTCAATTATTATTATTGTTGTTGAAATTTAATTATGTTTAAGTCATTTTTAGACTTGCATATAAACTGGAAACTCGGTAAAATAAATGTTTGTTCATGAGAGAGTTTAGCACACATACCAAGACAGCCGAAACAATGTCTCTGTTATTATACAAGTCGTTGCAAATTATTCCTTTTGAATTTGCAAATATGTAGCCACAAAGTTTAAATTGCCGCTAAAGGGCAGCTATGAAAGTAAGACGTGTGTCTGATATTGATATTGAATATAAAAGTCAAAAATAGGGAAAGTAGCACTTTCTCTTGCACTTTAATAGCCGTACAATTATGGTTTTTTTCAAAACAGACACCAGCAGCAAATTGATATTTATTCAGCAACACTCTCGTTTCAGGAACCCTCGCGGTCATCTGCGATGGGATGCACTTCGGCTGGGCCTCCCCCAGCGTGCCCCAACTCACCAACAACGCCACGTGCACCCTCTGCATCACCGAGGACCAAGGTTCCAGCCTGGCGGTGATGCCCCTCATCGGTTCCATCGCGGGCTCCTTGCTGGCCGCCACCATCGTGGACACGTTCGGTCGCAAAAGGACGATCATCGCCACCTCCCTCCCGTTCTTCCTCGGCTGGATCATGGTGGCCTTCTGTAGGAACATCTATCTTCTCTACATCGGCCGCTTCATAGCGGGGTTGGCCGGCGGTACCACCTTCACGGTGCTTCCGATGTACATCGGCGAGATAGCCGACCCGAGAGTCAGGGGGATGCTGGGGTCCAGCTGTTCGGTGAACTGGATCGCGGGGTTCCTCCTGATCAATGTGATAGGCTCGTATCTTAGCATCAAAACCACCGCTTTAATATCTTCGATCGTACCTGCACTGCTGTTCGTCACGTTCCTCTGGATGCCGGAGAGTCCGTACTTCCTGTTGATGAGGAGTCGGCCGGAGGAGGCCCGGAAATCGTTAGAGAGACTGAAGAAGACTAAGGACGTCAGTGATGACCTCAACAGGATCAGAACGGCCGTTCAAGCCGAAGAGAAATCGCACAAGGGCAAATTCACGGATCTCTTCAGAGTGCCCAGTAACCGGAAGGCCGTCTTCATCGTGGCGGGTCTCCGCGGCTTCCAGCAGCTCGCCGGCACCACTGCCATCGCGTTCTACACCCACGAAATCTTCCAGACTGCCGGAGACGACATCTCCAACCACTACGCTGTGATGATATATTACTCCGTCCAATTGGTCCTCACCACCTTCTCTTCCAGCATCGTCGACAAGGCCGGCCGCAGACCCTTGATGCTCATCTCGATGGCGGGGTCGGCCTTGGCCCTCTTCATCGAGGGCACCTATTTCTACCTCCTAAACAACACGTCGGTCGACGTGAAATCCTTCTCCGTAATCGCGATAGTGGACCTTATAGCCTTTGTGATAATGTTCGGGCTGGGGATGCAATCCATTCCTATTTGCATGTTGGGCGAACTGTTTCCGACGAACGTCAAAGCCTTTGCGTTGTGTTTCGCGGACGTCTACTTCTGCATAATGGCGACGGTGGCCTCGAAGTTCCTCCAAATTACGAAGGACGAGTTCGGGCTGCACGTCTCTTTTTACGGTTTCACCGTGGCCTCGGTGCTCGGCTTCTTTTTTATCTACATGTACGTGCCGGAGACGAAGGGGAAGACGCTGGAGGACATCCAGAGGAAGTTGAAGGGAGCTGCGGATGACCGCAGCGACATGGCGACCGAAGAAGAGAAGATCGGCCTCAAATCGCCGGTGTAACAAACTAATATTATAGGACACTGATTGTGCTTAATAAATTAATAAACGAATTATTTTATATAGATCGAATGACAGTGTTTCATTCTTTAAGCATCATGCAAGGTGGCATCCGTATATCGAATCACAATCTGGCAACACAGCCCATAGGTATATCGTGAATCTTCTGAATACACTTTTTTCCAAACACTTCAGACACCGAGGGTCATCGAAATAGATTTCTATACATAATTACAGGTATATCATTCTACTCCTATTCGTATTCTTTTGTAGCACTTTCATAACATTCATTCATTTCCTGTTTTGCTTTAGACTTTCTATTCTATATATTCACGTTCTATTGAACTACATAATATACAGTGTGGAAACTACTTATGGAATAAATTCGGTAATTTCGAAACCAATGAGATTTTTGTAAAACGCTAAAACAGGTCAGCTGTTATTTCGAGTTGCGCTGATTTTTAAGTACTGCACCTATTTGTGACGTCATCTCCTTCCGAGTTGTGACGTCACATATATATATATTTTTTTAAATGCTATATTATTTATATCATTTAAAGAAACTACTATTATAAACCTTTTTAATGAACCAACGACATAATTCTATTTTCAACAGTTCTTGAGATTTTGACATTTTTACATTCCACCACAAAAATTTATTATAAAATACATGGAAGTTTACTGTTTTTTTTTTTGATCAAAACTAAATTTGCAACTTTGTTGTATTCAGGTTTTTTTTAAACAATTTTTTCCTCTTTTTTTTAGTTCATGACATTCGATGTCATCAGTTACAATCTTTGATTTAATGAAAAACGACATTTTTAATTGAAATTTTGCAACAATTTCTCAATATCTCAATTTCTTGGTCTGTCAATTCCTCAAGATCTCAATTTTTCAAATTCTTGATTTCCCGATTCAATAATCTTTTAACCTCTTAATTTCCGAATCTCTGAGTTTACCATTTTAAAACATCACAATTTCTCATTCTATAGGATCTGTCAATTTTTCATATTCTTGCCTCCTTGATTTCTCGATTTTTCAATGTCTCAATATCCGAAATTTTTGATTCGTCAATATACTTTCAAATTGGCAACCCATCCATTTTCCAAAACCTTACTTCCTTGTCATTTCATCATGTCAATTCCTCAATGTCTCTTTTCAAATTCTTGATTTCTCGATTTCCCAATCTCTTAAATTGTTGATTTATCCAATTCCCAACATTTTATTTCCTCGATTTTACGATTTTTCTGTTTCACTATCTCAATTTGTTGGTCTGTCAATGCCTCAGTATGCATCCCAATTTCTCAATTCTTCGATATCCAATTCAATAGATAGAGATTAGGTGTTGATGGGTGTGAGGAAATTGCTCCCCTCACCGACACTTAGACCACACCGCATGCCCATTGTGTCACCAACTCGTGTCCCTCATTCCTGTCTCTCATCCGAGGTACACCTCAAGTTGGCCCAGCTGGGCCATGTCTCCCCCAGTATGGACTTTCTGGTCGAGGCGAGAGCCGGACATTCCCGAAGACAATAGTGAAGAGGCTCACTATAGGAAGAACATGCCGCGGAAAGAAATAGTGAAGAGATTTACTAAAAGGAGGATGGGCCGCGGAGGGAAATAGTAAAGAGAGTCACTAAAGGGGGGATAGACCGCGGAAGGCAAGAGTGAAGAGAGTCACTAAAGGGAGAATCGGACGCGGAAGGAAATATTAAGAAAGAAAGTCACTAAAAGGGGAATAAGTCGCGGAAGAAAATAGTGAAGAGACTTACTAGAAGGAGGATGGGCTGCGGAAAGAAATAGTAAAGAGAGTATAGACAGGGGAAGGAGATAATAAATATAGTCACTAAGGGGAGGACAGGCCGCGGAAAGAAATATTAAGAAAGAGAATCCCTAAAGTCAGTATAGGCCGCAGAAGGAACTAGATAGATAGATTAGGTGTTGAGGGGTGTGAAGGAATTTGCTCCCCTCACCGACACTTAGACCACACCGCATGCCCATTGTGTCACCAACTCGTGTCCCTCATTGCTGTCTCTCATCCAGCCATCCGACATTGTCGAAAAAAGCTAGGATGGTTCCAGGCGAGGTACACCTCAAGTTGGCCCAGCTGGGCCGTGTCTCCCCCAGTATGGACTTTCTGGTCGAGGCGAGAACCGGACATTCTCGTAGGATATGCTTGACAGTCTCGTCCTCCTCTAAATACCCCCTGCACGTTGGGTCGTTTACCACCACCATCACGTGGAGGTATCTGTACCTTGACAAATGCAAACAGGACTTTTTGATAAAAATCTTGCTTTGTCTGAGGCCTGTTGTCCTTTCCCATCTAGCATAGTGTCTAGAATGCGTGTCCGTTTTGATCAGGTTTGAGAGGTAGCGATTGGCCGCTCGGATCCGGCCATCCGGTGTTCCCGTCGCGCCCTGTCGAGCCAGCTCGTCGGCCCTCTCATTCCTCTCATTTCCGTTATGTCTCCGAACCCACCTTATCTCAACGACATTGTTTAGTGCTATTCTCGACAGTGTCAGATGGCAGTCGTGTACCACCTGGGAGGTAATCCTGCCCCTGGCCAGAGCCCGCAGAGAAGCACATAGTTTTTTCACTGATATTGCGTCCAGTGATTTCTGTGGCACCCCTTAGAATGGCCGCGATCTCCACCTGGAAGATGTTGGCACATTCCCCTAGGGTTGCGCGTTCAGAGGTTCCCGCTCCAGAGCCTGCTTTCGTTTTTGATCCATCCGTGAAGAGTGAAATGTCAAATTTCGGATCCTACTATACTATTGTATTAAAACTTATGGTAAGTAGACGAATATACTTATGGAAATACGAATTGCAAACAATGCATTGAATCAGTAGATGTAGATTAAGTAGATGCAGATATACGATGACAAAAATATTGACCACATTCACGAAATAAAATAGATTTGGGATTGCCACATCCATTGGGAGCCTTTATTCGACGTAATCCGGCGTATCCACCATTTCGTACACTTTCTTTAAGTTTGCTTCTGGCACTTGTTTAGCTGTGAAGAGACGACATGGATATAGAAAAATCGATAAAATAACTTTATTTAACACACAACAAGCTTAAAAATACAAATCACGCTTTCAAACTAATCTTCTCCTCTTCGGCACCCTTCTCCTTGTACTCCTCCTCCTCGCCTCTCAGCTTCCTCTGTATATCCTCCAACGTCTTCCCTTTCGTCTCCGGCACGAAGAAATAAATAAAAACTAACCCTAAGACGGAACAAACGAAAAATCCATAAAACGAGACGTGCAGACCGTAAGCGACTTTCGTGATCTGTAAGTACTTGGAGGCGGCCGTCGCCATCACGCTGAAGTAGACGTCGGCCAAACACAGAGCGAAAGCTTTGACGTTCGTCGGGAAGAGCTCCCCCAACATGCAAATGGGCACCGACTGCATTCCCAGGCTGAAGATCGTCACGAAAGCTATGAGACCGACGACGGCGAGCACCGAGAACGAACTGGTGTCTATGGACGTCTCGTTCTGCAAGTAGAAGTAAGTCCCTTCGAGGAAGAGGGTCAAGGCGGACCCCGCCATCGAGATGAGGAGCAGGGGTCTTCGTCCGGTTCGGTCCACCAGGCTGGAGGAGACGATGGTGAGGACCAACTGGACGGAGTAGTATATCATCACGGCGTAGTGGGCGGAGATGTGGTCGCCGGCGCTGGCGAAGATCTCGTGGGTGTAGAAGGCGATGGCGGTGGTGCCGGCGAGCTGCTGGAAACCGCGGAGGCCCCCGATGATGAAGACGGCTTTCCTGTTGGGAGGTTGTAGTCAGAAAGCAGTACTAGGACTGGGGTAACATACCTGTTGCTCGGGATCCTGAACAGATCCAAAAACCTTCCGTTATGCGTCTTCTCTTCCGCCTGAAGGGCGGTCCTGATCCTGTTCAACTCCTCCCCCACATCCTTCGTCCTCTTCAGTCTTTCTAACGACTTCCGCGCCGCCTCCGGTTTGTCCCTCATCAACAAGTAGTAGGGACTCTCAGGCATCCAGAGGAACGTCACGAAAAGCGCTCCAGGTACAATAGAAGAAATTAAGGCAGTCGTTTTAATACTGAAGTACGATCCTATCACATTAATGACGAGGAATCCGGCGATCCAGGTGACCGAGCAGCTGGACCCCAGCATCCCTCTGACTTGGGGGTCGGCGATCTCGCCGATGTACATGGGCACCACGGTGAAGGTGAATCCGTCGGCGACGCCGGCGATGAACCGGGCGACGTAGAACACGTAGATGTTGCCGGCGAACGCCACCATTATCCAGGCGATGAAGAAGGGAACGGCGGTGGCGAGGATGGTGCGCTTGCGGCCGAGGAAGTCGACGATGCTGGCGGCGAACAAGGAGCCGGCGACGGCGCCGATCAGGGGCATCACCGCCAGGGTCGACCCCTGGCTCTCGTCGATGCATACCGTGCAGGTTTCGTTGTTTTTGAGTTGGGGCACGCTGGGCGAAGACCAGCCGTAGTGCATGCCGTCGGTGACGATGGCCAAGGTGCCTGGAAGGGGAATAATGAAATAAAAATTCTGTTTGTTTATGGTACCTAAACAATAAATATTTGTGACGTACAGTAGAATAATGGATAAGAATTTACTAGGAATGTGTTTACCTGACCAAATATTGATTTTATCTTAAAAGTAGATAGAAGTAGAAACATCTTATCGTGACCTTAACAAAAATATTAAAAGTCTCAGGAACAAGTATACGTATAAAAAAGTGTGATTGAATTAAACTGAAATAAAGTAAATATATTTTTTTTTTATTTAGAGTTTAAGGTCACATCAACCCTAGGGTTATTAGTGACTCCATTGTTACTGTAATGAATTAGGGGGTAGATTTTTGTTACTCGAAGGACCATATGTTTTGGATTTGTATTGAAACACTCGCGAACTTAATTAACTTATGACGAATAGTTGATAGAGATTGATAGTAAACGTTTCTTCTCCCGGTTTAGTTTTGTACTGAATTTGAATAAAGGAACCTTGCCCTGGTTTTAAATTGAATTTTGCCCATGCGGCTGTTGTATGTTGATTGTTGGATTTTGACTTGTTATTCGATTGAGAATTGGATTTTGACTGTCTCCCGACGCGCCGGCCGCTGCAAATATTTCTCAACAGTTGGTGAGATGTAAGGTGATAATTACATATTGCTGTATTTCATAAAATATTGAGTGACCAGATCGTCTACTATTTGTCGGTTCGAGAGGTAGATGCACATTCTGTTATTGGCAATTCTTGATGATGAGATTATGTTTTTGGGTCCTATTAATCTTCTGACTGCTATTAACGTTTGGTCTCTTTTAGGAAATTTTAAAGGGGGTGGTGGTGACTTAACTTAATTCATTTTGTCAAGGGTAGTATTATGGTAGATTCAATATAATAAGAGTGCATTAATCTGCCAACTATACTGATGTGTATAGTTGGTTGCCAGCACCTAAAATGTGCTGGCAGGTTTTTCTTGAAGATAACGATTAGGTGTAAAAAACTGTAGATACGGTAGGTTATTGAAATTCGTGGAATATTAATTATGTTAAGTTGTGAATTCACTAATTTTCACTTACATTGCAACCAATCAGCGTCTTAACCATTATTATGAAATTAAATGGACCTGTGTCACACTTTTCATCGATTCACTATCGTATCGATACGCTCACCCAAAAAACTCCAAGTAAATATTTTATTTCTTTTAATGGAAGTGACAACTTCGACGAGTCATGTGTAAATAATTGTAAATGCATTAAAATATTTGAATCTATTGTTCGCTAAATGCAGGTAGAAATTAATTCAAATGTTGTGAAGTACTGGTGTTAATATCAAACAATCACGGGTCAAAACTGTCTGAAACACGTGTGTGTAATTGTGTATGTTATAGTTTTTGCTTCTCTACATTAAATTGGATTGATTTAATTATTCAATTACAATTACAATTCAATTACAATTCAGATAATAGCTGTCCCATTATAAGGCCGACTCGGCCCATTTGAAATGCAAAACACGCTCGTCAGCATCTTTAAGAAAAATCGTTTTTTTAGATTCGCATAAATAGAACTTACTGACGTCACGGCAAAAATGAAATAAATTTTTGAGGCACATTCATCTCCGTTTAATCGAATTAGCATTAACGTTATGGACACGTGGAAGTTCACCACGAGCGCACCCATCCATCTATAAATAGAAACATTAATGTGCGGTAATTACCTTGACCTGTCGCTATTTACGACAAAATATTGTTTAAAAATTTATTAATCAGACGACTTTTGTTGAATAATAATTGTTATTGCTATTTACTATTTTTATGGTCAGACAATAGTTTATATAAATAATGAACAGACGAAAAGTAAGGATACAAAGAATGAAATTGGGCTACTGTTGCGTTCTGGAAGAAACTCAAGATGATGTCGTTGCCAACTCACATGACCGAGATCCTTCTGGAGTAATTCGACGACCGAACCGAAACCGCCGTCTGAGTCAGTCAGAAGTCAAAACTACACACACACTGGACGATACAGTTCTTTTGATTTTTGCGAACTGTTCACATAAATAACTGTGATCTGTACATAGTGTTGTTGAAATAAGTAGCAAATATTTTGTTAAATAAATAGTTTGTCAATCAGTAAGCGTTACATCACATTATAATATTCCGATCTCAGATAAGCGTTATAATAATATGTTAACACAGTGTACAGTTTGTGAACAAAGTGTTACTCTACTACAATGTAGAAACCAAACTTCTCGAAAAACCTGAAAACTAAGTGAAGCCTAGGCTTCGAGAAACCTAACAACCCGAGAACAAGATCTTAGAATCTTAAATCTCTAGAAATCTTACAGAATTTAAAGAATTTGAGCCATTGGAAAACCTGAAACTTTGATCTTGAGGAAACAAGGTTGAGAAGTGGCGGAACCTCGGAAATTTGGAAAACCTGATATTTGAGGAAACTTGGGACCTTGACTGACTTAAGACAACAACACCAAACTTGAGAAGTGAGAAGTTGAGATTTTGGAAAGCTTGGAAACTAAGCGAACCTTAGACCTTCAGAAGGCTGAGCACTTGAGAAAGACAAATTGAGATCTGGACAAACCTGAGATCTTAGCGAACTTGAGTACTGGAGGAACTGCAGAATTTAGAGAATTTGAAAACTTGGAAAACACCCGAGATTTTAGGGAACCTTGGGCAACCTAAGAACCTGAGAACTTCAGAAACCAAACCAAACTAACAATCCGAGACAAATTGGAAACCGGAGGAACTTGAGATCTCAGAAAATTTAAAGAATTTGAGACATTGGAAAACTATTTTTGAAATTTTTGAACAGTTTGTGAAGGGATTGTTAATTGTGCTTTAAAGAATATCAATGCAAAATCGGCTATTAAGTGTGGTTATTAAGCCGTTAGAATAGAATTATTATTTATGAAATTTCAAATATAACACCGCGTTTTTTATTCATGGCCAACTCTGAATGTTATGGATTCGCCGTTGAGGTACGGAACCAGTAATTCACAAAGAAGAAATGCAGATTGCCGCCCTACTGACTGGCTAGTTACCACACCACATACTGCATTCCCTTTCTGCTCTGTATTTTCTACATACCTATTCAACAAAAAACGACGTCAAGTCGGCCATGTATTAAAAAAAGCATGGCGTATTACATGTAACATTTGACATGCCATTGTTTACCCGTGACCAGCATTACATGTGTGTGATCTAAATGCAGACTTGATGACGGGGAAATTACCGAAAAAGCACTTTTATACCATGCAGTTATTTTTATCACTTTGTCATTGACCCATATTGTTGTCATCAAGGCGTTTCATGAAGAATAGATTTTACCATACAATTGTACACACTCAAAATAAGATAATAGTTCAGATAAGACGACTTGCGTGAAGTGGTAACCCGATTAGATACATCTATGGCATTCTTTTTTAAGAATTTAAGAGAACAATGCGTCTATTAGAAAAATTTTGACGTTAGAATTGGATCAATGACATTTTTCCACAGCTCTAAAGAATGAAAAATACGATAAGAAAATTAAGTACAACAGAAGATTTCCTTGGTCGATAATTATACAGGGTGATTGAGAGTAACTTCAAACAAGTCTTCGTTGCACATTTGGACATCACTGACGTGTCTATTTCAGACTTAATGGACAGGGGCGTAGGCGTTGCTGGGGACATCAATTTTCTCAATAGGTACGGGACGCCATTGGTTTCCTCGATCCTGACGTCCATGTTACTCTGAAGCACTCGGTATTATTCCAAAGCAATCACATTAGCAACACTGTTGCAGATAGTACTTTTATTGCCTTGTTTATTAATCAACATACAAATTTGAGATTTTTTTTATGTGTACCAATTGCCAAATTAGAGACTTAAATATGTTTGCGATGAGATAATGACACAAAATACAGTAAAAACGACGACGATAAAGACCGATAATTAAAATTCGACGTAATTTAGGTGACCGAGCCTGAAGAAGTGTAATATGTACTTTTTTGACGTAAACAAGTCATTTCCCGTCTTGCAGACCAATGACTGGGTCTCCGTTTACCTAATCCGATTTTAACTAGCTCCAGTTTAGCTCGGTTTTCCGTTTTCTGTTTAATTTATAATTACCTTCGTGGAATGAGTAACATTGCAACTCACTTCGTCTCTTCGAGAGAACTCTTCTAGTCTTTGTTGTTTCGAACCACGTATTTTTAAGGCCATCAGTGTCTGATTCATCTCGCCGGAAATTATGGGCCTTATCTCATCCGGGAAAGCTGCATCACACACAATAACATTAATCAGGAAATGAAGAGTTCTTATTGTCTGGACGTGAAGCATCTAATGGAAGTTTCCTGGACCGGTACCTTCGCTGGGTATTGAGGTGGTACGTCTACACACAGCTCTGTTAGATGCTGTTTAAAAAATTCTTCGAGCTCTTTGAAGGATCCACTCACTATTTCTTTTTGCCGAGTCAGTATTAACCTTATTACATTTAGCACTTATTTGACACAATTCGAACCTTGTCAAATAAAAATTGTATCGGTCACGTTCCTCGATTGTTGCCAGGTGCAGGTGTCCCGCCTGATTAAGCAATTTTTATCTTGTCGATCGCATTGCATTGTCGTCAATAGCAGATTTTGAAACACGGTGACGTAAAAATTACTTGTAATTGGAAAAAGAAAAACTTTCCTCCTACTTGAATCGAGTATTAATTGGCAACAAATAATCACACGTGTGGATAATTATATCCGCGTAGTTTCCATTGAAAACGTGTTCATCATAATGTAGTCGCACGAGTGCTAAAGGTATCAGATTCTAAGCAGCGGCGAAATTTTCCGAAATTCCAAAACTAATTGCAGGTACGATTTTCGACGACGTCAATAAATAGTATCGGTACAATTTTCATTACTGTTATGCATGAATAAATAAGTTAATAATGACGCTTTCCTAGAAAGTCTAAACCGGTCGATAGCGCGTAAAAATACGACTTACCCGTCACCGCAGCGATGTACTGCAACGTGGGACTTCCCTTTGTTTCTGACGTCATTGTCCCTCCTTCACCCTATGAAGGCTCGGTATACACTGTGTGGAGGCTGTGTCGGACTGACGAGACACTGGAAAAAAAGCCACCAATCGGATTACCTAAACGTCACGTGACAGATAGATTCTGTAGATACGCGCGAGCGTTTAAGTCGAATTAAACGAAGGGATACACGATTAAACGGCGGTAATTTTCCGTAATTAGCGTTCGGCGGACGACCGAGTAAAACAAACAGCTACTGCACGGGCACGCTCCGAGCGCTTTTCGTGACCTTGATATTGAAACTTAGCCCCAAAGAGGGTTCTGTCACACATCAACGACAAGTGGAACAACTTTGTTTTGTTGTGGCGGCATGCCGACGTTGCACAAATCAGATTGGGATATCTTTGTTATGAGCTTAGTTTAACGATATTTGCTCTCTGATTAAAATAATATAATACAGTTATGTGGTTAAATACATGGGAAAGTGGTTAAATAACAGAAAGTGAAAACACGTTGCTAGTGCAAGGTTTTCTAATATCTCAAAACCGGAGATAGATATCGAAAAATTAATATCAAAAATGGATTTCTGGGTCTCGAAAACGTATATTTTGAGCTTCAACACTATGTCAAAAATTTTGATTTTTTTAAAGTGGTACATCTGGAGAGATTTCTCAAAATAGATGTCAAAAATGGATCTCCAATATACATTTTTACGATTCCAAAATTTTTATTTTTCTAAAATCTCAAAACTGGAAATATTGAAAATCAATTGTGCAATATGGATCTCTGGGACCCAAAAACGTATGAATTTAGTCCTAATGAAAATTCCTAGTTGAATTTTTAAAATTTCAAATTTTTTTCTTAAATCGAAACATCGGAGGTAGATATCGACAAAGATGCCGTTGAAGTACGGAACCGGTAATTCACAAAGGAGAAATGCTGATTGCCTACCCCACCTTCTGATCGAGTGGTGGGGGATATCGTGACTGTGGAACATTTCATTTTCTTAAAATTTGTAAAATTTGATTTTTTCGCACCACGAGTTTTTCATTTTGTTTAAGGATCGGGTTGAATGAACCTAACAGGCGCCTGTAGATGGCGGTTAAATCGGACTTTTAGTTTATTTAAATTTGTCGCCTCCCATGGGTACTGTTACAATTTTTAAATTTTGCCGGGTCTCTCTGTCTAGAATCCAGGAACGAATCAGCGAATTAGAGGTAACCCGCCCGCACAAAAAGCACGTGGAAATTTCTTTATTTCTTTCCGAGACAAAACTTTATCCAGGTAGCATCTCCATCGTACTGTCGGTCCTAAACAAGGGTTCAATTTTAATTGACTCGCTTGGCGGATAATATATCGAATAAGTGTTGGACTCGGGGAAATTATTTATTGCGTGCAGACTTTTGACTATTTTTCTCTCAATCAAATAGAAATACACCAGCATTTGATGTGACTTTCTGGACTGACGTAATCCACACGTGGACTCTCAGGAAATCCACAAGATTGTCTCCTAAGGTCACCAAGAAAAGGTATTGTAAGGACACATCAGCTCCAAGACCAACAGAAACCGTCGAAAACCAGCTCAGTAAAGATAAGCAGATCGTTTTTTTTTGTCATACATTCAAATTAGTTTTTTATTATCGCGTCAGTTTAATTGTAATTTTCAACTAAAGAATGGTACAATAGTCGTATTTAACCTATTTGTTACTTGTCAATTTAATTTCATCCATCGTTTAATTTAATATTGTTTAATTGTAAAGAAATATCTGTGTTTATTTAATCATTATGACTTTTGGGACTGAAATATCCCCAAAATAGACTTGTAAAATACACGGGAGAACTTCGACTTGCCTACCCCCGAGGCACGTTGGGCAACGACTCTGAAGTTGCAACGTCCTGCAGTGGTTGGCAACGCGCTGAAACTGGCGTGGCTAAAAAACGGTTGACGTCTCTTCTAGAAGGTGGAATTTTTTCCTGTTTTTAATGTTGAGTGTGCTCTATGTTTAAATTGCATTGTCGAAATTTCACGTTACGAGAAGGGTCGGTGGAATTTAAATTAACAATCGCGTGTGTGTTGCCGCCCGACGTATTTACAGGTAACCTTTTTATTCTATCTACTTTTTTGTCATACTCAACATAAATGAGATGGCCCTGAAATTCACCGGCGTTTCTTCCACGTGCATACTAGAAACTGCTATATAAAGATTTTTCAATTTTTACCGTTGTCCGGCCAATCTTTGTCAGCGTCACTAATGGAATGACCGCCAGGGTGGAAAGCTATTAGTCACCCCTTTGTTGTTAGGTCTTGTTTAAATAATATCCACTAGTGCTATTCAAACCTGGATAAATCATTGAATAACTACCTGTTTTTCGGTGTAAGGCCGACAACAGCTTGAGGTCATTTAAAAGCTATTTTGCCTCTGTTGCCTTGAATTAACCAGCACTAGTGTAAATAATATCCACTAGTGCTATTCAAACCTGGATAAATCATTGAATAACTACCTGTTTTTCGGTGTAAGGCCGACAACAGCTTGAGGTCATTTAAAAGCTATTTTGCCTCTGTTGCCTTGAATTAACCAGCACTGAGTAAGAACTCAAGCCAAAAGACAAATAGAGGCATAGCGCCACGCCGAATGTTGGGGTTCTGAAAAGTGGCTTATCTTTTTATGTTGTGTTGCACCCCCTTGTGATTTACGATTCCGCCGTGCGCATGTCACCGGGAAGCCAAATTTCGGTATCTAGTGTTTTTGCTTTGTGCATGTTTGTAGCTTCGTTGCGCTTCGTTGCGTTTCCGCCCTCTAGATGTCCCGTCGCGATCGTTTCAAAATGGCTTCCAAAGAAAACGTTGCGTTACTGTATATTTTATGGTTTGTCCATATATGTTTCGAGTCAACAGATAGACCAAATAGCATTCATTTTTGTAGTCTGTTGAAAGTGTAAATTTGATGAAATCTTTGAAATTTGGGATCTTCAAACTAGCATGTAATCTTAAAAGTTTGAATGTAGAATCGTGGAAATTTGGAAACTTGAATTTCAAATCTTAAAAATTCAAAATCTGTAAAATGGTAATTTTGAAAATTAAAAATTAGAAATATGGGAAATTTTAAATCTTGAAGCTTGCAATGTTGAAAGTGGGAATCTTGAAGATTGAAATGTTGGCAGTTGGAAGTTTGGAACTCGGAATCTTGAGATCTTGTGAAGTTGAAATTTTAGAAATTTGGAATCTGAAATTGAAACCAAATGAACAAGAACACGTGGAGAGAAGTGGGGAATAAATCGTGGAAAAGCGACTAAAACAGCGAAGAAGGGAATAGAAGGATAGAAGAAAGGTGTTGAGGATGGGAGAAATACGCGAAGGAAGAAACGGCCACGACCATTATTAAGAACGCTGGCAACCAACAACACGCGGCCCAGTGTAGAGGGTTGAGTAAGGAGAGAGAAGACTGGAAAGTGCTGTTAGAAGACGGAATGAAAAATATTTGGAAAGTCTCATAAGAAACAAGAAAAAGACTAAGTAAATTATACAGAGTGTAGGCGACAGGGAAAGGCAACCGCGAATCGGAACACTAACTCACCTGTGGCCAAAAGGATTCGATTAAGTGGACTGTATGTTGGATTTCGACACGATGTGATTGGAATTTTGCTTGTTATAGTCACAAAACAACACTAAAGTCTAAGGGAACGAGCAAACTATCGAAACGACGACACCGCACGTGCGTCTTGAAGTACTATCAATCCTTAGCTGTCCACCCTGTGTCTTCTTCAGTTATAACTACTTCTCCGACCAAGTTCGGGAAGGGGCGAAATATAGGACGGCATGTTAGGACATGGGAAGGGGATGGAAGTTAGGCCCGAATATAATTAACCAGACCTTCAACAACTACAAATTGGACCCGCGGACCGAACACAGGGTGATTTTGATCATGTGTCTACCAACGGAAACTACACGGCCAGTAAATACGATTTTCCGCTTTGCCTCAAATTGTTTTTAAGGCGAGTCTATACAAATTTTGAACAATCTATTTGGGGTTTCAAAGAATTACTAAATAAAATTTTGATAATATAAGGTAAATGCACGTAGGTGTTTGAACTGAACAGTACCAGGACAATTTCAAATCTCCCAACACTCACCTAACGAAGCCCACAAACCATCTTCGATACACCCGGAGGATCCTTCGAAATCACTCGCGGGTTCAGTGCTCACTGCGCTCGATGACCACTACCACTGACTCACTATCCTCGACGAATGCACGCAGAACCGATAAGGAAGTGAGCTAGTTGTTGATAATAAATTACTATCTGTGCGTAATTAATTTAATGTTAATGACACTGGTCAAGAACGTTCTTTCGATCTCTTTGTTGACGTAAAATCTGCAGGTGTCGTATCTGGGGGGCGCCGCTTATCGCGATGTTTGCTCCAATTTTTTCGAGCCCGCGAGGTCAACAGACTAAATTGTGTTTATGTTCCGGGCATTTTGCGTATGAAAGTGGAGCGTAGGTTTTGATGTTTGAACTTTTGAACTTAGATTAGTTATTGCTGGTGGTCAGAGATTGCTGTTGGGGGCAGACGTGGTGAGACTTGGCTTCATTTATATAATTAGTATCAGTCGTTTAACCCCCACATCTTAAATATATTTTGTAGGTTCGGACCTGGGCTGATGATATCACTACTGATTCTTAACAGAGATAACGTTCCCTATAAGAAATAAATGTTTGGCGCCGGTCCATTATTGATTTAACGTCATTAGTGATTAAACGCAAAATTCATGATTATATCTCAAGAGTATAAGACAAGAAAAAGAATCATTAGAATATAGTGTTGTGTAATTAACGATAAGACATGCGATAAAGTAAATTTCTGAAGAATGTTAGGACGAGTGGCCCCTGGAAATAGCAAAAAATAAACTCAATTTTTACTTCTCGAAGCCCCTCGGTATTTGCGGTGACACTATGTTTTGTCCAAATCGTCGCACCTTGTTTGATCTTGTTATTAGAGCTCTATTGTCAAAGAATTCTGCTCACTTGCTGGATTTGTTCTCGATAATGACAAATTTTTAATTTGAGATTGAACTGGATTCAAGGTTGGCTGCTGGTAAAAAATAACTCGACAAATATTTGTAACTTTTCCGCGATAATCCAACGACGCCTATCACAACAATCAACAGTCTTTAGATCCAGTTGCGAGGTTATTCAAAAGATAAGTAAAACAGTTACTTTCAATTACTGTGGTATTTCGGCCTAGACAAATTTATTTAATTAATTCGGTTTTATCTTATCTCGGGCTGGACCGCTATTGTCTGCCTGTCAGTCTGAACGAATCGATACCTTCACCGATACGGCTATAATTTATGCATAAATATTTAAATTTGGGATTATCAGAGTTATCAGGTGGGTTTTTGGGTCGGCGAATCCGCATAAAACTGTTTTGTGTTCAAGGACGTAGGTATTCTTGGAACGAGCAGCTTCGGAATGATATTATAATACCGGGTATTTCGCGAGAAACAATGAGCCTGGCTGAATAAAAACGCAACCCAAAATACATAGTATACCGAAATATAACACACAGATTTAACATAAACGTTGTTACAACCAGTAGCAAAATGCCTTGTTATAGAACATAGGTAGTACCTACTGAACCAGTATGCTTGAGTATTGTAGACAATAGTCTTACCAGTTTTGAGTGTGAAATCACCCCACGAAGTCTTTTGGACAGAAATATTGGACCTTTTTATTCACTGCCGCTAGTCACTTTTGTTGTCTACTTGACATGGGGATAAAGTTTTTTTTTATCAAAATTGCTTTGCGAAATGTAAGGATAATAGCTTTTCCGTTGATATATCAGCGTCGTATTCGTCATACAATCAATGATAACAGCCACTATAATAGAAAAAAAAAATGATATGAAATTCTAACGGGTGTTCAATTGAAAATATGTTTACATCATAATGACGATGGCCTACTTTAAAAATATTTTCAGTTAAACAACCTTAATTACATCGATAAATTTAATTGGTTTCAAAGGCAGGAAGCTTGCAAAGATCTCAAGTCAAGGTTATCACGGATGTGTTGAATATTTTTCATAGTTGAGAAACCATTGTACCTTGTACTTGTACGAAAGCCTTCAATTCATAACAAAAATGATTTGTTCTTTAATACCGCAGTCGGGAGGAATAATTTTACGAAGACGTGCTTACATAAATAATAATCAGCGACAAATACAGTCACAATGAAATTTTAATCAAAGTAAACTATCTCAGTCACATCAACTAAATAAATTGCGAAAGCCAATTATGGTTCCCAAAAAACTTAATTAAATAAAAGACGAAATGACAACCATTTTCATGTTGTATCCAAATTTCGTTTCTTGTACTTCACAATAATTGTTCTTTGTGACAAAAAACCATTTCGTTCATGGAACCACATGTGAATGCGGTGGGCGGGTAGGCCGCCGCATCCACAGCTGACTGATTGTCTAATCGTATTGGAATGACAACCATTTTTGGACTTAAAAATTTTGAAATTGGATTTAACACGAGACTGAGTTATCGATTTTAAAGCAAAAAAAAAAAAACAATAAATGGTTGTTATTTCCCATCCATCTAGTCAGTCGATGAGTATAGTAAACAGGTGGCCCACCCGCCCACCACACTCACAAACGGTGCCAGAACCATAGGCTTCTTAGTCACAAAGAAACCTTATTCCAACAAAGAACATCAATCCAAATTGAGAGTTACACCAAAATATGTACTCAAATTTACATTTTTGACTGAATGGTTGACAAAATGGTTCGGAATGACAACCATTTTCATATTGTATCCACCAAAAGAGATTTTTTTAACCATGCCACTTATGCTGGAATGGTTTCTTCCCATCACATTAGCAACATGACGCATCGAATATCCCTCATTCAGCAAAGTTGATGCTCTTACTACTTTCTCCGCTGACAAATTTGTTCTGCGATTCATTACTAAAATGTATTACACTCGCACTGACACTATCAATAACAAAAAAACTTGGTGGCTAAAGCCAACTAGTCTTAAAAAGAAAAAAAAAAAACGATCAAATTTTATATCAATTTTTGCCAAAAATGCTTTTATTTGCAATTGTACTTTTAAAACAAAACCGTGACTGCATGTACATGAACTGTCAAAGTAGGTCCACAGCCTAATTGTAAGATAGCTAGCAAACTAAAAATCATCATTATTTTGAGTTTATAAAAGATAAAAAATAAGAGCTTTACTTATTTACTTAATCTACCTAATAATAGAATCCTCCTGATGGACGATCTTAAACCCAAATCATGCTAATCACTGGATCACACCTGGTTAACCTGCTCTACCAGTACCCAAAAAAAATCTTTTGGGAAAAACGTGATGTTAAGTGCTTGGTGGAATTCAGAAGTAATTGTTTGTTTTAAATCATTCCAAATAGTCGTAGCATAACCTCCGCACTTTATTGTCAACAATTGGACCGAGTTCAAGAATCTCTGCGTCTCAATTATCCTGCATTGGTTAACAGAAACCAGGTAGTGTTTTTGCAAGACAACGCAAAACCGCACACCGCACTGTTAAATCTATCTCTGTTAAGTCTCATCCACCCTGTAGTCAGATTATCATTTGTTCCGCTCAATGGAACACTTTCTAAGAGGACGAGAGTTGATGCTGAAGCTGCTTGCCAAGAGTTTTTTAACTCGAAATGGCCCATCTTCTATCGTCGTGGAATTGAGCTTTTGGGACAAAAATAGTTGGAAGTCGTTGACAATAACGGCGAATATTTTTTTAATTTTTTAAGTAATAAATATTTATTTATTTCTCCAAAAAACCCTCAGAACTTTCTGGACACCCTAATATTATTTAGGAGTTTTTAGGGTACTTTTAAGATTCAGAATTCCACAACATATAAACTTCAATCCGGATTATGATATTTCCGCAACCGGCTCGTTGAAAACAGTTCCTGAACTCGAGAAATCCGAGGAAACATTGTAACAGACAGAGAAAGATAAATTAATAGCTACAAATAACAACGGAACCGAAATAATTAAAAGGCATGAATTTGAGAACAACGGAGAAACGAAATAGTTAAAGAAAATCCCTAAACCCAAGAACAACTGTCGAAACGAACTAGTTAGAAACGGTACCTAAACGCGCGAATAATGGAGGAAAATAAATAGTTAAAGACCGAAAACAAAGAAGGAAACGAAACAGTTAAGGATAGTTCTTAAACTCGAAAACAAAGGACGAAACGAAATAGTTAAAGACATAACCTGAACCCGAGAGCAATCGCAGGAACGAAATAGTTAAAGGCAGTACCCGAACCCGAAAACAAAGAAGAAAACGAAGTACTTTAAGACAGACCCTAAATCCTAGAACAACAAAGGAAACGAAATATCCAGAGCCAGAGAAAACAACAGAGGAAAATAAGACACTCCCTAAACCTGAGAAGAAATGAGTAAACGAAATACAGAGTTAAACCTGAGGGCAACGGAAGACACAGAATAGGGAGACATCGATTATGTGAGTATTTTGGTTATCAAAAATGAGATGAATACTTCGCATTAGATGTCTAGATTTTTTAATAGATTTATTTGAAATTTAGACGTTCACAAGTCACTCTTTGAATCTCCTACCGCTGTAGTTTTTTAGTCTTACAGTTGGGACTAGCGTCGTATCATCCAGAGCTCTTGACGATCTGGAAATAGTGAATTCTGTACTTCCTGTAAATTCCTAACTTTAGTGTGCAGGAGTCACAATAATATTGTAATAGCCGAATCAAGAGAGAAAAAGTTAAAAGTTTTTTTTGGCCCGTGGTGTCGATTTTAGAAAGTTGTTGCGATCTCTCAGGGTCTACCATAGTTTGGCCGCACGATTTTAATAAAATTTGCAATAAAATGTGGGCAACTCGCTCTTAATCTATTTTAAATGACGTTGTTGACTCGGTTTAAATTTAAAGTCTTAAAGGGCACGGGGTCAATCACGATTTTCGCGAATCTCGATGTACGCCACTGCCGCCCGCTGGATAATAATTTACCACGGCGCCTAATCGTTAGTCCGAATTAACAAACAAACATTTCCATTAGAGATTAATCCGAATTAAACAAACGTCGGCTCCATTCCGGACGATCAATAACTGCCAGACAGAACGGCATCGCAACAAATAAATTATTTCCAAGCGAACGAAAAAAAAAGCTCAAAAACGAAACAACTCACCTGCAGGATGTCAACGGCGCAAATCTCAAAAATCCTCTAAATCTGAAACAAAGCGATATCCCAAACCACTTCCAACCAGTTTGAGCGCTGGTCGACGTCTGAGGTTGAAATCTTCTTGGATCGCACACTTCCACAGAAATCATTACCATGGAATCACTACAAATGGTGTTTTTGCGGCCTCCAGCATCCAGCACCGGGTCAATGCCACAGAGGGAAGACGCACGAACCGGGGGGGCTGCCGTCGGCCGGCGTCTCTGGGCCAAGTTTGTTGATTTCGGTCGCTGCTATTTTTAATTTTGCAATTTTCTTTGTGACAGGATGAGTTGCTGTAACGCTCGTGACGTCACCGAATGGAAAAGTACTGGCAGGCGTCGCCTTCACCACTGCTGAACACGTTGTCCACGGTGAATTTAAATGAAGTCGTTAATTGCAATAACGGTTCGGCGTTGCCTTCAGGTTGCAAATTTGAAGGTGATTCGGTGGCCTAGTAAGGGATGATAATGCGCAACGTCGTGTTGTCGCTCGTAGAAATTGTTTTTTATTGATAACGCACCTAATCTCTAGAGGTTCACGTCATTAGATGGGTTTTTAATTGCTGTGCGATAACTTTCAATTGAAACTTGTATCTAATGTAATTGACTTTTTAATCTACATTAACCACTCCTAAAAAAAAGGGATAAGGCGTGGTAAAATTTGTAAGGGTAATAATAATAAAATGGTAAAATAAAATTCCAGCATAAGTGGCATGGTTAAAAAAATCTCTTTTGGTGGATACAATATGAAAATGGTTGTCATTCCGAACCATTTTGTCAACCATTCAGTCAAAAATGTAAATTTGAGTACATATTTTGGTGTAACTCTCGATTTGGATTGATGTTCTTTGTTGGTATAAGTTTTTTTTTGTAACTAAGAAGCCTATGGTTCTGGCACCGTTTGTGAGTGCGGTGGGCGGGTGGGCCAGCCTGTCCACTATACTCATCGACTGACTAAATGGTTGAAAAATGACAACCATTTATTGATTTTTTTCTCCTTTGAACTAGAACTCGCTCTCATTTTTAATCTGGTTTCAGAAGTCAAAAAACGGTTGTCATTTCAATACCATTAGTCAATCAGTCAGTTGTGGATGCGGCGGCCCACCCGCCCACCGCATTCACAGGTGGTACCATGAACCATATGGCTTTTAGTCACAATGCACAACTGTGAAATACAAGAAACGGAATGTGGATACAATAGGAAAATGGTTGTCATTCCGAACCGGTTTGTCAACCATTCGGTCAAAAATATAAATTTGAGCATATATTTTGGCGTAACTCTCGATTTGGATTGATGTTCTTTGTTGGTATAAGTTTTTTTTGTGACTAAGAAGCCTATGGTTCTGGCACCCTTTTTGAGTGCGGTGGGCGGGTGGTCCAGCTTGTCCACTATACTCATCGACTGACTAAATGGTTGAAAGATAACAAACATTTATTGAATTTTTCTCATTTTTAATTTGGTTTCAGAAGTCAAAAAACGGTTGTCATTCCAATATCATTAGTCAGTCAATCAGCAGTAGATGAAGTAGTATTTTTTCAAGGAATAAAAATTTAATTCTTCCATTTAAAACTTCGAAGTAAGTTATGAAAAGTATCAATTTTTTACTCTTGTTGAATAGAGAATTGAAAAGTGTATCTAAAACCCAAAAATAAGTTGGGGGTTGCCACTTAAAAAAAATGATTACGGTGTCATAGTTCAAAAAGAGATGACGTCATCAACAAAATTAGTATGTCAAAAGATGGCAATTTAAAACCAAAAATCGCCTTGTTCGAGCGTTTTTCGCAAAAACAGTTATAAAAACTAAATTATGAATTTTGTGCGGAACTTTATGATCACTTTGTATATGTAATTGTTTGTTTCAAGAAACCACATTATCCTACGATTTATGATTTTTTTTTGGGAAAGTTCGCACGTAGTAAAGTGACTGATATTGGGCGATTTTAGGGCCTGATTTTACAATCCTAGAGCTCACCTGACCGAAAATGTGAGGGCCTTACCTTCGGTACCACTATCACTCCACTGTATAAATTTATTAATCAAACTTCAACGGAAATTTTCGGAGCGGTTACTGCAATCGCCATGCCTTCTCAGATGTTGTTATGGCAAACAACAGGAAAATGCAACACTGCGAATCGATAGCTTAAACATGCAACAAAATTTCCACTTGAGCTCTGACAACACGTCAATAAACTTTTTTTTTTTCGAAGACGGTAAAGCATGTCTTTCATATGGAAGTCCCGATGTGTCTATATTTGCAAATTAGAAAGTGTATGGTGAAAACATGTTGATCCAATACCGGTAGATTTATATAAAGTGCATCGAAAGATATATACGTCTTAATTCTTGTTTTTTGTTGTATTAGTTAGAATTACACCGTTTGACCAAAAAATTTTCGTCATTTCAGGGATCGCTTTACTAGTATTAGTCGTTCTGCATCTCAAGTTACAGGGACTGACGGGCGGGGATTTTAGCCGTTTATTTACCTTCTCATTTCTATCCGTCTTTCCAGTTGCAGGAAATTATCTATGCAGCCAGCAATTCCTTACTGTCACTAACTTTCAAGTGAATTTTTTGTCTTCACTTCAGGTACACTTTTACAATTTGATCATTTACAATTACAATTTAATTCACATCAGAAGAACAAAGAAAAAACTATTAATGAGTTTAAAAAAGACAAGACTGTAATAATTCCTGGTTTGAGGAAATTGAAAAAACATCCTACTTGGTATCAAACTTTAATCGTAATATTCTTAAAAACCTTAAGACTCTTTCATAGAAAAAGTTTCCCTTAACCCTAATTATCCGGTACAAAAGACAGCATGAAGAACACACAATTTACCCTAGAATTAAACTAAAATCAGTCTTCTTTCGTCAACAGATCTCCGTCCTCTCATTCTTCTCTTCGTTCCGTTTCTTCCCCGACTTCCCCCCCAAGAAATGTTGAATGTCCTCTAAACTCTTCCCTTTCGTTTCGGGAACGAACAATACCACAAAGACCAAACCCAACAAGCAACAGGCCGCGAAGGCGTAAAACGGGACAAAGATGCCGAAGGAATCTTTCATGATCTGGAAGAACTTGGACACGAGTGTTGCAATGATGCTGAAGTAGATGTCTGCGAGACACAAGGCGAAGGCTTTGACGTTTGCCGGGAATAGCTCTCCCAGCATCAAAATCGGGATCGATTGCATTCCAGAGCTGAAGAAGATCACGAAGCCGATCAAGGAGATCACCGGGAGTGCGGAGAACGACGAGGTGTCGATGTCGGTTTTGGCTTTGAGGTAGAAGTAGGTGCCTTCTGAAAATAAGGCGACGGCCGACCCCACGATGGAGAGGATGAGAAGGGGTCTTCGGCCGGCTTTGTCGACGATGCTGGAACACACGACGGTGAGGAGGAACTGAACAGAGAAGTATATTATAGTCGCCAGTTCCGAAGATATGTCGTCCCCGGCCTCGTTGAAGATATGTTGGGTGTAGAAAGTGATGGCGGTGGTGCCACTCAACTGTTGGGCTCCTCTCAGGGCCATAATGATGTACACGGCCTTCCTGTTGCTCTTCGTGGTGAACAGATCCAGGAATTTACCCGTGTTCTCGGTTTGGGCAATCACAGCTTTAACCACCCTGTTCAACTCGTTGTCTACGTCCGCCTTACCGCGAAGGACCTGCAGGCTGTGTTTGGCGTCGTCGAACTGCCCCTTCATCACCAGATAGTAAGGACTTTCCGGCATCCAAATGAACGTCAACAACGTCAAAATGGGCAACACCGAGGACACCAGCGCCGTCGTCGGGATGCTCAAATACGACCCGACGATGTTGATCAGAAGAATCCCGAAGATCCAAGAACTCGACACTCCGGAACCCAACAGGCCTCTGATTTTGGGCTCGGCGATCTCGCCGATGTACATGGGGACGGCGGTGAAGGCCCAGCCGTCCGCGATTCCGGCGATGAATCGAGCGGTGTAGAGCAGGACGAGGGAGTGAGAGAAGGCTATGATGGTCCAGGAGACGAAGTAAGGGAAGCAGGTGACGATGATGGCGCGTTTGCGACCTAGGATGTCGACGATGGTGGCGGCAAGAAGAGCGCCGAGTACCGAGCCGACGAGGGGCATGACGGCGATCCAGGAGCCGTCGGCGTGATCGATGGTGAACGTGGAGTTGTCCTGGCGCTCCAGGACGGGGAGGGAGGGCGATGGCCAGCCGTAGTGCATGCCGCTGGTGATGATGGTCAGCGTGCCTGGAAAGAACAATATTAGTACTAGATTGTTAAAAATAATGTATAATATCTTTGATTTATACTCTTCAATCTCGACAACCCTTAAAACTAAATATAAAATATATTTTTTGTACACGCTCCCCAAAATTACAATTTTAGGAACACATTTGAAGCAGTATTCTTCACCGAGAGCTCCAGTTAAGTACTGTAGCTCAAGAAGTAAAGGATATCGCCAAGAAGCATGATATAGACTTTTATCAACATCCCAACATCCAGGCTCCCCAACTCCTAGATGTGTATGGACAAGAATGTAGACTCAAGAGGACCACGTGAGTTAGTTAGATCAAGTGTCGGTAGAGTGGTAAGGATAGTGCTACACGTCGCATGATCCCATTCCGCGCAAATACGTGTTTTAGATGGTGAGCGTGTGACGTCAGTACTCGTTAGGTCGCCAGTCGCCAGTTAGTTTAGAGTATCTTAATTGTAGAGGGAAAACTTCCCACTATCGAGACGAGAAATGAGCGCTGGACTGATCCTTAATTCAAGTATTTTGTAGTAAGTTAGGTTAGAAACAAATTGCTGGTTGGTCTAAAAAGCCCAAAAAAAAAATTTAGTAAATAAAACGTAGAAAAGTGAAGAAAACAGCAAAGAGGGGAAAGAAGAATAAAAGAAAGGTAGGAGGAAAGAACGAGGTTGAGGAGTGGAGAAATTTTCAGAAGAAGAAACGGCAACGACAAATATAAATAAGTCCCCGAGGTAGGCAACCCGAACTTCTCCTTTGTGAGTTACAGGTTTCGTACTATGGTAAGTGGGGATTTCTCAGAACCGTTAGAGATGGGACTTTGACATTTGGCACATTCACGGAACAGATCCTCATCATTAGGAACGCAGACTAATATAAGATGTTTTTCAATCGCATTTTTCAAAAAGTTATTTCTGACATTTGACACATTTATGGAGGAGACCGCGATTCATATAGTCTTTTCCGATTCCTGGCATACCGAAAATAAAAGAATAAAACAGAAGAATTTTAGAAAGAAAGAAGCGGCAACGACAATTACAAAGAACGCCGGCCACCAACAATACACGACACAGTGTAGAGGGTTACGAACAATGATGAGACAAGGCAGAGAAAAGGAAAAATTCAAGAAGACGATAAAGAGGAAAATAAAAGAAAAAAGAGAGGTCACTAGAGCAAAGAAGAAGTCAAGGAGAAGGAAATGAGAAAACCGAAGATCTATAACAGACAGCTCAGATATGGAAGAGCTGAAGCGAGAAATGAACCAACTAAAGGAAAACAAAAATATACCGAAACAAGAATTAAAGAATTTGAAGGAAGAATGAGAGAAGCGAGACAGTGTGATGAAAGAATGTGAGAGGAGAGAGAAGACTGGAAAGTGCTGTTACAAGAAGTGGAGTATTAAACAAAAGAAAGAACAGAAAAAACGGAAAAAGGAACAGAAACAAAATAAAGTTAATTTAGCTATCGTGATAGATTTATTTACTTAATATTTATTAGTGTGTGGAAAAATGGAATCCTTTTCAAAGCCAGAAGGCAAGAAAATAAATCTTATATACGGAATATCAATAACTGACTGTAATGTATTTCGATAAAATTAAGTAATAATGAGAAGCAAATATTAAAAAAAAACTGCTGATGGTTGAACTTCGTCATGAATAATAATAATCTGAAGTTGTAAATCAGCAACAATAACTTTTAAAACATTTCTAAAATACTGCTTACGTACTTTTAAGAAATTAACATAATTGTTTATGTATTTATGGTGATCGTCCAAAATGTTTTATTGTATTTACTTTGTGGTAAAACGAATTTTAATAACTAGAGAATTTAAAGAACTGAATGCGTGTATAGACCACCAGTTAAACGTCGAAACGTATTAATCACCATCGTGCAAGAACAAGGATAACAGTTATCGAAGCTGTGTTTACTATCCAAACAAATTTGAATTGATTATTCTAATTACCGAGCGGAATAATTACGTAAACATAAAAGCTCGATTGATTAAATTTTATCGCGAAATTCCTGACGAACGGGGGGAGTATGTTATCATTGGTCAAGGCTGTCTTTCTTTCTAGACGATCCGGTGCCAGCATTTCTACGAGGAATGTCTAAGAAGTGTGGCAACATAGTGTTTTATTTGCTTTAAAAATACTCCGAAAGTAATCTTTCGGTGATTTATGTCGCCGATAATTCCCTTTCAGCTGCCAAACTTTGTTTCCTGCCAATGACACCGATATAAATAACCGGTAAATTGTATCGCGCACAAAGACCAACACTCACCGGTGAATGCAGCTAAATACTGGTACATGCTATTCCCGGTCGCAACTTTCGAGTTGGAGCCCAAATTGGTCGAAATCTTCATTTTGACTGCGACACTTATTCACCGGTTCGCATACACCGCACTCGTCGTCGTTTCTATCAAAGCCAAAAAACGGCGGACATCGTCTGTCGGTTGAGGGGGCACGAATGAGCCCCACCGCCTCCCGGTCTGCCTTAAATAGCCCACGGCAGGAAAATAACTGCGCGAAATAATTGCAAATCTGCTCAGCTGATTCGGCTCAAAAAGCAAAATGCGGCGCAGGAATTGCGAACAGACGCCGCATCAATCAATGGTAATAATAACAATTGGAAGAGTATTGAAAATTCCGGATCCTTGGTGCGATTTTTAGTGGTGCCGGCTTTGACCCAAAACTTCGGACGGAGTGATGATGTGCGGGCGAAGGAAAGGGGGCACGAAGATGAATTTCAAACGTTGGCATAAAAATATCTTTTTTTCGCTAAAGAACTAACACGAAACTAGCCACCGTTTTTTTTTTGACGTCAGAAACGTGTAATTGCCCCATTGTGTTTTAAGAATGTTTGCACAAGGATTTCACAAATCTGGTATTGAGGCGTTTGACGTATCACCTACATCTACCAAATTAGTAACCAGTAATAGCTACAGTGTACACTGTGAAAGAAATTCGACAACCTTGAGTCCACACGTGCAACTAAATCGGGGGAGGTACAGACCATGGTGGACCACATGTTCGTTTAATCACCGCGAAGAATTTGGCGGAAGCTCAGGTCTTCAACTTTCGTTTTGACTGTCAATTTTAGTTATTTTAAATTCTCATTGACTGGGTCCAGGTAAAATGGTGTAGAGAACAAACACGGAAACAAAGACACAAACTTTCGAATGTAAAGAGGCCTAAAGTGAAGTAAAATAGCCAAAATAATCGGTATGCTAAGGTATAATCACTTTCAAAAAAATTGCAACACCATGAAAAATTAATGGTAGCAAAGAAATGTTGTAATCAGCCAGAAGGACGGTAAATGTGAAGGATATCATCCAATGCGCTCCAACCGAACGTGTTAACATATCAAAAGCAAAAAAACTCTTGCATACAGCGTTTTCTACACAACGATAATTATTATCACACAGTTAGTTTTGAAAAATGTCATGATTTAATGGGTGTTACAATTTTCTTGAAAGTGAGTATACTTTATCAGTAATTGTTGCAATGTCACACTGGTGCGGCTTGGATACTTCCAGCTTCTAACTATAACATAGTAATTTATCTCTCCTTAATAAATTTGAACGTTTGCCAATTATCTGATGCAAGTATTAACTTTTAGATTTCGGGTTAAAAATTTTCGTGACTGATTTTTAATTTCCATTTGTTTCAACCATATTTTTCGTTTTGTTTTTAGGGTTTAGGGATTGTCTTTAACTATTTCGTTTATTGCATTTTTCTCGGGTTTAAGGAGTATTTTAACTATTTAGTTTCCTCTGTTGTTCTCTGGTTCGAAGACTCTCTTTAACTATTTCGTTTGCTCAGTTGTTTCGGGTTTAAGGACTGTCTTTAACTATATTTCGTTTCCCGTTGTTCTCGGGTTTTAGGACTGTTTTTAACTATTTCGTTTCCTCTATTGTTCTCTGGTTTAAAGACTCTTTAACTATTTCGTTTGCTCAGTTATTTTCGGGTTTAGGGACTGTATTTAACTACATATATCGTTTTAAGCGTTGTTCTGGGGTTTATTAACTCTCTTTAACTATTTTGTCTCCTGCTTTGTACTCGGGTTCAGAAACTGTCTTTAACTATTTCGTTTCCCGTGTTGTTCTCGGGTTCTCTTTAACTATTTCGTATCTGCTGTTGTTCACCATTTTGGGGACTGTATAACTGTTTTGTTTCCTGCGTTGTTCTTGGGTTTAGAGACTGTTTTTAACTATTTCGGGGTTATCTACCTTTTCTGTGTACATCTTCGATAGAAACATAACGATATAGAATGTAACATTATAGCTGTACAAATTTTAATCCTCACGAGTGTCTCAAAAATATGAGGCTCAAAAAATCTTTTTTGTTTCAAGACTTTTAACGGAGATTTTCAGTCAAATCTGGACACCTTCGAAACGTCTGAATCTAAATCTGGCACAATTTTCAATAAATTGGCAATTTTTAAATTTGGGTAATAAACAAAATGAATAAAAAGAATAAAGTATGATAATGAAAGGTGAAGGATCAAGGATACACTTTGCATAACGAACTATAAACACAAAAAATGAACAATTACATAAGATGTGAGATAAATCAATCATAAAATATGGAAGAAAAAGATAGTAAAGACAATTTCAAAATAAATAATGCACCAGGAAAAAGAAACAATAAAATTTAAATTTCTAGGCAGAAGAGACAAAGGCTTTTAATATTCTCAGAATCTCAGATTGGACTGTGCTTCCGGTATTCATCTCGGGTTTTCTCTGATTAAAAATAGTGTGTCCTTTCTATAAAACTAATTTTAGGAGGGCAATGCGTATATCGTACTTGTCTTCCTTACATTTAGATTTGCCAAAAGTTTACTTTCTCTAGATAATTTAATAAATAGACTACTAGACGTTTATTAATAGTTTTTTGAAGCAAATATGAATCCAGTTAACAAATTTGACGGTAAAAGTCCTATGACTCATGTATAAATCTATTTAAATCTCATAATTTTCCACAAAGGACGTTGCTCCCATCAATAAACCCATCAATGATAATAATTGTGTTCCCAACAGATGGGCCAAACTTGACTTTTTAGGTTGCCATTACCACTGCCTCCGAAATGCTTCCGGCAGCCGTCCAAATTTCAAAAGACGTGCGTCACTCCGAAAAATAAACTTCACTTATGATGCCCCAACAATGACGCCATTGCACGCATTCAAAACAGAGTGTTTTCCAAGTAAAAATAGCCCGAACACAGTACCACTTACTTTCTGCATCCAAAATAGCTCTGCACGAACCTGTGTGGATAACAACACAAAGAGGACAAAGTTTCCGGGATCTTTTAGGTCTGAGATGATGCAATTCAAACGACATGTAGGTACTGTTTAGATAATTAATTTTCGACCACTCTTGAGGATGCTTCTTCGAAGTATTCCGCCGTATTTACTAATTTAGAACAACAAGAGCTTCTGCTGGACGTAGGAAGAGTCGTCTGTATTTATAGACTTAATTATTCGCGGAAAAGAAAAATAAAGAACGGGGAGCGTAAATATAGAAAGGTCGGTCTAAAATCGATGCGATGAATTATAGGGAAAACACACACGACGTTTGCGGGTAAGATAATATTGATGATCTAAACAATTGATAAATTATTGCAATACCATTACCTCAAATAAACCAAGTACAAAAATACTGTACGGTTGGCACAAACAAGTACTTGGTTGAACAAATTCCCATGAATAACGTAACGAAAATGTACTAAAATAAAAAGACAGTCATGCAAAGTTACAGTTCTTTTATTGGACCAAAAATACCAAAATCCAAATTATTCCTATACTGGTTGTCCTGGAATTTATTTCATCGCTATATTATGTCTTTTACTTTTATTTCCTTTTCCTTTGTTTTCCGCTCGTTATTATTATTTAAATCAATGGAAAAAATTACAAAAGGCTGATCAACACGTGCGTCAAACAACTACACCTAATTGTACTTATTCTAATCTTAATTGTAAGTTATTCCGAATTTACATGAAAGCAATGTTTCACTTCAAATAAAGTTGTGGTTACGACAATTACTATTAATGGATAGAACAACCTCAATTGAATCAGCTCGTCACTGTTTGGCGATAAATCACAAAACCAGACAAGTGTCGATCTTGCACTCTTAATTTATAGCGTAGTTATTAATAGCTACTTGTATATTTTTATACTACTACGCCGTAAAGTCGCCAGAAATAAAACTTGTGTATTGGTAACTGCCGTGGAAAAAATCGTGTCATACGCATACAAAACAAAGCTAATGGTTCTTACACGTTAGTCACGACCGTTGTGATGGGTCGCAAAACGTGGGGTGGAAATCTTTAACGGTGGCGGAGAGTTGTATTGCACACAACTCTGAAAATGTGTGCTCCCCTCCGCAAATTTCTATTAGATTATTAAGCCAATTTCAGCCTACAATCATGCTCGACACTTAAGCCAATCGTAGAACAGGTGCTTTTATGAAAATTTTCTTCATTGGCATTTCAACATTAGTTAAACACAACTATCTAAACAATATTATCAACCACCGCGAAAAAGTTCGTACGGATGTAAAACATGCAATAATAATTGCACGTACAAATTATGTGCACGTGGAACTATTACAATTGAAAAAATAAAAACATTTCTTTGCAATTAAGAGCTTTTTAAACGTTTATTATTCCCAATAATTATTGCCCTTTTTTGTTTACGACTTACTTAATCGGAACCTCTTAGATCGACTGTTGATAGGTGATTCGTACATCAAGATAAAAACTTCAGGGAGACAGGATAAACAAATGAGTATTTAAACCCCAAGTTAAAACCATTTATTGGATGCAAAGCGCTTTCGCTCAAATGAGGGCCACCTTCATTGCTATAAAAAGAAAAAAGAGAATATGTATAAGGAACAGAGATGTAAAAATGGTTTTTCCTTTTAATATTTTGGCCTGTAATTCTTTTAAAATGAAATTTCATTGATCTGATACCGCCCACTTGTGGGGAACGAGGGGGTATAAAATGCCAATTAATATTATTTATTAAAAAATTGAAACAGCTCTAACTTTATAACTCGGCCATAAATGATGTATAGGGGAGCGTCCATTAATTACGTTAGGTACGTAAGTCCCTTCAAAATATTTCAAGTCTTTTCAATTCGCTTCAAGTCTTTCAAGCCGTTTCAATATATTTCAAATACTTTCAAGTCGCTTCAAGGTATTTCAAGTCTTTTCAAGTGGCTTCTAGTTCCTTCAAGATATTATTTGAAATCTTCCCAAATCGCTCCAAGATTCTTCAAGTGCTTCTTCTAACATTTCAACTCGCCTCAAGTCCCTTGGAAACATTTCATGTCGTTTCAAGTCGCTTCAAAATATTCCAAGTATCTTCATTTCGTTTCAAGTTTCCTCAAGATGCTGCAGAACATTTTTGAAGTCGTTTCCAGTCCCTTCAAGATATTTGAAGTTTTCCCTGGTTTCCTCATGACTCTTCAAGGCATTTCAGGACTTTTTAAGTCGCTTTAATTCCCTCCAAGACATTTCAATCAAGTCGCTTGCAGGTATTTCAAGTTTTTTCAAGTGGCTTCCAGTCCTTTCAAGACATTATTTGAAGTGTTCGTAGATCGCTCCAAGACTCTTCCAAGTATTTTCAGATTCAAGTCTTTTCAAGTTGCTTCCAATACCTTCAAGATATAGCAAATCTTCCCAGGTCGCTTCAAGACTCTTTAAGACATTTCAGGTCTTTTCAAGTCGCTTCAATTATATCTAAAACATTTCAAATCTTCCCAGGTCCCTTCAAGACTCTTCAAGTTTTTTCAAGTTATTTCCAGTTCCTTCAAAATATTTGAAGTCTTCCCAGGTCGCTTTAAATCTTTTCAAGTCGCTTCAAGTCCTTTTAACATATTTCACGTCGCTTCAAAACATTTTAAGTGCTTTTAAATCGCTTCAAGTTTATTCAAGTCGCTTCAAGACTTTTCAAAGTATTTCAGATCGCCTGAAGTCCCTTCAAAATATTTCAAGTCTTTTCAATTCGCTTCAGGCCTTTCAAGTCGTTTCAAAACATTTCAAGTCTTTTCCAAGTCGTTTCAAGTTTCTCAAAGTCGCTTCATCTCTCTTCAAGTCATTTCAAAACTTTTCAAGACATTTGAAGACTTTTCAAGTAGCTTCAATTCCCTTCAAAACATTTCAAATTACCTCAAGTCATTTCAAAACATCTCAAGTCACCTCAATTCACTTCAAGTCTTTCAACTCGCTTCAAAACATTTCAAATCTTTTCAAGTCTCTTCAATTCCTTTCAAAACTTTTCAAGTTGCCCCAAGCCTCTTCAAAACATTTTATGTCGTTTCAAATCGCTCTAAATCTTTTCAAGTCGCTTCAAGTCCTTTTAACATATTTCACGTCGCTTCAGGACATTTCAAGTCTTTTCAATTCGCTTCAAGTCTTTCAAGTCGTTTCAAAACATTTCAAATCCTTTCAAGTCGCTTCAAGTTATTTCAAGTGGCTTCCAGTCCCTTCAAAATATATCAAATCTTCCCAGGTCGCTTCAAGACTCTTCAAGACTTTTCAGGTCTTTTCAAGTCGCTTCAACTATATCCAAAACATTTCAAATCTTCCCAGGTCGCTTCAAGTCCTTTTAACATATTTCACGTCGCTTCAAGACATTTCAATTGCTTTTAAATCGCTTCAAGTCATTTCAAGACCTTTCAAAAAATATATTTCAGATCGCCTCAAGTCCCTTCAAAACATCTCAAGTCTTTTCAATTCGCTTCACGTCTTTCAAGTCGTTTCAAAACATTTCAAGCCCTTATCAGTCGTTTCAAGTTTCTCAAAGTCGCTTCATCTTTCTTCAAGTCGTTTCAAGACTCGTCAAGACATTTCAAGACTTTTCAATTAGCTTCAATTCCCTTCAAAACATTTCAAATCACCTCAAGTTATTTCAAAACAGCTCAAGTCACCTCAATTCGCTTCAAGTCTTTCAAGTCTTTTCAATTCGCTTCAAGACATTTGAAGTTTTTTCAAGTGGCTTCCAGTCCCTTCAAGATATTATTTGTAATCTTCCCAGATCGCTCCAAGACTCTTCAAGTATTTCTTTAAACATTTCAAGTGGCCTCAAGTCCCTCCGAAACATTTCATGTCGTTTCAAGTCGCTTCCAATGCTTCCAATCCCTTCAAGATATTTCAAATCTTCCCAGGTCGCTTGAAGACTCTTCAAAACATTTCAAGTCGCTTCAAAGTCCTTTCAAATCGTTACAAGTTTCTTCAAGTCGTGTCCAGTCCCTTCAAGACATTTGAAGCCTTCCCAGGTCACTTTATGATTCTTCAAGAGATTTTCAAGTCTCTTCAGCAACCACGGCGAATGAAGTGGACATAATTACCAGATAGATCGAAAATAGGCTTATATGTTTCTCTTTTTTTTTTAATTGATAATAATTGTTCTTTTTCATTTCTTCTTTATTATCATTTCATCAGTCTCATTATATTGTTGTAAATTTCGTTTGTATACCCACAGAAATTTTCATACATTTATCAGCAAAACCAGAGCTTCGAATTACCCTAGAATCTTTTAAAACTGCTCAAAATAGTGCTGTACCATCAACAGAGCTCTCGAATTATGAATATTTATGATAATCATGATTTAAAACGCTTAATGGCACCCCCTCGAGAGGTACCTAAATTAAGGATTTCCTGCTTAAATGGTAAAGGGACCACGTATTTACCAGTTTTCGAACATTTATGACCGTCATTAAACGCACGATTAATTGAAATCATAATTTTCATAATTTGAGTAAATTTTTGAGAGCCACTATCTGTTTTTTTCCCTAAATGGTCGTAAACTTGCACTTGAGCTGTAGGAAGTATAATATTGCTAAAATAGGCCTGATGAGAATTTATTTTTATATATATATTTTTTAATGATTAATGGATAATTTATTGGACATTGAGTATTTTACATCGTTTTTCTAAAAGATCCTTTAGGTGATTTGTTCAAATTAATATTCTTAAAAATCACAAAAATTATGCTCTTGAACAATAATTAATCTTTGATTACTGTAACGATTTTGTAGAAAAGTCCGGGCAATATAATCTTCGGCTGTTACTTTTTACTTTACTTTATTATTACCCCGTAAGTATGACTTTATATAGTGAAATTTGTGTATTTCTGAAAGTTGTTTGTTTTGATCGACTAGAGCTGAAAAAGTGGAAAATCCGGCTCGAAGGACCATGTTCTGATGAGAGGACCTTTTCAAGATAACTATGAATGCGTGGATTTGATATAAAATTATTGTGGCTCAACATGGGGGTAAACCGATTTTATACTTGAAGTGACAGGGCACGAGCATATAACAAAATATTAAAGAAAATATTAGTTATTTTTTTTTTACCAACATCAAGGAAATATTTTAGCGATTTTATCGCCATCATGTCGAGTCCCATTTTGGGGAGATGCCAATACAAGAAAGTCAAGGTCTCTAAACTAATAGGAATACAACACACATACTACAGTAATCAGTGTGAAATAAAAAATGTCTAATTTTTTTTACGGCAGTATATTTTTAAAACCGTAGATTTTATCAGGAAAACGTGTCAGAACTAATCTCAAAAGTTTAACTACTTAATCATAATTTCCATGAGCTCTTACGACAGAGTAAACAACCAAAATCTTTATCGCCACAATTAAAATACTAGCTAATTCATAAATATTGATAACACGTGTAAAAAACTGTATAAGTAATTCTCGTTTTAAACTATTGTACGATCTAGTTTTGTAAATACTTATTGTTTGCTATACATTCAATATCATTAATTAATGGGTGTTGCTGCACCACCTCAGAACAAAAGAAGTATATTATAGACAAACGACCTAAACGATAAAATAAATTTTGGCGATATGAACAATAAAACTCTTCGGCAATTTCCACCACTCAATTCCCCTCATTAAGAACACGCTCGCTACGTTTCCACGATCAAAAGGTCAATAAACACGAATTCCAAACAAATTTATTCAATTGATTCGTCCTTGACTACATCGTGATCTCCCCCTTCAGGTACTTCTGGATGTCCTCCAGAGTTCGCCCCTTCGTTTCCGGAACACAGAACACGACGAAGAACAAACTGAAAACACAGCACGCTGTGAAACTGTAAAACGGCACGTGCATCCCGAAGGCGCTGGTCGTTCCGTCGAAGTACTTCGATATGACACTGGCGATTACACTGAAATAAACATCGGCCAAACATAGAGCGAAAGCTTTCACGTTCGTCGGAAACATCTCCGACATGATCAGTAGAGGAATCGTCTGAAGACCCAGACTGAAGATGATGATGAAGCACAAGAGGGTTACCAGAGGAACGAAGTCGAAGCTGAAGGTGTCGATGTCGGTGCAGTTTTTGATGTAGAAGTAAGTACCGTTGATGAGGAGGGTGATGGCTGTACCCGACAGTGAGACGATGAGGAGAGGTCTTCGTCCGGAGAAGTCCACTATGAAAGATGAAACTGCGGAAAAGACCAGTTGGACTGAGAAGTAGATAATTGCGGCCACGGCTGGGGAGAGAAAGCTGTTGGAATCGAAGACTCTTTGACAGTAGATGGTGATGGCGGTGATTCCGGTTAACTGCTGGACGCTGCGAAGACCCAACGCTATGAAGACTGCCTTCCTGTTGCTGGGTGACGTGACCAATTCCAGAAATCTCCCGCTGTTTTGATTCTGTTCTTTGACAGCTTTAGACAGCCTCTCCAGCTCCGGTTCGACATCAAGAGTACCGCGGAATTTCTGAAGACTCTTCCGGGCGTCCTCGTGGCGTCCTCTCATCAACAAGAAGTACGGACTCTCTGGGATCCAGACGAAAGTGACCAACAGGATTGCAGGTATCGCGGAGCAAACATAAGCGGTAGTGGAAATGTCCAAATAACTCCCGATGATGTTGATGAGCAGAAGTCCGACGACGATGGATACGGGACACAACGAGCTCAACAAACCTCTGATTTCGGCCTCGGCGATCTCCCCTAGGAACATGGGCACTGCCGTAAAACTCAACCCGTCGGTCAGCCCAGCAATGAACCTTGCGACGTGCAGCAACACCGACGTTTCGGCCACTCCTATGATAATCCACGAAATAAAAAACGGTATCGACGAAAACAATATGAGTCTCTTGCGTCCCAAAGTGTCTATAACCATTCCCGTCAAGATGGCGCCCAAGATGGCACCGATCAGCGGCATGATGGCCAACCACGATCCCTCCGCTTCCCCTATCTGGATCCTGTAGGTGCTATTTTTGAGGATGGACAGCGATGGGGACGTCCACCCGTAGTGCATCTCGCTGGACACGATCCCCAAAGTACCTTTAAACACGACAGTAGTACACGTGCGGAATAAAGATAAATGTTACCTGTGAGCGCAGCCAGGTACTGGTAAATCCTGCTCCTTTTGCTGGTTTTGAGACTGAGAGTCGAAGAGATTTGCATTTTTCGGCGACGTCACATGAGTTAATTAAGTACAATAATCGAAGACATAATCGTCGGACGACTGGTCAATTGGCTCGAGTGGTTCGCTTAAATACTTCCACGCAAGAAGATGTGTTTTAATTGAAATTGATAGTGGGAATGGCGACGGTGGAAGGATTTGATTAATTAACGGATTAATTGAGAAAGAGCGGCTGATGTACAGTTTCGGGACTCATTTCATTCTGTGGGTATTTAAGACACGCTTTAACTATTGTTGGATTAGAGAAAGACTGCATTTAACTATTTCGTTTTTTGGTTTAGGGGTTGTCTTTAACTATTTCGTCTCTCGTTTGTTGCCTCAAGTTTAGGGACTGTTTTTAACTATTTTATGCCTTGATTTGTACTCGGGCTCAGAGACTGTCTTTAACTATTTCGTTTTCCCCTTTGTTCTTGGGTTTAGGGACTGCTTTAACTACTCAGTTCTCCATGTTGTTTAACTATTTCGTTTGCTCAGTTATTTTCGTATTTAGGGACTGTTTTTAACTATTTCGTTTCCTCTGTTGTTCTGCGGTTTATGGACTGTCTTTAACTATTTTTGTTTCCTGCGTTGTTCTTGAGTTTAGGGACTGTTTTTGACTACTTCATTTTCCGTGTGGTTCTCGGGTTTAAGGACTGTATTTAACTATTTTGTCTCTTCTATTGCTCTCTGGTTTGGGAGCTATCTTTAACTATTTTGTTTCCTGTGTTGTCCTAACTTTTGGAAACTTTTTTTAAACTATTTTGTTCCCTCTCTTGGGCTCCAGTTATGGAATGCCTTTAACTATTTCGTGACCTCCGTTGATTTCGAATTTAGGGAGTGTCTTTAACTATTTCGTTTCCTCCGTTGTTCTCTGGTTTGAAGACTTTTCTTTAACTATTTTTTTTCCTGTGTTGTTCTAACTTTTGGAGGCTTTCTTTAACTATTTCGTTTCCTCTGTTCTTCTCCGGTTTTTAAGGACTGTCTTTAACTATTTCGTTTCTCCCTTTGTTCTTTGGTTTGAAGACTTTTTTAACTATTTTGTTTCCTGTGTTTTTCTAACTTTTGGAGACTTTCTTTAACTATTTCGTTTCCTCTCTTGGGCCCCAGTTTATGGAATGCCTTTAACTATTTCGTGACCTCCGTTGATTTCGAATTTAGTGAGTGTCTTTAATTATTTCGTTTCCTCCGTTGTTCTCAGATTCGAAGACTTTTCTTTAACTATTTTGTTTCCTGTGTTGTTCTAACTTTTGGAGGCTTTCTTTAACTATTTCGTTTCCTCTCTTGGGTTAAAGTTTATGGAATGCCTTTAACTATTTCGTTACCTGCGTTGATTTTGGATTTAGAGAGTGTCTTTAACTATTTCGTTTCCTCTGTTCTTCTCCGGTTTTTAAGAACTGTCTTTAACTATTTTGTTTCCTGTGTTGTTCTAACTTTTGGAGACTTTCTTTAACTATTTCTTTTCCTCTTTTGGGCTCCAGTTTATAGAATGCCTTTAACTATTTCGTTACCTGCGTTGATTTTGGATTTAGGGAGTGTCTTTAACTATTTCGTTTCCTCTGTTCTTCTCCGGTTTTTAAGAACTGTCTTTAACTATTTCGTTTCTCCCTTTGTTCTCTGGTTTGAAGACTTTTTTTAAACTATTTTGTTTCCTGTGTTGTTCTAACTTTTGGAGACTTTCCTTAACTATTTCGTTTCCTCTCTTGGGCCCCAGTTTATGGAATGCCTTGAACTATTTCGTTACCTGCGTTGATTTTGGATTTAGTGAGTGTCTTTAATTATTTCGTTTCCTCCGTTGTTCTCAGGTTTGAAGACTTTTCTTTAACTATTTTGTTTCGTGTGTTGTTCTAACTTTTGGAGACTTTTTTTAACTATTTCGTTTCCTCTCTTGGGCTCCAGTTTATGGAATGCCTTTAACTATTTCGTTACCTGCGTTGATTTTGGATTTAGGGAGTGTCTTTAACTATTTCGTTTCCTCTGTTCTTCTCCGGTTTTTAAGGACTGTCTTTAACTATTTCGTTTCTCCCTTTGTTCTCTGGTTTGAAGACTTTTCTTTAACTATTTCGTTTCCTCTCTTGGGCTCCAGTTTACGGAATGCCTTTAACTATTTCGTGACCTCCGTTGATTTCGAATTTAGTGAGTGTCTTTAAATATTTCGTTTCCTCCGTTGTTCTCAGGTTTGAAGACTTTTCTTTAACTATTTTGTTTTCTGTGTTGTTCTAACTTTTGGAGACTTTCTTTAACTATTTCGTTTCCTCTCTTGGGCTCCAGTTTATGGAATGCCTTTAACTATTTCGTTACCTGCGTTGATTTTGGATTTAGGGATTGTCTTTAACTATTTCGTTTCCTCTGTTGTTTTCCGGTTTTTAAGGACTGTTTTTAACTATTTCGTTTCTTCCTTTGTTCTCTGGTTTGAAGACTTTTTTTAAACTATTTTGTTCCCTGTGTTGTTTTAACTTTTGGAGACTTTCTTTAACTATTTCGTTTCCTCTCTTGGGTTCCAGTTTATGGAATGCCTTTAACTATTTCGTGACCTCCGTTGATTTCGAATTTAGGGAGTGTCTTTAACTATTTCGTTTCCTCTGTTATTCTCCGGTTTTTAAGGACTATCTTTAACTATTTAGTTTCCTGTGTTGTTCTAACTTTTGGAGACTTTCTTTAACTATTTCGTTTCCTCTCTTGGGCCCCAGTTTATGGAATGCCTTTAACTATTTCGTTACCTGCGTTGATTTTGGATTTAGGGTATGTCTTTAACTATTTCGTTTCTCCCTTTGTTCTCTGGTTTGAACACTTTTTTAAACTATTTTGTTTTCTGTGTTGTTCTAACTTTTGGAGACTTTCTTTAACTATCTATTTCGTTTCGTCTCTTGGGATCCAGTTTATGGAATGCCTTTAACTATTTCGTTTCCTCTGTTGTTCTCTGGGTCTAGTTCTCTGAACTATTTTGTTTTCTTGTTCTCGGGTTTAGAAACTCTCTTCAACTATTTCGTTTAATGTCTTTTCGAAATAATCTCCACAGTGTTATCGCCAACGTATTTGGCACCATTGTAGTAGCGCATGAAAAGTATTGGAATGAACATCCGGATGTGATAAATTATAAATGTGGAATCTTGAGGACTTGCCAATTATTGCAATCTTGGTTGTGTCAATTCTTTCATTTATAAATGTGTCGGTGTTAGGTGAGTTAGAAATAGTTTGTGTTTTAATAAACGGAGATGATAGTCTTTTTATGGAATTTCAGGACTCAGGAAGGCTAAGTAGAATTTTTAGAATGACCGTGGATTTTTTATCTCTCTAAAATCGTGCAGGGCATGTCTTATCTCAGAAACAATTCGAACTTAACAGCCCGACATGACAAATTAAAAACAAAGCTTATAAAACAAAAAGAATTGAATCATAAAATGTCCTATTCCGTGGCGTTAAATATTACCATTACTGGCTTTAACAATAAGGATGATACTGGCTCGCGGATATACTTTTTATTTCCATTTTTATTTCGCCGATATCGTTAATGGCCACTATAAATGCCAACTGCGCCGATCCAAACCGTCAGTTATTTTTCTACCAGCAAGATGTCGTTTCTTCTTCCGTAAACTCGCATACGAGAGAGTTTCAAAATGGAGATCGATACCAAGCAGAAAGAGGAAGGGAGTAGGTTTTACCAGTACTTCGCTGGGATCGCAGGTAACTTTCCAAATGCTTTACGAGGACTGTTAATTCGATTTTCAGGCACCCTCGGTGTGGTCTCCAGCGAAATGCACTACGGATGGCCGTCCGCATCTCTGGCTACGCTCAAGTACGGAAATTACACCATCCACATTGAGGATGTGGAGGCTTCTTGGTTGGCGATCGTTCCTCTAATAGGTTCCGTTTTTGGTGCAGTTCTCTCGGTGTTTGTCATCGACAGTTTGGGACGAAGAAGCACAATAATGATGACCTCGATACCATTTTTTATTTCTTGGCTCATGATCGGCTTGGCCACGACGTCGGTGTGGCTGCACGTGGCCAGGTTCATCGGGGGCTTCACCGACGGGTTGACTTTCGGTGCCGTTCCGATATTCCTAGGGGAGATCGCAGACCCTAAAATCAGAGGACTCTTAAGTTCGTTGTGCCCCCTCGCCGTTGTCACAGGGGTGCTCATGATTAACGTCATAGGCGGTATCTTGGATATTTCAACAACAGCCTACGTTGCTTGTACGTTTCCCACGATTCTGTTGCTGACTTTCATCTGGATTCCCGAGAGTCCCTACTTTCTCCTAATGAAAGGTCGCGTGAACGACGCCATGGAAAGTCTCAAAATATTTCGTGGTGCCGCAGATGTGGAGAAAGAACTAGTGCGGCTCACCGAGTCTGTCAAAGAAGAGAACGAAAATCACGGAAGATTTCTGGAACTCTTCAAGTCAGCCAGCAACCGTAAGGCTCTGATAATCGTCTTGGGTCTACGCAGCACTCAGCAGTTGTGCGGAATCACGGCCATCACCATCTACTGTCACAAAATCTTTGTGGAATCCAAGACTTTCCTTTCACCTAACTTCTCAACAATGATCTACTTCTCGGTCCAACTCGTCATTTCGACAATGTCTTCCTTCCTGGTAGACATCTCTGGACGTCGTCCTCTCATCATCATCTCTTTGACCGGTACCACCACGACCCTCCTCATCGGGGGTACTTATCTATACTTCAAGGACACCGCGGTACTCGACACATCAAACTTCGAGTACGTCCTGATGATCACACTCTTGTGCTACATCGTCATCTTTAGCGTGGGCCTCCAGACGATTCCCCTGCTGGTCATGTCGGAGATGTTCCCGACCAACGTTAAAGTTTTTGCTCTTTCTATTGCCGATATTTATTTTAGCATTATAGCGGCTTGTGTTTCCCAGTATTTCCACGCTATGAATAATGCTTACGGAATGCACGTTCCCTTTTATTCTTTTGCTGTTTGTGGGATACTCGGACTCGTGTTTGTTGTGTTTTGCGTTCCGGAAACCAAAGGACGGACCCTGGAGGACATACAGCTCTACTTGAAAGGGAGGATGAAGATGTAGAATACTTGTTAATTAAAGGAATGTATGAGGTAAATTGAATAAAGTATTGAGATGTCCATTTTTAATCCCAGTCCACCGAAGAAATCTGCAACCCGTTTGTCGTCCAAGTGATGCGGGGAATTTCAACCTGCACCTCGCGGTACCGAGAACGTGTGACACTTTGATCTCAGTCAAGTAAAAAAGTCAGTTTGGACTTTTCAGTTTGTTGTGGAACTTTAACAACATTGTCCCAGTAAATTAGGGTCTCGAGTGAAAAAGTGTCGTTGAAAATAAAATGCAGGCAGGGGCCTTAACCGTCTATGTCGTTGCCGGACAGCTGAAACTAACAGAATCGCCCCAGATGATTCTTTTACAAATAAAATAGCATCCTCTTATTAACCATCCATCTTCCTCTTTGTGTTAACAACACTTTAAAAATTGTCTTCCGCATTTTTTGCCATCTTTTAAACATCCCCTTAGGAAGTGTCTTTCTTCCTTTTTGTCTTGACCACATCCAACATAATTCTCTCGTTTAATTCCAAAATGATCCAAATTCAGTAGAACTTTAATGCGTCTCGTTTGAAACTTTACAACGCATCCATCCAACATTTTTATATCTTCCTTCTAAATTTTTTACAGGACACTTCTAAAAGCATAGTCTCCCTTTTAATTTGAACATGATAAAATTTATTAAAAATTCGTTGTCGAGCCTTGCATTTTGGACAATTTTCAAGAACATTTCATATAATTCAGTTATTTTAGACAAAATATAATTCAAATTTTGTACAACTGAAATACAATTTAGTTGTAAAATTTTGATCTTTGTTTATCATCAACTGGAAATTTCAATAAAAATTGGTCTAAATACCCTTTGTAGCACCTACAGATTGACGTAATTTCTTGTAACGTGTGTTCAACAAAAATCTACGACGAAGCAAGCTTTGGAATTTTGTAGTGATGTCCGAATTTAGATCACACTCAGGCAATGCTTTAATCCATAGCCCACTTGACGTCGCACGATATTTATTGACGTAAAAGATATTAGTAAATTGAGAATGTTTAAAATGGAGATGCTATAAGAAGACTACGCAAAAAGAAATACGATATGACATAGTTGTTGATAATAGAATTCCTTATGTTTCCTACATCATTAAACAAGAATGCTATTATAAATATAAAATATATCCTGAAAGTGTTTTAACAATTTGTCGTTGACGTTCTTCCGCACTTCGTACAAAAGCCCGTGTCCCCTTGACTCTTTTTAGTAGAAGGAAAAATGACGAACTTGGCGGCAACTTGGATTTTCTTTGTTCTTGGACCGACCGTCTTTATTTCCGCGCTTGGTAAGCATTGGCAATACTACTGACCCTCCCTTGAATACACTGCTTGAAGATCATCAGCATGTCGATCAGTCAAACGGACAAGATCTGGGTGAGCACCTCAGCGGCCATGACAAACATCTTCAGCATTCGAAACACTCTCGCAAGCATATAAAGAGTCGGGAGAACGAGCAGAATGATACCAGCGACCAACCTCACGATACCACTAAACAGAACACTGCTACCACCGTCCAGAACAATGCCACCACCACGGAACAGAATAATTGTTCCACCAGCAGTGGCAATAGCAACTATCGTAAGTTCTAACACTTTTCAATTTGTTACTTCATCACCTCAAATTTTCCTGTCAGTCAGTTTGCAGGCTGGGCCACTAAATAAAAAATAACCCGCCTACACTAATTTACAATTTAAAATTTAAATGGTCTCATGTATCGCGAATTGCTGAAATTATCGAAAAATTCAAATTAATGGGATCAGATAACATAACCTCACTCATACTGTATACCTGAATCATTGAATTGTGTTCATGCATGTTATTCCTCTGAGAACTAAATTGAATTGGAATTATTGCAAATGGTAAGATGGAATTTGTTGGCTGTAAATTGTTACTAATTGTCAAATCGTTGCCAACCAAACGACAAAGTCACTAGAAATTGTTGATCACAGTACACAATCAGTATTTGGTCTGTTGTGTTCTGAATGTAGTGTTTCTTTAGTCTCTTTTGTCAATTTACTCTCTTTAGTATCTTTAATTTTTATGTTTTTTTTTTATCTCTATAATTTCTTTTGTAACTTTTGCCTCTTTACTGTATTTACACTGTTACCTCTTTGGTCACTTTTGGCTGTTTTAACCTTTGGTGTCTTTTATTTCTTTAGTCCAATTGGCCCTCTAGTGTCTTTTTGATCGTTTGATGAACTTCTTGTCGACAGATAGATATATTATCTCTTTTGTCTCTTTTTTCTTTTTGATCTTTTTAGTATACATTGTCCCATTAGTCACTTTGGTCTTGTCCTGTCTTGGTGGGAGTGTAGTGTCCTTTTCATTCCGAGAATTCTTATTACAATAATTATAAAACTCGTTAGGGGATTTGGAGAAGGAGTTATGATCAGTTCCTTTTGACGAGTTTAATCGTCCTTCCTTCGTTGGTTTGGCCATCATAACAGGTTCGTTGTTGTGTCATTATTTTATCACATTGGCGTTTTTAAAAGAATTCGGATCATACTTCAAATATTATCGGTTTAAGGTTAAATGTCACAAAATATCTCTATATTTTTCCCTTATCAGAATTCAAAATGATAGTATGCATGTATTAAAAATTTAAGCATCCAGATGCAACTGTTGTGTTAAAAATGAGTCTCTGGGTGTTCACCACTGTTTTCTGCGCTCTAATTGTAAACACTGTTGCGGGTAGTAAGTAACATTTATTATAAAATGTATGGGAGGAGGGGTTTCATCTTTTCAAACAACAGGTATATTGGACCGAGTCATTGGAGAAACCACAACCGGGAGCAATCACGCAAGCGAAAAGCAACGACTCCTCTTCATTTACAACCCCGAAACAAACATCCACGTCGCCATGAACGGAACCGCCAACACCGTCCCCGTTTTGGACTCACGTCACAACATCAGTACCTTGTACAATGGAAGAACCGGAGCTGCGCTGGCCTTCAATTACGAAACCGGAATTTCGTACTACATCCCCCCTGGATCTGGAGTCACCTGGCTGAGTAGCAAAACGAGCTATGAAGACTACTTCGGCGACTTACCCTCCCAACTGAAGTTGTACGAGTACGGAGAAACTCACGGTGTCCGTTTCGAATCAACGACCGTCACCGAAGAGATTTCAGACGCGATGGTAGAAATTCTGGCTCCTCTGAGTGAAGAGTACGATGAACGTTGTCAAGCCCTGGCCACTTACATGCAAGTCTCCAGGATCACTTCCGATTCCTTAACCACGTCACTGGTAGGTCTTCATCGGGTAATCAGCCGCGTCGGTGTTCCATTCCGTGGCGACTTCAAATGGTTGATCGGAATTTACCAAGGACTGGGAGAGTTCTTCGGAGCGATACCTGGAGGAATGTCTGCTCTGGTTGAGAAGAACGTCACTCTTGACATGCACAAAATTTTGACACACGAATCAGGAATATACGTTTTGATCTACTTTCTAGAAGAACTGAGTGAGAGTTTCGACATCGCACAGATTCTGGGAAAGACTCTGAACGACCCCTACAAGTTCTTCTCGTTAATTGACAAGTTAGGAGGGCAGATGAGCTACGGCTTCGACGGCCACATCCACGTGCTGAACGAAATCTTGAAATTTCATTCCAACAGATCTTCGATCGCCACTTTAAAACTTCATTTAAGAGATTATGCTGGTAGTTCTCTCACTAATGGCGCGGAGATCCTCGATCAGTTTAACAGGAATATACGAGATCTTTCAACAACCATCACAAAGTTACAATTAAATGAGTCCTTGGGCGGTTTGAGTAACACTTTGAGAGATATACGCGATGGGAGGTGGAAGCACAACAACCTGAATCTATCCAACATCGTGGAAGTCCTTAGCAAAGTTAATCGTTTTGGGGGCGACATCTTGATTACAGAGCTACTTCGTTTGCTTGAGGTTTCAACGTCGATCCAACCAAATGGCCAAACAATTTCTTCTGGTTTACATAGATTAGGACAAGATGTTTTGAAAATTTAAATTTGTAAATAAAAAAAAACATTTAGATATATTATTCAAGTGGTCTTTAAGTCAAAAATAGACTTTGGAAACCAAGAAGTACGTAAATTATATTTGGTAATGCAAGGCCAGCTGATTATATTTCGCCACATTGAATTTGGTGAATTTGTTGAATATATTTATGTATATTTGTTTTATTGCACCCTAGCCCATCATCTCAAATAATACTTAGCGTTAAGGACAGTCCGGTTAACCAAAACAATACAAAACCAAAGGTTCTTGTGATTTATGGCGTGAGCAATCAGCGGCGGAGCGTGAACACGTCACATGGTCCCATTCCATGGAGTTTTTAGTTTTTTTAGAAAATAAATTAATTGAGGTGACGTCAGCACTGGTGAGATCGCCAGCCTGGCGGCAATACGCCTCTAGACCCTGTACTTTTATGAGAAAGAAAGACACTTTCTAAGAGGACGTTGACAAAACAAATAAGTAGAAAACACTTTCTAAGAAAATGTTGTCAAAAGAAAAAGGAAGAAAGACACTTTCAAAAGGTCAACAACATTTGTCAAAAAAAGGAAAGACGCATTCTAAGGGGACGTTGTCAAAACAATGAAATGTTGTCAAAACAAAAAACAAGAAAAACACTTCCTAAGGGAATGTCGTCAAAAAAAATAGGAAGAACACATCCTAAGGGAATATAACTAGGACAAAGAAGGAACAAAATCATTTTCGAAAAGGATGTCAGAACAAAAAGAAATCCAATTTCTAAGAAGATGCCAAAGAAAAGGCGGAAGACACTTTCTAACGGTATGTTGTCAAGACAAAAAGGAAGAACGACAATTACTAAGAGGATGTTGTCAAAACAAAACTGCAGAAGAACACATTCTAAGAGGACGTTATCAAAACAAAAAGAAAGAAAGAAACTTTCTAAAGGGATGTTGTCAAAAAATGAAAGACACATTCTAAGGGGACGTTGTCAAACAATTAGCAAAAAAGACCCTTTCTAATGAAATGTTGAGAAAACAAAAAGGAAGAAATATACTTTCTATGAAGATGTCAAAAAAGACAAAAGACACTTTCTATAAGGATGTTGTCAAGACAAAAAGGAAGAAAGACACTTTCTAAGGGAATGTCGTTAAAGGAAAAAGGAAGAAGGACACATCCCAATGGAATATAACTAGGACAAAAAAGGAACAGAATCATTTTCGAAAAGGATGTCAGAACAAAAAGAAATCCAATTTCTAAGAAGATGCCAAAGAAAAGGCGGAAGACACTTTCTAACGGTATGTTGTCAAGACAAAAAGGAAGAACGACAATTACTAAGGGGATGTTGTCAAAACAAAACTGCAGAAGAACACTTTCTAAGAGGACGTTATCAAAACAAAAAGAAAGACACTTTCTAAAGGGATGTTGCCAAAAAAAGAAAGACACATTCTAAGGGGACGTTGTCAAACAATTAGCAAAAAAGACCCTTTCTAATGAAATGTTGAGAAAACAAAAAGGAAGAAATATACTTTCTATGAAGATGTCAAAAAAGACAAAAAACACTTTCTAACGGTATGTTGTCAAGACAAAAAGGAAGAACGACAATTACTAAGGGGATGTTGTCAAAACCAAACCGCAGAAGAACAGTTTCTAAGAGGACGCTATAAAAACACAAAGAAAGAAAGACACTTTCTAAAGGGATGTTGTCAAAAAAAGGAAGACACATTCTAAGGGGACGTTGTCAAAACAATTAGCAAAAGAGACCCTTTCTAATGAAGTGTTGAGAAAACAAAAAGGAAGAAATATACTTTCTATGAAGATGTCAAAAAAGACAAAAGACACTTTCTATAAGGATGTTGTCAAGACAAAAAGGAAGAAAGACACTTTCTAAGGGAATGTCGTTAAAAGAAAAAGGAAGAAGGATACAACCCAATGGAATATAACTAGGACAAAAAAGGAACAGAATCATTTTCGAAAAGGATGTCAAAACAAAAAGAAATTTAATTTCTAAGAAGATACCAAAGAAACGGCGGAAGACACTTTCTAACGGTATGTTGTCAAGACAAAAAGGAAGAACGACAATTACTAAGGGGATGTTGTCAAAACAAAACTGAAGAAGAACACTTTCTAAGAGGACGTTATCAAAACAAAAAGAAAGAAAGACACTTTCTAAAGGGATGTTGTCAAAAAAAGAAAGACACATTCTAAGGGGACGCTGTCAAACAATTAGCAAAAAAGACCCTTTCTAATGCAATGTTGAGAAAACAAAAAGGAAGAAATATACTTTCTATGAAGATGTCAAAAAAGACAAAAGACACTTTCTAACGGTATGTTGTCAAGACAAAAAGGAAGAGCGACAATTACTAAGGGGATGTTGTCAAAACCAAACCGCAGAAGAACACTTTCTAAGAGGACGCTATAAAAACACAAAGAAAGAAAGACACTTTCTAAAGGGATGTTGTCAAAAAAGAAAAACACATTCTAAGGGGACGTTGTCAAAACAATTAGCAAAAAAGACCCTTTCTAATGAAATGTTGAGAAAACAAAAAGGAAGAAATATACTTTCTATGAAGATGTCAAAAAAGACAAAAGACACTTTCTATAAAGATGTTGTCAAGACAAAAAGGAAGAAAGACACTTTCTAAGGGAATGTCGTTAAAAGAAAAAGGAAGAAGGACACAACCCAATGGAATATAACTAGGACAAAAAAGGAACAGAATCATTTTCGAAAAGGATGTCAAAACAAAAAGAAATTTAATTTCTAAGAAGATGCCAAAGAAACGGCGGAAAACACTTTCTAACGGTATGTTGTCAAGACAGAAAGGAAGAACGACAATTACTAAGGGGATGTTGTCAAAACAAAACGGCAGAAGAACACTTTCTAAGAGGACGTTATCAAAACAAAAAGAAAGAAAGACACTTTCTAAAGGGATGTTGTCAAAAAAAGAAAAACACATTCTAAGGGGACGTTGTCAAAACAATTAGCAAAAAAGACCCTTTCTAATGAAATGTTGAGAAAACAAAAAGGACGAAATATACTTTCTATGAAGATGTCAAAAAAGACAAAAGACACTTTCTATAAGGATGTTGTCAAGACAAAAAGGAAGAAAGACACTTTCTAAGGGAATGTCGTTAAAAGAAAAAGGAAGAAGGACACAACCCAATGGAATATAACTAGGACAAAAAAGGAACAGAATCATTTTCGAAAAGGATGTCAAAACAAAAAGAAATTTAATTTCTAAGAAGATGCCAAAGAAACGGCGGAAAACACTTTCTAACGGTATGTTGTCAAGACAAAAAGGAAGAACGACAATTACTAAGGGGATGTTGTCAAAACCAAACCGCAGAAGAACAGTTTCTAAGAGGACGCTATAAAAACACAAAGAAAGAAAGACACTTTCTAAAGGGATGTTGTCAAAAAAAGGAAGACGCATTCTAAGGGGACGTTGTCAAAACAATTAGCAAAAGAGACCCTTTCTAATGAAGTGTTGAGAAAACAAAAAGGAAGAAATATACTTTCTATGAAGATGTCAAAAAAGACAAAAGACACCATCTATAAGGATGTTGTCAAGATAAAAACGAAGAAAGACACTTTCTAAGGGAATGTCGTTAAAAGAAAAAGGAAGAAGGATACAACCCAATGGAATATAACTAGGACAAAAAAGGAACAGAATCATTTTCGAAAAGGATGTCAAAACAAAATGAAATTTAATTTCTAAGAAGATACCAAAGAAACGGCGGAAGACACTTTCTAACGGTATGTTGTCAAGACAAAAAGGAAGAACGACAATTACTAAGGGGATGTTGTCAAAACAAAACTGCAGAAGAACACTTTCTAAGAGGACGTTATCAAAAAAAAAAGAAAGAAAGACACTTTCTAAAGGGATGTTGTCAATAAAAGAAGAACACATTCTAAGGGGACGTTGTCAAATCAATTAGCAAAAAAGACCCTTTCTAATGAAATGTTGAGAAAACAAAAAGGAAGAAATATACTTTCTATGAAGATGTCAAAAAATACAAAAGACACTTTCTAACGGTATGTTGTCAAGACAAAAAGGAAGAGCGACAATTACTAAGGGGATGTTGTCAAAACCAAACCGCAGAAGAACACTTTCTAAGAGGACGCTATAAAAACACAAAGAAAGAAAGACACTTTCTAAAGGGATGTTGTCAAAAAAAGAAAAACACATTCTAAGGGGACGTTGTCAAAACAATTAGCAAAAAAGACCCTTTCTAATGAAATGTTGAGAAAACAAAAAGGAAGAAATATACTTTCTATGAAGATGTCAAAAAAGACAAAAGACACTTTCTATAAGGATGTTGTCAAGACAAAAAGGAAGAAAGGCACTTTCTAAGGGAATGTCGTTAAAAGAAAAAGGAAGAAGGATACAACCCAATGGAATATAACTAGGACAAAAAAGGAACAGAATCATTTTCGAAAAGGATGTCAGAACAAAAAGAAATTTAATTTCTAAGAAGATACCAAAGAAACGGCGGAAGACACTTTCTAACGGTATGTTGTCAAGACAAATAGGAAGAACGACAATTACTAAAGGGATGTTGTCAAAACAAAACGGCAGAAGACCACTTTCTAAGAGGACGTTATCAAAACAAAAAGAAAGAAAGACACTTTCTAAAGGGATGTTGTCAAAGAAGGAAAGACATTAAAGGGACGTTGTCAAAAGAAAACACAGAATCCAAAATACTTTCCTAAAATCTTTAGACACGACAATGAATTATTTTTTATCATTTTAAAATTAAAAAGGGGACTAATGCTTTTAGAAGTGCCTTGTAGAAAATTTAGAAGAAATTAATAAAAATGGTGGATGCGCTGGTTCAAAATAAATTCCTAAAATTTACAAGCGAGGCTGCGCAATAAAGCTTTACTAAATTTGGATCATTTTGAAGGTTTAACAACAGAATAATTATTGCAAAAGTCATCCACTGCCTGTAGTCCAATTAAAAAAAAAACATTCTTTGGCCCCTCTTACAACTTTCTAAAATTAATAATAATTGTCTATTGTCTTTCATTTGCGTTAGAATAATCAGGAAACACTAACGTCAATAATATTTTATTGAATTAAATACAAATATTTATATCTAGGCATCAAAGATATTTTCAGCAGACTAAGAGCTCATGTTTTATTAGTTGAAATCACCAATTATGGATTAACACTGTGGGTTGCGAAAAGTGTTTACGCATAATGGGGATAACCTATGTACAGTTTATCTTTTTTTTTATAAATATGCGTAAAAGAGATTAGTTAAAGCGTTGATAATAGTTATTAATAGCAACGATTTTCATACATTAAATCCTTGGCGGTACAGATATCGTTCAAAGAAACACCATTTTACTATATGTTAATAATTACATCTTGATGTATGTTAAGAAGTGAAACCTTGTATCAGCCTTAGAACCTTTGATATTTCGGGTTGCGATCTACGAGGACAAATATTCACAACATTATCTAAAATTGGTGACATGTTTATCCCGTGCAAAGTCCACGTTCGGTTCTTTATAGTCGTCAAGCATTCCCGCAAAGCACTTAACGGCTCATCTAGATGTAAATCCGTAAGGGTTTGTAAGAGATCTCGAATAGAACTATTCCATTGAACATTAACTTCGGTGCTGTTTGTCAGCGGACTGGTGGCATACTCCCGTAAAGAGACCTCGAGCGTGGGAACAGAATTCTCGTTGTAGCAGTACTGAACCATCCCGTTGAGCACGTGGATGTAGCCGCCGATGCCGTATCTGATATTACCTCCGAGCCAGTCAAGAAGAGTGAAGAACTTACGAGGATTGTTTAAGACAGGACCCAACAGTCGTCCGAGCTCAAAATGTTGATTTAGTACTTTCAGAAAGTAGATTAATATGTGGACCCCGGTTTCTTGTCCCAAAACCTCGCTCATGTTGACGGTAAGATTTTTGCTGGCCAGTGCCGACATTCCTCCTGGGACCGCATCGAAGAACATCCCAATTCCTTTGTAAACTCCAAACAGCCATTGGTAGTCGCCCCGCGATGAAACCGTAAACGGGCCGACAACCTCTTTGTATCCAACCATATGGGCAGAGTTGACCCGAGCGACGTACAGGTACGATATTAGAGCTCTACAAGTGTTGTATTCCGAACTTAGAGTAGACAGAATTTGTATTATTTCGTCGGAAACCCTGTTGGGGATAACTGATGGGTCGAAGCGAATCCCGTGAGTCTCTCCAAAATGGTAGAGCAACGTTTGAGAAGGCAAGCTGTCGAAATAATCTTCGAAGCTGATTCTGTTGGATCGCCAGGTGATGTTAGATCCCGGGGGAATGTAGAAGGACGTTCCTGTCTCGTAGTTGAAAACTATAGCAACGTGGGTTTTTCCATTGTATATGGTGCTGATGTTGTTGACGAAGTCCCAGGCGGAAACGGTCTGGGCAGACTCGTTGTAAACCAAGTGGATCGTGGTGTTGGAGTTGTAGGTTAGAAGGAGGTGTTGGTTTGTTCTGTGACAGCTCAACTTGACTTCAAGAAAAAATATATTGTGTTAAATGACAGAAATAAGTAAGCATACTTAGTGTAAGCACTTTGCACCAGAGGACATGCACATGCACTTTTTGACAGTCATGTAAATTGTAAAATTATTACCAATTATTATTACCAGTTTTAATTTCATAACACCCTGTACATTAATAACAGCAAATCAAGAATCTGAGCCCTGCAGAATCCTTAGAACATGCGGTATTCCAGTTTCGCAACTACAAGAACTGAGTCTGACGACACGATTCAAAATTTGTGACATGTCGACACCGTGTAGCCTCCAGGTGTTGTTCTGTATGGCAGTTAACATTTCCCGTAGACCACTCAACGACTTGTCCAGATGTAACTTTGTGAGGGTCTGTAAAAGATCTTGGATACTACTGTGCCACTGTTGATCAACTTGAGTGCCGTTGGTCCTCTTATCGGTGGCATAATTTCGTAAAGTGGTTTCAAGAGTAGCTATAGAGTTTTCGTTGTACAAGTACTGAACGATTCCGTTTACCACTTGGAAGAAGCCGTCGATTCCGTAGTCCAAGTGACCTGAGAGCCAATCGAGAAGAATGAAGAGCTGAAGAGGATTGTTTAAGGTTGGGGACAACAGATGTCCAATTTCAAAGTATTTACTGAATTGCTTCAAAAAGTGAATCAATATGTGGATACCCGTGTTCTGTTTCAGAATTTCGCTCATGTCGAGGGTGATATTCTTCGAGGCGATTGTGGACATTCCTCCTGGGAACGCCTGGAAGAACTTTCCAATTCCTTGGTAGACTCCGATCAGCCATTTGAAATCTCCTCTCAACGGAGCTTCAAACTGCTTCACGACCTCTTGATAATCAATCATGGAAGTCTTCATGTAATTAGCATTAGCCTTAGAGACGTACAGGTACGTCGCCAAGGCCTCACATCGCTTGTCGTACTCCGAACTTAGAGTAGACAGAATTTCTACCATTTCCTCGGAAATCTGTTCGGTGATGGTTGATGGCCAGAAACGAATCCCGTGGGTCTCCCCATAGTGGTATATCTCCGTTTGAGGAGGCAACTCATCGAAGTAGCTGTTGAAGCTGGTTTTGCTACTCAGCCATGTTATGTTGGACCCGGGGGGAATGTAATACGACACTCCAGTTTCGTAGTTGAAAGCGAGGGCAGCTCCTGTTCTTCCGTTGTACATGGAACTGATGTTGTGGACGTAGTCCCAGACGGGGACGGTCGCGGCGGTTTCGTTATAAGCCAAGTGGATTCTCGTTTTGGGATTGTAGCTTATGAGGAGGGGCTGATTCTGGCAGCCGAAACTGTTTGCAGTACCTTTAAGAAAATATATCGGTGTTAATGTTAATTGTGTTGTAAGAAATATAAATAGGATTTATTTTGTAATTTTACTGTTTTTAATTTGTCCAGCCTTGTGAATCAAAACGTTCAAAAACACTCAGCCCTTTGAGCTAGTTCCAGGATAAAAACAACAAGTTTTGTGTTCTTGCAACGTAGAAACTCTTCATTCGACATTCCATAAAAATGCCTATGTAAGGTACTAATTCTACAGATTTGGAAATTGGCAGATTACCCGAGTTTCTTTAGTACCCGCAACCCTCAAGGACACTTTACTACTTTTTAGAATAGATAGACCTTGTTTAAAACAAATCCTTACCAGCAGCTACACACTGGGCTACATACCGAAGGCGTGGAGAGAGGCTAAGGCTATCTATCTACCGAAAACGAGAAAAATCTTATCGCCCGTTAAGTTTCTTTTCCTTTCTCCTAAAGACTGTGGAGAAATTTGTGAATAACCACATGAGAAAAATCAGTTTGCTTACCAGCCAGGCAATCCACAGTAGATGCTCTACACATAGCGAAAAAATCTATTGAGGCTAAAGAATTTGCTGTTGGAATATTTAGAAGTAGACATGGGGGATGCATTTGACAATACCTCACACAAGTCTATAAAAAGAGCAGCAGAATTTTTTTTTTTAATTCTAAAAACTTACAGTGAGCAGAAGATTAGAGAAAGAAGGTCTAACTGCAAGAAGACCTGCAAACGGATCACTCTTGACCAGGGAACAGCCCAAAGAGCGGTTGCGTGAAAAAAAGGCGGAGGCAGAATTTCTGCTCCTGCAAATTTACAGGACCTAATTGTAGCAGTGACTCAAATTTGGGATGAAATTGACCAGCATCTCATTGAGGGTAAGCCAAGAAGAATAACAGCTGTAATTCTGTCACGGAGAGGTAACACACGTTATTGAAATTGGGTTTGGATTAACTTGCTACTTAAATTTTGAACGCGAAATTGCAATTTATTTAGTTTTTGGGACAATAATTTTTTTTAATTAAAATTTAAATATATCTATGTCGAACTCCACAAACTTTAATAACTGTAAGATTACTAATGGTACATGTTTCGGCAGAATACTTCTGCCATCATCAGCCCTAATTTAACAAGAGATTAATGATACAATTGATGAATTTAACAAGAGGGGTTCTTACCTTAAAGAATATAAAAAATTATGACATTGACGTAATTTTGAATTAAATTTGACGTTTTCAAAGGGTTACATGATTTTTAAAAGATTTCGTAAAAACATTTTATAAATGTAAAAATTAAAAATGGATCAAAGAGAATCTGGTAAGTTTGTTTGAGTGAAAAATTAAAATAGTGAATTAATAATGGGATTATTGAAGTTATTCTGTTCATTTAAACAAGATCTGTTTTCCAGTTTCAAGGCTTTCCTTATTTCCAAAGTCTCGAGAAAATCTAATTTCCGGCCTTTATTGCATTTATGAATCAATTTGGAATTTGATGGTGAAAAACTATGTTTCGTTATTAATATATGATTGGCGAAAGAAGAAGGTGTTGATGGTGGAGGATCAAGATCTGTGTTGTTATAGATGTGCCTGAAATGTTCTTTAATACGGTCTGATATTTTGCGACCTGTCTGACCTATGTAGAATGACTCACAAGTAGAGCAGCTTAATTTGTATACACCTGATGATGATTTGTAATCTAATGGATCTTTATTTTTAATAAAAAATCTGGATAAGTTGTTATCTGTTTTAAATGAAACTTTAAAACCGTTTTTCTTAAGTATTTTAGAACATTTCTCTGAGACGACGCCAAAATATGTTAATGAATTTGTTTCTGAAGGATTTTTAACCAAGTAGTGTGTGTATTTGAATTTGTTACAGTATCTATAGTATAATTTATTTATAGTTTTTAAAGAATATCCATTATTTGAAGCGATTTGTTTAATGTTATTAAGTTCTGTTTGAAAAGATGAATCTGATAGTGGTATAGAAAATAATCGGTGGAAAAAGGAATGAAAAGCTGCAAATTTATGGGAAACAGGGTGACAAGAGTCAAAAGGTATTACGCAATCTGTGATACTAGGTTTTCTATAAATGTCAAATTCAAAAGTATTATTATTTCTAGTGATTAACAAGTCTAAAAAGGGGATTTGGGAATTGATTTCAATTTCAACGGTGAATTTAATGGATTGGTTTAAAGAATTTAAGTTGCTGAGTGCGTTATCAAGTTCAGAATCAGATCCTTTGAATAAAACAATTATGTCATCTACATATCTGTACCAAAAGAGAAAATGATCTTTAAAAGGTGAAGAAGTTAAAAACTGATCTTCCAAGTTATTCATGAATATTTCTGCTAAAAGAGGTGACAAATTAGAGCCCATTGCTAAGCCTGAGTCTTGTGAATAAAAATTATTATTAAATTGAAAGAAATTTTGATCTAGGACAGTCTCACAAAGTGAATGTAAATTTAGTGCATGTATGGTTGGCATATTAGAATTAAATAGTACGTTTTTTAAAATTAATAAGCAAGATTTGGGTGGGATGCTGGGGAATAAATTAACTACGTCAAATGAAACAAGTCTAGTGTCTGATGGAATTTGGAAATTTCTAATTTTGGAGCAAAGATCTATTGAGTTTTTTATTGCAAATTTGTTATTAAAATCTAAATGTTGTCTAAGAATTGTATTAAGCCATTTTGAAAGTATTGATACAGGTGAATTAACAAAAGAAACTACTGGTCTAATGGGAAAAGGTTGAGTTTTATGTATTTTAGGTAGACCGTATAGTCTAGGTATGCAAGGATTCATGGGTATTAGTGTGAAAGCTTTTGGGTCAAAATATTTAATAGTTTCTGAAACGTCTTTGAGCGTAGATTTAAGGTTGGAAACAAATTTTGAAGTAGGATCTTTTTTGAGTTTTGTAAAGTCACCAGATTTTAAGAAATTCTCTACTTTGTTTAAGTAATCTTGTTTGTTAAGTATTACCAAACAATTACCCTTGTCAGCTTTACTAATACAAATGTTGTTTTCTTTAATTTTTGTTCTTAAGCTTTTAATCATGTTTGAATCTGAAATCTTCTTTGTGATATTGTCTTTAGATAAGGTAGTTAATGTAGTTACTAGTGATGGAATGGTATCGGGTATCAATGGTGTATTATAATGATTGGTGATGATTTCTGTTTCAACTGCAAGTGTTTCTTTTACGTGTTGGATATTTAATGGTTGGACATTGTATTTAAGGCCTTTGGAAAGAAAATTAATTTCAGACTCTGAAAATAAGGTATTACTGTCATTTAAAACTCTATTGTGAAATTTATGATCTATAGCTTGACTACTTTGAATAGGTAAAGATTCTACATGATGGTCTAAGATGGACCTCTTATCTTTAAAATAAAGATAAGATCCATTAGATTACAAATCATCATCAGGTGTATACAAATTAAGCTGCTCTACTTGTGAGTCATTCTACATAGGTCAGACAGGTCGCAAAATATCAGACCGTATTAAAGAACATTTCAGGCACATCTATAACAACACAGATCTTGATCCTCCACCATCAACACCTTCTTCTTTCGCCAATCATATATTAATAACGAAACATAGTTTTTCACCATCAAATTCCAAATTGATTCATAAATGCAATAAAGGCCGGAAATTAGATTTTCTCGAGACTTTGGAAATAAGGAAAGCCTTGAAACTGGAAAACAGATCTTGTTTAAATGAACAGAATAACTTCAATAATCCCATTATTAATTCACTATTTTAATTTTTCACTCAAACAAACTTACCAGATTCTCTTTGATCCATTTTTAATTTTTACATTTATAAAATGTTTTTACGAAATCTTTTAAAAATCATGTAACCCTTTGAAAACGTCAAATTTAATTCAAAATTACGTCAATGTCATAATTTTTTATATTCTTTAAGGTAAGAACCCCTCTTGTTAAATTCATCAATTGTATCATTAATCTCTTGTTAAATTAGGGCTGATGATGGCAGAAGTATTCTGCCGAAACATGTACCATTAGTAATCTTACAGTTATTAAAGTTTGTGGAGTTCGACATAGATATATTTAAATTTTAATTTAAATTTACTCCACTTGGATTTAAGAACATTCTTCTTGTTTAATAATTTTTTTATCGACTACCATAGCGAAAACACAATTTTGACGTACTGATTCGAGTAGAGAAAGTGTCTCTTTGTCTGTCAAGGCAGGTAAAGTATTTTACCTGACTCCAACTGGGCCTACTTACTACAAATATTTTAAAGTGTAAAAACTAATTAATCGGTTCCATTTAATTACCATTATCTACTCGTAAATAAGAAGAAATTTATCGTTTTATGTTTCATTATCTGTTAATCCACAGTGCTATTGGAAGAGTTTATATTTTGTAACATTAATTGAATTGAAAATTTGTAAAAAGAGTGGGCTACGCGTAAATCACATCAAACAAATGTCAAAAAATATCAACATGGTATCGGCAGTCTCAGGTTGTGACTATTTCTAAACTTTAGACGGATAAATTAAAGTAAATGGAACGCCTACATTGTCCAAAATGTTATAAATGTCATAAAACGTGTTTTCATTTAAGATTGATCAAAGAAAATTAGTTATCTTGAAGATATTGATTGCATTCCCCCCCAGATATGTTATCGAAAAAGTCCAGAGAAAAGTATGAAAGGCAGCATCAATTATTTCTAGAATAGTGTACCGAAAATCAAATCACAAAATATAGTGAAAATGTTCTCGTGGGATATTTTGCCGAGATGTCTGAAAAGTATTCACTTCCAACTATGTGATCCTATTATTCTATGCTGAAGGCTACGCTGAATCTTAAACATAATGTTGACATCAGTGGTTACAAGAAACTTATACCATTTCTTAAACACAAATCACACGGTCACACTCCCAAAAAATCAAAAACACTATCACAAGAAGCAGTTATTATGTTTTTGTTGAATGCACCAGATATTACATATTTGATGATGAAAGTAGGTATTTATCATAAATTATTGACATCTATTCAATTTTCAATGATTTTAGGTCTGTAAAATTTTTGGAATTGCTGGAGCTTGTCGTTCAGACGAATTGATTAAATTGAAAATCGCACGACACTGAAAAATAGCCAATAGAAAAACAGAATTCGGTGTCGTTTCTATAACAATATAAAAATTTCCTGGACATTTTTTGCACCTAGCTAACCCCAACATGAAATTAACAAGTGGAAATTTTTTCAGCCAATCAAAATCATTATTTATTAAAAATCTCAAATTGCAAAATTAATATTAACTTCAACAATAATTAATTAGAAGAGTTACTGTTCAAATTGAACACACAATCTGATAGTGATGAAGTTTCATTACAAGAACTGCTTCCAAATGCTTTTGTTTGCTGCCTCATTTAATTAACGATGGTTTAGTGATGCTACATGTTCATTTGTAATTATGGACGGATAGAATGTGCGCTGCTATGTCCAGTAATTTTAATAAGCTGCTGTTCTCCGACTCCTTGCTTTGCTAAGTTGGAAACTGCCGTGGCTCTTACAGAAGGATTAGTGATTTTTTATTTTTTTTGTGTCGATACCAATTTTTTTTGCCGATTCAGCCATCCTTCGAGATTGTTGGTTTTGCCAATTTGGGTTAGGAGTTAAAAATAATCTGTCTGTGCTAATAAATTTTGTTCTTTTTTCTAACAATCTGAAAACAAGAAGGGGTTGTTTATAATGTATGGCAAATTGCAAGATTGTAGTTACCGAACTGGACAAATATCTGAATTATCTTTATTCGGCTCTGGAGCTGCTGAACTCAATGTCGGTAAATGAATCAAACTTCATATTAAACTTCTTATAGTACATTTCTAAGGAAGGAAACGGACACAGAGATGGAGAAAAAAATATTGGAGCTGTTGCAAGAGTTGAAGGAGGAGATGAAAGAAATACGACGAGAAAACAAGGAACTCAAGAGAGAGATAGAGAGGCAGAGAGAAGAATTTAAAGAGAAGGAGAAGAGATGGGAAGGAGAGAGAGACTGGTGGAAGGAGAGAGTGGAAAAGCTGGAAGAGAGAAGAAAGAGGAAGAACAACATCGTGATAACAGGATGGGACGGGCAAAGAAAAAGTCATGTAAAAAAGAGGATGTAGAGAAGTTTTTGAAGGAAAATGTAGGGGATAGTAAAGTAAAAGATTGTTACAGGATTAACAAGGATCAAGTATTGGTGGAGATGGAGGGATGGGATGAGAAGGAAAGAATAATGAAGCACAAAGGAAAATTGAGGGAGAAGAGGGAAACAAGGGGGATATACATAGACAGCGACCTCACAAAGAAAGAAAGAGATTTACAGAAGAAAATAAGAAGTATGGCGAAGGAAAAAAGGGAAGAAGGGAAAGAAGTAAGAGTGGGATACAGGAAATTAATAGTGGACGGGGAGCAACGGAGATGAAATGAAAAGAGAGAAAGACTAGAGGTTTTCCAATAAGAAGAAGAAGGGGAGGAGGGAAAAAGGGGGACAACGGCAAAGTAAAAAGGACAATGAAACGGGAAAAAAGAAACAAAGAAGGAAGTAAGGGGGAAATCAAAGAAGGTAACGAGAAAAACAGGGGTGAGGGCACTATTTTGGAATGTAGCGGGACTAGGGAAAAAAGAAGAAGATTTTTGGGACTATGTGAAGGAGTTCGATATTGTTGGATTAACAGAAACATGGTCAGAAAGCTGGGAAAAAATAGAAAAACTGTTACCAAAGGAGTTCAAGTGGGAATGGCAAGGGGCGAGAAGGGGAAAGAAAAAAAGAAGAGCAGCAAGGGGAATAATAACAGGGGTAAAAAAAGGAATAAAAGAGAATACTAAAAAGAAGGGAGAAGAGGAAGGTCACATGGTGAGAAACGTTAAAATAGACAGTAAATGGTGGAAAATAGTGACAGTGTACAGCAAAGAGATGAAAGAAACAATAAGCAAGATAGAAGAAATATTAAAAGACAACAGGGAAGAATGTCTGCTTCTGGGAGGGGATTTTAACGGGAGAATTGGGAAAAGAGGAGCCAGGGATTGGGAAAAAGAGAGAGGAGAGGGAAAAGAAAATCCAAAGACAAGAAAGAAAACGCGGAAGAGAAGAAGTTGATGGAATGGATAGAAGAAAAAGGATGGGAAGTGCTGAATGGAAATAAACAAGGGGACGAAGAAGGAGAATGGACCTACATAGGCGGTAGAGGAGAGACGGCGATAGACTACGGAATAGTAAACGAAGAAGCATGGGAAGAAGTCGAAGAATTCAGAATAGGGGAACGAGTAGAGTCAGACCATCTGCCTATAGAGATAAGTATAGGAAGGGGGAGAGAGAAGAGAGGAGGAGAAGAAAAAATAGAGGAAATGCGGAAGGTGATAATTAAAGTATGGGACGAGCAAGGGGTGGAAGAGTATAAAAGAAGACTGGAAAAAGCAAGATTTAAAGAACAAGAAGTAGGGAAAATGGAGAAAGAATTGGTAGAAATATTGGAAAAAGCAGCGACAAAAAGAGAAATAACAGTAAGAGGTGGAGGAACAAAAGAAAGAATAAATTGTGGGACAAAGAATGTGAGCAACGTAAAAAGGAAGCAATAAAAGAACTAAGAAAGTGGAGAAAGACTAAAGGGAACAGAAGTCGCTTTTTAGAAGCGAAAAGAAGATACAGAGAGACATGCAGGGAGAAGAAGAGGCAGAAGAAGGAGAGAGTGGAGGAAGAGATAAAAGCAATAAGAACGGAGAAGGAGGTATGGAACTATATTAATAGAGAGAGAAAGAAAAAAGAAAATGTGGGCGAGGAGATAACGATGAATGAGTGGGAGGAGTACTTCATGAGGCTGCTGGAGGGAGAAAAGGAAAAAAAGAAAAAGGAAATAGAGACGAAGAGAAACCGAGTAGAACCTGAAGGAGAAGAAATTACAATGGAAGAGGTGGAGAGGCATGTGAAGAAACTGAGGAAAGGGAAGGCACCAGGGAGGGATAGAATACAGAATGAGTCGTGGTTGTATGGGACGAGAAGAGTGCTAGAGAGGCTGGTGAAGGTAATGAATGGGGTGTGGAGAGGAGAAGGATTCCCGGTAGGGTGGTAATTTACCCCATTTACAAAAAATGGGAGAAAAATAAAGTAGAAAATTGCCGAGGGATAACTCTCCTAAACACAGGGTACAAGTTGTATGCATCAATTCTGAATGAAAGGATGAGCAGAGAGATAGAGGAAAAGGGAGCATTACCAGACAGCCAAGCAGGATTTAGAGAGGGGAGGGGAACTATGGATAATGTATACATCCTGGACCATTTGACGAAGAGTGAGTTAAAGAAGAAAGGAGGGAGGGTGTATGCATTATTCGTAGACTTCAAGGCGGCTTTTGACAAGGTGGACAGAGAGAGGATGTTTGAGTGCCTGATGAAGAAAGGGGTAAATGAATGGCTGGTAAGAAAGGTGGAGGAGATATATGAGAAGACAAAAAGTAAAGTGAAGGTAGGGGAGAGGGAAAGTGAATGGTTTGTGACAACAAAGGGGGTGAGGCAAGGCAAGTGTGGAGCCTGGCGTTTGCGAATGATATGGTAATGGTGGCAAAGAGTGAAAGAGAAATGAAGGAAATGATAAAGAGTTTAGGAAAATATGTGAAGAAGAAAAGACTAGAAGTGAATGTAGAGAAAACAAAAATGCTGGTGTTCAATAAGAGAAAGAAGAAGAACGAAGAGAGTGATTGGAGGTGGGAGGGAGAAGTAATAGAACAAGTAAAAGAATTTAAATACTTGGGGTATGTGTTCAATGAAAGAGCCACAGATAAGGCACATATTAGAGAACTGGCAAGAAAAGCCAACAAGGTGATAGGATGTGTATGGGGAATAGGAGAGAGAAGGTGGGGAGGCGATTTTAAGAGGAGAATGATGATGTTTGAAAGTCTTATTGAAAGCGTGTTGTTGTACGGAGCAGAGGTCTGGGGATGGAAAGAACAAGAGGACATAGAGAGGGTGCAAGAGAAATATCTGAGGTAGGTGCTAGGGGTGGAGAGAGAAACGCCAGGGTACATAGTGAGAGAAGAATGCAAGAGGAATAGGTTGAGAGTGAAAGCGGGAAAAAGAGCGGTCAAGTTCGAAGACAGGATGGAAGGGAGGAAAGAATGTAGGATACTAAAGGAGTGCTGGAGAGAAAAAAAGAAGAATTCAGAGGAGTATGATAGGGAGAATTACTACAGGAGGAATGGGTATGCAAGCAAAGAAATAGGGAGACTGAGAGAAAGAGGCGTGTGGATGAATGTAGAACTAAGTGAAAGAGATAAGGATACGGATAGACAAGAGAGGAGAGAAAGAATTAGAGAATCCAGATACAACGGGAAGTACGGAAGATGCATGATCGAGGAAGTACCGAAGTATTTGGGGAGATAGAGCGAGAAAGAAAGAAAGATGATGGCGAGGTTTAGGTGCGGAAATGAAGAGAGGGAAAATAGGTATTGGGCAGAAGATGGAGGAAGAATGTGTAGAATGTGCTATGAGGAAAGAGAGACGATCAAGCATATGTGGAACGAGTGCAGTGAGATGAAACAAAGAAAGAGGAAAGAAAGAGAGGAAATACTGAATGTAGATGGAAGGGAAATTAAATGGATGAAAGAGGAGGGAGAAGTGAGAAGGGGAAAGGGGAGGGGAGAAGAAATAGAGAATTTTATTTAGTTTTTTTTTAATTATTATAATGGTTAAGTTTACTTGTATATGTATAGGAATCAGAAAGCCCGTAGGGCAAATAAAGATTTATTTGTTGTAGGACATTTCTTGTAATTGTTTGGCACTGGAGTTCCACATGATTTTTACCACTGACTCCTTATATTCATTTCCATTCTTGTTCCTCATGTTAAAAGCCCAGTCGTTCAATATAATTGCGAGCTCTTCTTTCGATACGCAATTTTCAATGTTATACCTTTTTTCTTTACAAAAACTTGTAAACTGGATCCACACACGTTTTGCTGCGTTTTTTGTTCACTGGTACTGTATTTTCTACGGCTTCATCAATATTTAGCAAAGATGTAGAACCAAAACGTGATATTTTTTGAAATTAAACAATTTTTTTCCGTTCCCAGGGATAATTCTGTTATATAACTTATAATTTTAACTTTATAATTTAAGAATTTAACAAGTATAATGTCTGTGTCGTTGCGATTTTTTTACCGAATATGCCCTCGTGCATTGATTAATGTCCGGAAATTTTATTCTCATGCATTTCCAAAACGTAATTAGCCCTCGTGTTCCATTCGGGCTAATTAAGACGTTTTGGAAATGCATTCGAAAAAATTTCCGGAAATAATCAATGCACTTGGGATATTATAAGTGAGCATTGATGATATAGAGGATAAAGAATCGATTCTTATTATACATGTTATGTCCTAGCGTATTAGTCATATTAATAATTTAGATAGTTTAGGAAAACATTTGTAATTTAAAGCTTAATGATTATTTAGATAGGCATAGTTCAGATGTTATCTAAAAGCGCATCGCGCCAGATGTTTAGGGACCATAGGTCGGTCACCATATCTTCTTCAAATTTATTAGTTTTATGATATTTAATTACTTTGTTCCATTTTAGCCCTGATTTGAACTTGAACTTGATAATAGTTGATTTTTTGTTATCATTCAGTACAAATCCAACGCCCAGAAAGTAGCGTTTTCGTATAAGCAGTCTAATAACGTGTAACTCTTCTTCAAATAAATCTACATAAAAACATAAAAAAACATATTACAAAATCAAAAAAAAATAAGCCAAGGACCTTCATTGTAACTGCTGATTTTTAAGGAGGAATCAAACCTATTGAGTTATACAAGAGATATCTAGCTCTGCGTCCCTCGCATGTAGACAATACAAGGTTTTTTCTTTCATGTAGACAAGGAAAATGTACAACACAGCCAGTAGGCATTCATAGCATTGGTGGTATTCCAATGAAAATCTAAACTTACCTGATGCTGCATTATATACTGGTCACTGCTTTAGCAGAACATCCGCCACCTTATTTGCTAATGCCCGTGGCAGTAAAGAGAATCTCAAGCGTCATGGTGGATGGAAAAGTGATTGAGTTGCTGAATCCTACGTGGAAGAGTCGGTTTTGAATAAAACAAATTTTGAAAAAAACAATTCTTGGCGGTTTACAAAATTCTGAATTGGAGAAAAATCCAAATACTTGTTTAATTGGCGAGGATATGGAAAAGAACAATAGTCCTATTAACAACATAGTAACAAACACTAAAAAATATTTTTCAATACCTGCTCCTTCAACGTCTGATATCAATTTTAACAATCCATCTGGTTGTACATTCACATTTAATATATATAATAAATCATAATAATATTGAAATATGTAATTATGTACTTTCTAAAATACAAATTTCGTAAATGGGGGTGTGATGGTAGTCGATAAAATATTGTATGCAACATGGCAGTAAAGTGTCTTTATCAAACTCGTTCGATAAAGAGTCACTTTACTGCCTTGTTACATAAATAACTATTATAGTTTCATTTGCACTAAAATTGTTTTATACCTCTAGTTATTTAAGCACGTATTAAAATCGTTACTTGGTAAGACCAAAGTTAAATAAGTAAGGTCCGATAAAGTTTTTGGATCGAATTTTGAGTGTATTTAAATTTTAACTTAGAAAGTGTTAGGACATCCTGAACTTTGCAGAGAAGGTCGGATTCCTAGGAACATAGATGCGAGTAGGGTTGAACAAAAGATCACAATGGTCTCCGCTCTGAGAGGTTGAATAGCCCTACGGCCCCAGACCACAATACAATAGATTCAAGATTCAAATTCTAGACTTTTGGGCTTCGGACTCCTCATTTCGAATTTGGGATTCCAGATACTAATTTGTATATTCGGATTCCAGGTTTCAGATTCCAAAGTCCTAAATCGAGCTTCGCACTTCGCTCCGGACTCCGGGATTCCGGATTCGAATTCAGAAATTCAAGATTTGAGATTTGAAATTCGATATTCGTGATTCAAGGAGTGCAGATTCTATTCAACAATTCCTCAGACTATTTAGCAGTTTTCGAGTTGAGTCATAACTGGGGTTCTTTTCAGAATTGTTCAACATCCTTTATAACCAATGCGCTTTCTTTAAAATTTTACAGGAAGCTTCTTCCCGGTCCCTCAAACTTCAAAATTTTACTTGTTTTTTATTTTTTACAATATGCCGTCTACTTCTTGATCTGTGAATGATTTCTCCCTGCTTCTTAACCCCGAAATTCGTTTTCCCTTTTTATCTCTGCATTTTTATTGAATAGTCTTAAGGATGCACCGATGGTTTATTGCTCAACATTTAAAAATGTTGATGATTTTTTACTTAATTTTTTCACCTCCGTTCATTTATTTGTTTCCGGTTTCTTTTTCCTAGCACACGTTTAAAGAAATTGCATTGTCAGTTTAACGACAAATAAGTTAAGTTAAGTTAACTTAAGAAATGCTTCGTTAAAAGCACAAAATGAATAATCCTGCAGACACATACAGTCCGTACAAAATAAATTAGTTTTCTCATTGCTATATGAAAGATTAAAAAATATCACAAAAAATTAATATTCCCATCTCGAAGAAGCCCATGCAATTTTTAGATAGCTCCCTTAATTTATATGCAAAAATAAAGAAACTCACCTTCTGCAAAATTAATTACAAACAAACAGCAAAAGAAACTGGCCGCGAACCACCCTTCCATTTTTGGGAGTCGAATTCGGAATGCCGCCGTTGCGTTGGTTCTGTGCTCAAAACTGCCTGCGCGCCGGTGATTTTCGTTTAAACAAACAACGCTGTTGTAAATTGAGCTATAATGCTACATGAATTTAGAGCGATAACACAACTGCTGACCTTTGAAATGAACCGATTTTGAAAAAAAAAAAAAATTACGCAACGATGTTTTACACACACGTGAACCTGAAAATTTTTTTGTTGATTCCGTCAGTAAAACGTACAATTTTGGCAGTCTTTGACCGGTTGTGATATTTTTCATCCACGCGAGTTCAATAACAATAATTCTAGAATTTCATAACTTACTGTTTACAAATATGCTTTTATTATTCCGCTTTATGATGTCTGCCTTTTGACGTCATGTTGGATAATTATGAAAGTGTATCAAAATTATAGTCCTCAATATTTTGTTCCAAAAGTTCTACATTTCTGTTGTAATCAAAATTACTGATTGTATGAAGTGATACAATAATTGATACTTTAAATTTTATAGAATTTCACTGTCACAATGAAATTTCAGATTGATATCAAAGAAAGCCTTTTTGCAAATTTGGAAAAATAATAATTCTACAGCTTATTCTATAATATTTCCAATTTTATTTTTGGAATTAAGGCGATTTTTTTAAATGCTCAAATTTACGAGTTCTACCAGCCCCTAAAATATTTGTATCCATTTCTATAACACCCTGTATAGAAGATGAATCAATTTACCTCACTCCAATAATTTGTTTCAGGATTGTGTATCGCTCCCGGTCATAAAAACAATTTTTTTCTAATTAAGTGTGTTTGAGGGTTCACACACATAAGCGTTTACAAACCGAAACATAAGTAATAAATAAAATAAAAAACTAAATAAAGCCCATTTATGCATTCGTACGCCTGTTAATATAATTATTATTTACGTTTTTTAAATTATATATAAAATTTTTCATAAAATTCTCACGTTCAACCTTGACATGAGAAAACATCAAATGCACCTAAAGCTATATTTCGGCAGGAAAACGGAAAACCAGCTCGTTATTTAGATTAACATTACCGTGGAATAGTACTGACTAAATTTAATGGTTCGGTTATCAATGAGATACCATATTTACAAACAGAGTATAATTGATGATCAGCCGTTCTCTACATTGTTGCAAGTTTAAAACGCAGATTCGTGTTGAAAGCAACTTTGAATTATTTCTGTCGCCCTTATTTTGGAACTGATAGCTAATCAGAATTTCAATCCAGGAGATTCCGGAGTATATAGAAATTAATAAAAAAACACGCAAAAATTAATTCTTTTGGGCTCTACTATTTTGGTCAGGTACAAATGCAAGTCAGAAGTCAGAATCCCAGGTTCTGAGAATAATTTCTCACAATACCAATTTGTCAGTTTTTTAGTTTCAAAGATTTCTCATATTTCACTCTTTATATTATCGAATGCCAGATTCTCGAGTAAGTTCTCAGATTCCGAGTTCTGATATTTTTGAATTTTTCAGCCTCTCAAATTCACATTTTCACCAGACTTTCAAATTCTCATAGAGCATGTTCTGATATTTTCAACTTCAAGTTTTCCGATTCTCAAATTCTTAAATTCCCAGAATCGCACATTTCCGACTTTACAGATTCCGCGTTTTACAGTTTCTCAAATTCTCTTACTCTCAGTTTACCAGTTCGTAAACTTCTCAATTCAAATTCAAATTCTTAGGTAGGCACTTGAATGCTCGTATTCTCAAAATACAGGTTCTGAGATTCTCAGATTTTCGGATACTCAAACTATCAGGTTCTTAAATTTTCAGATTTTTAATTTCTCAGATTCTTAAATTTTCAGATTCTTAGTTTATTAAATGTTTAAATTTTCAACTGTTCAGATTCCAGGTTCTAATACATATTTTCAAATTTTCAGAATCCCAAATTCTTAAATCTTCAGATTTTCAAATTTTCAGAAATTCAGATTCTCAAAGTGACAGTTTCTCAAATTCTAGTTACGTTCTCACACTTTAGGTTCTGAGTTTCTCTACACCCTTATTAATATCGCAGATTTTCAAATTCTCATATTCAAAATTTACCAGTTTATCAATTCCTTCAGTTTCTAATTTCTTTAGAGTATGGAACTTTGTTGAGACTTTTCGAATACTGAGACACTTAAATTCTCAGGTTCTCGGATTTACAGTTTCTCGATTCTCACGGTATCAGTTTTGGAATTTCTAAAGTTTCTGAGTTTCTAAAATTCTCAGGTCTTCAGCATATTCTCACATCATCATATTCTTAAATTACAGAATACAGATTCCCAGAAACTCATAACTATATCGTTGATGGGTTCGGAGATATTTCTCTGATTGTCTCAAACGACAGCTGTGCTCTTAAGCAAACATTAGTGTTCAAATTAAAAATTAATAAAAAATACACCTTGTTAGTTATAAACTTTAAAGATGCAGAATATATAAAAAGAGTTGTACTTTACAGCTGTGTAAAATCTCATAACTATATCGTTGATGGGTTCGGAGATATTTCTCTGATTGTCTCAAACGACAGCTGTGCTCTTAAGCAAACATTAGTGTTCAAATTAAAAATTAATAAAAAATACACCTTGTGAGTTATAAACTTGAAAGTTGCACGATATAGAAAGAGAGTTGTACTTTACAGCTGTGTAAAATCTCATAACTGTATCGCTGATGGTTTCGGAGATATTTCTCTGATTGTCTCAAACGACAGCTCTGCTCTTAAGCAGACATTAGTGTTGAAATAAAAAAAATAATAAAAATTACACCTTGTGAGTTATAAACTTGAAAGATGCAGGATATATAAAAAGAGTTGTAGTTTACAGCTGTGTAAAATCTCATAACTATATCGTTGATGGTGTCGGAGATATTTCTCTGATTGTCTCAAACGACAGCTGTGCTCTTAAGCAGACATTAGTGTTCAAATTAAAAATTAATAAAAAATACACCTTGTTAGTTATAAACTTGAAAGTTGCACGATATAGAAAGAGAGTTGTACTTTACAGCTGTGTAAAATCTCATAACTGTATCGCTGATGGTTTCGGAGATATTTCTCTGATTGTCTCAAACGACAGCTCTGCTCTTAAGCAGACATTAGTGTTGAAATAAAAAAATTAATAAAAATTACACCTTGTGAGTTATAAACTTGAAAGATGCAGGATATATAAAAAGAGTTGTAGTTTACAGCTGTGTAAAATCTCATAACTATATCGTTGATGGTGTCGGAGATATTTCTCTGATTGTCTCAAACGACAGCTGTGCTCTTAAGCAGACATTAGTGTTCAAATTAAAAATTAAAAAAATACACCTTGTTAGTTATAAACTTTAAAGATGCAGAATATATAAAAAGAGTTGTACTTTACAGCTGTGTAAAATCTCATAACTGTATCGCTGATGGTTTCGGAGATATTTCTCTGATTGTCTCAAATGACAGCTCTGCTCTTAAGCAGACATTAGTGTTGAAATAAAAAATTAATAAAAAATACACCTTGTGAGTTATAAACTTGAAAGATGCAGGATATATAAAAAGAGTTGTACTTTACAGCTGTGTAAAATCTCATAACTATATCGTTGATGGTGTCGGAGATATTTCTCTGATTGTCTCAAACGACAGCTCTGCTCTTAAGCAGACATTAGTGTTGAAATAAAAAATTAATAAAAAATACACCTTGTGAGTTATAAACTTTAAAGATGCAGAATATATAAAAAGAGTTGTACTTTACATCTGTGTAAAATCTCATAACTGTATCGTTGATGGTTTCGGAGATATTTCTCGGATTGTCTCAAACGACAGCTCTGCTCTTAAGCAAAGATTAGTGTTGAAATTCAAAATTAATAAAAAATACACCTTGTGAGTTATAAACTTGAAAGTTGCAGGATATATAAAAAGAGTTGTAGTTTACAGCTGTGTAAAATCTCATAACTGTATCGTTGATGGTTTCGGAGATATTTCTCGGATTGTCTCAAACGACAGCTCTGCTCTTAAGCAAAGATTAGTGTTGAAATTCAAAATTAATAAAAAATACACCTTGTGAGTTATAAACTTGAAAGTTGCAGGATATATAAAAAGAGTTGTAGTTTACAGCTGTGTAAAATCTCATAACTGTATCGTTGATGGTTTCGGAGATATTTCTCGGATTGTCTCAAACGACAGCTCTGCTCTTAAGCAAAGATTAGTGTTGAAAAAGAAAATTAATAAAAAATACACCTTGTTAGTTATAAACTTTAAAGATGCAGAATATATAAAAAGAGTTGTACTTTACATCTGTGTAAAATCTCATAACTGTATCGTTGATGGTTTCGGAGATATTTCTCGGATTGTCTCAAACGACAGCTCTGCTCTTAAGCAAAGATTAGTGTTGAAATTCAAAATTAATAAAAAATACACCTTGTGAGTTATAAACTTGAAAGTTGCAGGATATATAAAAAGAGTTGTAGTTTACAGCTGTGTAAAATCTCATAACTGTATCGTTGATGGTTTCGGAGATATTTCTCGCATTGTCTCAAACGACAGCTCTGCTCTTAAGCAAAGATTAGTGTTGAAATTCAAAATTAATAAAAAATACACTTTGTGAGTTATAAACTTGAAAGTTGCACGATATAGAAAGAGAGTTGTACTTTACAGCTGTGTAAAATCTCATAACTGTATCGCTGATGGTTTCGGAGATATTTCTCTGATTGTCTCAAACGACAGCTCTGCTCTTAAGCAGACATTAGTGTTGAAATAAAAAATTAATAAAAAATACACCTTGTGAGTTATAAACTTGAAAGATGCAGGATATATAAAAAGAGTTGTAGTTTACAGCTGTGTAAAATCTCATAACTATATCGCTGATGGTTTCGGAGATATTTCTCTGATTGTCTCAAACGACAGCTCTGCTCTTAAGCAGACATTAGTGTTGAAATAAAAAAATAATAAAAAATACACCTTGTGAGTTATAAACTTGAAAGATGCAGGATATATAAAAAGAGTTGTAGTTTACAGCTGTGTAAAATCTCATAACTGTATCGCTGATGGTTTCGGAGATATTTCTCTGATTGTCTCAAACGACAGCTCTGCTCTTAAGCAGACATTAGTGTTGAAATAAAAAAATAATAAAAAATACACCTTGTGAGTTATAAACTTGAAAGATGCAGGATATATAAAAAGAGTTGTAGTTTACAGCTGTGTAAAATCTCATAACTATATCGTTGATGGTGTCGGAGATATTTCTCTGATTGTCTCAAACGACAGCTGTGCTCTTAAGCAAACATTAGTGTTCAAATTAAAAATTAATAAAAAATACACCTTGTTAGTTATAAACTTTAAAGATGCAGAATATATAAAAAGAGTTGTACTTTACAGCTGTGTAAAACCTCATAACTGTATCGCTGATGGTTTCGGAGATATTTCTCTGATTGTCTCAAACGACAGCTCTGCTCTTAAGCAGACAATTAGTGTTAAAATTAAAAATTAATAAAAAATACACCTTGTGAGTTATAAACTTGAAAGTTGCACGATATAGAAAGAGAGTTGTACTTTACAGCTGTGTAAAATCTCATAACTGTATCGCTGATGGTTTCGGAGATGTTTCTCTGATTGTCTCAAACGACAGCTCTGCTCTTAAGCAGACATTAGTGTTGAAATAAAAAATTAATAAAAAATACACCTTGTTAGTTATAAACTTTAAAGATGCAGAATATATAAAAAGAGTTGTACTTTACAGCTGTGTAAAATCTCATAACTGTATCGTTGATGGTTTCGGAGATATTTCTCGGATTGTCTCAAACGACAGCTCTGCTCTTAAGCAAAGATTAGTGTTGAAATTCAAAATTAATAAAAAATACACCTTGTGAGTTATAAACTTGAAAGTTGCACGATATAGAAAGAGAGTTGTACTTTACAGCTGTGTAAAATCTCATAACTGTATCGCTGATGGTTTCGGAGATATTTCTCTGATTGTCTCAAACGACAGCTCTGCTCTTAAGCAGACATTAGTGTTGAAATAAAAAATTAATAAAAAATACACCTTGTGAGTTATAAACTTGAAAGATGCAGGATATATAAAAAGAGTTGTAGTTTACAGCTGTGTAAAATCTCATAACTATATCGTTGATGGTGTCGGAGATATTTCTCTGATTGTCTCAAACGACAGCTCTGCTCTTAAGCAGACATTAGTGTTGAAATAAAAAATTAATAAAAAATACACCTTGTGAGTTATAAACTTGAAAGATGCAGGATATATAAAAAGAGTTGTACTTTACAGCTGTGTAAAATCTCATAACTATATCGTTGATGGGTTCGGAGATATTTCTCTGATTGTCTCAAACCACAGCTGTGCTCTTAAGCAAACATTAGTGTTCAAATTAAAAATTAATAAAAAATACACCTTGTGAGTTATAAACTTGAAAGTTGCACGATATAGAAAGAGGGTTGTACTTTACAGCTGTGTAAAATCTCATAACTGTATCGCTGATGGTTTCGGAGATATTTCTCTGATTGTCTCAAACGACAGCTCTGCTCTTAAGCAGACATTAGTGTTGAAATAAAAAAATTAATAAAAAATACACCTTGTGAGTTATAAACTTGAAAGATGCAGGATATATAAAAAGAGTTGTACTTTACAGCTGTGTAAAATCTCATAACTATATCGTTGATGGTGTCGGAGATATTTCTCTGATTGTCTCAAACGACAGCTCTGCTCTTAAGCAGACATTAGTGTTGAAATAAAAAATTAATAAAAAATACACCTTGTGAGTTATAAACTTGAAAGATGCAGAATATATCAAAAGAGTTGTACTTTACAGCTGTGTAAAATCTCATAACTGTATCGCTGATGGTTTCGGAGATATTTCTCTGATTGTCTCAAACGGCAGCTCTGCTCTTAAGCAGACAATTAGTGTTGAAATAAAAAATTAATAAAAAATACACCTTGTTAGTTATAAACTTTAAAGATGCAGAATATATAAAAAGAGTTGTACTTTAAAGCTGTGTAAAATCTCATAACTGTATCGTTGATGGTTTCGGAGATATTTCTCGGATTGTCTCAAACGACAGCTCTGCTCTTAAGCAAAGATTAGTGTTGAAATTAAAAATTAATAAAAAATACACCTTGTGAGTTATAAACTTGAAAGTTGCACGATATAGAAAGAGAGTTGTACTTTACAGCTGTGTAAAATCTCATAACTGTATCGCTGATGGTTTCGGAGATATTTCTCTGATTGTCTCAAACGACAGCTCTGCTTTTAAGCAGACATTAGTGTTGAAATAAAAAATTAATAAAAAATACACCTTGTTAGTTATAAACTTGAAAGATGCAGGATATATAAAAAGAGTTGTACTTTACAGCTGTGTAAAATCTCATAACTGTATCGTTGATGGTTTCGGAGATATTTCTCGGATTGTCTCAAACGACAGCTCTGCTCTTAAGCAAAGATTAGTGTTGAAATTCAAAATTAATAAAAAATACACCTTGTGAGTTATAAACTTGAAAGTTGCACGATATAGAAAGAGAGTTGTACTTTACAGCTGTGTAAAATCTCATAACTGTATCGCTGATGGTTTCGGAGATATTTCTCTGATTGTCTCAAACGACAGCCCTGCTCTTAAGCAGACATTAGCGTTGAAATAAAAAAATTATAAAAAATACACCTTGTGAGTTATAAACTTGAAAGATGCAGGATATATAAAAAGAGTTGTAGTTTACAGCTGTGTAAAATCTCATAACTATATCGTTGATGGTGTCGGAGATATTTCTCTGATTGTCTCAAACGACAGCTGTGCTCTTAAGCAAACATTAGTGTTCAAATTAAAAATTAATAAAAAATACACCTTGTTAGTTATAAACTTTAAAGATGCAGAATATATAAAAAGAGTTGTACTTTACAGCTGTGTAAAACCTCATAACTGTATCGCTGATGGTTTCGGAGATATTTCTCTGATTGTCTCAAACGACAGCTCTGCTCTTAAGCAGACAATTAGTGTTGAAATTAAAAATTAATAAAAAATACACCTTGTGAGTTATAAACTTGAAAGTTGCACGATATAGAAAGAGAGTTGTACTTTACAGCTGTGTAAAATCTCATAACTGTATCGCTGATGGTTTCGGAGATGTTTCTCTGATTGTCTCAAACGACAGCTCTGCTCTTAAGCAGACATTAGTGTTGAAATAAAAAATTAATAAAAAATACACCTTGTTAGTTATAAACTTTAAAGATTCAGAATATATAAAAAGAGTTGTACTTTACAGCTGTGTAAAATCTCATAACTGTATCGTTGATGGTTTCGGAGATATTTCTCGGATTGTCTCAAACGACAGCTCTGCTCTTAAGCAAAGATTAGTGTTGAAATTCAAAATTAATAAAAAATACACCTTGTGAGTTATAAACTTGAAAGTTGCACGATATAGAAAGAGAGTTGTACTTTACAGCTGTGTAAAATCTCATAACTGTATCGCTGATGGTTTCGGAGATATTTCTCTGATTGTCTCAAACGACAGCTCTGCTCTTAAGGAGACATTAGTGTTGAAATAAAAAATTAATAAAAAATACACCTTGTGAGTTATAAACTTGAAAGATGCAGGATATATAAAAAGGGTTGTAGTTTACAGCTGTGTAAAATCTCATAACTATATCGTTGATGGTGTCGGAGATATTTCTCTGATTGTCTCAAACGACAGCTCTGCTCTTAAGCAGACATTAGTGTTGAAATAAAAAATTAATAAAAAATACACCTTGTGAGTTATAAACTTGAAAGATGCAGGATATATAAAAAGAGTTGTACTTTACAGCTGTGTAAAATCTCATAACTATATCGTTGATGGGTTCGGAGATATTTCTCTGATTGTCTCAAACCACAGCTGTGCTCTTAAGCAAACATTAGTGTTCAAATTAAAAATTAATAAAAAATACACCATGTGAGTTATAAACTTGAAAGTTGCACGATATAGAAAGAGAGTTGTACTTTACAGCTGTGTAAAATCTCATAACTGTATCGCTGATGGTTTCGGAGATATTTCTCTGATTGTCTCAAACGACAGCTCTGCTCTTAAGCAGACATTAGTGTTGAAATAAAAAAATTAATAAAAAATACACGTTGTGAGTTATAAACTTGAAAGATGCAGGATATATAAAAAGAGTTGTAGTTTACAGCTGTGTAAAATCTCATAACTATATCGTTGATGGTGTCGGAGATATTTCTCTGATTGTCTCAAACGACAGCTGTGCTCTTAAGCAGACATTAGTGTTCAAATTAAAAATTAATAAAAAATACACCTTGTTAGTTATAAACTTGAAAGATGCAGGATATATAAAAAGAGTTGTACTTTACAGCTGTGTAAAATCTCATAACTGTATCGCTGATGGTTTCGGAGATATTTCTCTGATTGTCTCAAACGACAGCTCTGCTCTTAAGCAAAGATTAGTGTTGAAATTCAAAATTAATAAAAAATACACCTTGTGAGTTATAAACTTGAAAGTTGCACGATATAGAAAGAGAGTTGTACTTTACAGCTGTGTAAAATCTCATAACTGTATCGTTGATGGTTTCGGAGATATTTCTCGGATTGTCTCAAACGACAGCTCTGCTCTTAAGCAAAGATTAGTGTTGAAATTCAAAATTAATAAAAAATACACCTTGTGAGTTATAAGCTTGAAAGATGCAGAATATATAAAAAGAGTTGTACTTTACAGCTGTGTAAAATCTCATAACTGTATCGCTGATGGTTTCGGAGATATTTCTCTGATTGTCTCAAACGACAGCTCTGCTCTTAAGCAGACATTAGTGTTGAAATAAAAAATTAATAAAAAATACACCTTGTGAGTTATAAACTTGAAAGATGCAGAATATATCAAAAGAGTTGTACTTTACAGCTGTGTAAAATCTCATAACTGTATCGCTGATGGTTTCGGAGATATTTCTCTGATTGTCTCAAACGGCAGCTCTGCTCTTAAGCAGACATTAGTGTTGAAATTAAAAATTAATAAAAAATCCAGGTTCTGAGATAATCAGATTTCTGGATACTCAAACTCTCAGATTCTTAAATGTTCAGATTTTTAATTTCTCAGATTCAGTCTCAGATTCTTAAATTTCCAGATTCTTAGTTTTTTTGTTCCAGGTTCTAATACATATTCTCAAATTTTTAAATCTTCAGATTTTCAAATTCCCAGAAATTTTAGTTACCCAGATTCCGGTTTCTAGGATTGTTAAATCTTCTAAATCTCAGATAATGAGATACATAAGCCTCTCAGGTTCTCAGACTTTAGGTTTTGAGATTTTCTACACCCCTAAATTTTCAAATTCTGAGATTGAGAATTTACCAGTTCCTTATATAACAGTTTATCAATTCCTTCAGTGTCTAATTTCTTTAGATTATGGAAATTTTGGAGCCTTTTTAGAAACACTTCTTGACATCCAATTGAGCTGAAATTTTGTATACGCATTTAGTTCCGGTGACAATACAATAAGCAATAGTCAATATTGTAATACTTTCAAAATGGCCGTCGCCACAAGATGGCGGATGATGTATATTTAGTCAACCCCATTAATGTGGGTATCAAATAAAAGGGCTTGAAGAGTATAAAACGAATTCAATACGGCCACCGCTCCAAGATGGCGGATTACATTTTCTTTTCAACCCCTTTAATATGGGTATCAAATGAGAGGGATTGAAGAGTAGAAAACGAGAAAGGTTACAAAATGAATAGCAAAATTATATTTTTAAAAACATGCTTTTATTTAAATTCTCTGAAAAGAAGAAAATAAACTTTGAAATAAATAAAACCAAAGCGCACCCATAATTTTGTTACATCATACAATTGCATATTATATAAAAGCTTCTCTCGAGATTTTAGTGTGTAACTTAGAATTACTTTCAAGATAATATATTAAATTCCCAGAAACTCAGAGCCTCTAATTAACGAATTGTCAGATTCCAGCTTCTCAGATTATGTCAAAAACTGAGATTCTCAAATTCTCATGTGCTATTTTGATAATAGGCTACAATGTATTTGAGAATGACTGCATGCTGTCGACTTATCTCTTTTCGCATACAGTGGACTGATAACGTCTCATAAACCCAATCTACTGTCTGCTCCGGTTCCGGAAAAGACGCTGACTTACGTCTAGACATCCGTTCTCAAAACTAATGATTCAAAACGTTTACTATATTTATCTACTACACTTGTTATAAAACAATTTCTATTTTATATCTTAGATGTGAATTATTTTTTGTAAAGTTTTACATTTATTTCAATATTATACAATTTCCCCCTGGGCAGAAATTTGGTCACTGGTTTGAAAGTACCGCAACAGTTTTAGAATCGAAGCTTCATCGCGACAAGAGCAGATCTGTATAAGAACATCTAGCGTTTTAGACATGTTGACGTTGTGCATCATCCACGTCCCCTCGTTCATCTTCTTCAACATTTCGCACATATCGCTTAGAGGCTCACTCAAATTCAATCTATGGGTAGCCTGTAGAAGGTCGTGGACGTTGCTCCGCCATCTGTGCGCATTCTCTGTGCCATTAGTTAACGAGCTGCTAGCATAGCGACGTATAACAACTTCGAGAGTGGCAATAGAACATTTGTCGTGATAGAACCATACCACCTCTTTTACTACGTGGACGAATCCCTCGAATCCTTCTTCCAGTTCACCCCCGAACTTGTCGATGATTGAAAAAAAATTAAGGGGGTCATTGAGGGTTTTGGCCAACATCGGGCCGACTTCAAAATCTCGAGAGAGTTGTTCTATTAAGTAGATCAGTACGTGAAATCCGGATTTTCTGGTCAAAATCGCACCCATATCGAGGGTTATGTTTTTTCGGACCAGGGTGGCCATCCCTCCGGGTATCGCTTCGAAGAACGTCCCCAGTCCCTTGTAGACTTCGACCATGAATTTAAAGTTACCGCCGAACGGGGCGTCAAATTTACCCATAACGTCTCCGAAACCGATGAGTGATGTCTTCAGGTAGTCGCCATTGGTTTTGGAGATTTGTATGTAGGTAGCTAATGCCTCACAATGTCTGCTGTATTCCGGACTTAAGGTAGCCAGAAACTCTACCATAACATCTGCGATATCGTCGGTGATGGACGACGAATCGAACCGGACGCCGTGGGTTTCTCCATAATTGTAAAGCTCCAACTGGGAGGGCAACTCGCCGAAGTACTCTTCGAAACTGGTTCTGCTGCTCAGCCAGGTCTTCCCGGACCCCGGAGGGATGTAGTAAGAGATTCCGGTCTCGTAATTGAAAGCTAGTGCTGCTCCGGTTCTCCCGATATACATGGCGCTGATGTTATGGACGTAATCCAAAACGGGGACGGTCGCGGCGGTGTGGTTGACGGCACAGTGAATCCTGGTTTTGGGGTTGTACGTGAGAATGAGGTTTCTTTCTGTACTCTCACAAACGCATTCGGTCGGTGTTGCTTAAAGAGAAATAATTAGTGGGTATATTAGGTAAGTCTAAAACAACTTACCATTCTGTAAAATAATTAGAATGAACACACAAAACAGACTGATCACCGACCGCTCTTTCATTTGTAACAGTTGAACTGGCAATGGAATTTTCACTTACAAAATAGGACGATTACTATCTGCGTTTCAATAATTATAAATAACGTGCTGATACTAAAATTACTTCGTAATTCTGTATCCATTATACACTGGCGAGCATAAAATACGGGTCACCTGGATTTAAGCGATTTTTTTGATGATGGTCAAGTTAAACCCTTTTGCCCCTGGCCCATGTTAATTTTCCCTGTTCAAGAGCTCTCGGGAGCATAACAACATTAACATTAATTGAACAGAATTATAATAAGTTTCCCTAATAAGCGACAGCTTCTTCTGAAGAAATTTGAAAATATGAACACACTTTAATATTCAGTATTACCTCCTCTTGCATTTATAACCGTTCTCATGCGTCGAGGCAGGTGTAGTATGAGATTTTGAGGTATATCGCCCAAACCTGAAGCAGTCGGTTTCGAAGATCTTGGGCATTACGTGGAGTTGGTATATGGCGCCGTACCCTGAGTCCCATCTCGTCCCATATGTGTTCTATTGGATTGAAATGCGGACTTCGAGCTGGCCAGTCAAATCTCGCAATTTGGACCTCATTAAAGTACGCAGGAACAAATCTTGCTACGTTAGGCCTGGCACTATCTTGCAAAAATACCGTTTCATATCCTAGAAATTCCATATAGGATACTACATGACGTTTTAGAATATCCTCAACGTACCTATGTGCATTCAGTGCCCCATTTGCAACAACGGCTAATTCTATGTGTTAAACTCATCTCTTCCATTTTCGGCCCTATTTGTACTTGACGTCTTCCTTGCTCTAGTGATCTTACTGTATTCTTGCTTTTTTGATATGCTTTGGGACTTTCTTCTAACTCCCTTTCTCTTTTAGTTTACTCTTTGTCTTCTTTCTCCGTTCCTCAACTCCCTTCTTTCTTCTTACCTTTCTTCTAGTTTATTTTCTTTATTTGCGACATTTTTTTTGTCACTTCTCTCCACGTGTTCTCGTGTCGTTCAATCCAGGAATCGGATAGGACTTTATATGAGACGCGGAGTCAAATGTCAAAGACTTATCTTTGACAACACTCAACCGAAATTCAAACTTCATAAAAACCAGAAAAGTTGGCTATGGAGAAGAGTTTATAGCAGGTTGAGTTTCTAATGAGGATGTCTTGCATAAATGGTCCAAATTCCAAAGTCTCATCTTTAACAGTTTCAAATCGCTGTTGAAGGACGGAACCTGTAACTCACAAAGGAGAAATTCGGGTTGCCTACCCGACCTGGGGCTAGTTTGGCAGCACCGGTCCAAGAAGGGATTAAGTACCGATCGGAAGCAAATGAGTTCCGGGCGAGATCCGATCATAGCTTTAGTCCTTTAATTCAAAAATCGAAGAAGAAAAAAATCGAGAAGGTGCCGGTTTGAAGCAGATTCTAAAACCACGTGTCGCATATTTGAGTCACCGAGAATACAACCTCGTTATATTTATATTTCTGCCAAATCTATCGTAAGCAGACGTCAATGTAATCTGCAACGATTATTTTCAAATTCTCAGTTAATTCATTCAAATTTAACGTTGGTCCCAACCATGTGTTCTGGTTGCGTCATGTCATAAACTTAGCCGCCATCGATTTATATTTTATGGCCCGCCTCTGTAAAACTTGTTTGTTTATTCGTACCAGAAATTGTACTATTTGCTAGAGTTTGTTTAAATATTGTCATGTACTCCTATTTGGTAAAACACAGACCTTGGGTACATGCTGTTTCGTCCTTTACTGGAATTTATTGTTTAACTCTCTCCTACAGTTACAGTCCAGTTGCTAATTTTTATTTAAATCGATAAATATTTGTGTACAGTTCTGAGACAAGTAGAAGTAGTTTGAGCTATTAGAAGAATTATTATATAAAAAAAAACAAAACAAAAACACTAAACCGAAGATAAAGAGCTATCTCCAACCAGTCTTTTGCAACATTCTGTCCATATTTGTTATTTATTTTGTGTGCTTAAACCTTTTTCCCCTCTGTTTGTTCCTAAATATTGTTGGAAAGGGAGAACCTGAAACCCAGCCATCGATACGTTATACATATTGCCAGTTGTTCTTACAGTGTATCTTAGTTGTTGTGGAACTTTAATAACCTTGTCACACTTAAAATTTTCTTTTGAAACTTTGCTTTAGTAAATTCACCAGATAATTTTAGCTTCAAATATGAACATTCAAAACTTGTAAGTTTAAACTACCATCTTTGACAATTTATTATCGTTCTCAAATATTTTGACTATTCAAAAAATTATTGTCAGATTCTCTGACTAAGACGAACATTTCATATCGACGTGAGCCATAAAGCAAAGTGTGTGTCAAATTTAAAGTGACCGTAATCAAATTTTCAGTCCAAATTGACACTTTTGTTCACTTTACGACCGTGTCACCTTTCTCGCATATTTTTTACAATGCGATTTGAATGGCACAATTTTGCCAGCACCATTAAAAAGTAGTAATTGACACCTTGAATTTTAATTAAGCTTGATAATATAAAATGGTAGCGACATAATTTTATGTTATTCACCCCTAGGGTATAAAGACCTAAATTGTAAATTTCGCCGTTCCAAATTCAAAACAGACTGACGATAAATATCTGGGGTTAAGACCGATCGAGAAACTAACAGGTGGACAATTGGGTCTTTTACAACTTCAAACTACATCAAAATTATTAAAAATGTATATTAAAGTTTTTTGACTCGGTCTCGAATATTCTGTTTACACTATCACTTGGAGTGAATTTATTATCTTCATTGACGTTGTTTTTATGTTTATAATTAAAAGCAAATAAACAACGCTAAGCATTAAGATATAAAAAGACCACACTTGTTCCAAATGTAAATGTTGCCAATGAAAAACTGGATGATAGCCGTTTTTGTGTTTTGTGGTTCAATTTTAACCCCTTTGCAAGATGGTAAGTCTCTATAAAATATGCTTGTAAAATATTCACTACACTTTGTTTTTCGATAAGCTGGCCCCAAATGCAGCTGCAAGAACCACCTTGTTCTGACATACAACCCTGAAACGAAAATCCACTGGGCTATAAACGAAACCGCTTCAACCGTTCCCGTCTTGGACCAAACCCACAACATCAGTTCCATGTACGACGGACGAACCGGAGCTGCCCTTGCCTTCAACTACGAAACCGGAGTGTCGTACTACATTCCCCCAGGATCCGACGTAACCTGGCTGACTAACAAAACCAGTTTTAACGACTATTTCGATAACTTGCCCTCCCAGTTGGAGCTGTACCGTTATGGAGAATCCCATGGAATCCGTTTTGACCCGACTTGGATCACGGACGACATCGCAGATGTCATGGCACAAGTTCTTGGTACTTTAAGTCCAGAATACGGTAAGCGGTGCGAGGCCCTAGCCACGTTCCTGCAGATCTCCAAGGTGAACGGTGACTTCTTGAAAACATCCCTGACGGGCTTCCAGGATGTAATGGGGAAATTCGACGTTCCATTTCGAGGCGACTTTAAATGGGTGGTTGGGGTTTACAAAGGAATTGGGACATTTTTCGAGGCGATTCCCGGAGGAATGTCCACTCTCGTTAGGAATCATATCAGTCTCGATATGGGGACAATTTTGACCCGAGATTCGGGAATTCACCTCTTGATCTACTTTTTAGAACAACTCGATAAACATTTTCCTGTGGGACAAATCCTGGGAAAAACTCTCAACGATCCTCTTGAATTCTTCTCGATAATTGATAAGTTTGGAGGCGAATTGGACTACGGATTCGATGGCTACGTCCACATGGTCAGCGAGATCGTTAAATTCGATTCCCGTCAAAATTCTTTCGCTACGGTCGAAAATACTTTGCGCGCTTTTGCTAGTAATCCGTTGACCAACAGCACAGAGAATTGCCAAAAGTGGAAAAGCAGCATTCAAGACCTCTCGCAAGCTATAAATAGGTTGAAATTGAATTGGCCTTTAAAAAAATTATCAGAGATGCTGAGAGATATAAGTGATGGGAGGTGGACACTGCACAATGTCGATATGTCCAGAATACTGCAAGTTCTTATCAAAATTGACTCTTCGAGTGACGAAGTTTTGATCACACAGGTGTTGAATTTGCTTCAATCCGGTGAGTGAATAAAATTGTCGAGAGATGTGCGGGATTTTATTTCTTATCCTCCGATCTCTTCCTAATTCCTTCTAAGCTTTTGATTCTCCTATCTGTAAATGGTCAAAATGTATCCTAAGAATGCCTCTTTTGATTATATCAACTGTAAAAAGGTTCATAAAAAGGGGGAAACTTTTATTGAAATTTCTCTGCATGTGATTGAACCAGAAAATTCGTTTTGAAAGAAGGATTTAAAATGGTTTCTTTTGATTCTTTCAAATGTAAAACATTTATAAAGGATTGTAACAGTTCTTTAAAGTTTCGCCACTGATGGAGGTAAGCGCTGCCGAATCCTCTAGAGTTTATTTGGACTGGACACTGCAGGCTAAAGAAGCACCTTCGCCGATCGGTGTGGTAAACGACCCAACGTTTAGAGGAGGAGTCTATCGAACATGTTCGAAGAGAATGCCCGGCTCCCGCCTCGACCTGGGCCAGTTGGGACAGCTCGAGGTCTACCTCGGCTGGAACCATCCTAGCTTTCTTCGACAATGTCGGATGCCTGAGAGACAGGTATGAGGACCACACCCGCGGTGTGGTCCAAGTGAGCCAATTCCTTTGCACCCCTCAACACCCTCACAGCTACTCGTCGGGTAAATATCCGATGTCACCACCATAAGAGAGCACAAACAATAATAATAATTTACGACCCATTTCGACTTAAAGATTACACGTCTACTTCTTTAAAATTTATGCTGTTTACGCTTTCACCTTGTTTTTATCATTCCCAATATTTCACTTCACGATTGATGAGTCCAAAAAGTAATAACTAACGAAACGTATGACTTGGTTCCATGAATCACATCGATAACTAACAACATTTAAGCTGGGTTCCCAGCCGCTCATCAACAGTCAACACTATGTTTCGAAGCAATTCACACTGTTGAGATGAAAACAGCTGTAGTGTTCTTCTTGTGCCAAATTTGTTGTTGCTTCGCAGGTAATAAAACTCCAGAAAAACGCACCGTGTCTACATTTGCTTTTCAACAGATCCTGATGGTCGTAACCGGACGTTGCTCCTTCTGTCTAATTCCACGAGTGGAACCATATCGTTGGTGAACATCACGGCCGCTGTCGCCGGGGCGTGGGACTCTCGCTCGAATCTCAGTTCTGTTTTCAACGGAAGAAATGGCAGTTTCGTCGTCTACAACGTGGAACGAAACACCGGAGTCTACGTCGTCGGGAACGATTCCGATTACATTTGGAACAGCTCGAGAGAAAGTTGGGCCAATTTCAGCCAACGGTTGAATCTGAGCCAACCCTTCTACTGGGAGAGGCTGAACGGTACTTTCAACAGAAGCGCCATCCCCCAAAGCGTTCAGAACGAAATTTCCAACGCCCTGTCTAACTGGACCCCATTGTACCGTCGCAACCTCTTCCTCCAAAGAAATCCATTCGAGACATTCGCGAATTCTTCGTCCGCCCTCTTCAACATGTCCCTTCCCAACTTGTTACTCCTGATGGAAAGGAGGGCCATCGCCTTGACGTACGAGTACTTCTGGTTGATGAATTTCTTCCAAGGACTCAACCAATTTTTTACGAATTTAAGAGGCGGATTCCCGTACCTCCTCAACAGAGGATTCCTCTTCAATCCGTATTACACCTTCAGTGCCTTGAATGGCATCGACGCTTTCGTCGCTCTGTTGCAGGCTCTGCAGTCGGTCTTCGACACTTCACGACTGTTAAACCAGAATTTGAACCGACCACAGATCGTCTCTCGACTGCTGAATCAGCTCGGGGGCGACAGTTGCGGAGGGGTCAACGGCAGACTGAGATCGATCTACGAGCGTTTGAATTCAAGAAACCAAACCTGCGATGATGGGGACGATGGTTCCCTTGAAAACGAATGGAACCAATCGGTGAACAATCTCAACAATGCCACGAGAAATCTTGGGCCGAGATTCAGAGGCTTGAGAAATTTTGCGGGCCAGTTGGGGCGGCCGAACGAGAGAAGAAGGCTGTAATTTTTACATTATCGACCGTAATATATCGATTTAAGTCAGACTTTATAATAAAAATATAATTGCAAAGTTATGTGTAGGAGTGGTGTTTGGCTTGTAATATTTAGTTAAAAACAAGACAATAGTTATTTGGGTACCAAGGTAAAAATTACCATTTAAAGACTGTAAAATAAAACAAAACATTTATTAACATTGACAGTAAGCTTGCCCGTAAAGTAAGTTAATTAATTCGTCTACAAAAATTAAATTTCCGCCCTTTATACCATGACCCCACTAAAATTTACGACAATGTAATCGGCAGTGATAATTTTTACACTTTTGTTGTTTTGCCACTTTCTGATATAAAAAGCACAACGAAAACAATTTACATTCAATTTGTGAAAATGGCCAGATGGTGCATAACCGCTTTGTTTTGTATTCCAGCCATTTTGGCCCAAGGTATGTACCCCCGTGTGCTAATTTCTACCTATTAGGTACATTCTTATTTTCCTAGAAACCTGCGAGTGTGAGAACGTTGAACACCTTCTTCTCAATTACAACCCTAAAACCAAAATACACGTGTCCCCAAACGAAACCGCCGACACAGTTGCCGCTTTGGACTACCTCCACAACATCAGCGCCTTGTACAACGGAAGAACCGGAGCTGCTCTAGCCTTCAATTACGAAACCGGAATCTCTTATTACATCCCTCCCGGATCTGAAATAACGTGGATGAGTAATCAGACCAGTTTTGACGATTACTTCAAGAACTTACCTCCTCAAGTGAATTTGTATCAATACGGAGAAGCCAACGGTGTTCGTTTTGATCCATCATCCATCACCGAAGAGATTTCGAACGTGATGGTCGATATTCTGGCTCCTTTGAGTGAAGAGTACAACAACCGCTGCGAGGCCTTGGCTATTTACCTGCAGATCTCCAAGATCACCGCCGATTATCTCGAAACATCCTTGGTGGGGTTCCAAGATGTCATGGGCAAATTCACAGCCCCACTCCGGGGCGATTTCAAATGGTTGGTCGGTATATACCAAGGCATCGGAGCCTTATTCGAGGCAATTCCGGGCGGGATGCCCACTTTGCTCCACAAAAAGGTCACCCTGGACATGAACACGATTCTGACTCTAGATTCTGGTATCCACGTGTTGATCTACTTTATGGAAGAGCTCTCTAAGCACTTTGATGTCGGAAAGATTTTAGGCAAGGCTTTGAACGACCCCCTCGAATTCTTTTCTCTAATTGACAAGTTGGGCGGCGAAATGGGTTACGCGTTTGATGGATATGTCCACGCGATAAATGAAATTGTAAAATTCACTTACAACCAGAGCTCAATTCCGACAATCGAGAATGTTTTGCAAGAATACGGTAACAGTCCGTTAACAAACAGCAAGGACATTAATGAAAAACATATTGGTAAGATCAACGACCTCATACAAGTCATTGAAAAACTGCATTTGAATTGGTCTTTGAAGTATTTGAAAAGAATGTTGGAAGACATCATTGAGGGAACATGGACACTTAATAATGTTAACATGTCCGCAATTTTACAAGTTCTGATCCGAATTGATCCTTCTAATGACGAGAATTTAATTCCACAAGTTATTAAATTGCTCTGATTGTAGAAATAATTTTGGTAGTTATTTTCAAACTGTAAGATGGAATTTGCTGGCTGTAAATAATTGTCAAACCGTTGCCAACTAAACAACAAAGTTAATCACAGTACAGAATCTGAAGTCAACAAAATTTCATTCTATTCTCATTCCATTTCGACCATCGGCGACGAGTTTAAAGACTTACATGGTTAAATAATCGCACATACTAAACACGACAGAAATTAAGGTTTGGTAATTAAATTAGGTAATTGAGCAAGTGATCCTTATGAATTTGTCACTTCGGGAATATAGAGGTCAGTCGTGTTGTAATCTTAACAAATACAAAGTGAAAAATAAAAATCCAAAATAAATGCTCATATTTTTATTAAATTTTTCCATTTTTGTGCTAAACATGTATTACAGTTTCGCCCTTACTGGTGCTGTTTCTCTTCCAAATGGTGTTTGTTGTTAAGATGTCTGGCATGATGGCCTTCTTTAGCTGTAACAACTTCGTTTGAATCCTACTTTTGATATTTTTTACACACCTTTTCCTTTGTAGTGTTTAGCTTCAAAGTGGCCTCCAAAACCGGATCCTCCATTTCCGCCAATGCCTCCCTGTTGCAACACAGTTCCTCCGGAGTTACCGCTCACGGAGACGGAATTGTTACCGCCTAGGCCTCCGCTGACGCTGCCACTGTTACCTGTACTTCCACCTGTACCGTTTGAATTTCCTCCGTTGCCGCCATTTCCTCCAGTTCCGCCACCGATGTTAAATTCGCCGCCACCGCCGGCATTACCGCTGGCTGACCCAAAACTGGTATTGCCGCCAAAACCACCATCGATTGACCCACTAAAAGAACCTTCGCTTACACTGATCGATCCCGATCCCGATCCCGATCCCGATCCCGATCCAGATCCCGATCCCGATCCCGATCCAGAGCCCGATCCCGATCCCGATCCAGATCCCGATCCCGATCCCGATCCCGATCCAGATCCCGATCCCGATCCCGATCCCGATCCCGATCCCGATCCCGATCCCGATCCCGATCCCGATCCCGATCCCGATCCCGATCCCGATTCCGAACCCGATCCAGATCCCGATACATTAAAGCTGCCGCCCCCGTTGAGGGTGAAGGCGGTATCTGTGCCAGTTTCTGTAAAGAGCACAAATTACAATATTAACAACAAAATAACTGAAGAAATTGTAAAAAAATCGAATGAAGGAAATTTCTAATTCCATTTCTAAATATTAGGAGTACTATATGTATAGCACTATATACAGTGTGTCTATTTTATTTGTTCACGCCTGAAGATTCAGAAGTAGGCAGCATATTAAACATTTCGTCAACAACTATTTTTTTAAGGATTTACATTTTGTATTTGATTAAAAGATTGTTTTGAATTGATGTTTTAAGTTTAATTTTATAACCACTATGATTCTTTGTTTAAAAAATAAATAGTTTACGCAAAGTAATTTGTTAAATGTTTATAATGTTGCCTATCTTCAGGCGTGAACAGTTAAAATGGGCACACTGTAATTAAAGTAATTAAACTGGAATAATAGGAACAAAATGTAATTTAGAACATTTCTCATAATCTAATTCTTACCTGTGCTTGTTGTATTGTCTTCACCAGTGGTAGTTGGAAGAACAACTGGGCCAGGTCCCCATGATGGATGTTCAATTATTATTCCACCTGTAAATGATTCAATTTTGAATTCAAGAAGTAGCAAAATAACAGTCTTCTAGATGTTGATACGTCCAAATTAAGAAGCTGACTCAAGCTACATATCTTCTAACTGAGTCAACTACAACTTTTAGAATCTTTACCTGTGCCTGTAGAATTTTCTACAATAGTCCAGCTTGAAGAATTTAGTGAAATTGGTAGACCTGGTGAAACGAAAGTTTTGTTTAAGAAAAGGTGCCAAACAATACAAAAAAGGGAAAAAATACGAGTAAAAAGACTAACTAAAAGTCTTGTTTAAAACCATTTTTCACTGTATGTTTTCCTTTGGGATGAATACAAATTTTACCTGTAACCGTAAAGGTCCATTCCGCGCTACTGTTGGAAGTAGATCCAGGTGGTGAAACCGTTGTGTTTGGTTGAGTTCCTCTTGAAATCCTGCTTATAATAAGAATACGTATCTTTCCGGTGATCCTAACAGCATACTGAGAGCTAAACGAACTTTGAACAGTTTCGGAAGAACCTGCAGCTTTGAAAACTCCGTTTATGCGGTTAATCAGTGCCCCCACCACGTCGAGATGGCTAAGAATGTCGTAGATATTTCCGTTTTGTACCTGCGAAGCGTTCAGACCTTTCACAATTTCGTCCAGGGCGTCACCAGACTCGGACAAGTACTTGGGATTGGCGTAGATACGAGTGACCAAGAGCACGATGTTGATCCCACTGGGAACACCAAGGAGCTCGATGAATTTCCAGAGTACCGTAACGATGGCTCGTTGGACCGGGATTTGGTTGCGGAGAAGGACCAAGACGCGAGCGATCGTGTCCAAAGATTTTCCGTCTTTGGAGGAGATGAGGATTTGTATGATCAGAGATATGTTAACGCCTCCTTCAACCCACTTTCTGTCCCGGATCTTGACGAGGAGATCCACAACTGATTTCAGTTTCGTGGTCAAGTTGAGACGGACGATCAGTTTGTAAAGGCCGTTGACTGCGGAGTTCCATTCTCTGGCAATGTCTTTGTCGGGGGTGCTGTAGAAATCGATGAGGTACTCGATGAGCTTGTCGATGGAACCTTGCTGGCGCGTCAACAAGACGATTTCCAGTAGAACGGTAACGAGACCGTTGACACCTTCCGTGGAGTTACCTCCCAACCCTGCGACCACCTTGAGGATGTTGGCGGAATCGTTGAGGTTGCCGAAGATGTGCACCAAGTCGGCGCCGATGAGCTGCTCCCAGATGTAACCAGCAATCACGAACGAAGACTGGGCAGTTAATATAACTTGGAGACTGAGCTTAACACCGTGTTCTTCGATGACTCCAATGCCTCCATCGATGTTTGTGATCACAGTGGACAGACCTTTGATGACGTCGACGAGCTTCTTCAACGAAATTTTCACGCTGAAAGAGCCACTCTGGATGACGGGCAAAACGTTCCGCAGGGAAGACACCAGAGACTTGGAAATTAGCACCAGAACCTCGACCGCCTCGCTTGCAGATACTGTATATTCTCCTGAGCTCAGAACTATCAGAGTCTCTCGTATAAGGAGTTCGGCCTGGCCGGAAGCGGAACTCTGACCTTTACCGTAGACAGCCTTCAATCCGGACGAGCTTAAGATGCTAAAAGCTTCGGCGAAATTGACGTTGGCAGTCCAGAGGCCGCTGACTGTGACGGTGGCGTTGTTGCTCAGGTCGACCACGGCTCCGCCCGTTGATGACAGGTTGAAGACTCCGGCGAAGCTCGCGTTAACATCGACGACCAGAGAAAGACCGGCCGTTAAGTTGTACACGGCCAGCAGAGAAGCACTGGCGTTGAAAGCAACAGTCAAATTGCCACCCTCAGGCGGACACACCAAAATACATTGGTCATTTTTTCCCGGTGCCTTCTCTCTACTCAGGTGCGAAAATCTAGCTCTAGAATGATGAGACAGTCTTTCAGAGTGGGCTTTGTGGTGACGTTGTAAAACATCTAGAAGTTAACAACACAACTATTACTGTGTTTGCTGGAAAAGACTCACCGTGGCCAAAAGTGGTCAGCACGAGGGCACAGAGAACGATTCCGATGGAGTGTTGCTTCATTTCGGACTGCTGATTTTTTATTCGATTGGGATTTATATAGGTCGCAAACTAGTTCGTCACGGGTAATTTTCATACAAGATATTTGCGAAATGTGGACGAATAAATTGTTAAATGTCACATTTATGCTGGAAATAATTTAAATCGCCTTATTTTTCTTCGCGAGTTTTGAATTTCCGCTTATCGCGGTTGACTAAGCTATGTGACGATGTCAACAATGCGGCAAAAGAAATGTATGTGTATTTATTTAATTACACAAATTACAATCGTAAAATTCATATTAGTTAGTAATTTTAACAGCTGAGCGAACGAAGAAAGATTTTGGAAAACTTGTATAGAATGGAAAAGAAGAGCGGCAAAACAAAACCGGATGATGCTTCATACGCTTTCCATGAGAAAAAAACTCTGTTCAAACCTACATTAGTTTCCTTTTATTCCTCGAAAACACTCCTTTGAAGGTCGCTGGAAACAACAACTGATAAGGCGTAAAATGCTTCTAGATTTTTTAGTGATTACCGTATTATTTATTTTATTGCAAATTCCAGCACTATCCGCTGGCATTCGTTTTAATATGGGACACCTTGTGGAGAAGCTCATACTTTAGGTTTTTCCGAAATTAGTGGGAATGCGAAAATTATTACTTCTCCCTCCGAAACAGCACAATATGTTGCCAAACAGCAGTCGGCATAATATCGATTATCTAATTACGTCCGTGTAGTCATGTCACCGCATCATAATTTATTTAGTTTTTCTCCCTTTTGGTGTTTCAAGATCAATTTTTAGACTCTTTTATTTTTGAAGTGAATACTGGGCGCACCTCGTATAAGTCGAGGTCGTCAGACTCAATTGATGGAAAACACGTGGCACACTGTCTGTCACTACCCCGGACCTGGTTTTGCCCCACCCCATCGAAGAATCACCCGTTGTGCAAGATAGACCCCATAAAAAATTGGAAAACGCTCCAGAGGGCATCTTCTTGTTAGATGCTTGGAGTAACATCTAAATAGACTCGATTACCCGGCATTGCTCTGCAGACCTAAAAGCTCTCAGTAGTGTAACAAGTAGATAAATTAAATTGCTGTGCTCATCTCCTACTGAGTTTCCATTTCTAACCCGACCGCGCCTTACAAAGTGGTACAACAGCGAATACATTGTAGATATTGTAGAACACTATACAGGGATCTGTAAAAAAATTACCATTGGTATTTCATCCATCGTTTTCAGTATATAAAAGCAATTTTATGTTCTAAAAAGTGCATAGTTTTGTGTGTATTAAACAAATTAAAATTTGGTCTGATGATTTTTCCTCAAACTGGACCAAGCACATCAGCAACACCTGCGGAAAAGTCATAAGTTGACTCCAAAAGAGAAAATTAAATGGATCAAAGGATTAACATTTCCCATTCTGAACATCAGATGGTACAATATAACCAAAACCCACATAAATCAAAATGTAAAATCTCGTAACTAAATCGTTGATGGTTTCGGAGATATTTCTCTGATTGTCTCAAACGACAGCTCTGCTCTTAAGCAAACATTAGTGTTGAAATTAAAAATTAATAAAAAATACACGTTGTGAATTATAATCTTGAAAATTGCAATAGAGAGAAAAATAGTTGTACTTTACAGCTGTGTAAAATCTAATAACTAAAGACCGGATTATATGCATTTGCATTTTCGCATATGCATTTGCATATTTTAGCCATTCTCAGCGGTAATAGCATATTTTACCTAAGATCTAGTTATGATGCATATTATCGGTACATTTACAATATTTTTCACTCACCCTGCGTTCCGAAATGCGACCAAATTTAATAACAGTCACAAAATATAAGGGCTTAGCTATTGAGTAATAATTGTGACTTTTTACTGCATTGACTGAATCTATCCAAACAATGAATAAAATACGCCAAATGAACTCTGCGTTGCCAAAGGCATAAACTTAAAGAAAAGTTTGAAAACATATTGAACAATAACCCAGGTTTTCAAAGTTTGTGTCAAATTGAAAGTTTCATTAATGGGACGGCAGAACTTTTGCCAGAAACTATAAGTGCTAACATAGCACCCAAGTTCAAATTCTGCCCAGTTACCTCAGTGGATGTGGAGCGAACCTTTTCCACTTACAAAAATATTCTAAATGATCGTAGACACAATCTTACCACTGAAAATTTAGAAAAATATTTGATTGCTTACGTTTACAAAAATTTTAAATAATTTTAATGTCATATAATGTTACTGTACCTATTATCGCCTATCAAAAAATAATTTACTAATTGTATGCTGATTTTGAAATAAAAAAAAATGAATACTTACTTTTCTCTTTTTTTTTGGGATTCCTAAAATTTATCATTTAATTTCGCATATTCTGCTAATTTTCGTGTATATTTCAAGCATTTTTCATGCATATTTGCGTGGATATAACAAGCTTTTTATGTTGCATATAATCCGGTCTTTACTAATAACTATATCGTTGATGGTTTCGGAGATATTTCTCTGGTTGTCTCAAACGACAGCTGTGCTCTTAAGCAAACGTTAGTGTTGAAATTAAAAATTAATAAAAAATACACCCTGTGAGTTATAAACTTGAAAGTTGTACGAGAGAGAAAAAGAATTGTATTTTAATATTTTATTTTTTTATTACCCATATAGTCACAGTGTCGTCAATTGACGACATGTCACCACCCTCGAAGGGGCTAAAATATCGCCTCGCAAGTTGCACAAAAAATCAGACATTAGGACATTAGGCGAAATATCAAAATTTTAGAACGTCTCTCTTACACCTTCGGCCACATGAGGACCCGCCTTCGACGCCGTCCAAAGAACACGCCATCTAGACAACGTCGACGACCTTCATATTTGCGCCCCCATATCGACAAACGCCGCAAAAGAGAGAGGTCCCTTCGCTCTGGTGCCCAAACAGCAACCTTTCGGCTATTAACGATCTATTACAGGCGGCGCTACGTCCCAAAGATCGAGACAAAACAGCGTTTATTTGCTATTTCGGCCTATACCTCGTATTATGGACCGGTTTCCCACCAGACTCCTTGGTCTAGCACCGAGCGCAGGGGAAATCTACACTATACTTCAACTTCTATAGCTGCGTCGAGCATTCACGACAACGATCCTGGCACTGGTTTTCTGCGGTCTCCCAGTGTTGTAACACAAATATGGAGATTAAGTCAAAGGCCGCAGACGTGTGTGGAAGCAAGTTACGTCCAACCTCTCCATAAGATCCCGGACTCCCTCCGCTGAAGAAGCAACGGGCCCGCAGTTGAAATGATCATGCTCATCCGACGAAACCATTTATTCTGCGGACCTACGCAAGTGACCACTCAATTGGGGCTATTCTCCTACAGAACCTGGACCAGAAGGCAGAGCAGCCGTTTGAATACGCAAGCCGCCTATTGAAAGCCCCCAAGGGAAACTACACGACCACTGAGCGCAAAGCTGTAGCCATCGTTTTCGCCGTAAAACTTTCGCGGTTATATCGAGGAGTCCACAACAGTCGTGATCACGGACCACCAGCCCCTACGCTGACTTACTCTGCAGGCCTCTTTGCACCGAAGCCTCCACGCAAGTGGAGGTGCCCGTCCATGGTCCACAAGAACTACGTGAAGAACAACTCCGATACCACGAGCTAAGACGCATTATTGAATAATTTTCCGCCCTGGAACCCGAAGTGACCCATCCTTGGACCTCCCAAGGATACGTATTGAACCAAGGAGTGCTGCATCGTGAAGTTGGATGCCGAAAACGCCCAAGTAGTACCCAGCGAGGCGCATGAAAGTCGGGGAAAATGGATTATGATCGCACAATATTATGCCACTTGGTGGATTGAGTTATTCGCCCTCACCGAGGCTACAGCCAAGAAATGCGAATGGACGCTCATTAATGAAATTAGCTTCCGGTACGGGTTATCACCTCGGGACCTGGTTCATTATCGCCGTGATGCAAAAGGTCACCTTCTGTCTAGGAATAAGCCAATCCTTCACGCCGGTGTCTCACCCTGAAGCAGCTTTCTTTGACAATGTCTGATACACAATGGATCCGCGGTGTCACTGTGACGCCGTCAGCAACGAACGCCAGGAGGTCTCCGCCAAACTGTTGCCCTGAGCGGATGGCTCTTACAGGATCCGAAATAGCAAGGGCCCCACGAGATTCGTAATCGAGTCTTTGGACCAGCTCCCAAGACTTATTAGGACCTCTATCCGACGCCGAGGGCACAATTTCGAGAGCGTACCGTTTTTGTTCCCAGGCCGACCATTAGAGGAAAACCGCAGGATGAGTCCACCAACCTACCTGGGAAGAAGAGGAGAGAGACAGAGACGTTGAAGAGGATCAGATCCCGAGGAAGAGAAAAAAGGAGAGACAAACCGCCGGAACCACCAGCTGCCCGCCACCGCCTCCCAACCATTGACAGGACGGGATAAGCCTACTGCACAGGAAGTAGGCCTCGCTGCTGGAGCTCTCGTAGTCCCTCAGTGCCTTGGCTTCCTGTGTGCCGTGCGAAGGAGGTGGACCTAACACAGCCGGATCCCCAGTCGGTGATCGATTTCCCGCCCGCACCTCCGCCGTCGGTCGTCGCAACTCCACTCCAGAGAGAGGCCCCACGTACCAGAGGTTAAACGGAGATAGCGACAGAATATAAGTTAATAAAGGCAGCGAATATATCATAAGGGTTAAACGGAGAGAGAGACACCGGGTTCATAAAGTTACAGACGTTTTCAATCCCTGCTTCTGCCCGTGGACAAGTGGAGCATACCACGTTAAAACACTGGCGCTCGAGGCAAATCGACCGGAACAAGCGTCACATGTTCATTCGTTCCTCATTAAATTTATAGATCTATTCATGGATGTACCATTTGATCCAGGATTTATTCATTTACTAACTGATTTATTCGTTTATTCAATTGTGTATTAAATTATTCATTGTTCACGTGTGGTGTACTTTTAGAGTAAGAGAAGCCAGTATTTTGCTAATATTCTCGACAATCTGGTGGAAATAAGAACACTAAATCCGTACTGTCATCGCTTAATATATTATTTATTTGTGTGGAGTAAATAAAACGACAATTGCTACACATTTTTATTTCTCCAAAACGAATTTTTAATACTTTCGGTCTAAAAAATAATTTTCTTATTTTATTACATAGTCCGCCGTATCAAGAATCGAAGCCACTTCTAATGACTTTGGTGTGCCTTTTCTTCACCTACAAAAAACCATTATCCGACCGTCTAATCTGATTTTTGTCTTACTATGTCGCTTACGTTGCTCTTTTTTCACATGGGCCCTTTGATTCGCCCCTTGCAACGCTCCCTGGACTAGATTATTGGCTGCAGCTCCAAAGGTCTGTCCGGCTAGATGAGCGGTCCCCGCAGAGCCACTTTTTCCCTTGGCCCTGTTTTCTTCGGGTCTTCCCAGACCGCCCAGACCCCCGAGGGCGTGGGCGACGCCGCTACCTGCACTTAGGAAACCCTGTCCAATCTGAGTGGGAATTTCCGCAAAGTTGTTGGCTGCACTGAGAGCAGCTTGTCCGCCGGGGAACAACCTCGCGAACCTTCCGGCCGCTTCCCGCAGAATCTGCAGACCGTCGTTGGAGCCCAGGAGGCCGGACAAGGAAAGGTTGCCGTGAGAGAAAAGAGAAACTGCGCCTTCCAAGGGGACGATGAAGAACGTTAAGGGGAGACGTGCGAAGAACTCGGCTCCGTCGGTGAAGAGCCTAATGTGATCTTGGAACAGTTTGATAAAGTCACCTGCTATTTTTTGAATGGAACTGCCGAACTGAGTGCCGGAGGTCGCATTCAGTAACGAAGGAATGAGGTTGGTCAGTGTCGAGTTCCCGTTTGACGATGAATTCAGGTACAGATTTATAAGAGCCGAGAACAAGTGAGCGATAGATTGTTGAGGCGGAAATGAACCGGACAAATCCAGCAAGATGTTGACTATGTTGTAAATCGGAGAAGACGAGTTCACGTTTCCGAAAATGTTGAAAATTCCAGACAGGTTCGTACCGTTTATTGACAGGTTGCCATTGGACAACTGCTCCAAGATGCTGTTGTTTCGGCCGGATCCTTGGGTGGCATTGGCCAAACTTCTTAAAAGTGAGGACCACTCTTGGGGCAATCCCGAGAAGTTTCCCCCACTTCCGAAGAACTGTATCAACGGCTGAATCAAATTTTGCCCGGACGAGGTACCGGACAAAAATCTAACGATCTGCAGGAATGCCCTAACGAACGAATCGATACCGTTGTTGCGACCTCCCAAAGATTCAATTATTGACAAGAAACGTTCCGGAGAACTAAGAGCCGGGCCTAGAACTTGTGAGGAGTTTCCTCCCAACTGCTGTATTATAGAAGAGAAAACTCCGAGGCCGTTGGTCTGGTTGAGGAGGCTGCCTAAATCTAGGCCTCCATTGGTGAAATTCAAGTTACCACCAAGTTGTGGTAATAGACGGGATATGCCTGTTATTCTCTCAATCACTTGTTGAAAACCACCCTGCACTTGTCCCTGAAAGCCTGAAACTATTTGGGAGAGATTGCTAAAACGGCCGATATCGTGGAAGAAGTCGCCGATATTCTGGTAGTTTGGATTGAAAGCCTTCAAGATCGAGTTGATTTCCTTGGAAAAGTTCGCGGGGATTGAAGATAGATTGAACGATGAGCCGTTGTTGAGCAAGCCGTTCAAAGAGCCCAAGTGCAACAAGTCGGGGATCGACAAGTTGTTGATGGATGCTCCTCTGTTGTTCCGGTAGTTGAACACAAAGGCGGCTCCACTTGTTTCGTTGACGACCACAGCGATGTCCGCGGAGAAGTTGAACAGGAACCCGATCCCTTGTCGTTGGCTGTAGATGCTGGCCTCTGAACTGTTAAATTTAACAGTTAAATCGTCTGCAACTACCGAATAAAGTAACAAGTTGAAGGGTGTTAGAACCTTACTGTCGTTGCTATTGCCACTGCTGGTGGAACAGTTATTCTGTTCGGTGGTGGTGGCATTGTTCTGAACGGTGGTAGCACTGCTCTGTTCAGTGGTATCATCCGGTTCGTCGCTGGTATCATTCTGTTCGTTCTCCCGACTCTTTATGTGCTTGCGAAAGTGTTTCGAATGCTGAAGATGTTTGTCATGACCTTGACGGTTTGCTTCTTTAGCGTGTTGATGGGTCTTCACATATTCGTGGATTTTGTGAAGGTGATCGTTATGTCTCGAATGCTCACCCAGATGTTGTCCGTTTGACTGATCGACATGCTGGTGATCTTAAAGCAGTATATTGAGTGGAGGGTCAGTAGTGGTGCCAATGCTTACCAAGCGCGGAAATAAAGACGGTCAGCCCAAGAACACAGAAAATCCAAGTTGTCGCCAAGTTCGTCATTTTTCTAGCTACTAAAAAGAGTCAAGGGGACGCGGGCTTTTATACGAAGTGTGGAAAAATGTCAATGGCAAATTGTTAAAACACTTTCAAGATATATTTTGTATTTTTAATAGCATTCTTGTTTAATAATGATGTAGGAAACATAAGGAATTCTATTATCAACGGTTATGTGGTCATATCCTATTTCTTTTTGCGTAGTCTTAGTCTGTCTTATCGATTTTTTTTTTCAGGATCGGGACGTGACCAATGGAAAAATTTGTGTAATTTAAAAAAATGAAATTCTTCCAATAAATACTACGTTACAGAAAGATTAAAGAAGCAAAGAAGTCTGGAAGAAATTAAAATAAAGATGGTCTGAAGAAAGCCAGCGTGCAATCTTTCAGCACGTCCGTTTTAAATATTCTCAATTTGGATCATTCAAATTAATTAATTCTTATCCATGACTCATACTTTTACAACGTCAATAAATACAAGAATTTTGTAATTTATAACGTCAATCTGAAGGCGCTACAAAGGGGTATTTAGACCAGTTTTTATGAAAAATTCCAGTTCGTGATAAGCAAAGATTAAATTTTACAACTAAATTGCATGTCACTTTTTGACGTCAGTATAATAAACGCCTGGAGTATAAAACTGTCCAGATATATGATCAGATGGAACTACTCTTTTATTATGAAATTAAGTCACCAGAAACGTGGGTGTGCCACTTCAAAATAATCCAGTCAAGTCTAAAAATTGTAATTTTATTAAATCTTTATCATTTTGAAGGTTAAATAAGAGAATTATGATTGTTTAGAAGTGTCATTTACAAAATTGAGAAGAAAGTAATTAAATTGTGGATGTGGTCGTTTAAAATACATTCCTAAAAGTTTCACTCGAGATTCGACAACGATTTTTTTGCTAAATGCTGAGCATTTTGAAGATTGAATTAGGGAGTAATGTCAACAAATACGTTAAGAACTGTCATTTACAAAATCGAAAAGAAAGTAATAAAAACGGTGGATGCGCCTGTTCAAAATAAATTCCTGAAGGCGTCAAAAGAGACTCCACATCAAATGTGTACTAAATTTGGATCATTTTGAAATAAAAAAGATAGCTTGTGTCAATAAATACCTCCAAAGTTGCCCTTAGAAAATTTATACGAAATTAAAAAAAATGGTGGATCCGCTCGTTCAAAATAAATTCCTAAAAGTCTCAAATGAAACTCCACAGTAATTTTTTAGTAAAATTTGATCATTTTGAACGTTAAGTAAGAAAGTTATATCAACAAATGCCTTTGGGAGTGTCATTTAAAAAATCGAAAAAAGTTAATAAAAATGTTGGATGCGCTGGTTCAAAATAAATTCCTAAAGGCGTCAAAAGAGACTCCGCATCAAATATGTAATAAATTTGGATCATTTTGAAATCAAAAATGATAGTTTGTGTCAATAAATACCTTTAGAGTTGTCCTTGGAAAATTTATACGAAATTAAAAAAAAAATGTGGATCCGCTGGTTTAAAATGAATTCCTAAAAATCTCAAATGAGACTCCACAGTAATTTTTTAGTAAATTTTGATCATTTTGAACGTTAAGTAAGAAAGCCTTTGGAAGTGTCATTTAAAAAATTGAAAAAAAAAAAAAATAAAAATGGTGGATGCGCTTGATCAAAATAAACTCATTAAACTAAATTAATTTGAATGAAGGTTTATCAACAAAATAATCATCCACTTCATGTAGTCCTATTTTTAAAAAACATTCCTTTGTCTCCTCTTACAACTTCTTAAAATTAATTAGCGTTACAAAAGTCAAAAGCAGGAAACACTAACGTAATTATTTTTTTATTGAATTAAATACAAATAAACTTATTGCTCAAAGCCTTAAAATCTGACTAGAACTTTCACAACGGAACCAGCCATTTTCGATAAACAACTTAACAAATCAGAATATCAACAACATAACTTAAGAATACTTTCGCTGTAATCACTTATAGAAATAAATAAATTAACTAAACCCTTTATTTTCTATCCCCTGACTGACTTCTTTCACTCCTTCCAGTTCCAGCTGGATCTCTTCGAGTGTCTTTCCTTTCGTCTCCGGAAGCACGAAGATGACGAAGACAGCCCCGACCACCGAGAAGGCGGCAAAAATGTAAAACGTCACGTCGGCGCCTATCGCGTCGCTCAGATCTCCGTAGAATTTCGTCACGATGAAAGCCAACAACCAGTTGAAGGTTCCGGCGGCCGAACTGGCGTTACTTTTGATTTCTGGCGGGAAGAGCTCGGCGGCGATCATCCACGGGATGGGGCCGATACCCAAGGAGAAGACGATGATGAAGACGCAGAGGGACAGGATCGGGAGAAAGCCGATATCCTGGATTTCGTCCGCGTCGAGCACGTCGCGATCTTTGAGACTGAAATAGATTCCGAGGACGATTCCGGAGAGGGCCATCACCGACGTGGAAATCAGCAGGAGGATTTTGCGGCCGAATCTGTCAATGGTGAGAGAGGCGACGAACGTTGCTATAACTTGCATTCCTCCGACCAGGAGGGTGGCGTCCGAAGAGGACAGACTGGAGTTGGCTTGTTCGAAGATGTTCCCCACGTAGAAAATAACGGCGTTGATACCACCCAACTGTTGGAATATCATGAGACTGAAACAAATCAGTAGTGACTTCTTGGTGGCCCGCTTCTTTAACGACTCCGTGAGGGAGATGTTGAGACTCTTTTCCTTCTCAAGGTTAGCTTTGATCTCCGCGATCTCCCTGTCGACATCGTAGTGATCGCCTCGGAGTCGTCTCAACGACTTTATGGCGTCCCCCTCTTTTCCTTTCTTCAGGAGGTACACCGGAGTTTCGGGTTGAAGAAAAAATACCACCCCGAAGACCAGGGGGACAATGGCACAAATCACCGCGACGATCTGCGGTCTGATAAAAGCACCAAAAATGTAGACCAAGAGGATCCCAACTGTCAGCAGCAACTGGAAGTAACTCCCCAGAGTACCTCTGACTTCCTTCTCCGCAATTTCGCTGGTGTACAGAGGGGCGGAAACGCAAAACGACCCCCCCGCCATCCCCGTCAGGAACCTCCCGGCGAAGATCATCCCCACGTTGTCGGCGAAGATAATCAACAGCCATCCGACGGTGAAAGGCACGATCGTCGACAACATCGCAATTTTTCGGCCGACGAGGTCACAAATAAAACCGATGGGGAAGCACATGAGCATCGCGCCAAGAGTCATGAACGACCCGATCCAACCATAGTCGCTGTCGCTGACGATGATGTCGTTCAAATCCCCATTCGCTAGAGACGAAGATGGTATGTTTCCGGTGAATCCCAGAACCGTTCCTGCGGCCACAGAACCCATACATACTGGAACAAGAAATAGTTTAGTTGGGTTTAACGGGGGGCGGTGGGGGGTGGTACTTACCTGACAGCGCAGCGATGTATTGGGGGAGCTTGTTGCCTTTGACGTAGTCGTCCGAATCCTGGACCAGGTTGTTGGTGCTCACACCGGTTTTTTCTGACATTCTGCAGGAGAGGAGGAAGAAGACTGATTAGTTCGTCACGACACTGATTGTGGTAATACAATTACAGTTTTATCAGGGTTAGTAGGTTAAGTTCTCAAGACGAAAGGTGGTATTCTTATCACAGTTCTGTTGTAAAGCTACTGCTTTTGAAATCAACAAACAATAATTTTATTATTGTATCGGTGCGATTTTAGAACAGTTATATTTGATTTAGTTTTTAAGAATGTGACGATAATTGATATCGGTTGATGGGAGCAACAATCGTGTTCTTTATAAGTGCTTTGATTCATCTAATTGCTTGTGAAGGTACCTGCCAATCGTTCATATTAACAAATATTTTTAATTACGAAATAGGTACGTAATTTTTTTTTTTTTTTTTTTTGTTAGGATGTCAATTTTCACCTTTGGCGTTTTTTTAAAATTCACCCTGCATATTTAGGTATATAATTTCGCAATAAAGAAAGCAATGTATTAGATACATAGATCGTCTTTTCAACGACGTTTAGACTTTGATCTGTCTATCAACACATTCCAGTGTATTGCTCTCAATACAATTTTATGGACAATGACTATCTTGTTGTCGCAGTTCACGAACTTCAAATAATGATGTCATGCGAAAAACCTCTACAAAGTAAACGTATTCGTAGTAGTATTATTGATAAACTAAACACATCTTTTGTGTAATTTCCCAGAAATATAAATCCTTTAATTTTAGATACGTGTTTATCATCAGTTTTAACATATTATCGACCTTATCTTGGATATCTGATTTGTTTGGACCTTTGTTTTGTATTATATCCGTCTATCAAATTGATAAAATTACGTAACTCTTGATTAAAAATAACAAACACAAACAATCAGTCAACTTGTAAAAATCAAAACAGCTGCAAACCATTTTTGGCTCAACTTGTATATTTGACGAACAATCACTGAAACTGGATCAATTGAGAGACTTTATGTTGTGTTTTGATTGCAGAAACCAAATTGCTACCGAAAAAAAAAAAAAAAGAAATCGTGGTCAAAACTGCAGATATTTGGAGTACTTTCGAAATTTTCTTTACATTTCAGTTTGCTCCGACTCCCCAGCTAATTGAACAAATTTTTTGAAATTTCACCAATTTGGTGTGTTTTCAACAGTAATATCCCAAGTGCATGAAAATAACCGATTAAATTTTGACGTTTTGTCAAAATGTTTTGCTAAGAAATATGCCGAGTAAATTTTCCACGTAACAAAATCTCGAATGCGGGATTTTGGGTGGAAAATTTACGAGAAATATTTCTTAAAGCAAAACGTTGCGACAAAAACGTCAAAATTTAATCAGGTTATTTTCATGCACGCGGGATATTCGGCATGATTATTTCCTGAATAAACAATAAATTTTGTGATATTCGGCATTGTTTTCGCATGTTGTAAGCCCAGTGACTAATAAATTCAGAAGCGATTAAATTTTGACACATTTTTAACAGCGGCAAAATTTTGACATTTGTAAATAATCCCTGTAAAATGGGCAGAAACCATCGTAATTATAATTTTTTCGTTGCATGAAGGAAATAATCTAATTTAATTCTGTTCCAGTAAATTGAATTGCTCAAACAATTAATTAAAAAAAATTAAATGCGCGAAATTTGAAATCTTTTCTCTGCAAAATTTGGTTTATTTTTTAAAGTTCGACTTGTAGATTTGACAATCAATAAAAAAAAATCGTGGTCGAAATTGCAGCTATTCTGGCTCCTTATAACTAAAATGTCGTAGTAAAATAATACTGTGAAAGAAGAAAAAACGACAAGAAATAGTACTAATAGCTATTATTATGCTGAATTATCTCTACTTGCAATCTATACAGTTTAATTGCTTTATTTCAGTAATCTCTCTAATGACCCCATTGTTTCATTATTAAATGATACAGCAATAAAAACAATTATTTATTGGGGAACAGTACTTTATTAGTTAGTTGTGTTACTATTTTGATCTCAGTAATTTTGCTTTGGCATTTCCTCTGCTTCTGGATTTAACCATGTTCAGTCTGTAATATGTTTTTATTGTATTTTCTATCTCTAGAATATGACCAAATAAATTGGTAAATAGTTCTCTGTAGGGATCTAGAAATGAGAGCCCTTTCAGCTTCAAAAATACACTGACGTCGTAAATAAAGCACAAGGGGTCCAAGCAGATAAAAAATAATTTAAGTGACTCTTATCTATTAGTTATTAGCAATAATTATCCGTACAAATGTTACTCGAGCGTTTTTCATAAGTTCATGGTTAACATTGTCAATTTCGTACTTTATGGAACGGCAACGACTAGTTCCTCTCCTTGCATATCAGTGTGAGTAATTCTCTGCTCCAAACAAAACACCACCTGTTGACTGTGTCACTCCTGCATTATCATCTCCGACCCAGCTTTAATAAAAGCAATACATTACGAACCTGTCATTCATAAAACCTAAATTTCTAGTGTTATGAAGCACGAGCGTCATCCGCATTAATCTACTACAAAACAAGCGATAAAGACACACCTTCAAAGCGGAAACTTCGTTTATTACCGTGGAAAATAAATTGATTACGAACAATAATTTCTTATCGTCGCTCGAATTTTATCCCCGGCTTTAATTATTATCATAGATGGGATCGTTTTCGTGGACAAGGTTGAGTTTGTTAAACCCATGCCAATTTCACGCTCGGGCGAGTCTCTGGGATCCGACCGTGTAATTTACCAACTTCGATTTTGGAAACAATAATTGGTACCGTCCAGCATGCAGATGTAAACGAACAAAAAAGTCTCAAACGTTACCTTTTGATGATTTGATCTTCCAACGGTATCGGTTTGCTTTTGGACATCTTTTCAAAACTACCCGCACAGAACGACGTTCTTCGCACAACTTGTTAAAAATAGACCAGATATGACTGTGACAGTAAAAACACTGTCCAATTATTATCATTTTCCGAGTAATAATTTCAAACGATAGAAAATATTCCGACAATTGCCAATTTACTTACATGATTGTAGAAACTCCCTCAGTCACTCGTTCACCGACTTTAAGTGTATTTGTTTTCATACATGTCAGTTAATCTATTTAAAAATGACGATTTTATCAGCGCATTATCAATACTATCAGCCCATTGTAAATCTTTCGATATTAAATCATAACAAGAATGGGAGGAATTTGGTACTAGTGAGGAATACATGACAATTGGGCTCTTTCACGGTGCAAGTATATTAACCAATCAAGACAATGGTTTACGAGAAATTTGGAATTTTCCACTGAAGTCGTTTAGAAAAAATCCCGGTCCTGAAATTAACGCTCAAACACATCAGCGGTTGTGGAAAGTTTTTAGGAGTTGTCTATGACGATCGACATCGTAAAGTAAAGTAAATACACTATTCGTCATATTGACATTTAATAATAAATTATTGAGTACCCATAAATTCAAAGTAGCGGAACTGTGATCTAAGAAGTTTACTTTCCCCTTAAACACTGAAACTTTATAAATTATTGACTCCTTATCAATTGGCGAAATTGTTGCTATTATAAACATTAATTCAAGCATTGTCGTTCTTGAAATGTGTAAACTTGTAGCCTCAATACAAAATTTTAGCAAAATACAGTGATACATCATTGGAAATTCTTGTAAATTACAGATATTGAAAACATTTTTCTCAGCTTGATCAACAAAATAAACTTTATTTGCTCTACGGAATTTCCTTGTCCACACCTCCTCCTCTGTTCCTATAACTTTTATCTCTCCTACATGTCTCACTATAATTATCTTCTTTCGTTTTTAGAAAGCCGTTTCTGTTTGCTTTCGTCTTTTTCCATTCTTCTAACTCCTTTATTGTCTCCTTTTTCCGTTGTTCACATTTAAATTCCCGATAGATTTCAAAGCCGCTTGGAACCGTTTCTTTTCCTTATTCGAGACGTATTTTTAGATTATTTATGAGATTCAAATCAATAGAGACTCCTAAGTGTGTGTTTCCGCTATCTCAAAGTATCAGCAAAAATGGTGGATGCGCAGAGAAACTTTAAAATTCCGATAATTTCAAAATCCCCCTGGAACTGTTTTTTTTTCGACCTGTTTTTGATATTATGTAATGAGATTTAACTCCATAGAGACTCCTAGGAGTTTCTTTCACTATTTCAAAATATCAGCAAAAATGGTGGATGCGCTGAAAAACTTTAAAATTCCGATAATTTCAAAAGCCCCCAGCAACTGTTTTTTTTTCTTATTCGCCCTGTTTTTGACATTATGTAATGAGATTTAACTCCATAGAGACTCCTAGGAGTTTCTTTCCGCTATCTCAAAATATCAACAAAAATGGTGGATGCGCTGAGAAACTTTAAAATTCCGATAATTTCAAAAGCCACCTGGAACTGCTTTTTTTCCTATTAGACCAGTTTTGGAGATTATATAATGAGATTTAACTAAATAGAGACTCCTAAGTGTGTAATTCCCCTATCTCAAAATATCAGCAAAAATGGTGGAAGCGCTGAGAAACTTTAAATTTCCGATAGATTTCAAAGACACTTGGAACTGTTTCTTTTCCTTATTAGAGCCGTTTTTTGTACATTATTTATGAGATTCAAATCGATAGAGACTCCTAAGTGTGTGTTTCCGCTATCTCAAAGTATCAGCAAAAATGGTGGATGCGCTGAGAAACTTTAAAATTCCGATAATTTCAAAATCCCCCTGGAACTGTTTTTTTTTCGACCTGTTTTTGATATTATGTAATGAGATTTAACTCCATAGAGACTCCTAGGAGTTTCTTTCACTATTTCAAAATATCAGCAAAAATGGTGGATGCGCTGAAAAACTTTAAAATTCCGATAATTTCAAAAGCCCCCAGCAACTGTTTTTTTTTCTTATTCGCCCTGTTTTTGACATTATGTAATGAGATTTAACTCCATAGAGACTCCTAGGAGTTTCTTTCCGCTATCTCAAAATATCAACAAAAATGGTGGATGCGCTGAGAAACTTTAAAATTCCGATAATTTCAAAAGCCACCTGGAACTGCTTTTTTTCCTATTAGACCAGTTTTGGAGATTATATAATGAGATTTAACTCCATAGAGACTCCTAGGAGTTTCTTTCACTATTTCAAAATATCAGCAAAAATGGTGGATGCGCTGAAAAACTTTAAAATTCCGATAATTTCAAAAGCCCCCAGCAACTGTTTTTTTTTCTTATTCGCCCTGTTTTTGACATTATGTAATGAGATTTAACTCCATAGAGACTCCTAGGAGTTTCTTTCCGCTATCTCAAAATATCAACAAAAATGGTGGATGCGCTGAGAAACTTTAAAATTCCGATAATTTCAAAAGCCACCTGGAACTGCTTTTTTTCCTATTAGACCAGTTTTGGAGATTATATAATGAGATTTAACTCCATAGAGACTCCTAAGTGTGTAATTCCCCTATCTCACAATATCAGCAAAAATGGTGGAAGCGCTGAGAAACTTTAAATTTCCGATAGATTTCAAAGACACTTGGAACTGTTTCTTTTCCTTATTAGAGCCGTTTTTTGTACATTATTTATGAGATTCAAATCAATAGAAACTCCTAAGTGTGTATTTCCGCTATCTCAAAGTATCAGCAAAAATGGTGGATGCGCAGAGAAACTTTAAAATTCCGATAATTTCAAAATCCCCCTGGAACTGTTTTTTTTCTTATTCGACCTGTTTTTGATATTATGTAATGAGATTTAACTTCATAGAGACTCCTAGGAGTTTCCTTCACTATTTCAAAATATCAGCAAAAATGGTGGATGCGCTGAGAAACTATAAAATTCCGATAATTTCAAAAGCCACCTGGAACTGCTATTTTTTCTTATTCGACCAGTTTTGAACATTATATAATGAGATTTAACTCCATAGAGACTCCTAAGTGTGTAATTCCCCTATCTCAAAATATCAGCAAAAATGGTGGAAGCGCTGAGAAACTTTAAATTTCCGATAGATTTCAAAGCCACTTGGAACTGTTTCTTTTCCTTATTAGAGCCGTTTTTTTACATTATTTATGACATTCAACTCAATAGAGACTCCTAAGTGTGTATTTCCGCTATCTCAAAATATCAGCAAAAATGGTGGATGCGCTGAGAAACTTTAACTTTCCGATAGATTTCAAAATCCCCCTGGAACTGTTTTTGATATTATGTAATGAGATTAAACTCCATAGAGACTCCTAGGAGTTTCTTTCGCTATTTCAAAATATCAGCAAAAATGGTGGATGCGCTGAGAAACTTTAAAATTCCGATAATTTCAAAATCCCCCTGGAACTGTTTTTTTTTTCGACCTGTTTTTGATATTGTGTAATGAGATTTAACTCCATAGAGACTCCTAGGAGTTTCTTTCACTATTTCAAAATATCAGCAAAAATGGTGGATGCGCTGAAAAACTTTAAAATTCCGATAATTTCAAAAGCCACCTGGAACTGCTTCTTTTTCTTATTAGAGCAGTTTTGAACATTATATAATGAGATTTAACTCCATAGAGACTCCTAAGTGTGTAATTCCCATATCTCAAAATATCAGCAAAAATAGTGGAAGCGCTGAGAAACTTTAAATTTCCGATATATTTCAAAGCCACTTGGAACTGTTTCTTTTCCTTATTAGAGCCGTTTTTTCACATTATTTATGACATTCAACTCAATAGAGACTCCTAAGTGTGTATTTCCGCTATCTCAAAATATCAGCAAAAATGGTGGATGCGCTGAGAAACTTTAAAATTCCGATAATTTCAAAAGCCACCTGGAACTGCTTTTTTTCTTATTAGACCAGTTTTGGACATTATATAATGAGATTTAACTCCATAGAGACTCCTAAGTGTGTAATTCCCCTATCTCAAAATATCAGCAAAAATGGTGGAAGCGCTGAGAAACTTTAAATTTCCGATAGATTTCAAAGAGACTTGGAACTGCTTCTTTTCCTTAGTAGAGCCGTTTTTTTTACATTATTTATGAGATTCAAATCAATAGAGACTCCTAAGTGTGTATTTCCGCTATCTCAAAATATCAGCAAAAATGGTGGATGCGCTGAGAAACTTTAAAATTCCGATAATTTCAAAAGCCACCTGGAACTGCTTTTTTTCTTATTAGACCAGTTTTGGACATTATATAATGAGATTTAACTCCATAGAGACTCCTAAGTGTGTAATTCCCATATCTCAAAATATCAGCAAAAATAGTGGAAGCGCTGAGAAACTTTAAAGTTCCGATAATTCCAAAATCCCCCTGGAACTGTTTTTTTTTTTTCTTATTCGACCTGTTTTGGACATTATGTAATGAGATTTAACTCCATAGAGACTCCTAGGAGTTTTTTCCGATACTTCAAAATATCATCAAAAATGGTGGAGGTGCTGATTTAATTTTAACCCCAACATTTATGAAAATCCATGAACTTGAGAACCCAAAAATATGAGCTATGAGCTTGAAAACCTTAATCAAATAATTATTAACTTTTATGTCAGCGTACAAAGGATAAACAGACGGAATAAAAACATTATGAAATTTGGAACACGCTGCTCGAATTTGGTTCAGGTCGAACTGGGGAGAAGCTTTTTTTTGGAAATTTATTAGTTTTACAAACACCTGAATATATCTTACTGATTAATTTTTTAATAGACAGTCTAAACAACAAAAAATTATATCGGGTGTCCCAACTAAAATTTTTACCCCCCAACAATTCCAATTTCGAAAGACTCAGGAAAGAACGTTCGAACAGATCAATTTTGTTATCACAGGGGTCCAAATTCTACCAAACTTTCAAGTCTTAGATCCCACCCCTTGAGCCAGGGGAGCCACCCCCTTAAAAAATTTATATGGCATGGGGGGGTCTAGTGATACATCATTTTAAAGCTTATTCAATTGTCTATCCAAACCGAATCGATAAATGTAGGTCTAAGACATAAAAGTGTGGTACAATTTGGTCCCCCTTGATAACAAAATTGACCTGTTCGAGCGTTTTCTTCTGAGTTTTTCGAATTTGGAATTGTTGGGGGTATAAATTTTAGGGGACACCTGTATATTATATCATTTTGACGTTCAAATCCCAATCGATGTGTGAATCATTTGTGACAACCCTATATTATTGAGACGACGGCGCGACGGCACCGGAAGCGAATGATGTCATGATGATGTCACCACGTATGGTAACGTGATTAATCTGGAACAGTCCATATGAGAACGTCTGGGAATAATTGTTCACATAGGATGCTCTCATGAGCCTAGAACATTCTGTGGCGGTGATCTCATAATACACCACGCTTGTACAAGAGAATGATCTCATTCTTCGGGAATAATCGATTGCGCCGAAAGCATGATCTCATGATTCCCGGAATAGAAGGAATCGAGAACGTCAGGAGGGGTATAAGAAGGGATCAAACGACAAAAAAAAGTCTACTGGTAGCATCGAGAACAAGTGGTTAGCGTGGTATCGTGGAAGTTTGTACATAGTGAAAAGTTTTTAATAAAAGTAGCTACGGTGTGCACAAGAATTTTCTTTAAATCCTCGAACCCGCCCGGCTCAGGCAACGTTACATTATCATGTATATTGACATTGCACCATTATACTATTTCTCATGGACTCTGACCGTTCCATATGAAACCCCGATAAAAAATTTAAGTTGGTCATGGTTGAAAAACAAACTTAAGGAAATAACACTATAGTAATCCACTTTAGTGATTTCACACAAGAGACTTAAATCAATTTTACGTATAAATAGTGTTCGTGATTTTGTGATAAAAACCCAAGTACTCTTTGTGATAACCGAATGATGCTCGGAGATAATTGGCCGCAATATTGTCATAACGACAAGAAAAAATTCGTTCGTCTAGATAAATTTGGAGTGGGCACGATGAGTTTCACCGGAATACAATTCAATTATATAGGTGCTCCCGAGATACTTGATGGTACTTACGTAAGTACCGCTTGCAAGAAACTTCAAGTCCACGTGAAACATTGCGCAAAGTGCTTTTTCCCGAAGCCATTTTTAAAACATGAGGTTCGGACGTAATTTCCAGCGGCGGTTAGTCGGAAATCCTTTCTCGTCTTCCATATCAATCAGACGATACGTGAAGTCAATGGGAACGACCACAAAATAACTAATGTGCACACTTAATTTCGAGGAATGTGACGTAATTCATTCAAAAGAGAAGCAATGACAGTGACATTGTATTAATATATGCAAGACTATAAAAAAATATTATAACAGTAATTAAAGGGAACGTGCAAATAACAATGATTTAAATGATCGGTGGCACGCAGCTACTTGGACAGTAAGGAAACAAAGGATATGTTAAGATAAATTGTTTCGTTATGCAACTAATTACCGACTAGAACAATGTGTATTTTGCCGTGCAACTTATTAACGGTTATCTATTGATTTTAACATGGTAATTAAGCAGTTTTAATTATAATAATACACAATTTTTAACTTGAAAAGGATATAGGTGTTTCCATTATTGTTGTTATTCAATAGTAAATTGTTTTAGTTTTCTACATCAATCAATTTGGAGGCGAAATATGACACAGAATTACCATTTAACAAACATATCCTCTCATTTGGGGTGTCATTTTTACGAACGAAAGTAAGTCTTCCTTATAAATTCTCTTGTTAAACACTAAAACCACCATTATTTTTCGTTTTCAATATTTGCTAAAAAAATATTTTACGAGCGGACATAATAACACATAAAATAATATTATACACAATGGCATTATCGAGGCACAAATGCCTATTAAATTAAAAGAAAGTATGTATTGTTTTCCACCTCAAATATGCAAACATTGTTTAAACAAATTGCCCCATATCAAACTTTTTCAAAAACTAAAATTTCATTGCAATTTAAAAAACGCCATATCTGATATTATTGGTTAGATATGTGCGTTTAAATTTAACACAGCCTTGGATACTGTGTGCAAACCATTAACAGATTTGACGACTCTAATTACCTACATGTAAATATTATTGAAAGTGAATTACAAAAAAAAAATATATTTGAGAGAACACTTCGAGAGAAAAAAAAATATATAAAAAATTAGGGGTTGTACAAAACGTTTGAGACTTGCCCCAGAAACTCATAAAATAACAGAGATTCACCCTGTATACTCAGAACAAAGCTAAAAAAATTCGTTGGAATGTTATGGGGTCTTAAAATTGAAAAAGAGAATAGGGGCGATCGAAAACCTTTCGGAGAGAACTTCCCGATAGAACAAAAATATCTAAAAAAATTAGAGGTCCTACAAAACATTTGAGACTTGCCCCAGAAACTCATAAAATAACAGAGATTCACCCTGTATACTCAGAACAAAGCTAAAAAAATTCGTTGCAATGTTATGGGGTCTTAAAATTGAAAAAGAGAATAGGGGCGATCGAAAATCTTTCAGAGAGAACTTCCCGATAGAACAAAAATACATAAAAAAATCAGAGGTCCTACAAAACATTTGAGACTTACCCCAGAAACTCATAAAATAACAGAGATTCACCCTGTATACTCAGAACAAAGCTAAAAAAATTCGTTGGAATGTTATGATGTCTTAAATCTGAAAGAGAATAGAGGCAATGAGAAATCTGTGAGAGAGGAGTTCGCGATAGAAAAAAATCAGGGTTTCTACCAAACGTTTGGAACTTGCCCCAGAAAGGAAGAAAATAACAGAGATTCACTCTGTGTAGTCAGATCAAAGGAACAAAATTTCTTCGAAATGCTATGATGTCTTAAAGATTTAAGACAGAGGTTTCCACATCGTTTGCGCCCTCAAATATGCAATTAGACTAACAATTTGGCATACAATTTCATTGCGATTACGAAAACAGCAAACCGATGTCAATTTCAATAAAATCACTTATCTTTTTTTTCCACGAAGGCTCGGCCAGATAAGCCTTTTTAAATTTAACACAGCCTTGAATACTGTATGCAAATCGTTAAGTTTCCCTCAACTATTTACCTATATTTTTGTAAATATTGTTGAATTGTGAAGATGTGAAGTTGTAAACATGCCATTGTGTTTGAGTTCGTCATAAACGACACATAAAATAATAAAATAATTTCGGGTAGAAATTTTAACATAAAGTCATTAGCGGCTGAACCGGATGATTAAGACCGCTTACTTATCAACATTGTAAAGGCGATAAGAGTTGTTACAACCCGCAAATATATATGGTCAACAAACACGGACATAAAATGCCTCTCGCAGGTGTTAATGGGAAAGACGAAATAAGTGACAATGTCATGAGTCAATTTCATTTCTAAAATAAATCTAGCAGAAACAATCTCACCTGTAATTTGTTAGAAAATCACAAACTTCACATCGTTTCCGGGCCACACCGAAATCGAGTCACTGCTGCCGTGTTCAATGTCCAAAAGCTCAATGCGGTCGCTTCCCCGACGTGAACTGATTTGCAGGAATCCGCGGCCAGCAGGAGATATCAGTCCTGCTGAAGTGGTGCGTCACTGGTGGACCAGAACGAGAAGTTAGTCTTCAACTTAGACATCCGTAGTGCCTATAGAAGCACTGACCTCGCTTCGGCTTCGACATCTTGATCTGCTAATTGCACGCGTATATACAGAGTGAAGAATAATATTATAATGCGTGTGACTCGATGACGCTCGTACTAATTTGCTGGAAATCGATCTCTTCGATAGGGATTCGCGCTTGATAAATTCCACGAAATTTATCAGACAAACATCGTTTAGAGTAATTTCTTCGTTTTTGGAGCACCTACTTCTATCCACAGTTCTTTGTTTGGAAGATCGTAATTACAGGTGACCGAATTAGCGGACGTAAACAACGAAAATTGAAACTGTGTGGAATGTAAACACGAGTTACGCAATCGAATTTCAAGGATGTAATAATTTAGGGATTTTTTCTAAGAGGAACGTTCAACTTGACGCGTTCATTCATCGGAATGGCTGAATGAAAGTAATCGCTCTCGCCCATGTCCGACCATTATTTGAGCCGTACTGTATACGTTATGGTTATGACATGCAGAATTTGCGTTTTCATGCAACAATTAGGTATTGCTGGAGCAGCAAAAAATGTCGAAAAATGCGACTAACAAACAACATTGCGGTCGCTTTAAAATTGTCTTTTATTATACAATCGGAGAAAGAAATGCAGTTTTCGATAATGAAATAGCTGCTTTTGTTTAGTTTTTACGGTGTGAAATTTATTATATCCAAAAATATGCTGATGATAAAATTGACAATTGGTGGATGCGCCACTTCAAATCGATTTCTACAAAAATGCGATTCTGTCTCCAAAAAGTTGACCAGTTGACCGATTTCTACTAATCCTCATTTCTCATTCCTCTTGACTCTTCCAGCTTCCTGCTAATTTCTGGTAATGACATGCATTCGTGACGTAACAGTCTGGGAAAGCAAAAAATCGATTCATCACTCTGTATTGTTATTACGTCGACTGAAACACAGAACACAATAGTGAACTCAATATTTAACCTCGTTTTACGACAATTTCTTATATCAGTTCTCTCTATTTTTTGTCGCTTGTTGTTACAAAATGTTTGCTATTTCCGGTTATAGATTTCAAATTTCTACCGCCTTGTTGCATAAAGAGTACTGTACGAATTAAATCGTCCGTGCTCTGTTCGTATTTTTGGTTGTCTCTTTTATAATACGTTCATCGGGAGTAGACACCGCGTCGAAACAGAAACACGAGAAGCCCTAGTTAAGTTCAAAGAGCAGCAATAAAAACGCTTCATCGTATCTTCTGTCGAGCGCTGTGTTTCCTCCGAGTCTTTATTGTATTTTTTCCCTTGCACATCCGTCTGCTTGCGTGACTCCAGTTACCATATTATTGATAACAAGGTAAAAAAGTGCATCAGAACAGTTCCGTTTACGTTGTTTATCGACGCCAATTCAGTGAAAGGATTGCCAGTAAATTCAGTGTCGGTGTAATGCTAATTTTCACTTCCTTCGACTAAAGCTAGGCTTTGAACGTGACCCTCACGATATTCTTCTCCCTTGAAAAATGTTACACATATTTCCTGTTCTTACCATATGGTCAATGTTGTGTCAACCCCATCTCGCACAAGACTTATTCACTGCTACATAAATGTCATAAAAAATGTGAATGTAAATTACTTCATGCTGTGACCGAAATAGTCAGATGCGATTATTAAAATTAAATGCTCCTTAATTTTTACTTTATTAAAATAATTACAATAATAACGAATTAATTATTTTTTGTTCTTAATCGTCGCAATTTTCAACACGTGCGTAAGCAACGGTTAGTCTTTTATACTTACATTCTAAATTGAAATGAATATTCTTCTCTAACATCATTCGACACCTACATAATAATACTAGAACTAATTAATAATAATAAATTTCAATGTTTCTCCCTGATCCATAAATCGGAGCTCTATGGTATAACCTCAGTATATAAAGTTTTTGCAGCATTTACGGTATTTTTTTTTTTATTTCAAATTCTACAGATTATGGAACTGTGTGCATTTCAAAGGACATTTTCATTCTTATTCATTTTATTATATTGTTAAAATAAAGATTATATACTTTCATCTTCTTGAATTTTTGAGAGAGCACTTCAGAATGGAACAAAATATTTAAAACAATCAGGAGTTCTACAAAACGTTTGAGACTTGGTACAACTACTTAGAAAATAACAGAGATTCACTCTGTATACTTAGAACGAAACTACAAAAATTCGTTGAAATGCTATGATGTATTAAACCTGAATAAGACAATAGAGGCGATCGAAAATTTTTGAGAGAGCATTCGGGATAGAAAAAAAAATTAAAAAATCTGGGGTTCTCCAAAACGTTTAGGACTTGCCACAGGAAGTCAAAAAATAACAGCGATTCATCCTGTATACTTAAATCTAAGCTACAAAAATATATTTGAACGCTATGATGTCTTAAACTTAAAAAAGAGAGTAGAGCTGATCGAAAATCTCTGAGAGAGCAGTTCATTCTACAAAACGTTTGAGACTTGGTACAAGTACTTGAAAAATAACAGAAATTCACCCTGTATCTTTAGAACGAAGCTACAAAAATTCGTTGAAATGCTATGATGTATTAAACCTGAATAAGACAATAGAGGCGATCGAAAGTTTTGAGAGAGCATTCGGGATAGAAAAAAAAAATTAAAAATCAGGGGTTCTCCAAAACGTTTAGGAGTTGCCACAGGAAGTCAAAAAATAACAGCGATTCACCCTGTATAGACAGATCAAAGCTACAAAAATTTATTTGAACGCTATGATGTCTTAAATCTGAAAACGAGAGTAAAGGCGATCGCTAATTTCTGAGAGAACACTTCGGGGTGGAAAAAATATATAAAAAAATCAGGGGTTCTCCAAAACGTTTTAAATTTGCTACAAGTATTTAGAAAATAACAGAAATTCACCCTGTATACTTAAATCTAAGCTACAAAAATTTATTTGAACGCTATGATGACTTAAACTTGAAAAAGAGAGTAGAGGCGATCGAAAATGTCTGAGAGAGCAGCTCATTCTACAAAACGTTTGAGACTTGGGACAAGTACTTAAAAAATAACAGAGATTCACTCTGTATACTTAGAACGAAGCTACAAAAATTCGTTGAAATGCTATGATGTATTAAACCTGAATAAGACAATAGAGGCGATCGAAAACTTTTGAGAGAGCATTCGGGATAGAAAAAAAAAAATTAAAAATCAGGGGTTCTCCAAAACGTCTAGGAGTTGCCACAGGAAGTCAAAAAATAACAGCGATTCACCCTGTATAGTCAGATCAAAGCTACAAAAATTTATTTGAACGCTATGATGTCTTGAACCTGAAAACGAGAGTAAAGGCGATCGCTAGTTTCTGAGAGAACACTTCGGGATGGAAAAAATATATAAAAAAATCAGGGGTTCTCCAAAACGTTTTAAATTTGCTACCAATATTTAGAAAATAACAGAAATTCACATTGTGTACTTAAATATAAGCTACAAAAATTTATTTGAACGCTATCATGACTTAAACTTGAAAAAGAGAGTAGACGCGATCGAAAATCTCTGAGAGAGCAGTGCATTCCACAAAACCTTCGAGACTTGGTACAAGTACTTAGAAAATAACAGGGATTCACCCTGTATACTTAGATCGAACCTACAAAAATTCGTTGAAATGCTATGATGTATTAAACTTGAATAAGACAATAGAGGCGATCGAAAACTTTTGAGAAAGCATTCGGGATAGAAAACAAAAAATAAAAATCAGGGGTTCTCCAAAACGTTTAGGACTTGCCACAGGAAGTCAAAAAATAACAGAAATTCACCCTGTATACTTAAATCTAAACTACAAAAATTTATTTGAACGCTATGATGACTTAAACTTGAAAAAGAGAGTAGAGGCGATCGAAAATCTCTGAGAGAGCAGTTCATTCTACAAAACGTTTGAGACTTGGGACAAGTACTTGAAAAATAACAGAGATTCACCCTGTATACTTAGAACGAAGCTACAAAAATTCGTTGAAATGCTATGATGTATTAAACCTGAATTAGACAATAGAGGCGATCGAAAACTTTTGAGAGAGCATTCGGGACAGAAAAAAAAAATAAAAATCAGGGATTCTCCAAAACGTTTAGTACTTGCCACATGAAGTCAAAAAATAACAGCAATTCACCCTGTATAGTCAGATCAAAGCTACAAAAATTTATTTGAACGCTATGATGTCTTGAACCTGAAAACGAGAGTAAAGGCGATCGCTAATTTCTGAGAGAACACTTCGGGATGGAAAAAATATATAAAAAAATCAGGGGTTCTCCAAAACGTTTTAAATTTGCTACCAATATTTAGAAAATAACAGAAATTCACATTGTGTACTTAAATCTAAGCTACAAAAATTTATTTGAACGCTATCATGACTTAAACTTGAAAAAGAGAGTAGAGGCGATCGAAAATCTCTGAAAGAGCAGTTCATTCCACAAAACCTTTGAGACTTGGTACAAGTACTTAGAAAATAACAGGGATTCACCCTGTATACTTAGATCGAACCTACAAAAATTCGTTGAAATGCTATGATGTATTAAACTTGAATAAGACAATAGAGGCGATCGAAAACTTTTGAGAAAGCATTCGGGATAGAAAAAAAAATAAAAATCAGGGGTTCTCCAAAACGTTTAGGAGTTGCCACAGGAAGTCAAAAAATAACAGCGATTCACCCTGTATAGTCAGATCAAAGCTACAAAATTGCATTGAATTGTTATGATGTCTTAAATATGAAAAGGAGAATAGAGGCGATCGAAAACCTTTGAGAGAGTATTCGGGATAGAAAAAATATATAAAAAAATCAGAGGTTCCCCAAAACATTTGAAACTTGCTACAAGTATTTAGAAAATAACAGAGATTCACCCTGTATACTTAAATCGAAGCTACAAAAATATGTTTGAACGCTATGATGTCTTAAACCTGAAGAAAATAGTAGAGGCGATCGAAAATCTCTGACAGAGCACTTCATTCTACAAAACGTTTGAGACTTGGTACAAGTACTTAGAACATAACAGGGATTCACCCTGTATACTTAGAACGAAGCTCCAAAAATTCGATGAAATGCTATGATGTATTGAACCTGAACAAGACAATAGAGGGGATCGAAAACCTTTGAGAGAGCATTCGGTATAGAAAAAAATATATTTAAAAATTCAGGGGTTGTTCTAAACGTTTAGGACTTGTCACAGGAAGTCAGAAAATAACAGCAATTCATCTTATATAGTCAGATCAAAGCTACAAAATTTTATTGAACTGCTTCGATGTCTCAAACCTGAAAAGGAGAATAGAGGCGATCGAACACTTCGGGATGGGAAAAAATATATAAAAAAATCAGGGGTTCTCCAAAACGTTTTAAATTTGCTACCAATATTTAGAAAATAACAGAAATTCACATTGTATACTTAAATCTAAGCTACAAAAATTTATTTGAACGCTATCATGAATTAAACTTGAAAAAGAGAGTAGAGGCGATCGAAAATCTCTGAGAGAGCAGTTCATTCTACAAAACGTTTGAGACTTGAGACAAGTACTTAAAACATAACAGAGTTTCACCCTGTATACTTAGAACGAAGCTACAAAAATTCGTTGAAATGCTATGATGTATTAAACCTGAATAAGACTATAGAGGCGATCGAAAACTTTTGAGAGAGCATTCGGGATAGAAAAAAAAAATAAAAATCAGGGGTTCTCCAAAACGTTTAGGACTTGCCACATAAAGTCAAAAAATAACAGCAATTCACCCTGTATAGTCAGATCAAAGCTACAAAAATTTATTTGAACGCTATGATGTCTTGAACCTGAAAAAGAGAGTAAAGGCGATCGCTAATTTCTGAGAGAACACTTCGGGGTGGAAAAAATATATAAAAAAATCAGGGCTTCTCCAAAACGTTTTAAATTTGCTACAAGTATTTAGAAAATAACAGAAATTCACCCTGTATACTTAAATCTAAGCTACAAAAATTTATTTGAACACTATGATGACTTAAACCTGAAAAAGAGATTAGAGGCGATCGAAAATCTCTGACAGAGCACTTCATTCTACAAAACGTTTGAGACTTGGTACAAGTACTTAGAACATAACAGGGATTCACCCTGTATACTTAGAACGAAGCTCCAAAAATTCGATGAAATGCTATGATGTATTGAACCTGAACAAGACAATAGAGGGGATCGAAAACCTTTGAGAGAGCATTCGGTATAGAAAAAAATATATTTAAAAATTCAGGGGTTGTTCTAAACGTTTAGGACTTGTCACAGGAAGTCAGAAAATAACAGCAATTCATCTTATATAGTCAGATCAAAGCTACAAAATTTTATTGAACTGCTTCGATGTCTCAAACCTGAAAAGGAGAATAGAGGCGATCGAACACTTCGGGATGGGAAAAAATATATAAAAAAATTGAAAGTTTATACAAGTATTTAGAGAATAACAGAGTTTACTCATCGCCCTGATGATTCCAACATTGTTGGCGAAATGTGCGTTGCCAGTTGTAATAAAATTGTTTTTGGTGATTTAGGGAAAAACTGATTAAAAGTAGAATAACAGAGATTCACACTGTATACTTATATCGAAATTACAAAAATTCGCTGGAATGGTATGGTGTGTTAAACCTGGAAAAGAGAATAGGGACGCTCGCACTCGCTGGCACTCGGTGTGGGAAAAAAAAGTTTGCTACTTTTCTTATTATCCTTATTACATTTATCAAATTTTAATTTCACAGTTTAAACAGTAATAATTTCTACAATTTGTTACTAAGTGACCAAAGTGAGTGTCCTTATCGGCGAATGTTAACTATCATAATTATTTACTGTAGTTTAAATGCAAAAACTAAAAATAAAATGGAATGCCTTGAAAATTGACGATATCGTCACAGTGGTAATAAATGGTACCATGAGTACGAGACGCACTTTGAACAAAAATTTAAAATCGCAATTGAAATGGACTCTTTATCTTGGCAATGTATAAAATAATAAATTTTCAAGTGATACGATCACATTGATGGATTACTTAGTCCAGACTTAGCAAACTGCATAAATGTAAATACTAAGATAATGATCTTAATCTCCCAAAAAACAATTACGACAGCTCAAAGCTCTAGATATTTATGTGAACAAGAAAAATTAATTAATCTCATAAGACAGAGAAAAACTATTGTTTGATTAACTTGCTAAACCGTCTTACAAAACGCTGATCGTAATTTTTTACAGCGACCCATATTCATAATTTTCCCAACGAGTGGAGCAATAACAATAAACTACGACCGCTAAAATGGTAAAAAATATTTGCGAAGCAATTAAATAACGATTCGGTGCTTTAACAATAGGCAATTCTTCGCCGCATGTTTGTGAGCGAACACAAACATGGAAAGAGCAGCTTCGAGTAGCGGCATAAGAGACGTGTTTTCCTGCACGAGTTTTTGCGGATCGCGAAACCGCAATGAATCAGATGGGTTTACCTGAACACAGGGGTTTTACGGTCGGTGTTGCGGGAAACCACTGGGAATGTTGTCGATAAATATTTCAACTTGATACGACCAAGTGGTTCTATGTTTCTTTATTAAAAACAGGAAATCTCTAACAAACAGCTTACAAAACGTATGGCACTATAACAACCTGAGATCTTCTAAACCGATCCAGATTCACCACGAAGGCACCAACATCTAACTAACTAGTACTCCGACGAATTGCTATTCCAGTACGGCGTCCACTTGTCTCTGCCGCCCCTACGAGCACTCCTCGCATCTTTTTCTAGCACAACGAAAGCAGAAGACGACTCCACGGAACTGTCCCTCATCCATTTGTTCTTAGCGGCGATGTCGATCATCGGAACCGCCGGAGTGGTGGATCTACCGGCTAGATTCTCCACGAGGACCGGTCTCCCGAAAGTTCTACGTCTGTTCCTGGATGTAGCTTCGGAATCCGTGGAGTTCGAGCGGGCGTGGCTCCTGGGAAGAGTGCGCGATCTTCGTCCGGTGATTTTGTCTTCTGGACTGGTGCTTCTGGAAGAGGATTTCTTCTTGTCCTCGGGTACCGTGAGTTTTGGTCCGAAAACCGAGGACTCTATCTGGGATAAAGAGCGGTTCCTGGGGTTTCTAGGAGATTTTGCCGACCGCGGTGGTGGCTCTGGGACACTGCAATCGAGTTAGTAGTATAATAGCAGTAGTTTTGGGTTGTTACCTAACTTGGGTACTTTGGGGGACCAGCAAAGTTTTCACGACAGGTTCTTCTTCCAACACCCTTTTTGCTGATTCTCCTAGATTGTCTAGAGGTCTGTGTTTGCGGTCTACTCTTTCTCGGGTTAGGTAGTCGATGTAGGCTTTTCTGTACTCCGGTTGGCACTCGATGTGACCTTCTAGTTTTAATTCCGGGTCCCGTTTTAGGGATTCCGTCCTTGGTACGTTGGAGAAAAAAACATATTTTTCGTTTTGTTCAGTCGAGTGACTTAACTGAAAGTTGGAAAGGGTTGAATCGACATTTTTATTTACGTACAAGACAGTCGAACGGAATAGTTAAAAGAGTTTCTAAGGGGAGGCCAGACAAGTGAACGAAACAGTTAAGAGTGACACTAAAGAGACAACACAACAGGGAGTGTAAGAAATAGTTACTTCAAAGACAATGGGACAAAGGCAACAAGCAGTGGAAAAGACAAAGACCGACACGAGAATTGACGAGAAAAAAAATTATGAAAGTAAATTAAATAAAACGTAGAAAAGTGAAGAAAACGGCAAAGAAGCATAAAAGAAAGGTAGAAAGAAAGGGGTTGAGGAGTGAAGAAATATACCGAGGAAGAAACGGCAACGACAATAACAAAGAACGTCAGCAACCAACAATACACCTTATACACTTGGTTGCAAACAGGAATGGAACAAAGAGGAAACTAAAAGAAAAAAGAGCTATAAGAAAGCGCAAAAAAGCAAACCCATATAAATTAAATAACAAAAAAAAACAATTCTTAAACTCAAACATCACTCGTAAATATTTACCGTCGCCTCCCTGTCAACCTCCACTCCCTTTACACCATCTTGTAAGGTTGGTTGCCTACCTCATCCAAATAAATATAAAACACTCTTCTTACAACCAACCTACCTCGCCTTCACTCGAAAGACTACCCTCCGGCCTCCTGATCTGCGGTCTCCTTCTTGGAAAATCCACGTATGAGCACTTATACTCCGGACTGATCTCCATTTTCCCCTCACTCCTGAGGTTGTTTTCTTGACGAGCCCTGCGACTCCTGGTTTTGGGGCCATCGCTCTTGAAATCGATATACGCATTTCTGTACTCCGGATTCATGTCGATACGACCTTCCAAGTGTAAATTATGGGCGATTTTTAGAGGCTCTGTTTTCGCTGGAGTTTTTTCAACGAACTGAGCTCTACTTTCGGTCGCGGTCTCCATCAGGCCTTCGGGTCTCAGACTGCCCTCGCGGACACGGTCTGGAAAAAAAGTAGGTCGTCGGTATTTACATATTGCTCTGTAAGGGGTCAAAATTAGCGGGGACAGTGTCAGATGTAAGATATGTCAGGAGGGAAACGTGCTTGGTAAATGAGGGTTGAAGAATTTTACTTTTCAGTGTTTCACATGAATGAGGTGAAAACTTCTTTGAGCAGCGTAGTTCATAATCCAACTTTATTCAATTATTAAAAAACATATTTAATAAAATCATTTAATTGGTTTTATTTTAAATTTTGTATGCACCTTGTAGTTCAATGTCGGCACATTAAATTAGCGAATTATGCGATAGCAAGTAACTTAATGTGCATGCGGCAATTAAGTACTTTGTGTTAGGTAAACAAATCCAATAGCAGATTAAAAATATTTGTACAAAACACAGTACTCACTCAATCTGGCCCTCAAGACCATATCTTCGTGCTCGTCCTCGAGCCCCCTCAGATTCGGAATTTGCGGATGTATCTGCTGCTGCAAAGCCGCCGAAGAGTCGGTCACCACGTCGTAGAACCCGTCGGGCTTGAGATTGTTCACCGGAAGTGCCGGCTTGGGCCTCTCCGTCTTGTACTCGATGAACTCTCTTCGATATTCGGGCAGAAAATCGAGCTCGCCTTCCATGTGCAAGTTGGTCTCCTTTTTGCTGAGAGGAGGCCGCTTCTGCACGTCGTATCGAACAAACTTTTCCTGCTTTTCGGTCAGGATGTTCAGGTCCCCTTCCAGGTGGAGGTTCGTCAACTTCTTGTACAAGGGCGGTCTGGGCGGTAACTTGAACGGGATGAATTGGTCTCGGCTTTCGGTGTTGACGTTCATGTCGCCTTCGAATTTCAGGTTCGTGGGTCTCTTGGCGAGTGGCGGTCGTTTGTGCGGCGAATACTCTATGTACTTGGACTTGATTTCGGTCAGCAGTCTTTCGTTCTCTCTGAAAAACAGAATTATGGTTATTTCGTCCGACAAGGACTTCACAGGACGATCTTGGCGATACGCGGAACGACTTCCTTCTGTCACGTAAACAAGAAAACGTAAAAATGAAACATACCCGGGGCGACAGTGCTTTCGTGACTGCCCAGAATAGGAGTTGAACTACTTCTGAACTATTTGCATTCGCTTTATAAATTAATACCCGAAGTCCTTTTATTAGGATTTATGATTAATCGATACTGAAGATATTACAATGCACTGCTTCCTTTCCTCCCCGAGCTAATCCATTTGCAGTCACAATATGCAATCTTGGGAGGAGCTAACTGGGTCAGACTTGCCTTGAGTTTTCCTTCATTTCGCTTTCGTGGGAATCGATTAGGGCGAACGAGGGTGTGTGGGGATGTGGCCGGAGAGGCCTCTCCAGCGGGTATTGGACGTAGTCTTCTTGGTACAAGGAATGCAAGTCGATGGAGCCGTCCACATTGAGCGAATCTTCGGGCTTTCCAGCTCTGATCGGCAGTAGATCCTGAAATGGTTCCGGTATTGAAGTTGTACAGAACTATGATGGGGAGGGGTACCTCTCGGAGAATATCGAAATCGTAGTAGTTTTTGAATCTTCGCTTGTACTCCGTCTTGAGGGGTTTGAAGGACCCTTCTAGAAGGTGTAGGTGGTCGCTGGGCCACGAGTTCTCTAACGATAAGAAATCGATCTCAAATTACCCCCTCGCATAAATAACTCATACCTGACGGCCTCTTCCTGCGATACAACCAAAGCTCGTCCACGGTGGTCCCCGGCGGAAAGCCGACCCTGCCTCCTGCGCCTCCGGCCGTGGCTAGGTCCGGCTCTGACGCGGAATTGACTCTCGAGACACTCTTGCTGCAATCACGAAACGCAATTACCCAATTAGTTAAAAGTAACGCCGCTAAAAATAGTGTTCACATTCGAACCACTTGACCAAAAGACGGCAATGCACCGGGTGAACTGAAGGGACACGGGCGAATTGCGATGCATCTGTACCAGGCAGCAACAGGAACTCTAAATTTTGTCGTATTGGAAATACCGGATCAATCTCCATCCCTTTCGCTTTCGTGACTGGGGTTGGAGGAAGTGGGATGGTGCGAATCGAGGTGTATAGGCACTAAAATAATAATTCGTCGTTTCATGTGTAAAAATATTGTATCATGAAATTGCTCAATTATAAATCAGCGAACTTTGTCACTTTCATTTCACTTCACCCGCTTGTCGTGACGTCTCTCACCGTCGCGTCGACCCCTTGACCTAAATCACCCGAAGAAATTATTGTGCATTGCTAATTTTAGGGTGTGGACCGCTTTAAATTGATGATAAATTTTGATCCCCCGATTAGTTATATTTGGCGATAGCGCAGTAGCTCAAGGTCAAAAGTAGGGGGTTTCACCTAGATCGCTGTTCCTAATCTCTAAATGTGATAGCACGTGATTTGTAAGGCCTGTGGAAAAATAGATCATTTGCACGCAATGGAATATGTCGTGGGTTGGTAATTTTTTTTATGTGATTGAAATTATAGTGTGATTTTGAATTTTGTGATTATAGCTTTGCACACACGCTAACAGAACCAATCAATCTTTAATTTGCGAGTACTTCTCACGGCGAAGATAATTGATTGTGTGTTTATAGCTGCATGAATTTCACCGACAATAAACGATGTTTACTGCTTTTTATGATAGCATCTTATGAGGTTGGAATCACGTTGAAATAAGCAAAAAATTGGTGGTGGAATTGTATTGAACAATGAATGAACTAGGAATATCAATATATTTATTTGTAAGTGGCGAGACAGATATCGATTATGTTGTTTCTCAGAAAATTCGATTTACTATAAATATTCATTCATAAAATATTTTAAGTTGGATGTGCTTAAATACAAGAAGGAAGCTGAAGCTATTTTTTCACATGTCCATTTTTAGAAATTAAATGATAGTAAAATATGTACATATTTTTAATTCAAACTCTCCGTTATCTTATCGCCGTTATGCGCCGAAAATGCGGATTGCCTACCCGACCTGCAGGCTAGAAGGGCATTCACTTTGATAGAGTGTGAGGGATTGAAGGATTAAACACAGCTTCTAATAGACCACGTGCCACCAAGTTTTAGCAATATCGCACTTTCCATACTTGTTGCATAAATAACTGTTGTCATCACAATAATCCAGAAAGCGTAGTAATAATAATGAATATGTTTATTCATCAGATAATTTCCTTCATTAAAACATTAATTATGTAAAAATAAAAAAGTAACGGAAAATTGGAGTGCAAATACAATAAAAAATTATCAACGACAGTCGAAGGGGATGTAGCTCAGTGGTAGAGCGTTCGCTTTGCATGTGAAAGGCCCCGGGTTCGATCCCCGGCATCTCCACTTTTTTTTCTCAACTCACCTTTTCATTTTCGCTTTTCTTTCCAGCGATGATTAGTTACTAAAACCACCACATGTCAGTCAACGACGCACCTTCGACTGAACGTCATCAATCATTTACTCAACAATTTTCCGATAAACACCAGTCACGTTAGAAAGCGATTTCCCGGACCATCGTTTTTATCCACAATCGCACTTTTCTGTGACCATTCAACCACCGACCCTTCCTGCGACCGCACTCACCCACATTTGCGCAAGGGTGAAACCTTGAAGCAACCTGTAAGAATGTACTGGCCTAATTTTAGAACACTCGAGTGAAAATTGAAAGCTAAGGCCAGAAGATTGATAAATACCAACGTTCGGGGTAAAGTTCAGATCGCCGCTAAATATAAAGAGGTGCTCCTTCATTAATAAAGGAGATAGTCTTAAAGTCGGGTGTACTTTTCCATTGTAAGTCGACCTTTTTCGCTGCGACGTGCACGCGATGCTGGATTTATAGTCAATGGAAATAAAGTCGCTTTTACATCGGTTTTATTAAAACTGTGTAGATAAAACGAATAAAGCAACATACAAAAATAAATTACACGCTAACTTGGTAACTACACAAAACAACAACGAGACGAGTATGTGGTCATCAGAATTCCAAGCCCTTCCCGAGGCCCGCCCAGTGATCTGGAACTTCCAAAAAATATCTGTGCATTGCCTCGATGAACCTTTTTTGATACTCCTCCGGCGAAACGATCGTGGGCAGCTTGCCCTGGCCGCCCAGGATGCCGCTCTTTTTGACCATCGTTTCGAGTTTCTTGTCCCAAGTGAAGGTCCTGATGTAGTCTACAGCGAATCGGGGTTAACGTGGATTCAAACACAAGGGGGCTTACCTATGATTCCGAGAACCAACTCTTTGTTGTCCGAATCCAGCCCGACGAGTAGGGAGTAGTCCATGACGGACTGGGCTGATAAGAATTCGGTGTCGTTCTGGATGGCGGCTGTTAAAACCGCTTTGGAATGGGTCAAGATGTAGAGCGGGGCGTCGCAGGTCACTAAAACAAGTCCCAAATAGTTGATAAAAAATAAAAATTAAAAACTACCTACTTTTCAGTAAATTCTCGTCGAGCAACACGATCTCCCCCTCCTGGTTGTCCGGAACGACCAACCTATTCCGCATGGACCCCTTCAGATCGAACTTCTGCGTCACCGTCCTGTTATAAAACAAATTCTCCATGACCAGCAAGTTCGTCCTCAACGTGGCATTGGAATTGTTCTTGAAGATGATTTGGTAGATCCCCACGATCTTCCCCAACAGCGTCGGCTGACCGGTGGTGTAACACTTCTGCATGTACGAGAAGTAATTGGGAGCCGACTCCAAAAACAGCTGCACCTCCGACTTGGACATCTCCTTCAAAACGAACCTGTCGTCGGCCGTTTTGGAAAAATTCGACCCCGATTTCCCCCCTCGCGCGTTCCACTGGACCGATCTCGACAAAGACCGAATGAACGCCTCTTCGCCGATCGGGAGTACTAGCGCCCTCAAAGCCGCGAACTTCTCGGCGTAGTAGACCCGACAGAAGAAATTACATTGGGCGTCTTGGAATTGAACTTCGATATGTAAGTTTTTGGATTTCTTCGCGTCGTCTGGCTTTTCCGAGATCACTTCTGTGGGTTGACTGTTCTCTGAGGTAGTTGAGACGAGAGGTGGACCGGTGTCGTTTTTGGGGTTCCTGAGGAACCCCAACAGACCTGAGGTTTTATCGTCACTGTCCTGACTTTGGCTTCGTCGTTTGACGATGGGGCTCGGGCTCTGTTCCGGCTTCTTCGAGGTGAGCTCGTCGAAGGACTTCTTGTAGTCGTAAGAGTTGAGGCTGTAGGCCACGATGGAACTGGGCTCGGTTTCGTAGACCACGATGGGAGCGAGGACGCCCGTCGGAAGGGTGTGGTGGTCCTGGGCATTGAAAGGGTTCTGCGGCAGGAATGTTATTCGATTTCGGTGTCAGTTCCAAAGACGCAATAACATGATAATTTTTTTTTTTATTTTGCATTTCCGCATATAGTCGCTTTGGCATTTTTTTACTTTTTCATTATTTTTTTAAGCTATTATCCTTAAACCATTATAGCATTTTTTCTGTTTTTGTCAAAATTTTTGAGAAGGAAGATGATGTCGTTTTATACATTTCTGGTGTTAATCTTGGGATAACACATTTCGTTTTCCAGTTAACCGCAAAAACAACATTCGATGCAAGATTTTTTTCGATCAATTCATAGAATAGCTTACCTTGAACCATTATTATGGATTATGGATATCAAGTTGGGTGTCGTTCTATACGTTTTCGGACCTCAGGAATGCAGTTTCGGTGTTAATTTTGTGATAAATATTATCAAGAACAACATTCAATGCAAGATTTTTTTCGTTCAATTGATAGAACAGCTTACCTTCAACAATGATAACAATTCTTATGGGTTTAGGTCAACTACTTGTAAAACAAGGAATTTTTTTTTATTTCAAAATTTTGAGAGGCAAAAATTTCATTTTTTAAATATCAAGTTGGGTGTCGTTCTATAGGTTTTCGGACCTCAGGAATGCATTTCCGGCGTTAATTTTGTGAAACCACTTGTAATTTCCCAAATATTATCAACAACAACATTCTATGCAAGATTTTTTTCGATCAATTGATCGAATCCTTCAATCATTATAACAATTCTTATGGGTTTACGTCAACTGCTTAAGTTTTTTTTTTTAATTTCAAAATTTTGAGAGGCAAAAATTTCGTTTTTGACATATTAAGTTGGGTGTCGTTCTATAGGTTTTCGGACTAATTAATTTTGTGATAACGCGTTTCATTTTCCAGATATCATCAAAAACAACATTTCTTTCCATTCACCGAGTTTTGTGTTTGGGTGCTCACCGGTATCAATGTCAAAGTGCTTGACGACGGCAAAAGCTGCGACAAAATCGTCTTCACGGTCTTTTTATCCGCATCTTTTTTCCCATCAAGCAGATCTTCATTGTGAGTCATGACAGTACCATCGGACTGCGATCTCTGGTGGCATTTCGGGGAGGACGACATTGTCAATTCGTTTTCGCCTTCGGTCTGATCCAAACTCCGGTTCTTTTTTGCCATCGGAATTTCCGAGATGTCGTTATCGGACAAAGTTTTCGCTTCTGTCGAAGTGGGACTTTCGAGATCGGCGAACGAAGCTCTTTCTTTTCGCTTGTCGTCCCTTTTTCGCGCCGTCTCGGAGAGCCTCAAGTTCCAAGAGTCCACCGTTTCGACGATGAGTCTCTTGATGCGAACCAGAGAGTCCGAGATCTTCCAGTAGGCGATGTGGAGGTCAGCTGGTGCGAAAATGATTGACATCTACATCGGGAAAACTAAAATAATTTCGAGTTTTTACCAGTGTTGGGAGTCTCATCAAACTGCTTGTTTTCGATCGTCGGTGACGTCAGCTTCAACTGCACTTCCTCCACTTTCTGCTTGAACTGAGCCTGCTCCTTCAACAGGAGTTGCTTCAAATTCCCCAGACCTTCCAGTTCTGCGGGAATGCAGCTCAGTTTGTCCAAAATAAGAGAGTAGATCTCGTGTCCTTTCTGAGCCATCGTCCTGATGTCGTCGATCATTTCTGATTGGTGCTGATCGGTATCATACTGGATGTAAATTATTGGAGGAGGAAGGGAGATTTCCCAAATCTGAATGGAAGTGTACCTGCGGGAATGTAACAACGAATAGTGTCGTCTTTATTTGATAGATCAACATACTTAAACGACGCCACGGAGTTCTTGTATCCAAAATACTGATAATGGTCGTGGTGAAGGCTGTGCCCACACGCTTTATTGCCCCTTCTGCTGTACAGCCCTCCATAAAATCTCAGTTCCAAGTATTTCGCAAAAGAGAAAGACCAGGTGTCCACGGACATGGGTACCACCGGAGATACACTCTGGCATTTGGTGCACCAGGTCCACATGACGATGTTGTCTTCGCCGAATTCGTTCTCGAAGTTGTTAAGAGAAATGCTGACGCAGCCGGCGTTGTGAACGAAACGTCGGACGTGTTTGATCATCGGCGTGCAGCAAGGCTTCGAGGGGCAGTTGTAGGTCGACCTGAAGCAGTACTTCTCGAGGAAGCAGCCGAGGGGAATGTCGTTCGAGCCGTAGAAATTCATATTCACTATCCTAAACGAAAAATCAGCGTGTAAAATATAGCGTGAAGACTTACCATGGATTAACACAAAACGCAGGCGAGTTGGTCGACTCGTGACTGTAGCTGCAAAATAAAACCGACAGCCTCTGGTGGTTGTTAATTTCGAGAACGTCCTGCTTGTTGTAAAAATTCTTGTCTTTGCTCTTCAATATCTCCTCGTCTTGAGAAACCGTAGGCTTACACAAAACTGTCTTCTTTTCGAAACTCCCACCGCAAGCGCGGAAGTTCGCCAGCATCGCTTGTATCTCATTGTTATCAACGCTAGTGGTGATTTTGGCGGTCAAAAAGGGATGCAAGGGGGTGAGCTGCGATTGAACTTTGCATTACAAAGTGTTAAAACACCAACAGCTTTAGTATATTTAAAATGCTGTACTTACGGTTCCCGATTTCAATGGTGGAGCTTCCTCTTCAACATCTTTGACGATTCTGATCTTCGTCTGGGCGTTGAATTGCTCGCTGAAGTAGACCTCAGAGGGGAAGAATTTCCGGAGTTTGCACTTCCTCCCGACCTCTGTCTCCAAGTATGGAACCGAAAAGATGAGATATGGAGAAATGCAAAGGATGGCGTCGTCCAAAGACTTTCTGAAGCTGTTTGAAAACGGCAACTCGGCGACCGCGAAAGTTTCCTTCGTTTCAGACGCTCCGATGTCGTAGGACGAGTGCAATGGATCGGTGAAGTCTTCCACCGTTTCACTATTCATCTTCTTCCCTTCGTTGCCGCCCGAATGTACGACCCTAGTTTCTGAATTCTTAGTGAAAACCTCATCATCTTCAGTTAGTTTCTTCTCGGCAGTCGGCAACTTGGGCGAGTTCTCCTTGCTGCTGTCATCGAGAAACTCACAAACTGAATTCGGAGGTTGCGCGAACTCGTCCATCAAAAACGACTTCTCCAACCGCCAGTTATAACTAGCGAAGAGAAGAAACGATACAACCTTTTCCAACCGGGTGAGTTCTTGTCTGCCTCCGCCCCTCAGTATAACAGTCCCGCCCAAATTGGTCATGGGCAGTCCTTCGAAAAACATAAGCGTCTTGGCACCGCCCCTATCCACGTTAAAACTCTTCAAGTAGAATTTCTTACAGGTCCCCAGACGGGGGCGTCCGATGTGGGCGTCAACTGCGGTCACAAGATCCGCCTCCGTGCACCTCGCCAATTGGTCCAAAATCGTTTGTTTCACATTATGGACCAATGTGATCCCTTGCTGACGCAGCAAGTCTTGGGCCAATCGCGACACGTTCCGGTGTACTAGAACGACATCCGGTTGCAAAGCCACGATTCTGGCCGCAACATGACGTAGATACTCGTGTTCTTGCATCAACACCGGTTCCAAAGACATCAACCGGCCTTCGGTTCGTTGGTAGACCACCGAGCATTGCAACAGAAGGATTTTAGGGTTGTCGATTTCGGTGAGCATCCTTTTATGCGCGACGTTCTTCGTGCAAACAATGCCGCTGACTAGCGTGGAGTCTGTGCGAGCACCGCCGGGGAGTTTTTTGAATTTGATGTAATGGCGGATGTCCAAGTCTTCGGCGTCGTGGTTTTTGTCTAGAACGGTGTGTTTGAATTGAATCGGAGGAAATGGGGGAAGTACCTGGGCGGATGATGTCGATGATCTCGTGGCACAGAGGGATGACTATGTCGGTCCACGATAACGATAAGCCGTTGGAGGATAAGAGTTGTTTTAGGAGGGTTTGTTCGTGTTGTTGATAGGCTTCAGTCAGGAGGTTGTAGGCGAGGCTCTCGCCGTTTTCTTCCCGGAGGGATGAGGCGTGGTGCCAGCCTGATGATTCATTTGCAACGAGATAGTTTAATAAGAACTGTGTATATTTTCATGAAACCTGTACACACCTGCTTCTGGAACAAACTCCCTCTGCTCCGAAGTCCTCACCGTGGTAATGTCTGCATCGCAACAACTAACATCGTTTGAATTGATCGAGTGAATACTGTAACTAGACGCCGGAGGCCGAGACAAATACACAGTGTTCGCCTCAACGTTCAGATCCAACATATAAGAAGACGAAGACGTCAACGGACCCCGGTTTTTCAACAACGATACCTGCTCGTTGTCGGAATCTACAAACAGGAAATGACAAAATAACACGGCCGTCTTAATCTTAAAATGCACCAGTCGTGCTGGACTCCTGCGGGATCTGCTGCACCCAACTGGGCTCCTCATGCTGGGGCGTTTCGAAATACGTAGGGGTAGCTGAAACTTCGGAAATGGAAAGAAAAACCGGTTTGTAGAGAGCATAACCGTCAACGAACGAACAAGGGTCCGAGACGCACTCGATATAACTCCCTTCCAAAAGAGCTTGGCTTATGGCGGCGGCTTGGACGCGAGTATTGGCTTTTTGCTGGCAGATGAGCCAGTCCACCAGCTCGGAGCCCAGGAAGCAGTCGTTGTAGGTTCGGAGGCGGTACATGTGGGTAGCGAGTGGGATCCCGGTCGTGGTTCTGGAGATCTCCTCGAAAAGGGTGCGGAGGGAGACGGAGTTCTGGAGGGCTTTGCACTTCTCCTCGGTGGTCAGATACATACTACTCTGTCTAAACAAAGAAAAATCATAAAATTTTGTTGACACGGCCAATACGAAATTGCGGAGGAAAATGACACGATCAAAAAAATCACCCTGTATCAATAATTCATTTAATAATAAATTACCCCGACGCAAACTTCTCCTCCTGATACCCAACAGATATCTTCCTCCTCAAGATGTTCCCGACTTCCACAGAGTCCGCGTTCAAATTCTGCACGGAATTATCCTGCATCGTCGCCGTGGGCGACAACGCGGCACTCCCAAACTTGCTCTGCAAATTCTCCTGTAAATTCTTCAGATCGGCGGTCAAGTCGGCCCCCACGTCCGACGACTGCAAGTACGACAAAACGACCTTGCAGCAATACGTGCACACCCTGAGGTTCCCCGTACAGCCGAAAATCTTCCCGAGAATCTGCTGGTTGCAACACGGCTTACAGAAGATCTGGCCGCAAACGCGACAGTGGTGCCGCCTCCGGAACGTCGTGAATTTTTCACAACACTCATAGCACTCCTTGCTGAGAGAGTCGTCCATCCAGTACTCCTTCAGTTTGGTGTCTGAGTAGTCTTGCAAGTTCTAAAATGACAACTTTAGCTTTGAATGTGATATGGAGTCACCACTCACGGTGCTCTTTAATGCTAACAAGTTGCTAATCCTCTTTAAAACGTTAGGTAAACTTCTACCTTCGTTGACGTCCACATGGTAGGGGGCGGATGACGAGTCGGAAGAGACGTCGATGGCCCAGGTTGGAAGAGACTCCTCCGATAGGCTGTCCGTGTTGGAGGGGACACCAGAGTTCGGTTCATCGGGGTTGGTCTTGTTCAACTTGAAGAAGTTGGTTATGAACTGACCGACGGTTTGGGGCCTCTCCTCCGTCTGGATGGGGGCGAACTCGGTCAGCTTCGTGGGGGACTGCAGGTTCTTGTTCATTTTAGGAGAGTATCTATATCATCACATTTTTGACTAAAAAGAGAATTACCGAGGGGCATTAAAGTCAGCTGACTTGTATTTACAACCCAGTATTGCTGTCGTCTGTCAATTTTATGTCACGGTCAGATTTCTGGAGTGTTTGCAACCAGTTATTCACTCAAGTACAAAGATTCCTAATTAGTGTACATAGTCAAATGACTTTTTGGATTTTGATTTAATTAAATGTTTGGAACACTATACATTATAACATAATTTGTCCGAATTTCTACTCGAAGCACACTCGTGTATTGTTGGTTACGGATCCTACACCTTGTTTTGACATTTGCAACCACCGTTCGACAGATCGAGCCACCGAGTGACAGGTAGCCAACCCAACCACCTTCTCGTGATTGGCACCACTGCGAGAAAAGTGGGGCCCTTCTCCGAAATGTCACGTTTGTTGTAGATGTGTCCAGTGATTTGTTTGCGTGTCGTCGTAAATGTTGTGTGTCGTTGTCGTCGTTAACAACCCCACCACCGAAAGTGATGTGTTTTCTGTGCGATAAGGGCAAACAAAGCGGGTGTTGACAGAATAATGACTGAACTATTGGTGTCTCGCGGTGACACCTTTCCGAGGGCCTTTTTGGATACGTACCGCGCGAGCCGGACCAGTGAGCAGTTGTACAATGACTTAAAATCGAGTAAAAGCGACGAATTGGTGCTGCAAAATCCGGCCGACATTCCCATCGCCCAGGAGATCCACCACGGGCGCTCGGAGAACCTCCTGGACGCGTCCGGATGTCTGTCTCCGGAGGACGAGTTCCTGGATACGTCCGAGCTGATCCTGAGGAACAAGGGGAGGAAAGTGCGCCCCGATTACGACAGGGTCGATCCGGAAGACAGCATCAGGGATATCGTCACGGGAAATGACTTTTACAGGTACTGGAATGAGGTGGAAATTGGCAGATTTACGATTTAATTAAAACTGATTGAATTTCGCAATTCAAAAATAGCTCTGAAATAATTTGTTTACAAGTTTGTTTAAATTTAAAGGGATCGCAGACGGCTGTGAAAAACAAAAGCAGAGTTTGACAGTCGAAAAAAAAATTTAGTTTTGGAATTTTAATAGTAGAATAATTGAAAACAGCTTCGTTTTGGTGAGTGTTATTTAATACATAATTATCTGGTTCCTGTTGGGGCTACTGGAGAGTCGAATTTCCTTTTTTCTTGTATCCGGCGTACCTGATAACCTCCAAAAATTGGCTTTGGAATATTCTATTTTGTCTGATTTTGAAAGTAATTAATTCAGTTTTTAGTCGATGATATAATTGAGACACAAAGAAATAGAAAAAATACGTTTTTATTTCACTTTATTACCAAATGAAATTGTAACACTTTATAGGTATGTATGTAACGGGTGACTGTTTAATCTTGGCGCAATGATTGGATTGTCACCACTGATTAATTTAATCATTTTTTTATTAAATTTACAAAAAAAGTATCCACGTGGTGTTTACATATGCATTGGCAAATTGTGTATACTGATGTAATCGAATGGTTATAAATAACGAACCATCTCGAATGAATTTCATGATAGGGAGCACATATTTGACTAACTAATTTTAGGCTTTATCGTTGTATGCTTCTTGCCAGTAAAATTTCATAGTACCAGTTGATTGATTTAGAATTATGTACCTACAGCCTTTTAGCTGAGAATATACCTACCGTATTATTCGTTTACAGTAAGTGTCTTCATAAACGATTTATACATACATTCATGTCACTGAAAAACAACGAGTAGTTAGATTTTTGACGTTGAAAGCCTACTGAATTGGTAAAACCCTTGTATTATTTGTCCCTCTTCGCTATTTTCATTTTCGTTTTTTGTGTTCATGTTTATTTTCTCCACTCTCATTATATCCCAGACCTCTTTGTTGGTGCCCCACATACGCGCAAACATTAATTTTAAATTCTGGATTTTTTAGTTTTTCTCTGGCGTGCGTGCAGAAAGACATGTTCATGCTTGTCTCGAGGACTCTAAATTTAGTTTTCTTGTGATCTTTGAAACGACCAAAACATATTAAATTCTGTGTTGAAATGGACTAAAAGGGAACTGGAATTTGAAATTTAGACGCCAGTGGCATTCACTAGATAATATCGCTCTTTTAACCCGATAGGATATATCAAAGAGTCTCCTACTTTTGTAGTTTTTGATTTTAAATCATTTCAAACATGTCAGATAAACACAAAGTGTCACGACAGACATGAACAAACATTAGTCAAATAGGCCAAAGAGAACTTTTCCCGTGATAATGGACATACTTAGATGTATAAAAAATAAACAATGCATTAATGCAGACGTGGGAAACTTATCTTTTGCATAAACATGGCGGATAGCATATAAAGATTCACAACGATGCATTAATGGATAAATTCCCAGAGTAATTTTAGCAATCAAACAATCAAAGTGTGAAAAATACAATAATTAACGATCATCGTTATTGATACATAAAATTCCACGGTTATTCTCTGCATAATTTAAAATAACAATGTGATCGTCATCTGGTCAGCTTATTAGCTCCGTAAACCAAAATGTTTCCTTTATAGCACCTATAAAAATACAGGAATCATTTGAACATACCGAAAATGGCCTTGGAACGTTTCACTCATTGCAAAATAACAATCGGGAAAGTACCAGTATGTTTTCGAAAAATCAAAACGATGACATATTAGGAAGCGTAGTGAAACCTTATCAAACCGTTACATGGCTGTCTGTAAACAATTCAACAATTGTGTTATGTAAGGGTAAGGTGATAAGACTGCAAGTCTCACGGTGAAACAAAAAAATCGCATTCCGAGCAAAATTTTTCATTATTTACATACAATAGGAGGCAGTCTTTGGAAATGTGGTCGCAGGTGGTAATTTACTAAGCATTATATTATCGTTACTTCCCAGCGCTGTAATTATTTTCCGGTGTTCATGCAGTAGATGAAAAACCTACAGATTTTCGCAATGAGCAGACGAGGAGACGGCCTTGAACACCCCCTGTGCAATCTGTCGCTGCAGATGTGTGGTAGGTCAGGGGTGCATTTGCAATGAAAGGAAGGTGGCACTGGGGAGATAAAAGTGGCAACGGATTTGCACGTTTCAGCTGTTGTAACTTTTGGGATATATTCTGGACGAACGTTATCTGAAAAAACCCAGTTAGCAGTAAACAGAACAGGTTGGAACAACAAGCATAAGGTCATTGCTGACACTAACAAATTATCTTCTTCCATTCCCATTATTTATTTTTATGCATGACTATGCGTGCTAACACTGCAGTGTTCTTATGCTGCAACTGGAAAGTCAGAAATATTTTTTTACTGATCTATTAAAATTAAAAAAATTACTGAAAAAATCAATTGGGTGCGCGACAGCCACGTCCTCTAGAAGCGAAAATTGTGTCAAATTTTTGCCATTTCTAAAATAACGTATATGTATAGGTTTTCCGTTGCGGTAACTCTAGGAAGTTTCACTAATTCGTATTGCAGACATATTCTTTTTGGAAACCTTTAATAAATGGTTACTACATCATACTACATAAACATAATTTTAATAATTTTTAATACCCTTCCTCAATGAAAACAGCTTATGCTTTGATTATAGATAAAAATGACTGGAACGTTAACAGTTTGTTTTCATTTAAAAGCAATTCATATACAAATTAAGTTGTGATGATATGCACTGATACGAATCAGAAGACTAACTGAAAGGTAATACATACATAGACCATTTGAATATGTCTTTAATCCATTTCTTTCTTTCACGTATACATTGTGAAAATCCAAATATTCCCCTCGGCCTGCTATTTGATAAGGAAGACGTATTTTTCAACTTACACCTCTATAACCGCTACCGAAAGCACTCAGATTTCAATCGATAGTTCAAATCTGTATGAGTAAGAGTACAATAACAATGGATAATCCCACGCAAATATGACATTTCAGGAATGAACACCCAAAGGTTGTACATGTGTTTACGTGCGTGACGTCCACAAATCGATGTTATTTATTAAAAATACTTTGTTACGTCACTGATGGCGTCAGCTGACAACAAAACATTCTCTCACCTTGTCAAGGAACTTTCATCTCAGATATCTGCGTGTTAGAGTTGAAGACAGCTCGTAAAATGAGTCCGAATTACGATAGTTATCTTATCGGACTCGCAAAAAAAAAACAAGGAAATACATTTTTGGAATGGTGATTGTACCTCTTAGAATTTCAGATCGACGTGGGGATTTAGAGGGAATGTTGTGAAAATGGAGTACAGGAAGACACGATTACGTCTAATCTAATCTTTAAAACAAATTGTTTAGTGGGGACAACGATTATGTAAAAGTTTCGTGTTGCTATAGTCACAAATTAGGTAATCCTGACTATATGGGTTTCTGCCATCATAATGGCCGCAATCACACAGTTACAAAAAGCCTGTATCTGCATAATTATTTATAGACACTGTTATTGTTTACCAGTTGTAGGAAATTTAAGTAAATCTCCAGAGCATCATATCATTTAACATAATTCTGAGAAATAAAGTCGGTGCTTGTTTCATTAACGAATCCGGTATGTGTGGGGCTGCCTGGCCAATTATCCGTTTTACTGAGCTTCGAGTGGCAGTCACTTATTCTTAAGAACTGCTTTAAATACCTGTGTTCTTCCCGGATGTGATTACTGTAAGGAAGTGGTATAAACCTTCCAACAGTCGCATTAATATCAATCCTCTTCTCTTGCATTATTAGCAGATTATCTTAAAGCTCCACACCCACACTCGAGTTAACGTGAGGAAATTTGATAAGTGCATCAGTGCTGTTAGGCAATTACGCTCCTGGCACAGATAGCTCAAGCTAAAAATTAGATTCTTCGACTATGAAACGCTTACAAAACAAATCGTTTCTGTAAATTTCTCAAGACAAGTACTCTTAGCTCAGTGAACCAAACAATTGACAATGGACAATGCTGGGGCGTCATGGCATCCGATACTCTCTCACAAGTAAACACTTGAAGAGACAAGCTTGAGTCGTTATCCGAGATTGAACTGTTCATTACTATTTCATTTACTCCCAGATGCGTGCAAACAAATTAGCTATAATTGTAATTGTTGGTTGCTGGGAACATCCGAAGAGTCGCTTTAGAAATAATTATCTTTGAAACTGATTTTTCACATTGTAAGATAAGAACTGCAACTACAGGGTGTAAATTTAATTGAGAAAAATAAAATGAACCTGCAATTATGTAGCACCACCTTCCCAATTTCTAGAAAAAATCTAACCCTGTTTACCGAACACGTCAATGATCTGAACTTCTAGCGTTTTCACGTTCAAGACAGACTTTTCATTTCACAAAAAACAGGTTTATAAATACGTCTTATCTAATCCTCGTTCGATAACAGACGAACATGTTTTTATCAGGCATTTCTTCCCCGCGGTCTAAAAAAAATTGAATATGTATATGTATGTATATGGCCGTTTTTTTTACTACCTCTTTTTGGACTTTTTGTTACAGAAATTATTAGTTAGTCGAGTTCTGGAATCTGAATCCGGATCTTTTACTTCGCTTGTAAGTTGTGCTTCGAAAACATCGCTTCTAAGTCGGAACTTCTGGAGATCCCACAAAGTACAGAATTACTCAAAATCCTCGAAAAAAGTTCCCAGAAAAATACTCGAAAACGCCTGTATTTCTTAAAATCATAGAAAATTAATCCGTCCTTCTAGAACTTAGAAGCGCAATATGTGACTATGCTTAAAATTGGTAATGGCGTACAGGGTGATTTTGTACATTTGTCGCTTTTTCAAATCTCTAAATTCGTCCTATTTTAAGAGAGTTCTTAGAAATCTTACGAGAAAAAGTAACTAAAATAAATATTTTAAAAAGGACCTTCAAATTATCAATAAAATAGTAATTAAATTCACGTTTAAATTTTATTATAACAGATGGTTTAACGTTAACACCTGTGTTAGTAGATTTCACATCTCGTTTATGCGTTACCAACGCTTTATGGATTTCAATTGTTGATTTGTCATTAACTTTATTATGAATTAATTTATGCATTATCACACCATTATCTCGCCCTAAAGAAAGCCGTTTCATTTATGGTCTATAACACTCAACAATGTAAAGCTCATAAACCGTATACCGTAAGCACATTAGTACCTATGCTATTTATCGAAATGATCTTTATGTTTTTGTCCTTGACAATGGTCGGTCTACCCATAAAACCTCTCCCGGTAGAAAATTTTTGTGCAAACATTACAGTTATAAAAATTACTATTTATAATTTCTACGTACCACAAAAACCCAAAAGTGTGTCGATAATTTTTTGTCGCATTGTAGTGTATAGCCTGGTTTTGTAAATTCGGTAATTCGGTTTAGAAAGCATTAAAACGCGGCGACAGATAATTATAGCACTGGGAAAAAAAGGAACTGAATTGTTTATCGCCGCTATTGATGTTCCAAAAATAGGAGGTGAACAGGAAATGTTTCGTTCCAGATTCGTGCTGTTCAAAAAACACTACGACAAATACGTCCACCTGTCCCAGAAGTACGAGGAGGCCAGGAACATAGCGTATTATTTAGAAGAGAAATACCATGAAGTCAAGGTAAGTCAGTCCGGGTAACATTCCAAGGTCGATCTAGGCATAATTTTCGCCGCAGACGGAGAGGGACGATCTTATCCACCAAAGAGATATGCTCAGCAAAAGACTGGAATCCAACGAGAGCCTGTTGCGAGAGAAAGAGGACGAGGTGTTTCTTCAGTTCGAGAGGGTCGTGTATCTGGAGGAGCAGTGTGATAAGGTAACTTGAATACCATGGAATTATTTGTTTATAAGGACAATTCTCAAGTAGTGGCTCGAATGTGGAAAGTGCTAAAATATCGGCACTTACCCCAAACCAAGGTCGCCTCTGTCTAGTCATGTTTATCTGCGATGCTACTATAAATAAATTCGCTTGTAAAACTGACGCGTTAATTTAATGGGGGGCCGCGGTGTCAATGAGCTCCACCGAGACATCGAAATTCATAAAGTTCTCTAATGGACCATCCAAGCTTGTGATTTTTCATCCTTTTTAATTAACTCACCGCCACACTAATAACACTCATTCAGCGACTTTCACTGCTGGATTTTTACCTTTTCGATAGATCCTTACGGATTTCCGAGCTGTTATTGACACGAACTCCGAATTGACCTTAGCTTTCTTTCTTTCGTACTCGTTTTTTCATACGGATCCATATATGCACGCAATTTCTAGTTGTCGGAGAGAAACAGGAATTAATTCATTACACCTTTACATATCGTGTGTATTTACACGGTAAGTACCTGTAATTGAGACATTTAATTATTTACTACCGCTACCCGGTTTCGGTGACCTTGTGTGTACCCTAAAAACTGGTAAAAATGTGGTCGATGCTTTCGTAACGTCATTAAACATTCCGTTTACATAATTTGGCCCCGGGGGTTCCAGAAAGAAAAAATGTTGGAATGGTTTGCCTTTGTTGTGTTGTGTAATCGGTTTAATTTAGTTTAATTTCGGTAATTAATGGGAGAGAATGACTCTCTTTTTTGGTATTTCAACGAAAGTTTGTAGATTTGGTGAAATTGTTCATGAATGTTAAATGTTGGGTTCTGAAGATGGTGTTATTTAATTGGTATTTTTTAAATACCGTAATATCATAAATTTTGTTAATTCAATATTTACAACCAAATCACAGCTATTTCACCTTACGCTCTCTAATTGATCGGTTGAGATAGTTGACCTGAAAGATATGCTAACATAATCAATACATAATTTTCCAGCAGAAAAAATATAGTACATACATAATTTGGTAGTGACACAAAGGACTTTTTATAGAATTTAATATTCAAATTTAAAGATCACAATTTCACAAAGACTAGCCTTTGGATGTCGTTGCTACTTACAAGACCCATAAACTGCACCGCTTTAGCTGCATTGACAATTACAGAAATTGCATGATTAATTAAATCGAATTAAGTGTCTCTTAATATATCGATGGTGTAACACTTATCCTAATTGAGAATTAATTTCTTTGACTACTTATGATGAACTCAGTGAGTCATAAGAGTCTTTACGGACATAGGGCGCTTTAAGCAAAGGTTAATGATATACACAAACGATTTAAGCTTGTAATGTCCATATTCTTGCCAATTATATAAAGGTATTGAATTATGTAATAATTGTAAACCAGAGCCCACGGTTTCAGAAAAATTTTCTGTTTTTTGAAAATTTTAGATGGAAAATTTATAACACATTATTTAATATGTATCTCTAAAAACATTGGAAAAATGTAGAAACAAATGATCTGTCCGAGGATGTTTCAAGAAAACGTCAAATTTCGAATTTTATGCGGAACTTTATCAACAGTGTATAGGTTTTTTCAAGTGGCGCATCCACCATTTTTCACCCTTTCTTTAGTCTTCCTCCATAGATTTCCAGGTGTCATCATCTGTTCAAATGTGACACTGTAATAATAAAAATAGCTCCAAAATTACACAAATTACACCTTCAAAGGTGGGCTGAATTTTTTACAATTTGTTTTTCAAGTGTCGCATCCCCCATTTTTCGTCATTTCTTCAATCCTCCATTATGGACTTCTGAGTGTCTTCATCTGTTCAAAGGTGAAATTGCAATGATAAAAACGATGCCCAAATTCGCCAAATTATACCCTCCAAGGCAAGCTGATTTTTTTTACAATTTTTTTTTCACGTGACGCATTTACCATTTTTCACCCTTTCTTCAGTCTTCCTCCATAGATTTCCAGGTGTCATTATCTGTTCAAAAGTGAGTAATAATAAAAATAGCTCAGCATCAGAAATTTTTTCATAATAATAATACCAAACGGTTATTTTTGTGACAATAGAAGCTTGGTCTTTACGTGCATAATGAGATTATAAAAAACTGTACTGCGTCATGCGATATTATTGATTGTTAGCATGTGTAATAAATGTGTGTTGTGTTACATACCTAACAGGAAGAAGAACGAAAATATACAATCAGAGACTTAAAAACATATGTTTACGATCGTGCAAAAACAGGCCATTATGGGCGTAAAGGGTATTTTAATATTGCCCTATTAGCATAAATCTCATTAGTAATCTAAAACATCTCATCCGATTTGACCGGTGCAACGAACAGGTAAACCACGATGTATAAACAATAGACCGATCCGGGTGTCAAAAATATGTAGATATTGATAGGAAATAAGTTGTCATCTTATTGTGCTCAGCTATTTGCGACATACCAACTTGCCAAGTTTTTGGAAAAAAAAAATAATTAGAAAAAGTGCAGGTGGAAATATCGAATTGGGACCTTTTATAATTATACAGAACTATTTTAATGTTTGTCTTATGTTGTTTAGATATTAGCTATCAAAAATATGTGAATACATTATTATAGACACAAAAGTTTGTCATCTGATTTTGTGTTCAGCCGTTTAAAACATACAAAGTTACCAAATATCATAAAACAATCTTACATGATTTAAAAAAAATTAAAAGTGCTTTTAAACCTGTACATTTTTATTCGAAACTAAATACCTATTTTGGTAAGTTTCGCATTGTATCAACTCCAATTTTTTATAAACTTCAAAACGTCGGTCGTGAAGCGGAATTTCTTCGGTAACGAATTTCGACACGCGTGTTGCGGAAATGTCACGGAGTTTCTAATCGAATTGTCGTTTTTATGATAGACTGCTGTTTGATTTAAAGCATTGCACGTACACACAAATATTTGATTTCTCCCATGTATATTCAAACAAGGAAAATATGCAAATGAGGAAATCAACGCGAATTTAATTTTTCTGATTAGTGATGAAAGATGTATTTGTGCGAAATAATTCGAGGGAGAATAAATATTGATAGTGTGCAGACGATTCATTAGTGAAATTGATACAGTTGCAGCGAAAATACCGTGAAAATTTCAACAAGTCGATGGTATTTTATATATGTTGATGGGCTTCAAACGGAACAAAGAGATATCCAATTTTGTGGTTGTTATTTCGTTTTATGAACAACATCTTCAAACCCCGATTGTTGTTGAATAAATAAACAGTAGCCTTAGAGGGAGAGCCTTCATTGATTTTGTTAATTCACTGTTTGCAAAAATCTAACGGAAAAGACTTCCTGATTTGATTACATAAAGTGTCAAGATTAAGTACACATTCATTATCTGTGTACATGGTGCTTGTTTATGTTGGCTAATTACTGCATTTACTGAGAATTGAACCTAAATCTATTAGTTTTATTTAGATAAACCATGTTTGCGAAATTTAAGGTGTGGAAAATAAATTATCGACTGCTTATAATCTTCAACGTGAGTTATCTGACACAGCACTTTTTAATTTTTATTCTAAAAGTTATTTTTGATTTTGGATTATCTCTTTTCACTTTTTTTTTGCAATATTATTGTTCCTTATTATTTGGTCCTTATAAGTAGACAAGAAGTATGAGATACTACGGTAAGCCTAATTTCTCTGTTTAGTAAAAACGTCTGCAAAAATTAGGAAAGTCATCATGAAATTTCAAGGTCCAAAATCTGGTCCACCATTTAAAGCGCAACGGTTGTGCTCCGTGGGATAATCGTGGCCGCAATCATCAGAAACCAAGGAAAAGAAGAACTGATTCGCGACCATATTAAATTATGGAGCAGCAGTCACTATACCTTATTTTGCAAAAACCCGGATGCACTAAAGGTTGTAATAAGTCGTCAATGTTTTCAAGCAGCTGGTATCATTTTGAGTAAAGGTGTCTTTTACTAAGTCGATCAAAGGGTAAGGACTGCCCATTTTGCCCATCAACACATTTAATGCCTTTGGGTGTCATTGATCAAGACAATCGGAAGATTAGGTCGTCTTTTCACCCATGTTTGGTCCTTTTTATGTGGCTTTTTTACCTCAGCAATAAAATTGATGAAGCTATCCGCAGTCACTTTTTTATTATTCTTCTAACTGATGGATATTTATTAAATATGTATTAGTTTATCCAAAGACGCAAGTTTTTGGAGAAAATGATTGAAGAAAAGCAGATCAGAATGTCTTAATACGAGTTATAATTTTTTCTAAATCTGTTACAGTTGAAGGCCGAAAAGGACAAGTACCACCAGCAGAAGCTCGCCATCGAAAAGGAAAAAGAGGCCGCATACCGACTGGTAAATCTCACAGCCGATTAATTCAGCAACGTTAATTGAATAATAACTTTTTTTATTGCAACAGTTGACGGAGCAAGCCAGAGAATCGGAACACACACGTAGGAAACTGGAAAGGGCGCGTCAGGAAGTGTTCCACCACATGACGCGTATGAAGTACGAAAAAGAAAGTTTAGAAAGAGAGGTAGGTAATAAAAAAAAATCACGGCTGCAATTAAAAATATTTTTGTTAATGAACAAGAGCACATGCTTTCACTCGTTGGCGTTTCCTTATTGTTGTGTCTTGACAGAACGACCAGCTGAAGGAGGCTTTGGAAGCGGAACGGAAAGGCATGAGGAAGTATCTCAACCAGATGCATCAAAGGAAGAGAGAAGTGGATAGTTTGGAAGGACAGGTGAGTTGGAGTTTGGCTCCAAATAAATGTATTAACAGTATCCGGGAAAAGCTGTCTTACATTAATTTTTTGACACGAACTAGCTAGTAATCAATATCTTAGATAAAAATTCGATTTTAGGATTGCGATGGTATGAAAAGAAACAAAGTGCTTAGAATAAAGTATGTGATGGTAACTTGTAACCCAAGGCAGCTTTCACTTTAATTTCAGTTATCAGGATGAGGTCAAGGATAGCATTCCTCCTATTGGTGGCTGTAGAATTCTCCATGTTTTAGATTAGGAGTAACAATAAAATTTCATGCAATGCTTTCTGTGACGGAAATGCCAGGAACAAAACATTGATGTCAAAGGAAATATTCGTTTTATTTTTTGGGTTATAAAAGTGTAAGATCCTTCTCTCAATAACATTAGGCAAGTCAAAGGGTCTATAATTTTTTTCAAAGAGAGAGAACAGCACTTCTTGTAATAAGGAAATTTGGTACATTAACTGTTAAGTTATGATGATTAAATTTTACCGACTTAAACACTTTCTACTTAAATTGATGGGGACACAACTCAAAGTAACATTTTCTGCTATCAATTCGTCACCCTTTCGAATATATTTTTGTACCCAATAAGGTCGGTACCTATTACATTATAATGAGGTAAAACAAATTCCTCATATGACATTTCGTTACGTAACCAAGTTTCTCTTAAATAATAACACAAGGATCATAGAAAGTTGGCCGGGTCTAGATTGATTTGATGGTAAATATGGATGAGGGCTTTCATAAATCACTAATTTTATTTGTAATAGAGGAAATGCTATTTTTATAATTTCAAGTTCTATTATGAAATTTTTTCCGGATGTTGCTGTTAGACTAGCGTAAATTAGTCACGTTGAGACGGAAGTGACGGTTGCGGTTAGTTCACGTCTTTCTTGACACCCAGTCTAATTATAATTGTGTCAGGTTAAATATATCCATCACCAACTTTTATTATAGATTTGTGGAAAGTGAAAATATCGTGCTATCGAAAAAAGTCGTATTGAGGTTGTCACTTCGTAACAAGAAATCTTAGATGGCTGTGTTGTATTTTTTCGATGGCACGTTAACCTTGTTTGCGTTTTTCCACAAATTAAAACAATTTAGTAAGCTAACTTATCGCCCCTGAAATATAAGCTTTGGATGATAGATCAAGATTGCATGGAAGTATAGCATAATCAAACACTAGAGTAAGAATTAATGGGCACTGTAAAAGCAGCCTGTAGTTATTTGTATCGTCAGGAGTATAGTATTAATTTGCTTTTAAGTTGCTTACGATGGCCATCGATTTAATGGTGTGTCGTTTCCGTTTAGAATTATCTCTAATTTTGTGGAACTAAACGGTAAAAAAAAACTACTCATGTTGAAAAACATTGCCCCGAAGCTGGACAGTTGACATGCTGATCCGCAGATGATGTGATCTGCAGAAATTCTGCATATTTTAATGTTGACGTGATAAGGCAAAAATGTGAACTTCGTTCTGAGCAAATTCCGTGTTTGAAGTGCCAAGGATATACAATTTTGAATATCTCCTTTTTACAAAATTAATTCATTAGTTCTGTTTTTTAAACTAATTTTGGCGACCAAAGGTTTACAGTAATTAAAGGCAAACGTTTGTGAACTCAAACTGACTTCAAATCTACATCCTATTGAACCTATCAAACCAGTTACAATTGTTACATTTTTATCCTTACCTTGGCTCTAATAAAACTTGTCCTTGCTATAATGGTTTCACATTCTGAGTTCCTTTGTTGTAATATATTTTTTCCGATAATGTTTTGTTATTTATTTCTTTCGATCGTCAAAAGATTATTGTATTTATTTTGGGCTATCAAATTATCTTATTGGCATGAAATAATTTCAATTACACTATTGTCATGTGATCTTACGCAGACACATCGATATCGAACATTCTTTCTGCATAAATCTTTTTATAAGTACATGGGTACATCTAAAATCAACGGAAAGTTTAGTTTACAAAAAGTTAAATAAAATTTTTCTATCGTGCGTATACGATATATTTTTAAATTGCCAATGAGTCGGCTGGCTAGTGACTGCACTTCTCTATTTTAAATACAACGTAAACATTGCTGTTATGACGTCTTAAATTAGGTGATTCAAATATTTAAATTTTAATACTTGGTTTGATGTAATACCAATTTGCGTTGTTGCCAATCTGCTGTTTTTATTTCATCCTTTTATTGGTAAAAAGCATTATTATCTATCACTGAAATAGTTTTTTGCTGGATTTTTCAGAAGAAATCTTGACAAGCGTTGACACTTTGGAATTAGTGGCTATCAATCATCTACATAATTTATAATAATTTTCTCTTGCATCCCATTAACGGTAGGATTAATGTCATGGATGTAAATACAATAATGACAAGTGTAGACTCCACAATGTTATTCTTGGTAATTTTTTTGTTTTGCTGCTTTCATTTCGCCACGATGTCAGATTTTGAAAAACTTATACAATAATAAATGCTATTTTTACTTTAGTTTTTTTAAGCTGTTGAAGTGGGAAGCTGTAAAATTTAGTCAAGAAACTACAAAAGTAAGAAACTGAAGAAAAGACATTAATTTCTTGAGAAACCAAAAGACCATCAGATAAGAGGAGATATTGGAGAGACAGATCTGGGAATAAAAAGAGAGAGACCGATGAATTAAATCAAAAGGGGAAAAGGAGACTGAGAGTAGAGTAGAGAGGTTGATGAGGGAAAAAGAATAAATCAGAGGAACTCAGAGGATAGAAGTGGGCTAGTGTATGAAAACAAAACAAATTCTGGATCCACGGAGAGTTGGAAGAGCGCTCGAAAAAAAAAGAGAAATTGGTATTGAAGAGAGAGAGAAAAGGAATGAGGGACTAAGGAGAGAAATAGAGAGATTGAGATCAGATGTGGTGGGTGTGAGAGATGAGAGAGATTGAAAATAAAGAAGCATAGGGAATGAGTATGAGGAGCGATACGAAGATGTTGTGCAATTGCGGAAAGAGAGAGATAGATTAAGAAGAGGAACTGAAAAATCGAGACATTGATCGGAGAAAAAGAGAGAGATATATAGAAGAGAGAAAGAAACTAACGAGAAAGAAAGAATGATTAGGACAACAGAGATTAAAATGAAGGCGAAATTGAACTGAGATGTACACAATAAGTGAAAATAGAGGGAGAGAAATTGAGACGAGATACCGGGATTTGGGAGAAATTTAATGGAGGCAAATAAGCTAGAATGGTTGATAAGTTGCGAAGCTAAGAAACTTTAGGTAGCAGGTATATTGAAGAAAACAATGTATTCCAAGGTTTCACAAGTGTAAATTTCGCAAAAAAAATCTGTTGATTATCCCAGAAGCCAGCGTGCTGACGGGCTTTGTATACCTAAAATACAACTCGATTTGCTGACATTTACATTTCGTTTATCTATAGTTGAACTTCCGAGAGCGAGATTTAGGTCATCAGTATTGTTAGCTCCAATTGTAAAGACTGTTTACTTATATTTTATAGGAGTTTGAGGTGAATGTTCTAATTATCGATACCTAAGCTGGTTTCCCATTTAGGTAATGGGATAAAAAAAATGTTATATCGTTGCATATATTGCAGTGTAGGTAGACAGGGTCATTCTTAAATATATCACGAATTTATAGGGCAGATAACAGATATTTGTTGTAGGATAAAATATTCGGGTGTGACATTTTAGTCATAAGTCACATAATTAATAAAATATGTAGTTTTAATATTGAACCAACGTAATACTGTTTTTATATATACATATTATAATCTGTAATTTTGTCTTGAGAACTGATATCTGGTTGTTTAATTGATACTGATGATTTTTATCGTTCAACGAACAGTCCTCTGATTGGCGGTTTCACCTTTGTTTAACTTTTGTTTACATAAAAAAAAATCTATACTCCGTAAACATTAGCACCGTTAAAAATTGCAACGATTTAGGGTTATGCAAACGCTAATAAGGGCAAATAAGGGGGTCACACGTCGAGATGACTGCTTTCTCCGAGTTAATATGATTGTTCTATGAATCATTTCTGGGGCATCTCTGTTTTGGTAACCTGTTGCATCCTTTTTTTTATCTTTCGCGAGTTTCTACAGATTTTTTTTCCGGTCGTTCAAGATTTTGGAAATCGTTCCCTTCCTGTTGATGTTCATTAATCGGGCCGATTACTCACCGCGAAATTTTGTTGCTCACCTCGAGCAGGTAGCTCATCGAAATTCAAAGTCGTCGGCGGTCTTTAAATCTTGACATTGTTTTCCACACTTGGGGACCGTTAGGTTGTGAATATTAACGTTGTTTCGATCTGGATTTAACAGATTTTCAATTATTCATGAAATCGTCTTGTGGGCGGTGATGCGAAGAGAATTTCGTGCGGTGAATGTTTGGACTGTTTGATTTGTGAAGTGGATTTGCGGAATGCTCCAAATTTAATTTAAAGTGATTTAGCTCATTAATATTCATACTTTTCCTCCGAAGTTCGATTTGAAATCGCGAGTCGGCTTTGTTGGTTGGTTCTTGATGAAGCAAAAAAACTTTAGCTCATGGATTTATTCAAATTTTTCAAGTTCTTTTTAGATTATTTAGATGTTTTATCTCATCAGATTCTCTGGACTTCAGATTTTTACGTACTTGGTTATCCAAGTGTCCGATTGCTTTCCCAACGATGATTTATGACAACTCTTGCATTTCCCTACTATCTCCGTTGACATTTATTGTCGCACTAACGACCTTTAATTACCCATTATCGCAAACCACAGTAATCAGAGCCTCTAAACGAGATCACCATTTTCTTCCTCTTTTTGCGACATTTCCCTGCCGATGCATGGAAACATAAACAAGCTTCTTTCCTCGTTTGTCCACGACGTTCTTGTGATTCTTTTATCCTGAATCACCTCTGCGTGTTGATTTGTGCATTCGAGCGCGACTTTAATGATTTCTACCCAAAAAATCGCGTATCTAAAATTAAATCTGATGCATTCTGAGCGCTTTCCTCGTCAGAAGTGTGCCAGACTAGGTTTTTTCGCGTGTGTTTTATTGTCACGTCTTTCACCTTGTTTCGTTTCGCCCACGCTAATTTCGTTTCCGACCTTGAGTTTGAGTAAATAATGGCGGTGGTTTGTGACAGAAATAGAAAATTTGCATTGTGTGATGTTGGATCTGATTTTTTTCCAGCTTTTCTGTTTAGTTTTTTAAGTTCTAACAGAACAAGTTCTCAAAATAAGTGTGTATCCAAAAATAGCATCCTCATGAATGCCAATAACGTTGCCGTTGATTTAGTTTTCCTAAAAATATATAAACGAGGAAACTTAAAATAACATCAAAGAATGGATTTATTGCATTATAAAAATATGACATCCACCAACCACACACATTTATATTAGTAACATTACATATCTTTTTTTTTTTTCAAACGTCAAACATTGTGTACATCAATAGGCAATGACAAATGGCTATTTCTCTGCTATGGCATACAAAGTATTTTGTCTGCCGCTCAATTGACGAAGCGTGTGCTCGTTTGTAGTTGCCGGCCTCGCGCACTCGGCAGTTAAGCCTTCAGACTTGACTTGAACCATCTACTATTGTATTCGTTTCGTGAAATGCATAATAGAGAAAATGGTATATAACTATTATATAAATATTCCCCCATATGCGTTTAACTTGACAGCTGTCAAACCTAATTCCAAAATTTGATGTTAATTTGTGTTTTTTTCTCGCATTTCATGAACAATACAAAAAACTTTCCAGGGGCTCGGACTCATTTGCAAAACTTCCCTCGCCCTTGAAAAGTGTCCTGACAGCACACTTGTATCGAAATATACTATTCTGTTAGTCAAATGAATTACATTAGACAGTCCTCGACCTCTTGAGTAGCTTTGTGAAATCGAAATGACAATCAGAGACTGAGGGCATCATAGGCCAAAATAAGACAGTCCTCGTCCGCTCCTTGGCTTCGCGAAGTTTAAAAAAATCTTTAAAAGGGGGATAACGCCCCTATTGGCCAACAAGACCTCTAAGTACCTTTGCGAAATTCCGACTTTAAGGACCAAATTTTGCAGAAACATCTCCAAAGTTTTATTGGAGCGTCATTTCTCTGTAACATAAATGTTTACAGCCTCCGTTTTCACATTAAAATTTCAATATTTATTTGTCTAACGCCTTGATTAAACTAAACCAGTTTAGATTATTTAACTTAATCTGTTATTTTTACAGCTCGTCGAGCGTCACAACGCACCTCTAGCCTCCCAATACCAAAAAGCGCTCCAACATCTGGCGACCTGCAAGAAGTGCTCCGTCTGTTCCTACGCCAAAGCCACCTACAGGAAGAACGGTCGCAAGTACGAGTAAGCATGTTTTTCTTCTAGCTTCTTAATTAGCACAGCGGCAAGGTCATCGTTTGATCCACTTTTTTGACCGTTTTTGCTAAAAAAGACTAGAAAAAGAATGTCGATCATAACCATATGTAATTTAGTCTGTGGGAATTAGGTATTACCGGTTGTTAATTACATGTAGTTTATGGTAAAAACGCCGGTGTTTAATGGTAGGCCGCTTAAGACATTGTATCACGTCTTTATGTAACAGTTGCATGGATGTACGTACACGCTAGAGAAAAAGTGAGCGGCGATAGGAAGGAATCGATTCGATGTGGAGTTTTTTCGAGAAAATTGACTTGCAGAGTGATGGGTTTTTGCTGGTGGTTGTTAAATCATCGTCGGGTTTTTAATGGGAAAATTATGGAATGTTTCTCTAGGCACTTCCAGAATTCACAATTTTCGCCAGTGTGAATCGGACTGCTTAGAATGAATTAATCGACTAAAAATTCAGCAGTAGCGGTATTTACGGCAGGAAAATTAGAGTTTACACATTAATGTTAGGTTAGAAATAATATTCTGAATGAAAATTGTTGTGCATCATAAACTTCGTTCATTGTGATGTGAAACCATAAAGTAAATAACAGACTTGAGCTCTCAGTGTAGACATTAAAAGGTTCTGTTCCTTGTTATTCAGCCGTAGAACGTAAAAATTCAACGGTACTTCATTAGGGTTAATTGTAAAAAAAAAACAGCAACAACTGTTTTGCGAAAGTGAAAAAATTGCTAAAAAGTGTCGTTTCCAGTAGGAAGCTCCTCGGCTGCCTCCAGACCCCCTTCCTGGAGATGCGCAACATGATCAAGCCCCCTCCGTCTCCAATCCACGGGGAGGGCGAGAGCCTATCGGAATGGTTCTGTCATCTCAACACGCCCAATCACAGCGAATGTTCGTCGTTAAGTTTGCCGTTCGCCGAATTAGCGATTACGTACATGGATGACGCCTCGGAGACGTCATCGCAGAGCCTTAGGGATGCTGACGTGGACCACGATGATTCGTCGAGTCAGGCGGCATGCAATAGTGGAAAAGGTGCGTGAAGAAACTATAAATTTTAATTGATCACCATGTATATTTGTCACTAGATCGGTAGTGATAAGCAAGTGTCAACATCTATTCCAGTTTCCTACGCCATTAATTAAATGCTGTAATTCAATTGGCATTTTAATTACAGTCGCAATTATTACCCAAAAATACAGAATGCGTTCCAATTCTCACAGTTTCTATGTCAAGTGTAAAAAATAATATTACGCTGCAGGTATACAAACCATCAACGTGAAACAATGATAGGATATGGCCGCGGCCGTTCTCGGTTCGCCGAACACTCCCACACTACATTCGTTCATATTCATAAAGTTCTTTGTGTTTGAATAAATTATCGTTATCGATCTCTTTTGATCAGGTTTCGGCAGCGATTCGGGCTTCTCCTCGGACATCTGCGGAGACTTCAAGAGCAACGCCACCACCCCGAAAGAGAAGTTCAGCCCGAACGGCACCCTGGACGAGGCCGACTGTGCCAAACTGACCCGAACCAAATGGACCGCGTCGTTTAGGAAGCTAATCAATCGGATCAAAAAGTAGATAGTAGCACCCACAACTCACGTTACAATAATCATAGATGTTGAGCAGAATATAAGACTTGAATATTTAGTTAGAATATCAGATGTTTTAGGTAAATTTTCCAAATTGGATCCTCACGGTGTCTATGTGTCAAATGTTTGTTATACTGTGCGTATATCTCATTTTTGTAGGTCAAACTGTGTTATTCCGCCCGTAGATCCAAACGTATATTTAATGTTACACGAATGTTACGAATATTAATAGGAATTGATCTAGTTGAACGACACTCGGAGTTTCTACTGCGTTAAAACATTAAGATATTTAAAAAATGAAGTTTTGTTACTTAATGACGGATGTGTGTGCTGCTAAGCGTGGTATTTATTCTTGCCTTTTTTGAACAGAAAGAGGTTTTATTTGTCTTTAATTGTAAGTGCCGTCCAGATATTTTTACAGTTATGTCGACCTTTAATATTGTTTCATTTAGTCGGTGGCAGGCAGCCTTTAGTTTTATGTTATTTATTTTCAATCATTCCATTAATGTCCGCTGTAGTATTAATTAACACAAGTGTACACATCTGCATTGCAGCTGTATGTGCAGAATGACAGAATTTTGTGATATAATAAATCGATTGGTCAAGAAAGGTGCGTTTTTGAATTTTTTACTGGAGTTTACTCCTTAAGAATCGATTTTTAAAGCCCGCTACGACAAATTGACGGGTAGTAAAATCGATAAAGAGTATGTTATACATGCTTTCAGTATTATAAGAGATGCGTTTATTTACCCCCCTATTGTATATTCAAACACAATCGCACTTAAAGAGTAAACTCCAGTCGCGCGTCGGAGCTGACACGCACAATTACTTTTTTTCCTTGGGCTTGACCACAAATTTTGGATATGTTCCTTTCTTAGTACCTACCTTTAACTCTTTGGGGTGAAAATTTTCAAAACGAAGATGTGTTCTAGATTCTTGTCCAAAGAGGAACAGCAAAAGGAAATAAGTCCTAATCTATAATCAAGAGACCTTGTAAGCCAGCACGCATTCCTCCACGGAGGCGTGTCTTTCTATTGTTGGCGGTTCGTAAATTCACAAATCACACGAATCTTCTCCCCCACTGATAAAAAGTTAATCGCCATAGATTGTTACATCCTGAGTCAATCAGTAACTCGTAGCACTCCGAGCATGGCGCCCACTCTTTACAGCTTCGACTTGAGCCCCCCCGTTCGAGCCGTCCTAATGACAGCAAAAGCGATCGGACTCGACCTCAACTTGCAAGAAGTCGATCTCTACAAGGGAGAACACAAAACGCCAGAATACGCCGCCGTAAGTACTTCTTCTAAGTGTCGCTCGTCGAAACTTCTTTCAGATCAACCCCCAACAAACAGTACCGACTCTCGTCGACGAAGACGGCACCACCGTGTGGGACAGCCACGCCATCAGCGCCTACTTGATCACCAAATACTCCAAAGACGACTCTCTGTATCCCGGGGATGTGAGAAAGAGGGCAGTGGTGGACCAGAGGCTGCATTTTGATTCTGGAATTGTTTACCCAAAGTTGGTCGACATTGTCGTATGTGATATTCTTTAGTTTAGGACCGATAAATTAAACAACGATTTTAGATACCTCTTTATTTCTCCGGTAAAACGAGTATAGATGTGAAGCACAAGGAGGCAACCGTTTGGGCTTATGGACTGTTGGAGAAGTTGCTGGGTGGTCTGCAATGGGTGGCTGGAGATTCAGTGACCATTGCCGATTATTGTCTGATTGCAACGATCAGCAGTCTTGACGGTTTGGTCCCCGTCGATGGGCAGAAGTTTCCCCACGTTGTGGCCTGGATGAGGCGCTGTCAGGGGCTCGAGGAGTACCAAGAGAATGTCCCGGGATTGACGAAGTACATCGCATATCTTAACAACATCTTAAAAGATGAATAGTGTGAATTAATAGAATGTACCTCTTCATATACACCATAACATGAATCGATATTGCTGCTTCTATTGTAGATAACACCCTTAAATTAAAACTACCAATTAGTTATAGAGTCGCCGAAATCGGGTCAACCCCAATTCGGGTCTTGGAACTCAAAGCCTTCTTTGCTTTTCCAACGAACGGAGGAGTACCTGGGGAACGTCTTAGGTGAAGTTGCTGCGAAAGTGTTGACAAAGAATTCGTGAATTAGATGTTGCAATAGTTAACAAACAGTGTTCCTAAATTAATTACCGTTCTTTTTTCTGGTGTGAAATTTGAATTCCCACACACATATCTCTTACGACGATATCTCAATTGATAACGGCTGTGATAACAGTAGTGTACAATTGTCATATTACGACACAATGGATGATGTAATGATTATCAATGTAATTGTCTTAGCATACTATTAAGTCGTTAGCTTTAAGGTGGTTTCTCTTTTTTCTCTGTTAGGAATCAAATCTTCTTTTTATAAATACACGATCATGGAAAAAATTTAGTCTGCAGTTTTATTAAAAAAAAAGATGAATATAGTAATTTTTCAAACATTAATGAGATACACCTTGTAAAAGTAGTGCTTATGACTACTATCTGGTCTACGTGTCCTTAGATACGTTTTTACAAAAACGTTCAAGTCATTGTTTTTTTGCTTTCGTTGCAATCGTGACTAAGCTTTTTCGGTTATTTGCGAAAGTATTACACAATTTCCTGGGATGTTACTACAGCGTAATCAGAAAAGTAACACCGACTTTCGGTCACGGCCAATAATGAAATGATTACATTCGAACCACAAAAACAAATGATAAAGAGAGAAAAATATAAATATGTAATATAAAAGAGAAAAATAAATAAATCTGAAATATAAGAAGACTAAAAATAAACTACAAAAGAAAGCAGTCAAAAGACAAGGGAAGATAAAATACTGAATGGCGTTAGATAAAATACCTAGAGACAACACAAAGAAAATAATGAAGAACCACAAACAACGGTCAAAAGTCAAAACTACAAAGAAAACACGAAGAAGGTCTAGAAATGAAAAAAAAAAGGATATAATAATGTAAAGTTCAAAGACAAAACAGAATAAAACAAATTAGATAGTGCTATGGAAATTCAATTATGTTAAAAAAGAACAAAAACAAATGATTTCCAATAGACGCCTTTGATGAAAATTTGTGTGGTACTTACCACGTGCCCCCAATAACAAGGGCATCTATAGATTGGTATTATCGTCAAGCTTTGTGTTCCAAAAATGCTGAATCATCTGGAAATTATTAAGAATCAACAGCAACATCTATGACCAAAAACCTTTGGTCACTAATAATTCTTTTTTACTTTTAACTGTTTTCTTCCCGTTTCATTGTGCCTTTTTATTACCTTTTTGTCCATGCTGGTAGTACGGTATAGTGCAAACGCGGAAAATTTATTTCGGGAAGTCATCCCTTTAAGCTCACGTTTAGATAAGCTGTTATCTTTTTCTATTTAAACACGTGCATCGATCCAAACATGATTGTCCTCAACAATGGCACCCACTCTATACATGGCTCCGACTCTGTTCATGGCACCCACGAGCCCCGCGGTCCGATCGGTGCAGATCACCGTGAAGGCCCTCGGCATCCAGCTGCAAGAACAACCCGTGAATCTGGCAGCGGGAGAACAGCTCCGACCCGAATACCTGAAGGTAAAGATCCGACCTACCGGTACCACTAACCCTGAATCAGATCAACCCCCAACACACAGTTCCGACTTTGGCCGAGGAAGACGGCTTCACCTTCTGGGACAGCCACGCCATCAACGCCTACCTGGTGTCCAAGTACGGCAAAGACGACTCTCTGTATCCTAGAGACTTGAGGAAGAGGGCTGTTGTGGACCAGAGGCTGCATTTTGATACGGGAGTATCTTCTGCGACCAACAGTAGGATAATTGTGAGTTGGAACGACTCGGTGGGAGCCGTTAGACCGGAGGTGTGTTTTAGGGTCAGTTTCTTGGACAAGGGAAGACTCGGGTCGACGAAGAAGATGTGGCGAGTGTAAATCAGACGTACGCTTTCTTGGAGGCGTTTTTGGAGGATGGGAAGCCGTGGATCGCTGGTGCTACCAAGACGATTGCCGACTACAGTTTGTACACCAGTGTCACTACCGGAAATATTTTCGTTCCTCTAGATGCTCAGAAATATCCTAAACTGACAGCTTGGTTGGCGAAGGTGGATGCTTTGCCGGAGGTGGAAGTCAGCAAGCAGGGACTGGCGATGTTCGAAGGGTTCATTAACAGTCTTCGTAAATGAGAAAAGAATGGTTTCATTTTTGGTTTTGTACTTAATTTATTCGAGTTTGAATGCCTGTTTCTGGAAATCATCATGTATTACTATTTTTAATAAAAATCTAAATCTTAGATAATATGAACTTGAGCCCTAGTAGTGTCTCAACAACGCAAGAATATGGTGGATACAAAAAGAAGCGAAATTCTATGAAAACACCTTTTATCTTTTATCAACCTTTACAAAAAACTATTTCAATTTCTGCAGCATCATCTCCCGGAACATACAAAGACCTTTCTTGCTCGCCTCCGCCTCAGTAAGATCATCAACCCTCTTCAGCCAAGCAGTCAATTTCGGATATACAGCACCATCGACAGGCACCAGAATATCAGTGGCCGTGATGGTGGTGTACAAATGGTAATCCGCCAGAGTTACCGCCTCCCCGGCGATCCATTTAATATCCTGGAGGAACGCCTCCAGGAAGGCGTAAGTGTCCTTCAATGCCTGCTTCTCACCGTCGGTGAGGCTGCTCTTCCCTGCCGCAATAATCTCAATCTGAAAAGACGTTAATTTGTTCAAACCCAAAATTGACTTACTATTATCTTGATGGCGTTGCCGAAGGCCACTCCAGAGTCAAAGTGGAGTCTTTGGTCGACGATGGCCCGCTTCTTCGGATCCTTGGGATAAAGAGTGTCGTCTTTGCCGTATTTGCTGACTAGGTAGACGTTGATGGCGTGGCTGTCCCAGATCGTGAAGCCGTCGTCGTCCACGAGGGTTGGAACTGTGTGTTGAGGGTTGAGCTGTTTCGGGATTATTATAATGTGACAATTTTTGAAGAATGTTTCGTATATTAAATTATTTGCATTTTTACAAAATAGTAAATGCTCTAGTCCGTCAGTAAGCTTCTTTCGCACATGACCTGTTTTATCAGTATTGTCTGTAACTGTAATGAGTAATGCACAAGCAATTTGCTTTGCAGATGTATCCCTGTCCCTCGCGGTCCCAATCAGCGAAATGAAACTAGAAATGCATACCAACCTTCAAATACCAAGGAGTTTTGTGTTCCTGATTTGCTAAATCCACCAGCCTCTGCTCCAGTTGTATCCCAAGAGCTCTGGCTGTGATCAGGACTGAACGCACAGGAGGGCTGCCGGGGACCATGTATAAAGTCGGTGCCATTGTGCTGCTTGTCACTATCACACTGCAACTGATATGAAATGGCTGCTTAGAGAAGTCAAAAGTCACTGCGAGACAACCACTTACTAACCAGATAAGTTTGCGGTTAATTGCTGTCGTTGATAGAGGGGGCAATGCTTGGAAATGGATGGCATTTATTGGGGCCAATGTCATTGATGCTTGTAGAGTGGTATTAAGTAAAATAACACAACATATAGTTTTTCAGAGTTCTCCGACGCTGTATTTAGAGTAGTTCTGGGAAGTTAGAAAACTACAAAAAACAAACAAAAAGAATTAATAAATAGTGTGGTGTTGTTTACTTTTATGCTTTAATTCTATATTGTTAGTGCTTTATAGTTGTATAAAATAAAATTAAAAATTTTAAGTAACCCCCGACACAAAAAAAAAACTAAAAAAAGAAAATCTCTTGGCCTTTCAACTTCATTAAAAGTACCTACCTGTTCATATTTTCAAATGCCTCTGCTATAGAACTTCAACACCAATGCTGTGTTCCCAATAACAAATTCAATTCTTCATCAATCAACAACAATTATTACGCATACCTTTGGCAAGAGATTTACTTCCTCCATGGGAATATCATGATGACAAGTAAAAATTATGTTTGAAAATTGCACAACATTGATAGTGCTTCAATTTCTATCTTTACAAGTGTGTTTTTTCAATATCAATATCAGAGAACGAAATAGTTTTGTCGCCGCTCTCAAACCGTTCGGTCGAAATGGCACCGACTATCTACTTAACACCTGCAAGTACTGCGGCACGAAGTGTTCTGATCACCATGAAAACTCTCGGGGTCCATCTGGAAAAAAAATGCTCGATGTTGAGAAAGGAGAACATCTACAGCCGGAATATCTAAAGGTAGGTATTTTAAACACCCAGAGCTACTAATGGCTGTCTGAGCAGATCAACCCACAACACACAGTACCAGCTTTGGTGTTGGAAGACGGCTTCACCTTCTGGGACAGTCACGCCATCAACATCTACCTGGTCTCCAAATACGCTAAAGACGATTCTAAGACAAAGACAGTTTGAAAGAGGTGTACGCCTTCTTGGAGGCGTTTTTGGCAGATGGAAAGCCGTGGATCGCTGGGGATTCCAAGACGATTGCTGATTACCATCTGTATTCGACTATAGCTTCTTGTAACATTCTGGCGCCCATTGATGGTCAGAAATATCCGAAATTGACTACCTGGATAAAGAAGGTTGACGCGTTGCCGGAAGCGGAAGTCAGCAAGGAAGGGCTTGCTTTGTTTGAAGGGATGGTCAAGAGCAAACTGAAGTAATTTTGTTGTAATTTTATTATGGGTAGTGTTATAATTATTATATAATTATATAAAATAAATATAAAAAGATTAATAAAAGAATTGAATCTGAGTTTTATAATAAGCAATTGCAAGCTATCCTATAATACATAAAGGGAACTACCTATTTTGTTGGAAGGCAAGACCAGTATCGATGAGCGAAATAGAGAGAATTTCTTGGAGACTATCTTGAAAGCTATACCCTGACTTGTGGTAACATTGATGGACGGAAATATCAAAAACTGACAGTTTCTTTCAAGGATATTGACGCCTTACCGTTAGAGTCAGTCTACCTTAGTATGTCACAATAACACTTAAAAATAAAAAGAGTTTTCCAGTTGTACATTTTATTTGAGCACTTATTTACAACCGATTCTAGCCCAACTTGCTCATTATCTCCGTAAAGACGAGCAGTCCGGCCCTGCCCACCGCCACCTCCGGCAACGCGTCGACCTTGCTCAGCCACGCCGCCACCAGCGGAAACCTCTCCGCCTCCACCTCCGCCATGGCGTTCAAGCTCGTCACCGTCGAGTACAGCTGGTAGTCGGCCACACTCAGCGAATTCCCCGCGATCCACTTCTTGCCCTCGAGGAAGGCCTCCAGGAACGCGTACACCTCGTTGATGTTCTTGCGATCGGCGTCGTCGAGCTTCTTCTTCCCGTGGAAAAGCACCGCGTCCTTGGAGACAAGAACGAGTTAGCGACGTCGCCGAAGAGGTCCAGGACTTACCGTGATCCTGCGGACAGCGACGTACGCCACCCCCGAATCGAAGTGCAGTCTTTGGTCGACGATGGCGCGCTTCTGCAGGTTCTTGGGGTAGAGGCCGTCGTGGGAGGCGTACTTCGAGATGAGGTAGGTGTTGATGGCGTGGCTGTCCCAGAAGGTGAAGCCGTCGTCTTCGACGAGGGTCGGGACGGTGTGCTGCGGGTTCATCTGGGGAGGAGGGATATTATACGGGGTGTTGTCGAAATGAACGTCTACCTTGAGATAGTCCTCCGCCATGTTCTCCCCCGTGGCCATGTCGATCAACCGCTCCTCCAACTCCACTCCTATGGCATCCGCCGTGATCTGCACGGCCCTCACCGGGGGACTCCCAGGAACGACGTACAAGATGGGTGCCATAATGGGGTTGAAATTCTACTGACCTGCACTCCGGTCGACACTGCATTTATGTGCTCTTCCCACACGGAATATCCGAGAAGGGGATGAAATAATCGATCCTCACTTTCGTAGAAAATTTTATGACTTATCGAATATTTAATATCCTTACTGATTGTGAAATCAGAATTAGAACCTTGCCCATATCTTGTTTTTATCATCTGCGCCTATTTCGTTTTGGTATATCAAAATTTGAAATACAGGATGTCAATAAAAATGGCGATAAATGATTGTAACAATCGATCAGAGGTGAGAAGGATTCAATGAATTATTAAGAAATGGATAGCGTGTGCGTTGCGGTTAAGGTTAGAGGAATCGATGGGGGCAGCTGGCCACATTTTTATCTAACGGCGTACTCAATTTCGCCCGGTTTGAACGAAAAAGACACATTGGGTTGCGAATATTATTTGCGATCAAAATTTCGTAACGATCGGTAGAAGCACATAAAATACAATTTTGATACATTAGATGCGATTATTCTGATCATGTTTTTTGATTTTATTACATGGCAAAGGAAAAATAAATTGCATCCGGAAGGAATCTGTAAAGAAATTAGAATTTATATAATGTGTTTAGTTTCTTCTTTATTTAGTTATTTTTTTATGCTAGTTATTATCCGATTTGGTACTAAAATTAATATCGATTACGTTAACTATTAAACGTCGCAATTAACAATTATTGATAGAAACCTTGACATACTGATGGACTTTCGATCGCCCTTTATTTGTGGCCCTTAGGGCCGGTTTCACCAACATCGATTAACTTTAACCCATAGATACGTTTGTTAAAACTATAGCAACAATTGCTCCTAACAGATGATTAAGTTTAACGGAGGTTGGTGAAAAAAAAATGTAATTATCATTAGTACACACTAACTAATAAGGTGAAGGACACCAATGAAATCGAATTTATCAATTTTAATTAGGAATCAGTATTGACCAGCAATAAAAGCGGGTGTCACCACCAGCACCAGGGTAGTAGTCATGGCACGCGTCCTATACGTCGCACCTACGAGCCCGGCAGTGAGGGCTGTGCAGATCACGGCCAGAGCCATCGGGGTCGATCTGGAGGAACGACTGGTGAATCTGTACGAAAAGGAGCAACTCACGGCTGAATTTCTGAAGGCAAGTATTGTGTAAAACACGTTTCCTCGTCTACGTCTTTTTATGCAGCTCAACCCCCAGCACACCGTCCCCGTTTTTGTCGACGACGACGGCTTCGTCCTCTGGGACAGCCACGCCATCAACACTTATCTCGTTTCCAAGTACTCCCAAGACGACAGTCTCTACCCCAAAGACCTCGCCAAAAGAGCAGTCGTCGACCAAAGACTCCATTTCGACTCGGGGGTGGCTTTCTCTGTAGCTCTAACGATCACGGTAAGCATAATTTTACGTTCGTTTTCGGAACTAATTTCTTCCAAAGTATGCGATCTTCGGCGGCAAAACCGTCCTCGATGAGTCCGACACCAAGAGTGTGGACACAGTGTATGGGTTCTTGGAGGGTTTTCTCGACGGCAAGGAGTGGATTTGTGGAGACTCGCTGACTCTGGCCGATTACCACTTGTACACTAGTGTTAATTGCTTGGATTTGTTGGCTCCACTGAACGAAGAACGTTTCCCTTTGGTTGTGGCATGGATGCAGAAGGTCGATGCGTTGGAGGAGGTGGAGGTAAGCCGGCCCGGACTTGCCATGTACAAGGAAAAAATTGAAAGTTTGTTGAAATAGATGTGTGTATAATAAAATGTTATACATTGGTGTACTTTTCTATTCGTAAAACGGGTCGTAGAAAAAATGTTGTAAGCAACCCGTTTAAAAAGTGTTGGTAAGCACCCACTTTATACACTTGTTGTTTGTTCGATATCTGTGTTCACTAATGATACCTACATACCATACTCTGAAAATATATTCGTTGGGAGTCATTGCTTCGTAATGGAGCGAAAGTATGAGGAAAATGTTGTCTGTGCTAAAAATACAATAAACATTCCGAGTGTAAAAATATATTCTGCATTATTTTGTATTTGTATCTGGCCTGCTCTTACCGGTTGTGAGAACATAGATATTAAACCGAAAGTATTTATCATCAATGATAAGTTTATAAGTATTAATAATAATGATGATGATATGATAAATTTAGAGAGCACCTTTGATGTTACAACACAATAATACTTTTACGTGCACATATTTAAAAGAGACGCTTTTTTTGGTACAAAATAATAATCGATAACTACATCTAAAAATAAATTATCAATAACACAAAATGCAGGCAACTAACAATACTCCTCTGCGTTGATTGACTAACTAATGTTTACGTAATTTATGTCAGTGCTCAGGCTGAGGCTCTACCAAAAAATTAGTTCTTGTACGATAAGGTATGGAAAATAATTGGGTATGTTTGGTGGTTTTACGTATTTTTTGCATCTCAACGTCATGTTGATAACATCGTAAACCTGACCCATTTTCCTCCATAGATAATTGCCATATTGTCGATGCTGTAAATGCCAAAACATACTTTCGTATGTTTAAACTTGTAAAATAAAAATCAAATGTTTCAAAAACAAATTTGTTTCATTTTCTTCGATGTCATGCCCTTCAAGTTCCCCAAATTTCATATTTAATATCTCATCCGCAATCATTCCACTAATTTGCATATTTAACAACATACAGTAATTTACATCGATAACATCAACCATACCAAGTCACGATAACCCTTATCAAACGTATATAATTAATTGTACGCACCGATAAACCTCAAAGTTTGCGCAAGAGCGATCAAAAGATGCCGGTGAAGCTGTACCACAACCTGCGCAGCCCTCCCTGTCGAGCCACTCGCCTGACGGCCAAAGCCCTCGACCTCGAGCTGGAGCTGGTGCCGATCAATCTGGTGAAACAGGACCACTTAACGGTGGACTTTCTGAAGGTACGTCTTTGCCGCTGCTTTTTCCGTGTCTATAAAGATGACTTGCAGATCAACCCTCTTCACACGGTGCCCACGATCGAGGACGAAGGGAACGTCATCTGGGACAGCCACGCCATCAATCCCTATTTGGTGGACAAGTACGGGAAGGACGACTCTTTGTATCCGAAGGATTTGGTCCAGAGGGCCGTGGTCAACCAGAGATTACATTTTGATTCGAATGTGTTGAGTGCGAGACTGAGCGCCGTTCTGGTGAGTGAAAAGAAGATCACGTGTGGAGTGAAGCTATCTTTCCTTGTCGGTTCGCTTTGCCCTTTAATTTGTTCTTGTTGTCATCTTGTTGTTTCTTGGTAACGACATAACATAAACGTATTCGGAGTTATCTTTCAAGTGTTCATACAGATTTATTGCCGATAATTATCACAAGAGTTGAAATAAACTGTCATACTTGTACAAATATTGACAAGTCTAATTTAATTTATTACCAAAATATTTGTTTTGTACCCCCTTACAGTGAAATTTTTCCAGGGCCCCATCATCAAGCAGGGCGCCCGGGTCATCCCCAAAGACAAAACCGACCTCTTCCTCCAGGGAGTCACCCTTCTGGAGACCCTCATGGAAAAAAGCCTTTACGTGGCCGGCAACACCCTCACCGTCGCCGACTTCAGCATGATCACCACTCTCCAAACGGCCATGGTGGTCATCCCCCTTGCCTCCAATCGGTTTCCCAAAATCTTCGAGTGGATGGCTCGTATGGAAAAGCTGCCCTACTTCAAGGATGTCAACCAGAACGGACTGGCGGAGTTCGAAGCTTTGATGCGCAGCTTCCAGATCTCTAGACAAAATAAGTAACTTATTAGAAAATAAATTCGTACGTTTTATTTGTTTCTATTTATTGTTCTGAGTTCCCCCGTAAACATTCCCGCCACTTTTTGAACCTGAATGGAACCGCGAAATTAAAAATGACCTCTAGCCAGCAGGTCGGGTAGGCAGTCCGCATTTATCCTTTGTAAATTACAGGTTCCGTAATTAAAAGATGGTCAAATTTGGAATCTCACCGTCTTTCAAAGTTGGGTAGGTATAACTCAAAAAGTAATTTGGTTTCTCAAGTTCCTATCTCTTTGTGGTCACAGATTTCTCAAGAATCTCGGCAAATATTTGAAGAAAAACAAATTAAGAATGAGCAAAAAAAAAATATGATAATAAAATCATAATGAGAAATGAGGAGTGATAAAGAATAAGGGATAATGACGAATTATTAAGAAGGCCTGAGGAATGAAGAATAAAAAAAAGAAATACGGCAGAATGAACAACTGAAGCGTGGACGTACCAAAGGCGCTAAGTGCCAAAAATTTACTTTCGAGTTATTAAAGAAAAACCTCCCAATTTATACAAATGTTTTTATTTCGCACCTAAATATGTATGAGGCTGAAGGAAAAAGAATAACTCATTATTACATTAGAAAAATAACTAAACAAAAATATTAATTAGGCCAAAATAAAATGAAAAAATTAGAAAAAGCATAAGTGCCTATAACATTTAAAACTACCTCAAGTGCCGGAATTTAATTATTATTGAAGAAATCTCCGGTGAAATTCCTTATGTTTCTCAGCTGGAAGGTAATTCCCCCTTAAGGGGGAACGCCATGATCGGTAGAATTGAGATTCGACGGCGTTTACGTTATACCGTACTGAAGATCAATTAAGATACATATTTACATGCGGTTTTAAAAGTAATAAGGAGAAAGAAACAAGGTAGATCGCTATGCAGAGATATTTGCAATTGTTTTTTTTTAAATCAATCTAAATTCGAGTTAAAAATTGACTATTTTTCTCGGAGAATTACTCCGAAACAATAATGGTTAGAACAAAAAAAAACTACGTAGCGACATTAACACACTCTTTAACTTTGAATTGATACCTTGTACATCTCAAAATAAAAAATACTCAAGTAATGAGGAATACGTTCCCGAGCGTCTATTTGCGAAAAATATGAATGCAATTGCCTAACTTCCAGGCGCTACCAAAGGAAATCACTTCTTCTACCGAACCTGGCGGGGTCGGTACGTCTATCTCAGTCCACTCGTTGGAGAAAGCGAGAGACAAAATAATTCTAAGAACCTACCGATCGTTTCACGTCCGTTCGCATTTTTCGGGTTCCGCTCCCAAAGAGTGCCAATGAGACCCTATTACTAAGACTTCGCTGTCCGTCCGAAAAATTCATTATTTGGACAACTCGTGGACTCGAATTTGAAAAAAATGTAGACGATAATTTTTGGGAAAACCAGATGGAACGTCCACTTTCCGAATTTTATTTATACTGTTTGTTGACAGAAATCGTTAATCCCCAAAAGACGGAAAAATTGCCTATTCGAGACTTTTCGCTCCAATAGGCAGCTGCGGGTGTATAAATAAGTCTTTGGTCTTCTTTTTCTTTATAATAATTATTATGTTTCTGCATTTGTTTGTTATGCAGACCTTATACGATCAATAATTGTAATGTCATTACTGTCTACGGAACGGGAATGATGGGGAATAATATTTCATCAAAAGTGTTAGTTCACATTTTTAATATGTTTTGGAATTGTGTATACACATGAATAACGCGCTTAAAAATTATTTTGGCATATATAACACTTCAATGTAACAATTTAAGAATGTAATTTCAAAAATTAATTTTATATTTTGTTACTGGTGATAACTACCCTTTATTGAGATGCTAGGTCAGTACTTTTAATCAGTTTTTCCCTAAAACACCAAAAACAATTTTATTACAACTGCCAACGCACGTTTCGCCAACAATGTTGGCATCATCAGGGCGATGATGATTCAACAATGGAATCAAAATTTAAATTGACTATTCCACTCATATATATGTTATCATTCAACAAGGGAATCAAAATTTAAATTGAAAAAATTAACTTGTCAAAATTTTATCGGGGGTTACTGACCAATGAACAGTCGCTATTACACAACGTACCTCATTTTTCAGCGAAAAAATAACAATTGCTGCAGTCACTGTGGCAGCATACTGCATGTCAAATACCTCAATTACCTGTCACCTTCCACCACATTATCAATAACTTGGGCGTTTTCGTGAAATAGTCGAATATAATTCGAGTTGAGATTTCTCTGGAAAAATTTACCAATTGTGGACTCGAGTTCTACAATTTTGCTCATGACATTGATCAAAAATCACTCAACTGCGTTTCGTGATTTTTATGACAATGTCATTCGCAAAATTGCTAGGCGAACTCTCGTAACAATCGGTAAATTTTTCCGACGAAATCTCAACTCTTATTATATTATAACTGACAATTTAACTTGTGTTTTTGTAAACCATCAATGACATAATTAAATTTCAAAATAAACAACTATCAATAGGACAATTATTTTAGTGGCAACTTTTGTAGAAGCTTAATTCCAGCGACATTTTTTTGTAGCTATTTAACATTACAAGTTAAATTGTCAAGCCAAATAGAACTCTAGGGCTAAATATTGCCGTCAATTTTTGCTCTTCAGATTGACTCGTTTCTGTTGCTTGAGAAAGTAATGACTTTTGTCGCAACAGAAACTCGTATCTGAATCGCAAAAATTACTGTCGGCAAAATTTTCACCTCTCGTGTTATTATTATTGAAAATTTTTCCAGGAAACAAAATAAAAAAGAATTACGTTTGAAAGTCATGGCTTGATCAGTTAGGACTATAACTAAGTGAACTACGCTAAATACATAATATTCGAAATCCCCTTTTCGATCCCTATTAGCCTGCTTACCCAAGCAGGTACCCACGGCAGTGGTAAAATTGACCACTACATGCTGTAAAGTGTAATGAAGTAATTTTAAAAGCGCTCGGCAATACTCGGCATAATACACGAGTGGCTGTTGTGAAGACTGTCTATTGCGGATCAGATGGTGTTTGCCCTACGTGAGAAACTCCATTCCTGTCTAAGCGATGTCTCTTTGTCGCCAATAATTGGTCGAATTGCTGGCGTTCCCCCTTTTAAGGTCAGCGATTTTCAATTCCACCGTTTTAAGATTAAAAAAAGAAAATTACTTAATTTTTTATAATGTTTGTTTCTTTCCGAGGCCCAAAATCAAGTTTCTCTACATTTCATTATTGTGGGATTGATGTTATCAAATCATATTTTAACAGCAGATTCCGTGTTCTTCCATATCAATAATATCAAATGGAGGACTATATTTGGAGACGCCTTTTTTCGCTGGAATGGTTATTATATATCGTTTATTGCTTTGAACAGATCTGAATCTACCACTTTCGACATTGAAATAGAGGAAGAACACTTTTATTAATCAACTGACGGTTAATTTACAAATGGCACATAGGACCTTTCTTGGTAAAACATGCTTGGCACATACCAGTGTCTTCATCTATTTAATTTTTTACAACCTTATTTAGATAGTTAGAACGTAGAACTTTTGTCAGAACACGCAGCAAGGTACATACAACCTTTCTAGAGAAAAAACTGAAAATTTTCATTTTTGGCACTTAGACCCTTTGGTACGTCCACGCTTCAACTATTGGTAACGATTGAGAAATATGGAGGAAAAATATTGAGTAATGAGCAATTACAAGTAGGCTAAATAGGTAGTGAAAAATTAGTTACAGTTAGGAATGAGGAATAAAAAAATGACTATAACAAAGAAGGAATCACCCTGCGTAACTTATCATAACTGTCGACCGAAGTGACAAACTTTTAGCACTCCATAAGAAGAGCCACAAAAGGGGCGCGTCGGGCGGCGAGCAACAGTTGTGCGGCAGGGCAGGAGTCGCACGCCGTGGATGCAGGACAGTTATTGATTCGTCTTCCTCTCGTCGGTCGGCTCGTCGGCGTGTCGCGAACTCGTGATGTCATCGCCGTCAGCGGCACGCACACACTAGGCCGGCAGCAGCAGACACAGAAGCGCGAGGCCCGCCGTTGTCCACGGACGTCCGCCCCGTCCGGAATGTCCTGCCGCGAGTAGTGCACGCACGACCGACATGCCGCCGACGCTCTTCTATAACGACATGAGCCCCCAGAGCAGGGCGGTGCTGCTGGTGGCGGGCGCCGCGGGCCTGCAGCTCGATCTCCGCGAGGTCGCCCTCTACGGGAAGGACGCCGATCCGGACCTGCTCCAGGTGAGGCGACTCGGGGTTTGGTCGTAGCCGTAGTCCTTTCCTAGTTTCGTATTCTCTGTGTTTGATCTCCTTACAGCAACGTTGTAATTATTAACGCGACGCAACTGTGGTTTATCAATTTCTTCATTCTTCTTGTCCACGCTGTCGGCTTCCTCGGGTTACTTGCATTATTTTCCGTCGTTCAACTATATATATATAAAAAAAAAAACAATTTGAAAGTCATTTTGAATATCGTGAAACGACGCTGTCCGCGCTCACCTTCAAATGAAATCCTACGTCTTTTTAGGGTGCATGCATGGTCGAGGAGAATGTTAAAACATTATACATACATGCGAAGTCGGAAAGTTAAAAATGGTGGAGGAGCCTTCATTTTGATACTGTGTATATGTCGTGTTTACAAACAAAGAAGCCATACTCGAATGTCTGAAGGCCGTCAGGGGTGTCGAGAAGACATTTAAAAATGGTGGATGCGCCACATCGATTTCTAAAAAATTGAATTAATTTATGAAACCCGAACCTACATAACACTGCACTAGCGAACACTCATCATCTCTTCTATATTACCACATTAACGAAACGAGATTTCCACCATTTCCCCGATGACCGACTTTGAAGCTTCCAGACGATGCCCTAATGGAAAAGACCCAAATCAGTTTTCCTCTCGTCCTTTGCTCTCTTTGCGATTCGCGTAATGAAGCCGTGAGCACACAAACGCGTGTTATAGCGATCTTCTGGCGGCATTTACCAACCGAATCAATAGCTTTGTGCAGATTATCGAATTTCACAATGCTCAATGCCTTAGCAACGTGCTAATAAATCACGGAAGTCTCCGAACTGCCTTCATTAAAACTCAGAAGGAAGCTAAACTGTACGCCGAACACATTAGGGTTTAAATTGAACCTATTATATTGTATTAACAGCCGAGCAATTCAACGGAAGCATTGTCTTACAGGAACAGGATATTCTCAAATTGTTACGTGTTCTTGTTACTGCGGCTCGGTGTGTCCACTTTCTCGACACCTCTTTTGTTTGGGGACTGTCTTTTTTATTCGGTTTTGTAAATCTTCGGGTTCAACTTTAACCCAAAATTTAAAAAATTGCTAAAAAAGATTTAAAATTACAAATATGTGTCAACTAGTCTACAAAAAGTATCTCAGCTTCCACCACCGGTGTCATCAACCACACACATTCGGAAGAAAATTGAGTTGCAGACAGCAACAACGCGGAAAAATGTTTTGCTGTGATTAATGGAGAGAGATAAACACAACTGCTAGCCGCGGATCGCTTCTGGTAATAGATTAATGTTTTTGCGGGCATTGTTGTCGGAAGGACCGGCATCGGAGGTCACTGAATCGTGAGATAATTATTGCTGTTTGCAAGTTTGTGGTGTCTTCGCAGGAAAAAAGTTCAGGCGTGCCTTCGTGCGATGTTTCTTTGATGGTGGAGCGAATCGCACGTTTCTCGTGCAAGTTTCGAGGTGCCCCGTTCTTGTAAACGGATATACAGCGTGTCTCATAATCACTTTGAATTTTCGCTTAATATTTTCAATTTTTAAAAAGAAACCTAATTTTTCATGTTGCTCAAGATTATTCTTTCTTTCACTGTCTTTGTTTTTCTATTCCATAAGATGTTGATGCTGTCTGTTTCGCTCACTCTTTTCGGTTTAGAGACTCTCCTTCTCCCTCTGTTTAACTGCTACTCGTGAGTTTAGTAACTTTCTCTTTTCGTTTCGTCTGTTGTTGTGGTTCTTTCGGCACTCTTTCTTTTTCCCATTCACCTAACTGTCGCTGATAGTCTTAGGATGTGTCTGTCTTTTTCTAATCCATTTAAAGTTTTCGAGTTTAGAACTGTCTTTCTCCTTCTGTTTTAACTGATGCTCTGCGGTTTAGGCATTGTCTTTCCCTTTCTGTTTTCTTTCCTTTTTCTGTTTTTTTTTTTCGTCCCACCTGCCGCTGTTAGGTTAAGAATTGTCTTACCTTTTCTAATGCATTTTAGGAGTTTAGGAACCTCTTGTCTTGGTTTAGGTGAACTGATGGTGGGTTTAGGCATTATCTTTCTCTTTCTGTTTCAATAGTGTTAGCATGACTCATCCGTGTTCTCTACATGATTTTTTCCCGCAGGTCAACCCCCACAACATCGTGCCCACTCTCGTCGACGGCGACTTCAGCCTGTGGGGCAGCCACGCCATCGCGACCTACCTCGTCTCCCAGAACGGTCCCGACGAGCTGTATCCAAAAGAAACGAAACTTCGAGCCTCGATAGATCAATTTTTACACTTCGACTCGGGGGTCCTCTTTCCTCGAGTCAATAACATTATCGTAAGTATGCGGAACGTCACGTGGGCGCGATTGTTCGCCCAATCGGGTTTAATGGATGCGGCTCGGTGCGTCCGAGTTGAGTCAGAGGTCGGAAGTGTTGGAATGTGTGTTTATTCATGTCGATGGGAGGCAAGGTCAAGCGCGGGAGTTAAGAGAATAGAATCGGATCGAAAATGTAGATTCGCGGCGGTTGTTAAGCCGGATTTGTAAATGCACTCGTCTGCGAGAATTGACGCAAGAGTAAATAACAGTTGTTCATCATGTTCAATAATTACGACATAATTTTAAAGTTATAATATCTTTTTGTGTTCTCCACCTCTTTTAAATGTTTCTTCCAAACTTTCTCTTTCTCTTTGGAGCCTCAAATTCTCAAAAGGTCATCAAGCCTCTTCTGACCACAAAAAGCAGTGTAATAATTAATCCAAGACAAACAGTTATGAACCCTCTTTTTGCCACATGCTCCGGACCATTTCCGTTCGCACCATCACGCGTTACGGAACAACAGAAATTAATTTGCGGGCTGTAATTAATTTCGGGCGTTCCAGCAAACTCGAGTAACTCACCGTCTGAATTATTTATTTTCAATTTAGACATTCGAACTCACTCGCCACCGTTAAATTTAACCCGTCTGGATGCCAAGACGCCGTGTTCCGAATTCTTCATCGTGACGGGCGGATTTTTGCCAAGTGCTTTTTTTAAAGTCTCGGTTTCACGAGAATAACACACGCTTCTGTTCCAGAATTCCATAGTCGTGGAAAACGAGAAAGAAATATCTACGAAACAAATAAGTGCAATTACGGAATCTTACAAATTTTTAGACAAGTTTCTACACAGCAAGAGCTACTTAAGTGGAGCCAGCCTGTCGTTGGCCGACCTCTGCTGCGTGGCCACGGTGGGCACGGCCACCCTCATCACGCCCATATCCACCGAGAAGTACCCCAGCCTGTCGACGTGGTACCGCACCTGCAAGAACCTGCCGTACTACGAACGCACCAACGGCGCCGGCCTCAACAAGCTCGACGCCCTCGTCGAACTCAAACTGGGAAGGCCCAGAACCAAAGACTTCTGTGAATAGACCCTCTGTGTGTCGAGATCCTCAACTGGTCTTATGTTTCTCGTGATATTTTACATTGATTTATTTATTTCGTCATTTTATTACTATAGATATTTATACATATTAATGGAAATGTCAAATTAATTAAATATCTGCCTTCGATGCGGTGTTATTTTCCCAAATTATCTTCAATGATTTTCCGAATCTGGTCCAACCCGATTTTGTTCTGATCATAGTAAGGCAGCGCTTCCATTCTCTTTATCCACGCCGCTACGTTGGGATAGTCCTTCGCGTCGATCGGCACCACCACGTCCATAGTGGTGATGGAGGAGACGATGCTGAAATCCGCCACGGTCACCTGACTTCCAGTAGTCCACTCTTTCCCCTCCAGGAACTGCTCCAGGAAGCCGTAAGCTTCTTTGACCTTATCGATCTGCTCCTGGGGGATGGTTTTCACACCAGCGTAGATGATGGGTAGCTGTAAACATCTCCTATGATATCCAACGGGACCGTATTAAGCTTGGGACTTACGATGATGTTCATTGTGGCTGGAAACAAAACCCCGTTTTCAAAGTGGAGTCTCTGGTCTACGATTGCCCGCTTTCTGAGATCCTTGGGGTAGAGGGAGTCGTCTTGGCCGTATTTTGACACGAGGTAGGTCATGACGGCGTGGCTGTCCCACAGGACGAAGCCGTCATCCTCCACCAAAGTGGGCACCGTGTGTTGCGGGTTCAGCTGCAAGAGGTGTGTATTGTTGGTTGTCTATATAACTACATACTTTTATCTGAATCGCACCTTGATGTAGTCGGAGGAGTATTGTTGTTTGTCGAAGAGGTTTACCTCCTTGAGGTTTACTTCCAGGTTTAGGGCTTTTATTGTCATTAAGGTTGCTCGCACGGGCTGGCTGGAACTGAAGATGTAGAGTGTTGGTGCCATGCTGGATGATTAGTGATTGATGGGTTCTTATCTAAAGAGATGCAACGCAGTGTTAGCAGTCAGTTCGACTAATGGAAAACTGTATGTTGGTCAGTAAGCCTCATTTGGCAACCCAGAAACAGGTGGAACAGATTGGGAGACCTTAAGTTGTTTATCTAGTTTTATTTAATTAGCACTTACTTGTTGACTTTAAAGACTATTTATTGTATTTTCGGTTTTCACTGTTTCAGTTTCGGTCGCGTACTACCCGCAAATTTAGATAATAAAATTATCAATTTTTCAGGTTACTGAAGATCATGATAACTACTCTGGCCAATAAATATGAGGAAACGAGGAGAGACGGCAAGATAACAGAATAAAACAATTTTGGAGTGAAAGAAAGGCAAAACGTGAATTTAATGAAAGTCTTTTATGATCACAGATGATTCCATTAATATCCCACCAACAATACACCTATCACGACTCTCCGGGTCAATGCCACACCATATTGTTACACCGCTTCCTTGTAACCTCACCACGTGACCAACGGAAGCATTGATGATCTAACACCTATGTCAGTCTCGCTCGTACCGCGACGTCGTGCTCATGGCTCCCACTCTGTACATGGTCCATCCGAGTCCCCCGGTCCGGGCAGTACTCATCACCGCCAAATCCATCGGCTTGGAACTGAACCTCAAGGAGGTCAACCTCAACGAGGGCGAGCACCTCCGATCAGACTTCCTGAAGGTATGACAGTAACGTGGTGAAGTATCGGCAGTACCGCGACCGCGCCCATGTTCTCAGCTGAACCCGCAGCACACGGTGCCGACCCTCGTGGAGGACGATGGGTCGGTCTTGTGGGACAGCCACGCCATCATGACTTATCTAGTCTCGAAGTACGGGCAGCACAAAGAGTCTCTGTATCCGAAGGAGTTGCTCAAGCGGGCGGTGGTCGACCAGCGGCTGCATTTCGAGTCGGGGATGGTTTTTCCCAGGGTGCTGAAAGTGGCGGTAAACAGTTTCTTCCGTAAGTGAGTACCTTCGTCACTGAAAGCGGAATTTCAGGGATCCATAATCAAGAAGGGCAAAACGGCGGTTGGTCCAGAAGACGTTGAGTTGGCGGAAGAGGTGTACGGGTTCTTGGAGCGGTTCCTAGAGGGGAAGAAGTGGGTCGCTGGTGGCCATGTTACGGTGGCCGATTACAGTCTGATTAGTACCATTAGTACCTTCGACGTGCTGGTAAAAGTGGAGGAAGAGAAGTACCCAAATCTTTTTGGGTGGATGAGGAAGGTGGAGGTGCTAGGGGAGTACGGGGCAAACAAGACGGGACTCGACATGTTCAGGGAGCTCATTCAGAGCAAGCTGGCACCAAAGTGAAGTAGAATTAGGTTGGATGTTTAACAAAGAGTGTGTTAATGTATTTTGGAGTTATTAATTTATTTGTACTGTAAAGCGTTTGTTTCTTTCATGTCTTTATTGTCCTAAATCTCTTTCTTTTGTCTCTGTCTATAAGACTGCCCTTTCTTTTTAAACACTAAAATGTCTTAATAAGTTATTGTACAGGTCCTCCGAGATTTATGCTTTTTTATATTCGAATGTAGACTTAGTTCTTGGATTGTTTTATAAATCTTCTTCAACAATTTTTTTCTGGTTGCTTGCAATAGATTAATTTTTGTACCGTTTTCACAAAATCATTAAAGTTACCAGATGGTTTTCGTCTTTGAAATTCTAAAATGATCATAATACATAATTTAATACTAAACGAAGAATAGGTAGACCTTATGAATAAATAATTTTATTCGGTCTGCAACATTTGAATGTAGGCAACTAATAAAACAAGACAGTTATACATGCCGCCTTCAGATCAGTGGTTTTCAGAACAAGACTTCATCTTGGGGGCACTTATAACACGGGGAAACAACACACCGTTTCACAAAGTGCCTTGAGGATGAAAGTCAGCACAGTTCCAAGGATTGTCAAATTCTAATTTTGGTCATTATGAGGTCAGGTCCACAAACGTATTTCTTTTATTTTTTGAAGTACCTATCCAAACAGCAATCGATGCTTTCATGAAATAATTTTTACCGATTTCCATTTCGCAAATGGGCCATCTCACCAAACAAATCCAGCAATTAAAAACTAAATCCTCTTTTATGCTTCCATTCGACAGCGATTACACCCCGGTTTCCAATTAATCACTGACTGACCTTTCCATTGAAAATATTCCATGGACCCAAACCCTCCACAGACGATCGATACGGTCCCCCAAAACCCCATTCGCACCTTCCCCATCGATCAGCCGGATTAGCGTCACTACGAAGAAAAGAAGGCGTCGCCCCGTGGAATTCGATCGTCCTTTCCGAGGAGCAGTCAGCGAGCGTCCGTCGATCCTTGCGTCAGCATGCCACCCAAGTTGTACGTCATGCCTGCCAGTCCTCCCTGCAGGGCAGTCCTCATGGTCGCCAAGGCCGTGGGGGTCGACCTCGAAGTGGAGGAGGTCGAGAAGGAGGCGCTGAAGACGCCGGAGATGCTGGAGGTAGGCGTCCTTCAAGTTTGTTGTAATTTACTCCATTTCATTTTTTTGGTCAGTCTAAAAAAGGGGGCACTGTAGACATCAGTGCTTTAATTACATCCCCTATTCAGCGGCTATCATACACATGTCCACATATTATAGGAGTGGTCGCATCAAAAAAGTTCCGCACCTTCACCTGGAGAAGCAGAGACCTCTTAGTCTTATCATTTGTCCTGGGAGTGGTACTCCTAGTAGGCTTAGTTATTCGGCGAGCAAATGCTCTGATTAGGTCTGATAAGACCGAAACCGATCTATGATTTTGTTACATAAGCTTTTACGGCGACCTTAGTGTGTTTGCAATATATGGATATACACAGTTTGGGATGACGTCTGACGTCTGGGTGCAGTTTTTTTGCCGATATCTCAAAAATTAAAACAGATAGCGTAAATCTGCCGACAATATTCTGAAAGCGGAGGAAATCTCTACCTCGATTATTTATCAATGTATAATTATCCTCTACTAAATTCTTTTTTGCAGCTGAACCCCCAACACACCGTGCCCATCCTGGTCGACGAAGACTTCGTGATCTGGGAAAGCCACGCCATCGCCGGCTACTTGGTGGGTCAATACGGCGAAGACGACTCTCTGTATCCCAAAGACGACGTGCGAAAGAAGGCCGTGATAGACCAGAGACTGCACTTCGACAACGGGGTGTTGTACGTGCGGTGCGTCACGGCGTCGGTGAGTTGCTCGTATGGTCCTTCGCGCCTCCTATTCTTGAAATCGAAACATTGAGGCACTTCTTCATTCCCACGCCTCCAATCCCATAAATTTCCGGAGCCCTAAATACACAGCGACTTAATGTCCGACGCTTGCCAACACTCGTAATTGGAGCAACTACGAAAAACTCGTGTCCCGACGACTATATTTATTAAAATTGGCATTCGCGCCAGATATTAGGATCCTCGAGGATGTAATGAGTTTACGTGAAATTCCACTCGGCTGAATCAGTCATTTGAAGACGCAACGAACATGAGGTCATGCGTGTCCCTGCAATTTCGGTGGACTAGAATCGTATTGATTTTGTAATTTCAACAGGTACAAACACGCATTAGGTCGGTGCCGGGGGGAGTTGGGTCCACTTTTTTACCCGCAATTAGAGGGAGGTAATATTGATTGTGGCTTACCCGGGTATGAAGTAGAAATTGGGAAGACCTATCCCGACCTCTCTTATTTTGTAGTATTTGGTAGAGGTTTTGTTACATTTTTTTCCGGCATTAAAATCCGTCACAATATAATTCTTCTCTTTTGTGTTTTTCCTTAAGTGGATAACGTTGCGCACAAAATAACGTCGTTCTTCGAGTTTTTGCCGAGTGTAAAGTGCAGAGGTCGATAATTATTTAGTTGTTGCTTTGTGGTTTTGGCCTATACATATATCGATCCATTCTGTCATAAGTGTACTCCCCTTGGAAATAAACAACATTTGGACCTTGAATGTACAGATACGCCCACCTATAAGTTCAATTAGTTCATAATGGTGTTCGGTCACATATGACCAATTACCCATCTAACCATCAATTAACCACAAATATTACTTCCGCTTATTGTTAACACAAGGAACGCATATCCATAAAAAATTTGTAACTCTAAAATTAGTTTTCACGTAACGAGCAATTATTTTTTTTTTTTTTTTTTGTAGTACCCGCTGTTTACCGGCACCGGCGACATCTCCGAAGACGACCGCGACAAGCTGATCGAAGCCTACGGCTTCCTCGAAGAGTTCCTAGCGGGCCATCCGTGGCTTGCCGGCGACGAAATGACAATAGCCGATCTCTGCGTCCTCGCCACCGTCGCCACCGCCGACCTCTTCATCCCGGTGGACGGCGATCGCTTCCCGCAGCTCTCCGACTGGCTCAAGACCGGCAAGGAGCTGCCATACTTCGAAGAGTGCAACGCAGAAGGTCTCGCCAAGTTCAAGGACATGCTGCCCACACCGGAGGCGTAATCGCCTTGGATGATTTATTTTCTGTGGGTGGAACGCCCTTCGAAGAAATAAAATAGAATGTGGAGTACACGTTGAGTTTTTGTAGCACCTGACGTTCTCTTGTATGTTTTGTAGTAAACATTTTACTTGGAGGACAATAATAATAAAGTTAGAAAAATAGGGAATGTATCTACAAGAAGTGTTAAGGACCAAAAAATTATGTTTTGCGCAATTTGGAATCTGAAGCCTCAAATCTACATTCCAAATCTAAGACTCGATATTTAAAAGTGTCATAATTGCAAAGATTACAATTTGACAATTTTTGAGATTTGTGGGCTTTCATCGTCAAGACATTTACACTATTATTTTAGCAAATTTCTATAAAAGAACTTTGTGGGACCTTTAGTTGAACTTTGAGTCTCATAAGTGCTCCAAGAAGTGTCATAATTGCCCAGACCAGAATTTGACGATTTTCGAGATGTCTGCCTTTATCATCACGCAGATAATTCGATAGAGAAGCAACATCACCGTTTCGTGTTTCATTTTATTCAAGTGTAAGTCTACAAAAAAACAAGCGATATCAACCTAAAACAAAATTGGTGCATTGTACGCGTTACACGTGGGTTGGACGGAGTGGGATCTAGCCGAGGGCGGCGGCGAGCGCGTTCCGCACTTTCTCGAGGCCGGTCTTGTTGGGGGCGTAGTAAGGGAGGGCTTGCAGTTTCTTCAGCCACGCGCTGATCTTGGGGTACTTCTTGGCGTCGAGCGGCACCACCAGTTCGATGGTGGTGACGGTGGCCACGAGACTGAAGTCGGCGATGGTGACGTGGTCGAGGGCGGCGAACTTGTTGATGGCGAGGAATTTCTCCAGGAGGTTGTAGCGCTCGATGATCTCGTCGACTTCTTCTTGGGGGGCGCTTTTCTTGCCGCCGTGGAGGATGGATTTCTGAAAGGCAAAATATATTATGAACAATTTTATCTAAAACTGAATCAGCCACTTACTAAGATTCTGGAACTGAGAAGAGAAAATTCTGTGTCAAAAAACAACTTTTGGTTGACCTTCGTCCTCTGTTCCAAATCGGTGGGGTAGAGGGAGTCGTCGATCCCGCCATATTTGTCGACGAGGTATCCGTTAATCACGTGACTGTCCCACACGACGAATTTGTCGTCGTCTTCTAACGTGGGGACGGTGTGTTGAGGATTGATCTGCAAAGTAAAAATATCTAAAAGGTAAAATAGTGACAACTTGATGGGTGCAAAGTTAACGAGGGCCGAAGCCCGCGCCAACTTCCTCAACCCGGAGTTAATTGTCCGTCCCACCAAAAATAAATCATTTTTTTCCGTTCCACGATGACACTTCCTCGACAGCGTCCGTCAACCAGAGTCTCAGCCTTTAGCATTCTCGTCTTAATCGTCGTCCCATTGAACCTGTGCCAGTGGCTCCGATCTAATGAATGACGCTCCTCACTTCAGCCAATTTGCGCAATTATAAATAACAACTTGAAATCTAATTCCTCCGGTTGGAGTGTTTTATTTGGCCTTTTGGCAGGTTAACAGCGTCGACAATGTGCTGTCGGAGCATCTGCCCAACTTTTTATGCTGTTTACCCTAATCGAAACGCAATCCGTAAACAACGCGAACAGATGGGTGTTGTTTGTTGATTGTTATTCCTTCGGGGTAAAAATAGTTCGGCGGAAATAGAGGAGTGCATCTAGATGGAAAATTTTAGTTTGTTGCTAATTTTATGTGTTTTTCGCAAAACTTGAAGTAGATTAATTAATCTGTTGACGAAAACAACACTTGGTGGTTGGTTTATATGTTATTTCCGCTTAACTTACTTATATGAAATTTTTACATACTAAAAAATAGTTTATTTAGTCCCAACGAAAATTTGGCAAGATTTGGAAAATAACGAATTCATGCTATTTTTTTGTAGAAACGAATCGATAAATGTAGATCTCCCATGCCATTTAAATTTTTTAAGGGGGTGGCTCCCCTGGCAAAAAGGGGTGAGATCTAAGACTTGAAGGTTTAATACAATTTGGTCCCCCTTGATAACCAAATTGACGTCTTCGAGTGGAGTCTTTCGAAATTGGAATTGTTGGGGGGTACAAATTTTTGTTGGGACACCCTGTATAGGTTAGTAGTTTTTGTTGTCTGTTCTTTCTTTATTGTCTTGTTGCAACATAAGTTTTGTAAAATATTCTTGTCTCCTTTTTTTGTAGTGCCTTGTTTTTGAGTACGTCCCAGGTTTCTTGATCCTTTAGTTTTCACCCCTTAAAATGTTAAAAAATTTAGGATATCCAAGACTCAAGTCTTTCAAATTCGGGAATTCAAAATTTAGAATTTCATAGCTGTCGCCCTCTAAAATGTGCAGTTTCCAACTGAAAGTAATGTCAAAATTTTGACGATTAAAAATTTAGCAAATTCAGGAATTCAAAATGTAAATTCGGGTATTTAAGATATCCGCAAGTCAAGTCTTTCAAATTCGGGAATTTAAAATTTACAAACTTAGGATTTTCACCCTTTAAAATGTGCAATTCCCAGATGAAGGATGATGTCAAAATTTCGATGATTAAAAATTTGCCAAATTCAGGAATTCAAAATGCAAATTCGGGAATTCATGATATCCATCGACAAACCTTTCAAATTCGGGAATTTAAAATTTACAAATTCATGGTTTTCGCCCTTTCAAATGTGCAGTTTCCAATTGAAAGATCTCAAAGTTGCGACGGAAATTCAAGATATATGTAAAAGCAAAATGAAAGATTCTCAATCGATGTGGAGAGTTTTTACTGTGTAGTTTGCAGAAGTTATTAAATGTGTTAACAGTTTTTTTTTCCATATGAACTCGATGTTTACAAGGTATATAAAATAACGTCACAATAGTCCGGACCAATTTTAGAAATTTTAAAACCAACGAGCTTGCAAAACTGATTGTACTAGAAAAGGAACTGTGATGTAATAAACTGAAGAAGTTACATAACTCGTATTATACCACTTAATCCATAGTTCCATAATGACTTTTTTTTTAAATTGCATTAAAAGCCATGTTAGACTAATAACAAGTTAATTCGAAAAATACCAGTTTCAGTGGCACAAATGTGAACATCATTCGGAGCAATTGTGACGGAAAATTCATAGAGTATTGACGACGGTCCTGCAGGTTCCAGCTGTTAAAATTAGCTAAAGTAAATAAATGCATCGCGTTGACTGCACTTTAGAATTGTCACTTTGAATTTAAATCGGTCCGAATGAACGTAAACACGATTTTTGGCAGTTTTATGGAAGCTGACGCTAAAAAATACACCATGATAAGCATGGCTAAAAATAATCGAAACCCCGGGACATAATATCTCGGAGGTCACAGTCGTTTAACGGTCACCACAAGTCGCACCCCCGCACTGCCCCAACAATCAATCGGTAGATACCTTGACGAAGCTCGGCTTGAACTGCTCTTTGTTGTTGAGGTCGATCTCTTCGAGTTCGATGTTGATGCCGAGGGCGTGAGTGGTCAAGAGGGTGGCTCTCACTGCCGGACTCACGATGGTCACGAACAATTTCGGAGCCATTGGGAAGGAACTGGTCGGCACGAGACGGAGATTCGGACTGGACCCAGCGGTGTTCCAGAAGAGAGACGATGTCACGTACTAGAAGGAAACATTTAATTTTAACTCGCTTGGCACAAGTTTGTTTATAATATTGCAATCGTGTATTTGAGCGAAGACTTCGATATGGGCGTGGATGGGACCGAGTTATTTTTGTCTTCGGATCGCGACGATTTTCGGACGACGGCGGATTTTGTGTGGTCTCGAAACCATTCATTATGAGGACGAGGGCCGAACTGGGGTGGATAGTTGAGATAAACACAAATTCATCGGAGCAACTTAATGGTAAGTAGGCGTTACAAATTTGCACGTAAGTCTTTGCTCATTTCAGCACTGATTCCAATAGTGCAGCACTTGCTGTTAATTTTTTATTCTTGTTTTATGTTCGAAACATGTACGCCGAGTTAATAAAGTAGACGATGAGATTATAAATTTAACGTTTTATAGCGACGTATAGAGTAAAATAAACAATTAAGTAAAATAACAGTGTCGAAGATAAAATGCGTAAAACATTATCTCTAGTTGTGTATTATTGATTTGAAAGAAGCCCTATTCAGATGTTAGAGATAGAAATAAAAGAAACAAGTAGTAGAGAGAATACTAGCCAGAAAGTAAATGATGAAATGGAGAAATGGTAAGCGATCGAGGGAAGAATACTTCGAGGGAACCCTAAAGCTCCCCAGAGTATTCACATGGTAACAAGAAAGACACTTGTGATACTGGTGCTGAGATTTAAATCAACAATCGTCACTCTATCACCAGCCACCTATTTCCTACCCTTTAGGAAAGTGTATCTTTCTTCTGTGCTTTCAACTTGGTCCTCACTAAGACTCCTGCGACCTTTCTTTATGCAACCTAAGAAAATCAACTGAAAATCACCTCGCTGCCGAAATACAATTTTTAGTCTACCACAGTCGGTTTGCTGCATCTTTGGGATCAAAGAATTGTCTTCGGCGTACTTATCCACCAAGTAGGCGTTGATGGCATGACTGTCCCAAATCACCAAAGGTTACCACACGCTTTTCTAGTTTGAGCCTCAATATCCCAACCATTATAAGTAGGTACTTCCCTGAGTTTGTATTATTATATCTGCGACTTTTAAAACAAGTTAATATCTGTCTACATTGTTACCAAGATATTAGAAACTAAAAGAGCATCTGAAAGCATATTAAAAATAAACAGACATTAAAAGATAACAACCACCACAAAGACAAATTATCTCACACTACGTAACGAAATCACGACCCGCCCAAATGCACACTTATCACACATCGTACGTACGACTCATTCTCCTGCAAGATGCCCACAGTGCTGTACATGCAAGATTTTAGTGCTCCGGTCAGGGCGGTTCTCATGACCGCCGAGGCCCTGGGGCTCAAACTGGAAAAACGTCTGGTCGACTTCTCCAAACAGGAGCATCTCAGTGAGGAGTACCGGAAGGTAAAGTTGCAACATCAAAAAATGGCGTGTCCTATTGGTTCAGCTTGCAGCTGAATCCACAACACACGATACCGACTTTGGACGACAACGGGGTCGTGATTTGGGACAGCCACGCCATCAACGCCTACTTGGTGGAGAAGTACGCTGAAGACGATTCTTTGTATCCGAAAGATTTGGCAAAGAGGGCTGTGGTAGACCAGAGGTTGCATTTTGATAGTGGGGTGATTTTCAGTTGGCTTAGATACATAGGGGTGAGTGCATTAAATGAAATTTTGCTGCTATTAAGGATGATTTTCTTAGAGGGGGTACAAATTGAAAGGCCGCAGGAGTCTGACTGAGGACCAGGTTGAAGCCATTGAAGAAGGATACGGTCTGTTGGAGACCTTCCTCAAAGGACGGAAGTGGGTGGCTGGTGATACAGTGACGATTGCTGATTTCAGTCTGATCACCAGTATCACAACTATGGCCCTTTTAGAACCTGTTAGCGCTGAACGATATCCGGAAATCACCAGATGGCTCAAGAGGGCCGAGGGTCTTCCTTATTACCATGTGAATAATCTGGACAGTGTCAGGGCCATTTTCCATGAAATCATTAAACAATGAGATCAGTTAGAAAAAATATTGTATTTAACAGACTTTGCTTCAAATAATTATTATGTTCAAAAGATAGCTTATTAAAAAGAAACTGTATCGTCAGTTGCATACACGAATATTAATTATTATAAGGTTTTCAAGTTCATAGAATCTGAAAACTTTACGTCATCAGGTTCCCAGGCACTCAAATTGTCTGATTTTCAAGACTTAGATTCTGAAGTTTTCGAATTCTCAGGTTCTTAAGTTTCTTTTCAGGTTTTCAAGTTCATATGATCTCAAAACCTTGCAGGCTTTCAGGTTGTGAGGTTCTCAAGCTTTAGATGCCCATGCTTTCGATTTGTCAGGTTGAATGTTTGAAAGCTTTCGTCTCTGGGTTCCCAGGCTTCTTCAGGTTGTTAGGCTCTAAAGCGTTAAATTTTAATGTTTTCGAATCATCAGGTTCCTAGGTGTTTAGGTTCTCAAGCCTTAGATATTCATAGATTCGAATTCTCAGGTTCTTTAAATCTCAAATTTTTACGTCTTCAGGTTTCCAGGCTTTCAGTTTGGTAGCTTCGCAAGCCTGTTGTTATATAAGTTTTATATACATATATTATATATATTATATAATTCAACAATTTCTGGTTGATTTTATATTCTTTATATTGTTCCCACGCTTTTGGGCTGTCAGGTTCCCAAGCTTTAGATTTTTATGTTTTCCAATTCACAGATTCCCAGGTTCTAAATATCTCAGATATTTACGTCTTCATGTTCCCAGGCTTTAGGGTTGTCCCGTTTACAATTCAAGAACCTAAGAACTCGAATACATCAGAAACTGAAAACATGGAAAATGAAACCGTAAAATAATTGAGACTCGGAAAACCTAAAAATGTGAAGCTGAAAACCTAGAAACTTGAAAATTCTTAAAACTGAAAATCTCATGCTTGATAACCTAACAACCTGAAAACCTGGGAACGTGAAGACGTAAAGACCTGATATTTCTATAACCTGAAAATGTAAAAATAATCTTACGAAGCTGAAAACCTCAAACTATGATAATTCGTAAACCTGAAAATCTGAGACTTGATAACCTGACAACCTGAACACCTGAAAACGTGAAGACGTAAAGACTTGAAGTTCTGAGAAATTGAAAATGTAAACATAAACTTACGAAGCTGAAAACCTGAAACTATGATAATTCGTAAACCTGAAAATCTAAGGTTGAGAACATGACAACCTGAAAACCTGGGAAGATGAAGACCAAAGATTTGAGATTCCGAGAGCCCAAAACTATGAAAATATACTCCCTGCATACATAAATCTAAGATTTCATAACTTGACAACCTGAAAACCTGGGAACTTGAAGATGTAAAGACCTGAAATTACGAGAACCGGAAAATGTAAAAATAAACTTACGAAGCTGAAAACCTGAAAATCTGATATTTCGTAAACCTGAAAATCTAAGGTTGAGAACCTAACAACCTCAAAATCTGAGAAAATGGAGATTAAAGATTTGAGATTCCGAGAACCCAAAACTATGACAATAAACTCCCCGCTAAACTAGAAACCTGATAATTCGTAAACCTGAAATTTGAGACTTGAGAACTTGACAACCTGAAAAACTGTGAAGGTGAAGACGTAAAGACTTGATATTTCGATAACCTGAAAATGAAAAAAATATACTTACGAAGCTGAATACCTGAAAATATGATAATTCGTAAACATGAAAATCTAAGTCTGAGGACCTGAAAACCTGGAAACGTGAAGACGTAAAGACCTGAAATTGCGAGAACCTGAAAATGTAAAAATAAAGTTACGAAGCTGAAAACCTGAAAATATGATAATTCATATAGGAAATATTACGACAGTCACTAAAGGAAGGAGGGGCAGAAGAAGTAAATAATTTAGAGACTCTCAAAGGGGAATATGCAGGGAACTAGTTAAAAGAGTCACTAAAAGAAGAGGGGCCCGCAGAAGTAAATAATTTAAAGACGCACTAAGGGGGAATAGGGAGCAGAAGTAAATATGTAGTAACGAGAGTCACTAGAGGAAGAAGGGGCAGCAGAAGGAAATAATTTTGAGACTAGAGTAAAACGAAAACCCAAGAATAACGAAATAGCAAAAGTCAAATAAACGATCAAAATATCGCAACAGAAAATGAAATTAACGAAATGGCATCATCGACGAATTAACGAAATATTAAAATGCCGCATTAAAGATCATCGAACGCAATCGTCAAACTTGTGCTTCCATCCATCTTAAAAGAATCAGGTCTCACCGGCAGGATCCACTTGACACTTTACGAAATTTGGTGGCGCCCTAATTAGAATTCCACATTTCCTCGTCTCCTATTTATACAACGAAGAAAAAATTCGCTTTTAAACTAAAAATACCGCGAGCTTCCATGTCGGATTTATCACACCGACTGATAAAACCAGCAGAACGTTGGAAAATGATCGGATAGCTTGACCTGGACCTGTGCCAAAGAATCCCGATGCAAATAACGTGATTTTTTCGCACAACAATCGAGCCGAGAGGTGCATTTTTGCGGCTGTTGTTTGCGAAGGTGAAGGTCCTTTTTATTTTCGAAGAGAATTTTTTTTGGACGACAAAAAAAGAAGTTGAGAACAACGTTAGGAGGATAGGATTGAATCTTTTCCTCTAAGCATAAATCATCCTTCTGACGCACGAACCGAATCCGTAAACCCCCGTCTTCCTAATTTTCCAGTATAGTCGATGCAACGGCGTGGGATTGACGGATGTTTGCAGAAATAAAAACCATTAAATCCGGATCGATGAATAAACTAAATAAATATAGTTCGGGACACCTGTCCCGGACTCGTGTTTCAAGAAATTGCTCCCGGTTCGTCATAAATGGGGAATTTCTGCGTTTCGCGAAAGAGTTATGTAAGGCGAAGTACCGACAGGTGCGCGAATTTTTTCGCGGTTCCAAAATATATACGCGACATTAATCATAAATAAGTTTTGGGATTTCAGAGCGGAGCCAAGACTTGAAATAAATTTTATTTTATTAAAATTAGCAAGGTTTTCCGGAGCAATGACGCACGTCGCGCAGGTATGGAAGGACGCAGGCTTGAATTGTACGGGGTGACTTTGATCATGTGTCATTCGCTCGACGGACGTAATCGATTCTTTTTTGGAAAATAACAGCTCCTGAAACTAGAAAAAAACCGTTTTATAACGTTCCAAACTTTAACTTTAACAAACTGGTTTACTCCTGCTGTGTTTTCTTAATTATAGTACCTAATCAATAATATCGTTTAAGTCCCGAAATGAAACAAGCCTCGGTTAATAAGTAAACGTTCCAAGACCCCAAACTTATTAGAGCTGGGGGAAATAAGAAAGTTTTAACAATCTGCCCTCGAATGGCAAACACTAATTAGCTGAACGCATGGAGGTGAAATTGAGAAGCTTGCTCGTCATTAACAATTTAATTTTCTAAATGGCAGAGAGAATTGTGACTGTCTCCCCAGAGCAGCAGAAAACAACAAATTTGTATGACTAATGGCGACACCGGCTTTGTTTTCAGTCCTGGACTTGGCAATGAGAGCAAACAAAACATTTTTTTTGTCAGGGATGAGTTGAGTGGTCCGTGCGGAATTCGTTGTTAACGGCAGCTGTCGGACTATATTTTAAATAGGTGTATTATCGAAAAGAATAATGGTGTTGGGGTCGGCGCTTCAAAAGAATTTCATTCTTTATTGCCAAGGATTGTGAGACGAAGATGTATAAAATGTGTCATAAATTAATTCGGCGGAATAGGAACCTGGTTATCTATTCAGCCGTGTTAATCTGTGTTCCAAATTTCCCCAAATTGATGTACCCACGACGAAGATCCTGGTACTGGTTTTCTGCGGTTTTTTAGTGCTGTAAAACGAATTGGGGGTCCTGTTCGAGGCCGCAGCCACAAGTACATCAACCAGTCCCAACAAGATCCTGGACTCCCTCCGCTGAAGAGGCATGAGCCCAGAGCCGTTAAATTATTGTAATTCGAATAACATATGTATTTTTTACGAGTAGTCAAGAATATAAAAAAATACACCTTTACACAACTCAAAAAACAATATTTCTTCCAAGGACTGTTTTTATTGCTTAAAAAAGAAAATAAATTTTGTTTGTGAGTGCCGAAATCTAGAGATAAGTATAAGGCAATTAAATTTCGTGATAAATGTTCAAATACCATTAATTACCTCGAGATCAAACTTAAGCTTCGTTTAATTTCCGATTGGATACAGGTAACCAATAGTGGAAAATTTAACAACAATCTTTTCTTATCACAAATCATGTTTGTGTAACGATACCAGACTTAGACAATTAATCTAGATCTAGTAGAAAGATGTCAAGACATTAATTCATACATTGCTTATTTTATCATAATAAAAAATCTTATAAAATTGTGAAACTTCAACAGCAGCCTAAGAACTCTCGACGTTTGCAGAGACCTTTCTCGTTGAAAGGCATTTTGTTCCTGAAGGCGGATACCAAGGTCATTTAGCTTGTATAGCCATGATACGCTCACATGTTCGGTAGGGGAGAAATCGGGTGAACGAACAGAACTTCGATACTATGTCGTTGAAAGTAGTCTGTAGTAGCCTCGGTGTGTGCGCGTACATTGTCTTGCTGAAAAAGGGGTCAATTTAACTGCTGCTAATCTCCTCGAATGAAAACTTGCCAACCCGCATTATGGCCCAAGCCATCACCTCTTGAGTGAGAGCTGTATGGCGTTCAACAAAAACAAAACAACTGAAACCTTCGAGGTGTTTGGATTTTTATTAAAGTCAGTATATGTAAACAAATTTACGTTCGAATCTCAAAAATAGTCTGTTGTGGGACAACAATAGCTTTCGGTGGCTATTTAAAGACAATAATGGTTTCATTCATTAGGAGAGGGACCTGGAAAATCGCCATTGTGTGACGGCGATAAATCGTCGGCATTTTTTAAGACGTTGGACTAATTATGTGTTAACTTATTGTGAAGTCAATTATCTGGGACGTAAACCGTGTACAGTAAAGATGTTCGAGAGTTTATGCAGACTGTCGAGTATTAAAAAAATATCATATTATTTTCTTTAAAAGACATATCGTATTATTAATTCACACCAAATGTAAATTATAATCCATTTCATAAAAGTGACGGTAGGTTGTCAAACGTAAAAATACCTACTTGGTTACTAGTAAATTTTACGCTAAATGTTGGTGACCATTACGAATTCTATTTAAAAAATTTACTATAATTTTGACAGTGTCGACATATAACTAGTCAGGTAATAATATAATACATAGTTACCATTGATAAAGTACACTCAACAAGATCACGTTACAACTGTCAATATCAAGGAAGTATCTGAAATGGATTATAGTGACTATACATTCACCTGTCGCTTGTAAAAAATGGACCAACAAAAATACAATTTTTCACATTAATTTATTACTATGGTTTCAAATAATTCGACCGAGTATTCCACTAGTAAGCCCAGCGAATTTTTTTAACAAATGTCATTGCATCGCGAGCCTATCTCTGTAATCACTAAAAATCGGTTTATGGAATAGTCCTCTGAATACTACTCGTAGTCCAAGTTATGTACTATTCATTCGTGCTGAAGCACTCGTTAATTCATTCGCAAGCACAATTAGCATTTTTAAATTATTTAATTTCCATAAGTACCCCTGATGCAGTAGGTATTGTGGATCTTGGATTTTTACAAATAAAATGAGGTGTGGATGAATGTTGGTCGACCGTTTTTAATGTTAAGAATTCTTCAATAACTTGAATTGAAATTGGCGTAATCGGAGGTTATATCAAACGAATGATGTTAAGTTAGCTGCGCCTAAGTCAGATTAGTGGGGATCGCAATGACAGGCAAGAAATTCAACAGTGTGCTTCATGGTGGAAAGAGATGGTCAACGCCGTGGCGGTGCCGCCATCTATAAGAACAAAAAGCATTTTACAGGACGGTCGATAAAAAAATCATCAATCACAAGACGAAGGACACGCCATCTGTTGACTCTGTTCTCAGTCGCCATTTTGTAATCTTCTCATATTTGAGAAATAAATATATATACTGGGTGTTTAAAAAAATTAACCACAAGTAGAACTCGTCAAAATAAGCATTTTTTCTATTTACCACTTTGCTGAAATCCTCTCCTTATTTCACCCTGCACCTATGAATACATGAACATGAACGAATGAAAAAGTTTTTGTAGGTAAACACCTCCTAACTTTTTGGGACGAAAAATTTTTTGTTTATTTATTTAAATTTACCATCAAAATTTACGACTTTTCTACTGAAATCGTAAATTAGATACAGTTAACTTTCGTTTGATGTTTGTTTGAGGTCCCACTGAAATATTAGCTTCTATGGAGTTTTTATCCTCTTCTTTTTTCTCCTAAATTTACGGATCATCCACATTTTTATTTCACATTTTTCATCTGCTAAACCTGCTAAATGCAATTTTAAATCCATTTAGAATTTTGTCGAAATCGTAGGGTCACGTAGGGATCAAGTGTTACATAACGAAATATATATTTAATTTGACAGCTGGACTCATTTGCAACACTCGGCTGCACCTCGTGCTTCAAAAATTCGACCTCGCCCCTGAAGCGCACTTATACCTACCGATAACGCGACTCTCATAAATCGTAGACGATAAGCTTTGATTGACACTATAACTATCTAATTTGCCTCCCGGCGCAGTAAACACAATAGTTCCATCAACTTATCGTTAGATGACTCACAAACAATGAGGTGTTAAAAATTGATCTTTCAACATGGCAGCTAACAATGAACACAATTGTCAAATGTCACTTTTCGATATGTACTTAGTTATAAATAGTTATAGGTATAAGTGACTCGTTCATGTACAGCTAAAACTGCAAAAGTGGTACGACTTATTGAACTGAAATTAAAATCGTGTGTTATCACTGGCGCGACCCGTGAATTGATTGGACTGATTCCTCTTATCGCATCATTGTTTTAAGTGTGCTTTCGTTTTATCTCTAGCACTTTAGCTAACCTTGGTGAATAGTTTTTGGACGAAAGTTAAGAAGGAGATTACGCAACTACTTTTATTTTCATCGATATCTTCAGTAGTGTTGCTGATAGTTTTTAAGCCATTGCGTAGATTGTGGGTCAAATAATTAACCTTAAAAGAGCGTTTATCAGATAAGAGTTTTGGCATGGAACGAGGGCAATTATTTCTAGAAGAAATGATTGTGCTTGTCTTATCCTCATTTTTTAGCTGTTTTCAGTTTGAAATCCAAATAAAAATTGTGAAAAACTGACAGCCCAAGCAGTGGAAAATACGTCAATAACAAAATCAAAAAAACACTACATTACTAATTCAAAACTGCAAATATTCAATAATGGCGGATGCGCCGGTATAATTACGCCCGATAAAACGATCGAGCTTCGGAAGCTTTTCAGATGTCAAAATGAATATTGAATTGAAAGTCTCATTTCCAGCAAACTCTTGCCAATTGCTTCTCCGTCTTCTAGATGACACTCGACACCTTATATTTGTGAAAGTAAAATCTGTGCTGATTACAATGTAGGGTTCATCACGTTATCGTTTATTTAGGTGCACGTTTTCGGGCTATGCTGTCTGTTGACGTAAAGATAATTTTCAATTTATATAACAATATTGTTTCTTAAGCAACATGAAAAATATGCTAATATTTGAAGAAAGGAGGGAGGTCGGGCATTTTTTGGGAGGCGAACTAGTTCACTCTTCTCTTGTTCGTTGAAGCGGCATCCATCTCGTGCTAACACTAGTCTCCACCTTTTTAGGTTAAATTAAGTTTCTTTTACACGTTTTTGTGGATAAGGGTCTAGTGCGGTTGTTCTCTTTTTTGTTTCGCCTCAAGTGGATAACGTTAGAAACGAAATAACTTTAACTGGAACAATTCAGAATTTGGAAGTAATAATAAGTTTAAGCACATTTGAAAATTCAAAACCAATAACTCGAGCTTTCAATGTGGAATTGAATCGAATGTATAGGATCCAATACACATAAAAAATCAAAATAATAATTAATTTTGGAGTAAGTTCAAAACCCATAGTTTTTGTCCTTAAAAAAAAGATACAAGTGAAACCATCGGGAAAGAACTGAGAGAGCTAAAGAACGACAACAAACAGCTCGGAGAACTCTGATACGCAAAACCATAAGTGCAGCGATTCCAAATTGAAACGGTGTCAACAACTAATAAGATTAAAATCGCCATAAAGTTTACGCCCGTGTTTACCTACATAATTCTGTTATACAACAACTTTCCTCCAAAAGTCTAGTAAAGCGCAGCAGATAAGACGCGAATTCTAACTACTTAAAACAATGATGCGATAAGGACGAACCACTCTCTTCTATCAGTTCACGGGTCGCGGACGGCGATAACAGTCGACGTTCGTTCCAGTTCAAAGAAGTCAAACGTCTTGTTGACACCACTTAAACGCTCCTCTTGTTTACGCAGATTCAGTTCGCGATGCGCCCCAAGTTGTACTTCAACGAGATCTGTCCTTCGTCCACATCGGTTGTCTTGACGGCGAAAGTGCTTCAGCTCACTCTGGAACTGAAGGAAGCGTCCGATAACGGCGGCAAGGTGAGGACACGGCTTTGGTAAATTTCTAGTGGGTGGTCAAAATTTTGGTTTTTGGAAAAGAGACACTTGACTGCGACTTTTAGTAAAGATTAGGTTCTGAAACCCCATAGGTCGAAAGTAATCTGAAGATAAACAAGTTAATGATAGGATTATGTTGCCAACGCTTTTATAGACCAAGTCATATTTGAAGTATTAATTACTTATGTAAGTCACATGTTTTGACACATATCAGTTAGATAATGAGGATCGTAAAGACCTAATACAAGGCACAAAACAAAGAATATATTCCTTATCTATATTGTCCAGACAGTGTCTTGGTTGAGAGTTTCTATTCCATTCAAAGATAATTGATAATGATAAGCAAGCCATTGGAATGACCCCTAAGCTAACACTCAATTAGTCCAAAGTCCTATCCCAAATTGGGAAACGATGTGCTAAATGTACGTTTTGCGCACATATCTAGAACACGGCCTTGTGGTACTCAAAAACATGCCTTCTGTTACAGTTTACCATCCCGACTCTAGAAGACAGCGGCTACGTCATCTGGGACAGTCACTCCATCATCGCCTTCTTGGTCGGGAAGTATGGACAGGACGACTCCTTGTACCCGCGGGACGCCCGCACGAGGTCCCTCGTCGACCAGCGGCTGCTGTTCGACTCTGGAGTCGTCTCGTTCTTCACGAAACTTGTGCTGGTAAGCCACCTAATCGTCTGAAGTCGTATAGGAAATAAGAACAAACAAAAGACGGCATATTGGAAACTATTGAAAAACACTTTTATGAAGTAGAGACACGACTAAGTACTTCTTCCGAATTAACACATTCCTGGGCCGGGAGGGCTGATAAACATTACCGTCTAATTTTGAAACATTCGAAAAACTAAAGTCTTTTAAAAGTGCTTGTTAAAACAAGCACTTTTATAAAATTACAGACACGACTTCTTCTTCAGAAGTAACACATTTCTGCCCCAGATGCATTTATAAAGATTAACATCCAACATTCCAATAAATACAGAGTTTTTCAAAAGACCGGGAATGTTTTAAGAGTGACTGTTGTAATATTCAGACACTTTTATAAAATACAGGCATGATTGCATCTTCAGAAGTAACATATTCCTGCTTCGGGTGCATTTATAAACATTAATGTCTTATTTTGAAACATTCCTACAGATAGAGTCCTTTAACGTCCCGGAATGTTTCAAAAAGTTTCCGTTAAAATATTTAGACACTTTTAGAAAATGCAGACGCGACTGCTTCTTCAGATTCAACAAAATCTTGCTCCGGGAGTGTTTATAAACGTTCACGTCTAATTTTGAAACATTCCAATAAATAAAGAATTTTTCAAAAGCCCCGGAATATTTTAAGAGTCTATTGAAATATTCAGACAGTTTTATAAAGATACAGGCACAACTGCTACTTCAGAAGTAACACTTTCCTGCTTCGAGTGCATTTATAAACATTAATGTCTTATTTTGAAACATTCCTACAGATAGTCTTCTAACGTCCCGGAATGTTTTAAAAGTGCCCGTTGAAGTATTTAGACACTTTTAGAAACTACAGGAGCGACTGCTTCTTCAGAATAAAGATAATCCTGCTCCGGGAGTGTTTATCTATCAACATTCACGTCAAATTTTGAAACATTCCAATAAATAAAAAGTTTTATAAAAGTCCCGGAATGTTTTAAGACACTTTTATAAAAATACAGGCTCGATTCGTTCTTCAGAAGTAATACATTACTGCTCCGAGTGCATTCATAAACATTAATGTGTTATTTTAAAACATTCCAACAAATAAAGAGTCTTCTAACATGTACATTTCATTTCATTACAGAAAGACATCGACTTCCACGACAACGTCCACACCATCACCGACATCTACGACGTCGTGGAGCACTTCTTCGACGACGACAACGACTGGATCGCCGGCGACCAGTTGACCATCGCTGACCTGACCCTGATTCCCTCCATCACCTCCTTGGACGTCGTGGTTCCCATCGACGAGGGGCGCTTCCCGAAGATGACCCGTTGGATCAAACGGGCCGAGGAGAAGCCCTTCTACGAGGCTAACAAAAAATGCCTCTGTAAACTCCGGGAGGTCTTAGCTCGTTGTTGAGGTTACGTTGTTTTAAGTTAGGATAGGTGACATATTGTGATATGAAATATAAAGTATAATTATCGTTATTCTAGGTGTAAGTTTTTATATTTTGACGAAATAAAGGACGTAGGGCTGAGCCTGTAGGTGTTATTTAATCCAGACGTCTGTAGTGTTTTATCGTTGCGCAAACATGATTTAAAGTCACAGTGATAAGAGTATTTTGGTCGTAGTTTTCCTTTATTTGCCACCTGTATCTAATCTTAAATTGAGGACGCGAGCAATTAATCGAGGGCAATTAGACTCGACACTTATCAGCGCTTTTGTTTCGTTTTTTAATTTTGCTGTTGTTGAGTGATTGGATTTTTAGAAAGTGTGATAAGTCAATGTGTGTGGCACTTGACTGACATTATTGCATTTAAAATGGGAAAGAGATTATTACCTTTCTGGTGTGGGTTAACGTTCAAATTTGAAATGCTTTAGCGAGCTCTAGGAGTTTATCAAACAGATCTACAATGTACATAAGAGCCAGAAACAGGTAATTGCACGATTAACTTAACAACGCAATTACTGTATCACAAAATTATTTTGTTTATTGCCTAATCTTAATCGCTGTTTTATGTTTTAATCAAGGACCACATTTGTCTGTAGACAGATTCTATTTAAACCGTTTTTTGATGTTATCAGTTAAGTCATTTCAGTAAACTAAGCCCCTGAATAGTTATAATAATAATAATAAACAAAATGCTTCCAAAGCAACCGAGACATAATCCCACAAACGTAAATCACACCTGTGCCTCGATCTAAAAATAATTTACTAGTAACATCGTACACAATGTGTTTCACAATAGTCTCAAACAAACACTGTCAGCTTGGCAGGGTGAACAAATTCGCCCAATTACTCTACCAAATTGTTTGTGAAGTTTATTTATTGTGACAACTTGAAACAATAAAGCATTTTGGCAGACCCACCCAGTTTTATTTTCTCTGTTAAATTAGGGGAACAACGTTATTTTTCCGACCTCGTAGCAACAATGAATGTGCATGCTCATTGCCTTTATCAGTGTTTTGTTGTGATAAAGGAGGTCCGAGAAGCAAATCCAAGAATAGAAACGATAGGTGACCTTTTGGTTTGTTGACTTGACTCATGAAAAATGTATACAATCTTTATAAGAAATAATAGGGCACAAGGCAAACCAAATTTTGGATTTCGACTATGAAATCAACCACTTTGGTGACAACCCAAAACTCAAAAAAGTTGTCGTGAACACCATCAACAAGTGGCTTAAGACACCGCTGCATCTGTCTGTGCTATTTGGTCTTACATAAAATTACATAAAAATAAAGTATTAGCTTCGATGACATCGAACAGACCCAAATAACCATCGAGAACTACCAGTTTTATGTGGTTGATTAACTGCTAGATCCAAGAATCGAAAAGTTCGACTGTGTGTGTGAACTTTATTTCTTTTACAGAGGCTTTAATAAAGATGCTCCGTATTTCTTAAGACGTTTCAACATCGTTCAGGACTGCAAAATTTCAGGATCTTCTTCAAGATTCTTTACAATTGCTCAGACTTCTTAGGATATCTACAACTGACCGATTGACTAATGGTATTGCAATGACAACCATTTTTTGATTTAAAGTCACAAACACAAAAAAAATAATCAATAGATGGTTGTTATTTCTCATCCATTTAGTCAGTCGATGAGTATAGTGGAAAGGGCGGCCCACCCGCCCACCGCACTCACAAACGGTGCCAAAACCAAAGGCTTAGTCACAAGGAAACCTTATACCAGCAAAGATCAATATAAATCGAGAGTTACAACAAAATATATGATCGAACTTACATTTTTGACCAAATGGTTGACAAACTGGTCCGAAATGACAACCATTTTCCTACTGTATCCACAATCGGTTTCTTGTATTTCACAGTTGTTATAGTGGACATGGCGACTATATGTACTAATATCAAGGTTTCAACAGCCTTCAGGACTTTACATACTTTCAGGATATTTTTTAAGATTCCTTACAATTGCTTAGATCTCTTTTTCAGATTTTTTCAAAAAACTTTTTAGGATTGCCCAGAACATTGGGTTGAATTACAATGGGGTGGTAATACAAACAAGAACAAATTCCCGATCTCCCAGCCCCTATTTCTATACAGGAAGAGTAGCAGAAATATTTTCCCACCTTGCTTTCTACAATAGACTTATCTCGGCTGCCAAATTTCCCAAAGCATTAATAATAATTTAACATGCATCCCACTTAACTTTTAATCGATTTGTCTAACAAACCTTGGCCCCTTGGCAAGCTTCCCCGATAACTCATTTCCGAACATTCCACCATCAATGTGTCGCCACGCTCGCCCGACATTAGTCTAATTGGTTCGAAATTTATTAACATCGGATCGATCGTTTTACGCTTGTCCTTGACAGCCATCAGATATTTTCCTCCATGGGACAAACAACAGATGTAAGCGCACGTAGAATATAATTTATTCGAGGGATCAGTGACGCAACGGAGGGTCAGTGTGGACTTATCTCGGCTATATTTATATCTTAGACCGCAGATAACGACAGCAGTGCCGCGAAAGCAAGATGGCGCCCGTGCTGTACATGCAGCTCTTCAGTGCACCTGTGCGGTCGGTGCTTATGACGGCCGCGGCGATTGGACTCAAACTGCAGCACAAAGTGGTCGATCTGTCCAAGCAGGAGCACCTCAAGGGAGAATTCTTAAAGGTAGTGCAATGATTATGCGAGCGAGGACAAAGTAGGTTCTATTTTTGGACAGTTCACCTTGTTCTTAATGAATATACTTCAGTGGTAATTTAATTAGGTAATTAGTGGTTACCTTTGGATAAATGAGTCGAGAAATTAGGTACACTTACAATAAAATGAAACAACAATAATTATAGCGAGAGGTCTTATCGCTAAATTTACCACAATGCACGGGCCGCAAGTTTGTATTATTGGTTGCCTACTCGTGCTGATTTATGATTTGGTATCTTTTGAAATAAACAAGTTTTTGACATCTTGGCCGCTACGCCCCTTACAAGTGAGCCCCAATCTGAAATAACCAAAATAAAAAAACACTGAACATGGTTGACATCGTCTGTTTCTTCACGATATTTTTTTTTCAATCCGACACTGTGTCTCATCATGGTCCCCAAAAATCACTCTAAATTATGCAGCTTTCCAGGTAAACCCTCAACACACTATTCCAACCCTCGACGACCACGGAACCATCATATGGGACAGCCACGCCATCAACGCCTACTTAGTCGAAAAGTACGCCCACAACGACACCTTGTATCCCAAAAACTTGGCAAAAAGAGCGCTGGTGGACCAAAGGCTGCATTTCGACAGCGGTCTCATTTTCAGCTGGCTCAGAATCATATCGGTAAAGTATAAGCACTACAAGTGTGCAATTTTAACGAATTATTTTCAGAGAGCAATGAAATACAAAGGTCTCAAGACGTTAACAGAAGAGCAAATCGAAGGCCTCGATCACGGTTACGAGCACCTGAATACCTTTCTGCGGGACAGCCCATGGACTACTGGAGATCAGATCACCATCGCTGACCACAGCCTTATATCGAGCATATCGACCTTGGACTTTTTATACCCGGTGGACGAAAAAAGGTTCGGGAATGTGACGCGGTGGATAAAAAGGTCGAAGGAACTACCTTATTACGACCAAAATCGGGTGGGACTGGAATGCTTCAAGGAGCTGATGAGACCTCTGATGGCGTGATTATTTTGTAAATAAACTGAAAAACTAAATAAATTAAAACCCAAAAATTTTATACATTTTTCCAAAAAGTTACCCAGATTAGATCAATTTGACAATTTTTGATAGCGAATGACTAACAAACCTGTGCAAATTTGAGAATATGAAACTTCAGGAAGCTGAGAACTTAAAAATCGAAATTTTGAAAGCTCGATTGTTGAAAATTTGAGAACTTTAGAACCTAAGAATCTGAAAACCTGAAGCTCTCGATAGAACCAAAAATAACAATTTCAGAACCCAAAATCTGAAGATATGATTAATTAGAAGTCTGTCTGTAGAAAATCAACAATGTATCACAAAATACTTGTAAAAACTAATCAGACAAAAATTATTCAATACCTAGATCCACCTGCTGCTATCATTTGTTATCTACACGCCTCTTTGTTAATAAATCTAATCAGACGAGTGCACTTGTTGCACGGTAAATAAGGCAGCGGGTTGTTCCAAACCCTGCTACTTAACAGTTTCAACATCAACTTTCGAAATGTCATTCAAGTGTATCACGGCAGCCGAGCTGTACGCCAGAGACTGTAATCTCAAAGCACAAGACGTGGGAATCATTCAAGAGTGGCTGAAGAAGCAGCCGCACTTGCCGCAAGTAGAAGGTGAGACCAGATGTTAGCCACTGCCGGTCTGATTTGCTCGTTCTTACAGACTTCCAAATTCTGATCTTCCTGCACAGCTGCTACTACCAAGTTGAAAGGACGAAACAAGTAATCGAGAATTTCTTCACGATCCGGAGCCTCTGTCCTGAGATCTATAAGGCACTGTCTGTTGAAGGTGTCAAGCTCAACTTACCAGTGGCGTAAGTAATTTCTCCTTCTGTTATGAGTGTGTTTTTATTAAAAAGCCCCCCAGATGCCTGCTCGTTCTGCCCAAAGCGACCCCAAACAACAACGCGGTCGTTTTGATCAAACTCATAGACACAAAGCCCCAAAACTTCCGCTTCAACGACATCACCAATTGTGGCCTGATGGCCGGCGCCCTTTTCCTTCACCAAAAGGGCTTCTTCGACGGGGCCATCGGTATTGTAGACGCCAAGGGCTTCTCTCTTGGACACCTGTCCAAGCTCAACGTGAACAGCATCAAGTATGCTCTGCTGCTCGTCCAGGTCAACTTACCACCGAATGGTACAACAAAACGACTAAATTATTCTTCCAGGAAGCACTACCGATGAGACTGAAAGAAATTCACATCGTCAACACCATGCCCATCGTCAACAAAGTCGTGACTATAATCAAGCCGTTCTTACAAGAAGATCTCTACAATATGGTAACAAATATCAAGTTGTTAAGTTGCCAATAAGTATAGATATAATTTGCAGCTGCAATTTCACCCTCCCAATAGCGAAGACTTGTACAAAAGTGTTCCGAAGGAGTTGCTCCCGGAAGACTTGGGCGGAGCGTTGCCACCGAGCCATGTTCTAAACGGTTCGTAAATGTTCTTGACTACGACGTAATGGTGTGGTTGTTTGCAGAGGAAAATATGAACAACATCTTGGATAACTTCGAGTTTTTCGACTGGTTTGACGGCCAGAAGGTCGACGAAAGCAAAAGGGTGGGGAAGTCGAAGTTGGTCAACGATGCGTTCGGGATCGAGGGCACATTTAAGAAGCTCGAAATTGACTGATATATAATAAAGTGTACTTGAACTGATTCAGGAGGTTTAGTTTTCTGTTGCACTTTTTTTTTAGACTTACCCATTAATGAGAATGTACGATTTTATTTTCAATGGATTAGGTATGGATTAGGCTTTGCCAAGTCAATATACTACCCTCAGTTTAAATATTTATAATTATTATTTAGTGAATCACCCTGTGAATGATTTGTCAAATATTGTTTTGTTCAAGCAATTCGCTGGTTGGGGACCGGTGCTCTATACCAGTTCAAATTTATTTTTATTATTGCAACGGCTCAAATTATGTATTTTATTACACAACTGGATAAATGCAAAGTCAAAATCAGGTCGTATCAAATTGCGAATGATTATAATTTATAATTATAATAATTATATTATTATCACCTTGAGAAATCTGTGTTTGTAGAACCTAACCTTGTACCTTATGCAGTTATTAAATTACAATATAATTGCTTAAAGTTAAACATGCTCATCATTAACATAAATAAAATTACGGATACTTTGATATCTCCTATTACATAACGAGTTTTTCTCAAATCAATCAAGTTCCAACTTCTTGAAAGTTCCCTCGACACCGAACACGTCGTTGATCATCTTAGACTTCTCGGTCCTCCTGTTTTCGTCCACTTTCTGACCGTCGTGCCACCTGTAGAAGTCGTAGTTGTCCAAGAGGTTGCTCAAACCTTGCTCTGTAAAAATTTTGAGTGCTAGTTGCGTTTATAGCTCGACTTACAAACCGTTGAGCTCCCGGGTGGATGGAAGGACACCTCCTACGTCCTGAGGAAGGCATCCTTCTGACACTGATTCGTAAATCCTATCGGAGTTGGGGGAGTGGAGCTGGATCTGGAAATTTTTGGTTTAAAAAAAATTAATCTTCGTCTCTGATATTTCTTACCATATTGTAGAGGTTTGCCTGGAGGAACGGCTTCACCAGAACGATGGCCTTGTTGACGAAAGGGTTCGCGTTGACGATGTGGATTTCCTTGAGTCGCACAGGCAAGCCTTCCTAAAAAGTACGGTTCAAATTTGCCAACACTAACGAGGCCGCACACCTGAAGCAAGAACAACCCGTATTTGATGGCGTTCAAGTTGAACTTCGTCACGTGACTCCAAGAGAACCCTTTGGCGTCCAGAACACAGACGACGCCTTCGTCGAAACCGTTCTGATGGAGGTGAAGGGTAGCGACCATGTTGATGCAGTTGACGACTTTAGCACAATCGAAATTCTCTGCCCTCGTGTCGAGCAACTTAATAAGGAAAACCAAGTAGCCTTTGGGGGTGCGTTTGGGGAGGACCGTCATGCCCCTGTAGAAGGGGAAGGCAATAATAAAAATGAGAGAACCGAAACAACCCACGTACTCACACCACTGACAAGTTGAGCTCCACTTCTTCAGGTTTGAGGGCCGCGAAGACTTCGGGACATAAATTCCTTGCTGTAAAGTAGCTGTCTATGGCGGTTTTGGTCGGTTCGATTTGGTAGTAGCAACTGAAGAGAAACAGCACGATCTGTGTCTCTAAAATCACAAGTGTTCCTTACAGAAATCGTAAAAAATATAACAGAGCGGACCTTCGAGTTCCGGCAGATGCCCCTGCTTCTTCAGCCATTCCTGGATTATTTCTATATCTCCCTTTTTCAAAAGTGGGTCTTTGGCGTACAACTTCGCGGGTTCTATACACTCGAAAAGCATGGTGCTGAATGGCAGCTTTGAATATTGTTAGTTGAACAGGTTGTTCATGACTAACTTCTCTCGATGGATTAGACAGAACATTTCATTGCCGTTGTTAATTACGAGATGACTGTATAAATAATATATACAAACCGGTACATGACCGCTTAGCTTCGAATTAACATATTGCGTCTCGAATTTGTGACCCATAAAAAATGTTGCGGGAGTTGAAGGTCTCACATGAGAAAATATTGGCGATTTGTCTGACAACTAATTCTTCCAAACAAAGATAAGATGAGTGTTTTTTATTGAGCAAAGTGGAAAAATCAATATAGAACAATATTGATTATTATCATCAATCATTTTCAGGTTTATTAAATGCTCGTCTGCGTCTAACAAATCGTTCGGCTTTCCCTCTCATTGACCTTGTTGATTAAAAGTCAGGTATCACAATGAAGCAACCAACTTTGCTGATTTAGATTGACGATTACCTAATAGCTGCTAAACTATTCAAAGAAAGATTATTATCCAATTTTAGAACTTTTATTATTATCAAAGTAACTGATCAGACCTTTAAAATAAGGAGTGACTTAATTACTGAAGATGATAATGAGCATTACAATCGCCCTCTGCTTCACTCCAGCCCACGGACAATGGACATCGCAGAAAACGCGATCTTGACGAACTACAAGAAAAAATCTCACTACCCAAAAATACACAACTCGCTTTTAGTACCTGAACTATCATCCGGTAGTTGAGACAAACGTTTTCAGAGAATCTGAATTTCACGGGCTTCATTGCGTTCATCAGGAACATCAGGTACAATTTCTGGTTTGAAACTCTCCAGTCGTGCCATCTCACGTTGAGCAGCTCGTTGTAGAGATCATCAGACTACAAAAAATTTGACAAACGCAAAAATGTTGCCAAATACTCACGACATCTTCAACGTTTTGTCCACAAAAAGCAACCCCAATGAGTATTAACGCAACGCACAATACAACAGTCACGATTCTCGAATACCATCCCTGGAAAACGTGTGCATCGTTCAGAAAACATTATTTCAGTCTTTGGTTGCACCGACGGCACCACAACCGTAAAAATAAAGATGATGATGTTGTAGAAGAGCAAAGCCCCCAAAGCCTCGAACGGCAAAATCAAAGATTCTGCTTGTTTTACACAGTTCCGAAGGGATCTGCAATAAATGGGTTATTCACTAACTTCCAAAGACTTGATCACAACATGGATATTTTCTGGTGTAATTTAACACAAGTCAGCAGATTTCTTGTGACCACACTATCTACTTGGTTTTTGTTAAGTTCACTGATGTGGTGGAAAAGCAGGGTTTTCTCCAGCTTGAACAGGGCTAGCAAATAGAAAATATAATGCGCTGATGTGACCATAATTCCGTAACCCAAACAGGGTGCTGCGAATCTGAACATCCACAACATCATACTTCTGTGGGACACGAAGAGTCTCTCGGTCACTTCGGAGATGTAGTCGAGTTCTCTGTCTTTTCCAACGGCTGGAAAAAACAAAAGTCCAACAGTGATTCCAAGGAAAAGGCTGGACACCATGTAGACACTTGTGCTGAAAAGCGTCTTCGAGTTGGCTCTCAAGACGTCGACTTCGTGAAGGCTTTCCTTCCAATTTACCAAGTCTTTTGCTGTTGCTTTTGTCAATTTGAGACTGAACGATGTGATGCACAACGTCATCAGTCCCTAGAAGAGAAGGGTGTACAATAATAGTCGTTAATAGAAAAGGAGTAGTGATACGTATAGAAGTCGGTGTTTGGTTGGTGGAGAAATAAGACGGCTTGTGTGGTAGAGTAGAATGAAAAAAAGAGGATTTGTGCGAACCAGCAGATTTTCGCGATTCTGGTCTCGACGATGTCGATGCAGATCATCTGGCAGATTTTCAGATAGACTTCCTCTGTAAAGTCAACCAAATAAAAAGTATCTTTGAATTTTGAAGTGTCAGAACCAAAATGTTATAAAGCGCCAATGCTCAATACAGTTTCTGTTCTTACTTGATTAATTAAATTGGCTATAAAACATACCTTTCTTTTTGTGCTTTCAATACACCCTTGCATGTAAAACCACAAAACCGATTTTAATCATGTAGTGGAACCACTAAGAAGATCAAAACGACGCCAATCAATGAGTTATGTAATTCATTCCTAAGCAATTTTATAGTAATCTTGACAAATTATTATTATGTCTTCAATTATTCACCACAACTATGAAAGTTAAGTTCAATTTGTTCTTTTGGAACTGAACCGATAACTAGGAAAGACACAAAAACTAATGTATTAGAGTATATTGAGTATTAAAACTCAAATTTCACAATAACTGAGGCTGTAAAATAACTGATCAATATTCTCAACACACAAACCTACATTTTGAAACAGAACTAACAGTACACACAGTTGTGGATGTTCTTTGAATATTTTCCTGTAGGGAGTGCTTCCCGGAGGATTACGGTGGATTGCTTCCTTGGTCGGACGTCTTTTTTTACTTGGTAGTTCTAGAGGAGAACGTGAAGCACATATTGAGGAGTTTGGAGATGTTAAGGTGGCACGAAGGACAAAAGTTGGATGACAATGGTAGAATGGGGATAAGCGATTTTTTATTTCTTATCCTGTTTCACTAATAAATGTAAGCGAGAAATTGTAGCGGAAAGAAACCAAAAGCAGAAAGTACTTAGATCACTTAAATTTTGTTCACCTCTAACGCGTATGTGTGTGCCCTATCCGCCAGTTTGTAGGACATGTTATTTAAAAATCGGTATCCCGAAGGTCTTAATTTATAATGAAACTAAATGGATTTGTTGTGTTAGATAAGAGGACCGATGATTGCAAGGTTTTAATAGCGAAGTGCGAAGCGGTAATTTCCCGCATTAAGACTTCTTTTTGATGTTGAAAAGGCTTTCATACAGTAATTTCTGAAGAAACTGAATTTGAATTGATCGTCGTAGATGTTGAATAGGTAATGTTTTTAATGTTTTTTTTTTTAATTTGAAAGTTCACCTAGAGCACACATAATTTGCATAATTTGAAAATTCGTCAAACCAAATTAATTGGTGGTGGTCATTATAAAGCGGCTAAACTTTTTATAATTATATTATTTGATTTTAACGGAATTGAAACCACAGTCCTTTGGTCCCTACAAACTGATCAGAAAATTTGCAACATATATCATGTCTTGCAAACTGGCTGAAGTTTCAACAGCTTATACGAACGATCCACAACTCAAGAAAAAAGATGTCGAGACACTCTCAACGTGGCTGGAAACGCAACCGCATCTGCCCAAACTAGAAGGTACAAGAAGGCTTCTGATGTCTTACCACATACAATCTGAATTTCCGAATTTCAGAATTGCAGATCATTTTGTTTCTCAACAGCTGCCACTACCAAATCGACCGGGCCAAAACGACCATCGAGAAGTACTTCAGGTTTCGCAGCACCTCTAGCTTGTTCCGTGACGTCACCGAGGAACTAATCAGAAGATCCCTTGCATCCTTGTAACTCTAAAATATAATTTCGTTCTTAGTATTAAATTACTTGAAATGTCAGTTTTATAGGTTTTATGCCCAAGAGGACTCCGCAGGGTGACGCAGTCTTATTCATACGGATGCTCGACAAGCGCCCCGAAGTCTACCATTTTGAGAACCTCAGCAAAGTCATTCTTGCCACAGTAATTATGTATTTTCACCAGTTCGGACCAGCCGACGGCTTGGTGGTCGTCTGCGACACGAGGGACGTCTCTTTCGGGCACATCTGGAGGATGAGCATCTCGATCCTTCGACAGCTGATGCATTTCGCCCAAGAAGCGGCACCAATCAAAATTAAAAACATCCACAATTTGAATTCGAAGCCTGTTGTGCAAAAGTTGATGGGGCTGGTGAGGCCGTTCTTGAAGAAGGACCTGAACGATATTGTGAGAACGAGGTGTGTAGTGGCGTTGCGTTGAGCAAAGTGTTTCAGATAAAGTTCCATTCGCACTCGATGGAGACGTTCTTTGAGTATGTTCCAAGGGAGTGCTTCCCGGAGGACTACGGTGGATTGCTTCCTGGTTTGGACGTCTTGCATGGTATGGAACTGGCATGTGTAATGATTTTTTTTACTCGATAGTTCTAGAGGAGAACGTGAAGCACATATTGGGAAATTTGGAGGTGTTAAGGTGGCACGAAAGACAAAAGCTAGATGAGAATAGTAGAATGGGGATCAGAGCGGGTTCTTTTTGAGTATAGGGAATACGTTTAGGTAACTGCTGTGTATTTAGTTACGTTTATTGGGAAATAGTTTTCTGTATTAGAATAAATTTTATTTTAAATTTTTCTTGCGCTTGGCAATCATTTAAGTATTTATAAACATCGATTTCTCCGAGCTGCACGTTTAGGAGTCTTAATAATTCATCAGAGCCTTGACTCTGTCGATCGAATTTCCTTTCCTATTCATTTCCCTAATAATATGATTTTCATCGTCAAACTTTGTCCCTAAAAGAAGTTTTCCCGACTGAAATGAAGACTTGAGAATAAAAAAAAAACTTTGAAACAAAAAGACACAGTAAAAGTGGATGGTGCAGAACCTCTTATCTTCTCTCACTTTAATGCAAGCGAGAAAGTATTATAAAACCGACGACACGATGCCTCTTGGATCAATAATAGCCTGACCATTGAAGTGACCAGACCCATCATGGCACCCATCTTGTACAGTTTCCCTTGGAGTCCCCCAGTGAGGGCCGTACAGATCACGGCAAAAGCTTTGAATATACACTTGCAGGAGAAAGTGTTGGATGTGAGCGCCAAGGATCATTTGGCATCCGAATATCTCGAGGTAACTACCCGGCTTCGGTCTTACTGGACCTCGTCACTATAACACTCCTCCTGTTTGCCAGCTCAACCCGCAGCACACCGCCCCCCTCTTTACCGACGAGGACGGCTTCACCGTCTGGGACAGTCATGCCATCAACGTCTACCTCGTTTCCAAGTACTCGAAGAACCACTCCCTCTATCCCAAAGACTTGGAGAAGCGGGCCGTCGTGGACCAAAGACTCCACTTCGATACGGGGGTGGCCTTCGCTGTATGTCGAAGAATCGCGGTAAGTCTAAGTCCTCTTGTGATTCCTTATTCAACATATATTTCACTTGAAGATTGAAGTATTGACCGGAGAAAAATCTGCGATTGATGACGCGGACCGCAAAGAAGTCGAGAAAATCTACGCGTTCCTGGAGGCCTTCCTCGAGGACAAGAAGTGGATCTGTGGAGATTCTTTGACTCTGGCTGATTACCACTTGTACACCTCCGTTACGGCATTGAATGTATTGGCTGAATTGGATGAAAGAGGATTTCCGCTGGTGGCGACTTGGCTGCGAAAAGTCAATGCGTTGGAGGAGGTGGAGGTGAGCCGACCTGGACTTGCCATATTTGCCTCTATGGTAGAGAGTAAACTGAATGGAGTTTAAGTCAGATAATAAATTGTTTTGTGGTTGGGTACAAGAGTTGGGGTGTTTTCTTTTCCCTATCTATCTTATCTTATCACTCCAAATTAAGAGTGTAGCTTTTTGTTTGTACTTATCTTTCTGGATTTTCTATTCTCTTGTTTTGTTCTGCTACTCTTGACTTCACACTTTCACTTGTGCGCATCTCTGATATTTCTTGCTATATAGGCTGTCCGCTTTGTTCGCTACTCGTATTGTTGGTTGCTCATGATTAAAGAACATTTTATTCCTACTAAACAATTTCTTCTGACAACGATGTCTACTATTTTTGTTATTGTTTTACACTTTTAGATTAAATCCGAGTTTTGTCCCTGCGTTATAGCTTCAAGCAAATACGCAATTATCTAATGAATATATTTGTTTTACTTTTGCATTTAATTTTCCAATTAATCAGTCAAAGAACATCATTACGTAGATTCCGGTTTCCGCGTAATTGTTAGCTGTTCGTTTTAAATCCGATCTATCCAGCAGTTGCTAGACGTTAATCAAAGAAGGATGTCGTCGAATCTGGCAAACGTTGCCGAAATTTACCGCCAACATCCAAAGTTGAATAGAAAAGATGTGGAGCAAATTTCGGAATGGTTGCAGACACAACCGCATCTTCCTGACCTCATTGGTAATTTTAACAGCACCAATACTTTTCACGCCATTGGTGACAGAGTTGCAGGTAATCCTATTCCTCCATAGTTGCTACTACGACACCGAAGAAACAAAGAAGACAATCGAGAACTACTTCGAGATCCGAGCCAGCTCCGACTACTTCCGCAGCGGGGACGAAGCCCTCATCCGTCGCACTCTGTCCATGTTGTAAGTAAGAAACCCAAGAGGCGACCAAACTTTGTCCTAGTTTTACAGACGTGTTGCCGAAGAAGACCCCGGAAGGATACTGTGTCTGGTCCTTCCGCATCCTCGATCCAAAACTGGAAGTCTTCAACTTTCCGGAATTCGTTAAGACGAGCATCATGGCCATGTCGCTGTACTTCCACCAATATGGACCGACCGATGGGTTGGTGGTCCTGGCTGACTTGGATCGGTTTTCGTTAGGCCACTTGGTGAGGATGTCCCCGAATGCTATTAGAATCATCCTTCAGTTTCTGCAAGAGGCTATTCCCACCAGGATCAAGGGAATACATATGGTCAATGTCGTTCCATATACGAAGTCGTTGATCGCTGTTGCCAAGCCGTTCATGAGGAAGGAAGTGTATGAAATGGTAGGCATTCGAGGTAAACAGGTTGTGATTGCTATTATGGAGGTCTTTTAGATAAAGCTGCATAGTGAGTCGTTTGAGAGCTTGTACGAGTTTGTGCCAAAAGAGTGTCTGCCTGAGGAATACGGTGGGCTCGAAGGACCAATCATGGACTTGCATGGTAAGATAAAACGTCTATGTCGTCTTGTGATTCAATTGGCTATTTCAGAAAAGAAGTTCCAAAACATGCTCGAACACTTGGATTTCTTCAAATGGCACGATGAACAAAAAATTGATCAGTCGAAAAAGGAGAGGAAGGATATAGGATTTATCAGAAGTCTCATTTTTGGAAAGTAGTTAACCGTTCTTAAAATCCTATGTGCTATCTAATAAGTAATAACCTTTGACACTGTTGTGGTTATGAAATATAAATTAATTGCGCAACAGGTTTAAAATTAATAAATTAATATTAGTGGTAAATATGCACTAGAAGTGTTCTTGTATAAAGATCCTTTTCACTTTATATAGGTTTATTGTATATTACATAATTAAATACAAAATGGTGTGTGAAGTACAAGTTCTCACGAATGTATATAAACGGAAAGTTGGTGGCGCTAAATAGAATCATCATGAAGACTTGCCGAACAGCCAACTTTTGAGCAACCCCTTCTCCTTCTTTCCCACCATCTTCGTCTCATCAATTTTTTGCTCATCGTGCCATTTAAAGAAGTCTAAATGCTCCAGTAAGTTTTCCAAGTTCTTTCCTAAAATACGACGGCCAATTTAAGCAAAACCAAAAGCTCCACTCACCATGCAAGTCCTTAATTGGGTCTCCATACCCACCGTACTCTTTCGGAAGACACTCGCGTGGAATAAACTGATACAGATTTTGGAAAGAACCACGATGCAGCCTTATCTGAAACACTTTTTTTTATCAAAGACGAAAGTCCCAATCTGTATACCTCGCTACCATTTCGTACACTTCCTTCCTCATAAAGGGTTTGGCCATAGCAATCAAAGACTTTGTACTAGGACCGACATTTACCATGTGTATCCCCTTGATCCTGGTGGGAATGGCCTCTTGGAGGAACTGCAAGATGATCCTCACGGCGTTGGGAGACATCTTGAACAGGTGACCCAAAGAGAAGTTGTGCAAATCGGCCAGAAGCACCAAACCATCCGCCGGTCCGAATTGGTGGAAGTACAGCGATATGGCCATGATGCTCATCTTGGTGAATTCCGAAAAGTTGTAGAGTTCCAGCTTTGGATCCAGGATGCTGAAGGCCCAGATGCAGTATCCTTCCGGCGTCTTCTTTGGCAAGACGGTTGTAAAACAGACGGAAAGAGTGCGACGGATGAGGGCTTCGTCACCGCTGCGGAAGTAGTCGGAGCTGGCGCGGATCGCGAAGTAGTTCTCGATTGTCTTCTTGGTGGCTTCGATGTCGTAGTAACAGCTATGGAGGAATATCATCACCTGCAACTCTGATAATATTAGTGTTAGCAATCAAGGAGCGTTAAGAACTTACCCGCGAGATCTGGAAGATGCGGCTGTGTCTGCAGCCATTCCGAAACTTGCCCCACATCTTCTTTATTCAACTTTGGGTGTTTGTGGTAAATTTCGGCAACATTAACCAAATTCGAGGACATGTTTAACAATGCAATGCATTTAACGACCAACCAACCTTTTATTATCAGGTAGTTTTTAGACACAAGCACGTCTAATGATCCTTTTTTCGATAGTTAATTGCGCCATTACTAACAAGTATTTTTATTGGAATAATTTCGTAATTGCTACACGAGCGCATAATTGACTAAAAGAATGTTTAGACACTTTTCAGATTTTATTGTGCAAGTGTAATGTACATGTGTTAAGACTCAGTGTCTTCCAGTTTACGAACCGAACGTCTGGTGTATGCTCCCAAAGAAACCTCTCCCCTTTTTTACCCGTTTATTCTCGTCCAACTTCTGCGTGTCGTGCCACCTCAGGATGTCTAGATTCTCCAAGACATTTTTAACATTCCTTGCTAAAACATGTGGGTATTGTTAAAGAACACCCACTAGTATTCCCAACCGTGCATCTCCGCCAATGATGGCAGCAGTCCTCCGTAGTCCTCCATGAAGCACTCTCTCGGAATGTGCTCATACAGAGACTCCGGGTCACCATGGAACTGGATCTGAAAAACATAACTCTTTGTTATCATGGTCGAAATGACACACGGCTTGACCAACCATGTCGTATAACTCCTTCTTCAGAAAGGGTTTACACAAAGCCATGATTCGTCTAGTCAGAGACTTGGAATAGATATTGTGGATGCTCTTGATCCTCATCGGTGCAGCTTCCTGTACAAAGTACGCCATCTGTCGAAGAGTAGAGATGTTCATTTTGAATAGATGCCCCAAAGCGGCGTCCTTCATGTCCAAAACCACCACCAATCCATTAGCAGGTCCGTGCTGGTGCAAATACAGCAACATTATGGCAACGATCACCCTGTTGTGTTCCGCACAGTTGTAGATCTCGGGTCTGGGGTCCAGCATGTTGACGAAGAAGACGGCCGAACCGTCGGGGGTCCTCTCGGGCATGAAGCCTATGAAGCTAAACAAACGATGGATATACAATGTCGCGGTAACACTTACCTCGTGGAGAGGATGCGTTTGACCATGTCTTCGGTCAGGCCACGAAAAATACTCGCCGTGTTACGAAATTTGAAGTAGTTCTCGATCGTCGTCTTGGAAAACTCCAAGTCGTAGCAGCAACTGTTGAGGAACAAAGCGATCTGCAGTTCTACAAACGGAGGGGTAAAAGTAGTTTAACGAAGATTTCAGACTACCTTCTAGGTTTGGTAGATGCGGTTGTGTTTGCACCCATTTCGACAACTTCTTTACGTCTTCTTTTTTCAGATTGGGGTCGTTGGAATAGACCGTGGAAATGTCGACCAGTTTGGAGCACATGCTCTTTGGATATGTTGCAAAACAATTAAAATATTATTGGTACTATTAATTATAATTTTTAGTGCAATTTATTCGAGTAGCCCTTTGTAAATTTTAGATGTTTGTAGATTTCTCAACAGTTAATCTTTTACCAGTTTACGCATATCGTTTTCCTTAACTCTTCTTACTTCTTACTAATTAAATAAGAAAAATACGAGGTCAATCAGTTATCGCAATGTGTCTTATCGGTGTTGAATAAATTTGATTTGTTTATGTTTGAGGTTGAATAATAATTTTATTTTGTACAATCGGCACGGATATGTAATTATAAAATAGTTGATAAGAATGAAAGGGAGCAACGAAAAGATTTTAAAAAATAATAATTGTTAATCAGACTCAATATTGAAATAAAAATGAAAAGAATCTGGGATATGGAGACATTAAGAGTTTGAGGAACCAGAAATCGAAAAGTCAAGAAACGCAAATGGAGGATAAATTTAGGAATTAAAGAATTGGGGGACGGGGATTGAAAGATCGAGAGTTTAAGACATCAAACATTTGAAATTAAAAAATTAAGTAGAGTTTAAAAAATGAACACGAAATCTTGAGAAACGGAAAGCAGAAATCAGGAAATTACGAAATTAATCAGTGGAGTAATTAACAGATTCTTTTGTGACACAGATTAAAAATTGAGAGTTCGTGAAATTAAGTATGAGAAATTAAGTAACTGAGATATTGAGACATTAAGAAATCGGGAAATGGAGAGATTGAGAAATATGGAAAACAAGAATTTAAGGAATTGAGCTGAGAATTTGAGACATTAAGAAATAAACAGATAAGAAGAATTGAGGGGACTGAGGGATAAATAACTTGAAAGCGAATGACATGGCGAAAATTCATACCTTAATAAGTGTAAAATCGCCTAAACTGTAATAATAATTATTGTAAACTGAACTTTCAGAACCCTGAAATAATTAAGTAGTTATCGCAGTCATAACAAACATGCCACAAACATTATGAAAGACCTTAGCATTTACTGTTCGTTTTATGGTTGTTTGATAGTGTTTTATTTAAAATTTTATAACTTCTTATAGCGATCATAGTGGTTAAAACATGAGACCCCTCAATCGTTCTCAAGCTTCTTAAAGTTCCCATAGAACTCAAGAGCGTCGTAACCTCTCTTGTTCACAACCATCTCGTCCAAGAAGTGATGCTGTATTTCTGTGGGTTGTTTGTCTAGACTTACTATGTATGTTGATATTGATAACAGGATGAACGCAAATTTTTCAAAGGTATTGTGATAACCCCTCTAAACGCCGCTACCTTCTTTAGCATGGAATTTCAAGAGAAAGAAAAGATATGGCTCAAGCCTACAATCTTATTAAAAATTGTTTCGCATTTGGTCGCATTTATTAGGACTTCCAATGTTTATAGAGCAAATAATTAACAACTACTCCCAAAGCCGAAATCTGCCGAAAAAACCGTCCTTCTTTCTCATCCTCGTGACTTCGTCTACCTTCTGTGCGTCAAGCCACTGCAGCACGTCCCAATGCTCAAAAAAATTCCGGACGTTTTGTGCTAAAAATTCGAAATTCGATATAAGTACACCCACTTCCGAACTTACCATGTATTTCTTCGATCGTCTTCAAAGTCCCCCCGTAATCCACAGGAAGACACTCCTTTGGGACGTATTCGTAGAAAGACTCAAATCCACGAGAGTGCATCTTCATCTGTAAAAAGACTTCTTGAGTGATCTAATTCAGAGGCGTAAGAGAAGGTAGTACCTGATTGTAAACTTCGTTCCTCAAGAACGGTCTCACCAGACTCACAAACCGCTCAACCAGAGGCGAAGCATTGATATGATGCAGATTCGTGAGCCTCACCGGCGCTGCTTCCTGCACGAAGAATATCAGCTGCCTCATTGACGAAACACTAATCCGAAGCATGTGCCCGAGAGACGAATCCTTGACATCGAAAACCAGAATAAGACCCTTCGCGGGCCCGAACTGATGGAAATACAACAGCAAGACAGCCACGATGACCTTGTTGTGCTCGACGCAGTCATACACTTCCGGTCTGGCATCAAAAACGCTTATCAAGAAGACAGCTTCGTCTCGCGGTGTCCGTTTAGGGAGGAAACCTATAAAACTTGACGGACCCCGATAAGGACGTCGTACAGTTTCGAAACTTACAAAGACTTGAATATCGTCCTTGCCGACACATCCGTGAAATTCGGGAAGAGTATTGAGGTCCTGCGGCACTCGAAGTAGCTCTCGATGGTGTTTTTGGCCGCTTGGAGGTCGTAGTGGCAGCTGTGCAGGAACAACATTAGCTGCAGTTCTAGAAGAGATCTGGTGAGTCGGTGAGTTTGAGGCAACAAATGGGCACACCTGCTAGTTGTGGTAGATGCGGCTGGGCGAGTAGCCAGTCTGCAAGAGCAACCACGTCTTTTTTCTTGAGGCTTGGGTCGTTGGCGTAAATTGGCGAGGTTTGTGCAAGTTTTGAAGGTGCGAGTCCCGTCTTAAGATTCTCTGTGTTGTCGCTCTTCATACTTTTGTGCCAACATCTATGCAGTTCTAATCACTTTTGGTCATAGGTTTTTAAGTACTCGCAATATGTTATTAGAAACTAAAATCTATGTAAATTATAGGCTTTTCAAAGTAACTGCGTATGCTTTGCTATCATTGGCTGATTTGCTTTTTTACGCGCATTGTTCTTATCTTATCTTGTATTTTATACTTTATACAATGAACTTTAAAAATTGGTGTAAATACTTAGTACATAAAGTTACATATAAGTACATGTTACAAATAAAATAAAACAAAAGCCCCGTCAACCAGATGTTTTTGAAAAATGTTTTTACAAGTGATCGATTGCCTTCAAAATTTAAACATTTGTTTCTTTTTATGTATTAAGTATTTCAATGTTTCTGTTTCTTGCTCTTTAACTTTTCTATCCGCGCCGGTAAAATAAACTCAAGAGCATAACTATAGCACCACCCTCAATTTTCCCGATTTCTGCCCTAAATGTTTAGTTGAGATAATATGACTTTAGAGAATCATAAAACAATCAAAAAGAATAATAATCAACAAGTGTAATGCCAGTTGTGAACAAATTGTGTGATTTATTACAAAAATACTGAAAATTGAAATGTGCATAACTATAGCACCACGCAAATTTTTCACAAAACAATTTTTTAATTAATAGTGGGTTCGTCCCCCATTTTTTCTAATAAGCTCAAAAACTCTGGAGTTCATGCTGTCTACCAAATTGTTCAGAATTTCAGGTTCTAAATTGGTCCAAACATCTTCTAGAGCATTTTTGAGTTCATTTGTGGTTTCGTAGTGTTTGTTATCCTGATACAGTCGACGGACCAAGATTCTCCAAAGGTTTTCAATTGGGTTCATGTCCGGGGAACAGAAGGGTCACTCTAATAAATATTTAAAAATATTTTGAGTTTCAAACCACCCCATCGACTCTCTGCTGACGTGTATCCGAGCGTTATCTTGTTGGAATAGCAATTGTTGATCATTGTTATTATTTAAAAAAGGTATCAAGTGTTCTTCGAGAACCTCAAGATATTCCCTGCTATTCATTCGCGTTGACGGATAAGCTAGCGTTAGAACCCCTGCTTTGGTAAACGCTCCCCACACCATTAAAGTGCCACCACCAAAATTTCGTTTGGAAAAATATTGGGGTTCTTTTCTCAAATCTCTCCAATAACAATTAAATCCGTCTGGACCACCTAATTTAAACTTTTTTTCATCAGAAAAAATTATCTGAAAAGAATATGTTTCAAAAAAACTGAAATTTGTTGCAAATTCTTTAGTTACGTTGTCCCAGTGGCGATTCATGTTCTGGTGGGCAAATTTCAACCTGACGGTTTTGTGTCGAGGAAGGACTCTTTTTTTAATTTTTGACGTACGATGTGTTCATTTTTACTCAAAATCCTTCTTATTGTCCATCGTGAGACATTCGCTCCACATTCTTCACCTATCTTTTGCAACTTTTCAAACTGTTACTTGCTGTGGCAATTATTCTTCTCTCAGTGCTAGGCGAAACCTTCTTCTTTGGGCCGCCCGTTTTATGTGTTCCATATTCAGCAGGGTTTCTTAAACAACTTTATGCGACCGATAATTCTTCGAGCAATTTCTCGGAGACTTAGCCTTTCACTTTGAAAAGCCAAGATTTTATCCTTTTTCAACTCAGAAAGATAACTCTACCACGAGGCATTTTGAACTTGATTCTGAGAAATTACTGACTTTTGTTGATAACAAATAATCGATTATTTATGTTAGACCGTCGGTGACATGGCCCGGGCCACAGTCACCTTTTATTTTATTTATTTTTGTTATTTAAAACTGCGTGGTGCTATAGTTATGCACATTTGAATTTTCAGTATTTTTATAATAAATCACACAATTTGTTCACAACTGGCATTATACTTGTTGATTATTATTCTTTTTGATTGTTTTATGATTCTCTAAAGCGATATTATCTCAACTGAACGTTTAGGGAAGAAATCGGGAAAATTGAGGGTGGTGCTATAGTTATGCTCTTGAGTTTATAATAAATATGCAAGTGTCTGTGTCACTATGATATTGTAAAATTTTTATCTAACTATTCATAATTTTTCCAGTAACCATGAAACTAAATGTGTTTGAAACTACATTTTAAATTACCCTTTTACGCTTTATAATTCAATATTGCGATTAGAAAAGACCTGTGCATAAACTCAAGTGCGTGCACAATCTTCATTTCGTCGAGGTTAGAAACAGTCGGTTGCTCAACTAGTTTTGTGTGGTACTAACTCCTTGCAGAGAAAGAACAATGAGCTCTTCGATAGAATTTACGTTGGCCAACGACGACATCTGGGAAAAAGTTGCGAAGAAGTTTGGCACTACCTTAAAAGCTTTAGACGAAGATGTGGCAACAATACAAACGTGGATAAAATCGCAACCGCATCTACCAGACATTCTGGGTAAACTCAGAACCGTCTTCTAGACACATCATCACTATGTATTTCAGACGGCCACGTCTTGCGCAACTTGCTGATCATGAGCAAACTCAGCGTCGAAGTGGTGAAAGAGAGGGTCAACAACTTCTACACCTTGCGGATAAAATTCCGCGAAGACTACGGAAAAATTCACCCGAAATTGGAGTTCCATAAGATCTTCTGCAGCTCCAGGTAAGAAATCTTTACTTGCTGTGAAAGACTCTGATCTTGGTGTTTCAGTTACATGGTGGTGTACCCAAAACTCACCCCGGATTTCTACAGGATTACGTACATAAAAGTCAAAAATCCGAGCTTAATAGACACCTTAGAACAGTTGCAGATGATCAAACGGGCTATAGTTACGGCTGATTTAAGGACCAAAAAGGACGTCATGGTCGGAGAAATAATAGTTACCGATTTTAAATCGTCGCCGGCGTCTTTGTTTCGGAAACAAGACCCGATTCTGTTGTACAAAACCATGGTCATTTATCAGGTATGTGTGGGTGTTCCTTCAGGCCTAAGTCGTAACTGGTTTGGTTTGCAGAAGTTGTCTTCAAGCCCGCTGAAAGCAGTTTACTTCCTCAACTTCCCGCCAGTCGCATCCATTTTCTTGTCCATCCTCAAAAAGATAATGAAACCGAAGCTCTTTAGCAGGGTAAGAACAGATAAACAGCGATCTGAAATGTAAAGTGTTGTTTTTAGATCCAGGTTCTAGAAGACGAGGCCATGATCAAAGACTTCATACCAGAGGAGTTGTTGCCTGAAGACTTCGGAGGAAAAGGACCAACTTTAGAGGCCCTTCAAGGTGAATAAGCGTTGAAAAAGTGTCTTTTCTTCAGATGTGATTTTAGAGGAAATGAACCGACAGTTTGAAGAGATTTCAGATTATTTTGACAGCTTGGACGAGATGGTGGTGAACGAGAGTTTGAGACCAGAGAAGATGAATAATGACGAGGTTCTTGGCTTTTATGGCAATTTTAAGAAGCTCGATATCGATTGAGACTTGGAGGACGTTTAGGACAATAAAACGCAGCTATTGGAATTTTTGAATCTATTTTTCTACATTTCCTTTAATAAATCTCTAGAACGATAACAAAATAAAAAAAACAGCTAAAATGTTCAGATAATTTAGTCCATTTAGAAAAAGTTGTGTCTAAACTAGACACCATATCATAACAATCCTTTTATTGTAAAAAAACTTAATCAAGTTCCAGTTTCTTAAACGTGCCATCCACCCCGAACCCGGCTCTTTTCGACTGACCCAACCTCTTCGTCTCGTCGACTTTCTGGGACTCGTGCCACTTGAAAAACTCGTAGTTGTTCAAGAGGTTCTTCAAATTCCTTTCTACAACAACCGTGGTAGATCCTTTCAGACATCTTTTAGTACTTACCTTCTAACACCCGGCAAGAAGGCAGATCACCACCGTAATCTTCCGGCAGGCAGTCCTTACCGACGACCTTGTGGAACGATTCCATGGAGGCATGCAGTTGCAGCTACAAACGTTTAGGTTTATTTAAAAAAACACTCAGATGTTAATAAGCACCAAGTTGTGGTATTCGCTCTTTATCATCGGCTTGATGATAGACATGACTTTGTCCAGGATGGAGACCACGTTGATGAAGTGGATGCTCTTGATCCTGACCGGTGCTGCTTCCTGGGATGTCTTTTAGTGAGGACACAAAAAAAAATATATTAAAAAATATTTACCTCAACGTGATCGATCGCATGTTTAAGGGCGCTCAAATTGAATTTGGTCAAATGGCTGAGCGTGAATCCTTTGGAGTCGAAAACCGCTAGCGCACCTCTTTCGAAACCGTGCTGGTGCATATAGAGAGTGGTCACCATGTTCAGCGTGGACAGTGACTCGAGAAAATTGAAATTTTCCGCCTTGTAGTCTGTTAGTTTCATCAGAAGGACGACGTATCCTTGGGGTGTTCTTTTTGGAAGAATAGTAATGGATCTATAAAGAGAGAGAAATTATGAGTGAAGTAAAGAAATAATAGAGGTAAACATGAAAAAGTTGTGTACGCAACCTCGTGTAATTACGTACGCCACGGACAACGTCCTCCTCAGCGCCTCTTCACTCAACGTGGCGAACATCTCGGGATGTTGTGTGCGCATCGTAAAATAGTTGTCGATCGTTGCCTTTGCCGCTTCTATCCGATAGTAGCAGCTGTGAAGAAAACACACGATTTGCAACTCTAAAAAAAAACACAAACGTAACGACCATTAAAAAAATTACCAAACCTGCCTTTCATTTCCGGTAAATGCTGTTGCTTCTTCAACCATTCCTGCAGAATTCGGGCGTCGTCCCTCTTCAGTTTTTGGTCCTTTTCGTAGAGTTTTTCTACGTCGACGAACTGGAACGGCATCGTCGAAGACCGGTCGCAAACTAGACGCTGGTAAACAGAAACGTGAATAATCGGACAAAGTTTCCATCCACGTAACAAATGTCCTCTAATTAAATTGTAATTGCTAGGTGTTGGGGGTCAAAGGACGTCTCTGGGTTTTTCGGAGTAAGTTGTAGCGATGCAATTGATTGTTGGAAAGTCTGCTTTATGGAATGAAGTCGTTACAAAATTGCACTATACGATCGTTTAATAAGTTTGGACGGTGGAGGTCAAGGTTAACTTTCACAGACGTGCCCCAAGGCTAAGAACAAGACGAATTTTATGTGAAAGTTGGTTTAGATTTCGAATTTGTTTTTAATAAAATGACAGCCAATAAAGATGCAATAACGATGCAATTGCCCTTGTACCTACCTTTAGACCATGACAATAATTGGTTGAGTGAATAATGCCCCCCAACAAAAACAATTTAATTTAAAAGTTATAACTGCTAATTATACAACTCTGTAAGTGCTAAATATAGTTTTAAAACTAGAGGATTCATCTTTCGTAATTCTTTCTTTTTCTTGTTGCGGTTTCTGTTTCTTTTTATCTTTTTTTTTTCTTCATAGTGGCTCTTTAGTGTTGTATTTTTTGGAAATGAGCGATTACCTCAAAAAATAAATCCGAGAAATAGGACAGGAGAGCAATAAATAGAAGCCGGATAGAATTGAAAAATGAATACGTGATAACGCAATATAGGCGAAAGAAGATTTCGGAAAGAATAAGAATTTTTTTTTCAATATTTATAAAGCTCTATACATATTCTTCACATTTTTCAAATTCTTTCAAAGAAAATTTTCAGGAACTCGTCAGAAATGTTCAGTGCTTTCCAGGGACCAGAAAAATCCCTCAAAATTTCTCTTTGGTAAATGTCAAATTTGTAAAGAATTAACTTTCGATGGTAATATAATTTTTTTAATAGTGGTCTGTGTAAAAAAAGTTTACTCTGATTTTCCAAAAAATACACTACCCAAAAAGCTCTTCGTTTTCTTCCTCTTACTCTCATCAACTCTTTGTCCATCGTGCCATTCGAAGAAGTCCAAATTCCGCAAAACGTTTTCAACATTCTTGTCTACAAATTATTATGTTATCCACGATCGAACTGACTAAATAAAGTACCGTGCAAATCCTGTACTGATTCCAGCTCCCCCCCGTAGTCTCGAGGAAGACACTCCTTGGGGACGTACTCGTAGACAGTCTCCACGGAATGAGGGTGCATTTTCAACTGAAACTTAAATTTCAACAAGCTCTACAACCAAGTGACCAGTTATGTACCAAATCGTAGACCTCCTTTTTCATGAAGGGCCTCATCAGCTCTATTAGTCGTTTCGTGGCTGACACCACGTTGATGCAGTGAATACCTCTGACCCTCGTCGGGACTGCTTCCTACAGAAACCTATTAGTGCATGTGTGCTTTGGTCATTTCAACACCTACCTGTAGGAACTGCAAAACCTGCTTCACTGCCGAGACGCTCAGCTTGAACACGTGTCCGAAGGAAAAATTGCCGACGTCACACAGAAGCACGAGTCCGTTCGAAGGACCACGAAGATGGAAGTGTAAGCACAGAGACATTATCATTGCCCTGATTTTTTCCACACAGTCAAAATTCTCTACTCTTGGATCTAGCAGTTTGAACATCCACACCGTATAGCCTTCTGGTGTTAATTTGGGAAGGACATCTACAACGCTAGGGAACGTCTTCGTCTGAGTGCTTGTGAAGACTGGTACTCACCAGGCGTTCAAGTTACGTTTCAACACTTTTTCGCTGCTGCTGTTGAAAAGTTCGAACCTTGTTCGCAGGGTTAAGTACTTCTCGATGGTGATTTTGGTCCGTTCGATGTCATAGTAGCAGCTGTGGAGGAAAAGGCAGACTTGGGATTCTGTAATAAAAGGTGTATTTTTCGTCTGTAAATAATTCTTTTGCGAACCTAGTAGTTGAGGCAGATGCGGCTGTGTGTCAAGCCACTGGTAAATGGTGTTCACGTCATACTTTTTGAGTTCTGGATTTAGTGCGTAAATCTGGGTCGTTGGAGCCAGTTTGGACGACATGTTATCTAAAATGAGCCTACAAAGATGCGGCAATTTATATCGAAACTAAATGGAGTTTTTATGTTAAACAAGAGGACGGGATATAGTTTTTAATCGCCAAGTGCAGTTAATCTCGCTTTTAATATGAAAAAAACCTTTTAAAGTCATAGGTGTATTAAATTTTGACGTAATCAAATTTGAATTGACGTATATAGATGTTAATTAGTGTTGATGGTTCACCTTCAGTACAAAAAATAAATAGCATAACTTGAAAATCAGTCAAACCACATTAATTGGTCGTGAAAAATGAAAACGAATAGGCAATGTGGGGATGAATTTATGAATTAAGGAATGGACGAATGTATCTATAAATTAAAGGAATAAAGAAAACAACCCTAGTTGTAGGTCATCAATGTGAACAATTGATCTGCTTAATTTTCATGCGTCGAATCCATGTGATTTTTTTTTTAATCTTTTTTTCAATATTTTTGATACTTTTTTATCCTCATTCTGATCTTATTTTTGATCACAATGATTCTTTTACTTTAGATCCTTGGAATCGTTTTGTTATATTTTTATCTTCTTTATTCCAACGGTTCTTCTGATTCTGATAAACATTTGAATTCGTTGATCCATTTGATAAATTTTATTATTGCTTTCATGGCATTGATTCTCTTAATCCTTTTTATTTTCAACATTTAACACAAACCGCGAAGTTAAAAATATGTAGAGCTTGATAAATCTTAAAAAGCATACATTTATCTTGAAATTTTGGAACCTTACAAGCAATTTGCATGTTTGGTATCTTTTGACTGACTTTTGATTCTTTAATTTTGGAATGTTGGACTCTTTCTAATCTTGAATTTTTGTGTATTTTTGTGATGTGTATTTCTAAATCTTCAACCCTACATTAGATGTGATGGCATAATAACTACACAACTTATTTTAACTTTTCTTTCTATTTGACTTAAAATTTACAGCAATAGAAACACAACTGAGGTTGTCAACGCCACGCACAAGAAAACTACCTTTACTTCTATACTTTAACGTTAACTCTTCTACTTTTCTACACGATTGCTTAACGGCGCTTCACCCCATGAAACGTGCAAGCTTCCATCTCTCCGAGCCTTCCACAACATTGCCCTTAGCAACATTACGAAGCTTCAACCCTCTGGTGGAGGTCCTCGAACTCCTGCAGCACCCCCACGACCTGGTTCTGCGCCTTCTTCAGACTCTGGATTTTCTCGCGCTCCTTCTGCAGCAGCGTGAGTCCCCTCTTCACCACGGTGTTGTATCTTTGCGACAAGGACTCCTCGTTCCCTTTCACTCGAGGGATGTGACCCGTGTACCCCGCGATGGGTGGGTCCTCCGGGGAGATCCTACTCTCTTTGAATCTGTGCCTCTCTACGTACTCGTCCAAGGTTCTTTTCACTTCGTCTTCGCTTCGGATGGAGGTCAACTTGGGGGCGCTGCGTGCTCGGAACATCCTGTCGACTTCCTCTTTGGCCATCTGGATCCTTCTGTGCTTGTTGGTTTCGTATTCGTGGGTGCTGTCGTCGGCGGCCCTGCTGTAGGATTTACCGTAACGGAAATTGAGCGTCGGGATGAAACCTAAGGAGAAAATAGTAGTGGAAAGGGGAGCGAGGGAGGACAGACCTGTGTATCCGGTGATGTATCGGGGAGCGCGGTGTTTGTAATCGAGGGCGAGGTCTTTGAACTGGCCTTTGGTCCGGACGACGGGGTTGAGGAGGGGCGATCTCAGGTCCTGGGAGCGGTATGGCTCTTTGTGGGTGGTTTGGAGGATCCTTTTGGTGCGCAGATCCTGTAGAAATTTTGAGTGGGTATACGACCAATAATACAAGCGTGCAAGGTTGGCGGCACTGCATAATTGAACGTGTAAATAAAGTTGGTCCTTGGTACTTGGTACGTCAGAATTTAAATAAATAACAGTTAAAAGCTCAATAAAAGAAACTTTGTTAGCTACCTACCCTTAAAATCTCTTTGGTGTTCGTCCCATATCCTCTCCCATACTGAAACTTCAAGGTGGGACAGTGCCCCGTATACCTGCAATAAAAATTGAGAAATGCCAGTATCAATCAGACGTGATCTAAATCCATTACCACGCCCTCACATTCAGCTTATCTCCACCGAAAGCCTGCTATGTATATCCGAAAGCTCACAGTACCAGGAGGTCCCTAGCACCCTGATTAGATTAGGCGCGTACGTCATTATCACAACTAGCAGGAAAATTGTTGCAATTATACCAAGTCGCTATTGATAACAATTTGCATGCTTGAATGTTTAACGTAGGAGTTGTCGCTAAATAATTTTCCTGTAGGGGAGACTAGAGCTAGTTGGGACAAATTTCTCGTCGATTCGTCCAAGTAAAAGTGACACAACTATCCCCGTCTCCTCTAACCGATCGAGGAGATCGATTCGGTCTGAATATTCCGAAAAGAAGCGCCGATGAAACTGACCAATCGAGACCGAATTGACAAAGCTATCGTTGCCACCAACAACCCCGACTTCCGGGGGTCTCTCGCCCCCACACCCTCGAACTTCTTGCGCGACCACATCCCTCGCGTAAAAACAAGCAATTCGTCCACACATACCCGGGGATGAAGCAGTCGTGAGTCTGCGAGAGGAAGGCGCTCTTCTCTTCGGCGGTCACACCGAACATCACGGACTTCTTCGGCTCTTGTGCGCTCTTCGGCGGACCATCGAAACCCGCGACAGGAAACTCGAAACAATCGCACAAACACCGGCCCGATTCTGCGCTGCACCTTCATTCGCCTATTGTTGGACTTGCGATACCGCTCGATGCATTTTTTGTGGGATGGGTCGCTGCTTTATTTTGTGGCCAGCAGAATTGGGAAATGATCACAAATATTTTTCTCAAGACTGGAAAACAAATAAACAAAGAACATGTGCAACAAGTCTGGTTGTTTTGATGTTTAATCTCTTGTTGACAATTTTAATTTACTTTTATCGGGTGTTTCTATCTTTGCACAATAATTTAGCCTTGAGGTGCATCTCCGACAATTAATGGTAGCGACGAATCAAATCAGCAGAAATTGTGTGTTAATTGATTTAGGGGAGTTACACGTCTATTCCAGCATTCATTACGATTCATTACAAATGTACATGACAAAACTAGTTGGAAACTCTATTTTTACAATTATTTTCGTCGGTTTCAAAATGAGAAAGATTAAATTTCAAAAATTGGCAAAAAATATGGACAGAAAATCGAAGTGAAATTGATCAGACGGATTTTCTGTCCAAGTTTGGGAATTTCTACGATTGTTTTTCATTTACAACGTCAAGTCTTCAACAAAACTTTTTTCATTAAAGTAAAGTTAATGGGTCAAAACGCCATTAAAGTAATGAATCAACACAACTGTGCATTTTTTAATGAAAAAGAAACGTATTAAAGCCACGTCGGCGAAGAAACTCAGACACTCCCTGTTTGGATTTGAGACGAAGATGAAGTGGAGCCCTAAAATCCTCTTCAAGCGCTTCAATTACAAAAAAAATTCTCAAAGAAGTAAGACATGTCGACGCATTTCCACATTTTTTGTAAAACATTTTACAGCCGACCATCTTTGGTTGATCCGACTGCTATACGTGGACTTTTTTCAAAATCTGATTATTCAAATGGTTCTAAGGCTTCTCCTGGTGTGTTTAATAGTACTCACAGTCTTTCAAACGTATCTCTTTTTGGACCGATTTGACGTCATTTACTTTATTAAGTATGTTGCAGTGTATGGGTCATCTTTCTTTGTACGATTTCGTCTTGCTGTCGTTTCCTTCTACTTCTAGACTGTTGTAGGTTATCGCGACCCTATATTGCATTCCCCGAGCCTCAAAAACTTTTGGACAAGCCGTGCATAACTTTGAGTTTTGGGAATCGACTTCTGTCAGTACCGAAACGGCAATGAAGATTTCCGGTGAAGTTTTATATCTGAACGTGTTCGTGGTGCTGAATACGGTCCTGGCCGTCTACAGTGGTGTGCTCCACGCGATCCCTCTGGATGACGATGTCGATCTCTTCTTTCCCTTAGCGATTTTTGAAAAGTTCTTTCCTGCCATCCAAGATTATTTGGCTTGTATGTACAGACTGTCTATGGTTTTGATGGCTATAACAATGCCGTCCATTCTCTACATGACGTTGTACGCGGTCAGCCATCTACGCTTTCAGTTTTACTTGTTGAACGACTTTGTGGGAAAGATTGGTAATGAGTATGGATCCATACAGAAATTCGGACTCATGTATGCCGATAAATACCAGAAAGAAATCAAGAAGAAATTGAAAACAAGCATCAACAGACACGGTTATCTCCGCACGTAAAGATTGATGTTGGTGAAAATTTTCTGGGATGACTTCTTAATTCCAGGTTGAATAACAGGTTGACTGGGCAGTTAGACGATTTGTTTTTCCTGTTCGCCGTCACCGGTGCTATCTTGTTTGTCAGCATTATGATCTTTTATTTTTCGGTAAATATCTCGAGTCGTTAATACGCGAAATTAACAATTTTCAAAGTTTCAAGGCACTTTCGAAGGACGATATTTACGTATTGTTACCCTTGTTGTAACGGCTACTCTTACTTTTAGCCACGCAGTTATAGCCGGACAATCGGTTGAGGACGTTGTAAGTTTACACTATTAAAAAGTTTTATATAATTGTTTTCCAGTCGAATCGATTGTATATAGTCTTGCAAGAACTCGACTGGTACTACTGGAACTGCGAGAACCGCAAAACTTATTTGATTTTTCTCATGAACACCCGAGAACCTATTCAGCAAAAATTTACAGAAACCAAAGCCCTCAATTATAATTTTGCAGTTTCGGTAAATGAATTTTGTTTATTGCCGTTTTCATATGTGAAGATTTATGTTGTTTTAAGTTTGCCAAATCGATCTACTCGATGGTTTCTGTGATGGCCCAGCTGAAATACATCGATTATTCAAAGCAGCAGTGAAGATGTATGTTTGGTTGCCCGCACTATAACTTTAATGTTAATAATAACAAGCACAATTAATTATTGTTGCCAGCCAACCTCTTATTTTCTTGTCATAAGAATGTAAATTTCACAAAATATAAGAGTTTCTTTATTAACACTAACACATGTACAAAAATACTGACTACGAGCGTGGCGCGGCCACCCTTTTTTTCCGACCCTCTTCCAAACTGCACGTCCTCTTCCACGACTCCTCATCAAGCGTGGACTTTCCCTGCGCTATACACACCAGTCGTGCCAACACCAGGAGGTTGTGCAGGTCCTCAGCTGACACACTCCCCTTCTGCCTCATATTCACGAACTCGTTCTGCACCAGCTGTAAACCGCGAGATCAACATCAACAACTTATAAACTTTTCACTTACGTCGTGCACCTCATCCGTGATCTCATACTGCACCAACCGAGCCTCAGTGAGATACACCCGGATGTCTCTGAGCAGCTCGGGCTTAAGAAAGTGCTTGGCCGCCTGGACGATCTCGCCGAAGGTCCTCAAGTGCATGTCGTCGGGTTGGAGCACCACGTGGACGTCGCTCTGCAACGATGAAACTTATTTGACATCAGAAGAGGGATGAACATACCGGGAGGAGGGATTTGCCTTCAGATAGGACCAGAAACGAGATGTCGCAGTCGAATTCGATCTGATAATAAGTGAAATCGTATGTGGTTTTTTGGTTTTTGATGGCCTCGGAAATGGCCTTGACCCCGTGAACCCCGGCGGCGTTCAGCTTTCCTGGTGTGAGTTTGGTCTCGTCGATTACGAGGTGGGTGTTGGCGCTAAGTTGGAGGATGCTACTAGTGAGCCGGTTGGAATTGTAGTCTTTCCTTTAAAATCAGATTTAGTTTGTTTTTGGAACATTGCTGTCACTTACTTGGGGACGAAAGTTAGTTCATTCATGTTCTCCAGAGACATGCCCAAGTAATGGCTCTTGGTAACCAAGAGGGCAATGAAGTGGTACAGCTCCTGCACATAGTCCAGGTTCTCAAAAGTGGGGATGTTGGAGATGTTCAAAGCAAACTTGCCTATGGCTAGTAGATCTTTTCTTAAATATCTATGGAAGCAGTTATTAATGAGATGTAAAAATTAGCTTCATTGATAAGTACACTTCTGAGATCAGGTTGTAGATTAGGTACTCGGCCGCCAGCTCGTCTCCACACATCAACTGAGTGAACAATATGAGGAGCTCCTTCCATACAATCTGCATTCTTTCAGGCCCCAATTTGTCCCTTGTGACTAGAGGGTTGTTGTGTTGGAGGTGCTTGAAGGAGACACAATGCAGACGGGGGATCAGCGACGGAGGCGGATTGTGCACTTGAAATTCCGCATCGTCCATTTCCTCGTCGGCATCGGGAATCGCCAGGGACGGGTTTAGGGACAAAAAGCCTACAAACTCGCAAACGGAATTCAGCTTCAACTGCTCGCTGTCTTTGTAGACTTTCAAGTGGCAAACTTTCCCCCTGGAGTCAGGAATGGGAAAATTTTGTAGATGTTCATCAGACAAAACAGTGTTTGCTGCAGCCCTAGTTGGGTGAACACAGAGTCTTTTACTGTCAGTTTGATCCATGGGCTCGGGGGAGTCATCGAGAGGTCGCTTCTCTTGTGAGTTGGAGCCTCCAGGAGCAGCGACCCCGCCAATTTTATGCTGCTCTTCCTCGATCTAGGCACAATTTGTGTTAGCTCCAACAAAATAAAGGCAAAAAAAACTCACTTTGAGAGCCCAATCGTTGACAGCCGGAACTGAAATAACAACATAGGCCTGTCGCTCACCTCTGATCACTGAAGATCCCTGGTCTTCGACCACCTCATTTGGCTACAACAATTACATTAATACATTCCCAGAAAGACTACGGGACCTTACTCCACACGACGCTATATCAAGGTACTTCCCCAAACGGGTGACTACCTCCTGGGTCTCTTCGTTCCTAACCTCAAACTTCTCCAAATAAAACTCGGGACCGTGCATGTCCTGTACCATGCCCCTGAAGCGCACCAAGGTCAGGTCCTTGAAGCCGTGCAAATCGTTGGGGTTCAACAGGGGCACCTAGGGGTGACAATAAATGTTTTAAAATAGTTTGGTATGTGGGGACCTAACCTTATTCCAGTTCGTCTCGTCTTGGAGTAACTCCAAATAGGCAGCTTCGTTCTGGTACCACTCGTGGGGGCTACAATCTGTGATGTTCATTTTTACGATTCCGAATGAAGGAAGGAACTGTTGAAAATGAAGGGAAAGTTTTCGCGGGAAACTGCTGTTTTGACAGGAGTTCAAGCTAAGCCCGGGTCACATTGCAAAATTGGAGCTATAATTCAGGCTATAATAATATTGCATACCATACAATTTTCAAGATGAAGGCGTCCAAGCCTTTCTATTTGTAACAGGAATAATATTAATTGTAAAATTATGGTAGATATTTGAATGAGGCTTTAATTTATTAATTTGCGACAATGTAAAGCGCGCTTTAGATAACCTCAAATTTGGCAAAATATGTTTTTCAGTATTCGGGGAGATACTGAGGCTGTGCAATGAACCCCAAAACCGAAGTGGAGCTCCGGAACTTCTTTATCTTCAACTCCCTCTATGGCCCCAAAGAGGGGGAGGTAAACCCCCAAATGGCCACAGCCCCTTTCTGACCCCACTGTTTAAGGAGCTGAAAAAAATCCTCTACTACTATCCCATTACGGACCATGCCGATGTACAAATAAAGAACGTGGGACTCGTTGAGGGCATAATTCAATTCACCAGGTATGATCACATATATTTTCAAAATTGCGGCAGCACTACGCGAATAATTTCAGTACTTTCAAGCCCACCACCCCTGTAAATTCCCTCCACTCCCAGAAAATGCGGCAGCTGTACTTCCAACCGGAGAAGAACTTCTGGATTGTCATGGTAAGCCCTAAAGGTTTTCTGCAGTGAATGCTGTGAGATTTACAGACTCTAAACCTGCCATATCTGGGGAAAAGCAAGGATGGTTCCAACCAGATTGAGTATCTTGAGGACGACGTCCAGGACAACGTCTATGAGGCAGTATTGATACAAACCTACAGCACCTACAGGTTGTTTTGGGGCACCTTCCAACAAACCGTTGAGGAGCACGACGTGGGCACCTTGAAGACCCGCCTGGAGCACTTCTACAAGGCTGTATACCTGACGACGTCGTTACTGACTAGTGTTGAAATCTGTAATTTTTAGTATCTAAAAACGTTGAGGCTCGCCCATGCAGACATCCTCAACGTCTTCTGCGGCATCCAATACCTCCCCTTAGATAAACTCACCTTTCTGAAGGTGCAGTGTTTCATAAACTCCCTTGAGTGCACCTATCCACAGATTGCATACACAGCCTTTCTCTACAATGACCACCTAATTTGGTAATTATTTGTTACTAAGTATTTAGTCTTGCAGCGTAAAACGTGTTTGTAGGAGCGGCCTGGAGCCCAACGACATGAAAGTGGTCTACCAGTACCTGGTGGGGACACTCCTGCCCGCCAACATGGAGGCAGAGCTTCAAGGGGGCTCCATGCCCCGCAATTGCTCCTCTCCTTTCGCTGCATTGCACCACGGCCGCTTCATCACGGGCCCCACCAACCTCAAGGGGGCCAGGACCGTCGGGAAGGTACCCAAAGTGTACCTTTTCGCCGGCAAGAAGCCCGAAATCTACTACCTGGTGGTCTACCGGGCCCTTAGCGCATCTCTCTGCTTGTTTATTAAAGGTTCGGCCTTCGGTGCTCCCAATAGATTTAAATAGGGACTGTGCAAGTGTTACGTAAACATAATTTCACCCCCTCGGGTCACCCCCGGCGTGCTTACGTAATACTTGAACGGACCCATACCGAATCTCGTGTTGCAGTTGACGAGGAACTGACCGTGCAGTTCTTCAAAGACATGGACGAACTCATCAGCCCGAAACTCACCACGATCGTCTCGGAGATATCCGAGTACTGCTCGAAGCAAGTGATTACGCCCTCTAGCGTCCCGGAGAACACCCCCAGGTTCATCTACTTTAACAAGCTGAATCTGGCGTACAAAAGCACCGTGCATTTGGATAACAAGCAGTCTGGGAACGTCGCTTGTACGAAGGAGTCGCTGAAGATCATGGCCGATATGAATAACAGGCGGGAGCTGTTGGGACATTCCAGCGAGATGATCGTGAAGACGATGAACGACTTCTGGGTGGTGGCGAAGAACTCGAATTCAAGGGAGTTTTACGTGGCGCTACAGCAGAAGAACGCCAGTCTGATCGATATAAGCGGTGAGTGTTGGGATGGGCTGTTAGATCAATGTAGGTATGTTAATTTGACTTGCAGAAGAAATTCGGAAGCTTTGTGATACGGAACTGAAGGGGATCTTTTTCCATCCGTTGTAATTCGTTAAGTTGGTTATCTATGTATGTACAAACTAAATTAAATTGTGAAAACAAAGAAGCCAATTTATTAAGAAAACCTTTATTGATAATAACGCAAATAACTGTTTAGACCTAATCTAAATCACATATCGCCTAGCTATGACGGAGTATGAATATCGTTCTTTCACTTGGGGAAGAAGGTTAGCTCGGTGTGGGTCTGTGCGAAGAGGACGTTCAGTTGTGAGTCCAACCCCACGTTCTCCACCCTGACCACGTGAGCCTGGTTCTTATTGGGCGGCTTTCGGACGACGGCCAATCCGTACACGCGCATCAGGCTGTCGGTGTGGTCGCCACGTCCACCCGGGATCTCGATGGACACGTGACACGTGACGTCTATGTGGACGTACTTCTGGATGGCGTGCTTGCCGGACTCCGTCATAACCTATCAAGAAACGTGGTAACATCACTCAGCTTAAACGGTAAAAACAATACCTTCTCCATCCGTTCCTCGATCTGGGGCTTGTCGGCCCTGAACACGGACGCCTCTCCCAGAACTTGGTCTCCAGACTTGATGACGAACTGCATGTCCTTCCGGACGGCCTTGATCTCCAGGCCGAGTCCGTCGGGGTGGTTGTCCGACCACAGGTAGTTGTCGGGGTTGACCAGGGAGTCGGGCTCGAAGGTCAGCCTCTTCGCGTAGCCCATCCCGATGCTGAGCAGCCTGAGGGCTCTACCCTCGAAGAGGGGATCTTTGCGATGGTTGGGGCGCACCTTGTAGTGGAAGCCAGGGATGACTCGGGGATCCACGTAAGTTCCTGGGTGAAACGGACCGATATTAATTTCTGGTGAAACTAATGACTTCCACACCACTCACCGACGACGGGCAGTTCGTAGGGCTCCAGCCCATGCATGGAGTACTGCGTGGGTACGTCGTTAATGTCCTGCCCTCTGACCGTGACCCTCCTGTGTATCTTCCGGATGCCCGGCTTCAAGCTGTACCTCTGCTTCTTGATGACCACGTTCAGCACCTTGACGATCTCGGCACTGGGCTTGTGCTTGAACTTGGCGGCGACGACGATGCCGGTGAGGGGCACGGGCTTCGCCACTCCGGTCTCGTAGAACTCCACCTTACCCGTGAACCTAACCCTAGCCCTTTTTTCAACACAAGTTTTGCTGCAAACATTACTAATCTCAAATTGCGGTCCCTGAAAGAGTGAGCATCATAAGAAAACGTCCTCACACGTCGGTTCGTTCGATAAAAAAACTTACGACGCCCGGTCCAGCCTAACGACAACGTAAGAGCCGCTCCCGGACCGCTGGATGGCTCTAAATAAACATGTTGGAGTTGGCGCAAAATGCAGCAAGAAGTAAGGACAAACGGGACGAGATTTACCTCTAAGCGGAGGACCTCCAGGGTGCCCTGGGCCTCCTTGTTGGCGTCGAAGATGGTGAACTTGTCGCCGACGGATATGACTTCCAGCTCGAAGGCGTAGCCCTCGGGCCGGTTGTCGCTCCAAAAGTAGTTGTCGTTGTGGTTGAGGCTGTCGGTGGACTCGAACGTGAACCTGCGGGCGTAGCCGCGCCCGATGGATTTCAGAACGAGGGCGGAGTCGTTGAAGAGACACTTTTGGGCGGCGGGGGCGTGGCCCACGGGCGGCAGAGGGCGCACCTTGTACTTGAAGCCGGGCACCACCCGTTCGTCGATGTACACGCCGACCACGGGGAGCTGGTGCTCCTCGAGCGCGCACACCGTGTACACGGCGGGGAAATCGCCCACTCTGGAGGCGTCGAGGGTGGTGAAGGCGGGTTTGGGGGCGGCGAAGGCGGACAGGTCGGGCACCAGTTGATCCTACAATGCAGGTGATATCTTTATCTATTGTTTTAACACAATAATTTACACGTTTCACGTTTGTAAAAAGAGTAAATTTATTTACTAAGACAAAAATAAAGATTGTTCGTGTAATATTTAACACCACAATTCCCCAACTTCCCATATCTCCTACCAAAAACGGATGTAAACATGTTTGACGTCTTGCAGTTTGCATTTCCCCATTCCTGGACCGCCTCCAAGTCATGCTTATCTCGCACGCGCCGGCAATTTTAGACCAAGACGGTTCAATCTTGTCGAACCTCACACATTTTTTTTTTATTTGGTTCCCAGATCAACCCGTTCACATTTCGAAACACCACACCACTCACCTGTGCACCGCCCCAACAGCACTCCCCTTCCTCTTCCTTCCCGGGAGCCTCGGGCACCGTCACCAAACTCTTTCCGCTGGCACCGAAGACGGCCTGCAAAACACACCGGTCAACCATCTCCATGTCACCACCGGGTCACACTTACGTCTGCCGGCATCGCCAGCATCTCCCCTTCGGAAGGCAGGTCGTCGAAGAGGGAGGAAGTCTTCCTTTTCGACTGCCACGAGCGCTGCATCGCGTCCAACTTGGCATCTTCTTGGGCACTCGACGGGGACATCATCTTGCTTAAAAAAAAACAGGACCTTGCGGTTAAAATTACACTGACGGGAGGTCAGGGGATTCAAGGGTGTTGCGTGTTGCATAGAGCATTGTGAAAGTTAATCTTGGAGTCAAGGTGGATGCGGCTTTTGGACGAGTTATTATGTAATGAGACTAATATGAGACTGATGTTCTTTTATTGTTAGACTGGACCTCATCAAGGTAAAAGAGTTCAGCGAACTAAATGAATTTGTTATACAACATGATGGTCAGGAACGAACAAAACAAGAAATATAACATACGCCAGCCACGTTTAGGGTTACTCAAGGTTTGGGATACATTATTGTGATAAATGAGCATGAAATTGTCTAAGACCTACGTGTCGATTTGTAACGCCTACTCGACCAAAACTTACCAAACGTATTTTAGATTAATTTAATTCGGACCTTCAAGGTCTTCCCAAGAGCAGGTAAAAACCCTGACGATAAAAACACCCTTATCCCAAATGGAAATTAGTCCCACTCCGCGCTATCTTTCGACAGTTTTATTTTTAGAATTCCGAGCTAGAGGTGCACAAAAATACCACAACGTGTTAAAGTTCACTGGCTGAGTCAAAAGTGGTAATCGTTGCACAATGGTCCTAGTCTAGACTATCTGAATATGCGGCTACGCATTTGTTGCGTTAATCATGCAGTCGACACGTTGTCGGTAAATAAAATTTAAATGATATCTTCATGCTGAGCTTTTCTGAGCTCGTTTCGATTACACTTGCAAATCTGCGAGCAGTTTTTCCACTGGATTATTATCGCATTTTATGACTATAGGATAGATTTGCTTGTGACGCGATAACAATTCGAGTGTTAATTTAATATTTAATAAATCCGGTTCGAATATTATACGTATTGGAGAAAAAATGTGTTCGCTTCAATTAAAAATTAATTGTATTTTCGAATGTTGTCCTCATTATGCTCCAGATCTTTGATTATACAGCAGACAGAAGTCCTTCGGATTTACGTAACATTAACAAGTCAAGAAATGGCGCAACAAAACGGAACACACGTATGAAAACTCTTGCGTTTACTGTTATATCTGTGAAACCTGAATTTTATGAATGAAAATACCGGATATACCGTAATATAAAAGATATAATTTATCAGTTAATACTTCCCGTTAAATATTAATTTATTGATAAGAATATAAATTAGAAGCATTTGATAGTAAATTTTACTTTAGCTAATGATGCGCATGATGATGATGGTAAATATCTAAAAATATACGTCCCACAAAACTTAATTTCCTCCTGGCGCCTCCACCAATTTTCAATTTGATATTGTGATAAATAATTTATATATGGATTTAAAAATATAATGCGAAGTCGCTCATCTTCAGATACTCTTTAATTTATAGAAATCTATAACTCATCCACCATTTTTGAAGCTTGCTGATAGGTCTGGGAACCCCTTTATTGATTTTTTATGGAAGTTTCAGCAGCGCATCCGACTATGAAAGTCTGTGAAATAGGTCAACGATCCGTAATAAGGAAATAATCGTAGCCATAGAGAAATCACTGTTATAAAAAGGTCTTAATCTGTACTTCTAACAAAATTAATCTATAATATTACTGGTTCATATTTGATATGAATTATAATTATGTTATATCTGCGAATTTTATAAGACCTAATATTTGTGATATCCACCCACAATTAAAAAATAATTATTGGCAAAAACTGAAAGCAACTAATAAATACTACAAACAAAAAGAAGAGACAAAACAACAAAGTGTTCCGCATGCTGCAACTTATTAGCATATTTAGGCCACTGACCCACAGGTATTGAACGTAACAATACCCTCCATGAATGAGTCAGATGTCGTAAAAGCTCAATTGTTCTTAACAGTCCAGAAAAATACTTAGATGGTCAAGGTCCAAAAGCTCCAGGCAAAATGAACATTACAACTAGGTATAGGTACCGATATCTATAGAAAGTTCCAGAACAGTAGTACTCCAGCCCACAAACCGGTTTTGGTCATAAAATACAGATTGCTTACAAATTTCAGTTTCGAGTATTTGCAAGCACTCTGTATATAGTTTTCAGGTACTTACAGTATACGAAGTGTTGAACTGGGAAAAACAGTAAAAATTCACAAACTTCTGGTTGATTTGCACACGATCGCGTCTGCACTGCTTACTCTTCGAGCGTCGAGACAAGAATAACTTGTACTGGGTGTTCGAGGGGAAATTATTGCAGCGGATCGCCCTATCATTGGTCGCCACGTGATCATGTAGGCGACACATGCATGCCGCGATGTTGGTAAATAATGTGTAAACCAGTGGCGTGTCGGGGATTCTTGTGCAGAGATACGATTTTTAAAGATTCTCGAAGCCCTTGGAAATTTCGAATTTTAATATTGTATCTACCATCTCAAGATATTGAAATTAATCAGTATGTCGTTTCGGAAATTGAGACCAAGATTTGCAAATTTTTCAGCAACAATTTTTGTATCTTGAAATTGGGAATTTTGATATCTTCACATATTGGAATCTCTAGATTTTTGGGGTCTTGGGTCTGGAAATCTTCAATTCTCGCACCCTTGAATTCCAGGATCTAAATCCAACAATAAGCAAAAATACTGCTTTCCACGGCACTGTGCAAACCACGCATTCACGTGTATCTTTTTTTAACTTGTTTAGATAAGCCTCGCCAATTTGCGGCGTATTTTTCTCCAGAGGACATAGGTCGAAACACCGGCGCCATATCGGCATACCGGCGCTATATCGGAATCCTCTCTTTTACGACAATTGGAAACTTTTCCGTACAAATTCGCATGTGACCGATAAAGATTGATGTGGTAATTTAATAATCATTGTTTAGACACAAGGCGGGCATTGAGGACATTGGGGAACCCGTGATTGTGTAGAAGTACTTATGATGGTCTGGAAAGAGTTTCGGTTTTAGCTTATGTTATCAGCAGGGAGAGTCGGGGTGTAAGTATGACGGTGGCATTGACATTGACCTTTTATCAATCAAAAAATCAGTAGTAAACAATTTGGTACCTATATATAACTATAATGTATACGAAGACGTAGTTCCGATTTATTAGTCTGACCTTCTTGAGTTTTTTGAACGTTGGCCTCGTTTTGCTCTAAATTTCCACAACTTATCTTGGAATTTGTATGCCAACAAGACTTGTGCAATATTAGTTAAAATTATAAATTAGCTGGGGCTTTAATCAAAACTTTCAGACAGTTATACCTGGTTATATCTTATAGTCTTATGACCGGAAACAAAAAAACCATCAAGGTCGTTTTCTATTAATAATTTCTGTTAATTAATAATTAAGCTGGTTGTAGCTTCCAAGTACAATAAAGATAAGAGCGGGATTTATCACGACCCCCTGCAGTGAACGTTTCCCTCGTTATTTATTGCCATTAGTTTGCAGTGATAAATCAGTGGTTGAACTTTTTTTACATTTCATCTATTCTAGATAATAAACTCTTTTATTTTCCAGGTGGGCATCAGCTTATGAGAAAGTGGTTCCAGAATTGCCTCCGACCTACTTAGAATTTCCAATATAAAACTGTATTTGGATACAAGTCGGTTCAACTTGCTTCAATAAAAATTCCTATCCTTGTTCCCGAGCTCTTATAATTATGTATATTAAAATAGCAGCTGCATCCAGATATCGAAGAAATTGAGAATTACTCGTGCCGATATTCTCCTTGACCGCCATCAAGTACAGTCCATGATACTTGTGTCAATCTACATGCAAATTACTAACTAGTGATTACGCTTAAACAACTAGTGATGTCACATAAATCAAGCGCATAACTCCCGAGTCTAAAATTAGCTCTTCCCTTGTGGTTGCCCCCGAAAATAGACACAATTTGTCTTGTTTGTTCTCATTAAAACACTTCTGCATTGATCACGGCGGGTCTATTTGACCCCGTCAAGTGTTATCACAGTGCTGAAAATTGATGACTCCATTGACGCAATGGATGGAACTTTTCATCGACACGGTATAATTATAGATCAATTTTGGATAGTTTGTTTACGCGGCTGAGAAATAAACATTTTAATGAACAACAAACTGCACTCATGAATGAAATGCTAATAAACTTAACAATAAAATCAACAAATCAAGAAACCAGGATCACTTCAGTGTGAGCGTTTGCAATAACTTTCGAACCGAAATATCTACTCCTTATAAATTAGCTTAATTAAAATTATTGCGTTAATTTTTAATCAATTCTGATCGTTGTTGACGACCATAGGGTCTTTAATCCCACCGGTGGTAATCAAGAAAGCCTCTTCTCTTTCTTCCAATTCTGGACTGCCTATCAATTTCGCAATTCTCACGTTTCCCCCGACCTTCTTCAAAGCCACTTTGGTGGTGGAGGAGTGGGCCAAGATGTTCCCTCCAACTGGTTTAGTGTCGTCCATGGTGTTCATCCCCAGGAGCGAATATTTCATCTAAAAATTATATAATAAAATAGTATATTTTTATTTAATTTATCTTATTTTTGTTTACCTTATTACTTAAACTACAATACCATAGCAAAAATAATAAAAAAGGAAAAAAGTTGGTTGATATAGTACATCAGAAGAAATTTAATAAATAGCAACAATTTACGAACCTCAGAAGTAATTTGATTGGTTATAAAAACAGCGATGTTGTACTCCTCGCTGATCTTCTGAAGTAGCGACATCATCTGCCCCACCTTCTGCTGTCTATGGAGCAGTTCAGTTGCCACAAAATCGACTCTGAATAAGGCCATTATTGAGTCCACAATCAGCAACTTGAACACCCCCACCTCTTCGTGGAACTTGGTGGCGACTCTACAAGAAAAGACTCTAAAAACAAGGACCGACTATAGGTGCAAACAGATACTTCTTGATGAGCTCGTACTGGTGGTCCGAACTGTATGCTCTGGCGTAGAGGACGTTCCCCAGGGTCTGCTTTTCGTCCAGGTCGAAGCGACAAGCCACTTGACGGATGCGCTCGGGGCGACTAAGACAAGTTAAGAAAGATAGTGTTGAAACAGTCCAAGGGGGATTCCCACAAAGGATACAACTTGTGCTCCGTGTCTATAAACATGACCTTTCCCCCGGGATACCCGTCGTGCGGGATCTGCGCCGTGACGCACAGCGTGTGCGCAATCTGCGTCTTCCCCGTGCCGGACTCCCCGAACACCTGGGTGACGGCCATGGACTCCACGCCACCCCCCAGGAGAACGCTAAAATTTCAAAGTAGTTTTTCCCGCCAATTCGAAATCCGAACTCACTCAAGATTCTCGCTGCCCGTATTGATGCGGAAGACCTGTCGTCTCTCCTCGCATACCTCCAGCGCGGTCATGAAGCGGTTGTTGATGGAGATTCTCTGGCAGATCTCCTGGATCTTCTTCACTTTTTTGACATCGAATCCTTCGAGTTGTGCGAGCTTGGTCGCTGTGGTCATTTGCACCCCCTTGAGGGTGTTGATGCCCATGTTCCTCATTTTCTCTATGTCGGGAACGCTGATGCTCTGTTCTGCCAACAGGTAGATGTCCTGGAAGAAGCACTCCTCTTCTTCCTCTACGGTTCCTTCGGTAGAGACGCTCTCTGCGATTTCGGGCTCCACGCGGGTGATTTCGTCGGGTTTTGCTGCTGAAGACATTTTGGGGCTGAAATGGAAATGTTGAAGCGCGAAATAGTTTGTAAAGAGACGCGGTTTTTATGTTTGAGATTCGAACGTCAAGGACACGGGGTACCAACTCGCGTGGACAGGTCTAAAGTCACTAGATGGCCACACGTTTTTAACAATTAATAATAAAAACTACTTGTAAAAGTTAAATTGAGGTGCTCACAAAAATTTTTGAGTGTCTTTCTTATTTTTTCAACAATACCTGAGCACCAAGCCAATTCGTTCTAAATTCTTCATTTTTAACCGTCGTGTGGCACCCCTGCCCCCCCTAAACTTTGAGGTTAAGTCTGACACTTCAAATGAAAAAATGAAAAATCATTTACATTTAATAAATAGTTGAATTTTTTGCTCACCCACCCACCAATGGCCTCAACCGTGTTGGTTCTGGCCCCAAACGGCCGCCGCCAGACCGTCAAGTGCACTGCCAACACCACTATATTGCAGGTAGCCCCCTATCCCAGAACCTTCAAAATATAGCACACTCTTCCAGATTATAGAAGAAGTGTGCCGCAAGCAAGGCTTCAAACCCGAAGAGTACGATATCAAGCACCACAACAAGGTGCTGGATACGACCATTACCTTTCGCTTTTCGGGGCTCCCAAACAACGCTCAGCTGGAGCTGGCAGCGGCAACCAAAGCGCGCGTCGATTCGGAAGTCATATTGGCGTTGGGTCTCGAGGACGGTAGTCGCCTCATGGGCAATTTCCTGCCAGATGAATCTCTATGGAATGTTCTGTTGAAACTGTGTCCCAATGAGTTAAAACCAGCTGAGAACCCGGTTGTGGTCTACATGCGGAACGAAGTCTACGGGGAAAAACTGCAGGAGACGACGCTGAGGAGTCTCGGGCTGAGAGGCGGTCGCGCTATGATGAGATTGGTGCATAAAAGTCCTGATGAACTGAAGACACAAGCTAATATTTCAGCGCCCTTGCCGAGTACGCCCGTGGAGGAAAAACCCTATCGCGTCTGCAAGACTGGAACAGTGGCTGACTTCGAGCCTAGTGAAACTAGGCCCGTGCAGAAGAAGCCGGATGTTGACTTTCTGAAATTGGCTCGCGAACGAGAGAAGCGAAAACTGGAGAGCCCCCAGAAGGTGCACGAGCCGGAGGTACAGCTGCCGCGGTCGCGACCGAAGATGGATCCCCAGGAGGAGGTCATGGAGGTGGACGTCCCCAAAGAAGTTTGTGAAGAGAACTTTGTTTTTGTAACTACAATTTTCAGTGCATTCTCGATTTGAAGAGTGTGTTTTCAGCTGGGGGAGCGCCAAGCCATGCTGTTCTCCATGGAGTCGGCTCGCACCTTGCCCGCGGAGGACCTTCCTGACGACTTCTTCGAGCTGACGATAGACGACGCCAAGAGGATCCTGGGGGACATCCGAAGGAAGCACACCGACATGGAAAACGCCCAGCTGATGACGTCGGCCATGCGCAATCTGGAGGACTCCAAGAAGCAGCTGAGATACTTGAACAAGTACAAGCAGTCTATTATCAGGGTTCAGTTCCCCGATCGGGTCGTCCTCCAAGGCAGCTTCAAGCCCGTGGAGACCGTCAAGGATGTCAAGGAGTTCGTCAGAGGGTATCTAGAGGACGGGGACAAAGACTTCCACTTATGTGAGTCATATCTCATAGCAGTGTCAAATTTTAAGTGAATTTTGCTAATTTTAGACACAACTCCTCCCAAATCAATTCTTAACGAGCAACACCGACTCCTAGAAATCGGGTGCGTGCCCGGGGCGCTGCTGCACCTAGGCACAGACTCTGAGAGTAGTGTCACACTAAAAGAGGAAGTCAAAGACAAATTTACCACAAACTCAAAAGCTAGCCTGGCCGCATCAAAGATGCGACAGGAAGGGCAAAGAGTGCAGCAAAGTCCTGAAGTGGAAGAGGACAGCTCTATGGATACCATTAGCGACGGGAACACTCCGGGCCCCAGCACCCAACCGACGAGCTACGAGAGGAAAGTTATCAAATCCACGCAGAAAGTGCCGAAGTGGTTCAGGCCCTCGAAGTAGTTTACGGATAAGTTTACGTCTATCTCTGCTTTATACTCTGTATGATTGATTTAAACACAAGTTACTATTATTTAATAAACTCTACAATTCAAATTTTCCCGCGTCTTCGGCTGACAAATCCTCACCCACTACGCACGCGCGGTGCCCCCTGTCATGTAAATATTCGATTGATTGTTTTATTTCTCTCCTCATTCAAATTAACGATGGCAAGTAGAGATAACGTTCTGGAATTAGTGCGTGAAGACGATTTCGTGGAATACTTCCTGTTTCCGCCAATCGTTACCGTTGACAGCAAAGAACAAGAAACAGCCCTCAATCGTTTTTTGGTTCAGGCGGAAAAAATCGTCGAGAAGTACACAAAGGAATATTTATGGCACAAAGACGGGTTTAAATTGACCGTTCGAACATGGATTAGTAATTCTCTGATTCACGACGAGGGTGAAAATGCAGGTAATGTCTTTCGTCGTACTGTATTGTGGTCGTTATGTTTTGAGGTTAAAAGACAATGACAACAATTAAGGAGATCGTTAAATTTTATTTATTAGGGTCTTTTAATTGGATTTTTTATTGATACTGGAAGGGGCTCATTATTGAAGCTATTGTTTGCATTGTGTGTTGCCACAATTTTTAAAAATATCTATATACATAGTAGTCTGTGACCTGACTTCCTTACAAATCAAGTAGTCTGTTTTTTTTTTACACATGGCTTGTGAATTTGGATATAATTTTGGTTTTGGGGTTTAGGTTTGTAAATGTGAAAGTTTTGTTGCAATTTTAGAGTTTCTGCCCCCACATCTACACGGGGTGACCCACTTCGGCGACAACATCGAGGACGAATGGTTCATTGTTTTCCTCCTTCGTGAAATTACCAAAGAAATCGAGGGTTTAATCGTTCGAGTTTTTGATTCCGATGGAGAATTTCTGCTTATCGAAGCGGCGGACTACTTGCCATCATGGGCCGACCCTTCCACGTGCGAGAAAAGGGTATGTTCAAAACTTGAAAAAAAAAAATTTACATATCTGACTGATTCAAGGTCTACCTCTTCCAAGGCGACGTACACATCGTCCCCGCCGCCGAGCCAGACCCGCCCCCGCTCTCCACCATCGACGCACTCTCGGCGATTACAAGCAACCCCGTCGCCACTCGCGCCGTCTGCGAAATCCAAAACACCATCTCCGTCAAGCTGCGGGACTACCCCGCCAAGATCCGGTCAAATCTGCACCACGCCACCGCTTACTTACCCGTGGGAGTGGCGACGATCCTGTCCCACCGCCCCCGACTGATCGCCGCCGCCGTCCAGGTGTTCTGCAACCGCGACCCGGTCGACGCCAAAGCCTGCAAAGCTATGAAGTACTTCCCCCCGGAGGACCGGGTCAACATGAGGGTGACATTCACGAAATGTCTGTACGCGATGCTGACGCACAGCAAGTACGTCCCCGATCGGCGGACGGGGTGGAATTTGCCGGGGAAAGACAGCCCCCAATTCAAGAGCCACGATTTGGGGGTGAAGATCGCGTGTGGGTTCGAGATTCTGGCGGCGGCTGCCAGGTCGGGAGGGGCGGTGGAGGACGATAGAGATTGGCAGAGGTATGTGGATAGCCTGAAGGGGAAGGGATACTTTCGGGAGTTGTTGGAGGGGTCGCAAGAGTATGTGGAACTCATGCAGAAGGCGAAGGAGTACTATGTGGCTCAGCGGAATTCCATGCGGTATACGCCCCCCATTGGGGAAGAGATCCTGGAACTCGTGAAAAGTTTGGACTGCAAAGTGGACGAGTTGCGGAGGAACGAACGGGCTCTGCCCCCCGATGATGACGACACCTGGTTGAACATTAGTCCTGAGGAGCTGGATAAGATGCTAGAGGAGAAATACGGACAGAAGAAGTTCGTTAGCATCAATAATAACAGCGACGCTACTACCCTGACTGAGAAACTCGACCACTTTCTGAACCACGTTTCAGACTTGGAAGGTAGAGTATTAGTATGTATGCGCTAGATTGATTTTGGTTGAAATTTATATAGCCCCTACGTCCTTAATACTCATATTTAAAATTCCTTGAAACTCATTGGTTTACTTTACTTTTCCTATAGGGGTAGAACACCCGAACCTGGATAACGACAACCATCCATCCAGGCCGCCCCGCGGCGTGAAAAAGCGCACGAAGGTGTCGTTCGCCCAGGACATCAAGCCTGACCCGACCCCTAATAACAGGGTGAGTTTCGACCCGAATTCCTTTTCGTGCGCCGTCCAGAATATTCTCAATTTCGTCATCCCCGAAGACGACAGCTGGGACCTCGACTCCGAATCGGACATGAGCGATTACGCCGACGAACACGTCGAAGAAGAATCGTATGAAGGAGTGAAGAACAAGATGCGGGAGTACATGGAGCAGATGGACAAGGAATTGGCCAAAACGACCATTGGAGAGAGTTTCGAGAAGAAGAATGGGGATGGGTTCGAGGATATCGAGAGCTTCAAACCCGTAGATATCGACATGAACGCGTTGAAGAACATCTTGGAGAGCTACAAGGCGCAGATGGGAGACGCAGGGCCCAGCAGCAACATGCTGGGGCCGATGGGGGTTCACTTGGAAGCGGCAAAAGACGATTGATCGACTCGGGTGATACAGCGTCTAGTGTGCCAATGATATACGTTTTTGTTAATTAGGTTGTTGCCGATGAAGTCGTTGGAATTTTATGGAGAAATTTATGTGGTCCTGACACGCCGGAACCAAGGTTTGTTTTTGATATAATTTTCGCGACCGTCACATGATAATTTAAGTCTTACGCCGTATTCGATTATCTAGTCTTAATTAGCAATACTTTTTTTGTACTTCGACTTTTTACACCACATCAAAAATAAAAATAATCGAAAAACACGTTTACTTATAAAATCGAGATTACAAAAATTCCATTTCCCGCTCGATACCCACGAACTTTAGCTGTTCGGTAGGGCCGTATCTGTAGTCGAAGAAAAGCTCTTCGCCGGGCTGGATGGCCCGTTTGGCGAAAATCCCGATCCTGTGGTCGCCGTTGACCATCATCACTTTGGCGTAGCAATTGGGGTTGATGGAGTGGTTGGCGAAACGGATCTTGTTGCCCTTCCTGGTGGCGTCCACGACGAAGTCTGCGCATAAAATAAAAGCGTTTATGTACGAGCTATTAATTTAGTGGACAGGGTGCCCCAGAATTAAGCTACAAAAAAAATTACCGTTGTTCAAGTTGAAGAGGAAGCTGCACATGTATTTGTCATACACTTTCCCTCTTCTGTCGGCCTCATCTTGGGAAATGATCTCCCCGCAGTACTCGGAGATGAATTCATTCTTCTGGGCACTGTCTTTGAGGAAGATGCCCCAGCCGGCAACGTCCGAGGGTGCCATCAGCAGATGCTTGTCTAAACAAACACAAAATTAATAAAACTCTTTTAAAAATGTGTACGAAACTTACGCAGTCCCCTCTGCACGCTGACGTTTTTACACGTGATCTTGGTGTTGTCGAACTGGTCGGCCCCGCAGGTCTGGCACAGATCCGGGTCGCACTCCCTGACCGCCAAATAACAAGGACACTGCTTGGTGTTGCACTGGGCTTTGCAGCGGCACCCCGGGAACCGATTCTGACCTGAAACAACCTATTGAAACTCAGGTTTCCCCTTAAGAAACGAACATACAATCTGAGCTGCACTGGCAGAACTTCTCGCAGAAGTTCTGCGCGCCGATGCAGGGGCATTGCACGTCGCAGCTCCCCGGGTGGTCGCAAGGAGTGAAGTTGTACACGTGGTTGCTGTTGGACTCCTTCTTTAGCTGGATCTTCCGGCAGTGCACCGACCACAATCGATGCTTCTTCTTCTTCTTTCTCGGGGGCGTATAGTCCCTCATCGTTTCCTCGTCGACGACGCCCGCGTCCTCCTTCTGTGCGAACTCGTACACTTGTTGGCAGGTTTTGGTCAGCATGATCTGCGCGATGGCGCAGTAGTTGTTGAGGAAGATTTTGTGAATGCCGCGGAACAGACTCTCGTCCGAACCGGTCCACTCTTTGTGGTCGTTGGCGCCCAAGAGCCCCAGGAGGCTGAAGCTGGTGGTGGTGGTAACCTGGTCTTGGTCGCTCGCGTCTTTATATTTATTGCTGTCGTTGCTGTCTTCGGAACTGGCTTCGTTGCCCGAGTCGACGCTCTGCTGCTTGCAGATCTTGCGAGGGTTGGAATTGCTGTTGGTTTTGGTGTCGGTGGAAGGTCCGGCTTCGGGGATGGACTTACCTTTTGCTTCCTCCTCTTGTTTGGCTTTGGCGGCCAGTTTCTCTTTTACAGAGTCCTTGGAAAATTGATGTTAATGCACTTTTAGTTAGTACTTGGTGCGAATGTTACCAATAGCATGTAGCAGTCGGGACTGCAGGGTTCCGTGAATGGCTTCAGGTCCGGACCGCGACGTTTCTGCAGGTTGGGCCCCGGGTGACAGGCTTGTAAACCTTGAAACAGCCCCGAAGTTAGGTTGAGGTAAATAAAAATACGTACTTGTAAAAGGAGCCACATTTCATTAATTTATCCCAATTTTACCCCCGTCATAAACCCCTCACGTCATTTTCAGTTGAAGTTATGCAGTACAATGAAATTGACGTCAAAATGTAGGTTTTAGCTAAGTGTTGAATCCAACTCAGCCGCAACACCGTGGCACCCCTGTGTAAAGAAGAAAACTTGTATAATGTAGACAAGGGTGCCACAGTGTTGGGGCTGAGTTTGATGTAGTATCATAGTATCATTGTATTTTAGACATTAAAACCTACATTTTGAGCTTTCGATTGATCTAATACATAATTTCAACCTGAAGTAACATACAAAATTTTCCGTGTATCTTATCCATCGACAGTCGGCTCTCGGACTTAATCGAGGTTTCGCCTCAGCTTTGCAGATTTTTTGTTTTAAAATCCAAATTTTTTATGTCAATTTTCACATTTTAGTTGCCCCACCTTTTCCTGGTAAGTTCTTCCTCATATATTTTATTGCCTAGTATTTATAAATATACTGATAATTATTAAAACGGTTGATAGAAATCCTTTTTGCGATGATCGCTTTTCTAAACATATTATTCAAAAACTGAATGAATGGATGAGATGTTGAAGGCCTATACAGCTAGACCTTACCTTGTTGTCCTGCGGTGCAGCAAAACAAAAACAACAACCTGAATCGCAGGCGTCACTTTCATCTAAACAAGGCCCTAACAGCCAAATCTCAAAAACACCCAGTTCAACTCAACAAGATCGAGACTTACGGTGCAAGAAGCAGTCGTATTTGAAACAGCGCCTGCAGAAGAGCGTGTGGAAGGAATGCATGGTCTGCTCCCTGGGAACCGACGCTGCGTTAGGACCGTCGATGTTGGGGGTGCATTCTGGGGGGGCGTTGGGGTCGGTCCTCTCAGTCAGCTCGATGTACCTGTAATCAGGTTGTTAATTACAACTACAATGGCATGAAGGCAGAGACGGACTTTTCTCGCAGCTCCTCGGGGTCCCCCTTGTCGGGAAACTGAGTGGAAATGGCTTGGAAGATGACGAAGGCGGGGAACTCCAAGCCTTTTTTCTTGTCGTCTTCTTTATTTTTTTCTTTGTCTTTCTTTTCTGATTTGTCAGTTTCCTGGTACTGCATCAACGCGTGCACCAACTCGACGAAGAGCTCGTCGTCGATGAACCCGGACTCACGATCTCCGTGGACTTTCCCGTCGTAATTCTTGATTAATTCTTCAATGAAAGTGCCGTCTTGGTCGAGGAGATCGTCCCCCATGTAGGGGATGTTGTGGAGGACGGTCTCGTCTTCCACCATGAAGTTCTGCTGGATGGGGGCCCAGGTGTACATGGTCGGGATGGGGGTGACCGCGTTGATGATGCGGATGGGGGTCACCTGGATGTCTCCTACATTATCTTAGTATTTTTGTTGTCAGTTATTTATGTCCTTACCTTCATTGCCGATCACTTCCGCCTTCTTCATACACGTCACGTGAGCAGGAACCTCCGGCAAGGGCACCCAAAGGGCCTTCGACTCACTCCACCTCTTTTGCTCGTTTATGAGGTTCTCCGTCATTCTCATCCTGTTCTGATTCCATGCTAATTTCACTTCGTCCGCCCGTTTGTACCGCTTTTGTTGTCTCAGTCGGATGTATTCTTGCTTCACATGGCGCTTCCAGTCGTTGCTTACCTTCGCTTTCGACATTTTGGGGCTCTTGTTGACGGATTTACACAATTATCACCTGCTCTAATTCATTTTCATGGATTTTAGACACAAAGTTTCGACATAACCTACACACAAATCAAATGTTGCTAGGTAATTGACAGATGACAGTGTTTGAGCGCTTTGTTTGCACGGAAACGTACGAAAGCGGTTAGAAATGCCCGAACATCTATGCGACTATGCAACCAAACGTACTCCCCTGAAGAAAACTACGACGTAATAACAAATAATGTTTTATTCTTTATATTATTACAATTAATTACATCCTGCAAAAATAAGAACAGAGGTGAATACACGTTTCTCAAGGTTGCGAAATTATAAAAATCTATAAAATTTGTAACATACAAAAGCCCCTGTAACTACTTTTGAATTGCATTACACAAAGTAACAAATGCAGTGAAAAAGTGATTACTTCTTCATCTCTACCCTGGACTTCTGTTAAGGATCTCGTCCTCAAATTTCACATACTGGGCGCCCATACCCTCCAAATCCACGTTGGCATCGATGGTGAACACCGGCGCTGGACACTCAAACAAAGTCTTGTGATGCAACCATTCTTCATGCAGATCATGCAAACTCTTCACATACTCTAACGGCACACTCCTTTCCTCGGCGCGATTCCTCTTCTGTATCCTCTCGTACACCACCTCGGGGTCTGTCCTCAAGTACACGATCAAGTCTACCTGCACCTGCCGCTCTTGTCTGATCCACTTGAACCACTCGTCAATCACCGAGAACTCCGGGGGCGACAGCAATCCGTCGCGACGCATCTTCTCCACAAAGCAGTATCGGGCGCTGTACAGCGACCGCTCCATGAACCGGAAGTGGGTGTCGCACGGCTGAGTGTGGGCCTGCAGCAGGGTCAACTGAACGTAGGACTGGAATGAGAAGCTGTACTTTCTGGGGTCGGAGTACATGAGATCGAGGAGGTTGTGTCCGTGGCAGTTGCGCCATTTCTCGATGGGCTCGGAGAAGACGGTGACGTTGCCCAGGTTTTGGATGTGTTTGAGGAAGGTGGACTTGCCGCTGCCGATGTTGCCTTCCACTACGACGGTGCACGGGGAGCTTGACAGACTCTTCCGCATGGTGGCGAGGAAGCGCCGAAGGAACATGGTGTTACATGAGTGTTAAAATGTGTAAAAGGTAAGTTGTTTTGTAGAAATCGCAAGTTAGTAAATAAGTAAATAATTAGGTTAGATTTTGTCAGCTGTCATTTGCGTCAACTTGTGCAATTGATCTGTCCTGTGTTTAACCCCCATCAGCCCCCATACGTATTGCATGTTGATTTATAAATATATTAGTAGCTTTTCCCAAAAAACTTCTACAAAGTCTCATATCAATACATTCACCATCACACTGAAGATTGTATTTCCAAAGATTGCGTCCTGCCTTTACCGTCATAACCTAAAATCTGCGCAAACCCAAACCGATTTTTCTCCTTCGATTTCCAGACAAAATGTGGCAAAGAGCCCTATTGCGGCCACAACTGGTAGAAGGTGGGTTTACTGAATAAGTTTTACCAACATTGATAACCCCCATTTTCTAGTCATATCGAAGAGGTTATTCCAGTACAGAAGACCCGTCCCCAAAGAGACAGTTTTCCGCCTGAACCAGAAATGGAGAAGGGAAAGAGGGCTCCCCCTGAATCCCAACACTGAGGGGGTGTTGACGGACTCTCCAGACTACTCGTTTGTCGACGGCAGACCTACACCTTTTGGTATTGGCCAAATGAACAGGATCGTAAAGCAGCAACAGATAGCTGAGGAAATAATCAAGCTAACAGCTGAGGTGGACTTTGCGGTCAGTAGACACAATAAGCTGCAACAGGAGGAGCAGGAGAGGAGACAGCACATTCTGGATAGTAAATTGAAGCCAAAGGGAATGGAGCTGTTGAGGAAGAAGAAGTAGGAGTTCCAATAGGTTGTTAATGTAGTTAGTTAGGTTTGTGTGTTTAAAATAAAAATTATTTCATAATTATTATGCACGTTTAAGCTCTTTGTACATAGGCAACCAACATTACTCGAGGTCTCTTTCAAAAGTGTTATTAGTCTCTTTTATTTTTAACCAGTGGATGTTTCATATACGCAATCTTGTTTACATATGGTGTACATCTAAAATGTATTCTAGTATCTCAGATGAACAGTTTCTGAAGTACAAGTTTTTTAGCATGCAGTTCTCAAATTGTTCTAAGATCTTGTTTTAGGGTACCGTTTTAAAAGTTTAAGCTTCACATTCAAGAATCTTATGCCTTCCTAGGATTTGTTTCATGCCCGTCATTCAAAACTCCTGAAGGTTTCTGAAAAGGCTGAATCCTAGAATCTCAAAAAGTTCTGAGGAATTTTGAGGATTACTTGAAGTTCTTGAAGCACACAGAGTGAATAAAACGACAAAAGATACACCTGTCAAAGCTAATGATAAACTGTGCAAAAAAATTATAAGGAATCGAAAAAAAAAAGAATAGAAAGGTGCAAGATGAAGGAAATGACAGAAGGAACGCTGAAACGTGAAAATTTATGAATATAAGAAATGAAGAAGATATTCTTAAGATAAAACACCATTTAGGGTCACAGGTTGTAATTTAAAAAAATAATCGTTTTATTATTATTTTTTTGCTGTTTTCACATTTATATATAAAAAAGAGATGGTAAAAATCTCGCCCAGGGCGCCAATATTGCTAAAGCCCACGCTGACAAGCAAAATAAAGCATAAAAAATACATTCGTTGCTAGTGGCTATTTTAGCTGCTCTCACATAACAAAGCGGATATTAAAATATGGAGCACGTATTTATGGTGTATCCCGCACATTAATAACACACAGAATAGTTTCCAACAAAGCATTATCAATTCATAGCACACATTAATAGATTTTAATATAATATTTCACTAGAATTTCAGTGAATAAATTAGTACCGCTTTTGTCCACAACGTGCACAAAAATTCATCAAAAAAGTTTTTAGTGACGACCTAATGGATTCGTGGAATACTGGACAAGAAATTGTGGGGTAGTAGTTCGAAAACTATTTTTTAAGTGAAAATTTCTTTAAATTTGTTCTTCCAACAATTTTATTATAGTGCTACTGATTTGAGGAAAAAATAGAACACCCCGAAATCATTGTCCGATTTGGCTCTTGGATCTTTTTGGGAACAGTTCTACTTTCTTGTGTTAGTTACTTTCTTGTGTAGTTCTAGCGCGTTTTTACTAAAAATGGATAATTTTTCTTGCTACATTGACAGAGACCTTTACAATTATCTCAGTTTGAAAGAGGTCGTATTATTAGCATGCGAAAGGGTTGACTTTCGTTTCGAGAAATTGCCAACCTGGTTGGCTATATTGCAAATACTATGATGTTGGAGGGCATGGTCTGAAGAAGATCGTCATCACCGTGAGTTCTCATCCCACCGACTGCGCCAATACCTCATAAGCTCAACCCGAAAATGATTACCCGTTCCGCCGCCACATTCACCCACTTTCAAAATCAATGAATAGCAAATGATTCGTCTTGAAATTTGTGCGGCGCGACTCCGCCGTCCCCGGTGCGCACATGGAGGGAAAATCGGAAAACCGCACACTGTGTCGAGGGCCGTCGTACGAGCAGCGTGTCGCGCTTCGACCTGCCTCTGCCTCTTTTGCGACAATCCGTCGATTTCGAAACCGATTTTTTCCGCGGTCCGCGGGGTGCAGTGCTCGGTGTGTGACACATGTGAGTGGATATCTGCCCGTTCTGGTGGTGGAAAGCGACTTTTCCTCTGATTTGGTAAGAAGTTTTTTTTTGTCGAGAAAATGTTGCGGCCAAGTTTTGATCGCTTTGCGTGTTGTTAAATTTAATATGTTTTAGAACACGTGTGGGGTATGAGGAAAAGGACCCGGGGAGCGACGCAAAGTTTGATTGCTTTCTGAAAAATAAATCAGTTTTGAACTCCAGAACTTAAAAATAAAGGCTATTTTACAGATAATATCTAGATTACAGTACAATTACAGACGAGATATTATACGAATTAAATTTTGATCTTTCCTTTCGAAAATTTTTAAATTTAAAATGATCATTGTTCCAGTTTTTCCAGGACCATTTTCATGAAGATCTTCGAGACTTTCATTTAGTATTCCGTGGTTTTAATTCATTTTCTTTTTCTTCATACAACATTCTGCTCGTTGTCGTCGGCGTAAGCTTGAATTCCCTAAACCAACTTTATGGATTTCATTTCTTGTCTAGATTCTATATTCTTAATCTTACATATTTGTTTGGATAACTTATCCATTTGTCAGATTTTCTTCTTCATAATCGATTTATAAGCATTTGAGCAAATTCGCCACGTTCCTTTTCAATTTTTATGGTTTTACAGCTTTTTCTTAATAAGTATTACGCAATCACGTGTGTTACAGACATATTAAATTACAGGCAGTTGCTGCCGGTCGCACGTGTGCTCCAGACCCGTGTTGCGTGCTGGCGTCGTGTGCGCCGCAGTCGCACGTGTGTTCCAGACGCCCTCTTCAGGACCGCATTGTAATTTCGTAAATGTTGTAAATTTGCCGAAATAAAGAAAATCGATGCGTGCGAGTACCATGACAGATCGTGCAACGAAATAAGACGATGTTATATAAAAGCGGTAGTCAACAAGACAACAAAAGCTTTATTTTTCGCAAGGTCGCAGGAACATACCAGAAAATAGACGGTGATGTTTGCCGAACACGCATCGCTGGTAGTTCGTGCTGTTTTATTAGTGTAGTAAATATTCGATGACTTCATTAGCTTTCTATCAATTCTGCTTACAGCATCTTTTAGATCCTTGCAAGCTTTTAGCGGTTATTGGCTTCTTGCACTTACAGGCTTTTATGAAACTAATTCCGAAGTGTTTATTTTATACATCGTGTCGAGGTACGCGACAACTTTATCGGGATTTTCATGTGTTGCTGACAAGATGTAATTTCTTCGCCGGCCCACTTTGCAATTCCCACATTGTTGCCAGCATTGATTGGATTTTAATAATACATAGACATAGTCGAGATGAAATGGCCCTTATTCGTGCTCAAACCGCTCGGCGTCGTAAATTATTTCCGTCACTGTAGATTTTTAATAAGCACCCCGGGAAACGCCCGGTTCTCGGTTAATCCATCCAGAAAGACGTCTCTGCACGTACAAAAACTCGCAAAGAGCGATTCGTTTTATTCGCCGCTGCATTTCTATTCACATACGACAAATATCAACTTTACGGTCGCTCGTAAAACCAGACGTAAGCATGTACGCGTCAAGTCCTAAAACGCTCGTAAAGCCGTTTCATTTTTCGGTGAAGAGGTGAAGTGGCGACGGGGATTATTTCACGCTTTTGTTCTTGAAGCAAACACTAAACGTGTAGTCTGTGGTGTCTGTCGAAGAGGGATTTTGTCACGGCGGGTTTTTGTTGTCTGTGTCTCCGGGTGTCGACTCAAATAAACAGCACTTGTAAAATATGTGGTGAGATAATAATACTATGCGGTTAAATAAAAGGACGACTTCAAATAGCCCGCCGCGTTCCCTGTTTGTTGCGGAATTAGCAATTAGGTACTTTCCTTTGTTTACCATTTAATTAATTCAAAATCCATCAAGGAGATGAATTGCTGTGTTTTGTGATTGATAAATTTGTATAAAACGAATTTCCGAACACGTGTTTTAACGGAAATCTCCAAATTTTCAAAGTTTAAACTAGAATGGATGTTTTACGGTTGCACCAAATTTGGTGTTCACTATAGATATTTAGAACAAGTTAGAAGCAATTAACAAATAGAACACTAAATGCAGTACGTTGCTGGCGGCGGTTCGAATAGTTGAACACAATAGGATGTTGCTATTTGATTAAAAATTCTGTTTTGTGGAAGTCCGATGCGGCGTGCGGAGTTTTTGCGTTTCAATTTGTGCCGAATTAGGGATTAAATATAAAAAGCGATGAAAAACATATCGGTGGAAAAATAATAGTCGATGCGTCGGGCTTTAGTGGTTTCGTATGTGCAATTAAACACAATAATCCTTTTAACAATACATTTTTAGAGGTAGCTCGGGCGGTTTGGTTTTTTCTGAAAACAGGGCTTTGTTGTGGAAATGGGGCAAACGAATCAAATATCGATCTGGGACGTGTTTGTGTTATGGAAATTATTTTCCTTTACGTAACTCTGACTTAAATGTACTTAGGGTAAAATGGATGAAATAGAAAAAGAAAAGAGAAGTAAAGAAAACAATGGAAGTAGAAAGAGAAAAGAATAAAAGGAGTGAAACAATTAAAAATGAGATATGGAAATGGGATATGAAAAAAAAAAAACATAGATAATGCAAACAGTGTCAAAACTCTTGGTCCCCATCCATATTTTCTACAATGATGTAGTAGAAAATGTCAATTAATTCCAAAGTCTTGACGCTGTACAATTCAAGGAAAGGGACAAAGTGGAATAACTTTTCTATACATCAACGTTGTGCAAATTTTGAACACACCTTTATTCACATTTGGGCAGTAAGATAAACTTCAGCAATTTTATTTAATTTCAGAGCACCGTTAAAAAAGCATTCAAAACTAAATGAAACGTAATTCTAATTCGTCTTTTGTGACCAGTTAACGAAATGCAGCGGGAACAATAGCGCAAAATGGTGGATGCGCCGGGCGACTCTTTCTTTTTGCTCCGAAAAACTTCTCCCATTCATTATGTTAATCTCGTTAAGAAAAATTCATCCCTCCTGCAGATGCACGTTCTCAGCGTCGCCTTTTCTTAAATGCGACGCCGCGTAATCCGTTTACGATATTTAGCATCACAAACGAAAGGAAACGACAAAACGGACGTAGTCGGAAATAAAATATTCCTTCGAATTATAATATAAAAAGTCCAGGGTGGAAAAAACCCGGTTGAGGTTTAATGGAGTTTTATGGCGTAGTAGTGCCTGTTTCACTTCCATTACAAGTAGCGCGCCCCATAAATCGCGGCGAAAAACTCCAGATGATAATGTTCGCCATAAAAGAATTCTTTATAATGTGTAAAGTCTAATGAACCCTTCTGGCTCTATTTGTGACAACAGTAGATATTTCTAATTGATTTTGTTGGATTTTAATGTGTTTGGGATTTGCGGGCTAAACAGTGAATACCTTGGAGCAATATGGGGGTTTCCAGTCATAAAGCGGTGAGTTGTGCGTGTTTACTTGGTGCAATACGTTTTTATGACCACTTTCAATACTGTTGTGTGGTGAGAAACGTGAAATAAGTACACCCCATAAAATATGTATAGAGCTTTGCAAGAACTAAAAGTTCTACAGTTATAAATTTAAATGTGCGAGCTTTGTACCAATTAAATGCTAGCTGTTTACGCGGAAAAGGTTATGAGCTTTTATTCCCACAAAGAGTACTGTGTAATGACATATTTTGTTTTATTACGCAACGTATTATTTAAATCAATGTACTTCTACCGCGAAGGTGCCTGCTGAAATTGCAAAACACGATGAAATAAGTCGTATTTGGTTTGCCTTTTGGTTGTTTTTATTTCCCTAGTAATTTATTTATCCATAGTCCTTGACAACTCTTGTTGTACCATTACTACAGTTTAGAATCGTCATAATATTAGAAATCTCGTCCCATTCTCCTCGCAGCTCGCGCCAAACCATTAAAATCTGAGAAAGGCGCTGTCAGCCATACGCTCGAACTCCCATCGTGACGTCGTGTGCAATATCGAGCGTCTAGACGCCTACAATTTCCCATTTAACTCTTGGGCGTCGATCTGTTGAACTCGATTTCTGGTGGCAAACTGGCATCAATCCGACGTGTGATCCGGAGCGCATAAAATATGCAAACAGAACGTGACAGAATTCGCGCCAGACGAAATGATGGATTTCCTAATCGCGTTTTTACAGGATTATCCCAAAATTCACGGAACCGGGAAACGAACGGGTTATCGACGATCATCTGTCGTGTTTTTTTAACGATCGGCGATACGGTTCGGGCGACACGTGATGCGTCTTTTGCGAGGATTTTAACCACAACTTGAGCGGGTAGACCGAATTATGAACGCATTTCGAGCACAACTAAAAACGTAACGAACGTGGAGGGACATGCAATTGTACCATTCCGACATGTTCGATCGTGGTAATCTCGTCATCACTGCATTTGTGCTAATGAAAACAGAACCATTCCACCAATCTTTAGCCGCTCTGCGACGACAGTAAATCATTCAAGAACTTTTGCTCCTTCAGAGCTGGAACCCCTCCAAGAGACTTCTCGTCTAGCCTGCCGGCAGCCCCGATGAATAATCCACGGTGATCGCCATCTTGTTGCAATATTTATTGTTGACCTGTGTAAGACAGCGTAACGGCCATGCGTGTCGGCACGTGTCTATCGATTCCGCAAGCACTGCTGCCAGAGCTCGAGGGCCATAGACGCACTCTTGTGTTAATCACGGGATGATGCAATTAGCTTCGCGACGCTCCACACCGATGAGATCGGGGACTTCACAGGAGTCAAGCGAATTGGAGATGTGTTTGTGGCAATTTTCGACCGGGGTCTCTGTAAGCATCGCGGGGATATCTCGAGATCTGAGCACACATTTGTATAAAAATATGGTAATACACTAGTTGTACATTTTATTAAACAAAACTGTTAATTTGCAAAAGATTTTGGATTTTTTGCAATTTAGATTTTGAGACATTGTATAGTAGTCCCGCAAAATTTGGTCCCCGTCATGTAAAATTATATACGACATCATAACTGAACTTACGAGAGTACCATGGGACTCCACACTTGCACCCATCTGGTTCTGCTGCTATAGTTACTTGTCCAATAAAATTTTTGGTGTATAATTAACCATCCTACGGTCTTTATTCATTTGTACATTGAAAGGTATTCAATCTTAACGCTCCGACAGCCGAACACACAGCATCATTCCAAAAAAATATCAATTTTCGCCACCCCCAACGCCAGTAATTAATCTTAATTAGCCCGGCAAGTCATTAGCGAGTCGAAGCCCGAATTCCGAATTTATGCGGGCAAAGGAATTATTTTTTTATTATCAGAGCACAAACAACAATGTCGGGGAGGGGCGGTCGGTAAATTATCATCGTACATATGTTAATGGCCGTTACTATCAGCGGGAACGATCGACACGACATTAGTTTACACCTGTTTTAAGGCGGGCGGCGCGACGTCAAGGTTGATTCTAGATGATTCAATTTTGAGGGCGGCTTTGTCCCAGATTTAGTTTTGATTTGGATATAATATTGTAGCGTTTACGGGTTCACAAAACTATTTATTTAAACAGTTACTATTTACAATTTATTTAAACACTAGACTATGTACAGATTGCAGTTATAACGGCACAATTATTTATTTTAACAGCTCGCACGAGTCACACGGATTATGTCGCTCAGTAGCTTATTCAGACTTCGACTGACTGGGGGTCGTTCTCGTTCTATTTAAAGCGGGAAGCCACTTTCTGGATTCGCCAAGAACTGTAGAACTCCAGAATATCCACGATCGTACGAATTTACGATAAAATCAGCACATCGCGAATCTTCCAGAACGTCACAATATCTAAAAAGAACTTAAAGCCACAATTCAGACATAAGTAGGCACAAACGCCAGCGCAAGAGTTCTTAAAAAAAATTGTATGTTTTTTCATTATTAATTTTTTTAACCCTTATTATTATTCTTTTAGTACGTGGGTCAAGTCGAATAGGTTCTACTAGATTTTGCCTACCGTTTATCATTTATTTAATTCGCATCAATAAAGGTCTATCTATCATTATTATTTATTTACCCTGAAATGAGAGCCGAAATATAATTGGCGGAAATTTATAATGTTTACATTACGAATATCATAACAAAACTATGTTGTATTTTCAGCGCGTAAATATATTGTGCAAATCTCGCAGCTCTCTGTAGTCGCGGCTTTTTGTTCCAATTTAAATTAATTTAATCTAAAACGAATAGAAAGGATGCTGTGCGAATTGTCCAGGTGGATGCACCGGGTTACTAAAACGCTATAAAAATGTTGTGTTTACTTTTATTTGATGTACTGGCACAAAAATATTCGTAATGAAAACATATAATAAAACAATTGATTTTGTTAAAATTATCGAAATACCAGAATAGCAAAATGACCGAAAAAACTATTTTCTCTTTCTTCTTTTCTTTTCTTTTTTCTGAATTCTTCGTTCGACAATGGATTCTTCAGGTGAAAAACTCTTACAAACTGGTGCGGAACGCCGACCAAGGATGTATCGACAGCAAGAGGATAATGCTTCACCGGATTCATCCGGTCGAGATGTCGACAAACTATCGATTCCAGAGCGCACTCGAGACTGAAAATTTCGTCGCCGATTTATCCAAACATGGAAAACACCATAAAGCCCAAAAACTTTGCACCGAAATTGAACAAAATGCACTCAAAGCTGCTCCATCAGATATTTTGTTCGTTTTTCCAAACCGGCGTAAAAGCGCTTTTTCCGCATCAACCCCTCGAAAGCTTTTCGCGAAATTTCGCACTAAAAACCATTTAAATTTGCAATTAGCGCCTTTAGAGCAGAGCGTCGAAAAATAAACAAAGGGCGTTAATCGAACGTTTATAAATCGTTCGGGGGGCCTAAGTAAGCAAGCAGGTTGTTTCCTGCCGAGAAACACCATCTATTAAACACCCATTTTCACACTATCAATTAACACGGAGCGCTAAATTCGCCATGAATATTCACCAGATATCTGGTGTCGGGGCTCTGCGGCTGCCGATAAAAACGGGGGCTAATAACGTGTTAACAGTGTCGACACCCTGCGGCCGCCCTCCGTCCACTTGCGATCAATTAGCGCCAGATGCACAGATGGATCCGCGATCGGGATGTACGAGGAGGATAATTGCTTTGCAAGAGCGTTTTTGCGTGTCCATACGTTAACACGTACAGAATAAAAACCGATAGTTAAAAATGAATTGACCTAAAGGTGCCCGTACGCATGACAGTTTTACTGGCGGGACTAGCCCTCGAGGGTAACAGTGTTCAAAAGACTTCGTTATCAAACTGGATGTTACTCTCAGAATAGTCGTGACACAGCATCCGCCGCGCCCACCCGACCCATCACCACCAGACCCAATCAGCACGTCCCATAACTCCCGTCGACTGATTTATCCGGGCCGTCTGTGACAGTTGCGGGAAGTTATTCAATATCCTGCTCGTGCAGAACGAAACAATGCAAGTTGCAGGATATCGAACCGGGCGGGGTCTAGGTGCGCCCCCGCGCCCCTATCCCATTAAACAGCCGCTCTTGCGAGTGACACGACCTGATGGACTCTGCGGGGTACGCTCGCATAGATACCGAAAGAGCGGACTTTATTGACGGACCGCCGGTGATTAAAATTTCCGTGTCTAGACGTGGCAGTCGGTATTTTGTTGTTGTTGTTGTGTGTCGAACAAAAGGTGTAAGAATTTAATCAAGATACCAAGGAAGCATTTCTAACTACAAATTCTATATTGAAGCAATAACGCGGGCTGTAAATTTTGAATTTGTTCACTTGAAGCAAAACAGTCCAAAATAACATCATACATATGAGGGCATAAAACTAAAAGCATTTCCATTGAAATAAACCCACAGACCCGCAGATCGTCAAGCAATAAAGTATCCACCTATATCGTTCGTTCCCAGACCTTAATTCTATCCTCGTTAAAATCGTGACCGCTGGAAAATGTCTCAATTAAAATCCTGTAATTCCGACAGAGATGTATACCGAAAATTAAACAATAGTGTAGAACTACAATAATTAGTGATGCACGTATTGCACGAAACAGCAATTGTAATAGATGATAAACGGATAGATATACAACGAGGAGTGTCACAGCCACAACAAGGAGATAACGGTCGCGATAAAGCTTTATAAAACGGTGTTGACAGAAAAATCCAATACGAATAATATGGTGAAACGAAAGGTCAATTAATGATTTATGGAATAGGAATCGATTCGCAGGACGACGCTAAATTAAGTGAAAAGTTAAAAATGGAAGGAGGAAATGCGAGAGCCTTCATTAGATGCTTTCCTTCTCCAATTTCTTTCTTTTTTCTCGGTGTCAATTTCGTAATTAAATCCTAAAATAAAAGCACAGAAGGCGCACCGGATTCAATCAATATACGGCCGACGTCCCGACAAACTCTGCTAACTCGAGCAAATTCGATTGTTTGAGTTTGCGAGGAAAAACGTTAACAGATGAGTGACACTAGGTAAACGCGTCAGGTGTGCGACGAAGTTTTCAAGATCGATCTTTAGCCGGTCGAGATGAGGCTGTCTCGAACGAAACGGCGTTATCGTCAATCATCGACCGATAAAAGTGTCACGGAGGTCCGGGACGGAAAACGAAATCGACGGTATTTTTCACCATATAGGACTAGTGGTTAATTATGGCTCAATGTGATGTTTTCTTAAGGTAACAATTTTTTTTTTGAGTCTACATACTTCAACATTTAAAAAATGGTGGATGCGCCAAAGCTTTAATAAAATACTTGAGCTGAATTGACAAATTAACAGAGAGCTAAAATTTCAAAAGGATGCAAGAAGATATAAATATTTTCTTTTTTTTGGAGAGACCATTAACATGTTTCGGCAGAACACTTCTGCCATCATCAGCCCTTAAAGAATATAAAAATTATTTTAATAAAATATATTGTCTTTTAACCCATAAAAAAAGTTTAATTTCGTGAGGTCTGGTGATCTTGGTGACCATCTAGTTGAATACGGTCCTGTAAAATTTGGCTCAGTTAGGTAACTAAATATTTTTAGGAAATGCAGATTTTTCTGTATAATTTTATTCCATTGACCAAATTTGAAAAAAAATTAATAATAAAAGCATAAGATCCCACACGAATGAATGACTCACGCTGTATACAAGATAATATAGACAAAGAATCTGAAAATATTAAAACTTGACAATAGATAAGTTCTTCGTCTTGTTTAATACTCTGCCAACAGTTGCTTCAAACTTCGCTTGCGATCGGCGTTAATACTTCCTTCTTTCGTCTTCTGTTGCAGTGGTCGCAAAAACTGACTCGTCTTTAGAATTCTCTTCAGTTTTGTTAATACCAACTTTCAATTAGTGACGTGAAACACATTCCCATATAATAAATTTTGAAATAGCAGCATATGAAAATGTACCTAATACTCTTGTGTAAATTTTCATCTAAACCCCTCTCGAAAACAAATCGTTACCTTTGTTTAGCGTTTCCGTGGAAAGCCGGTCTCTTTGTTTTCGCAGTCGTTTATTTTGTTATCATTGCATCGATAGAAGGAATACAAGCCGGAGCTCGTGTTGCCTTGAGACGGCTTTATAACATTTTCTCGTCTTTAAAAAGACGCCGTTATTCAATTTCAGAGGCAAAAAAAAGTGAATTAGTTTACCGCGAAGTTTTATTTGTCTGCCATTAAGAAGCTGACGCGAGCATCACCGTCGCCAATTCCGAAATATGTACGAACAGACGCTGTAATTCCGCTGATCTCATTACCTCTCCTTGTTTACGTTTTATAAAGTTCTAAATTAAATTTGTTGCAATTATGTAGCTAAAAGGTACGTTTCAGCAAACAAATTTGCATGTTCTCCCGGTTCCGTTCTAAAAGCCTTTCGACAAGAGAAAACAGAAATCCGCAAATATGGCCGGGACGGATTAACCCAATATTTGCATATTTTTACATAAAACGGAGTCGAGGGATTGCGGCCGAATCACTTCGACGGGGTCTATGCGTTTTTGGTTGCGTTCGCTAATTGCCGATTAAGAGCTTAAGAGTAGATTAAGCTGCAGCGAGGGAGTGACGGCAAACAAAGTTGGGACACTTAACAGATGGGAGCGTTTTGAGCTTTTTAAGAGGAATGGGAGGCGACAGTTCAACAGAACGATGAGAGAGGTCTTGTGTCACCATCGTGGGGGCTGCGGTATGTCTACTCGTCCTTGACGCTTTGGCACGTTTCTCAATTTTTTTTTTTTGCATAGGCCCCCGAAACCTGTTCGCTCGATCCGCCTAAAGTGTGTCACAACAAGCACGATCGAACATTCCGACACACCGTAACCCGTCCATAATTAATAACCCCTCATCGCTCGAGTGCTCCAAGTCGAACGCGGCCGCCGCACATTACGTCGAATATTCCCCATATCGAATTCCGGTATCGTCTTTGTGAACAAAAGCGTCGTCGCCGCCGCCGCCGCCGCCGTGCGGTCTCTCGTGCACACACGCCGTCTCGACGACGGCGGCGACGCCGGTCTCCATGGCGACGTCGCCGGTGTTTATAGGCGATATCACAGTTTCTTAAGGCGAACAGCTGCCGGTGACGGCTTCACTTCCCACCGACCAGACCAGACGGTGCAAAGTGCCTTCTTGTTTACAATTTATTTCTGCGGTCACTATTTACGCTTTTATTTACAATAGTTACCTTTTTGTAACCTGACCTGACCTAATCTTTTAGAAATAGTAAGGAAAATGTCAGTTTTATCTCAGAAGGTTTATATTATAACTCTTGTGTCAATCAACTCAGTTCAATTAAAGTCACTTAATATTTAGGCCAATTAGGCTTACACCCTACCGAAAGAAGTTTCACTTCAAAATTTCAATTATGTGTTCGAAAAATTCAACTATTAAATTTGCTAATCTAACTATAAAATAAAATTAAATTAGAATAACATATATATAATAAATAACATTGCCAGAACTAAAATAGTTTTTCTCAATAGTCTCTTTAAAATATTTTAAGTCTTTCCAGGTTGCTTCAAGTCTTTTCAAGTCGCTTCCAATGCTTCCAATCCCTTCAAGATGTTTCAAATCTTTCCAGGTCGCCTCAAGACTCTTCAAGACATTTCAAATCACTTCAAAGTCGTTTCAAGCTTCTTCAAGTCGCTTTCAGTCCCTTCAAAATATTTTCAAGTCATTTCAAATCTTTTCAAATTTTCAATTGCTTTCAAAACATTTCAAGTTGCCTCTAGTTCTTTCAAAATATTTCATGTCGTTTCAAGTCGCTTCAAGTCTTTGAAATCGTTTTAAGACAATCTTTTCAAATCCAATTCAAGTTTCTTCAATTCTCTTTAAGTTAACCGCCGAAGTATCGAATTGTGCATCTGATTTTTCAAAATTTGAATCGTTCCCCAATTTTCAAGATATGAGTCGGGCAAATCTTGAATTCCTGAGTTCGCAGATTTTGAATCTTTAATTCCTGAATTTGGAAACTACAAAATTTGAATATTTGTAATTATTGGATTTTAAGCAAATCTGGCTTCCCAAATTTTCAAATTTCGAATAGTCAAGTTGTAAATTAATGACTAGAAATTGTAAATTCTGAATTTGGAAATTTTGAACCATCGAAATATTGAATTGTGAATCCAAATTTTCAAAATTTAAATGCTTGATATATTAAATTTCTGAAATTTGTTCTTTTTATTTTTAGTGCTCGGGATTTCTCAGGACCTCTTTTTCTTTTGAGGAGCTTTCATGACCCTTGCTGATCTTTGAGATCTCAGACTTAACCACAACCTTTCGGGACTCTTCTTAGTTACTTGCTCAGGAAACTGTTTCAAGATACTTTTTAAAGCTCTGGAGGAATTTTCCGGATTCTTTAGAAGCTTTCAGGACAGTTCACAAACTTTGAATTCTTAAAGATACTTGAGATCTTTTTGAGGAGTTTCTATGATGTCTCAAAACTATATTTAGAATATTTTACGCTGCGTATGATTTTTAAGAACTCAGGATTTAAGTGTTTTTGAAGTTCCTTCAATACTGCATTGTTGAGAATCCCTTAAAATTTCTCTGGCTTTTTCAGGATTTGAAGTGAAGATTCTTTCACTGTAATTGTAAACGTTTACAAAGCCTTTTCCGGGTTCACGGTTAATTGTGTTAATTATCCTACCGACTGCGCCACTTAAATTCCAAAAATATGGACTTGCCGTTTTAAAAAGCTTTATTACTACTTTACAATTTACAACTTATAAACTTTATATGCTGATAAAAGAAATGTTGAAAACGCACAAATAATGGTCCATTCGCCACTTTTTTGGAACAAGTTAAACAATATGTCTGGAGATCCGTATGCAACACCGAGCATTAACAACATGACGGACGTTAGCTCAAGATAAATCCCACCGTGCAGACCCCCAGATGCGCAACTAAACCCAAAACTCGAAATACCGTTCAAATTAAACACCTGTAGACACACGTGTGTGTGTCTCTTTGAGCCAGAAACAAATTACCTTCCTCTCAAACGTTCTACAATTCGATCGCAGCTTTGACGTTGCAAATTATTCCGTCCGCGTTGTGACAAAACGCTAATTAGTTCGTCAAATATTTTTTTGCTGCGACTCTCGGATCGCTTTAACTCCTTTAACACGTGTAATTTTCGTGGCAGTCCCGTCCAATAACTCACGCTAATTCCGGCCCCATTATTGCGAATGCAGTTAGTCGAGTCGGTAAATCCGGTCGTACAAACCCCAACGAGCCGTCATTTTTATGGGGCTTTTAAAAACGAGACACGATTACATGCGAGCAGACGTCCCGAATCGATACCGACGAAGGAACGCCATTGAATGTCGAAGTTGTGTAAATTATTCAAATAGGGGACGTTTCATGTGGGATTGTAACAGGGCATAGTGTTTTTTGTGAAATGGTAATAATCGATTTATAAATTATTAAATTTTCATAAGAGTTGTTTGCTTTTGATACGGTCCGAGAGTCGACGTATAGATTTCTAAAGGAATTTTTATGTGTTATAAAGAATAAACATGGACCTAAAAGGAGCTAAATATGAAAAATTTATAATACTATTTAAACAGGGGTGCCACGGGCTTGCGGCTGAGTTGGATGCAGCATTTTATTGTATTTTATTTATTCGAACGTTCATTTTGACGTCATTTTATTCATTAAAAGAAACACTTTTCAACGAGACAACGCGCCATCTCACACAGCATTTGTAGAAGAAAACCATGTTATAATCAGTTTTTTTTTTCTCATATCACTATTAAGTGTTCGTCGATGGTGAGTCATTAGGAAGGTAAGAGCCCTTTCTTTCCACAATTTAATTTTTTCTTACCGCCACAATGAGCCGTTTGCATAACCCGCATCTGAAAACCCACTTTTAATTTTCCTCTTCCATTATTTCAACCTTTTCTTTGTCCGCCCATCCAACAATGGCCGATGCAACAATCATTCCCCGGCCACCCCCGCGCCCGCTATACACACCCTTCCAAAGTTAAAATTAATCGCTCTCGTTCGTGGTTTCATGAAAGACGGCAAACTTATTGTGAGCACAGAATCTATTTAACGTCGTCGTGGGGATCCATCAAAACCATAATAAGACCCCGATGTGTACGGGCGATACATATCTACTTTCTATACACCCTGGACATAATAGAAGTCGGCGCGATATCAACACATCTCGAGTGAATAAACATAGAGGTCTTGTTCCATAAATCACGCCTGAAGTTTCACTGTAATTTAGTCTAATATCGACTTGGGTTGCGAAAAAGACATTGTTTTCGGAAGGGAATTACACGAGTTTGTTGTGTTGGTCGAGCGGAGGACGAAGGGTGGAATATTCAAATGCTCTGTCATGTAGACGGAATTAACAGCCGTGCAACGAATTTGTGTAATAACAAGAATTGATAGTTGGAATAATTGGATTATTGCTGGAAAAACGATGTGAATTGCAGAGGTAACATTTCTCAGGAGCAATATAATACTGTTCTTCAGACGACTGCACCAAATCTACAAAGCAACCTACTTGTCGAAAGTTGACATTATCGCCACAATTACAATGTGAAATATATCGCAACGCTTCCGGTTCTATATCACAACCGTTCCGACAACAGCCATAAGAATTTTTAACAGAGCAATTTGAATTGCGCATTGGATCGAAATTATTGCAGTATTATTGCTTTCAGTGAATGTTAATAATTACTATTTTAATGATAACTATGTATTTGCATGCATACTATTTGCAGTCGTCTATAAAATAGTGTTCATAACTCGTTCTAAGGTAGAAATATCGTTTCTCGTGTGATTCTCCTTGCTCGGCTTCGTCTTGTTCGAACTTAACACTACTAGCTTCAAAATTGACAATTCTATAACTTTTTCCCACTACGATATCTACAATACTTGCGTGACTAGGAGATTACTTACGTCTTCTGATTCCTGTTCAATGAAAGGGTCATTTTCAACATTAAGTATTCCGACAATAAAGTCGATGGTCATTTTAAAACCGTTGATCTCTAATATAACTAATGTTAGGGATTAGACGCACTCACAAAATTCACGCCTTTTGAAGATGAAAAATAAAATGTTTGTAAAAAACAAAAACTGTTGCTATATGGTTGTTGCTTCCAAGATCTAAGGTACGCTCGTGACACGGCATGTTTTTTTGCTATTCTTTTAAAATTATAAAATGTTGGTGCTCCGAAGTAGGAAAAATTTAATACAATACACGATTCTTTAGTTTCTTTTTCTCGGCTTCGCCTCGGCCCTTAAACAACTCATTGGCAAATAACGTTAACTTAAGTATCTGACAATGTAAATATCAATTGTTATAACCTCTTAGCACATGCAAAAAATCGATTTGACCATTGACATTTAGTATCTTGACTAGCAGGCCCGAGATATTATGAACCTGTTCAGCCCGCGTTTAGAACGTCAAGACAAAGGTATATGCAAAGTTTCGGTAATTTATTTTCCGTTGCTGTGTATCGTAAATCTATGATCCCTCAATTTTATTACCTTTGCTGATACTGGGATTACTGCAAATTAGTTATTTAATGAACTACATTGTTTTATTAACCTCTAACCGTCAATAAAGCAAATTAAACACAATCGCAGATATTGTATAGTTTTGGTAACAGCCAACTAAGTACATTAAACTTAATAAACAGCATTTAGCTCCAATATTAAATTTGTTTTGTTTTCGTTTCATATTTTTTATCAAAGAGTTAATAATCATTAATAAATAAGTTTTGACTTATTTCCCCCACTTCCCAAAGTTGAAATTTCGCAGAGAATTAAGTAAAACGGCCCAATGCGTGTCATCCGAGCGCCCCCGCCACCTTCTTAATTCCTCTGGAAATTTGCTCAGAAAACGTTTAAAGTTTCGGCGACGTTGCTTAATGGTTAAAGTGTTATTAGTTTGAAGTTTGGCGCATCGGTCTCCCCTCCGAGCGACCGACGAGAGAAAAACGAAACTACTCCCGAGTCATTGCGGGCCGGAGCGGGCGCGCGATAAGCCCCGAAAATGATTATTAATCTCCTTTTGTGTAACAGATTACCGCACATAATGCAGCGTGTATGTAACAGCAAATTGCCCGCTTCCACGCCACATGCACATCCATCACGTTCGGAATCGTTGCGAAAATCGCAGCTGGCGCAGTCGGTGGGATATCTCCGGCAAAAAAATATGCGATCGGTCCGAATGGGCGCAGTTCCGTCCTTGGAACGGACGGTATTGAATTTACGGCTTCGTCGCCCTCCGAAAGTCGACGAGTAAATTCTGTTTCGGATATTTACGACCCTCGTGTTCAAGACGGACCGGAAATTTTAGACCGCTTTTATCAATCTTGCGCGGTGTCAAATACGTGGGGAAAATTGAGGCCGTTACGTCAAATATAGCGGATTACGGCGACGGGGAAGTGCCGGAAAAATCGGGAGTGGAGCAGGAAGGGCAATCAGATGGAGAGATGTTGTAATGATGGTAAAGTGGATAAGGATATTGAGAAACATAGAGCCGGGAGAAAGTCTCTACACTTTACAAACTTTATATCGGAGGCACCCAACGGAAGCCATCGATCGGTTTCGGTCTTATTAGACCCTATTAGTATGGTGTATCCGAAGTGAGCGATTTGAAGGAGCGAGCGGTGTCATATCTTGCAGCGTGGTAAAAATTACAAGCGATAAATAGAGAAAAAACAGAAACAAAAAAGTTAAAAAATGAAAAAAAATAGAGAGGAAAAAGGGCTGCCTAATCCAAACAGCCGCAGGTACTTAAGTTACGTCCACGTGAAATCCGGAATGTGAAATTTGGAATGTAACAAAGGAACTATGGAATAATGAAAATATGAACTGTGGAATTATAAAATTGTGGAATTATAAAATTCTGGAATTGTAAAATTGTGAATGTATGAAGTTATGAGACTACGAAACTATGTAATTATGAACCTGCAATTATAAAACGGGGGAATTATGAAACTGTGGAATTATAAAATTGTGAATTATGAAACTGTGGATTTATGAAATTGTGAAATTATGAAGCTGTGGAATCGATAATTTGAAATTTGGAATACATTCTGAAATTATTCTGTAGAATGTGGATCGGGAATATAAAATCTAGAATTTAATATTTGAAGCCTGAAGCGGGAAACCCAAAGGGTCATAAACCATTACCTGTCTGGCGACACTGAATGCCCGAAGAATTCAAAATCGACAGTCTAAATTCAACCATCGTTAAGCCAAGCTTCCAAACTATTACAGATTTTGTGTTATTGTATGATTGTGTTGACTGCGACCACGACGTAAGTAGGTTTAATGTGATGTATAGTTTTATGTATACATGGTAGTTTTGTTGCAGAAAACGAGAAATTGAAAGAAATCAAAGGTGTAATAGGCTACTCTAATGGAAAATTGAAATTTATTGATGGTGTGATTTAATATAGTTTGAATTGATTCACGGCCCACAAGAAAACGCCATCAGAATGCCACCAACGAGGAGATTAATAATTAATTCATTCTTCATCATAATATTATGCATTTCGATGTTTTATTTTTATCATACTTCTAATATTTTCTTTTTTTATATTATTATTCTTTGATTTCTATTTAATAATAGAGCACTCCAATTACAGATACTTATCATTTATTTGGTTGCCTTTTACATCTCAATAGATGCTGAAATTATTAATTCGTCTTTGTCTCTTAGAAGACTCAAGGTAATAAGTTGCTCTTCATTTTTGATCATTTTCATGTTAGACATTCTAAACAGGACCAAGGATGAAGTGTTTTGAATAGATTATTTCAGCTGCTACCAACAAATCTTTTTATTTCGTCTAGGCAAATTGAATTTGTCTGAATGTTAAAGAGAAAATATTTCAAATGTATATTTTTTCTACATTTGAAAAAGATATAAACAGTATATTTATAAACCTCTCACTAAGAATATTTATCCAATATATTTTAGTGGAGTGCTCGCGGACGGCTAAGAATTATTCTTTTCCAATATTTAAATTCCTATGTGAATATGTTTGGCATCTACAAAATTATCAAAAATATTAAACAGAAAAAACACGTAAGAATAATTTCCTATAATTTTATTATTTTTAAAAACCTGCCTGATGCAATTACGATAGGCGAAGGAAGTAGTGGGGAGAGTGAAAAAAAAAAAAATGAAAGTGGTACTGTAGAAATCACAATAAATGGGGCAATAGTTTTACAAGAGAACATTCTTTTGATTTAGGGCTTAGATTTGGAGATAACGGGTGAGAAACGGCAAAAATGGCATAAAGTAATTACTTTTCATTGGGCGTAAAGTCGAGAAAAATGAGTTTAAAGTTGCTACAAGATGGGAAACTCAATGCGTTTGCAAAAACTGTTTATTTATTTTTGGCCAAAGGGCTACAGAGAATGTTTTGAAAAAATATCAGAAAAATTAAACCATGTATCAAGTAACTCACTATATCGAAAACTCGAAAATTTTTAATAACTTTTTTTTGCACAGGACGATTTCTTGACGAATTCATATGTAATGTATTTAGGGCATTAGCTTTCATTCCTGAAAATTTTAGCTTTGTGAATCGAAAGGCCCACAGGGTGACACATTTAAGCGAGACTGGCACTCTACTATTTTTAAAAATATAGAACCAACAGATTATTAATATTGAGTAAATATTTCAAATGTATATTTTATCTACATTTGAATAAAATATAAACAATGTATTTATAAACCTCTCAGTAAAAATATTTATCCAATATATTTTTTGAAATATATTTCAAATATTTGTGGCTACTAGGGGAAACTTAAAAACTGCATTCTACATCTGAAATTGTAATTCTGAATTCGGGAATGTGAAATAATCTGGAATTTAAAATCTGGAATGTGAAATTTAAAATCCACAAAATTTGCATTGACATATAAATTAATTAAAATGGAGAATGTGAAATTTGGAATCAGTCAAATCTACATTCTGAAGAAAATTTGTGTGGAAATTTATTTTGATAGTAATTTTCCGTGTTTTGTAGGTTTTGAGTCGTGACACATGACGCAAAGAGTTCTTCACCGCATCTTCACCGTTCTACAAAAATTAATAAAAATCGCCTAGACCGCGCTTCTCTTTCCACACAACTTCTGAGTGCCTACGATACGATGTAAATTTACTTTGATAAATGGATTTTGTTCGGGAATAAAGCTTTTCATTATTCATCTTTGACGGCAACAGGTATTGTACAACAGCAAAGCTTGTCTTTATCCCCGCAAAACAAAACCGAGAAATTCCCGCCGCAACGACGGATGCCCGGAATTTATTTCGCGCGAGATGAAAAAGCGTCCGGATTTTTTCCGTCAGCGGCGGCGACCGCGACCCCGCTAATTCCCCAGAACTCTCCCGAATTTGCTCCGGTGATAAATAATTAATCGAACGGCGCGGAGCATAAATTTAATTAGCACCTGTCGGAAATATTAAACGGGAGTTTGAATATTTTCAGAAGGGCAATTAGGCGCTGTCATCGGCACGGTTTTTTGTTCGGAGAAACTAAAAATCCAATTATGTTTTGCGCGGTGTGCGTGCTCTAACAGAACAATACGTCAATTTCGGGGATCAATGGGGACGGAGAGTCGGAGCTCGATTAGTAGATGGAAAAAAGTCGACGGAAAGAAAAAGGGAAGACGGGATCGGAAAGGAATTAGGTTCGCTGTTTACGGGCGATAATTCAGGGGATTGTCTTGTTGTAGATCTCTGTTGTTCCACATAGGTACCTACAGGCTGACTTAGTTATATTAAGTTTATAATATTAAAAAAAAAAATAATTGTAATGAACCTGGAATTCAGGTCGTCGGACCAGCTAAATTCTAAATTAACCGCCATGACCGGAATAACTTCCCGCGGTTTTTGTCCGGCCGTCCCAACAGGCTTACTTTGTGTCGCTTTAGAACAAAGTATGCTAATTTTACTTTTTTCCACCATCGATATTGTGGGCGAAACCTTTGTCCGGAGGTGGAATAAAATTAATTTGCACGCATCGCATTGAATTTTATGAAAGCGTAATTACTGGACCGACGTAATAAATCTTAATTAGTCGCAATTTGCCGCCTGTATATCCCTTAATTGATTAATGCCGAATGACTTCATACGTGGCGCTGCGGAACGTTCGGGATGAATTGATTACGTTTAGCTTTGATGACGCTGAGATGCTTTTTGGGCTGGCTGTCAGTGCATCTGCCTGTGGCCTTGTAATAGAAATATATATTTTTAAATTAAACAACTTTGGGCACCACGATGCGTCTCCCGCCCCTTCACTATTCTATGTTAACTTCTATGTGTAACGTAATCCACTGAAGGCGAAGCACAAAAAAAACAACCGTACTGAAACGCTGTACATCCTCGCCAGTGCTACACTGACAATGAATCTCGAACTCCTCCAATTCATTTTTCCTTATTTGTTTGCTTTTAATCGGCACGGTGCGGTGTAGTGTTTACTTTTTCCTGACTGCGCGCCAAGGAAGTAACTAATCTAAGTTTTAATTAAGGCTTCTCTTTGCAATTAAAGAGGAGATTTGGTTGAAGCCGGCTTCCGGCTCGCTCGAAGCTTCAAGACGAGAACATCACTTGTAAATCGCGCCTATTTTTCCGGATAAATATTTGGCTGCATCGGCTCGGAGCTTGCTCCGGCGCGTCGAACTTAATTAACCCGAGCTTTTGAGGAAACTTTGTCGTTGCCGAGATCGGGCACTTGTGCAAATATTTGGAGCAGTTTGCGGGGATATCGAGAGGAAAAGTGCGATCGATCGGAGCAATTAAAATTTAGAAAATTTTAGCTTGGAATTAGAGGTGAACAAAATGTCGTCCCTCCGCCAAATTGGCGATAATGAAACGGTCTGTAATCATCGGGCGGGCCAATTTATGAATGAAATTAAATAAGTAATAAAATTTGGCGCGCGGCCGTTTCGTAACGGGCATGCAAACTCCCGTAAAACCGTCGCATAAATTCGGTACATAACCTTTTATTGGTTATAACGTCGCAAATCTCTAAAGACCGCTATAGAGGCGAATCGATAATCGATGACGGGCTTTAGGGATGCCCGAACACGCACGCTGCAGTTTTATTGAAAGATGGACGGACACAAAATGGATGCAAATTGCGGGCAGAACTAAAACATTAAAACTCCCGGAATCAGGAGGAGCTTCCAGAAGGCATGTCGCATTCCCGGAATATGGTCGCCGTAAATGTTACAACAATCCGTGCATTCCTCGAGCTTTGATTCTCTCCGCGGAAAGAGCCGGCCGCCTAATTAAAAGCTTTCGATTAAATGAAATGCACTAGACTGTTAACGGTTTGATTAGTAACACAAAAGATCGCCGTTACCGTCCTGGCGCTTTATTAGCTTTCGTAATTTGAAAGCTTTACAGAGTGGCGAGTGTCCGCCGAAAGCCCCGCCGCTTTTCCCGTCTCGTTGCTGTCTTCAGATTTTAATTAACACATCGCAGACATCTGGAGCGCGATGTGCAGGTTTAATTGACGGGAATTAAGGAGAACCGCTAACTCAGTCACGATACAAACAAGTCTTGCAGCGGTGCTTACCGAGCTAATTATTAATGCAGTATTTAGCAAAAGAACAAAAGAAGCAAACGCTTCGACTAATCTAAATTCTCGAGAACATAAATTATTGATGGTGTACATTATTATACAGCAGCCGCGGCTCCACTCACATAACTGTGAAAATGAATTTATTCAAATTTAGAAAAATGCCGGTTGAGTATAACATTTATGACAATGAGTAAAATCAAGTGACGTGTAATAATTATTCCATATATAATTAATATTTACTTCAATATGTATTTAACCCCGATTCAACACAGCGTTCACAATTCGTACAGAATATAAGGAAAGAGAAAGTATGAGAAGAAGAAGTATGACAAAGGTATTCCAAAAGTTGTAAAAATCGTCTAAATTTTAGAGTTTAGTTTTCTTCGGATACTTAAAAATTTCAGGTTCATTTCCAAAACGCGATTACATCTGGGACGTCCGAAATCATAATACCTGTGTTTACCTGGTTCGGAAAAAACGTTCTGATTCGTTCAAGTTCATGTCCGCATAGGCGGAGGGTGAAATAAGGGGTCAGAAAAATGTTCAAAAAAATTGCGGATTTCAGCAAAGTGGTAAATAGAAAAAATGTTTATTTTGACGAGTTCTACTGGTGGTTAAATTCTCAGCTAGGACTTCCATAACACCCTGTATATATTTTATTAATTCTTCATTTCGTGATTGTGATATTATTGTTTTATCTGAAACGTTGCTGAGTGATAATATTACAATCGGTGAATTATGATTATGTTGCAAATCCCAATGGAAGAACACTAGATTTTGTGTTAGCCTATCAAGAAATAATTTGTACTGTCACTAGATATGATACGTTATTTGTAAAAGAATACCCACATTACCATTACCATCGCAATGGAAGAAAACTTCAAGGCTAATTCAACAAGTAGTTCCGGAGAGCCAGTATCGTGAAATTGATAAAACAAATTGGGGTGAATTGAAAACATTTTCTGATGTCAACGTCATTTGTGAACAAATGTTTATGTAACTAAAAGTGGTGTCACTCAAGGTGTTCAAATTTAGGTCCGTTATATTTTTCAATAGTTATTATTAATTTTGTTAGTTAAAATGGCATTAGTATTTAGAAATTCTGAAGATTATATTACTTTGCAGAGAAGTCTGAACTCGTTTGTAATTTGCTGTACAAATAATATGTTGGATTTGAATATTGATAAATGTAATATTATGTCCTACAGCAGAAAATTGCTACCAATTAAATTTAATTATTCAATCAATGATAATAAAATTGATAAATGCTCAGAAATAAAAGACTTATTATGGAGTTATTACGGATGTCAAGCTATACTTTGTATTTCAAATAAATTGTATATGTATACTCATAGCAAGAAATTTGCCGTACAATTGCAGGTACATTTGATCATACTTCTATATTTTCAATGCTTTTAATCCTATTTCAGAAAGCTTTTCCATTGGCCTTGAAATTTACATTTAGTTGTTCACCAAATTTCTCTTTTCCGTTTGTCTTATTCCTTATCTATTGTTCTTTAATAATTATATTTAATTCTATCTGGCTGCTTTTTGGATTTCATATATTATTATAACAAACATTACAACTCTTATTAAAAACATGCTGCGACCCCAAAATGCACACTATTATGTTTAAATTTATACCTGTTAAATTTATTTCATTTAACCGTTGACACACTATGGTTATTCAGTTAAATTGCGAGAAGCGGAATATAAAGTGTTACAATAAATATTCTTAAATTGATAATGGAAACACTGTAGTTTTTGGGTATAAAAGTGGTGGATGCGCCGGGTTAACAGGCCAGTAAAGTGGGGTGCTAAATTATTTCACAATTTTTATTTATAAAGTGTTTTTAAAGGTTGAATCACGTATTTAATTTGACCCCTAAATTGGATTCCTCCGTGATTACTGCACCAATGCAAACAGCGCTCCATTATTAGCTTAATTTATCCACCGTCCGATTTCATTTAATGACTCGCCATACCTGCGCGCAACAACGGTTTATTAAGAGCGAAAGAAGCCTAATTAAGTATTTTAAATTCCGCTCTGATTTCAGTGTATTGTTTTAACGTTGAAAATGAAAATCGTATTACTAATTGTCTTGACTCCGGAAACTGGCGTCTTTTCATTGGAGTTTCTTTTTATTCTTGTCGCGACGTCGAATCCTGGTGTATCAATCTCACGAAATTATTAAAAAATCGGAGCTCGATTACAGCTCAAAGGTCGACGGCCGGAAAAGCGCTTCGAAAAGAGATTTGTATAAGCACATTACGGCCGGAGTTTAAGAAGAGTGTCAGAAAACACTACTTAAATTATCTTCCCCGAGGCACTAACAAGCACAGGGAAGAGGGTCGGGACAGAACTTCCGCTCGCATTTTTCAGCGAGGCTTTCATTCGACCTGACGCTTTCGAGGTTGTTTTTCGCGAACTTGTTTCCAACGAGATCGAAAGTGGTCGCGTTTTTGGGGGCTCATTAGCGGAAGGGCAGTTTTTGAAGTAGAACGTCTATTTGCGCTCTCTGAACAAACTTAAATCTATAAGCAATCCTAAACAGCTCTATATCGTAAAGGGTTCTCTAGAGTGTGCCGTGCAATCCAAATTTTAAATTCATAATACCCGAACTCTAAGAATGTGGGAAAAATATTACGAAATTCTCATTTTGAGTCTAAGATCATGAGTGAGATTATGAGTATGAAAATTCGAAATTATACACATCAAGTATCAAATTATGTAATTACGGAATTATGCAAATACGAAATCATGGAATTAAGAAATTATAAAATTATGAAAATGGAATTACGGGATGAGGAAATTGTAGAATTATGTAATAATTGTAATATCACAGAAATCTAAAATCAGTTGAGGAATTATGGAATTATTATTATTGACAAATTATTTAACTGAGTGAGATAAAATTTGACGATCCCATGACTTTTATATGTATTATAGAGAAAAACCTTCCAAGTCCAAGTGTTAAAATCCCGAAAAGTTCTGAAGATGGATCTGATGGATCCGCCATTTTGTCATAACCCCTTCATGCCCTTAAACCTCGACAGTTTTACTTCCTCGTTGCATCTCGAGCGGGCTGAAAATATGGTTTCTTGTCACTGCGAAAAATGTATCAACGAGAAGTCGGCGTTTTGTTCTAGCTCCTCCGTTTTTTATTCGCTCGGCTGTCATTAGCCATAAATAAGACCGTCGCATAGTCGCGGACCAATTTTAAAAGGAATTGCAGAGCCGGTTCGGCACGATGTTCCATTAAGACGGTTGATAGTCGATATACGAGATGGAAGTCTCGCGAGATTTTTTCGTCGGAGATGCATTCGAACGCCGATGGGACTAGGAGTCTCGGGAGTATTTAGTGCGAGGCGACAGATGTGGGAGAACACGATCTAGCCGCGGCACTCAACTACGGTTTCGGCAAATTGAGCTTATTGCGGGAGAGGTCGTCTGAGAAATAATAAAAAAAATGTGTGCTTCACCTTTATAAGGCGAGAGGAGGCTTTCCTTGGTACAGGGAGGCCCTCAGTTTTTTGGAGTAAAGACAGTTTCACTTTCAAAAATAGCCAAAACGTGTGCCCTGTAAATAACAATAACACACCACTTGAGAGAACGACATTGAAACATTCCCACAAAAGACCAAAGTGTTATTATTTCCCCGAAACCTGACCAAATTGATTTAATTTCAATAAACCCCGCCCGATCACCGTTTCCGCTTCGCACCCCCAATTTCCACTCAAATCGTTATAATTTCCAATCACACCGACGTCCGCTTTATTTTTCCAACCGCGAAGATAAATTATTCATTGCTTGTTATTGTAAACTGGAATATTCCGAACCGCCGTCGCACAAAGCCCGCCACCGACCCGTTGACAGTTATTCGCCCCTAACGTCTGTACGACTAACTCTTCACGTTGTGTTTTTCTTCTGACATCAGAAGTGGGACCTCGCGCATCTCGAGCGTGTCCGAAATTTGAATAATTCGGCGTTCGGACCGCGCAAATGTCGGAAATTAAAATGAAATATTCATGTGGGGTTTGCAGCGAGGTGAGCTCGGACTGACGGAAGTTGAGCCGTGCAGGAAATGTTGTGTTAATATTTCAACGGGGAGCTCGGAGAGCACGCAATTAGGGTGTCAAAGTTATAATGAGGGGTTTTTGATCGCTAAAGTTTTAATGACGAATAATTCCAATTTAGAGGATTCCCAGATCGTCGGAACATGATGGGACTGTCTGGGGCCAAGGACGTGTCGTATAATGTCGTAAAGCCGTTATCCCACTTCTGACGTAATAAAAACTCGTTCGCATCGATCCTCCCGAATCATAACGATATGTTTGGTTGTCGAGCCCTCGCGGAGCTCCCTAACGAAATCAATGCCCGTCTGAACACCCCATTACTCTTTAGCACCTCTCCCTTATTTGTGTCGAACTTTTCGGTACAAAGTTTTTCTTGTTCAGACTCCGCCAACACACAACAACGAAAGTGTTTTGAAATTAGCGTGTGGCGAAACTTCGCATATTAATCATGTCCCGTCCGATCTTAATCATGCCCGGCTCGGTAACGAGCTTTCAAAACGGGAAAAAAGGAAGAGGTTGATGGAAAAGCAACAACGACGAGGTTTTGATGAAGTTACCTCGTTAAAACGTTTTCAGACGAAAGAGAGGAGACAGTCATCCGGGCCGTGCACGCATTGCTCAAATAATTCGGCAAGCGCACATTCCTCGGGATCCTCCAACTTTTAGTATGAGAACATTGTTCAGATAGCGCGGGATCGAGATATTGAAGTACATATTTAGCTATAAGATGTCTTAATTAAGTTTTGTAGCCGCGAGAGCGATGTTCCACAACAAGCGGGGTTTGAAACGGATGTTGGAATATATGCAGCTGACCTTTTACTCCACAAAAGTAGTTAGCTGATTAACGCGTAAACACGTTTCGTAATATGTATTTGCGACCGGTGGTGTATTCAGTACTTGGCACAGCTTCATTTCGTTAATTTAAAGAGGATGATACTAGGCAATGAGTTGTAATAAAACAAATTTTATTAAATATGATTGTGGGTCAAAATTTATTGTCCAAAACAAATCGAAATAATTCTCCTTCCTTTACTGTTTTTTCTTGCTCTTTATTATATTTTTAACAATTTTACCGATTGCCTGTTACGACTATTGGTCCCGAATCATTATTTTAGAGAAGAGCAGGGTGGACAAATTTTTGCCTTTACGCTGAAAACTATACTCATTTTCCAACATCATTTATGAGCGAGAACCATAATGCCAATAATATTTTCTCATCGGAGTTACCGTTTACGAGAAAAATGTAGAAAAACTTAACTATGAGGTTACGTTCGGGGGCGGTTTCTGGGCAATAGGAGATGAAGCTCCCCCCGGGAGGGTGGGAACTTTTCGGATCTTTATTTGGGTCCCTGATGGGAATTCATATAAATTATTTATTGTAAAAGTCTGATTTGGGAACAGATGGGCGTTACCCCTCTTACACCTTTCCTCTCCCGCCTTTACCGATGTTTGACGACTAGATCTTGTACAGAAAGAACTGTTGTACAATTTTGTTTGTATACATTTTTTGCTCCTACTAATGGTTTTCGAGATAATCGCCGGAAAAAGCGGGGGTGGACTAATTTTTGTCTTCGCGCTGAAAACTATACTAATTTTCTAACATCATTTATGAGCGTTGGGTGGAAGATATGCAAAAGCTTCATTAGAACAATTTTATATAGAATTTAATGGAGAATATAATAAGTCCTATAACATTTTCTCATCGGAGTTACCGTTTAGGAAAAAATTGGGAAAAGCTTCATGCGGTGACACTCGGGGGTGCTTTTTACGGAAAAAAGGGATGAAGCTCCCCCCGGAATGATAGGGTGGTAGGTAGTAGATATTACGGCGCCGGCGGTTCAGGCCCCCCTGCCCCAAGAAAGGTTTCCATAATAGCCTTGCCTTGGGGGCCCTTGAATTACATTTGGTTTTTTACTTTTGTGTTGTTTCTCAATCTGTCCAAAAATTGAAATTTGAACAGGACGGCGCCTGTCGGGTCAGCTACATAATTACCCAAATCTAAATGCTGGTATTGTCTAAGATTTACAGAAATTATTGGTGCTCCAACCCGGACGACGCCGGGCAATCTGTTGGCTAATAATATATTCTTCGATGTTGAAATGAATAAATATTTTGTTTGTGATTTTGAAGAGTCGTTTGGAATTAAAAATATTTACATTATTAAATGCTTTATTCTTATTTTGTATTTTAATTTTGCTCAAGAGGTTTGCCGTTGGCAATTTTAAAAAGATGCAAATTTTGTGGATGCGCCGGGATAAATTACGCAACTGACTGAGTTTAAGCTGCATATTTTAATTCATTTTATTGCCAGTGTGTTTGTATATACTTAGCTGATAACTATGACATATTTTCAATAAATTGCGGTGTTTCAATAATCGCGTGCACAAGCGCAAAACACATGTTTGCTCAAACGCATCAGCGTTAATTGTATCGCGGCAAAGCAAACAACGCACCGGCAGATTGGGGTTGCGGCACGGACGGGACACCGCCGATCGAAAAAATACCTTTTTCACGGTCGGATCGATTCCGAATCTCAACCCCAAACCGAATAATTACCAACATTTACCACGCGTGATTTATAAAATCCCCCACATTGTAAATATCGCACGCGCGACCGCGCCACGGGCGCGCATCCGCTGCATTATTCCGACTGCATTTATATTGTATAACAGAACGAAGCAATATAATCCGGTATTCTAGTGCGGCAATAACTCTCTTTTATGGACAGGTTATACTGCTGGAAGTGGATAGGGCGACGCCGCCGGCTGCCGTCTCGCGCGCGTTTTAATCCCGCCCGATCTCTCGCATAAATTCCGATAGTCGTTAATAAATTCTCCTCCAAGTAACAACTCAATTTGTTCGTTAATTTCGTCACGGTGGTCGGCGGCGGCGGTGCCTGATTTATGGCGGACGCCCGCCGCCCCCGGAATCGACTCTTCGGTTTCGAGAGATACGCTCTGCGGCGCTGGGACAATCAGGTCGGCGCTTTATTGCGAAGATTCTTTCTTTAGCTTTCAGCGCCAAGGCTTTGGGGAGGAGGACGGAAGGGTGGTTTGAATACATTTTGTAATAACGTTAATATTAAAAAGAAGTTGTCTTAAGTAGGGTACACACTGAAAAGTAGACGACAAACACGACCGAACAGAATGTAATCCAGTTAAATCTGGTCACCTTTGAGGGGTACTCGGGAACTGTTGTATGTGCTGTGGCACCATCATGTTGAAAAAATCCACCTGAGGGTTCATCATCATGTTACTCTTGAACGAAAGCATTTGTTTCGATATTTTTGTGCTGTTACAATTTCCTCAATGAAGAAATAATAATAAGAAATATCACACATGACGATCAAAACCTGGCAATTTAACTGTCACAGCCACCCCCGATCTAAATAATTGGTACTTTTCATGTTTCCAATAACTGTGTGCTCTTGCATAAAAAATCACCCCTTCAGAGCCTTCATTTTTGTGAAAAGCGTCCAAAGCAAATCATTCTCCGCCCCCGTTCTCCCACCCCCGCAGTCAGCGTTTAAAACCGAAGCCGCCTTGTTAGTCCACGACACAAAAGCGTAAAACGAAGGGTGCATCAAGCCCTCCGTTCCTTTTGTCGGGCTTGTCGCTCCCGGTCCAATTTTATGTAGAGCGTCTCTCGACGGAATTGCCTCCGACGTATTTTTTCCTCAAAGTTGATTATATCGTGCGCCCGCATTAATCCGAAAAATGACCGTTTGCTCTTGTTGCAGGATGAAAATGGCATCCAGCAGGAAACGCCTGTAGTGCATTTACTCTGCAAATCGGTGAGTATTAACCGTAATTGCGGGATTTATCTTCCTGCTGCGGTTTAATAGAGTGGACGCGGAATATGTTGAAATTTATGTAAATGAAACCACTTTGCTGCGTTGCAGCGAGATGCATGTTTGATGGGGGTGGTTTGCTCTTTTTTCGTGCCGAGATTAACATTTGAATTGCCTTCATACCGCTTATTTTACATACATATCAACAATAATTTTTTTTTGATCAACTTAATAAAGGTTGATCCACAATTAATACCGCAGTAGACAAGCGGGCACTTTAAAGACTTTCTATTTACCCTGATAATGACCAATTATAATTATTACCTAAAGAGATTCTAATTAAGTTGCCAATGACCAATAATTATAAAATTATTCTTAATTATTAGGGCACTTGTAGGGCTAGTAAAGTCTCTCATCATTAATAGGTAACTAATTTTCGTTAATGAGCTCTTAATTAGAAAGTGCCCTCTTTTCTACTTTCTTTTAGAAAAATATAAAAACATCTTAATTTAGGCGTAACCTATCCAGCTGTTCTCAACCACTCCGCTGTCGAGGGTTGCCAACCATGCACCCTCAACCGATTTTCATGTTAATTCTTGCACATCCTTTCCGCGTCAAGTTTCTATTTCCATCCATCGATGATAACCGATGATTAAAATCTCGCTAGGCTTGCCGCGATGCATTTATGCAAGGGTGGGTTATCGGGGAAGTTTAAGGGATTGAGACGTGAGGGTTCGTGCCATTAATTTGCCGATCAGGATGGTGATAACATCTAGGTGTTTATGCGTGCTAGAATTGAAAGATTTTTCTTGGGAAGGGAAGAGAAATCGTGAGGCTTTTCTTGGGTTCTTCTTTATAAAAAGTGGAGTAATCGATAAGTATTGCATAAATCTAGCAACATTGAACTGTATATCTGCACCGCTTTCTCAACTTTCTTCAAATAAAAGGTGCAAATCACTAATTAAAATTACCATACTCGTAAGTGTAGAAAAGCGTAGCGCTCAATCGCAAACAGGACACATCTTCCCACCGCTTTTCCTTTTCTATAAACAGCTGCCCCAACCTCAAAACTTCCCAAGGTCACTGGCACTTCCATTAACGTCCAGGGCCATTTGAATATCGCTAAAAATATCCGGAATTGCGTAGACGCGGCCGGGTGACCTTTCGACGACCGTCGGAACTCTTCATGAATAATTTACGGCCGTGACTTTCGCCCCGGATATTCCGAGACAAAAAGTCGCCGTCGCGGAAGGGTTGTATAAACAAAATATAAATTCTTCGGCTAAGGTTAGCGCGGATTCAGACAAGATCGAAGGGGTGATTGTGTAATTTACGACGGAGATGGAATCGTTATGTGGGAAGTTTATGGGAGTTTTTTTTAGTGTCGTTTAAAATTTTTGAGATGTTTGTGTGGATTTTGCATGTATTTATGATTACTGCCGAGGAAATAAATCATCGGAGAAATTAGCGAGATGCACAGCGCGGGTGGGTGTTGCAGAAATTATTTAGTCCCTTATGCGAATTTGTTTTTGTAAACAATTTTGTCAGAACTACAAAAAAGTCGTTAAAATTGTGATGCAGCCTGCAATAAAAGCAAACAGTTGTTGCTCTGTGGGAGTACGTTTAAATAATTCCTAGTTTCTGACCACTGAATTTTTACTGGGAACGCTCGTATTTTTAGAGCCGTAAATACCATCAGGCACAATTGCAGCTAGCGTTGTGCAGATGTACAATATTATTGAAGCATAAATAATAAATGAGTACTTAATCCTCTGTTCAGAAACAAACTCTTTTGTGGAGTCTAGAACATTTAGTGTCCACGAAGATGTCGTGTCTCAAACGCCCCCCTTGCGACGCGCCAGCCACATCGACCGATTTAATATCTGTCGCGAAAACTTTACCGATTTTCCGATTCCCGTGAAAAGTTGGCAACCGCCGCCATTAACGCCACACATCCGCCGCCGACATGATTGAATGTAAATCACGGAACATTGAAAAGTTTGCGCGCATTCTCCACTCCGGATGTAAATCCTGCAACCTCACACGCGCCTCGAAATGATTATTATGGAAATGGGCAAAAACTCGGCGTAAACTCTCGCTTTTCCGGGTGTCGGTCCGGCGGCATTGATGGATTTGCTCCGATTTTTTACAATTAATTGGTGTTCAACGAACTCGTCTTTGAGGCCGAGAAAAGAAGAAGGTAAAACAAAGGAAGGGAAGTAAACTAAAGTAAGTATCTAATACATATTATTTTTAATTAATTTAATTCAATTCTTGACATCTTACGCCAAGTTTGACGACGCCCCACGACCGAAGTTTAATGAAAAGATAACACTCTCCCAATTGTTTGCGAGAGTCGGGCAGGTCCAAAACAACCGGCGCTTAATGGCGGGGTGCTCAGCTTTTATTTAAAAATTTTCGTTGGAAGTGTGCAGTCGAGCGGAAGAACCTCGTTTGGAAGCACGGTCCGATGAACAAGGCATTTTGGAAATCGGATCATTTTCAATATTTCTGTTCCATTTCCGTCCGATTAGACCGGTGCAGTCAAAGAACGTCGTGCTTTTCGTCACACTCCCCCCTTCACGGGCGGAAATCTGCTCATCCCTGCAGTATCGTGAGCAGCATCTGAATGCGGCCGACTTAATGGTTGATTTAGCCTCCGGCCGTCCCCGGAGTCCTCTCCCAAATGAGCATCTGTCTGGCGCGAGAGATAACGGTCTGATACCCGGAATTGACGTAGATTAATATACAAATTGCACCGGCCCGCCCGTACATTTGCATGCACCCCGACAACAATTCGACGCTCCTGATTGATGGCGGTCGGCGACTAATTGAAGTTTTGTACATCTATCCGAAGACGTTATAAATGAAGTCGCCGTGAAATATTATTCTCGCGATTTTCGCACAATGAAGTGATAAAGTCGCGACGGGAAGGCGGTAATTAATGGCGGTTAGAGGAGAGGAGGGAGAGAATTGGCAGGTCTTGGCAAATTTGGAACAGATGTTAGATTAAAAGCGTTTTGTCGTCGGCGAAGTTCGCTCTCGAAAGAAAAGATGGTAACAGTAAAAAAATTACGAGTTTTTTATCGTGTCTTTGGTCCCTTTTGTTAAGTATGGATATAAAAGATGTACTATCGATGATTCATACAAAAGAAAATGTAGTTAGTTAAACTCTGTTCATAAATTAAAGAAACACCACCTGTTGCATTATGTTGGTGAAAAAATAAATCCCCTATGCAAAATTTTCACACTGTTAGGTTGGTTGCAAATTTGCGTCAGATTTGAAGTTTTTGGCTTTCATGTCAAATTTCATCAAAATTCAGTTTTGAATATTTATTTATTCCGCACTAAAATGCCTCGAAAGCAAAGAAATTTGCTCAACGCAAAATTGAAGGAAGCCGTTGTGAAATGCAGCGATGAATTGAAACAGTTAGCGCCAGATTTATCTGACCGCCAAATTAACGAAAAACTTCAAAATATTTTTTCGGTAACATAAAAAGCCAAAAGCGGGATATTCTTGAGGTATGTTTTATCATCGGACTAAATACGCCGGTAGATAATTAATTTCTAGCAAAAATTATAGAAAATGGATAAATTCGATTTATAACTCGCGAAGTCTCAAGGTATTTATATCTACAAAACTACCTACAAGATTACCCCAACCTAGATTTTATATTGACTTTTTTTTACATTATTAGGTGTCTGCAGCAACCATTTTTAGAATTTTGAAATGCTCTAACGCCGGTCAAAACCTGAAATCTTCGGTGAGCGGAGGAGGACGTAAAAAAATATCGTTCGTCCAAGATCATTTTTTTCGCGAAGAATTGGGGCGATATATATTGCAAAAAAAGAAATCAGGAGAATATTTCAATTTAAATAATTTATTATCGTACGCAATACAAAATTTAGAGTATATCGGAGGCCGCACAACTTTATATAAAATTTTGAAAAGTATGGGCTATAGGTATAAATTTGAAAATAACCGAAAAATCCTAATGGAAAAGCCTTACATCGCTGCTCAACGAATCAGATTTTTAAAAAGATACATGCAATACAAAATGGATTATCCAAATGTTAATTTTGTTTGGTTAGACGAGACATGGATTTTCCAAAATGGTTCCCAAATTCGAACGTGGACGAATGATGCTCTGTCTAAAAAAGATTATAAAGTTAAAAAGACGGAAGGTGAACGATTCACGGTTCTACATGCTGGATGCTTCAGTGGTTTCTTAGATGGGTGCTCCATGTTACTCAAAACAAAAATCAATGACCGCGACTATCACAAGACCATGAACGGTAATCTTTTTAAAAATTGGGTTGAAGAGCAATTGATTCCAGCTCTGCCATTTGATGGTCAAAAAACGGTAGTGGTAATGGATAATGCCCCGTACCATTCAGTTAAACTTGACAAACCACCTACAAAGTCATCAAAGAAAACCATGCTTCAAAATTATTTGTCTGTGAACAACATACATTTTAATACAAACGCGACGAAGAAACAGTTGTGGGAGTTAATTCAGCCTAAAGTGCAAAATGCTCCTGTTAAATATGAAGTGGACACCATTTTAAATCAACATGGCATAGATGTGTTAAGACTTCCTCCGTACCACTGCCAGTACAATCCTATCGAACTGGCTTGAGCATATTGTAAAACTTTTTACAATAAATATATCAACGCCTTAAGTTATGATAGAGATAAAGTTTGTGAAGTATGGCATGAAGCACTTAACAATTTTACTCCTGAAATGTGGCGCAAGAGCATAAGGCATTGTGAGGAGCTGATTTCTGATGATTGGAATAAAAGCGCAGCTAATTTGAACCTGCAGCTGAACATTCCTCCAATAATAATTGATCTGGCTGATTCTGATTCTTCATCATCTTGGTCAAGTTCAGATCATGATGAATCCAATGATGAGAATTTCTTTTAGTTTTGCATTGTTCCACATTCAAGTTCTAAAAAAATCGGTTCTTTTCAGAACCATCAACTTATCACAAATAAAATAACGCAACCAACATACCATCATACCAAGAATGCAAATGGCAAGCAAATGGGACATTGGAACTTTTGTGAAACCGTCGTGGTGAGAACAAGTTGCTTCTGTGTCTGCCGGTGGTCCTTTTCACCCAATTTTCAATTCTCCGTGCTACAAATTTATAACCTGAAAAACCGCAACGACGCGACGTATGTCGCCCAAGACCATCCAAGATATTAAATCTATATAAGACTTCCCCGAGTTCCGTTGGTCAACAAACTTTGTAAAAAAGAAAACATAACCTTATGTTTTTGACACATACGTTCCCACTAGAAAATATAACTAGACAACGTTGCCGGTTGAATTTTTGAGCCTTATTGCCGGTTGGGTGTTTCTTTAATTTATGAACAGATAATAGATAAAGGATTTTGACGTTCAAAGCCTACTGGGTGTATGAATTATGTATAAAGACCCTGTGTTAAGATACTGGGAGCAAGAAACTGAGCACCCACTGACTGAAAGCCTGATCTGGGAACCTGACACAGAACCCTTCAGTCTGAGAGCCATTTGCATGTGTATGGAATTTTGCATATTTTACAAAAACTGCTTATAAAGTATTAAAAAAAAACAATCAACAATCTTGAAATTGATTTGAATATGATATAAATAGCGCAGCCATATCGAATGTTCCCTCTTATGACTTATGTTTCTGTAGCAGAAGACTTACCAAGTTCAACTTCGAAACTAACAACACCTCCAACCTCGAACATCCTGGATCCTTTTCCAGATGTTATGAACTGTATTGACGAACTTCTACCACCGCGAGCACTTCGCCGATCGATCCCCCACACGTTCCGGAATTCTGCACTTTCTGCCTTGCATGTGTTCGTTGCGAAGGCACGCCATGCATAATTTGCGCCTGCGGTGCGCAGTAAAACAGCGATTATGCGAAGAAAGGATCCGCAAACAGATCGGCAAAAGAAATCCGAAACACGGATCGTTTTTGAAAACAGAAAAGCAGCGGGCTCGCAAACAAATCTAATCAAATCACACAGTTTCGTTGATTTCAAATCGAATAAGCGCAGAGCGTGTTCATGTCGTTATTAAGTTTTCAGTTGGAACGGCTTTGTCGGTGGTCGTTCGCCAAAAGAACGGAAAAGCCGCGGGATTTATTATTATATCGTCGAAAGGAACATTCATCAACGTGAATGCGCTGAATAAACACGTTGGGGTGGAAAGGAGGGAAATGCTGACGGGTATTAATAATAACAACGTGGGCGTGAGTAACACTGCAGATTTCAAATTATTATAAAAATAACGCTGGGGATTGTCGCCTATACCGTCAAGTTGTCAAGATGACACTTCGTGACTCAAGTCACGCAAGTCATGGCGTCGTCAAACAAATCAGCACTCTTCAGCCCGTTGACCATACGAGGCGTCACCTTCAAGAACCGCATCGGGGTGGCTCCCATGTCCATGTTCGTGGCCGAAGACGGTTTTGGCAACGACTACCACCTAGTCTACTACGGAGATTTCGCCATCGGAGGGGCCGGACTGATCATCGTGGAGTCCACAGCCGTAGAAGAGAGAGGACGTGGCACCACCGGGGACTTGGGCATATGGAAGGACGAGCACGTGGAGCCCTTGACCAGAATCAGCAAGTTCGTCAAGGACCAAGGCTGTGTTCCAGGGATACAGCTGTCGCATTCGGGTCGGAAAGGCAGCGCCCAAAATCCGTTTTCGGGGCGTTGTGCGATTAAATCCAAAGAGGGAGCATGGCCGACGATTGGACCCAGTGCTGTCGCGTTCGGGGGGGCTTACACCCAAGTTCCTAAAGCGGCGACAATTGAAGACATCCAACAGATCAAAGAGGTAAAACTCGCCGTTATTAAGTAGTTCCTCCATTGCTTGTGTTGTTTAGGCTTTCACCAAGTCGGCCCAAAGAGCGGTCCAAGCAGGCTTCGACGTCTTGGAACTTCACTACGCCCACGGTTACTTAATCAGCTCGTTCCTTTCGACAATCTCCAACCAAAGAACCGACCACTACGGCGGTAGTCTAGAAAACAGAATGCGTCTAGCCATAGAAACGGCAACAGAAGTCCGAAAAGTCATACCAGAAGCAACGGTACTAGCAGTCAGAGTGTCAGTAACCGACTACTGTGAAAACGGATGGACAGTCGACGACACCGTAGAGCTCGTCAAAAGACTGAAGACCGTAGGAGTGGACCTGGTGGACTGCAGCTCGGGAGGGGTGGCCCCGATAAGCAACATGAGAGAAATTAATTCCGGACTCGTCCAAAGAGATGCAGCCAGAAGGGTGCAAAAGGAATCGGAAGTCGCCACTTGCGCCGTCGGCGAGATAAGGGATCCCTTGCAAGCCGAACGGATCCTCGCAAGTGGCGGAGCCACTATTGTTCTGTTGGGAAGAATGTTTTTGAACAACCCTCATTGGGTCTTCCACGCCGCCGACCTTGTGGATTCCGCTAGGTCGTTCGAGTATCCGGCGCAATTCGACTGGTGCATCGGATGGAGGGCTTACGAGAAGTGGAGGATACTGCTGTACCAGAAGCAAAGAAAACATAGTATAATAATACAATAATAAATTATTGGTGTGGGCCCAGAGTTCAAACGTTGTTGGACGCAATCGCCTGTGGAACCAAGAAGTCGAATTTGGACAAATAAACTTGCAACACCTTTGTGATTTATGAAGAAGTGAGCACTGGAGAAATGTATACATCCTATCCAGATACAGCAATCACATGAGAATTTTATGGGGTGATTTTAAATTTAAAACTATGAAAAAAAAGTTTTATCATTACGTATGTATGTAGTTGTCTTTGGATTTTTTTAATTTTATTTAGATTTCTCCCACTTTCCCAGGCCACTTTCGACCCTTTACTTAATTTCGTTGTTATCGGATTTAGGGACCGTATTAAACTACACTGACCGGCAAAATTATCGCATCACTTAAAAGTAACACAATTGCGACTAATCGGTACTATACCTGCTACCACAATTCAAGGGAGAGAATAGCAGGCGTATAAAAGAAACTAAGTAGGTGGTGGTAGGCAATTATGACCTATTTAAAACCAATAGGTTCACAATTAAACGTGAAATTGTCGAAATTAGTTACATTTTTGAGAAAATAAAAAATAAAGTTGCATCCTTTTTTCTCAAACAATGTAAGTTAGCAGTCGATTTTCAGTTTTGATGAATTTTATTTTAAATACAGTAACTTTTTTAGTCCTTTTGCAAAAAAACTTCAATAGAGAAAGTCGTTATTTAACATCAGAACAGGCCCCAATGGCAATAGCTCTGCTGCGTAACGGCAGAAGCCAACGCTACGTAGGTAGATTTCTTGGGATAGATCAATCGACGGTTTCCAGAGTTGCCAGTAGGTATCAGGAGACTGGCGAACACAAACGCAGAACCGGCCAGGGCCGTAAAAGGGCCACATCACAAGTTGATGACCGATTTGTCATGCTAAGATCGTTGCGGAATAGGCATCTAACTGCTCCACAGCTTCGAAATGCTCTTCGGAATACCAGAACTGTTGAATTTAGTGAGAGAACAATAACGAGGCGACTCAGGGAAAGTGAAATGAGTAGTAGAAGGCCAGCGGATGGGCCTCTGCTTCTCCCAGAACACCAAAAAGCTAGATTACAATTTGCTCATGATCATGTCCATTGGATAGCTGAGGATTGGGGAAAAGTATTGTTTACGAATGAGTCACATTTTGCTCTAAATTCACCTGATGGTCGTTTGAGAGTGTGGAGAAGACCAGGCGAGCGTTATTTAGAATGTACAATGGTGAATCGGGAAAATTTTAGTGGAGGATCCCATATGGTCTGGGTAGAAATTAATATGGAGGCCAAGACAGGTCTCGTACTCGTCGCTGGTGGTGCCCTAAATGCACATCGGTATATTACCGAAATTTTAGAACCTCATGTGGTACCATTCGCACCATATGTAGGGTACCATGGCCAGCGCGAAGCCCAGACTGCAATCCCATTGAACATCTTTGGGGTGAACTTGCACGGAGAATTAAGATACGTCAAAATCGTCCTGAAACGCTAAACGAGCTAATTGGAGCGTTAAATGAAGAATGGGAACAAATCGATCAACACGTTATCCAAAGACTGATTCTCAGTATGCCACGCAGAATGGAGGCAGTTATTCAGGCTCGAGGGGGCAATACTAAATACTGAAACTTGTGTGAGAGTAGAAATGCAGCCAATAAAAATTTTCGAACTTAAAAATTAACAGCACAAAATTTTTGTTCTTATGTTACTTTGGAAAGTTATCCTACCCATCCGTTCATTGTTAGGGTATTTGCTTAAATTGATCATCACAGTTTAGTTTTTAATTAATTTATTTACTGTAATAAGCGTTCTATTAATTTTAAATTAAGTTGCTTCATGAGATTATCGGATGATGCGATAATTTTGCCGGTCAGTGTATTTCGTTCCTTCGATATTCTTGGATTTAAGGACTGTCTTTAACTATTTCGTTCTTACCGTTATTTTTGGGTTTAGCGACCGTCTTTAACCATTTCCTTTCTACATTATTGTTTTCAAATGTGTCAGATAAAGCGACTCAGATTTTGGCAGTTTCATGGAAATTTTGTTTAAACCATTTAAAAAACAATATATTTTTATTTCATACTGTCCGGTAGATGTTCCATTAAAGGATCAATTTGCGTCCGGTAGGTGAGCTATTACAGTATCAGAGCCGGTAAGTGTCGCTAGGCAACACTTACCGGACAGTTTCATCTTTATAAATCAAATCTGACATTAATCTGACATTTTCTAACGTATTTGTCAGCTACTGATGAAGTTTTACATGTACAACAAAGGTGATGCGATTTTCACAAAATGTGATTTTTTGATTTTTGAAATAAAATAATGAAGAACAGGCTTACCGTATAAAATAAAATGCATTACGATACACGTCCGGTAGTTACTCTTTTATCATTTAATGACAGTGTCTAATAAAGAGTTGGTTAATAATATACAGATAAGAGATAAACTGTTGCAGTGTGGATAATTCACATTCGATAAACACATTCGATTGCTTCAACAGTTCTTTCCGGTAGACGTGTAACGTTATTGAATTATTGAGGGAATCACACCGAGCAATCTTTCCGGTAAAGGCAACGGCGAAGTAGACCGACCGAATAAAGAGTTCGTTGACGTTATTGGAGGCGAAGGATCGATAATTTATCGGAAGCGGCGAGCACACGTACTTGTTTCGCTTTTTGCATAATTAGCGAACCGAGTCGTCCGACCGAAAATGGAAACGAAAATTGATCGACGACCCGGAGGAAACGTAATTACGGAAGTCGCGCGAGAAAAACTTCTCCGGCGCGAATCCGGACCACAAAGCAAGACCGATCACTCCGCGGTAATAAATTCCGTAAAGCTCCGCCACTCGAAAGCCCGCCGTAATAGTTTCGGGGATTTCTCATCGAGTTAAATGGTTAGCTTGATCTCTGGTACAAGCTGACTACAGAGAATAACAGATAGAAGGATCGGTACGTTTTGTTACGAGTACTCGACCGCTCCGAATTAGGAGTGCGCTCGTTTCGCCGAACACTTTAATCCCACTTCTGATAATAAAACTGCAGCGACGGCTTCGAACCGAGTTTTCGCTCCAGTTCGCCAACAAATTAAATTCACAAATCATCGTCGTTATTTTTCGAGCAACACTTAATAATCGAGGGATGTATACGAAAACATCTACAAAAGCTTCCCCTGATTCCTTCAGACAAAAGCGGTGCGGCATTAAAATTGAGCCGGGTCGGAATTAAACGCCTCGAAGATTGCCCCAGATTCGATTTAGTATCTTAAATTACAGACAGTTTACGAATAAACGTAAATTAGGTATTTTAATGGTCGTTACTAGTGCCGTTAAAGCGGCAACGAATGTTAAATGCGCGAGGACGTTGTGACTAAGTTAAGCGAACAAGCAGAAAAAGATTTAACTGTTTTTTTGGAGTGAAATTTCTATACGCGGGCTCGAACTTGGACCTTAAACCGGCGAATGCGTTACGAAATTTGTGGCACTCTCTACGCTTATTTTTTATATTGCGAAGGTTTTGTTAAATAATTCTAATTCTTGTTAATAATTCTTTAATAATTTAGAGCTGAAATTAGATCCATTAGTTTGTGACTCTTTATCTCGATCATGACTAGTTCAATCTATATTAATTTGTTTAATTCTAAAATATTCAGTGGTCTCTTTATAGAGCTGTATTTTCAAAATTTACTTCGTTAACTTACAAAGTCAGTAACGTTGGCTTTTTTAACTGCATAATATTTTTATTTGTAGGGTATAGTTATAGTAAAGTTACGAAGTTTGATTTTAATTAATCCAGAGTTAAATAACACAGCTGTTGCTAAGGTCAAAACTGTAACGATTTTCCCAGCTTAGCATCTATTACGAAGTATTTTCACTTCAGTATAAATAATTTATAATTCCTATTCAGGCATTGCGCTCTTAATGCATATTCCGACAATTTAATTAACACTTTTTGTTGGAGGTAAGACCTCCTCGTGTGCTGCGAATAGCGTGAGTGTTACACATTTATATGACTTAATCTTAATTTGCTGCACATTAAAACGAAAGTGTGGTCTGGAGTGTTTTCTTTTTGGATACATATTTCAAAAGTATGAGTGTTGTGTGTTTTTGTATTTTTTCCAAGACATCACTTGTTAAATGTTCAGCATCAGTTGATCAAAGCAGATTGCAATACCAACAGTAATGAATAGTCTTTTTAGCTCCCAAGCTTTTTAAATTGCCACGTTTAAAAATTAAGAAGTGCAACTGCCGCAATTGCAGTCTACGCTAAAAGCCACGTAAACTTTTGATTTATTTTCTATTTTGCTGTGGAAAATCCCAAGCAATTCCCCGCATGTCGCAAGTGGCGCCACAAAATCAATTTTCCTGCCTCATCATCAGTATTACAGTCAATTGAGCACTTCCGATTGAATCTAAACTGTTGCTAAAAGTAATTTCGTATTGATTTAAAATGTGCTTCGATTAACGACATATCCAAAGAAGAACGGTTTGTTTATATCTTTGCTTATTAGGCTGGATTTGAGAACATGTTTCCTCAAAAGCTCCTTTCCTTTCGGAAAGCTTGCTTCATTCGCATTCTCCCTTCGCCAATCTTGCTTTGCACGCATGTTTCTTTAAAAAGCTTACGGTATTTGCATTTCTGGTTCACTAACGTCCGTTTGCTCTTGAATGTGCGCTTGTATCGCATTATTAATCGTTATTACTGTCTGTATATGGTAGCTTTCTTATACAATATGTGTTCATTCTCAATCATTTAGTCTACCTTTTAAACGCTAATATCGGTTGAGAGAAAACAATTATAAGGTTTATCAGTCCGTTACTATTTAACGTGGAAATATATCTTTTATTATTATTTTGAAATTAATAGAAATTCTGGCGAACTGATTACTTACATTTCGTAACAGTACAAAAATAGTGTTGACTAGTGCCATTGTAAAAACGGTGGATGCGCCGGGTTAACTCACATCCTAAGCTAATCACCTGGTCCAGTTATTGTTCCACCTCACAAAAAAATCTACTAAACGGATTCTAAGGAGGTTTTTATTGTTGGAAAGCCCATCGCTACGATCGGTCGAATACAGCCGGAGTTACAGCTTGATTTGTTATTAACCTCGAAGCTAACTTCATGACTATGTCAAAAGGTTTTTCATTCTATATTTTGTGTCCTGACATTGCTAAAAGGTGCAGAGAATCAATTGTGTCATCTATTTATTGTGAATGGCCCCACAGAGTGAATTGTGTTTCTGATAACCTATAAACATGCCCCAACATTCCCAGGATGTAAAAGCAACTTTACTGAAAGAAAGCGCAACTACAAAAATAAAATTTCCAACGATCTAAAACACTGGGAAAAGCGGATAAAAACACTGGGCTCCGATTTCTTACAAGACATAATTCATTTCCAGAGTTATCAGAATTAAGACAAGTTAATTGTGAAAGTGTCTCTAAGGTCAGTGAAAACAACCTGCTGTGTCATGCGTATTTCTCAATGTGCCTAACCTAACGTGTTTGGAAAGTGACATTTATTTTCCAAATAAGTTAGGTACAATATTTTTTGTAGCAAAAAAAGCAAAAATAAATAATATAACATAAATTTGAATTATGTGCATTAAAAAGTTTGTTTAGTGTGGCAAGTCGTGAATTCGGTCTTACTGTTACTTTTCGTATTCGTAGACGTGGAAAGTAAAAAACACACCAGTGCGGGGAATTCTTGTTTTCGAGGATAAGCGGTATATCTATAAGCAATGAGTACAAAAAACCTTGTATCGTTTTAAAAATACAATAAATCGATATGTGTTAGATAATGGCATAAAGGATTTTTGTAATTGTATTATTTTTCTTTTCTGTGCTCTGTGTTAAGCATTTATCTGCACATTTGTGCCCCACTCTACACGTTTTCACCTCTTCGTGAGCATTTTCATGCATTTAAATGTTTCAATAGCCGTTCCGACGAATTTTTATGTCTATTTGCTTGTTCTTTCCCGTGTGTTTTTATGTTTTTGTCTAAATGTATACTTCCATTACCTCAACCGTCTTCTAAGTTAGAGCCTCCACTAAGAAACAATATCGTACACACGCTACAGAATCTGTCCCTAATGCCTCATTTCACTAAAATACGAGGAGCAAACAGTGCCGAATCTATTGATTGTCAAGCACCATCGTGTTTGCTACGCTAATGGTGAATCGTTTCAGGTTATGTCAACTACACGGTTTCTACAGGGTGTTCCACCAAAGAGTGTCGACTGGAATATTTTATTCCACGAGGAACAACGGTGATGAGCTGGTTACACCCTCCGAAATCCCGTTCACCGTTTAATTTTTTTTTGGAATGTCTGTTTACGGTCGATAAAGCCTCGATCGACGCCATCATTCCCGCTCCGTGAACTTCCGAACCTCGCGTCGCGGATCCGTTCCGGATTTTTACAAGTCCAATAAAACGGCAATAACCGGCAGGAATGCAGCGCTAATGGTCTATATCTGGTAGCGAGCAAACGTTATGGTTTGTCGAACGACGCGGCGCAAATTGGATTTGTCAAAGTAATCACGAGCCATAATAAAATCAAGCAACAATCCTTGCAGTTAATTTAACACTCTGTAGGCGATGTAGGGCAAACGTCCCGGGGACGCCTGCAATTATCCGAGACAATGCGCCGCGTGTCGCGAGGCCCCTTTCAACCACGACTCTTTTTGTATTATTCAGAAGTGGGATGACGTGTAGTTTTAGCGATGTAGTTCCCGCTTTCCGAACATTTTTTATTCGTCTCGAGCACCTCCGTTCCTGAAAGTTTACATCGTGTTTCGCCGCTCCCACGGGAACTGCGACAACGTAAATGAGGAGCCGACAAAGTTTGCTCGCTCTTTCATAAATCCGTGACGTCCCGCCTCCGTCCCTCGTTTGAGTAAAAAATCAAATCAGGATTCGAGCTTCACGGAGAATTACCTAGCTATACGTCTTCGGACCCGAAGGCTTAAGCAAAGCTCGCTCAAAGCGCTCGTCGCTACGCCTGCAATTTTAGAAAAAATCCGCCGAATTGATGGCCGTGTTTACCGAAATGCTCGAGACGGAAGGATCGGATGACCCTGCTTTCTAAAAAGGGCCTCGGGAGGGATCGGGGAAGTTCTTGGATGGACGTGATTTTCTTCTTGTCGTTCTTGACCTATCGTGGCGTTTGCCGGTTGACAAAGGAAGGCAGTGGCCTTATAAATTTAATTTCGATCATCAAATCAATTACCCTGTATGTCTTCCCACGCACGCAAATCTTTGATGAAATCATGCAAGTGTCTCTAACGTTCATCCATATTCAGTGCGAGATATGAATCTTGATATGCCCTTATTCGCCTCCCAAGTTCACCTGCCTCGAAGAGTCGCAACGATTCATTTCATCCCCCTTCAATTATTCCACCCGAAAAACGACCGTCGATTAATCATTTCTTTTTGTTTCGGCTCGCAGCCCAAATTTTATATTACGGTATCCAACACGAAATTTCCATTAGTCCTGGGCAGGTAGATGTTGTACCGTTATGAGGGGTTACGACTATCGAGCTTAACAGCGTACAGGAACTGGATAATTACTGGTTGATATACACAAATTACGAACGTGAAAAAAAAAAGCGTAACATCAAAAGAGGTTTTCCGGGTGTAAGTGGAGAATAATGTTTTTACTATTATCATCGCAAACAAGACTAGGAACAAAAACATTTTAAAAATTACAAACTTTGCATACAAATAGATTCCGTTTCTTTCATGCCTCCTCCCACATTTAGGACGAAAGATACGAAACTGAAATACAGACATTCGGCGGTGTTTGCGACAATCCGATCTACGCAAAACTTAGTCGACACGAAATGTCCATTAGTCCCGGACATGTAGAGGCATTTCTGTTATGACCATCTAGCTCAAAAGCGTTCTAGAAGCAGATAATCACCTTCTGGTATGTGGAAATTCCCGTCACGCACCCGCCTTTGTCTGGGCCCTGACGCAATTAGGAAGGTAGAAGAGAGGATGTGATGGGCGCTTGTGCGTAATGAGCCTAGGATTAAGTCGGATCGCCCTTTCGCAATCTCGAAATCACCATTAACGCCCGCTCTTAATCAATTTACCTAAGAGCTAACAGAAAAGAAGTTGCATGAAACGTGGGCGAGATGGCGCCGAAGTTGCGGGTCAGTGTGATTTTTTCCTTCCATATCATACGTATTCGGAAGGATGGCCATAGAACGTTAAATTCCTTCCTTATTTCGATCGACCTGGAGGAACAGAGGCAGCCTAGAATTAATACTAGGTTGCTACAGCTACTTCTCGGGAAAATACCCCGCCCGTCGCAGAATGCCAAAAGAGTACAATGTCTGCCACATTTGTAGTTGTAAATCCGAGTCGAACCACACTAATTAATTTTTACTCAGCAAGACCCAATTTTCAGTGAAAATTTCGAACGAAATAAATGGAGTTTTCTCAGTTTTCAGTCATTTTAGTACCTTTTTGGACTTCCAAAATCTAACTCTGTACGTACGAGCTTTATTTCAAGAGTGAGTATTTTGAAGTTCCGGATCAAAACAGACGAAATGTAATTTTTGAATTTGAAAGCTCAGAACTCGGGAAATATTCAAAATATTTCGATTCGGTTTGGGGATCAGATCTAGAAGTCCTTTCTCAATACAAATTCTAAACCACAAAGCTTCAGAATGACGAGGGATTTTTAAACATTCGACTCTGGTTTCGATGCTGTTTCATCTTAAAGAGTCAAGAATTTTTAAAATATGGCTAAAACAGTTTCTTAAAATGTAATAAATAAAAATTTTTGGATTATGTAGTTTTTTCATATCTATTCTCTAGATTTCTAAGACGTTCTTCTCTAGGTTTTCATCAAATTCTCTCAATTCTTTGTTGTTGTGATTTTTTTGATTGTAGAGGTGGAATATTATTGTTAATAAAAATAATTATATTATTACATTATTATTTGTTGTCTCTAATTTGCATTAATTGCAAGTGCATTATAATGTATTCTTCTTCGTTTAATTCTTAGTCTTTCGTAGAGTCGTTTCTTGGTGTTCCTCATACTTTTCTCAGTTCAATTTTTTCTCTCTTTCTTTTCTTCCACTGTTTCTCAGTTCTTTTTGTATTATTTGTCACTTTTTTTGCTTCTTTCATAATATTTTTCTCAGACACTGATAAGTAAGTTATTTATTAGTGTTGAACTTCTTTTGGTTTTCCTATCGTTGATATTGAGTACTTCCATTAAAGTTTTGGTGCTCCAACATGTTGTGTGCCGTCGCTTTATTTTATTTTATCGTTCCAACTCCTCTTCCCACTCGTTGTTATGCTTTGTTTCTGTCGTTTCCTCTGGACTTTGTCATGTTTTGTCAACAATCCCCGCTCCGTTATCGCCGCATCACATACACAATAAATTACGGAATTCTTCTCGTGTGGTCCTTTGTGCGGACGGCGCATCAGGTTCCGCTTTTAATTACACGGATTACAGCAAAAAAAAAGCTTTGTCCTCGCATCATTTTTAAATATTCAATGGACCGCAGATCAAAAAATTCCCAGCAAAACCTACCCGGAATGTTTTTTTTGGATATATTTTTTGCTGTTTGATGTCACATGAGTAAATTACGCATTACCAGAAGTAAATACTGGGTGATTGAAATACAGGGTAACAGAGAGGAGGTCTGATGATGTGAGAGGCCACAAAACAAGCGACATGCAGACCGCTAATCATTCGATGATTGCTTATTTGGGAGTATTGACAGACGATAATAAATTTATGAATATATAATCATGTTTCGATGTTTTTTCTGTCGAGTTTACACGTTCGACCCGTTTTTTTAACGAAAAGCGTAAATATTCAGTTAAAAACGGCACATCACACATGCCATGTCACACTTTAATTCCGGCCGAAATGCCACCGGAAATCCCCGGGGACGGCGGCGAGGGCTGGAAAACTAGTGTTCATGTCCCGCCGACGCCCCTTTACACGGCAAACTTGATTATTTTTAATTAAAATCCTTGCTCGCTGCTGTACGACTGCCCTTGCAATAAAATTTCGATTGTTTAGTCGGGGGCGGCGCGTCCGAAAAGATCGTCGCATCCGGCGGCGGCGCCATTTTTCCATGCGAATTTAATTACGAGCGTGTCAATTGGGTTTAATAGCGGGTAATTGCCGCAACATCGCATTTTCTCCAACTGATGATAATAGGCTCCGACGCGCTTTTCAGATAAGAACGCTGTGACGTCATTAGGGGAGCCTTATCGGGTTGGCGGCGCGGCGGTGCGATGAGGTTCGTGCCGTCGTTGCAGACGGAGCAAAAAATACAGTTGTTCTGTAAATAAAGTGTCTTTGATTTATGTGCGTTTGAACAGTTTCAAACCAAGTTGGTAGTTTAGATTCATTTGCGTGAGCAATGTCTTTATTGCTTTTTATGCCGGGTAATTTTACTCAAACCCTTGGAAAAGGAGTATCAGGTTCAAAAACGTGTGGTTTTTCAATATTTTTTGATAATTTGAGATCTTCGTCCCAAATTTTTTCTCCTCGACCGTAACTTCTATCAAATGTAAATTGCGTATAATCCTAAAGTCCTAAAGAGTCGTGGAAGATTCCGCAGGGTCCTAAAGAGTAGTGAAAAGTACTATAATAATTGATCAAAAATCAATTTATCATATGTAAGATCTTTAATTACTGCCCTATCAGCTGAAGTAAGGAAAGAATTAATCTCTCCAGCCCCCGGACTCTCTTGTGTTGAATCTGTGAACGTGGACATTGGTTGTGAGTATAATTTCGACGCTACAGACTCTACACGTCATAGCGTAATTTTAAATAACAAAGAACAAAGAACAAAGAATCACAGAGAACTAAACAAAGATTTGTTGTACATAATGTTAATGTGTAGCAGTAAACCGATACCAACTAAAATGTGTCCCCCTATGTAAAAATAGCGAGCTTAATACCTAACCGAACCCGTCCCTTTGAACCAACGAAGGACTACCATCAAAGGCCCTAGCAGTCTTTCATCTTTCGGCTGCAATTATTAAAGCGTGTGGCGGTGAAAAATCCAGGAAGTGTTAACAATAATTCCACGTCAGCGGCGTTATTTTCAGTAACACGTTCGGTCATCAGGAACTTTTTCCACGTGCAGATTTATTGTTTCTGTGTTGATTTATGCCCGCGGCAATCCTGGGGCGGTCGTTGCGGTTTCGTCTTCGCTTTGTGCGCGCCCGGCCGCAGGCCCGTTTCGAGCTTTGTGCTCCAAATCCGCAGCGACGAGAAGATTGTTCCCAAATACTCTCGGCGAAATTGCAATAAATTCTCTAATGTTGGTGTTTGTCAAACAGTTAAATCGGTTTATGGTATTGCGTTAACTGTGCAGATGGAGCTTATTGAGGTCGCTTGAATCTTTTCAACAGCAGTTTTACTACGTATTACGCACACTAGTTTTTTCTCCGATCGAAATAAAGTAATAGCGTACACAATGAATTTAATTATAGTTGGAAAGATGAATATGTAACTGGTACCGGGGCAGCGTCAATTAAGCATGTTGAATGAACATCGATTTCGGCTATCATAAATATTGTTATTAAATCAAACGTGCGGCCCTTGTTTGAACAGTAAATTGGACGGAATTTAATTCGGACGGAAGCACGTTTTCGATGTAAATGCTCACGGCTCACAGAAGAAGGTGCTGAAAGGAGGCCATGAGAGACGTAATTTGAAATTGCGCCATTTCACCGGTGACAAAAGCTCTTACTTCTGAAATAGCATTGAAAAATAAAGGAGGTAATTTTTATATCCGTGGATTTAATAAATATAGATCCAATAATAAATGGCAGTTATCCCGGCGCATCCACCATATTACTAATCGCACCTGCTGCGTTTACGGTGCCTCTAATGAGTCACATGCCGTTTCGCGAAGTACAGCACTTTCCTTTCACAGCTTTGCAAAATTAGCCCCTCGGAGCGATTTCAACGCAAATGTTGCGGCGTAAATCACAACTTTCATTAAAATCGGGTGGCGACCACCATAAATACAATTTTTTGTCCTCTTGCTTCCGCGTCCAACTTGTGACCCCAAAGTTTATCTTTTCGTTTCCGATCGCGTCTGTTAATTATAGCAAAAATTATTCAGTTCCTTTTGTGCATAACATTCGTGCCGAACAATACGAGGGAGGGACGACGACAAAGGTTGTGTTATTCTTTAATGATGACTATCTCCCTAATTATTCAGGTTACCCGACAATAAAGTCGCGCCGTGTCTGTGCGGCTTCTGATAGATTTTTATCTAACACTAAGTTTTGTACACTTGTTTAAAGTCATCCTGTACTGTCATCATGCGCACAGTTTTTCGTTTTTCATCTTTCTTAAGAGCCAGTTTTTCAAATTCTCTTAATTTCTTAGTTTTCCACATTCCTCCAAATTTTTAAGTTCTTAGTTTGTATCGGTAGAGGATAGACTACATTATTTACTTATATTTGAAGAAAAGTAACTTTTTGTGTCAACTTTTTTTTGAATTTTAATATTTCATTGATTGAAAGAAAGTATTGAAAGAGTTCATTTACTTTTTGGATTTTTTAGTGACTTCATCGATCACCACTGATACATAACAAAAGATAAGTTAGGATGCTTCTTTCAGTCTTCCCTATGTTTCATATGTCGTGGATGCTTCATTGTTCGTCCTTCCCACGTTTATCGTTTATCCTATTTATAGTTTTCAGTTCGTATGTTTGTTTACATCTCTTCGTCTATTTTGTTTTTTATTAAGTAATGAAATCTCTTGCCAGTTGAATGAAGTAAAGCACTGAACATAAACAAACGGTTTCTTGCTAGTTCGCTCGATTCCGCTTCTTTTTTTTTTGCTAGTGGAAAAACCGTTTAAAAGTCGTCAAGCCGCCAAACCGAAATAAGTTTACTCGTATTTCTTTCCTCCCTTCGTGCGAATGCGCCACCTCTCCACCAGACAAACTCGGCGATTAAATATCCACATCTCCGTTGCACTCGTCGTAGTGGTCGGTCGTCGGGAATTAATAATAAAACTCGAAGCTCGCATCCGACAGCGTTCGTTCTTTTTTGTCATTTTGACAATCGCTCGCAAACATTTGTTTGTTGCAGGAAGCGGATGCGGGTCTTTGTGCAATTTTCCGACGCAGCATTTGCATCTTATCTCCGCTCCGTTTCAAAGCACCCCAATTAGCGCTGGCGAGCTTTTCCGATTTCCATTCGCAGATAATACACTGGTGTAACACACGGGTCGCTGGATTAACGAAGTTCTTCTGGAAATTACAACTGTTTCACGTACATATACACATACTCAAAAGTAGATAAAACTCGTTCGTTTAGAGGGTATAGTCGATAATATTAAGGACACAAGGTGTGAGGTAAAGCAATCTGGACAACAGGTGTTTTCTTAATAGCAGTGACATATTATGTCCAAACTCACCCCCGGTATAAATAAAAGGCTAATAAATATGATGAAGATGCTGGTAACGCACATGAAAGAAATAAAGCAGAGCCGAACATGAAAAAGTTAAAAGAGAAATGTCTGAGGAGGATATGCTATCTAAATAAAATTCTAAATTGGGAAGAATTTCATGGAACTCAAACTCTAAACAATTTTCTTCGATCGGTACAATTTAATTACCATTCTTCGTTCCTACTACTAACTATACTACTACCGCAACTTTTTTTAGCTGCTAATATGGTGTTTAACTTTTTCTTTTGTCTGGTATTCTGAGTATTCTTTATAACTTTAGTTCGTAGGAAGTACATAGTAATCTCTGCCAATTTCTGCATCTTTTCACTTTTACATCTTTTTAGTGTTTGGTAATATGTACTTACTAAAATAATTCTTTGGACACTTGATTGTTGCAGCGCCTTTTCTCTCGAGCTTTTTTTCACGCCATATATCACAGCAGAATTTATGCTCCGACCTTAACACTTCACCTGCAGTAATTCACTCCAACACACTCATAAAAGCATCTTTTTCAGTCGGCAATCCGTTGCTCAAAAATTCCACGTCCCGTGCATAAATCCCAATCGAATTGCAGTAAGTCAGTTCCGACGACGTGTGTAACCAAGTGGAAGAACCATAAGTATTCGTTTCCCAGACGTATCGTATGTTACGCTCAAGAACGGTCACTATCCGACACGCTTGCATAAAACGTATCAAAATACACATTCCCCATCGAAATCGACTATAAAACTGCCGTTTTCCGGTCGTTGTTTTATCAGTCGCTCGACACACATCCACTGCTCTACAACGATGGCTTTCAAGGTGAGTCCCGCCAGCATAAAATGTACCTATTTTAACGTTTTCACTTGCAGATTCTAGTGTTGTCCCTGACGATGACTCTCGCTCGGGCCGGCCTCCTGCAGCACGGCCAATCCGCGTACTCGTCCGTCCAGCAGCATCCCACCCCCGTGGCCGCCGCCGCCGCCACCGTCGTCGCCGCGCCCGTGGTCCAAACCCGCGTCGAGCCCTACGATCCCAACCCCCGCTACAACTTCGCCTACTCCGTCAACGACCAGCACACGGGCGACTACAAGAGCCAGCACGAGAGCCGCGACGGGGACGTCGTCCGCGGCCAGTACACCATAAACGAACCGGACGGTTCCCGGAGGGTCGTCGACTACAGCGCCGGCCCCCACGTCGGCTTCAACGCCGTGGTGCAGCGGACTCCCGGAGCCCATCCCTCGGGCGGCCCCCTTCTGCAGGTCGGACACTAGGACCCACGATGCCCACGATGTTGCGCTGATTGTCTGTATACATAGTTGTAAGATTGATGATGAATATACACGGTGAACTTGTATAGTCGTGTTTTGTTGGCTTGCTAGTTTGGGCGCTCGTATGCAAACTCGGTGTAAACGAGTTTGGGATTGTTAACGCGGCACCTCTTGTGCTTCATCGGACGGATTAATGACGATAATCTGGTTTGAACATGAGTGATGGCAAGGCTATAATGAGCTTTCGGCCGTGACTACACGAAAACTATCTTTCACGGTTCACAACCGTACACGTCTCTACCGGTGCTGAAGTTCGCTTACTTAAACAAGCCAGGTGAATGGGGTATAAACTGATGAAATTCAAAGGAACATTTCTGAAGTTAAATGAAATCTACAAACAGAGAAACAATTAAACACCCTCAACTTAAAAAGTAATGAAGAAAAACTCGTGGTGCTAATAAAATCCGATTTAACAAATTTTAACAAAATTATACGAACTTGCTCTCCGATAGGAGGGTTGTGCATGCTTCCACTGTCAGAAAGCAACCTGCAGATGCTCCCTCTCTTCCGTACGATATCTCCAATGCAAGTATGAGTGGAAAACAACACCACAATAGAAAAAGAGGGCTAATCTAAAGGAATACCTACAAGAAAAAAAGAGAAAGAGAGAAGAGAAAGAACAAAAAAGAACAAGAAGAAAAAGAGCGTTCAAGAGAAGTAAAGTCGAAAGAACACCGGAAATTTCTGATTTTGGATTCAACTTGTGATCGATGTGTCAAAAAGTTTTTACAAGTTTTATTGTTAATAATAATCCAACAACCTCATTTTATTCGTAAATTGGTGTAGAATACAGCAATGCTATCTAAGTATTGTATTTTCCGCCATCTATATGCCAAGCACTCTTTAGTTCACTGACGTCTTTATTAACGCAAAACATAATTTCAAAAAAAGTTACGACCAGTATCCACAACAGCCCCAACTTGACATATTATGCAATTTCGCAGAGTACTCCTTCCGCCACATATTTTTCCTTCCGTTTCCGGCATCAAATCAGTCTTCGCTTATTGCTAGTTTTTGTCCACTTTAATTAAATTGAGTTTGCTCAGTTGGTAAGGACGTTCATAAATTGCACGTGAAATTCTCCACCGCAAAATAATCAAATAAACGTGATTTTGTCAGATATCGTACTTTTGCGATATGGACGAGAGTGCCTTTCTATAAATTTCATCAGCGGTAATTAAGCGTCCTCAAAAAACGAATGGAGCACTGATTAATATGTGTTTAAATTACGGCTCGCAGCGAGCAACAACACGGCGCCTGCCAGCGAAATAAATAATTTAGCTCACTAATTTAATTACTCTTTTTTGCATAGCCGTGCAGCTGTAATTAATTTATTAACACGTGTACGTTTTTAATTTGCTAATCTTGTTTTCCCGTTTGGTCTTCGTTGCTTTTATGCGCAGGTGTGTTGAAATGAAGGGTTGATTTATGGGCAGCTTCGTTCTAAAAGAATGGCTCTTGATAATATTCCTTTAGAGAAGATAATATCCGCTAATAAAGTTGCTCCTCCTGCCTCAATTTACACCAGCAAACATCGAGTTGCCATATTACAATTTGATAGAACTAGAGGTTTTTTTTTGACGAGTCCAGATTTATTTTATACTCGTCAGATACACGTGCCCCTGTTTATAATAGACGACCAATTTGTGGAGACCGTTGTATTTTGTTCTTGACAATACAAAACAGTAGCAACATTTTTAGTGAATTATTAATTTTATTGATGCGAGGAATAGAACGATGTAAAAATCGGTACCTTCAAGACCAAAATAAAAGACGAGGAGTAGATCTGCACGAATATCTCGTTCCCGGCAGCGGTAAATCCTCTCCATTTTCATAACTATTTGTGTCCGCACAAGCTGATGAAACTCCTCTTCCTTCCATTTTTATCAAGTTTAACTAACCGAGTTCCATAACTCCAAGCTGAGCACACAGAGGGGGAATTTGCACCGACACAAGCAAAGCGAAACGCCCCTTATCGCCCCATCTAAACGAGAACCTCTCCTAATTGGAAAGCGGCGGTGGCGGCGGCGGCGGCACACGTGATTTTCTCACTGTAAACAGCGAGGTCGGCTACAATTTCCGTTAATTACAATGAAACGTACCAAACGTCTAACCGCGGTTTAAATAGACACCCGCCGAGCGCCCGCGGGGCGACCTCTGCGAATTTACCGGAGGACAGTTTGCAAACGAGAGCGAGCTTTTGTTTTGGAGAAGAAAGACATGACTTATTTTCAATCACTCCTTTTTTGTTCCGTTTCATTTTCGTATTCTATTTCACTGACTGCAAATGTTTTGCAACAACATGCTAAAGTCTTCTCTCAGCGCGATTAATTAAACTATATATTTATTTAACTCTTTGAATAATAATTACAACTTCGTATGAAGTTTTCATATTACATTCTGGGAAATTGAGGAGGAAAATTCGTGGTGTAATACACACCAAAAGCCGGCAACACGCCCTGTAATCCCCCATTTGTTCCAACAACACTCATTAGCCGCAAGACGCTTCCTGACGAAACTCTAGACATGGAGGAGACGCGTGCCTTCACATCACGAACATGTTTCGTTGTTGAATGCAACGGACAAGATGAAACGACTAATGCTACTAGTGAAAAGCACACAATGGACATGCTGTCGAAGTAATTTTTGTTGACATTATTTGCTTGACTTTGGTGGTTGATTTGACAAAAGCAAAGTTTATATCCAAATTCCTACAAGTCTCATTCATTTACATGGCTCATTCAACGTTCGGTTGGGGCGCATTGGATAGGTGCTACGGATCCATCCAAATCGATGGACACGAGTTATCGCAGATTCAATTCTTCTACGCTTTACTTCCAACGCCTTCTTCCAACTGGTGCTCAAGGATACATCACACTCTTTGGGTGCGTTGAAGACAACTGGGTGGAGGAATGGACAATTTTGCTCTCCTATGAGTCCAAATTTTGTTCATGATTCACATATACTTTATTCGTTTATTAATAGACTATTTTGTTGTAAACAATTCCTCGTACGATTTCAGTGATTAGAGTAGCATATTTCAATGTATCACCAATATTGCGGTCCAGCTTCGGATCCCCTAAATAGATTAACGACTATCAAGAAAAATCTCTGTCGGTAAAAGCGCTAGCCACAGCTTCCCGTGCCAGCGTATTTGTCGTCGCCAACCTGACTTACAACCGATGTAGTTCGACTCAGCGCTTTTCGAGGAGAAAAATCACCTCAGGTCATATCGAACCTCCGACACTGAAAAGGAAGTCGTAAATCCGAAGGACACTTCGGAAGCGCCACTGCATCCACTGGAGACAATTAAAGAAGTCGAAGAAATTCCGCACCGCCATTCCGAAACGTGACTTGATATGTACTGGCACCGAACACAGAACTAATTAAGACTCTTGACACTTGGAGACGTGCACGAGCTCCCTCTCGGCCGGAATCGATCCGCTTCTTCTGCGATCGGAGCTTCATTTCGCTGTGTATGGTCGAGATTTTTTGCTTTTAATTAAATCCAGTGGCGTTCGTCGGAGTTACGACCGTAATCTGTCATTTTATTAGAGTGGTTTGAAGTCATTTAGGTTTTGTTCCGAAGGATACGTTATCGGTTTAATGTTAATTGTTTATGATGGTAAATACACGCCGGTATTATTATAACTAAACACTCCCACTTCTGGTGTTAGCCCCAGCTGCGGCTAGTTCGGCACTCTAAAACGACGAAAAGCTCAAAGCTACTTACAATCGTTCCGAGTTTATGGAGGCTCGTCAAGCGGATTAACGGCTTTGGGTTTTAATAGGGATTGAAAGCTCGCTGCTGTTTTCATATGAATTCGGTCGGAACGAAACTTGGGGCCTGTCCTAGATGTAATACGTGCATTATTGAATAATATTCCTCCATTTCTCATTTCTCCATCCGAAATGACCCGTATCCCGAAAAGCCATCCGAGTCGATATCCCGGGATGAATATTTCAAAGGGAGCGGGCCCTTCGTCGCTTAAATATTTACAAACAAATTATCATGAGAGCATAACCGATGACTGAGTACCTACTGCAGATGGGGCGCATTCTCCGGGTTATTAACGAAAAAAAGTGAAGAGAGATTATTACGTTTTGTTCAATTACCTGTTTTAATTAAGAGTCCCGAAGAAGTGATGTTTTTCAGAAGGAAAGAGGATTAATCTCGGAATTATAAGACGGAAGCGAGGAAAAATGTAATCGAAAGGGATTTGTGAGGAGGAAATCGGAACTCAGATTGTAGTCGTGTCACAGCTCACAATTTTATTATTTCGGTCTGAAATTTTGATTAATTCCGAGTAAATAAAAAACTAAACTGTTAGAAATAAGTTATAAACCAAAAAAAAAGTTTGATGTTTTAAAATAGCAGACATACATATTTTCGTTAAACTACATCTTTGCATTTGCAAAATTTACTTGTGACTTAATAAATTCTTAAAATGATACCAGAGCTCGCAGTTAATCCTACCTAATATTTTGTAATTCCTAGCACATTTTTCGCCAAGCTTCCCTCAGGATATATCATTAATAATACACTGAACATTACAAGCGCTTTCGTTTCTCTTATTTATGAAAGCCGAAATCGATAAATTTAAATAAATAATGAAACAATTTGATTTTTATTTAATAAGATAAAAGCGGGCACATGTTTTATTGGTTATATAATTAAAGTTTTTAGAGCAACGTATATATATATTCTCTGCAGCGTTTTAGAGACATTTGTGATAATAAAAGACTTGATGAAGACCTGTAGAAGAATTATTATTTTTAAAAGAAACGATAATAGAGGTCCTGCTCCTGCCTCACTTATCACCGGAAAACATCGAGTTGTCTGATTACAATTTGCTAGAACCCATTCGGAACAGAAGCGAAAAATTCGATCAAGGTTTGATTACATTATCTGACCATTACAGATGGTCAGATAGGCGTGCCCCTGCTTTAGACTTTCAAGTTCAGTTTGCTGGAGGCTACGTTATGGTTTGTAGCGGTATTTCGTATAGTGAGGAAAATTTCATTTTTTATGTGCGATAATGGATGCTAAAATATCGGAGTTACCGTTTACGAGAAAAATGCAGAAAGCCTTCATGATGTCACGTTCGGAAGCGGTTTTTTTGACGAAAGGTGATGAAGCTCCCCCCGGAGGAGTGAGAACTTTTCGGATCTTTGTTTGGGTGCCTGCTGGGAGTTCATAACCAAAATTTCAAAACTTTATAAATTACTTCTTCTAAAAAGTCTATAGTCCAGGCAATGGGTACAAAAAAGGAAATGAAATTTGGTGAGATGGTAAACATTCACATACTCGGAAAACATTGCTCTTTCAGAAAAAAAAATATTGCAGAATTATTTGAAGTCGATCTTCGTTGTAATCCGCGCTGAAAACTTGATTTTGTTGGAATTTGCAAATAAACCCCCAAATTTGGCGCCCCGTAAAACGGAAACTGTTGGTCGCAAACAAAAAATGAATACAACCAAAATTATGCACAATTTTGTTCTCTACATATTTTATTTGAACTTTTATTTGATAGCACTTACAACAACGGCGCTATTTTCCGAAGAGCGTCGCGGTGCAGAGTCTTCACCCCCCCACCCCTCGAGCGGCAAGCCTCCAAATTTATTTCTGTCCGACCTTTTGCGATCAAAAACCCCATTGCCTGGACTATAATTTGTGCGTTCAAACTAATTATTTAATTTTAGTATGAAATGAATTCTACAATTTCTAGCATTATGCGTTAATTGTTGGGCGGAGTATTAACTATGTAATAGATTGATTTCGTCATACATTTTAAAATGACGAAATAACGAAATTCCGAAATTCGGATATTAGCGAATTATGGGATTACGAAATTATAAAATTATAAAATTACGAAACGAAGAAACAAGTTCAAGGCAGGCGGAATTTTTGACATTTTTATTTTGAGCGGCGCATCCACCATTTTTCACATTTCCTTCAAACTTTCCCTATAGACATGTGGGTGTCTATATCTGTTAAAATGTGACACTGTAATGATGAAAACATCGCCCAAATTTGACAAATTACACCCTCAAATGGAGGCAAATTTTTTTACATTTTTATTTTAAGCCACCATTTTTCACATTTTTTTTAAACTTCCCCATAGACATCTGGGTGCCTTTATCTGTTCAAATGTAAAGTTGAAATGACGAAACCAACACCTAAATTCGACAAAATACACCCTCAACTGCAGGCTGAATTTTTTATGATTTTTTTTTAGCAGCGCATCCACCATGTTTCACATTTCTTTTAAACTTCCCCCATAGATCTCCGGGTGTCCTTATCTGTTAAAATGTGACATTGTAACGATGAAAACAACTACAAAATTTGACAAATCACGTCCTTAAAGGCAGGCAGAATTTTTCACATTTTTTTAAACTTCCGCCATAGACATCTGGGTGTCTTTATTTGTTAAAATGTGACATTGCAGTGATGAAAACAATGCCCAAATTTGACAAATTACACCCTCAAAGGCAGGGTTAAATTTTTTGTATATTTTATTTCAAGCAGCGCAACTACTATTTTTAATTTTTTTTTCAACTTCACCCATGGACATCTGGGTGCCTTTATCTGCTAAAATGTGAAATTGAAATGAAAGCAACGCCCAAATTCGTAAATTACACTCTCAACTGCAGGCTGATTTTTTTATGTTTTTTATTTAAGCAGCGCATCCACCATTTTTCACATTTCTTTTAAACTTCCCCCATAGATTTCCGGAAAACAATGCCCAAATTTGACATATTACATCCTCAAAGGCAGGGTTGAATTTTTTTGTATATTTTATTTCAGGCGGCGCAACTACCATTTTTCATATTTTTTTAAACTTTAAATTTTAAACTGTGAAATTGAAATGAAAACAACGCTCAAATTCGTAAATTACACCCTCAACTGCAGGCTGATTTTTTATGTTTTTTTTTTGAGCAGCGCATCCACCGTTTTTCACATTTTTTTTAACGTCCCCCATAGACATCTGGGTGCTTTTATCTGTTGAACTATGACATTGAAATGACGAAAACATCGCCCAAATTTGACAAATTACACCCCAAACGAAATATGTAGTAAAATTTTCAAATTACAAAATCAGGAAATACCACATAGGTATGTAATAGAAATAGCGAAGTTGCGATATAGGGAAATTAGAAATATAGAAACAAATAGAAACAAGGAAATTACGAAATAGAAGACTAACAAAAATCGAAATAGTAAAATGATGAGTGAGCAGCAAAAGTATGGAATAAATTCATTAAAAATTAAACAAATTTTTTTTCAATTTTTTTTTTTTTTTTGGACGGGTGAGTTTTGGTTTATAGAAAGGAATATTTTTATCTCAAATTAAATTTCAAGCAGTCATTTGTTTTCGAGTGATGACGTCATCGATATTTTTTTTAAATAGAAACCCCTTTTTTTTCTTGATTCAGATAGCCCTTTTAATTGTCTAAACGTCAGTATAAAAATTTTGTTATCTTAGACAATGACAGTTTTGAGAAAAAAAAAATTGGATTTTTTTTATGACAAACAAAAACAAGTCAAAAAGTCAAGTAATAAGCAGGTTTCCAAGACGATTTCCGGAAAAACAATTTACACATACAAATGAAACTGACTACCATTTGGCTGTTTAATTTACCTACTTGATTTTTTGACTTGTTTTTGTTTGTCATAAAAAATCCAATTTATTTTTTTTCTCAAAACTTTCATTATCTAAGATAACAAAATTTTTATACTGTCGTTTAGACAATTAAAAGGGCTATCTGAATCAAGAAAAGAAAAAGAGGGGGTTTCTATTTAAAAAAAAATATCGATGACGTCATCACTCGAAAACAAATGACTGCTTGAAATTTAATTTGAGATCAAAATATTCATTTTTATAAACCAAAATTGACCCGTCCAAAAATTTTATTTTTTAGATTTTTTTTTATTTTTTTATGAATTTATTCCATACTTTTGCCGCTCACTGTATATAGTTTCATCCATTTGCGAGACTGCTGAATTTCAAAAAGCTCTTATGATAGTAAGTGTCCTTTATCGTTCGTGGAATTATTATTAAAACTATAAAACAAAATCCCGCAAATAATTTGCGTTGAAGGTCTGAAACCGGGTAAGTACCCCGTCAGGGGATTTGATGAAGGATTCAGGTATTACAATACAACACTTAAAAATAGAAACATCGACAGTGACACCAAGATATAACTTCAAAGATACACTATTCATTATCCAACGATTTCCACGCAGAAAAATAAATTCCCCACAACATCCACTTTCGAGAGTAACCGGAAATTCCGGGACACCTGAAAGAATAATGGAGCGTCGCCGTGGAAGTGATAAATGTGGAAGGTGCAGGAAATAACGGGATTACGTCGGGACTTAAACGGCTCTCCTTAAATGAATTGGGATTTGGTGCAATTTTAACGGGGTGCTGCGCCCTCGGCTGCCCCGAATCCCCATTCTGATTTCGGCCGCTCTCATATTTAAAACTTTCATCTTTCGCGACGTAATAACGCGGCTTAGTCGCACAAACACCTACCTCATCGAGAGGGTGCGAACCTTCCCATTGTAATATTTCACCGCCTCGAGATGGGGATTTTTCGCGCGGTTCCTGTCCGGGAAGACCGAATTTATTCGATGGAAAATTGGAACACGTGGTGGTGTTCCGGGGGAGCAAACGCGAGGATATAAATTGTACTGTATTATGTTTATTATTCGGATGTTGTATACAGGGTGATTTTGATCATGTGTCATTTCGTTTTCCAATTACTTCAATTATATCTTTAAAATTAAGAATTCCTAAAGTCCGTCCTGGGACACATTTCCAATAGCAACAAAACTTTTAAATAAATTCATTAAACAAATCGCAAAAAGCTCGATTTGAAATACAATCTTAATTGATATTGAATCAAATTTTAGGAAAAACGATTAGGACAAATACTCTGACGTTTATTGGGGACACAAAAATAAATTAGAAATTTGTCTCTGTTTTTCTATTTGAAGTTTTAAAGAATGATACTTTGTCAAAGTCACCCTGTAGATACTGTACAAACAAAATATTAGACGTATGTCAATTTTTGGAAAAATGTCCACAAAACAAACAAATCCAGGATATGTATTCCATAATCTATCGTAGGTATGATCTAACCAAAGCATGGATCCAAAATGTTTTCCTCAATCAAGCAAATTGAAACGTGGTCGGAAAATCTCTTTGCACTCGACTCGAAATCCTGGTATGAGCTCCCCAATAAAAACGGTGGTAAATCGGGAAATTGAGTGAAGAAATCTCGTGCTAAAGTCGCCACCCATTCAATACCGGGCACGATTTTATTTAATGTCTCGGTCATTACCGTAAACGGATTTTGAACAGTCGAAGGACTCGGAATGGGGACCGTTTGGACACAGAGGTGGATTCGGTCCTTTTTGGAGTACTGTGGAATTAGCCTACGAAACAGCAGAATCAAATCTTTAGTAAAATTAATAAAAAAATATAAAAATGAACTTACATAATGGAGAAAGTGGTATATAATATAACTAAATTTAATCTAATATTATTTATCATATTACCTACAAAGTGTCCAATCATCTACAACAGTCCCCAACCCATCCTGCGAAAACACGATTTGTGCTCCAGAGCGACGTTTCCGCTATCGTTTCAAGTTTCTTCAAAACCCACGGGAATTGCTAAAAAATGGAATCCAGAGCGGGGTCTCGACGGACTACAAAAACACTCGGGCGATGCATATCAGCCTCCACCGACCAATTCTTCTCCTTTTCCTTCGTCTCGAAATGCAATCGGTCATTAAGCCGATTCGTGCAAAGTCAAAGCCGGTGCTCGGCATCAATTTTTAACGAGTCCGGAAGGTTTTAAAATTCATGTCTTTCACTTCGCTCCCGGAGCGTCCATCGCAGGATCCGCAGCTTTGTTCGTTAGTCGTAAGGGTTTTATGGAGGCGGAAAGACCGTATTAAAAGAGAATTTTATAGTGTTCACGTACTGTATAACTGCTCTCATTGTAAACACTCTTTTTGCTCGAGTTTGCGACATTTGCATCTCTTGAAACAACTACTGACGGAATTTTAATATTTCACGTTAGATATCTCGTTCGTAGTCAATTTCGCAATGAGGGCTGAAATTAAGGACGGCAAGGAGAAGAAAAAGAACGTCCCTAAATAATTTAGTTTAGTCTCTCCCCTTTCCAGCCGAGCCGGAAGGAAGATTCGTGAAGTGTCCGTGTCCTTGGGGCTGACGTCACGTGCTAGTCGCTGCTCGCACGACCTCACGTTACCATCGATCGCTGCGAACCTCGTTGCAGGAAGGATTCAACACTAATCCTGATACGCTCGGGTTCACGCACGAGGACCTCTCAGATGGACACGACTGTAAGACGCGTCACAGATTTGGAACTCATCGATCATCACTTTACATTCAAGAACTATGTTTTGCGTAGGAACCCTCGATGTGATTTTAATTATTGTTCTCCACAATCAGCGTTTTTTTTTTGTATCTCAAAATCTGGATAACACCTTTGGGGAGTTATACGAAGAAAATACCAGGTAATTTTAGGGAAGATAGGAACATTATAATTTCAAACCAACAATAATAATTCATGTAACGTCTACATCATTTCAGAGAAATTTTGCTACTGTGTATTTAAAAGAAAATTAATAAAACTTACAGTTGACAGTTGTTGACAGAAAATAAACTAGAAGAAATTTCCAAAACTATGAACTATATTCCTATTAACGTGTGGTAGTTTTAATGACCTTTTTGACCACATTCAGAAATACAGCAAAAAGATTTTTTTCAGTAATAAAAGAATTTTTTCGTATTGTTCTGCTCTTCCTTTATTGTAGCAGTAGCTTGTCGAAGCTTGATTAACAGCGAGCGCTAACCACAAAACGTTATCCACTAAGTAGAAGTCCAAGTACTCTGCTCGACAAGTTGTAAAAGAATTTTTTCATTAGCCCGAGTTAATTGAAAGCGGGAACGAAGTCCCGGAGTTCGGATAATGGAATAACGTCCCTTTACATATCCGTTGATTAGGTTCCGGGCGGTTTCCAGGTATTACAGAAATTACTCCCTAATAATAATCAAGAGATACTAATTAGAACTCCGACTCCATTAGACCCTCCGTCGCGTCGGCGAAAAACGAACGACCTTCCTCCGAATTCTGGAGCTTTTAACGGCGACGACTCCTCATTACGAAAGCAATATCAAAGATACTTCTTGGATTCGCTTTGTCGATCGTGATGTCCTTTATTTGATGGATGTTGATGGCGGCATCGCATCCAAGACGCTCTTTGAGATGAATGAAAATCGACTTTTGGAAGCGCCGAATAATGACTGGTATACAACAGATCCCGAGATTATTATCGGAGGGACTCCCGGGTTTAGCCGTTATTAACTCCCTCCAAGGCTTCCGCCGCCTCATTTTTCGAGAGGGGAACCGTAAGAGCTGAAGATTGTGACATACACGCAGCTCATGTCGCGACTGATAACCCGGTTATTCTTTATTTCATATAGCGCGTAGTAAACGAAATTTATGCAGATCGGAATAACGAAGTTCGAGTGGGATCGCTGGAAACTTTCCAGAAGGGGTTTCGAAATTAAAACCGGCGTTTCCGCATAACAAACGTATTTGTTTTGAAAGGACTCATCGCAGACAATGTTTGCTCGGCTCGGGCGTTCTTGTGCAATTTGCTCGGAAAAGGGCAAGCGGAAGTCGAAGAAATGCCCCAGAATAAATACGGCCCGAGCTGGAAAGCAGTTTTGCAGGCGCAACTTGAACATTTTTTTCTCTCGTTCTGACTTTTTGTTGTTTGATGGGGGAAAGTTGGGATGTTTACGACGTTAATTGCAAAGTTTGTGTATACAAAATAAATAAATACGTGGTATTAAACTGACATGACAATATTATGTAAGCGTCCTCTCCAGGGAGCCCCGACGTTCTTTGGCGGCATCCTCTGTGCTCAAGAATAGCTGTCCTGATTGTTTTGTTTCAATTAGACAGAAATGTGTATAAACCAAATCGACTGTAAACTCTAGGTTATCTAAACCCAATATCCGACGGGGCACACATTTCAGAACCACGACTGAAACGTGTAATCACTGCATCAAACGACAGACTGCAGCGCCATCTGTACGAGAACTGCAGCGAAAACGCTTCCGTCCGACTGTATTTTCTATCCTTCCGAGCTTTCCACCCCACACCCCATTAACCCCTCGACCTCGGTTCGGGGTGTCGCAACTGCACCCCGACCCGGAATTACGTTTGTTGGTCAAAGTTGCACGTGAAGCCGCCCCCCGCCCGGTTAATTAAAAGAGAATATATCGGCCCTCGGCGGTGCGGTTCGGCGAGATTTATCGCTTGTTAAATTTCGCAGTTATCGAGTTTTACGAGCCGATCGATGCCGAGGAATGTGTCCGCGATTCTTCGTCATTATACGTGGCGAAACTATTGAGTCTTTCGGCTTCATGCCCCATGCAGAAGATTTTCGTTCTGCAGTCATCAGGCTGCGGTGGCAGCCTCCATGTGACTCAAAATTTCAAAGTGTCTACTTGTATACAAAACTTGGGAGATGTTAAAACGAGAAAAAATAAATGAAACAAAAATCTTCCTCAAGCTGTTTATTAATAAAAACTCATCAAACCCGAGCGTAATTCACCGTCAAATGTCCATTAACGCCTCGTTTCGCATGAAATGAAAAAAATGACGCGATATCCTGGATTAACCGCTCCCGACTCGAGTACGTCTTCGCGGCCATTTAAAATTAATTTCGGAGGGAAAATCACCGCAAGCGCTCACCAACCCGACGGCAATAATAATCAATATAAGTACCTCGTAAGCGTAACGCTAATGTCAAGGTAATCCTCCACCTGCGTATAATCAGCTAGATTCCTCCTCTACCGACGTGTTGCATAATGGCCGCAATTTCTCCAACGATTTATGAATTTTTATGCGGACGAGGAGGCTCTTTGAGTTCGAGGGCTCGATGATGTACGAAAGGTAAGTTCCTGCGGGAGTAATTGCGGCAATGAATCTTTTTTAGTTGCCGCTGCGAGGAAGCTTTTGTGTTCCGGTTGGAGCTTTTGCTTGTGAGCGCAGAGACGGAACACAAATTGGGTATTAGGTAGACTGTGATCTCCCTCGTGACCAGAACCAAACTGACATTTTTTGGTGCCACACAAGGCTCCAATCTTGGCCTATTTTATTTATAATTTTTTAAATAAATCAATAAATAAAAAAACCTTTATTTCCCAACAATATAAAGAAAATAACTAACTATGTGTTCTAATATTTTAATATTTACATATTTTATTTAAAAATATGTCGCTACGATGATCCAATGAAACCAATGGTAGAACTCATCAAAAGCAACAACTTTTCTACAGGGTAAGCCATTAGTGTAGGATTCTTATGAAAATTGGTCAATGTAATAAAATTATACAGGAATAACTGCATTTTCTAAAAATATTTAGAGTTACCTAACCGGACCCAATTTTCCAGGACTGTATTCAATTTTTTTTTAACAGAAACCCCTGTATATTTTTTTATATTATTGTTTGCCGTACTAAATGCTATACACCTTTACAAAAAAAATATTATAAAGGCTTTACTTTTAACCATAAAGTACTTAAGAGAAAAAAAATCCAACTTTTGATATCTTTCCATCTCCAGAACTTTTTTTTTTTTCAAATGGAACATCCATTATTTTTTTGCGCTATTATGTTACTTTTATTTACCTCTGCGACTCATGTTAATTTAGTACAACCAATATAAACAGCAAAAGACACCCAAACACTAAAATCTTTGTTGATAATGCCTCGTCGTCGTGTTCCACTCATCTCGTATTCTTCGGGATGTCCGCGTCTCGCTCCGGAAATTCGGAAACAATTATGAGCACGTAAAAAGGGAACAAGTGGAAGGGAAAAATTGAGATGCAAATTGAGCCTTGTAGCGCGGCTATTCCGACGGAGGCACGTTTTTCATTTACATGTCGTTTCATATTCCGAGGAGTAGACGTCATTCCAGAACTAGTCACAATAAGTTCACTTACAGGTCGCGGGAATTAACTTTACGGTTAAGGGGAGGACTGTGGCGGCGTAAATGAGGTCTGGGAGTTGCGGAGGCGGATCGAAGGCGGTTTCTTTATCTGGAAGATGCGACGGCTTTTGCCGCTTAAAAACGGTGCGGAAACAGTGAAATAGAAGATTACATACGAGTCGATATACGGATGCCATTAATTTACAGCTTCGGTCGAAACTTATGTTGCATTTATATTTGATTGTTGAGATTATATTAGAAAAGTGTCAGTTTACGGCGACCCCGTGTCAAATAACCTCTTAAATTCCAGATCGTGCGTCGTTTCCGGACGATCTTAAATTTAAAATTTTCGCATGGTGCAGTAAATCCGTATTCATGGAGGCCGTTTTAATTTCCAGATCAGATTAGATAAGCTTTTATGATCCATAAACATAAAAGCTGCTCGCATTTTTGTTTACGAGCTTTCAGCGCGCAACTAATTGGCTTTAAAGGAACCGTTTACGATTAGGTGGAGAGTCGATTTTTCGCGGGATGCACCAGCCGCTGCAGCGCGAAAAACGAGCTTTCGGCACAAACGGCATCGTTAAGATCGTATCTTCGCACGGCAATGAAATGGAATAGACCGCGGATATTTAGGGTTTCTCTGATAACAATAAATTGGAGTTTTGCTGCAGCGCTAATGCAGCGATTTAATGACCGGAGCGGAAAGTTGGGATTGTTTCTTGTTCGGAGGAGACTTTTTAATCAACTCCGAACACACATTTCTCACTGCTGCTCTTTGGCGGGGCGGAAACTAAGAGTTGATGGTTGGGAGAGTCGGAGGAATGAGAATGGTTTTTCTTTCTCCTGCGGACACAATAATTCAGTTAAAAGGCTAAGTTCAAAGTCACCTTGTACCTCACAACTCAATAAAGAGCTAATGACGCACACAACCAAGCCAAACGAATAATATCGTTCCACAACTCGGGTATATTTACTCTTAATTATCCCGCATGTTGCGAAACTCCCGTCTTAGAAAACACGCTTGTTTATGGAAGATAACAGCGAATTTAATTAACACGCCCGTTATTGTTTCATATTCCGGCGTTCATTTGTGCAACGAAAACATAACCGGGAAGACGAAAGAATTAGCGCGAGCAAACGGATTTCACTCCGGAAGCTGCTTTCTGGAGCAGGGAATTCTCGGGAGGTCGCGACGTACATCCGAGAATTTGTAGCGACGCGGGATTTCAATAGTCTTAGAGAGCTAAACCGTGTTCGTCAGGAAAAACTGAAAATATCGTAATTCGAATGCGGAAAACCCTTTAATTAACTGGAGGAGCTGACGATCGTCCGGAGCTTTTTTCGAAAGCTTTTAGTTCATTACGACTGGATTTCTGTTTCGGGTTTGAAATTAGAATGGATCGTTGACGGTGATAGTCATTTTAAGCTTTTAGAAACACTTTCTGAATCCACGGTCTCTTTGGATTTTTCGATTCTTCGGATTCAAGCTGTTTCATGTGGCCCCACACGAAAAAATAACATACATTTAAATCTGGAGAACGTGGGGCCACAATATCGAGCTTCGGATACTTTTATATATGGATTGTCCAAAGATACAACACTGTTCCACCAATTTGTAATGAGAGAATCATCCAGCCAACTATAGGGTATGTAAATACATATCTGCAAACCTTAACGAGATTTCGTCAAAAATCCTCAAATTCGAGAATACCGATAAAGAAACTCGCTAAATATTCTGACACATATTCTAACTAACATAATATTATCTACTTAAATTGAAGACAATCCTTAGCCAATCCAATAGCAAAGGGTTATGAAGGTAAGAAATACGGTTTGACTGGAGGGTTTGAAGGGTAAAATGGTAAAGCTTGACTTTTCTCACTTCAAAATCCGCTGTGCTGTTTCTGACACGAGACCTATAACAGCAGGAGTACCGCAGGCCGGTGTGTTGGGTGCAACATTATTCGTGAGTGACAGCACTTTAGTCAAATCAGATCTCGCGATGTTTGCCGACGATATTGCCATATTTATTCACTGTACGACTGTTTGTAGTGATGGGGCTAATGCTATTGCTCTCACTGTTTCATAGTGACTTTACTTTTATGCAATTTTAACGATCACTGTTATAGATGTCCTTACCCTAAAACAAAACACAAGATCGGACCGACAAGACTGCTTCTCAACTCCAAAAGTATTTCACTTTTCCCTTCGGGCCGTTTGTCATCCAATAAAATCCATTCGGTAAGAACGCACCAGACTTTGAAGAGTGTCCACGATGGATATAATTTAAACCTCTCCAACATTGTTGTTATAACGATAGCATCCCTTTTATTGGATCGGGAAGTGAAATGAGCTGTGTCAGCGAGCGCCATAAAAACCACTTTTCTGGACTCGTATAGACAGTATAGAGATTAATTACGGTTGACCCAGGAAGCCGAATCAAACGACGTGAAATAATTAGTTCTCGGTTAAGGCAACGGCGAGAAAAAGAAAGAGTGCATCTAGCTTGCGATAGCTGAGGTAATAAAATAGGAAGATTGAACAACCACGAGACGTTTCTCAAAGTTAACGGTCAACTGCCGGAGATATTTTACTCTGTTTGTGTCAAATGCTGATAACGAGTGCACCTATACAATAACGTTACAAATTTTAGTTCACCTGGTCGAATATAACGCATTCGTTTAATGTCGCGATAAATCGAGGGATGGACTGCAAAAATGCAATTTAGAAGACACGCGTTCTAAAAGCGTCTTAGCAATTTCCCGAAAGAATAATGGACCATCGTCGTGAAAGTGATAAATGCGGAAGGTGTAGGAAATTACGGGATTGTGTCTGGGTTTAAACGGCTTTTAGGAATTAGAGTTATTCCTGCGGAATGAATGAAGAAAATGCTAATATTAATGAGCAAAAAATTAAAATATTAACGGGACGGAACAGAGCGAATAAAAAGGTCAAGAAAAATTACATAGCGTATAAACGTAGTTACGTGTAGAAAAAAAACATTGAAACAAATTGTACGGAATGACAATATCTACACAGAGAAAAAGATAAACAAAACTTCGGAATAAATGTCAATTTAAAAGGAAGGTTAATAAATAGATACATACTGAGAGATTCCGGAAAATCAGAACAATCAGAAAACTGAAGACTGAAGAAGGATGAAGAGAATTCAAAAAATAGAACAAGACATCGAAACATAAAAGAAATTAAGAGTCAGAGTAATCAAAAGATTTAAGAATTAGGAGGATCCTGAAAAGTAGAGAATCAATACAATCCTAGAAATCAAAGAATCAATGGTGTTCAGACTACCTGAACCCATAGTTGTGGTGTGGGTGGTGTGTAATTTGGTTTTTACTGTAATTTAAATTTTATTGTGATGCGCATATGACAGATGGCGCTGAAAACGTTTCTAACGGCGGACTGGACCGCCAGGGTTGGGCGAGGGAACCATTCATATTTGAGATTCGATCTTAAGACGTGGCCAAGTGAACGGCACTCCGACTAACTTTATTAAAAATTTGTGGTGTGTAAATAAATAGTGTGAGACCGCTTAAAGAGTCTTATTTTTACGTGCTGCATATACAAATGGAGAAAAGAGAATCGAGAGAGTCAAGTAAAACAAGAACATCAGTAGAATTTATTAAAAAAATAGAAACAAGTAAAATCAGGACAGCCACGAGAATTGGGAATCAAACGCATGAGGAAAATCTGAGAAAGAGGGAATAACAATAGAATAGAATAAATAAAATGGATACAATGAAAAGATAGAAAATAGAATACGCAGAATCAGTAGAATCGGTGAACTATAGAGAATCAATTCAACCCAATAACAGAATTAATAGAATCTGGAGATTGAGAGTATCACCAAACTCAAGAAAAACGGCGAAGCGCTTTATTACGATTGGTTGAATACAGCCAGAGTTACAATTTGATTTATAACATAAAAAAATTCAACGCTAACTTCACGACTATGTCAAAAAGAGGTCCTCTATGTCTGGATGCCAACAGTACGTGAACAGTATCTCGTTTCATTCATTCATTTTATCAAAATGAAAAAAAAAAGGATATACAAATGGGACTACGTGAAGAAGAAAAGAAAAAGAAAATATTTAAAAATCACCCAGGATGGAAAATGATACAAACAAAACAAAAATTAAACTAAAAATTACAAATAACAGTTTCTTTACAATTACATTTTCTTCCATTATTTCCTTTAAATTTCCCCCATAGAGTTCCGGGTGTTTTTATCTGTTAAAATGTCACATTGTAATGATGAAAACGACTCAAACATTCGACAAATTACTTACTCAAACGCAGGTTGCATTTTTTACATATTTTTTGAGCGGCGCATCCACCATTTTGCACATTTTCTTTAAACTTTCCCCATAGACTTTATTTGTTAAAATGTGACATTGCAATGATGAAAACAACTCCAAAATTCGACAAATTACTAATATATCTTGGACACTTGAAAAAACATTTAAAGAAGAGATGATCAGTAAAATGATACTTGATTGAACCTTAAGATAACAAAGGTTACTCTTTTTTAACTTTCTTATTATTTCTACACAGAGATAAAATTAGTCGACTAACTTTGTACAAAACTGTTAGAATTGCAAACAGGATTGCCAGCAAAAAACCTATAACGTCCAGTCCTGATGACTTATAGTAGGGTAAATTCCTTGCCGGAGTGTTCAAGAAGTGGGCACCTCCATGTCGTAGGGCGTACTCCACCCAGAAAATGCCTCTTTCCAGAGGAGACTCGGGTCGGTCCCGGAAAAGCCGTGAGATTCGTTTCATGTTTTCTGTATAGCTGTAATAACAGGATTTAAATTTCTAAAACTACTTAAAATGAAACCAACAATCTTAGGCTAGATGAAAGTACAACGTAGATAAGATACCATTGTGCTAGTATTGTAAAGATATCGAAGTGAACTGATAATTGCAAAGAAAAAGAATCATTTTGCACTTATTGGTGTCAATTATCAAAATTGACGCTTCAATCGTGCTCTTTAAACAGAACTTACATTGGATTATCCAAGACCTCCCTGATGTTCTCCAGAACATAATGGGCAGTGATCTTCCTGAAATCAATCGCGATCCCCATCCCCCTTTTAGTGATGCTTCTGGTGACGACGTGCTGATCGAAAAAGAAGGGAACACACACCATGGGCACTCCGTGGTAGATCGCCTCCTGGGTGCTGAGCGCGCCCCCGTGACCGATAAACAGCTTGACATTGGTGTGGGCTGCGAAATTTTGGTAGTACAAGTGGTAAAAATAATTTTGAGACTAACCTAATACGTCGTTCTGCGGCAACCATTTTCTGACCACGACATTTTTGGGTAAGTTTTCGATCTCGCTTTCAAACTTCCAGATGACTGTCTCGGGAAGCTTGCTGAAGGCTTCCAAGAGATCGTTGATGACGTTTTTGTCGAGTTGATCGGAGCGGACGTTGGTACCGAGAGAAAAAATTATGGCGCCGTTTTTGGCACCGTCGAGGATCTTCTGAAACTCCTAAATCACAACTTATTGTTGAGAAAAATTACATGGTTAAAGACACCAACCTGAGGAATCTGTTTTGGGGTGCGCGTGTGGAGACCTCCCACCGGTACGATGTTGGGGGCCACAGGCTGGGGGTAGTCCAGAACTGGATCAGAGTTGGTCAAAACTAAAGAGATTTGGCGCTCTAGCTCTTCCAGGGATGGCACGCTTTCACCAAACAGCTTCCTCGATATTCTGTCTTCTTCTTTGTAATGGACCATGTTCCGGTAAATGAGTTCGGCGTACGTGTAGACGAAATTCCAAAAGCGTTCAAAGAACACCATTTCATTGGCGTAAGGTAAGCCATACCATGGAACGTACGCCGGATGCAAGTGGTTTCCAAAGTCGAAAGTAACATAGGGTGGTAACAAAAAGGCGGTCACTGCCACAACTGGAGGGTAACCGAACTTGTGAAATAGTGGATACAAACAGCGGCCTATAGTCACATCGATGACCACCAAGTCGAACTTAAAGTCACCAGGATAATTCAGGAGCTGTTCAAGTCCCTGACTTTTGACTGTGGCCTCACATAGTTCCAAACTAAAGTTTGTAAATATCAATATTATCTGACTTGGAGTCAGAGTGGCCATTTTCATCATGTCAACATTTTCATGGAAGTTTTCGTAGAGACCTACGAACACCAATTACACTTCACACTTTTGTACTCTTTATATAAACCTTCTAGATAGATATGTGTGTAGTTTGTTGGAACCACCTTGTCTTTATCGGGACCTAAAAAAGTCACATTGTGCCCTTTGTTGACCAAACCGAAGGCCAAAGCTCTGTTCCAGATATGATGACTTGGACTCGGAACACCGGAAACGAACAAGATATTGGCACTTTGCGCATTTGCACTCAGTAAAAGTAAAAGTACAATTTCAAACATATTTTCGTTGCAACAATTCGACTGATAAGTTAGATATCATACAACTAAAATAAAATATCGGAGATGAGCATATTAACGTTAGATTTACCTCGTCCCACTAGTTTAGTCAATCATCGTACGGTTAACAGTGGTCAAGTGATGATAAGTACAGTAATTTATCTGCAGTAAGATTTTTTACTGTTAATGAACCTGTTACTGAGAACCAATAATAATTGCATGGATTTCGAAAGGACGTTCAATATAATTTGATTTGATAACATGTGTTGATAGCATGACTATGCACGAACTGACGATAAATTGGACTTTAGGACGTAATAACTGTCAGTAAAAAAGTCTTTGGTGACTCGACAATAATTAGAAACAATTCATTGTGTGCATAAACTTAACGATGGAAAACAATGATAGTCGGGTTATTCTTTCTCACAAATATATAATATAGTGTGAATAACACATATTTCGAATAAACTCTCTCAAAGTTTGCTTTTGTAGAAACCAGAGCGATATTTCAATTTTCGAATACATCTGAGTCACTTTTATTCAAGAATTATAATTAATAAGACTAAAAATTTTGTAGGTATTGCACAATGTACATTAAAATTGAAAAGTAAGTGTTTTTTATTTTTTGCAAATATTTGTAATTTATATTTTAATTAAGAAAAATTATTAGATTCGATGCCAATTGGCGTTAATCCTGATTCTTCCGTATAATAACACTCATTTACTGTTCAAGTTACGAAAATAAATAGTATGCTTAGAATTTTATTATTTTAACTTCTAAAGTATTTTTGCAGTTAACACAGGAGAAATGAGGCGTGCAATTTTTATCTTAATTTTTCGAATTCGTAAGTTAAGTTAAGCTTTACAAAGCTTTAAATCTGTTAGCAGAGAAAATTTGTGCTTCTTACTTTAATAAATTCACCGCAAATAAAACAGAATGAATCAACATCATTATTACATTGTCTTGACGCCATTTTTTTTTTCATAAACGGTTTTTGTACCTGTGATAGTCAAGTGAAGACTCATTACTGTGCACCACGCAAATGATATGAAACTTGCCGCCATATTGTTTCAATGTGCTGCTACTTGTTGCTCATAAAATCAATTAAAATCTTCATAAGTTACTTATCGACGTAAAACTGATAAAAGCAAACTGAAAAGTTTATGCATTAAAACAGAAACCCAAACAAAAAATTGTTTTTGTCGACCTGTATGAGATCCAAATTTTTATCTACAACTGCCAAAAACTCCAAAAACTCACAAAATTTAATGTCAAAAGATAGCAATTTGAAAACAGAAATCGACCTGTTTTTTCGCAAAAACATTACATAACTAAATTATGAATTTTGTGCTTAAATTATGATCACTGTATAATTATATCGATTGTAGGATCATCGGTTTGTATAAAAAAAAACTTCCGCAGTTTTATCTATTATTGGCCATCAATTTACAGCACTGTTGCTCGATTAATTTCAACAGACATCCTGAAAATAAAAGCACCAAAGACGCGGTTTCGACAAGTTTTTTTTTACAAGTTTGAGTAATAAATGGACAAAAAACTTTTTTATCCCGGGCTCACACCCGCCGACTCTCAGCACTTGTCCAGCAGGTGGCGCCACGCCTGCGTCATCTAGCGCATATGGCCGCTTGTGTCTTGGACGATGTCACTTCGGTTAAGTTTTTTCCCTAATTTCTCGGTGTTTCTCCCGGTTTTCGTTAAATAGTTAGGAATGTGCGTGTGTTTCGTGTGCGCCATCCCCGCAGTGTAGACACACCGCCAGTGGCGTGTCCGTTTTCCCCTCCAAACGACCGTAAGTTCACCATGTTTTGTTGGTTATGTATTTTTATTTGTTGTTGTCGGAACATGTGTATTGTTTATAACCTGTATCACGACGGCCGTGCCACTGGGGCCCCCGCGGGCGCCTCCGATCGCGAGGAATTCTGGTAAAACGCACGGGGGCGGCGGGGTTCGTTCGGGGACGCCGTTGGGCAATGCTCTGGAATTCGGTGTTTGACGTGGGAGGAAATCGCAGCTAGGAAAATCCTCCCTTTTTTCGGTGGAATTCCATCGCATTCTAGATGCACTCCTCGGCCGCCTTGACTGCATCGATTTTGTCATCGCCGACTTGATAATTAAGTTCTGTTAAACTTGGGGGTTTTTCGTTGTTTTATTCCGGGATGACAGCCGGGCGAATTGGTAATTTGGGGTAATTCGGGTCGAGTGGGTGGTAAATTCGATTTTCGGCCGCACAACTGTTTTTCTCGCGAAGAGAAATTTTCCTAATTTGTTTGTTCGGTGTTTGTGCTTCCGATGAGACAGGACGAAAGTGAATAGGGACCCGATAATTTAGAACGTAAACAGAACAAGTGTTTATATACCGTGATAAGATCTGAATGTGGACGTTTTGGGTTTAATTCAGTTCGAAGTGTCATTCTTGGCGCTTTCGGATGTGTGAAAATCGAGCGCTCTTTGAAATAGGTAATTTTCTTCTCGTTATGGCACGTCATCAAAGTGTGCGTGGGCGAAATTACAGGGTAGGCTCTGATGTTCTGAGAGAACTTCATCAGCAAATAATATATAAGGTGTTCATTTAAAAAAGTTATCAAGTTGATTGTGAGTTTTTGAATGACGAAGACGAATTGAAAAACGCATGTGATTTATTGTTTCATCTACAAGTTGAAGGTCTGCAACCAGCAATACATACTATATTATTAATTTGGCAACAGGCGTACGTTAAAATGTTACGTCAAATTCATAGACGATTTTATGACTTTTAATGAAGACATGATATATGTAATGAATCTTTGCACTTTGCACAGCCTCTGTTGTTACAATCATGTTTATATTGTTATCACATGCACCGTAATATGTACATATTTGATAACCTCTTCATTATGTAATTTTTAGGTGTATGAAATAACAAATATAACGGTCTGGACATCCTTGACTACATAAAGAGTGTTGATAAAGTTCCGCATCAAGTTCATAACTCCTTCTCGAAAAATCCTCTGACAGGTCAATTTTAGTTTTTAAAATGACACTTTTTGACGTAACAAAGTATTTTCTGTAACCAGCCAGTGACGTCATCAACGATTTTTTTAAAATGTTAACGCCAACTTTTTCTTTCGGATTCTGGTAGATTCTTTTATTAGTTACATGGTGTGGAAAAAATTGGTACAATGATTTATGGGCTTTGCGGACAAGATATCATAAATTATATATTACCCAAACCAGTCCCAATAATTGGCAGCATCATGGTCCGTACTCGAAATATGAAAATTACTGTTTTTATTTATACATATTTCTAGTAGGTATACTGCGCATGCCCCAATCTGTACAAACCAATGGCGTTTGGTCCTGGCAACCAGCAGTTCCACGTGTAGTTTATCCACAACACAAACATTGACAATGACAGCTACCGACGGGCGATTTTGACGCTGCCGGAGTCAACCTATCATGTCTGACCTACTTTTCACATGGCCATTTAAATCGTTCTTCAATGAGAAAGGCTATATTTGTTTGTTGGGATAAAGTTGATGTGCATCATTACATTAGGACCAAAATTATAAGCCCCAAATATTAATGTGTTTTCGAAGTAGGTACATACATACTACCTTTCTTAATCCTTCGTTAGGGGCTGTTCAGAAATATTTGCAGCGGCCTGTCTCCCAGTTGGGAAAACTTTACCTGGCAATAATTAAGGTTTTTTAAAAGATCAAGAGCTTAATAGTACATTATATTATAAGTGATAGAAATGCATCATTATTAGCGAGTGAGAATTTTGACCCACAAGTGCGCTTGCGCACGAGTGGGGCACTTCTCACGAGCTTTATAATGACATTTCGATCACGTGTGATATACGACGTTTTATCTTACAGGTGCACTGTATAAAAATTCAAGAAATATTTATTCAAGTAAATATCCGCCTGTAACATTAGCATGGTTCTAATATCAGTTTCCGTAGTGACCTGTGATTGTTATAGTTATGAAATAAACAGTCTCGTTTTTTTTTTCTTCACAATTTTCACTAAAGTAGTAAAAATTTACTTTCCACCGAAACATATTCAACTAGACGTGGAAGCCGCTGTTTCCAGTTTGCTTCCGGTAAGGTCGAGACACATGTACGAGAAAGAGTATGATCTGTTCGTGAAGTGGAAGGCAGAGAATTACGTTACATTACAATTAATAATTACAATTTTTAATTACAACTGAAAGCTGTCAGATTTACTCACTTGTGAGTAGAACTGACAGCTTTATCTCTCTTGTGATTAAGATTTGATTTCTGTCACCGAAAACAATGGTATAAGGTATCTAAAAAACTACACCTGTAAGATAAAGAACTTTAAAGTACATAGTAAAATTTTAAGAGTAGTTAGGTGAATAATACTAATAAATACTGTTATTAAATGCATATGCTATTACGGTAATATCAACTATTTCACTTTCTTTTAGACATTTTTTGTGTTTTTTAATTAATGTTTTACTGTGCATGATTATAAGGTTTTTTAAATTATTTAGATTATGTGTCTGTAAAAGGCCTACCCAAGAAATATTTGTTAGTACGGTCCATTTCTAAGCCCCTGAAGCAAGTCCACCACTTTGAAGAATTAATGACCGGTCTTAGCGGTCGACTGTTACAACCTAAAATAGTTGTAATGTCCTGACAAATATTTGAGGTATGGGTTATGACACAGAAAATACAGTGATGTCCCAAAAGTCATATAATGATTAAATAAACTGAGAAATATCTTTACAATTACCAATATTAAGTTAAACGTTGATTGAAATTAAATTGAATAGTAACAAATTAAAATATCACTGTTGTACCACTCTTAAAAGATTAAATTATATTGAAATGATTAAATACAAGATTAAGAAATGTGTTAAAAAAAAACTAATCGTAATGATTAACATGAAATGATCTATTACTTATCTTCTGTGCCGGTTTTCGACGGTTTCTGCTGGTCTTGGAGCTGACGTGTCCTTACAAATACCTTTTCTTTGTGATCCTGGGAGCCAATTTTAAGGATTTCCTGAAAGTCCACGTGTGGATTACGTCAGTCCAGAAAGTAACGTCAGGAAAACTACTCAAACGTTAAATGCTACTTAAAGTGGAGCATGAAAACAAAATCCCTTTTGGTTAATGTTGGTGTTCTTCTCTTTTCCCCCGAGTTTCAACACTTTATCGATACATCTGCTATGCGATTTAATTAAAAATTAATTGAACACCTCTACCGTTTACTCCGTACTTTTGACGATATTTCCTAAATCCCTTAACCCTTGGATAGGACAAAAGGCCGTAAGATTGTCGCGTTGAATGCCAGAATTGTTACCGTGTTTTTTGTGCGTGCGGTTATCTCTAATTGCTGAATGGCCAATGCGCGGTAAAATCAAATTGTAACAGTACGTCAATCTCAAATTTCGTTTCCACCAACTATAAGAAGTGATGACGAAGCCTGTGCTTTATTTAATCAACAACATCCGGATGGAATCCCAATCGCCAGATCTATACAGTTAGTAGCAAAATATCGGATTGTTCTTATACTTTATTGGAAGTTTGTCCAGTAAAATGCGCTTATGTAAAATACCTTATTAAAGTGGTGGATGCGCCGCTGCAACGTAAAATATTCTGAAACTTCAGAAAGCTGAAAGCTATGTTCACATCAAGAATAACACATCCAAGATCGAACAATTTATTGTCGTTTTGTTTCTTTAACTTTCTCACAAAAACTCGAAACAACTCATAACTATAGTGCGGATGTAAGTTGTTCTACGCCATCCTTTATACGCACTCGAGTTATCTCTCTGTGTTATTGTAAATTTAGTACGTGGATGCAAAGTTGGCCGTCCTTGGAAGACGTCCAAACTTAACACAAAACACTTTGTCGTCTAAATTTTAATTTACGAGCAACAGGAAACTCGTTACGTGTAAGTAAAATGTTGGGAAAGCACATAAATTAAAAGGGAGTCTAGAAAGAGAGAGAAAATTTTTGGGCTTTTTGTTTTCAGCTTAAATATTGTTGACACGTTATAGCGAATATCAGTTTCGACGGTTTTAATGATGTCGAATATAATAATATGTGATCATTACTAACTATATCACCGATGTCCATTTTGATGGTGTTAGTTTTAATGTATGCATTAATGAACACGAGCTGTAATTTAATCCATTAATTAGGTTTGCAAGTTGAAATTCAAACTCTTGTCTGTTTTATTAGATTTAAACCGACGCCAGTAACATATGTAAATCTGGACTGCTCACAGATTCAAATTTCAATTGAGCACAAATTCGCAAATTCGTGATGAAACTTTTTTTTTTAATTCATTGACACTATTTATGTTTGCTCTTGTTTACTTTCTAAACTGTTTATCTGGATGCGATATTAGACATATCCTCTCATACCCAGGAGTGACTACCGTTTGTTTATTTTTTTCTTTGTTTGCTTGGTGCAAATAGTGCTAGATAAGCAGGTATTGCAAAAATGCAGTTGATTCACCACGGGTCAAAGGCCACTGCGATGTAGTTGTAAATAACTTAATTGTTGACTGCGAAGAGTGCGATACCCTCTGACCTGTATCGGCATCTTCGATGAAAAGGCCACAAGTGACATTTTTGTAGTGATTGATTGTATTCAGTAGTAGGGTGATTTTAGAATTATTGGAACGAAAAAGTGGAAGAGTACTGCACGCTGCTTCGTCACTCTGGAAACGACAGAAATATTCTTTTTAAGAACCACACCATTAAAACAACCGTCGAAAAAAATTTAAAAGCTGTCATATACGAGTACTGTATCTGATTACTTTAGTACTAAGCGTCCATATTTCATGGTGGTTTTCAGTATATACCGGATCCATCTACAAGTAACAGTGCACCAACGGGTGCCATGCATTGTTGGTCCAGCAAAAAATGTTTATTTTCCCTGGTTTTAATCCCAGTAGTCACGCAAAAATTTTGGATTTAATTGGCCACCCCGATCTCATACCGGGGGTTCCCATTTTCACATTACAATTTTTAGTACATCATCTGTTAATTAAGGACAATAAGCTATTTTTTTATTGAAAATTCAGTACAAAATATTTTCTTCTATCAAATTATCGCGAGGGAGGAACATAACAAGGGCCATGGCTCGCTACCCCCATAAATAAATAAAATACAGAATATATTTTAACAGCCACGTCCCTGACACCGTGTGTGACTTATTGGATGGTTAATTATAATGAACACGGTAATTCAGCCGTCCTAAAAAAAAACAGATGGAATAAAGACGAGTCTGCATAAATAAAGATTTTATTATGCAATTCACTGCCGCATCAACAATACATTTTCCAGCACATCGAACAACTACCGCAACAGAAACCGCTTTCGTTTGAACAGCCCCAAGAACGAACATGTCGTATTTCTGCCAAAAACCGAAGCACAGCCCGTAAAAAAGGAAAACTTGTAGAGAGACTTACTTTTCCGCGCTTTTATAGGCGCCATGTATTATCTGGGGATTTTCGCATGGAATTTCCTTCAATAACCTTCGTCCGTAAGTAAGCGGCTTTCCGCCGAGCCGTGCGCTAAAATCTCACGTAGGAACGCAATCAATCCGGATAAAATAATTATGTTGCGGGAAACTAAGTTTTAACACGGATAGCTAATTGGAATCTGACAGTTTTCGAGTGGGACCGAGTGCCTAATTCGGTTAGTTAGATTAGACAATTAAATATACAGAGTGCTCCTATCCAGCGGAAACCGCGGCTCACTCTGGGATTTATGGAAAATGCAGTAGATACAATAGAGAGGATGAAGAACGGTCAATTGGTGGTTTTGTGGACCGCGTTGGCTGTGATCGAATTATACGGATGTCTGTGATTATATTGAATTTGTTTCTGTGACGTTTTGAGGTTAGCAGAAATATTTGAACATTGTTGAATTGGAGTTGCTTATAATCCAGATCCAGATATGTCTGTGAAATTATTTGGTTTTGTCTCTCGTCGCCTGGAAAAAGAATCCCGAGATTGCAGTCTTCTGGAGTTTTTTCTCGCGACTTTTCCTATTTGTCTATCAAACGTTCACTGGATGGTAGTTACGCAACCTAACTACTAGGTGGGGATCATCCGTAAAAGAATACTTCTTTGTCTTTTCTTTTATTTCTGCCGGGTTGTACAACTCGGCCTTCGGCGTGGTGGGACAATTTTCACGTCTTGTGCTATAAACAGTTAGGTACTTTTTACACTTGTATAAATAAATAACTATTATAAGTATGTAATTGTAAAATAACAAAGTAGCAAAATATTAATAAGTGAAATTAAGGGAGTGACAGTTGATCAGGTAGAAGCGATTTGTCGAGCTCCGGTTTTTTTTTTCGCGTCGGAACGAACAATGATATAATGAATGTTTGTATCGGATAAATGTTGCGGAAGTGGTCCGGGTTATTAGATCTGGCAACGTGTTTCGTGTTTCGAATCTTTTATGCGAGTTTAATGATCTTATAGGGTGATCCCGGAATGCCGTCCATCAATCCTCCTCATGAATGTTTAAGGGAGGCTGGGGAAAAATTTAGCCCAAGAGTTGAGGAGGAAGGGGGAGCGGATCGAACCGAAGCCGCAACGGGATGTGTAAACAAAAGTTTCCACGTTGGAACGGATAATAATTCTCGGTTTTTGGTTCTTATTTATTCAACGATTCGATTATACAGGGTGATTTTGAAAATGTGTCACTCCTTGAATAAGAGAATGGAGGACCTTGTATGCCTCCATAATGCAACGTGCTTAATGGAGATTCAGCAAGCTTTGATCCTCCCAGACGTCTTCACGATTTCGTTCCCGTTCGCGCCTTTTGTGGCTCGCCTTCCATAATCTCGAGCAGCACTTGTAATTTAAGTCCAATATTCAACCTCAAGGCGTTCAAATTAAACCGTCCCGTCTGCACCGCTTCGTGCCCCTTGTGTGTGTGACGTCTCGTTAACTATTAATTGGGGGCTTGTTCTAATGAGATGTGTCTGCTCCTGTGCAACAACATCGCCCCAAATCTAATCAGAGCCGATTAGGGCCGTCGAAACGGCGGAATGTTTACGGTTTTGTAAATATTCAATCGGTTCGATTGTGTGCACGCGTACATGTGCGCTCGATTATTCATGAATTCGCCACATCAAAGCTATTTCGACGGGACCCGGATGAATTATACAGTTGTCAAACTTTGGAATTGTTCCTAAAGCTCGGTGAGATAATTTTTTTCGCGTTGCTTTTGATGCGTAAATAATAATAAATATTTTGCTGAAAACAGTTTGTGAAAAAAGGATGACCATTAAAATGTAAACATTGGGATTGATGTTTCAAAAAACTAACTTAGGAGCTGTAATGTTAACTAAAAGTTAGTTTAGTTTTTTGAAACAAATTGATATTGAACAAATGAAACATCAGTATTGGATATGCATCGAATCGGTTTTCAACAAGTCAACACCACTCCTCATTCTACCTACGCAGAAACGTTTCGAAATGCACCTTCGAAAGCCACGTACGCGTGTAGAATTCTCCGCGAAGGCCAAGAAGTAATTTCTCCATTGATCGGAAGACGCACAAGCCGCCCCAACGCCCACGGTTCCTGATTTCGTGACCGCTGCTCTAATTCCCCCAGTCGATAATGACAGTGACAGACGTTGATTGGAAATTCGCCCGCATAACTCGCGTCCGACTGCTCTTTAATCAAGACGAACTCGACTCGAAATATGTTTTACGATCCGATGCTGCGGAAAGTTGTAAAGTTTACGTCTGAGACAAGTCGGAAGTTTTCAACAGCTCCTGAAATACGTGTAAATAGACGAAAATTACGAGACGACGAGAAAAGATCGGTCGACGTGGTTTATTTGCGAGGATCGTCGACGAGAAGAATGGAAATACTTCTTTTAATGTGATTTCTTTTGAGTTATGATGGTCGGTGGTTGATTGGTCGAGGTTGAACGCAATCAATCACGAGTCGGTTTAGTCTAGCATGTTTTTCCGGGTAGGTTTCAATAATTGATGTTCCAGGTTGTGAATGGCGGATCGATGGTTCGTTAGGTCGTCTTCTACAATTTTAATATCGCGGCTCGGAAACACAGCGCTTTGCTTAGTGCTTCTTTGTCTAATCCGGATTCAAGTCGGGTCAAAGCTTGGAGTGCTTTTTGGAATTTCTTGAATCCTCAGCAATTTGTGATTCTTGTGGAGTGAAATTGTGAAGCCAAGACGCGGTCGAGGCCTAGTAATAAGAAGTCTCAAAGAAGCATTGCGTGACTAATGCTAATTCTTAAGTGATTATAACCATCGACCTTGCCACATTATTAGAATTTTAAGTTTTCAATTTTCAATTTCTTAGGTTTTTATTCTCAAGGTGAGAGATGGAAAGAATAATTTGAATAATAATATAAAGAAGCTGAATGGAATCTTGCGAATTTTGAATTTAATTTTGCGCAATTTTAATCCGATACCTTGAAGCATCGAACCGCTACAATTTACTTGTGCAAAGTTAGAAGTCATGCTTGGTGAAATACATAGTTATTTATCCTATTAGTGGGTTATCATTACACCAACGAGTGCGAAGATTGCAGATTTAAGTGTGAGTTAATAATGAAAAACGAAAACTAAATTACCAGGGAAATAAAAAAGAATCAAAAATGTCAATAAAATAAATAAAACAGAATGTAAAAGACGAAAAATTATCAAAACAACCAAAAAGCAAACAAAATACGTAATCAACTTATTTCATCGTGTTTTACAATTTCAACAAGATGACAAGCACAACTCACCGCTTTATGACTGAAAACCCGCACATCCCAAAAAACACCTTAAAATCCAGCAAATATAGTCGATGATGGGTCCAATTAATAGTTATTCATCTAATAGTTATTTATGGGCTAGAAGCATCAACCAGTGTGAATATTGCAGACGACGAGGTCGTTAAACCGAGTTCATCTGTAATTATTACACGAGTTGCTGTAATATGCTCTAGCCCACGAAGGGATTGAAATTTTATTGTACTGCCTAAAACTGGAAAAAAAACATTTTGTAATAATTATTGAAAGTCAAAAATTAAAAAAAAAGAGAAATTGTTGTGGTAATAACTCATAGTTGCTATGACGATTTTTCATTACTTCACTAGTGGAGTTACTGAACTCAAATTACGTCATATGGGTGGTGTAATGAGATTATTCCACTAGTGGAGTAATGAGGTTCATTACTCAACCCAAATTGCGTCATATGAGTGGTACAATGACATCATTATAATACAGCAGTTAAATATTGATAAAAATATTGAAAAAAAAACGAGTTCTAAAGATTTCCTCAAATAGAGTCGTTTATAGGAAACCTCAGGAATACGACAAATTGAAGAACATTTTTCATGCGTTCTCGTACCAGTGATTAATTACTGCGGTTGTTGATCCTATAAATAAACATAATCCATCGAAAACCATATGTTACTCGAGCAAGAAACTACTCCGTTCGCTAAATGCACGACGCCACTCAACGTCCGAAATAAAAGTCGAACCTTCCGCACACATTGGGCGCCACATGTTTCGCAAGTGTGAAAGAAAGAAGACTTGCGGTTCTACAACGACCCGATTTTCGAGAGCGTCGAAATTTCATCTCCATCTCGACGCTGAGATGTCGTCGTCTTATTTATCTCGCTCCTTTCTTCCGCCCACGTCGCATTGTGCATTATATCGGGTCCAGGTCGCACCTGCGATGGCTCCCTTGGCTTCTAGCCCAACCCCTTCCCTTTTCGAGCACAAGCATGTGGGAAGCGTGTCGCGTCATTGTCGAGTTAATTAAAAGTGGGGGTGGATCGACACAATGAGAAATTCGTCAAAGTGACACGCTAATAGTATTTTTTGTACACGATATAACAGGACCTGGTACACTTTCACATCAGCCGGTTTTTTACAGTCATGTTCATATATCATATATCAAACACACGGTCCAAACCCTTCCGATGACGCCGCACCCCACGCACTCTTCTCGGCTAATCCTGAGACTCAAACTTCTCGTCCCTATTGATTACTGTCAGTTTGGGTACGGCTTTTCTAATAAAGCCGACTTTTCAACATGGCCACCGCAAATTTGAATCCGCCGTTCCGGAACGGACCCTCTCGACATCGCCGATGTTTGTATTGGAAATTCCGCCGAGGAAAAACGTCGATTCAGTGGCTGATGGAGGAAACGAGCTTTCAACACAGGATCTACGACAAAGAGACCCAGATTTCGCGAACGACGCCGTTATTCATCCTGTCGATAATGATGGTGTCTCGGGGTCCGATTTCGAATCAATGCCGGCGGAGATAACTACGTAAAGGATGCGAGAGGGGAGAAAATGTAGCCGAAGGGGTGGAAAAACGGTTATGCGATGTCTCTGAAGACGTGCGATATGGCGTCAGAGTTGCCCGAGTTGGATAAGAACTAATTACTAACGGTTAATACTAATCTCCTTCTATACAGTTCCCGGTAAAAACTTTAAACCGACTCAATGTTGTACATATTTACATTTAATTACACCACACATCCGAAATATGCGCTGTGCATATCTTCATGGCATCCGAAGCGCCCAATCACATATACAACCCTCTTGGATAGCAAACAAGGTGGAACACAATATCCCCGTGTTTACACCGAGTGCCCCGGATCAGACCCGGACCTTCATCTAATTGTTTGATGACGAGCGGACATTCAAAAGAGCACTTGTTGAGTTATTTTCCGCGTCACTAACGATATTCAAACAAGTTGTTTTCGTCTCAACAACTATCCAGAAGAAAGTTTCCAGCGTTTCGCTTCATCGAGCTTTGTTTATTTGTAAACAACAACTCACCGCGAATCTAAACAATGCCGGCTGTAATTGTTTATGGAAGAAAAATACGTCTGAGAAGTGGAAGCAAGGAGTCCGTTCACACGACTTGACGTTGTCGAAGGTTTCAAGACAATGGACCTGACTCTGAACACCTGGACTACGCGCGCAAATGGAGACCAAACTAAAAGTGGCAACGTTGCTGGAGGTGAATGTCATAATTGGCATCTATGGGAAAGCATTGACAGTTGTCAGCTGTCATATAGCCAACTGACCATTATCGCTATCGATATAATATGATTTACAAGTTACAATGCAGACAATGAATGCAAAGTCCCGAGAAACACAAAATGAATAACTAGTTCTGCAAAAACACAAGCTAAACAATCGGTATCGATAACACTGTTACAGTGATATGACAAATAACAGCTCCTCAACGTTACTACCCTGGATCAGTACTATCTAACTAAAGAAAATCCCTGGACTCCGTCGAATCGGGCAGCAGTTGTTATCCTCCTTTAGACTGTTATATCTCATATAAGTTGTACTTTGACGTTATATCGGGGATAGGTCCATTGCCGCTAATTCTGGAGAGTGGTGAGAGGATAGAGCTCACGTCCATATTCGTGATTGCTATAAATACTCGAATAAGATTTTTTCCATATTTTCAGGCGTTGGCAACACCGGTTCACTTAGTTCTCATCTCGGGTCTGCTCCGATTGTCCAGGTATACACCTGAAAAGAAGAAGAATCTAAAGATTCAAGAATTCAATTCAATTCTGTTCAATAGCGTGCCAAGTGAGAGCGCTATATGAAGCATCTATGAGGAAGAGCAGTTGAAACGTATTGGAATAACTTTGTTTTGACCGTCAAGTTGCCGACTGAGAAAGTAAAGAATTTCTTCGGTGGATCATAAGATTGCGTGGTCATCACAGAACTAACAGAAAAAAAAAAGATATCGAGCACAGACAATAAGGAGTGGTGGGTGTCGGTACGATTAATATTCAAAAGAATTGAAAGGTAAAGTTATGTTCAACCGAATTTTTAAAATCAGTTTCAGAATATTAACGAGTGCGGAAATGGGACAAAAAAGGTTAAAAATTATCTAGTGACTCGAAGAAAGGGTAGAACGAGATTGAAAAAAGATAAGAAGCTAATGAAAAGAAATTGAAAAGTTAGACGAGACTGAAATGACTGGAAAATGTCGTGTCAACGATCGGGAATGTAGTCCTTCACAGTCACAAACATGGGGAGAACGGTGAAAAACAAAAAGACCCAATTTGGAAGGCTTTCGTACAGGAAAACTACAAAGCGGCAGTGTAAATCGTACTGTGTGGTATATCAGTGATACCTTGTTTTGGTTAACGACAAAAGCCGAAGACACTGATGGTCACGAACCCGACGAATGATAAAACGTTTAATGAAAACGACAAAGCGAATCCCCAATACCATCATAACGAGGAACACTTCGCAAGGTATCTCCAGAAAGGTTCCCAAGGACGTAAATCAATATCGCTCGACTATCACAGCAATCTGGACCGAATCGAATCCGGTTAAGTGAGGAAACGTATGTCGACCGCTCATTGAAGTGGTAACTGCAAATGAGTAAATATTTGCACAGATTTAAATTTGTCGGCCGCGATCGCATATTAGGTCTGTGTATACACAAAGCTACATTGTTAATATGTCCGAATCATCGTAAAACTATACGGCTCGTGGTGTTTATGTTCGGTCGGAAGGACCGAACGATAACAGAGAGATGTTGAAGTGCATTTATTGCCCAGAAGCACGGTTTGCACGAAATTGCAACCACTAGATCCGATGTGACGTCACAAACCATGCAAACTGGAGGAGGATTTTTTACGCAAGTCGTGCGAAAGTCGCAGCTGACGCCCCCGAAGGAAGCGAGCGGTGAATTTTATGGTCCGTCCAGGATATGATGGGACATGATGGACGGGTCGAACGGAATTTACACCACCGAGGTATTGCGGTCTCTGTCGAATCCGGGGGTGGGTTTTGCAGCGTGTGCGCTTTTTTCCGAGCTTTTATTATTGACGAAATTTCGCAGACGAGCGTCAAAGGGGTCGCGATGGAGTCGTAAATTTCGACCTTTCGAGATGTTGGGGCAGATTCGGCCCGTCGGAGACGACCACTTGAATAGGCTGAACAGCGTGTTATCAATAGATGGACGAAATTTTGCTTCGTTGTGAAAGGCACAAAATAATAATTATGTATAACATTAAATAAAACAGTCCTTGGATGACAGACTAGTTTAGTTAATACAGGGTCTTCATAAATGATTTTTACATGTAATATAGGGTTTGCACTTACAAATTCTCCATCTAACTACATTTTTAAATTAAAATTTAAATACATATTATATCTAAGTTCGACTTAGATATATTTAAATTTTAATTTAAATTTACTGCACTTGGATCTATCAACATTCTTCTGATATATTGAATCTTATCAGCTTTTTAGGTTAGGTTAAGTTGTTCTCTTTTGTGTTTCGCCTTGAGAGGATAACGTTACATAAAAGCCCTCTTCCCCAACATGAAACGCTAAAACTTTAAACTATCTTAGCAATGTTGAAAATTGTATTCATCGCCCTCCTCCCTCTGTGACTTCTTTAATTATTTTAACCTTACCGATTCCTTTGAACTTTTGATCCTATAGATTAAAGACCTGAAAGACTAAACCTGAAAAACTGGAGAACTGAGAATTCCAAAAACGTAAACATCGAAACCTGAAAATGCTGAAGACAGAACCCTGAAAGTAAAAATCTGATATTCCGGGAGACAAAGGGAAAATTTAAGGCTTCCAAAGAACACTGTTTTTTAATTGCAGGTTTCCAAATTAGCAATCGGAACCACCGACGTTTCAATAATATTCAACAAAGCAAATAATTTGCCGGAATAATTTAATTACACACGCTTAAATATGTAAATGAAATTGACAAACAAATATTTGCATACTGGTAATAAGCATACTTTGGTTGCTAAGTTAATTAATACCATATATGTAGCCTCATTCATTTAACGCAGATTGGGGTCGAAAAAATGACCTACCTATTATTCGTGTATGTACAATATGACTCAACATCCGCCGGGAATAATTTTGCATTCATGTATACAGGGTGATTCACGTTCCTAATATGAGGAGACATAGAAAAATATAAAAAAATCTAACTGTAAAAAAACAAGATATATGGCCTCTTATCTCTTGGCCTAAACAAAAAAGGACTTTTTTCTTGGAACGAGTGCGGTGAACGGTGCCAATTAATTACTTTCAGTTTTACTTTGACTGTTGACGGTGCAATGAAATATTTTACAATGCCTTTATTTTCAAATGGTGACTGATATGATTATGTCCATTATCATATTATGTGAAACCCATGGGAACTCTCTGAGTGTGTAATTTATTAGCGGACGTTCGGAACATAAGACAGCAAATGTACGAAATTTACACTAAAGGTGGATCGGAATAACAATTTTTATAAATGATACGTTGGCCTAGCTGAGTCTTTAAGTTTTTCAATTGAAAGCAAAAGTGGTTTTCATCAGTCGGAAAGGGTTCATCAGTAAAGACCGAGATGTTTACAAAATAAATCCAGCGACTATCAAAATGTTTTGAGTGCATCCCTGGTTGCTATTATTTTTCAACAATATCTACTATACTTCGTGAATTATCCTGTGTAGTGCATTTAGAAGTCCCTATTTTATGAATCTTTATCTGTCAATCTGTGGCACTAACGTTATCTCACGTGCCTATCAATACATCAAGCGGTTTTTGACATAACCTTATTTATTTTTTGTCTCTTACCCTGTATTCAACGTACAGGTCGGCCACAGCCAACTAAGTGCCATTTGGCCCAGCTCACTGTACGTCAAAACACCGCTCAAAGTTTAGTAGTGGTGCTTTGTTCTTTTACGGCCCGATGTGGAAATTCCGACCAGATGTCACTTGGGTCTTGTGACCTGAATCTATACTCCCACATAAATGATTTCGAATTAGATTAGAATAAAAGGAGCATCTCGCGATTTTACTGAGTAACTGACATTGTCAGACGCAACCGTAATCATCTGACGTTTTTGTCGCCCCCGCGACATTACAACTCGGCGTGCTGCGGACAGGTGCACTAATCGGAACCGAACAACCGAATATATCACCATCATCCGTGTTCGACGCCATGCATCTGCCCATCCTTCCTTCGCCTAATGAAGGTAAATTACCATCTCGACGCCTCGCGTCGCTAGACCGGAACGACATTCTCATTAATGATTCATCATGTTTGATTAACCTCCGTGGTATTTTTACGAGGTGCGAAAAGGTTCGCCTAAAGGCCAAACGACACACTCCCCCCCGCTGCCCTTCGTTCTATATTCATAAAGCTCGTACGCAGTGTGTGACGTTTGATTAATTGCAGGTGTCCGCCGCCACCGCTGCTGCCCCCACGGTGAGTGCCTACATGGATTCAATTTGGTTTCAGCACGTACGCGATGTGTATCGGGGGCGGTCGGATCGAATTGATCGCCGCGTCCGCACGTCGGCGGCGATGATGGATGGATGCATCGGTGGAAGCTGGTGACCCCGCCGCCGCCGTCAACATTCTGTTCGTCTTTTGTTCCGACGCCGCCGACCGCGGAGCTTTATACCACGGTTTGTCTGTCTACTTTGAATCGCATTAGCCAAGCCTAGGCTTACGGAAAGGTGTGTTCCTAGCCGGATCCGGATAATTAAGCTGTCCGGCGATGATTGTTGGTCTACGGGGTGGACGGACAGATCACCTGAAAGTTCCCTGTTTCCAGACCCTAAAAAAATGACTTTTGGTTAATATGTTTCTAGTTACTCTATTTTTTACGCATAAACCGATATACGAAATTCTTAAATCGGGTGAGCCGTTCGATCGCTATATCGGTTTATGGCGTACCGATCTGTGAGAAAACAGGGGGTCACAAGGGGCTGCCACCGCTGCCTCATGACTTCGAGACGGATAATCTTTTGCGTGAGACATTAAGCCGTTAATGCTCATACTTAATTAGCAATTGTCGCGAACACCAAAGCGAAATTTCGTGGCGCTAACTGTTCGAATAGTAGCACTTGAACGTCAAAAATATGTGTGCCTTTTAACCACCTAATGCAAATTCGCTCGAGAGTGCTATGAGATTTGTTCTGACACATACGTGGAATATTTACAGATACAGAGATTAATTATATTCTCTAAGTTCAATATACAAAAATCCTTCAAAAGATCCATCACCCTCTCTATTCTAAGAAGTGAGGAATATTACAAGAGTGCAGGGTATATGTAGTTCTTTTAATTTTTGGAAAAGATTTTAAATACATATTTAAGATTGTAGTATTATAAGATAAATGATAATAATCGAAATTCCAAATTTATAATAATATAATTAATTAAGATTATTATATTGTATATAGGGTAATGCAAAGCTGCACGACCTTACTGGGTAATTTATATGTCGCAAGGACGTGTAGTTAATAGGACAGTAATAATTCTCAAAAATAAAAATATATTGCGAGATTCTTGGGATCTTATATCAGTGGGTCAAACAATTTAAATACATGTTTTTTTATAAACGAAATGTTACACTGAAAAACAGTGAATGACTGTGAATGTTTAAAGTGCACTAATGCATATCCTAAAAAATCTATGTGTCTAGACTTCCCAAACATGCTTTTAGGATATTGGAAGAAAATCTGAAGACTGAATGTGACGAAATAGGCTTTCAAATGCTCGAGCAATATTGTATTGTCAGAACTTTCGGCCTTAATTGTTTTCCATCTGGTACAGCCGTATCGGTTCATTAGCATTTCAATGCCTTGCAATCAGCGGCGTAAAAAAACCTCGCGACGACTATTTTTTAACCAGCAAGAACGACCGAACGGACGCACAATCGAAATCGATATCGCTGGAGCGTCTGGCTTTGACGCCCGGAAAGAAATTGATTTCGTTTTATTTCCATCGAGGAAGCGAGGAAAAAAGGTCAAGGAGTCTCGTATTTATTGAGTTCATCGGGGGAACAATCGAGGCAATATCGACGACGGTCATTATTTTGAGACAATGGCGGGAAAGACGGCCGTGGTTTGAATGTGGAACGTCGGGTGGCGCCCTCTGGTGGAGAGTGGCGGAATGTGAAAGCGGTAGGTCGTGTGGTGAAACCTGTAGCTGCTACGACTGGTATCGATTTCGACGGTTCGCCTACTGAGCGGTAGATGGCGCACACTTCTACATTTGGGAATGGGTGTACAGAGCGCTATTACTACTGATTACTAGATGGCGCCCCGATGTAATTTTCGAGTTCTACACCATAATTTGATGCGTAATCGATACTCCAGCTAAAATTACTTTTTCGTTTTTCTTCCGACAAATTCATGCATATACTGATGGCTTTGACCGACGGTGTTTTTGTCGTCCGTTCGATTAACCGGAGATTCCAATAATTTTTAATTAAACGTCAGACGGAAAGTTTTTGTGGGTATTCGGGGAGGGCGTACGGCGTCATTCAATAACTGTCACGACGTAATGAAACAGTCGACAAGTTCTGTATTTCTCTTTTGTTTTATGGTTCGTCATAAATTTATGGAGAAGTGAATTTTCACGTGGACTGGATGGAAGCTGTAAAAGGGAGCATCGGATGTAATGGGACTAATATGTCGGGAAGATGACAGCCGCTTTTTGTTCGGTTTATTGTGCACTATTGTGCATCTGAAATTCTGTTGGATGGTGGATGCGCCGGAATAGAGCCTTTGAGCGGCTTTTCGAATTAATTTCCAATGAAATATTATGCCTTTGCCAGAGATTTTATCTTGAAATAATTCCAACCGTCCATTACAAAAAGATGCCAAGATATACCTACATTTTATTTTAAAGGCAAATATACGCTGTTTATCGTGCTGTTGAACATTACTTTTCTGTTATAACTACAACCGCGAGTGGATGGACTGTAAAATGTTGATTGCCTACGGATATACTTTTTACGAGAATTTCTCTAAAATCGTATAGTTGTTTAATGATTTTCTCCAATGGAATTCTTCTATTTAGAATTCGAGGATTATTGTTTCTAAGCAACGGTCATATCAACAAAATTTAATGTAGAGTATTTATTTATTTTTCATCTACATGTTATTCATTTAGTTTGCAATCCCTTATTTATAATGCAACAGAAGAGCCAAGAGCCCTTTGGTTAGATACTAATTAGATTAAAATTAGTGCTAAATTGTTGGCTGCATGAAATGAGTCTGAAAACCAGATAACAAAACGTGCATGTAGGGGTTGTTAAATCTAATTGAAAAATGCAAAATTCAGAATCAGAGGTCAGAAATGAGAAAACACAATGATACCATCGACCAGAATACCAAAGTCTAGAATAAAGAAATTGCTAGAAATAAATTTTGTATGTACATATAATAAACAGTATAAATGAGAACAGTATTTTTATTACTTTACCCTTACCTTAATTTGGCCAAGTTCTTCCAGTTCAGCAGACTCCTCCAGTTTTCTGGTTCTGTCAACATTTGAGATTCAAGTTTTAAGTTTATTCAGAATTTAAGATTTCTTAGATTATTTATAGGTTTTTTTAAGCTTTCTACTGTTATCGTGTTCTTTAACTTGTCATATTCCTGAAAAATATTTTGTTGATGCTTTTGAGGATTGTTGTTTTGAGAAATTCAGGGTTTGGCAAATTTTCAAATTGAGAAATTGAGTCATTGAGAAATCCAGGAACTGAAATCGTGAGAGTAAAAAATTGACAAAACTAACAATTAAGAAATTGCAGAATTGGCAAGAAATTACTGAGATATCCGAAAATCTTGATTGATTGGCATATTATAAAATTTGTGAAATGTAGAATTCAAAATTTGAAAACTAAATAACTCGCAGATGAGGAAATTACATAATATTTATATTAGAAACTACGAAATTAATTAAAAAAGAGAAATTAAGAAATTAAAAGTTTGAGAAACCATGGAAATTTTGAAATTGCAAGTACCTATAAAATTTGAGAAACTGGGAAGTTATAAAGTTATGAAAATGAAAAATTAAGAAACCGCAAACAGAAATTTCGAAGAAGTTACAAAATTGGGAAATCGAGCAATTTAGAAACTGAAAAGTATATTAGACCTCGAAAAGTCGGGACATCGCGAAATTTAGAAATACAGAAAATTGAGAACTGTTGAGACGTCGCGAAATCAAGAAATCGATAGTTCGAGAAATGGGAAATCGGACAAATTTAGAATTCAAAAAAGTTGTAAAATTAAAAATTCGGAAAAATAAGAAATTAAGAAACTAAAGAGTTGGTTGTACAGGGGTGTTTATAAAGTTTGCATGCATCCAGTGGTCATTCAATTCTCTATCTAACTACATGTAAATTTTGTTTTCCACAGGTAACAGGATATATTATATATTATGCCATTAAAAATATTGTTGATGACGTTAAAAAGTGTCATTTTAAAAACTAGAATTGACGTGTCCGAGGATTTTTCAAGAAAACGTCGATTAATGCAATTATGAATTTTGTGTCAACACTATTTTATTTAATATGTATGTAATTCCATGTAATTACATTTTTTCTACATTGTATATGAACAAATGCAGTTGAATTTTAATATATGAAAAGCACTACTTGTGCATCGAAGTTATTTGTTTTGTACCCAAAGAATAATTATAATTTCTGAGCACAGCTCCTGGCTCTGAATCTAAACAGTAACAACGGTGAATGCGTAGATTGAAAGAGTTTTATTAAATTTTATTAAACATTAGCTACAGAAGTTTTCTCTTTCTAAAATGTCGAATTAGTTGAGATGCAAACTTGATTAAAGGACAGCAGTGTCGCTTGGATTAAAAAAAAAACATAAATAAGGTGTTTCTTTTAATCTCACAGTACCCGCCACGTTTTATTTTCATCCATAATTAAAACACTCCCAGTCCCAGCTTCCGTGAAAAATGGTGGATGCGCAGGCACATCAAATTCCAATATACACACTTTCCCAACCTTTCGCTTTGTTTAATTGTGTTCGTGCACCCCCACAAAAACACCACTTTGTGTGATCTTTAAAAATAGCCCCCGACCGTGCGCCCTTTTTTCCACGTCACGACAAATCGCGCTTTTAATGAAACCCGAACGGAGGAAAATCGGGGCCCGACCAAATGAAGTTGGATCCGTGTGCGAGGATTAGATGGTATCTCGTGTCGCACCCGCCACAAAAGCTTTTTCAGGAACGTGTCCTTAGAACCAACTGTTGACCCAAAAATCACCGCTTTCGTAATTAAGCGATTTTTAATTGTGGCAGGACGATAAGGATCGCTATCCAAGGGCGAAGGGTCCTTTGTTCAGGGGCAAAAACGCACACGAGACTTTTTTAAGCTGGGTTTTCCATTTATACCAATAGGCGTCATGGATCGCTCGCTCAAACGCATGTGGTCATCGTCTATAGCTTAAAGGTTATTGAAAAAATATGTATATTTACATCAGCAGCTCCTGCTTACAGAATTTTCAGAAAAAATTACAAATTAATCACCGGTAAATGATGTGAAACATCAATCGTTTTAGAATAAATGATTTTTCACGCCAAGTTGCACTTCTAAATGGCGTGCGGATCAAGCACTCATTATTGCTTTTGTGACGTAGGTACAGTTGTGAATAAAAGACAAAATTAAATTCCTTTGAAGAATGCAAACTGCAGATGACTTATGGACGACGCAACTTCCACAAACTAGAATTGTAATCGTGGAGGAATTCCCATAGAAAACTACACAATTATGCAATTAATCACGCACGCCGCAGCTCCTTCTTCTCAGAAACGTCATTGAATTTATTCTCCAAGAACTCACACCGGATGCAAATACCGCAAAAAAAAAAACCTTTCCGGCTTGGCATTCGCGCACGAAAATTATTTATTATTAAAGCAAATACTTTCATCCCCGACGACCATGTACTGCGCTCCCTCCCTCCCCTTATAGAAACCCTCTATAATGCAAAGCGACGCTTCAGAATCCATACTAAAACAGCCGATCCGGTTCATATGCATACCTAAAAGCAACCCCCACATCCGCCCCCTCCAACCCCCGATAGTTGTCGATGCACCATGTTGATGATCATTAATAGTTTTAATCGGCGCAATATTTCTCCGACGCGGTTTGATGTATGGCGTTCAACAGTTGGAACGGCTGCGGCGCTGATAAGGGGACGGCGTGACAAATGCACTCTTACGGGATTGATTGGATGTGTAATTGGGGGCGGCGGCACCTGAGACGGTTATTTAACCGAGGGGATCGAAGGTGCGACAGTGTTGTGAAGGGGTGGAGAGAGGTGTTTGTGAACGGATTGTTGGAGGTCAGGGGGTCACGCTTACTCACATTACCCTTGAGGAGGACTTGTAAAACGACAAAGCTGGTTTCAAATTTCTTTTGTGTGTAAGTACATACATGTGGGATAGATACGACTTAACAAAATTTTAGAAATATCCCGGCGCATCCACCAATTCTATAATTGTGTGTTAGAATATCGACATGAGCTGTAGAATTAATGCTGTGCGTCTAGGATCTTATGTCTACAAATAAAATACAGGTTGTGTGTCGTGTTGTATTAAATAAATATTTTTCCTTTGGTCCGTCCATCCCAATTTCATCGAAACATGTAGACATAATCTGTTTTTAACGATTCCAGTTAGTGGTAGAAAGAAGCACTCACTTCAATGATAAAACTAAAAAGACAAACCAACAGTAAGAGTTTGGCAAAAAGAAACCTGGTTGTTCTAACGTGGTCGTTGCAATAAAGGGCAATAATAATTGGTATTGAGGTTGTTCGATTTCTACGTTCTTACGTTCACGTTCAAGAAACTGGTAAATAAGAGCGAGACCGATAAAACTTGTAGGAACCTGATATTGATATTTTTAAATGTACCATTGGAAAAACAGGCGGAAAATTCGTGTGGACAACAACAAACACATTCAAGAACCACACAAAACCGAAAACCCCAGCATTGCTGCGTAAATATGCGCACGTATCCCATTAAAAGCTTTTTGTTTTCGTGCAGAGACGGGCGCTGTTTCAACAACTGTTAGAACTCTGGAGGGACTTTCGGTATTCAGAGCTCACGTAAATAAGTTGCCCCGAGCATTGTTCCAGAACAATGGTCAGAATGTCGACACTGACCACTAGATTAAATAATGGTAGTCATGGGTATTAAAGTTGCGTGAACAGCATTCGACGAAAACGGACGTTCACCGGCGTTATCGGCGCTCCAAGTCGGATTACCGGCGACGAACAGGAGATTTCGGTTCAGAATTATTCTACAGTCTAATTCGCTTCGAAAATTTATCGTCCGATTTGGTCCGCACAAAAACGAACCGCAACATCATTGCGAGGCCGCGATAACGGCCTTATCGCCGTCCGTGTTATTGAAACACCGTCCAATCACGACTAATCCGGAAAAAAGCCTCATGATGCTGTTATTCCAATATCGGGTGGTTGTCTTTCAATCCTCGTATCGGTCCCATCTTTCATAAATCGTCCGATGAATGGCGTCGAATTTGGTTAAAACCTCGGAAATACATCCCGTTCGCTGTAAATGAGTTCGGGCCGGATCACGTCAGATATCGCGATTAATGAAAGCGATCGCGCCCGCTCTTTCGACCGAAAACCAATAACAGCTGCCGCCCCCATACATAAACATCGCGCCGAAACAATGTAAAACAAGATCGAGCGGCGGCGTCCGGTCGGAACGGCCGCAAAATTAAATCGGGGGCTTAGTCGCCGCCGCAAATCCTTCTGCGGCCAGGTAATAAACCGCGGCGGCGGCGGCGGACCGATGCGTGATCCTGCGCCAGCCCCCGGAACGTATGCATTAGTCGATTGGGGCATATTTCAACGGGATACACGTCACTGAATTACGGGGGCAGAAGGTGTATCTGCAACGCCATAACTCAGCGGGTACGGTTATTAAAAAGTATCCGGAGTGATGCATTGCTCGGGGGAGGGAAACGCCGGAAAGCGAACCGGAAGATACGTTTGAAAAAATACATTTTCGCTTAATATGCGGCCTGGCCCGTGGACCTCGGTTAACCCAAAAAATTACAGTGTCGGTCACCTTACATGATTGGCATGATTGACGAATTATGCGCGGTATCTTCCGGTGCTTTTGGACACAGAGGGTTACAGCGTCTGTAAAGGGGTGACTTCATACAAAAGATCATGTGTCAATTTAAAGTGAAAAATAAGAAACTGAAATAAACATGGTGAAGTCGAAAACGCAGACTGATTTTAAAGTTCTTTTTTAGCTCCTTTGCGGCCTGAAATTCGTGATGAAAAGCGAGAACGTCCAGCGCTAAACGTGCGATCCTCTACTATCCCGGTCTTCGGGCAAAAAGGTGACGAGCACTGCTCCAGGCTCCATTGCCATCACAACGCAACGCGAAACTTCCATGATTAAATTGCTAATTCCTCAGATAATAGATACATTCCCATTATTCTAATTCCATTACAAGCGAACGGTTTATTTTTGCAACATCGGGTTATTCGAGTTACAAAATGAGTGCATACATCAAGATCTCCGGATGGATGTACGTTCACAATACAAGTCGCTCTCAGCAACCCTGCCGAACACAAAAATGCAAATACTGAGCTTCGTGTTGAAAAAATAAAACCTCTGTTCTACTTCTTGTCTACTTTGTTTCCCTTTCCTTTTCAACCAACAGTGATTCCAATAATATATCTTGCAATTTGGAGTTAGATGATGTGAAACAAATCGACGAATTGATGACAGCAAAAAGCGACGTCAAGTGGGCCATGCATTAAAAAACGTATGACGTAGATGGTGACAAATTTGCCACCTGACATCTGACATTTGACATGTCAAATTATTAGATTGGGGAGGTTTTTATGGTGGTGCCTCATCTACGCGGTCAGACACTGTCCCCCCACTGGCCAGGGCTTGTGAACGTTCCTATTGTTCTTCTGTCCACATTTAATAATGTCACTGTTTACCTGTAATAAGCATTGCATGCGTGTGATCTAAATGCAGCTTGCTTCGTCGTCGATTTTTGTTGAACGCACGTTATAAGGAGAGAAGAACATAGACAAAAATAAAATGAAAGAGAACATTTAATGGAATAAGAAAGACAAAATATAGAGATAAAAACTATTAAGAATTAGACGGAAGAAATCAACTAATGGGGTTGCAACCACTACACAAGATGAATGTAAGACATCGACGACAACGGAACGCCCTACCCGCCAAAACAGGTAGAAAAATGGTCGATTCACAATATCTTCTTTGCGTCTCATCTGAGAAGTCGCGATGATTGCCTTCCAAGAACTGGAGGGACTGTTTACACTGCACAAGAAACCGGCACCCTGATAAGAGTTTTATTAAATCCCCATCGAATTGCAAATTCTTTTTTTTTTTTCTTGAAAAGCAACTCTTCTCCTCCGCCGACGAACCCATTACCCCCCGTCTGCAGTCTTAACTAATCAGATTGCCAGCACCTGCGTAATTGCGGCGAACAATAGACCGAATTCGCTATATAAGCGTCGAACAATGGGGATGAAAGATGATGTAGGGGGATGCGGACCAGGATTACGCCGGAGAAAATGAAACGGAGGAAAATGTGCACAGATTAAGGGATGAAAGCGGGTGGAAAGTGATACTAAACGTCGAGCCGGGAGAGTTTCGGGGACGGCTAGTGCTGTAGTGTGAACGAAATTGGCGGGAGGATCGTCGTTTGCGGAAAATATTACTCCTCCGCTTTGCCTCCTCTCGTTTTCCCGTCTTTATGCAGTTGCACCTGGTCATCGGGGAATACGGGACGACGCCTGCAGATCAATACAATGGAAAAAACTGAATAAACTGTTACGCAACTGCTTCTTATTAAGTTGTATATACTATAATGAGGGTGCTTTTAGGCTAATAAGTGTTCACCGCGCTCTCTGTGTTTAGGGCCGCGAGCCATGCGTGTTTAGTTTTAAGGTAGAATTAAGTTAGATAATAGTAATGTCTTTTTGGTTTTAGTTTGTAAAATAGACCAGATTGTAAAACCCCTCGGCCAACATAGCGCTGTAAGGTGGATTTCCCCACCAGAATCCGACAAGAAAACGATCTTCACACACTTGAATTGTTTTTGGAAGACAACAGGTAGCCTCAGCGCCTAAAGGAGTACCGAAGCTGCAGCAAGCAACGTGCTTTTCATCAAACGAGCCTACTCTCTGTCGTTTCCGAGTACGGCCTTTTTGTTTGCGTCGTTGTTTTCACTAGGAAGATTATCGTCAACTAATGACGTAAGATTCAAAATTAAAACAGTAAGCCACGATTAATAAATTCTCCGGATCTTATAGCTGAGATAAACTTATCACAATCTATTCTATTAAAAGCCGTGCAGTAAAGATTCAACAATTCAATTCAATACTGCTCAATAGCGTGCCAAGCGAGAGCGGCATATGAAGCATCTATGAGGAAGAGCAGTTGAAACGTATATTGTGGAGCAACAACTGGAAGTGCCAACATGTCAAATGAACAGTCATAAAGCCAGTAAAATATTGTAAACGGTATAAAAAAGTTCATACCTACACCACTATTTTCTCTTTCAGCTATAATCCAACGGTTTGTCACTTTATTTTGAAGAGTGACATACATCAATCGTTCTATATCTAATAAAGATGGCTCAAAAGAGCCAGTTCGAGGATGAAACACGAAAAAGGGAATTAGTTGCGTGGGTGGAAAACAAAATAAGATCAGTCTATAATTTCATAGGTACATCAATCGTCATTTCTTATCTCTTTGTGGATTTGATGGAGCTATAATGGAACAAAAGACTTTCCGGTATTTTATTCCCGCCGATAGAAAGAAATTACGCTCGCCAAAGAAGTGTTCACTTCAGCAGGCTGGTCTATCTATAGTACTATCGTTCTAGAACTGGTAACACAGAATTCTAGGTGACAGCGAAATTTGGATATTATCACGACAGAGCAATACAACGAAAAACTCGAAAGTTTGTCTTTAAAAGCGCGACTTTTCATGCAAACTCGGCCGCCCACCAAACACATTAGCGAGTTGTTTATTTGCCAGACCATCCCGCGAGGCTTCTAATTTTTAAAAGGATAATATGCAAATCCCGAAATAATCCGATCAACGGTAATGGTTTCCATTTCAATTCGTACAAAGCAAATAAAAAACCCGAAGCTTTTTAATTTCGTAAAAGATTTATTAAAATCGAACGAAGCCATATCTCTTCGCGTAATCACACAAAACAATATTAAAAACTCCGCGTGGACGTCGCTTTTTATTATTTTACTCGCTCGGAGCAACGTCTTCCACTTTAATCTTCCTTAATTTTTAGTTGTTCCCCTTTTTGCGTTCGGAGATTAATTTAAAGACTCGTAATACATACTAATGAATTTGTTTCATCTCGGATAACTTTTCGCCGATTTTCCCTTCGAAACTTTCGGAAAAACGTGGAAATTAAACAAGACTCCGGTACGTGTTAATACGCCGATGATAAATACGCCTCATCAATATTCATTACGTCGGAACAAAAACCGTAAGGAATGGACGGACAGAAAGCAATATTTCATCGAGTACACAAACATCTCCTCGAGGTGAATAATTCAAACCGGAAAACTACCCTCGATTAGAGGGGAAACGTTTAATTTCGTTCGAGTCGTTCGATATTCTATGTGGCGACAAAATGTTTCTTTTGATTGAAAAGTCGTCGGTGGCCTAACTTTGGAGAAGCTTATTCCAAAAGGCAAAAAATATAGTAAGGACCGTGTACTGTTCTGGAACTGTGGCCATAAAAGCGGTGCCAGTCAAGCCGTATTATTTTTCCCGCAGTGATTAGTAGTAAAAAACTAGATGAGGGACTAAACACTAATCCAGCCAATTGTGATGACACAGAGTGACGACAACTGGCAACTTACAACTAATTAAGTTAATTAACTTGGACCACTCTTAAAAACAAGCCAACCTGATTTCGTTTTGTAACAAAACCGCGCTACAAGACGCACAAACTAAGAAAAAACTTTTATGACGTTTACAAAGGCGCGCTTCTCGGATAATTGGCCTTTCCGGGTCCCGTTTTCCCCAAACTCAAAATCCGACAACATGTCGTAATTCCGAAACTCGTATATAATGGAAAATACTAATAGGATTCCCCGAAATGAGCTTTGTACAAGAGCGACGTCAAACACAATAATAATCCCGAAAAGGATGTAGGTGCCCTCATAACCCTTGACGTCCTCCCGAAACTCCCGCACGAACATCTGGATCGAAAAACGGACCATCCGGATCTACTCTATTTAATTAGGAAACGGCATAACCGGAAAGGGAGATGAGAGACAATAGCGACCGAACTAATCTAGCAAAGGACATTAATTAATTGGATTGATTCATTCGCTTAAAGCGACCGCTAATGAAATTCAAAGACTCGGAACCTTTAGTTGATTTTGCAAAGAAACAATTATCGGTGAATGGACGGCTTCGTATTAATTAGATTTCGAGTTTCGCGTAGTTGCTCAGCTGCGACTCGGTTTTTAGTTTGCAGGTTATTTGAGGTTAATTAAAAATAATACGTAAATAGTCCGTTTCTTTATTAAAATGAGGGGATAAATAAATACGACTTCGATTGGGACAGAAAATACTTAAAGACGATGTAGATTGGGAAATTTTTTGGGAGGAATCCTGTATATTGGTGTGCTCTATATTGATACTTAAGCACTGCTGGTTGAGACCATAATACGATAAAAATATTTTCATAGTATATTGAAACACTAGTTTTGTAAAACTGATATTAAGACACGAGTTCAAGTTTGCAGCACGACTGCCGTAGGCAGGAGTGCCTGTAAAGAACGAGTGCTCTTAAGTTTTACAAAACAAGTTTTTCATGTTATTTTTCCTAATTTGCATATTAATTAAATTTTTTAACAAATAAAATCAATTTTGGTAATTTACGAAATTTTGTTAAATTTTGATTTTTCTGTACCTGACGTATACTTAATATGACTTACATGGAACCTTAACCACAAAATCACACTGACATTTCGTTCAGTGCAAGCTTCAGTGTGTCTAGCCAATGGAAACAAAAATTCTAGATTTTGGGTGCGTTAATGAAATATTAACGCACTCAAAATGAGTGCGTTAATACGTTTGTTACAACAGCAAATTGGGAAATAGTATATTGAAACACTAGTTTTGTAAAACTTATATTAAGACACGAGTTCAGGTTTGCAGCACGACTGCCGTAGGCAGGAGTGCCTGTAAAGAACGAGTGCTCTTAAGTTTTACAAAACGAGTTTTTCATGTTATTTTTCCTAATTTGCATATTAATTTCATTTTTTTACAAATAAAATCAATTTTGGTAATTTAGGAAATTTTGTTAAATTTTGATTTTTCTGTACCTGAAGTATACTTGAGATGACTTACATGGAACCTTAACCACAAAATCACAATGACATTTCGTTCAGTGCAAGGTTCAGTGTGTCTAACCAATGGAAACAAAAATTCTAGATTTTGGTGCGTTAATGGAATATTGAGTGAGTGCGTTAAAAAATGAGTGCGTTAATAGCTTTGTTACAACAGCAAATTAGGAAATAGTATATTATGATACGAGTTTTATAAGAAGCATTTTGTCGCATGCACGGGTTTAGGGCACGACGAGCGTAGCGAGAAGTGCCCTAAAGGAGTAAGTGCGACAAAATGTCTTATAATCGAGTTATCATACAGTATTTTTTCTACTTTGCCACTTTTTATACAAAATAATCAAATTTCACAATCTAGGGAATTTCGCGGCGGTTGGCACGCTGGCGAGCTGCATTAACGGCGCCTATGAAAAAGAATTGATTTGAAACGTCAACACTCGTATTTTTGTCCTTCCAAAAATGAGTTCTGAAGTTCTTCAATGTACGCCCCCAGAAATACGGGCTTTGGCGAAAATACGATAGGCAATTTGCTACCTTCAAAGTCACGCGAGGTATATGGAAAAACATAAGCCCAATTTGAAAATTGGCAGAAGGAGAACACGTTCTCTACGATCTCCAAAAACATTTTCCTACCGTATGTATTTTGAGCTGCAACACCACAATGTTGTCTTATACTATTAAAAACCTTCCTGACGGCGTCCACACACAAAGTCAAGGCGAGCCATCCAGGACATGTAAAACCCACAGACCCCGTCCTACACCAATGCGCCAAGAAGGCGACAAGTGTTACCAGCTTCTTGGACACCTCCCCCAACAAAATCGCTTGCCCTATGCTCGAGAAGTTCCAATACAAGTGGCAAAAATAGTAATGCCAATTCACATTCATACATCATTGACAGCGAAGTATAGGTTAGGATTGCCAAGATCAGACAGAGAGATTACCAATATTAGAAAAATAAATTATACTATTTTTAGTATAATTATTATAACACCGCTTTTGTCTATTATGACACGCAAAAGCGTATCGTAATAGCCTCAGTACGAACGCAAAGTAGAAAATTAGTATATTGAAACACTAGTTTCATAAAACTTATATTAAGACACGAGTTCAGGTTTGCAGCACGACTGCCGTAGGCAGGAGTGCCTGTAAAGAACGAGTGCTCTTAAGTTTTACAAAACGAGTTTTTCATGTTATTTTTCCTAATTTGCATATTAATTTCATTTTTTTTTACAAATAAAATCAATTTTGGTAATTTAGGAAATTTTGTTAAATTTTGATTTTTCTGTACCTGAAGTATACTTGAGATGACTTACCTGGAACCTTAACCACAAAATCACACTGACATTTCGTTCAGTGCAAGGTTCAGTGTGTCTAACCAATGGAAACAAAAATTCTAGATTTTGGGTGCGTTAATGAAATATTAACGCACTCAAAATGAGTGCGTTAATAGCTTTGTTACAACAGCAAATTAGGAAAAAAATATTATTATTATTATTATTATTATTATTTTTGAAGTGGGGGATCCACCATTTCGGGCCTATCATTCAGGTTCCTCATTTCGTTACATTTCTCAAATTCTCAGGTTTCTCAAGTACCCATAATTTTTTAATTCCCGAGTTCCTTGAGGTCGCAAGTAAGGTTTATCAAGGTTCTCAAATTCTTTAAGGTCTTGAGGTTTTAATGACCTGTTTCGTGATGGTGTTTTGACATCGCTAAAGAATAAAAACAAGCTGTTTTGATGTATCTGTTATGCTCAGCGACCGTTGTTTCTATTGATCTACCTGAATAGCAAAGATAAACGAACGAAAATTAGAACGTCGTAAATACAACGTATGTGCAAAAGTTGTGACTGTTAAATTACGATTTTTTCTGGACAATAATTTATCGTTTCTTCAACCTGATCCCACACCAGCTTTATGCGGCCATCACTCAGCGGGGACAGCATAAACATTCCCATTAGCATTTATTAAGGCGTTCGTCAACAAGAAAAAGACTCCCTCATCGATAGGTATTCTTCACTCCATATTCCGGTTGCATGACGGCGTGACGTCGCAGAGATTGGATTCCGTTGCGAAATGGCCACGAGGGCAGAATATAATTCGACATTATTACAAAATCATTTTACATGATGTCTCGTTATCGGAGATGCGGCCGATAACAGCAAGTTTGTCTTGTTAGGGCTTGTCAAATTCGCATTTCTGCGTACGTCGACGAGGGAGTTTGCGTTACGTGTGACCGAATTTCGGCGATAACTAGGGATGTTGGCAGTTGGCTGTTAAATTGGGTCTTTTTTTTATCGGGTGTCTGTTACGCATAAGATCCATCTTGTTTTTTTTTTTTCTCAACACACGTACTATTTGTGTTATGTAATGTCAATAATAATGTGAATATGCGAGCCGGATATGGTGGTCGCCTCTTGGTTGACCCCTTTGACTTTTATGATGCTTTTAAGCCCAGAAATGATAGGATTTTCCTATTATCGGGATTTCCGACCCTTTTCGACCACCGGACGTTAATTGTTCTATTTTGTATAAACGATGTAATTTTAGTGTTAGAAAGTAGTATTGTAAGAAATGACAAGTGTACCGGAGGTTACGCACGACGGCTACATAACGCCGTTCGTATAGAAATTAAATTTCGTTTGTAATTAATAATCTTAAATAAACGTAGTTAAAACAGAGAACAAGTTCAATACGTGCAACATTAAAAATTCACCAGCATTCAAATTCACAGTTTTTAACAATTTGACTATTGTGATTTATGGTTCCCGAAAGCCGGAATTAATTCGCACTCCATTAAAAATGCTCCTTCCACATAACGAACTTCTCCGAAAGAGCGGCACCCTCGAGGGAAAGTTGTGATTGTGTCGATCGATCCTCGACAATCAGATTCAATTACAAACCGCAAAATCAATCGAATTAGACAACTTTGCCAACAAATTAATAAACAACAAGTGTAGTTAGGAACAAAGAACGTAATCGACTTAAAATCCCCCGAGTCTTGAGAACTGGCAGAATTCTTCGGCGGGCTGCAACTTCCATAAAGCGGGAAATGGAGTGGCGCTGATGGTGCAACATTTACATGGAGAAGTCGTCGTTTTGTCATCGCGTAACGTGATAGAAGATGTATGTTGGTAATTTAATGAAGCGACGACAATATCGGGCGGTGAATTTCAAGACCATATGAAAACGCGACGACTTTATAATTCATGGTTTCTAAACAAGAAGAGACACTTTGTTGTGCTTCGCGCGGATGTTGGAACTCGAGCGATAATGGAAGGAGGGAGGGAGGTCCGGGTGGATTTGCGCGGCGGGAAGAAGTGCGAAATAGAATATAAGTGTGTTTAAAAGGATCGTTTCACTCTGTCTACGGAACGTTAAGGTGTGGTAATAACCGAGTAAACAGGCAGGAGTGTAAATTATTCCTACGTACGGTAATGAGCCCCCAATGTCACCTCCAGTCGGGACAAAAAGGTGACTGAAAGGGAGTTGGTGCTTATAAATTGACATTAATAATAGTGGTACCCAGGACTTCGTTTACGTATACCAATGTCAGGAGTGCTCCAGACAGATAAACATCTGCTGCCAGTTGCCACTGGTGCCAACTGGTGTGCTGCAGACCCTCACTGGCAGGGTTTACTTGACCTAATATACTTTCAAATTTCCTCGGCAGAAAAAAAAAAGAAAGATCTTTTAATGAGTAAAATGAACATCCAGGATCTTAAATTACAGTCTTGAGGGGTTTCAGCAGATACTTATTATAATCGACTGAAAACCATGTGTTTTCTTAAGTAAAACATACGTTTCTTATAACGGATGGTGTGAGCCACCGATAAACGTCAAATCTCTGAAAATAGATTAGAGTGTATCTGCGATCCTGCAGAATTTTTTATGACGTTACTGACGTACAAGGATCTCCTCAAACCAATTAGTTGAGTGTTTTTAACAGAAATTGAATTATTAAACCGTTCTAAAACCACATTATGTTTCCAAACAGCTTTCAGAACTCCAAAAGATCTTTGCCGAACGAAACGAACACCTTTTCCAGATCCATCACCGCATTCGAATCCAGTGACCGTAGCCTTCTTAGGTTCGGCGGCGGCGTGCACCGCCCATCTACTTAACTCTTCAAACACATTAGTGCTCCTCGAACGTTTCAATCGCTCCTAAACGTCCGTCCCTGAGTTACGGCACTATCTTCCGGATTAATCCGGACAGCGTCTTCTCGACCTCCCGGAGTTTCTTGGGTCGGTCGGCGTGACGATGACCGGAATCGGCTGCATCGATCTGCCACCTTTGTTGGTCGCACATGTATATACACAGGGAGGCGGCAGGCGTTTGTCGGCGGCGGCCGTAATTGAATCCGTCACGTGCGGACGCAAAAATGAGTCCGCACAGTTTATCATAGAGTCGGGGTACAAAATGGAATTAATTACGACTGTAATGAAGGGGATTGCTTTGATTGGGCAGGGGCGGGGGCGGCGAGAGCGAGCCCGATTCGTGCTTTGTTCTTGTTTACAACGCGGGGTCGCACCATATTGAGCGGCCGATCTCTTTTTTGATGGACATTCCGATACAAATCAAACACTGGTTGTGTTTATCGGTTATCGTCGTCACAATCGGCGGTCGACATAATTAGTATCGTGCATTAACACTTCGTTTAACTGTGTGCTGTCGTCGATCAAATTATTTCTTTTTGGAACAGAACTTTTTGAAATCGTCAAAATGTTATTGATGGTCCATTGGTCCTTACCGATGAACATTATATAGTTTCCATTAATTGAGGCTTTAACAAATACAGTTGCATCTACGATATAACCTCAATTATTGGTTATTGATTGATGAGAATGTCAACAAACTTTGCATACTGCAGTAGTGTCATATGTATGACATCAAATTAATATTCAGTGTCTTAGGAACAAGGTTGAAGAATATGTACCATATTCCGATATCGCGTCTCTTAGATCGTTTCTTCCAACCCCCCTCCCGTAATGTAAGAACGCTCATTTCCATACCCATATCGTAAACATCCATTACCTCTCCTCCGCATCTCTCACCTCAACAACTTAAGCATCCCGAAAACTAGCACAAACTTGGCCGAATTCGAGCCGCAAACGTCGTCCGCAACACCCTCAACAAGGATTAAAGAAGCGTCCGGAAGTGTGCAATTCCGCAGTCCGTACGTTGTCTAATCTAGCGGCAAATGGCCATCGAGTTAACCGAAGCATCGCTTACACCTGTTAACCACTTACAGCGTTCCCATCTGGGGGTGCCGACACCTTCCTTCGCTCGAGATTAAGCAAGTGACAGTGCAGGGGGGCGGAGCGGTGATGGGAGTTTATTAACTGTTACTCGAGACTTTGCGGCGACGAGCGGACCTGGATGGCTGGGAGCGAACAAAGGGCTCTAATTGCAAGGGCAATTTAATTTGCGCCGTGCACGGTTCGTGTCTTGTAATAACTCGCAGATTGGCCCGAATAACTTCAGCTCATTGGAAAACAACAGGAAGTTACTGTGTTCAACGAACTGGTTAATGTCATTCGTATTGTGTGGAGAAAAGGGAAGTGGGCCTAAACCGGGCCTTGCTCAACTCCGAAATAAATCTTTCGAATTGTGTTCACATAATATCACCGATATTTCCCCCTCTTTGACTTACGGGAGACGCTTCCATTACTGCTCCAACGTCTGCCACAATCTCAGGAGTTCTTTTTTTGGGCGCTCCGCGACCCCCTTTTCGACCAAAAGTCCCAACATCAGGAAATGTTGCCACACATTTATAAATTTGTTACACTAAGTTTTGATAATCTGCCGGAAAATTGGGGTAGGCATTTCTAAAATCATTAACACAGCGTTCTATAGAATAATTCCGTTCACTATTCTGTTGCTGTTCAGCGTTCTTAAAATAATTTTCAGTAAGATGATTTGTCACTTTGACATTCAAATTTTAAATCAGTTTGTCAAAAGTTAGTAGTGCCAACCTAATTTAAATTTCACAGCCTACTCTAATTTATAATTTAAATGATCGCACGGTACCATCAACCTTTGCATATTGCGCACTTTAAGGTTCCAACTTTACTGTTGTTTTCTGTAGATTGGTATCGAACTTAATATCATTTTAATACCTTTAACATAAGTACAAATGGAGGTGATTCATTTGTCCGTAAGGATATTACCTAAGTAATTACATATAAATCCATCTATAATCACAGAACTGCAGTTTTAAACAGAATTTCTGGGTAAAACTTCTATGACTTTCAACAGAATCTAAGCTGCTGAATATGCTCGAAGTCGTCAGATCTGTATAAGCAGCAATAAAAGAGCGCTGAAATAGTTGTGATTTTTATTAAAGCGGCGGACAAGACGTGCTCGCTTCAAAATTACCCTTCACCATTTTAATCTAAGTTTACAAAGTGGATTTAAAATAGGTTTGCCAAGTTTCTTACTTTTGAAATGAATATTTTAATAATATGAAGTGCTACTGCGTAACTAAATCACTATACGGACTCCGGACATTTGGTCCTCATAGCCTGATTAACGTTTTATTTTAGTACAAAAACGCAACTGCGAGAAAGTTTCCCGGCGGTCACCGGACCGGAATTAAAACGCGTGTTTTCCGCTTTTCCGTTGGACGAAATCCCGAAACGTCCCGTATCTGTCAAAAGGTATTATCCCGAAGTTAATAAACCCATTGTTTAGCTCCAACTCGGCTAAAAAGTTTCCTACGGGATTATAAAAATCGCCCGTCGCCAATGGTGCGACGTCGCAACTCTAATCCCTGACCGGCGACGTCCGCCCTCCGTGAGAAAAGTTGTTACGACCCCGCGTAAATACTGCGAATTAGAATGCATTAAAGTTCCGTAGAGTTACAGTCACACTAAAATGCAGATTAGGAGCGTTAATTCGCCGACCCCAAACCACCTTATTTGTATTCAGCGGTCGCTCGCCTTGTTTACTTTCGATCTCGGCCAAAGCAGCGCTAACAATCCTCCTTGTGTCGATCGCTCTTTTCGCGGATTCAAGGGTGTTCCGTTCAAGGGTTCGATCCGGGGGATGTTACCGTAGCGGGCGCAGATGGTTGCCGGCGAACATCATTGTTTTCGTGTCCCGAGGAAGCACTTTGCACTTTCAACTTTTCTACTTGGGGAACTAATTTGAACGACTTCAGACGTATTGTGTCAGGGTGGGATACGCAGAAGTCGCACAGGGAGAGGAAGAGTTGGAGGAGACAGGAAAACGAGTTTCGCGACTTTTGATTCTGTTCTTCTTTTCGAGTAGAATGACGTAGGTATAATTGACCCGTTTATCTTATATTTAACCAATGTGGTCCTTGACAGCATAACTCATTAAAATCAGACGTGGGATGCTGTCAAAGCCTTTAAGAAAAAATAAAGATATAGACGATGTGGCAAGACGAAGAGTTCCGAAGTTATGAACACCCTGTATATCTCCATTTCGATTTAACGACGTAAAAACAGCGCCAAGTACGCGTCGGCGGTTGTGCGGAGCGCACCAGCCCGGGGTTTTACGACTTTATGTAACGGTGGTTGCTGCACTAAAAGCCGTATTAGAAACCGGAGCTTTCACAACACATAAAACACTAATCTGTGCCTCCGACCAACACATTTTCTCGAACGCATATTGCATGCGGGGCGATTTAAAAACGGGACGGGGATAGACGCTGCTTCCGGCTCTAATGGGGACGTCGGGTAAGGGCGGATGTTCGGCGGGATGGCCGATAATGCTCTGTTTGAAAGGGAGAGAAGGCATTTATGAGCGTCGGAGAAAAAATTTAAACGAGTTTTAATGCTGACACCGATCCTAATGTCAATACTGAAATAGGTAATTTGGCGGCACGTCGAACAGCTGGAATTCCTGACTAAAACCTCAGGGGTTAATCTAGTGGTGAACCCCACTACTAGCGATTCGTTTAAAATCAGTTCACCAGAAAGATACAGAATATCGCATCTCTTTGTCTTCACACAGGTCCCGGATCTCCCGGATTCGCACAGGTGTATGCTTTATTAAATCATCCACCCGCCGTGAGACGCTGCACATGCACACATGCATAATGCTAAAACAAGTGTTCTCGGTATGATGGCGACGTTTATCCAGGTTTCGCCGAAGAGGGAACCGTTCCAATGTCAACACTCGCTACCGGAGTTTCCGGTGTTAATCTCCCACCGTGTTCAGTTTCGTCGACTATGCATAAGGCGTTGTCAAAGCTTAATTAACATTTACGTAGCGATCATTATACGCGAGCGGCGTTCGGAATTCGCCTGGAAGCCGTAGGAACCTCTCCTTCTCTTCTTTTTAGCTCTTTTGTTGCGCGCCTCCGGATCCGAAACAAAGCAACAAATAGATACCTGTAATGTGAAAGAATCTTTTCCGGGTGTCGGACGATTTCGATTTCCCGGAAGGAGGAGGGCCAGCGTTGTCTATTAGACGTATGCAAAGCAGGGACCCCGGAGACTGCTTTGAAAACCAAATGACAAGCTCCGGGATAATTGAAGACCCGGACCGGACGGCCTCGACGGATCCTCCCATCGAGATTATTGGAGTCGTACTCGACGCGCAGATTTATGGACGGCAATCGGATGCACGCTTAAAAAGTCTATATGTAACGGGAGGATCCGACGAAAACGGGACTCACGATGACTGACGATTATTCAACGGCTTCTGCATTTCGCGTTTCGGTTAATACGGTCTGGCGGGTGCAGTTCCACAGCTTTTATGTTCGGCTAGTCTAGTTGCCTCTGGCTTGTTGCGAGAAGAAAATCGCGATAAAATGCATGGCCGCTTTTCTTTTCTACGACACTCTTTCTACGCGTTATTCTTACATACATCGTAATACATCATAATCAGAAAACCACTTCTTGAGTGGTTCCAACCTGATTGAGTAATTTTAATAAGTTTTGATAATGTTACGACGTTTGAAATTTAATGTGTTTTTTTTTTCAGGATTTTTAATAAACACACAAAACAGTTTACATGTGCGACGTTTTGGGCGTGGCCAATTCTTATGGTCATTTGCTCATGTCCGGAACTTGTTAATTCCAGATTCACAAAATCCAGGTTATGAAATTCTCGAATTTTCAGATCCAACATTCTGATTCTCAGATTCAAATATTTTCAGAGAATCTGGGAAACTCATAATCTGGGAGTACGAGAATTTGGGAATTTGAAAATCTGAGATCCTGAAAATTTCAAAATAAAATCTCAGATTTTCAGATCTCTGAACCTGGAATCTGAAAATCTGAGAATTCAAGAAGAACAATTTGAGAATATGTGATCCCTGATCCTGAGAACCTGAGTATTTGAGAATCTTAAAATCTGAAATATGAGAATCTGGGAATTTTGGAACTTGAAGTCTGAGAACCGAAGATTTTATAAACCTGAAGAATCTGAGAAATTTTGAGGATCTCAAAAACTCGAATTTAAGAATCTGGAACAATGCGAATGTGGAAATTGTGAAACTGAAAATATGATCATTCGATTATCTGAAAGTCGAGAATCTAAAAATTTCCGAATCGAAGAACCTGGAAGCTGGGAATTTGAATATCTGCAAATCTTAGAACTGAAAATCACACTGAAACTGAAAACAGACAATATGAGAATCGAGAATTGGAGAAAGTGAATCTCAGCATCTAAATTTGGGTATCTGAGAATTTGAAATACTAAAATGGGAAAAAATTGAAAGTAAAGGAATTGATTAACAAATAATGTGAGGATTGAGAATTCTAGAAAGTAAAAATTTTAGAATCAGCATGTGGAAATCCAAGAATTCGAGAATGTGAGAATCCTTATTTGAGTCTGAGAATCTTAGAACCTGAGAATCCACGACCCTGGGAAGCTGAGAATTTGAGAAACTCTAAGGTGAGATACTGAAACACTGAGGATGTCAAATTTTGATCATCCGAAAATCTAGAATATGAAAAATTTGAAACTGACGGAACTGATAAACATGAGAATCCAGAAACTAAGTTGGCAAGATGAGAGAGTCCGATAAAATCTTAGGATCTGGGGCCTACCACTGACATCGATGAGTTTTCGCATCGGTGAGATGGTGTAGTTGGTTGCCTACATTACATCGCTGAGTTTTGAGAAAATTCACGTGCCTTTTGTAAACGTGCTGTTACTGGAGGAGAGTGTCAGGCCAATTCACCCCATTTAAGAGTTTCAAGGTTTTTAACATGTTATTAATTGTTTTGTAAAAGCTCCAACTGATTTAACATGTTTGTCTTTATGTCTTTATTAATTTTTATTTATATAACGGTTCATTGTGACACTGAAGATGGAATCAGACATCCCGAAAGCGCTCTGCACCTTTAAATAAATGATTTAGTCAACTAATGGACCACAGAAATGGAATGGAAAGTGTGGAAAAATGTTGTTTTACAATAATTTAGGCTTATTATCAACATTTTATTTCTTAAATCTATTTATATACACAGCAGGATACTGCGTTTAAGAATCAAAAATAAAACGGTGGAGAATACAAGGGAATAAAATATAACGTAGGTACAATGCTGGGTACTCCATACCCATTATAAAATCTTTAAAAACAGTCATTATACGCCAAGGCGGGGAATAAACATTATGACATTTCTCAGCTGTGACAAATCTCTTGCAAATCTCGCTAAATATCGATGACTTTTCACGAGTGATAATTTCTCGGCGAGATTTGACATTTAGCGTTGGAGTTGGAAAATTCAAAATCTAAATACTTAAATCAATGTCAAAAAAAAGAAGAAGAAAGGAAGAAGGGTTACGCACGCGAACTTTGCAAATCGGTACGATGTCATTTACGAAAAGAACCAAAACGGAAGTGCTGTAATCAGCTGCGAACCACTAAGACGAAAATACCGTCGCGCGATAAAGCTTTTTACAAAACATTTCCATATCTTCATAATGTCATAAGCTTGATAATTCAAATAAAATAAACAAATAAAACCCAAAATCCTCCGCGTTCGTGACTAAACACCCAAAGCTCTCGCGCGGTAAAAGAATAAAAAGTCCATTTTCGACGGTCCCAGGCAGCGTCGGCGAAGCTCGCGTAATGTCTTCTCTCCTCGCTTTCCGTCTCAAAAGACAGATGACGCTGTCATATTGAGTTATTTTTTAGCACATAAACTCCGTCCTCTCGCGCGGAACGAAGTTATGAAGTGAATCCCGGAGCAAGGAGAGTCCGTTCCGAGGTCGTTTCCTTCCCGTCGAGGTTTTTTAACTCGCGCCGTAAACAATTTCTTCGGAGGTGCTTTATCATTTTATTAGGTAATTTCTGAGCGCATAAAGCAATATCCACGCGAGCGCAATATGGACGGGGATAAATTTCGAAGCTGTGCGGCGGCCATATTGCCATTTCGAGGAGATGTTTGCTTGGTGTTTCGCCTCGACCACGTCTGGGTATGCAAACCCGTATTATGCAATTCTGTACGCGACTTCAAACTTTTGTATTATAAATCGCGATTAGCTAATGTCATTTCCAACGGCCCAGCACTTTCCACCAAAGTCCATTAGGAAAATTTGCGCCGAAGAGGAGTTGAAAGACCTCGAGTTATTGACGCGCCCACACTCACACGCGCGTTCTTTGATGGAAATTGTATCTCTCACAGCAAACATATTGAATTTAAGAGTGGAGAGGCGAAATTTCATCAACGTCAGGTGCTTGCGCACTCTGCATGCAGACGTCTACGGTGAGACGACGACGACGACGACGACGACGACGAGGCCAAATTAGAAGAGAAAGGAAGAAACGCAGTGTTCTGTTCGAGGCTTATCGCGAAATTAATTTTTCCGGACGGTAACGCGAGGAAAGTGATCTCGGCTTACTGTTTAAATTCGCGGAACGAGGTGAGGGAGATCCGGGACTCGAAGGACCGACGCCAATTACGGAAACAATTCGGAGGAGAGAACGGCAATTCGGGGGGATTCCGCCCGGCCGTTATTGCGGATTAGAAGTCGCGATTTGCTCCGGCTGCGAGAGGTTGAAGTGTGTAACTAATGTAACTGGAAGTGTGAATTATTTTAATGCTTGAGGTTATGGAATGATAAAAACACACCTGCTGATTTAGAAAACCTACATTCTCACCTTTTTTACAGGTCTTAGTGCTATATCCACTATTTCGTGGTAGTTAAACTGTCTCGGTTCACGGTAATAGTTAGGAACAAGAAATGGAAGATAGTGGAGCCGTACTTTTAAGTCTTCTCGGCTGAACGTGCAACGTCATAGATGTGAAAACACAGCACATCCTTAATCAGTCTAATAGACGGAGAGCGCGCGTGATTTTTCGCCAGGATAAAGTCCGTCTCACCGTCTCTTTTATTAAAACTTTTACCGTCAGTTCTTCTTTATTAAAAATTTCCACGGATGGGATATTGCCGACTTTACCGGCCAGACACGTGGGTTTGTTCTGATTATGTTTGCTATTGCCCCGAATTACGGAGACGAAGTTCAGTGTTCATCTCTGTAACTTGCTGATAAATGGGAGAGTTACGTTTTTTTTTTTTATGATGACCCAGATGTCTGAGGATTTATAACGTTGGTGATTATTCGTATTACATATTGATGAAAAGACGATATGCAGGAATGCTTGTTTTTTCTCCACATAACAAACACAGTTTCCACCGCCGACACCCGTTGACGTCTCGGTGTTTGTCGATACACACAACACACCCCCAGCCGCCCCCCGGACGGACGTATCGATTCGCTAATGGAGCCCCTCTCCGAACCACTTATCGCTGTTTGCGAACGTCGGTCCGCGACTCCCTTTGATCCCCTTTTATTTATGATGCCGCAAAGTGTGCTCCTGTAGTCAATATTAAGTTACATCGGGGGCGGCAAATTAAAAAGCCGCGCGTTGTCGCGAACAGAATCAACGCGTCGGTAACGAGAAGGGGTGGTCATTTTGTCTCGCTAATTTGGCGCGATTGGGCTAATGAGACTGATCATTGTCATCACATTATCTCAACCATACCACCAGGGATCAATTTCCCTAGTTCCAATGCAATAATTACTTTTGTAAGATTATAATTTACTTTGACAGTTAATCACATCTGTATTAACTGCATCCAAAATAACTCGTTACGTCCTCAACTACGCAAAACATCCTGTACAACTTTAAAAACATAATCTCTGACTTATTGGACAGCCTCTCTAAAGCTGGATACCGAGGTCTACTTGACCGTAGGCGCCCTTTCTCGAGTCATCAGTGCATGGGTTGCTACCTAGAAAACAAAACTTCGTGCTCAAGCATCTCTGGTCATGACTCTGGAGGATTTCTGCTCTTTCACTTTCAAGAACCTTTTAAAAAGGCTCTCAGTTGATTTGACACCTTCTAGATCTGTAAATCTGGGGATTATTTTTAATTTTTAAATGGTGTCCATATGTGAAACAGAAAGACACACAGAGCCAGCGGCGATTCCGGGTGCAATAGAATAGGGCCGCTTGATTGTGTTAGGACACCCCGTATTTGTCATGCAAATCGAAAGTTTGTCCATTTTAATTGCACCGGACCTAAGCACACATCCGCACCCGGAACTTGTCTTCGCCGTCGAAGAAAAGTGACTAATCCTCCGGCGACAATCCAGCGACGTCGGGAGGTTTCAACTTCAATTTCCGCGCTTTTATTTGCGGAAGGAATTAAATTTGATCCTGTTTATGAGTTGACGGGCTCGCAGAGAAAGAAGAAAATTAGCATCGCCGGCTGCTCGGTAATTAAATTACGCCGATACAAAATTATAAACTTTATAAGGTCTTTTATATTCTTCGCCTCCTCGGTTGTTCCGTCCCGCCGCGCGCCGCTCTAATAAACGTACGGAAGGTGGGCGAGGGGCGAGGACGTAGGAAAGAAAAGCTTCTATATGAGTCGAAAAGGTGCGAGGTAATTGCGAAAGCTTGTTTTATACTCGGTCGAACCCGTTCATAACCGGAGTGCCGGAGTCGGGTTTAATCCGTGACTTGCGCCGCTAATATCGGCCCGCTTTATGACGCGCTGCCCGCTTTATTGCTGTTTTTAAAATGATCGCTCGTTTACTTGGACCGGAAAACCGTTTAATACCGGAATTCAATTTGAAAATCCAGTTTATGTCGTCTTCGACAACTCAAATATTAGTTTTTGGCGCTGCAAATCCCGAAATCACAGTTCTTCGAATCTCGCTACTTCTGAACCTTAAATTCTAGCAACGCATCAGTGAAACAAAACACATTATATTTTAGAAGCTGGAGAGCCCAAGTTGTAGTCATGAAATTGCTATGAGTTGGCGACTTCCCCACATCGCATTCTCAATCCTTTGCACGTCGGATTTGAATTGATAATCTAGCTCCAGAAGAAATAATACTGTCTTGTTGACAAATGACGTTGGTGTTGAAGTTTGGTTTCACTTTCACGCGTTTGTACATGGACTGAATTACAATAAAATGTGTAAAAAAAAAACTTTATGGAGATACATGTTTAATACTCCGAACAATCTATAAAAAAAATATGAAAACGACCCAGATTCAGAAATATTTTTCTGAGTTCTCTAAACTCGTATTTATTTCGCGCCCCTTCTTCCATACAATCCGGATTTCGAATAGAATAGCCTTCCGTTTACTTCTTCCATACATCCAGGCCAAACTTATTACAATTGTATAATACACGCAACTGCTGTTTGTCGCCGGTATCACGTGTGCTCCAGACCCACCAATCCTGTGGAACTGGCAGCAGTTCCAAGTCAAGTCTGACAGAAATTTTAAGTAAAACTTTCAGACAGCAACGTGTGTATCTTTTCCCTTTCGTCGCTGCTAGCGACAAGGAAACGAAGCTGTGAAAGCAACCCTAATCTTTTAAAACAATAGCGTTCCGCCAACGAAAAGAGCTTTTAAGACCTCTAAGAGCTAATAATAATACACAACGTCTCGATGTTTATGTTTCAGAAACGCTCGGAGTTCAGCAATTACAGTTTTTTCTCGGCTCGGTTACTGTTTGTGCGTCGTTCGGCTCTCGTAAATGTTTGAGTTGTGACGTAGAGGGTTGAATTTTTAGCTCCCGTCTCTCTCCGGTCGACGTGTACACGTGATCCTTTTGCAATTTTAAAGCAAACACGAGAGTCTACTTGTCGGGATCGTTAGGTCGTGCGAAATTTGCGATGATGGTCTTCGTCTTTATGGAGAGATGCAGATGTGACTGGTTTCGTGTGATACAGCATTTGACTTTTGCCAAGGCCAAGAATGTTGATTCTGTTGCGCATCCATATTAAAGTCGGCCGAGCCGGATAAACCCCAGATTTCTCCATGAATGAAGTTTCCGCGGAGGGATGATGGAATGTCGGCGGCGAGAGGTGACAATAATGCCTGAAACGCTGCCAATGAATTATGCAATGAATAAGCTTTGCTAATCTGCGGCTGGAGCTCGGCTCCAGACTTTAGTGCTCCCGAGGGCGGACCGACGTGCCTCCGTTTTCGCGACATCTTCGCAAAAAAGCGGCTGATTTACATCGAGACGCTTGGAAATAGTGTCTTTGTTGCGTCATTCACATGTTGTCGGACTAGACTGGAGCAATTCAATCTTCCGCATGCAGTTCTTACGAGATAAGTGACGTTATGGAAATTCCGAGTAGTAACTCGGGGAGTAACGCCAATAAAGTTCAACATATCATATCAATTGCCCACAAATCTCGCGATTACGCCCCAACCAAGTCTGGTCGCGGATTTTATTGCTTATTTATTCACGAACCTGTATCGGAAGCCCCGGATCTCGAATTTACGACCCGTCTGCAATAAATCTCCGGTTTTTCGAATAACAATTAGCCGGCGTCTGCCAACCTTCCGGTTATCAACGAATAGACCAAACCCGGTACAACTCCGACTAATTACGACGTCAGCGGTCGAACTGCAAGCGCTCCAATCCCGAACTGCCATCGACTGATTTTCGCCGTTTTAATAAAACATGAGGCTAAATTTACCCGAAAAGCCGACATCGCCGCATGGATTATTTAACCGGAAGCGGACACCCGGATTCCCGCCCCCCGTCCGACGATCCTCGGACCAATCACAACCGAACTCTAGTTAAGAAACACTCATAGAAGCTAAATTTTCCGAAATCTAGCAGGTAACTTCTCCGGCACAAGTCACGCTCCTCCGTGGTGGTATCGCAGGAGGTCTTTTGTCTCCCGAGCGAATAAATTACGGCCGCGCCTCCATTCGGAAAATGGCTTCGTCGCGAAATTAGCATTTCAAAGAGCCGATACGAAACTTGTTGCACCTTTGTTTCTTTAGGCGAGTTTCCGCAGCGACCGTTGTTTGGTGCACGTTCCGATTCCCCATTCCGTTTGGATAATCCGCGGATTCTCCTGGCGAACCCTGCAAAATTCATTACGTTTTGATCTATTTATACCAGACCTAGTTCCTCTTCCGTACCCCTCTCTCGAGCCTAGAATTCCTAACGTCCCGGAAACGTAACAGATAAATTCCGAGATGCAGCGCGTCCGGGGAATGAAATTAAAACGTTCGTTGCGCCACTAGGTCGCCCGTATCTCCGGAGCAGTGATACCGATTGAATTTGGGGCTTGCATGTGTTCCATAAGTAATCAAACAATTCAACTTTACCCATTCAACTTCTGATTCTTTTTGTCATAAGTGTTTCCCATTAAAGGTCATTCATTATTGATTTATGACAGATACGGCTGCCTATTTTTTGCAGCATCTGGTATAGAATCAATTTTTTCATGCACTTCTGACAGGTTTAGATGTGGCACAAATGCAGATATCAATAGAAAGGACCATAAACTTTAATTTGTTTCTAATTTCATCCTCTTACTGGATGGGTATAATAATGAATAAAAACTACAAGAAAACAAGATTATTAATTACTAATCGTAACATACTTGTGGGAATTCGGCCGAAAGGTTTTGAGAAGTACACACGTGTTTATAAGTCTTTCTCGAAGAATTGCGATTAGTTACTAATAGTAATCTATAAGACGAGAGTGTGAAGTGGTTTACACTTATGGACCTAGTCTATAATGTATTTTGGGCAACCTAAAAGACAAAAGTTATCAATTGGAAGTCGGGGATTTATGAAATTAAATGTAAAGATTGTAATCACAAATATATTGGGCAAACACGACGATCAATTTCAACCAGATTTAAAGAGCACAAGTGTTGCTCAACGTATTTTTGAATATGACCATCACATATACAAAACTTGTGTTAAATCAGTTAAACCTGTTTTAGAACTGTACGGGTGGGGGTGCGTCGTAATCATAATAAATAGAACGGGGCGTTACCGTGTAAGGTTAGTATACTCATCACCCTGATGATGCCAACATTGTTGGCGAAACGTGCGTGGGTTATTTCAATAAAAAAATATTTTTGGTGTTTCAGGGGAAAAACTGATTAAGAAAGTAGTTATCTACCACCAAAAGTAATCCAGACAATTGTTGGTTTAGGGAACCAAATATCGAAACAGCACTAGGTGACCCTAGTAATTCCAAACACTATCGATTGCGTTGCTAACACAGGAACTGGAACATTGTTATAATATTAATCTTTATTATTACACCATGCTAATAACCCTTGGTGGTTGAAGCAACGCTATAAACACTGAATAAGACTAAAAAACAAACTTGCGCCCAGGGATAAAATGATTCTGACATTTGGTCCTGTTACCTTATCGGTTCGATTTCTTGCAGTCTATTATGATTTGTTTTACAAATAAAAAGAGATACATTATTGACTGTCGTCAACAGAAAACAAACTGCAGATCGCAGAAAAACGGATGTTTAAGCAGTAATCGTATACAAAGTTCGTTCCTCCTCAAAACAAGAACTAATTAACTAATTAATTACCGGAAAAATCCTGCGCAATTAAAGTCAGCATCATGGACACCAACCCGCGGCCCCAATTAAGACATATCATTTATACAGAGCGCTCGCAGATTTTTATCCGGCGAGGCTGCTGTTTACAGCTGCGCCCGTAACAAATGTGGGGAATTACCGTACGTGGCGATTGTGACCGCACATCCAGGCTGTAATTTCGTTTTTGTTGTACCATTTTGTGTTCATCGTTCCACCATCGCCGTCGCAGAGAGAAAATTCGGTAAAAAGTTTCGGGTTTCGCGGAGATCTGCCGCTTTACAACACTGGTTGATATTGAATCGAATATAATCACTAAAAATTGAGCAGTGCCGCGAATGGTTTGAAACTAACTATGTATTTGAACAATTATTTGAAACATAATAGTATATTATTTATTTACCGGGTCTCCCAGAAAGAACTACATTATGTAATTTTAACCACCAGCAGAACTAGTCAGTGTCAACAATTTTTCTTAATAAAATTTTGCCCTAAACCCCGTAGTTATCGAATTAATATTAGTGGAAGTTTTGACGTTAATTTCGGTACACGCCACTGAATTCCTGAGCGGCGATAGAATTCGTTCATTTAGAAGAAGCCGGGGGCGGAGCCAAACGATGACGTAGAATGCGCCGCGAGCAATGCTGTTTGAAAGTCAGTGGCGTACACGTTTTATTCATTTTAGTTTATGTAAAAAATAATCGCAAAACTGGTAAAGTAAGCACTTGCACTTGCGAAACAAAATGGCGCTGCAATTGCAACAAAGGCAACAAAGTACGAAGAGACCGTATAGAACAGATCATGTTCAAGTGTACAAACGACTGCAAATTACCAAAACGACTACGCCAATGCACGGACAATACTGTGCTCAAGGTCGACAAATAGACGAAAACTGGTTTGTCGCGCACTTAATGGCTATGACGTAGCCGGCTTCTTTACTAAATGAACGAATTCTAACGACACACAACAAAAAACTTCGAAAAACACTCGGAATGAATTTTGACCGCTCGGCGTAAATAAACAAAAAATCTGAAAACTGACCTATTAAACGTGCGTTTACTTCAACATCCAATGGTAATTAAAACTGTGGGGCCTAATAAATAACATGCGGATTTTCGTCTGCCCCTACGTATTATTTAAGTTGATCCTCCGGCTGTGAAAATTAGACTTTCTGTACGTGATAGCGATGTAATTCTTGCTCTTTCAAAATTCTCCAAATTCGATTTGCTAACCTTCGGGTACTGGCGGCTTCTGGCAAAACACAATGCACAACGTTAATGGAAATTAGGCACACTAGAAAAAGCAGGCATCTTTTACGATATTAACTTTAAAAGCGAAAGTAAAATACATAACACGCCCGATCGAGTTCGCCCGAGAGTGCAAAAAATTTAGAAACTTGATAAGGACGTTGGCTTTTCCGGACAAAAACAATTGATTTTGCGTAGGTCAAGTTAAAAAAAGTTCGTGAATTTGAAGAGTTTCAAATATGCTAAAGAAAATTGAGATTTCGAAAAAGTGGTAGATAAAAATGTTGTTGCTCTCGGCGAGTTCTATTACTGGTTAAAATTAAAGTAGTTATTTCGGGGACATCACCTGTATATTTTTTTGGACATTTTATTCGATTATTCCGCTTAAAATGGATAAAATTTGGGTGCCGCAAGATATTCTGGATGAAGCTGATCGCGTGAAGAGGAATTTGATGCTACAGAAATCTCGGGAACAATAAGAGAAAGAATACCAGTTTGTTGTTTCTTGAAATTTTACTTGAATTAATTATTACATCCTTTGGAAATAATTTACGCATAACATGAAAGTGCTAGGACTTAATGTTCCATTTGTATTAACCTTACAAAATCGCAACTATTTCATAGACTTTGAAACCTCAGAAATCAAACCTGAAACTTAACCCGAATCATAAAAACGGCGTAAAATAATTATTCTTCCCATTTTGTCGAAATTGGTGTTGGCACCTATTTGAGCAGATCTTTTTTTCGGACGCCGAGCGAATAATTGAAAACTCATCTATTCCGGTCACGAATGAGCTTTCGGTGCCACCATTAAATATTTAACGACACGAGAATACCGATGAATTTGATTGACGCTCGACGTAAAAGCAAAATATCCGTTTTGTTTTTTGTTGACGAGAGGTAATTTTTGCAGTTGAGTGAGAACTTCTGCCCCTTAGAAGATGCACAGTGATGTGATTCTACGCAGCTTCAGTGTCAAGGTCACCCCCTCTCAACTTCCGTCCCTCTGGCCTCCGCAGTCTATCCTCAATCTTAGTTAAACTGGAAGTCCTTCTGCTCCATATGTCTCGAATTTGATTCCGGGCTTTCTCGGAACTCGCACATAAAGAAAAACTAATCCTTGACAACGTTCACCTACCGGATTCGATAACGGCGTCCATTATACGAACAAAGCAGGTGTTGTGTTGAAGATAAGCGTTCCAGGGCTCCGATTACGTCCCGTTAAATTACAGCCGGCAACGTTTCAATTCGCCGTCCACCTGCAATTTAGATAATTCCTGCGACATAATTTTGTTTGGACGATTTAGCGATTGGCTCCTGCAGGAGAGACGTGTTGCATGCCGGATATAATAAATACCGGCCCGTTTGTCGTGCCCACGCCGAGTACGTGCTTTGTCAAACGATACGTTAACTGACCGCTCTATTTGCCCACATGTTTCGAGAACGGAAAGAAGCGGAGGGAAATTGCAAACTTTTAATTCGGTGGGATCCAGGTATTTTAGTGGGTCTGGAGCACACGTGACACCGGCGACAACAGCCAACAGCTGCGTGTATTTTATTGAGACCGATGGCGACAAGCAGAGTTTAGGTGAACCATGAAAGAAGGGAACGAACCAGTGCTTACAGCGGTTGCATTTTGTATTTGTCAAAGTATGTACTAGGTATCTAGAGCGATTTCAACTTCAGATGATCTCAATCTTGCTCATCTCGCGGTGATTTTTCACGATTGAACTGGCTCCATCCATCTATCAAATTTTATGTTTTCACTTAATTAAGCATGGCGACTCAAACTAATTCACTCTCAGGCTAAAATTTATACGAGGTGTGCTTAAGAAGGTTTTCTAAATAATCAAACAGTTACAAATAATTTAAGCTCTGTCATATGAACCTACCACAAAACACCGAAACGTAATAATAAGTCGGAGGTGGCACTGCGACGTCAAAGTTTTTATTATTTTTAATAAGAGAACCGCATACCAAATAGGTCGTTGGCGGCACTGCGGTCCCGTACGTCCCGTTAATTAAAATAAACTTATATTAACATGTTGCGAATTAGTTCGTTTTACAACTTCCGGAGTTGAGAATTCTGGGATGACTTTAATCTCAAAGATTCACATCATAAATAGAACTTAACTAAATGTGGCAATTAGCAATTAGTTTGAGGGATGTGAATGAGCAGGAGAAAAAAATTAATTTTTATTGCGACCTGTTGGAACAAGAAGACATGTTTCCAGGTTGTGTTTCAAATTACACTACCTGAAAGGATAACCACAACTTTGTTGTTCCCCTTGCTTATACGGCGTAATAGCCGTGGTTATCCTTTCGGATATATCGGAATAACAACGTGATCCAAGTGTATTCAGGTTAACTATCGAAACCGATCCAAATAATGCAAATACATACTGAAATCAACAACGCCCTCCCTTTAATTTTTTGAACAAATGAAATCGCGCATGAACGTGTATTGATTAGATACCCCATTCGAAAAATGTTGTCAATTCCTGGCGATATTCTGGAATGTTGCAGCAACGTAGAACCATCAAAGCACGACCTAACTAAAAAATTTAATGAAAAATACATGTTGAATTATACAGGCGAATATGTGTATTGTACCCTGAAAGTGTATGCGCATCGCCGATCCATATTGTTTCAGTGGAGAAATTCCCAATTTTAAATTGTGTTTGTGCAAAGTCATTAATTCACGCCTGAACGTCCATTTTGAGGACAAATGAGAGGTTAATAATCAGGAATTGTTACACGTTATGGTTATAGATAAACCATATACAGTAAATGCAGATAATTGACCAATTCCTACACATAGTTTATTCTCAAGAAAGAGTAGTGTTATGAATCGTGACACCACCACTATTGGAACTACGATCCTCGAAGTGTTAGTATTTAGAAGTATCGAATTGATCATTACAATAATTACAACATCAATATAGTGTATAGACCCTTATCTATATTAAACCTAGAGGCCGTTGATGAAAACGCTCGCAAACTAAATTTGAGATTTTTCACATTTGCCGTTGTGTTTTCGGACCGCAGCGCTATCTTGATGGATTCTAATCCCGTTCTCGCATCTCGCATCCGAAAGAACTGCGGCAGTTCCCGTCGTCGACTCGCAACTTTTAATAAAGCTAAATTATCCTTGCGAGTGGCGAAGCTCGTTATAAATTAAATTTAATTAAAAGTAACCGAACATTTAACTACTTTAAATAATAAAATCGCTCTTAATCATATCGCGGTCGTTCCGTTGTGGCGACGAAGAACCCTTTCGGCTCTAGCCTTTATTACTGTGCTGTTTCTGCAGCAACTTGAAGAACAGGAGTCGTCAAATTCACCTTATATTAGAAATTGCTCTATGGCAGACTGGGCGAACGATGCAGGACACCCGTTGGTGCATTGTTATTTGTCAAACGCACTTCTTACCATGATAATCACAACCCAGCAATCAATTACACCCCGACAAGCCACCACTCGCCGGTCGCGTAATTAGCGGCCCCGAACTTTTAATTCGCTCGTATTCCATCAAACGTTATGATTCGCGTTCCGCGCGGCGACGAGCGCAAGTTTGTTTGTTATTGCCGAAGTTGAGTCAGTCGGAAGAATTTTATCAGATGGGAAGCCGAAACCGCGAAACATCGTCGAGGAAAGAAATCCGCCGGCGCGCCGCTCCCGCGAAATCCAATTACAACTTGACTAAAATAACTCGGAGCAATTTAACGCGGAGATTTCGTTACGATAAGTGCAATAATCTTCACGTGCGGAATAATAGTGTTCGAGACTCGTTATTGTCAATGTTCTTTTTGCGTCTTGTTATTGGACGTTCGACAAGATTACGTCGGGAAAAACGCGCACTACCATTAGCAGATAATAATCGGTTTAGGCGACGGCGATCCGGCGTGACGCGGTTTCGCGGTTTTTTCAGCGGCTCCACCTACTATCTATTATCAACAACGGTCAATACTTCGCTGCGTCTTGTACGGAATTTTAACTTTGCAAAAGTTGTGCCACCGTCACCATTTATTACTTTTCTCAGTATTCTTTCTCATTATCTGTGAAAAGTTTAATAAGATTTTCAAGGGTAGCATTCAGCGTTGTTTATATTTATTTGTTTGTGCTTCATATTTTTTCTTCTTTGTGGTAGAGCGGTAGCGAAAAAAATTAGTCAACATGCTTCCATCACTCAGATCCTAAGTGAATAAACAACTTGTTACTTTGTGCTTATAGCAGAAATCCATCTATCTTACCAGAAGCGGGAACATATGGCGCGGTCGTTACGATTTTAACGTTATATTGCACACTTGTATTATTAACTATTTCATTTACTTTAACGTGTTTGCGGACGCTCTTGCACTTACAGTTATTAACGATCCACACCCTTAATACCGAATGCTTTCCGAAGATGAGACCACCATCATCCTTCCTTTTTTAAATCTGAAACAACAATCGCTACTCGAATCAATTAGGCCCGGTTGCGTCTCAAGATTAAATTAGATTTGTCCCGGTCGAAACTCCCACGAGAGAATAATGAAAGAAACGCGGATAATTTAATATTTGCTTTAATTTGAATACAATCTTTAATTTATGGCCCCGGATTAAAAAGCAATTTTAATATAAAGCGGTTAATTATTTTGTCCGCGGACTGCCCGCCGCCGACGCCAACTTTCCAACTTGCTGCATAAATCCACACAATATTGTTCTTGTTTCGTTTGCTGAAATTTTTACAGCGTTAAAGTTTTTTCATTATTTCCTTGTCGAATTGCAAACGCCGCGGAGGTATTAATTTTCGTTCTTGATAATCTAGTTCGGGGAAGACTTATAAAAGGTAAACCTATCTACGTATACTTCTGAAGAGTTGATCTGAACTTTTATCTAGTCGGCCTTTAGCAGTTACTTCCTTAACCGACAGGTAAACTGCAACTCTTTTATGACAAAACATTAGGTACTGAGCTAACTTAATTGTGACACCATTTCCGAAACTTGCTCTGTGGTAAATATAATTGATAAATGGTCATGGAGCGAAGAACAGTATCGTTACACTGCACCAAACCAGGAAAAATAACAACGAACAACAACAAGAGATGAAACCAGAAATGAAGCATACAAAGAACGGCTTGAAATAAGGCCAACTGAAATGGAGAAAAGAAGGATAGAAAGTCTTTTGACCTGCACATTGATCACCCTCCCTCCGACGTAAAACTTTCGGAAAAACTTCCCGATGCATCCCGAATTCATCGCAGATTATTCCCATTCAGACCTCTTTCATTCCCGAAACGGGGCAATCACAACCGAGAAAACTTCCTCTCTCGGGTTATTGACTTCGATGAAGAATTAATCGCGTCCGTACTTTCCGAAATTTTCTCATCGGATGTTATTCGGTTTATGGTTGTTTCGTGCTCGGGGGCGGCTGAAAAAGGGTTTCCGGGTCGAGGACCGCGACCCGTTCGGTCACGAAACGTGTCGCAAAAATATACAAGATCACCTGCATTAAGGAAATGTGAATAACGGAGTTAGCTGCTCATTATTTAGTAACGATGCTTTTACCGCAAGACTCGGGAGTCGTCGCGGACGCCACCTGATGTCGGGATAAAGCTTTCGGGTGACAGGTTGTTCTTTTGTGTCAGGGGAAAGGGGGAACAATTAAGGAAGGGTAATATCTGATGGTGCTTGTATAAACTCATTTTCAAAAAAAATTAATACCACCAAATCTTAAAATTTCTCAACTCTTATGTCATAATAATTGTTCTCGCAAGCTGTATTTACTTAGGTTTTTTCATCATATTTGAATATGTTTTTCAAAGTGGTTGATGAGTTATTTCTGACCATCGTGAAAGTAGCAATGCCCCGATACGTAGGGTTGAACAATTTCATCAAGTATCTATTTGATTAACAAGTTCAACAAAATCGCTATAAGAACAGGATGTAATGTCTCGATTGTAGCTATGATATGGCCTGAAGAATGACATCTCCGACAAATGGAACTACACGAAATGTTTGACACAACATGTTCGGTTGGGACGCATTGGATGGGTGCTGTGTGTCAACCCATCTCGATTTCAAGGATTTATCGCAGAATCAATTCGTTTGAACATCACGTTCTTTACATCGCCTTCTTCTGAACGAGCCACCAGACACCTATGACGCGTTGAAAGACAAGACTGGATGGAGGAATAGGTTTCAAAATGCTGACTTTATCCATCGACGTCATACCGGAATAATTCCAGGAGTGATGGAGTGGAAAGGCATATAACGTTACATCAACTTTGTGATACGTTCAACTTTGTTCCTGTATGGAATCTTTTAGAATATGCCAGCGCTGCCAATAACCTTTGACACCAGCTACAACTTCAACCAGACAACGATAATTTCAAGCATGTCCCGAAGAGTTGCAGAGTGTAGATAGATGTATATATGAGGAAATCATACATACGTATTACATGCATTTTTCAGTAAATTTGGCTTTGTTTTGATTGATTATTGTTTTTCTACCATTATTTTTTTAATTAATGGTGTAGCAATTTTTTTTGAAAGAGTATATTTTACGACTTATGGTGGAGGAGTTGAAGGTAGTAACATTTCTAATTTAGCATTTTTTATTTCTTGTTGCGTATATTGTTGCGTATATTTCTTGTTGCGTAAATAAATAATAAAGCTTATTATTATTATTATTATTATTATTATATCGAGCCTTCGTTTTTTATTTTTACATTTCCTGTTTTAAAATTTTTGATGGTAAAGAATTTCGTTTTTCACAATTTTATTCTCTACACGACAGCAGTCAAGATGGCCGCCCACCTCTCGCACATCCGAACCATTCCTTCGCACTTTCCGTCTAGTCTTAAACGTTTCGAACATGTTTACGAACGCCGCTCGGCGACATTACCGTGAACGTCTGCACACGTGAGGCAATGAGCCTCGGACGTGACGGGGCTTAAGCTGAGCTTTTTAAATAGGAACGAACGCTCCCAGACGAAGAATGCACTCGATTGATTTGCGGTTTTTCTGTTTCAGATCGCCGAGACGAATCACGGTTGTTCGGGGTCAGCGCCTGGAACCGGTAAGTAGCTGTAGTTTTGTTCGGATGAATGGGTTCGTGTTAGGCTGGATACAGACGGAGGGATCATTTCGAGCATCGCAATTATATTTCGAAGAATGTAGCTGTCGTAATGATGCACCCTTGCGTCGAAAGCCCGGTCTAACACGAAGTAGTGCGAACTTGTTTTCTGCTGACTGCCACGAAGAATCACAATTTAACGAAGGCATCGCCCCGCTGATTTATATCGACTGGAAACATCCCATAAACAAGTCGATTCGCTGCAATTTCGCACCAATTCAGCGTTTTTATTCGGCGAGTACTTTCGGTACCCGGGGAAACAATCGGTTGTCACATCCACGACGCGCTCTGCTGTAGCCGTCTCGCTGAAGTGGATTCATTGTGTCGATTGGCACGTGCTGCGACCGACAGACTCCTCAAATATAACCCCGTAAATTGAATAAATTTTGATTGATCGACAGAATAAAGAATCGGTGATATTCGTCTCTCCGCGTCTGTTTGTTCCAGGGACGACGCTTCTTGTTCTCGCGGGATATTGTATTTTCGAGGATTATTACCATCGGACGAGTACGAAGCGCCCTTGAAGCAACACTGGATTTGGTCCTTCGAGCCGGATTTATAAACTCTCGATTCGAGAATATTTTATCATCTGTACAGTGTAAGGAATGCAGCAACCGCCGAAGAATTTATAAGTTCCTCAATCAATCGGTGATTTTTACAATTTAAATGACGACCGGTGGCGGGTAATCCGCCCTCTGCGGCGATGCTCATTGTTATGTAGATATGGCCTAATTCAAATTCAGTATAAATATCACAATGGAGGTTAATCAGCATTATTTGACGAGGTGAATTTTCCGGGAGCAATTTGCTTTCGGGGAACGAACGTCTTGACCTCCTAGCCCCTCGTTCTGCCATTACTTCATGTAACGAGCAATTTCGAGTCTTGGTGCGTTTGGGCGCCACCCACTGCACTCTGCAGCCGTCATCCCATCTTCCGCGGGTCAAGAGCCCCAGTCACGCGACGACCGGGAAGCTCCTTCGCCATGCAAGGCAATTTTTTATTATTCCCCGCATATAATTAGGTGGCGTGTCCGAACGAGCCGCTTAAAGCCGTCAACAACGAAGGTGCATTTGCCGCTAACGAGCTTTTATTTCGTTGCTTCTCGGAAATAGTTTCTATTTGGCGGAGGAGTAGATTTATTTTTATTGAGTGTCAGGGGTTGCGAGCGGGCGAATGAATAATGTCTGAAGGGTTGTGTGAATGTAATGGCATTTTGATTGGAAGCGGCGGCCTGGTGGGAGGTTTTAGCAATTTATATAGTTCACTGGCGTAAATCATAAATGAGAAGAAACGCGCGAAATGCGATACATTCGGGTCCTATCGATTATATTATTCCATATATTTTTTTGGGGACCAACAAACTAGGTCGTACGAGGGGCAAGATACAAATTGCGCCGGGGAATTTCAAGTGGATGGAATAGAAATACATTAGAGGTGCAACAGAATACGGGGTGTTACAAAATGAACATAAAAGTATAAATTACAAAATGAAAATCTCAACGACGAGGCCACTGCCTAAAGGGCGTAAAGCAAATCATAAATACGTGTACACAATCAGTCTTAAAAACTTCATATGAGAGCGAGGTGGTACGGTGATAGAGTAGAAAGATCAGATCAGTTTTGAATCTAATAACGTCTCCATGTGAAACTCCAGACTTAGGAATATGCCTCTAAGCAAAGTAGTTACTATTACAATGGCTTTTCTTCAACTGTACGTGAATCTCAAAATGATTGCGTTAATAGCTTTGTTACAACAGCAAATTAGGAAAACATCTTTTCGAGATCCCTTATTGTTGAAAAAATACAACTGTTGGACAAAACGTCGTATATCACAAAAGTGACCGAAATGTCATTGCCATTGTAAGCTCGTGCCATCGCACTCGTGATTCAGAAATCTCACTCGCAGACAACGAAGCATTTCTGTCACTTGTAATATACTAGGTACTATTGGAAGTTTGAGAATCACTGTTTCATCTGTATTAATGTTCAAGTGTGCCCTGCAGAAAGTCAGTGAGAAGCTACGACTACAATTTCTTACTTTAATAGAGAAAGATAAATGTAGCCGTCTGTGGAATAAAAAAAGCAGACTCTTCGTAATTATTAGTAGCATCGGATGATTTGGCAGATGAACGTCAGTTTTAGGTTACACAGTTATGGAGCTTCGCTTCTGCTTGCATATCATTACGAGAATAATTATTGTAACCGATATTTCCAAGGAATCTTAAGTTGTTCTGTCGTTACAGTGCCTACTAGATGTATCGTTCTTTGATGACCAGTCGGAAATAAGCTATTTATCGTATAAGATGAGCCTTTGAGCAGCCTAAATAGTAATTACCAAAAATGTCATCAAATAAAAGTAACCTACTTGAATACCTCTTAGAAAATTCCAAAGTTGATCAAAAAACAACAGTGATATGTATTTTGGGTTGCCGGTACAAACTTGTCGGGCACATCTTACATGCGTCAGTCTGTACATTTATGATTCTTCGATTTATTTAGCACTCAAAATTATTTGAAGTACTACCCGGTTTTTGGATCAAACTCCTGTTAATATTCGTTTGTGAGTAATCCTGAGAATCCGCCGCTGTGCGAAATGAGAATTCCTGACGTGTGTAGGTCCATCGAGCGCAAACACTGGGTGGCGAATTCCCCACATCCCGTCACCACTACAATCGTACACAATTCCGATCGTGGAGCTCTGGAACAATTAAATCGCCGCTGGAAGTCGCGGTCGAACGAACGAACGCACAAAGCTCCGTCGGAGTGCTCGATTCGGAGGTATTTACGGAACGGAAAGGAATGCAAATTCGGATCAACTTGTATTCTCCCTCGCAGGTGGATGAAGAGATTTCCCGCGGACGCGTCCAATCTGGGGCGATCTTTTTTAATTGGAAACGGGAAGGGCGGACAACGGTCTTCGTTTCTCCTGTTTGTTTTACACGGTTCCAATGGCTAAGAAGCGAGTCGTTGCAAACAATCACGGTCGACTAAGGAGACCCTTCAAACTATGTCGACTTCGAAGCGGATTTGTGGCATTCACGATAAGTTCAGACTTTATGATAAACTGACGCAGTTGTGCCAGTTAAACGCCGTCTTAGAACACAAGTCACACTAATTCAGAATATTTCCACGCGTCTGAACTAGCATGTAGCTCGCTGAGCCTGTTTTTCTCCACCATCATTATCCCAACACGTGATTAATTATCATCCTCTTCGCTTATTGACTCTCAGTTCAGACTCCGACGAAGCCATCACGTATCCTCGACGTTTCCGCGACGCGAAAAATATCCTCAACAATGCAAATGGAAAAGTTCCAACGAAGAGTAGTCGAGAGCGTTCCGTGCAGGAATCTCGATCAATTATTAAGATGGGCGAAGGTGCGTCGTAATCAGCACCTCCGGAAACAGTGCGTACCGAGGCTCATCCATCTACCATCATCCTCCATCCGAATTCCATTAGCGGTGGCGAAACTTACAATGCAGCCGAGTTATCACGGGATTAATTCACGACCTGCCTGCTCTCGACGCGATCAGATCGCGCCCTCGCCTGCGATAAGGAGTTCGTCGCAGCTTCAGCCGTCCAAGTCGGGTTAATTTTCCAATCTGGTTCACAACAATCAACGCGTACAATAAGCTCCTCCGCCGTAATTAACAGACTTTCGTTGCGGAGGAAGAGAGGGGTGGCGGCGGGGTTGCGAGTCCACTGGAATATATTTTTAAACTAAAACTAGCCTCCGAGGTGTTAATAACATTATTATTATCATCGTTATTTGTGGCAAGAGCCGCCGTCAGCCGCCCCCATATTTCATGTTCGCTTATTGAGAGTTACGATCAATGAGGCGTAATGCACACACACACACCCGCATCGATCTTCAGTGAAAAATAAGCAGGGTGTGCCTCAAGGAGCACTCTGGCTCCGCTCTTATTCTATATTTCATATATAGTTCGATAGGGCAGTCTGAACTCTGTCCTTTGGTTTCCTTTCTATGCTGCTTTACATATTATCAAAGAATTGAGTCGTTTGACCACAATTCTATTAGTAGATGAAGCCGGTAAACTCCGTAATAATCAACAATAACGACAAATAGCGGTGACATACAACGGCTTTAATCCCAAAACGTCAGTTTTAATTTTCGCTCGAGTAAATTATAGAGTGCTCAGCGAATAGAGCTTATTTCGTCCTTTATGTTATCCGGATAAAAATTAAGTTCTTAGTTCTGTCGGCATTGTTCGGCGAAAATGGAATTAGCGAGGAGGTCGAAGCCAAATAATTAGCTTTGACGTTTGAATCGCGATAACGCCGTCGAGCCTTTTACGAGTGCTTTTCCAGACGAAACAATTCACCGAATGTTAATTACAGGATCTGTCTGCTTCATAATTGCGACAAATGTCAACCGGAAGGCCGCCGCCGACGAACGGAAGGACCGGCTCGAAAAGAATTCTATTAGCGGCGAATAATTGCGGGATTTCGAGCGTTTGTGCAGTAAAGTTTCGGCTGACGGCGGATTTTTATGACGGAGACGTAACTAATTTAGGTCCGATTCTTTGATTGGACGGTGCAGATCCGAAGCGATAGAAAAACAGGAGGATGGATCGATTCTCGTGATATTGTAGCTGCGATAGTTTAAATCCTCAAATCGGGTGTTCCAGGGCGGGATGAGAAACTCCCACGACCAAATAATTATGTGGTAAACCTCTCGGGGGTCTAGACCAGAAATTATCCATTTTGTAAAAATAGTTTGTTTATAACATTTTAGATCCAACTTCAACTTTACACTTTCACTTAAATTCTAATTTTGCATCTTCCCTTCATCAAATTTCTCATTAGGTAGTTGGAGATTACCTATATTGTTAATTATCACTGATTCCTCATTTTTCACTCCACATTCCTTTATGTCTTTCGATATATTATTCTTCACTCTTTATTATCAGTCATCAGCTGAAAAGCGCTGGTCTCTGAGGAACCGCTACAACTTGAACACTTCAAAAATTTAATTTTTGAACTGAAATAATCTGAACATCTGAGTACATGTATTATTACATGTGCGACCTGCTGATCTGCATGAAGTCGGTGCCAAGTTAAAGATGTAAACAAATTTGTAACCTATTGTCATTATACAAATATATCAAAACGTTATAGCGCATCAAAAATTCAATATCAGACCGTCAACGACGTCTGCCCCGCACATGTCTGTCCGTTTGGGTTGTTTTGCTCAGCACGAGCCCCAACACCTACATTCACGCATTCCGGCGCGCGAGCGGTGAAACTTGCGATGTGGCGGGAGCGGACAGCCTATCTATCTACTACCTATTTATTTAGCTTGGCACCGACTTCAAACAGATCAGTAGGTAGCACATGTAATAATACATTTACTCAGTTATTTTTTGCTTTTTGAAGTCGGTTTTTTTAAGGCAATTTTAAGTGATGGTAAGGACGCTTCTCGAATGAGGAAATGACGGCTGGTTGAAAAGGAAGATGGAAGACGGAAACGCTAAAAAAATAGAACCAGAAATATTGAAACAATGATGAATTATTCACTACTTCAAAAAATCTAAGGCAAGGTACAAGGCAATTATTGTGCCTTTAGCGATGACTCCCAGACGCAAAGACCTGAATAATTATTAAACGACTACATTTTAGAGAGTTCATAATAATTATAAAATTTGAGGATTTCGCTATATTACCATGGGATCCACTCATCAGATCCTGACTTGGTGACAATGGAATTACCTCACTTGTATACCCTTTCAAATAAAAATATATTTTTTTTTCAAAATCGGTCCACAAAATTGACGGAGAAATCGGTGAACATACATAAAAGGAAAAATGTGACCATTTTCCCCGATTTCCATGGGATCCCCCTCATCAGGTCCTGATTTGGTGACAATAAGACTACCTCGAGTGTACACCCTTTTGAATAAAAAAAGAATCGGTCCACAATTGACGAAGAAATTGTTACAAAAACTAAAGTGTTATTGTTGTTATTGAAATTTATATTTGAAACGTTGGTTCTTGCTTTTTCGATGGAAGTTATTTCGTCGTAATTCGAGTTAAGTATTGCAACTAGCAAGATGGCAAGTGATCAAAGGACGCGGAAAGGTGCTACGAAGCACTGCTGGTATGGACGTTGCAGTGACAGTCGCTACAGCAGGGGAAATACGTTTTAGTTTTTGCCGTGTCCTAAACCTTGTTTGCATGATTTGAAATGAAAACATGATTTTAAGACGGTCCCAACATATCAGAAAATACGTGCGTGGTGCCAAAGCTGACCGGTGGGTGAAACGGTGTCATCAAGGAAAGAATTTCCGAAGCACAGAAAATATCACTAAAGACACTTACATATTATGCTCTACATTTTCTTGATGAAAACTAGTGAGGCGCACTCTGATCCAATGACAGCTGCAAAAGAAAAGTTTTCTCTTTTGCTTCTGAAACGCGAGAGTTAAAAACTTCTACCTAACCGTACTCTACAGATTTGCGCACTTAAGAGAACAAGTTTGAGTGTGAAATATGGCAAAGTAGCGAGTGAAACTGGAGTGTCAACATCAGTAGACAGCACGTTATTCAGTGAGTCTATGGATAATGACCCAGAAGAGAGGAAACTACTCCCTGAATTAACAGCTGGATCACCAACATGTCGTGATAATGTCAAACAATTCCAATCTTTTCTGTTGATGCTGGTAGACAATCACAGACGTATGATTTTGTGCAAGAGTGAAGAGAAAGCCTGCCAAACTGAATCCTCAAGATATAAGTGTAAATCTACACAAACCACATTGTCAATATTTCCATATATTATACAACGGGTAAATGAGAAAACAGTCAGTACATAGTCAGTGATCACCCCCTCAGCTACGTTGTTTACATAACATTGAGGTTATGTTGTTTTCTAGAGATGTGTGGAATGAAATTTTTGTAGAATGTTTTTAATGGGGTCAGACAAAGGCCACAACTTTGTGTAAAAGAACATGGAGAACACTTATTCCAAATATATACATACCTATTATAAACCCAATGAACAAGCCACGTTGTACAGGTAAATAAAAATTATTTAAAATATTTTTTACATGCTAATCACATTTTTCTATTCACCGAGAACAGGCTGACCTCTCTGTTGGAGCCTGTGACGACATCAAAAAAGGATTTACGTAGTACTAGTTCTTGTGATTTCTTCCTTTGGCGACTTTCATGTAAAAAGCACCCATAGCCGATACAAGAAAGAATATGAAAGATTTTTTGCAAACTGGTTTTAATGGGATCAGAAAAAGAGCACAACTCTCTGAAGAAACATCGAAAACAACATTTTCACCATTAATTTTCTGTAACTGTTTTGTGGTCTTCTAAGGGATTGTAAAATTCTGAATAAACATTTGTAGAAATTTGGTTAGGTGGTCATATTCTTTGGAAGAGTGTTTTAATTTCTACATTTTAAAGAAATAAACGTGAAAAACCAAATAGTAAAGTGTCCGATATCTAAAAATATTAACTCAATTAACATCACACCCAAATGTCTGAATGCACTTTCCTTTTACCTTAATTTTTTACCAACTAACGCACAAAAATCTTCTTAAATTAATATTGGTGAGTACAACATGCCTCTGTCAAAAACCGTTATAGGAATCCTGGAGATACCGCTAACTAATACCCTAAAACACTTGTCAACACTTCTTTAAGGCGAATAATAATAATTATTAATAATATTACAACTTCTCTGAAATTTTGAGGTAATGTTATCCGTTTACAACTCATGGACAGTAGTTGTTAATCAGTCAAGCTCTACACTGTAAAAAAAATAAAACGAAAACGCAATTTCAAAGCTTGCTCTAACCGGGTTTTTTGTTGAACGCTCGTTAGAACCTCCCCATTTTTTGAAGTCGGTAATAAAACAAATGAACAGTGCCGCTTCAAGAAAAATGAAAATATTTTTCAAGATATCTTTTTAAGGTTTTTACCAGCAATAATACTCAACAACCGCCTGAGCGAAAAAAAAATTTTGAGGAGATATCATTGATGTAAAATGAGAGTCGTGAGTGGAATACAAAGGTCTTTGGATGGGGCTGTCGGTAATGGTTTTGGCCCTGAATGGAGCGTCGATGGTGGACCGGGAAGCATGGGCATTTAGACGACCTCAGAGACCTCATGGTGGCATTATATTCTTATTGCACTAACGTATATTCATTTGTACAGTACAGGGTTTACTAGCGGAAGGGGTATGTCGCGCGGTAAAGCAACGATGGGAACTTGAATTATCATCGTGTTTTAGGAATCCTGATTTGACCGAAATTTGTCTAAAAAATGTTTGCGCCACCAAGTGTCGCGAAAAATCGACCCGACCGCAAAGCAGACAACCAATCAAAACAGGCCGCCGGCGGGCGGCGCTAATTAAACAGTTAAACACACACGATGAATATTGCGCTCAGTTTTTAGTTCCCCCATTAACGGAATAAAACTAATTTCCCTAAATGATTAATCCGCAACCGTTTAATTCTGTCGACAGTACCGTTATTGTGAAAATGACACACCGCACCGAATCAAAAACGCATTAAAACCATGATCCACCCGATACCCGCCCTTGTTTATTTTCCTCGTACACACTCAATCTTTTTTAATATTTTAATGCGGGGTGTATCCCCGCGAGCTTCGCGCAAATCCATTTTTAATTTGTTTCATCATGTTTGATGTGTTTCGAACTAATATTGGCGGATGTGCTTATTGAAAACGGGAGTAGGAAGTTTCAGCTGCACGTACGGACTATCTTTACCAGCTCAGGTATGAAAATACCAGCGCAGAACGTTAAAAATTCATACTTGTAGTCGACGGGATACAGGCAAACTTTGTAATATGTGGCTCATTGCTTTTACGATATTACGAAGTAGTAAACAGAAATTGCCTAAGCTGCAACGAATTTTCGACTCGGAGTGCCATCAACGCGGCTACGACCGAAAACGAAAGAACGTCGACGAAACAATAAAACAGTCGCGGCAGACGATGTGGACAAATATTGAATCTTTAATTAAATCCGCGCTGCCAATCGATGAGTAAACCTCACAATGAACGCCGCAGTTCTCGTTCGAGTCCAAATCATGTCTCACCATTCTTCAGGACGTGTACTAACACGGGGTGCTTACGGCCGGTCGTACTTTATTATTTAGGGGCGGCGTCCCATCCTCGCAACGCTCCCTCGAGACAGTTTATTGCGAAAAACACTTAGGTGGAACGCAGGTTATATTTAAGAGATTACGCTTCTTGATAGTTTTATACTTTCTCGCGGTGCCGGTGGAACTTTCCAGATTTCCGGGGATTACCGGATTCGGAAACTGCGACTGTCCGAGCTCGAAAGCGATGTTTATCGACGGACGAAGACGTATTTTCGAATGTTCTGCTCGGCTGACGTTCAATAACATCCGCGTTCTCCTCTTTTTACTGCTTGTTTGCCTCCTTTGAGCTGCGAGCTGCGAGCGGACGAACCTCTTTCGACGGATGTTGCGGTTCTGACAAATAAATCATCTTTGTGGAGTATTGCGTACCGAGGGAAATCGGGTGGAGCGTCTATGTTAAAGATAACATTAAGATGAATGTAGTAAATGAAATATGGATTTTACTAAAGTTAAATGAGCCACACTCAAAGCTATCACGGTTAGAAATGAATTTGAAAGATTTCTTTAGCGTCTGAGCATTGGCACTTAGAGAGCTTTTGCTAAGTATGGCGAGACTTGAAAGTCACAGAGCTTCGGTGTCGCAATTTATTAAGTACAGGTTTCTACAAACAACGTCTAAACATCAGTGATCACAATTTGTGTGTATCAACAACATGCATTGAGCATTAATGGTTTGACAATGACAACCATGCTCTCAATCAGTCTTTATTTTCTTCAAATCAAATTGCCAATTGTATGTTTTTGTTATAAACCAATTTTTTTACGTGACCACGTCTTACAAGTCAGGTCGAGCTTTTTACGTGAGCGTCACGAAATTTCATGTCCCCTGCAAGCAATCACAGCAATACGTTGTCAATTTCAATGTACAATAGTATAGACCAAACCTCCACATTTATGCCTCACGTAAAAGATTTTCGTGCTAAAGTCATCAGGCATCGCTGGCAGCTCCCTGGTGACCCCCTGTTTTCTCCCGGTTCGGTTTGCTTAAAACCGATGTAGCGACCGAGCGGCTTGTCCGATTTGAGAATTTCTGGTTTCAGTTTGTGTGCAAAGAAACAGAATAACTAGAAACATCACCAAATCCGATGACGTCACAGGCAAAACAAAAGCAGCGCAGCAAACACGTACAGACATGCCCTACCCGTTGTTGGCTCAACCGTTGTTAACGAATTATTAGTCTCGTAGTTATTTGCGATTGAAATCTGACGATATTTATTTTTTGTATTAGCAAGAAAGTTTGACCGGCTATCACTGTAGTTGACGAGCGAATAGACGTTTTCACGTCAAAATCGAGCAAAAATAAGTTAACATGCTAAAATTAGAAATTGTGTAAAAATTGCGTTCAATTTACGTCGGCGTCGTTGCGCGTGGGCGACGTCGATACGTCGTATCAGCCATCAGGATGGCTAATGTTCGCTTATATATTGCGGCGTGGAAACATTTATCCTACTTTCAGCAGTTAATCGAACCGAATTCATCCATTACTGGTCCGCAATTAAGCGTATACACAACATCCATTCTACTTTCGGTCGGCCCGATACGGCCGACGGAAGGCATTCATTATGAAAACCGATATCTCCATCGGACTGTGAAAAAGCACCGCGATGCCTCACACGATGATTACTTTTAATTTCCGAAGAGCGCGCCTGCGCACTATTTGCCGGTCGTCGTGGGCCTTCGGGCCTCTCCAACTTGATGTAAATAACCACCGGCACTGCCGAATATTTGCATAATTCTTCGCGTAAAAACCACTTGCTCACCTCCACCTTAGGGGGGAGTCGTGTTTAATCATCGTCAGCAGGACAAACATTACATTTACCGGAAATTACCATCTCCGCCTTTGATGACCTCTCCAAACAGAACGTTCGAGAGTCCGGACGGAATCGACCGTTACAAAGATAAAAGGTATCTAATAAAAGGAGGGAAGTGTTGTCTGGAATGTTCGCTCGATGGCCCATGAGGCAATATAGAGCCCGATTCCAATAAAGCGCGAAACTGGAGACTCTGCAGCCGCCCTCTTCGCGACTACCCCCACTTTCAAGTTCGTCATTATATGGTATAATAAAAGGTGTTGAAATGAAAAATAATTCTACGATTCTTCTCCGTACTTAAAATCTTAGAGCTCATCTACCATGAAAAAGTGTAAGGACAGTTTTGTTGCGGTTAGTTATTGCTACCAGAAATTCCTCTTCTTTCAGTTTTCGTTTCGATTGTTGTTCCATTCCCTTTTTTCAAGTGCGTGTTTTAGAGTTAAAGACACAACAACTCGAAGGGCACTAACGGCGTTTGGTAATATCGAATACCACTTTAGAGGGAAAAGTCAATCCCGCTAAATGGTAAATACGTTCAGGTGTCATGGCTCCAAGCCGAAGAAGTCTTCTTTGATACCGTACCCGCTCCGGATGCCGCCAATTCGCAACGCTTAATCGCAGTCAAGCCGAGCCGCTATCGATTTCACAAAGACTACATCTCGTTACCCGCTTCCTTTGATATAGTTTTAGTTTAACTTGGACTCGACGCGCAAAATCAACACCGTCGGTATGGGAGTATCTGCATAGAGCAGGGACCCTGCGTGCCTTCCAGTGATTACCGAATGACATAAATCTTGATTTCGTAACAATTTCGATGGGCGAGACACGCCCGAACGGAATGCAACGACCCGGCTGGTAATCTGAAACGTTTTAGTAAATAGTGCAAGAAAATTGTAGCCTCGACTCCGGCTCGATCGATAACGTGACACGGAGCCGTAATGAAATGCATCGCCATTGTGGGGTTAAAAATTAAACAAGCGAGGAGCGAGGAGCCGGTCCCGAGGGGTTGTAGACTGAACCGCGACGTTTACTTCTTTGGGCGAGATGAAAAATTACTAAGGAAGTTGTTGCCAGTTAACTTATGACGGGTGCACGGTGCCGGTGGTGGCGACCATCCGCACGAGTGGCTTGTTTTCACTTCTTTGTTAGCATTTATTAAGATGTGTTTTAATTTTCAATATTTTAGAAACTCTGTTCAATCACAGAATAATAAGCGAGCGGCATCTGGTAGGACAAGCGAAACAGATCCAAACTGCCCCCTTTAATGAGTACGAGCGGTCCGGGTTGGTGTAATGTCATTCACGCGACATTGTCAGAATTACCCCGATATTTCATTTGCGCTCAACCGGGATCGCCCTTCGGTGTATTCCTTTCAGGGTGTACCGCAAGAAGCTCTCTTCCCTCCCATCTTATTCTCCTCGGAACGAAAATGCCACTGGACTTTTCCAACACGCCCCTCATTAAACGAACCGCAAACTGCAACCATAATGATCCGCACTCTCGAAATTGCATATCCCGGAAACTTTCCGGTCTTTTCTTCGTGCCGTCGCCTGTGAAATAAAGGGAAGAAAAAACGCGTCGAAAGCCCGGCGGCTCCATCCAATTATCTAAAGAGTCGATTCGTTCGAACTTTGCTAGTTAAAGATAGTTTGACGCGCGATCGGTTTATTTAAAACGCTCGCATTGTTTGTTGCACCTCGTCGAACAATGGCCAATCGGACGCCAAACCGCCGAATAATGAACTAACTTTGGTGCGTCGAGAGCGACGAAAAAATTCGATCTACATTCCGCAATAATTAGGTGCAGAAAAACAAGACGCGGCTAGGGGGGTTCGGACGTAGTCGGATGGTTTCGGAACAGGTCAGAGGTTTTTTTACAGTCGTTCTTTCCTTTCCTTCATTCTTTTGTTATCTTTCTTCTTTTATACATCAGTTTCTAATTGTGCCCTCTGTTTCCTCCATTCTCTGGCTTCTCTAAGTGGAATGCTTGGTATAAGCGGCAGCCAACCTATTTTCAACCTCTTGAACAAAAGTTTTATCAGAATGAAACTTATTATGTAAGTTGTAAATACCTATGAGTATTAGAATATATCATAGAAAAATAGCTATTTATTATACAAGTGTCTTATAGGGCAAATAAGTCACGAGAGAAATATTTAGCCACGAGAGCTTGCTCGAGTTTTATCCAACACTTCCTTCTGTAACAGTTCTTAAAACATTATCAAAACCCAAAAATTTTATAGCGTTAAAAAATTGTAGCCTATGAACTTGTTGCCATGTGGTTAAATAGAAGTACAAGCAAAGAGAATAAACATTAAATACATCCAAGAAACCATACCTACTATATTATGTCAATAAAATCAAGAGGAATAAAAAATCAGAAGAAGAAACATGAACTCAGTAGATTCAGAATAATTAATAAAAAAAAATAAAAAAAGCAATTCAGATGGAAATTTAACAGAAATTCTAAAATCAGAAGACCAAGAACAGACAATAGAATATCAGAGAAGCAGGAGAGTCAATAAAATCCAGAGAAACAAGATAGTCAATCAAACAGTATCAGGAGATTGATCAATCAGTAGAATTAAAAGAATTAAGAAACTTACAAGAATCAGTAAAAAAAAGAAGTCTGTTCAACAACAAACTGCGAACTCAGTGCCTTGCGTACTGGTCACACCCAGGCAGCACAACAATATTCAGCCAATATTGGGCCATTCTTGAGGATATATTGGCCCAAACTTGTTTTTCTACATTGGGCCATTATATAATGTGGACATTTCGCAATATTGGCCCTACAAAGTTTTTCAATCATGGCCCAATGACGTATACCAATCATGGCCCAACGAACGTATACCAATCATGGCCCAACAACGTATATGAATCATGGTCCAATGACGTTTGCCAACCATGGGCCGACAACGTATACCAACCATGGTCCAACAACGTTTACCAATCATGGTCCATTAACATGTAAAAGTCTTGGTCCAACAATGTATGCTACTGTTGATTCAATAACAGGTATCAATATTGGTACAGCAATAAATCGAATCCGATGTTAAACTGAATGAAAATGTAATGCAGGTATATTCAGGCCATCAATGTAATACACCCTCTATACATATATTACTTTTATTATTATTCGTAATTCAAATTTACTACCAATTTAAAATATTTTGCAATAGACTAAAGTACCCGAAAATTGTTAGAAAGTAGCAAAAACACTAAAAGGCATCATAAGGGTAATATTATCTAAAACCAATCTTCACAACGATAAATTTCAGATGAAGCCTTTAAACTTAAAATGAAAGAACAAACAAAGATAAAATACATAGTAATTTATTGTAAACTTATTATAATTAATAAAAATTTTATAAATTATAATTAATATATAATAGGTGTGTTGTATGCACTCTGATATTGCTTGATTATATGTATTAGTGATTTATTTTCTGCTAAAAATATTAAGTTAAGTTACTGTTTAAAAATGAATAAATACAAACCTGGAACTCACTTTTGTCTTCCACCCCCTATACCCAGCGATAGCTAAGATCATTCCAATGTACTGAGTGATTTCCAAGTCAGTCACCTTGAAGTTAGTCCTAACTGCTTCTAGAAAAAAAAAAGTACAAATTAATATAATTATGTATTTATTAATTATATACATACCTAGAACAGCTTTATATAAATTTAGTGCCGAAAATTTCCCTTTTTGCTTTTTCGTGCAGAGAATTGCAGAGAATTGATGATTTAGCTCTTGATTCAAAAGTTGTTTCATAATTAAGAGAACATTTTTCTTGGCGGTAGGCCCTCCTCCATGAGAAAGTACGTCCACCTAAAGATTAAAAAGAAAACAAAATAAAACTGTACTTACGTCCAAAAATTAAATTATGTACTTACTAGATCGTTAAAGTCCTCATTACCATTTTTAATTTTATCCTCCAGGCCATTTAATTCTATCTGGCTTTTCGTTTTCACTATAAAATTTAATTTGACATTCATATCACTAATATCCTTCTTTATTTCAGATATATCATATTTTATTAGTGTCAACGCTTTTGTTATCTTTTTTAATTCTTAAACTTTTGCGGAATCTAAAAAAAAAATGAAACTACTCGAATTAAATAACACAAATTAGCTATTAATTAAGCGTATTAATTTATTAGTTGTAGAAGGAGAACTAACTGTCCTGGTCGAGCGGTTTGCAAACAAACGAGTACCTAGAAAACACAGATTTTGCATGCCTTACTTGTATCAGAAACCAAAAATACTTACTATTTATTTTTGGAGTTAATCCATGAGTAGAGAAATCGTCATGATAAAAACTGCTGCACTGCAAGACTCACTCCTTTGAGAGTATCGATCGACACTACTATTTGTATCCAGATGAGGACCTAGGGAATGTATTTTTAAGGCATTATTTCTATGAGAAAACAAGTCTGTACTAACCACTTAATTTTCGAGTCTTGGCTTTACTACAAGACTCGCGGTCTTCTGATGATGAACGCTGTTACAAAACTTGTCTTTTCTTGAGAATTGATCTCCTTCTTCAGCATCACGATGATGATGTAAAAAAATTCCAGTCGTCCACTTAATAATTTAATCAACACACATTTAACAACTGCGTAACAAAATGAGATTTGGAACTCTGTTCCGGCTTTCGGGGTGAATATTATTGTTGCACTACTCACAGGCACAGATGACCGCTTACTGCATAAAAACATGTTTTAAAACTAAAAATAGAACCCGCAGGCACCCACCCTACCCGACCTTTTAGAAAACGCATCGGGGAACGGATCATTAAAACTGTTATATTAAGTCAAATTTATAGACCAACGAGTAATTTTTTTCAAATAGTAACAAAGTAGGTACATATCACCTTTTTTTTATATAAAAAGCTTATACACCATAGAATCACTGTAGAATTTTAAGGTTAATAGAATAAAGTAAGTAATAAATTATATCGATTTTTTATAGATATCTGTAACTGTAACAAATTCGCTTTCAAGCAGCATTTTCTCAAAAAGTAAGGGGAATTCATACATAGATAAAGATACTAAAAAAATTATCTAAAAATAAGATTCGAACTGCACTGCAGATTTGTAAACAAATCAGGTAGGTAGCTAGGCATTACTTGGGTTCGTTCCTTACGCTCGACCGTAACGGTTCATTGATAAATTAAAGGAATCACGTTGATTATTTTATAAAAGAAAAACGACAGAGGTAAAAGTGGTGATTTGCTTTGAGCGACTGGAGAGATTCTCAGCGGTTTATTTAGATAGATACACATGGGTATGTAATAGTCATTTTTATATAAAAAGAAACATCCCTCTGAAGAAACTGCACAATGTTATGAAATTTAACAATCCAAAAAATGGGCGATTTTCTCAATAGTGGTAAATCCCAAAAAATATTTTATCATAGAGGAAAAAACTTCCAAATGGTTGAAAAATTAACTTTATTTATCAATATGATAAAAATAATATTTTCATGAATTTCTTCAAATGATAAAGCATCGAGTACAGCAATGAAAATTACGAAAGACTAAAAACTCAAAATTTTAATAAATTGAGCACCCACAGCTACAGAAAAATGTTGGCATACAATATTGGATGAATCTCGTAAAAACAATATACTAAAAGCGACGAAAAAACATATTGGACCCATATTGTGTTACAATATTGTAAAAAAAGATATATGGCCAATATAGACAAATTTCTTTAGTGGCTAAATGAAATATTTTTATATTGGTACAATGTTGGTTTACGATGTTGTGAAAAACAATATTGTACCAATATTGGTGGTACGTCGAAATAACAATGGAAATGAATCGATAACGGGCCAATATAAAAACAAGCTCTGGCCAATGTAATGTGCTACTTGGGCAGAATCGACCGAACCAACCGTTCACGCCCCCAGTCTCCAATTTGGGGGTGAAAACACAGTTGTTCCACAATATACGTTTCAACTGCTCTTCTTCAGAAATCCTGACGTTTATGATGTTTAAATGTTATTGTTTAAACAGTCTATGCAAACCGTGAGAAATCAACCGATTTTTGAAGTGAAATTTCTATACGCGCGCTGGAACGTGGATGGAAAACTGATTAATAGGTTACACTCGTTTATAATATCTTTGAATTAGCAACTACACAAAAACTTTATAATTAAAATGAATCTAAGATGTTGAGTTATTTATGAAAACTTTATGAAATCTTTACATTGCGTTCAAGTTGCAGAAAATGAAAAAGGAGTAATGTTCTTTCCAGTGATCCAGCGTACGCCTGTTTCCTTACCCAAAATTAAGATAAGTTATTGCAAATAAATAGCTTCAATTTTTCATGAACTATTTGGGATTTCAAGGAGTGGCACTTGTTCAAAGCCGGCCTGTACATAATAGAATACACTGAGTTTCAAATAAAATGCACCCCTTTGAAAAGAAGTAGACGCAGAATGCTGAAACTTTGTCAGTTCGGTTAGTGCATATGGACAAACAAATGATTAAAATTTGAAACAAAATTCAAAACTTTTAGTGCAAGAAATTTGAATAATATGTGACATCGCTACTACTCTTCTCGTCGTAGAGGAATTTAAATTATCTCTCATAGGTTGAGGAAGTTTGTCTCAAACAATCTGCAGCCGTTGACATCTTTCTTCAATAGTGTTTGTAAAATGAGTTAATTGTCTCAAACGTTTGTCCATCAAGTCTCAGACATTTTCTATTGCTGATAAGTACAGAAATCTCTAGTCAATATTGCCATATGAGGTCTTGCGTTGCCTTGCTGAAAAAATCTTCTTGGAGGATTGTGGAGTTGGGGAAGAACCACCACCACCACCATGGGCAGTCTCTAATTGTGTATGCTACGTATCATTACACCAGGAGTTATGTCAGTTTGGCGTCATTATTGAACAAGACGCAAATTGTTTATTTATCCTCATCGCCTAAGCCCATCACTGAGACCTCGTAGCTTCATGTCGTTTGGTCAGAGGAAGGATAGGACCTTGGTCTAAAGGAAAAATTCCTCGATACTACTTTTCGTTTTTTGATAACCGATACTTGTACTCAATTCACTCCAACCGCTCGTCAGGACGCCCTGTACCTCTGCGATGCAGTTACAAGTGTTTCTCTTGCCAGTCCCTCCACATTATTATGGTGGCGGTGTGTTGGCGGTATCAGTGTAACAAAAAATTGAAATAACTATGTTTTCGCCATTAGAATTTCTTTCTGTCGTGAACCCCAAATTTTGTATAGGAACCGGTTAGAAAAGAACCAGTACAATAATAAATATGTCAACATGACACTTACGTGTATCCGGTGTTTGGTCGCCACCACGGGCACGTCGCACCTGTGACCCGACGTCGGTATTCGTAAGCGGCTATAGTTCCTAGACCGTCCGGACCGCGGAAACTTTCTCGACGCGTTAAAACCTAATCCCGCCGTCGCCGCGATCGGACGTCGGGGGCGGCTAATGGCAGCCACTCGAGATGGTAATCTCCGCATCTGCATGTGGAAGACGGCGCGACGCGGGCCGAGCGGCCGGCGCGCCGCTCCTGCGCCGCCGACGTCCAGGTCCTCGCACGCGCTCGCGCCGCCACCAGTGACCACGCCGCCGCCGCCGAAACCACACGCGACACGTGACCGCGACAGTTGCTTCCTTCCGCCAGAATCGTCGTGTGATGGTGCGCGATGACGAGGACCTCGATGCTCATCTCTAACCACCGGAAGAAATGTCCGAGAGTGCTATCCTACGAGTGCTCGGTGTTCTTGGGTGCTGCCGACGCGATCGTACCGTGATTCTTCGTGGTTGGTGTGTTTGAGTGTGTCTGTGATACGATTAGGAGATTTGCCCGAGAGGATACACCAAAAGGGTTTGATATATCTTTTCGTTTTTTGTTGTTGATACAGGTTGAGGATGACGTCCCCCGGAGTGCTCGTGGCACTCGTCATTCTGACCGCGGCCGGCCAAGTCTTCGCCAGCGGTAAGTACACTTGCTGTTTTCTCTTCGACGGAGCTTCTGAAAAACCGAACAGGAATTACGTCGCGGTATTTCCAGACCTTTTAAGATGGCAGCTAAAAGGCTATCATTTCAAACAGACGACCACAATAAAACTAAGAGCGTCTAAATTTTTAAACCGAGACCAACGACTCTTCTATTAGAATGAAACGTCTCCTTCGCTACCGAAATCCATTCAGATGTTGAGGCGCTCGTACGTTGCGTCAAAGTTGAACTGCTTGAAAAATGGTTCCAGTTCGCCGAACGAAATTAGCTTTTTATTCGCGTTTTATGTGCCAGTGTGCGCGGATTAAAGAGCTGTTTTTTGAATCAATTAAGCTCATTCGGGTGATAATGTTTTTACGAGAGCGCCCGCAAATGGCGGACGGTTTTTCAGAGGCACGCCTTCTTGGATCTTTGGATGCACCCAGGACGTACCGGCAGACGACTTGATGCTAGTGTTACTTATTGAGACCTTTTATTTGTGATAATTCGTATCTTTCCGAGGTCTATAAAGTGCTCAGTTCGATTTCAGTCTTGTATAAAATATTGCGTGTATTTTTGGGCCCCATCAACGAAATACTTCTTCCTTGATCAACACATCACGCAAACACATTTTTCTTCGGTTTTGACACACACGAAGCAAACTCATAACATTGACATCTAAAACATGGAATTTAAGATTAAGATTACATATTGGTAACAATTCAATCTTCATCTCATCGCAAGGTAGATCGTTTTCAGTCTGGCATGGAAACATGCTACCTCAAGACCTTACATAAACTACTGTCTCAACAATTTTGTGTGTTAATTACAAATACTGAAATATAATAGGTGTCTGAAAAAGACAACTCACTTCCTATGTGTTTAGATTCCCAGCAATTTTGAATGTCAAATTAACTTTATTTATTATGCGATTTTAATAATAATAATTTTTAGATACCGCCAAATGGTCATTCATAGGTACATTAACATGATTTCTACTTCTATTTATTATTTCATTTATTTCTTTTCTTATTGGTTTAATCAGTACCTCGCCATTTTCAAGGCATTTTTCAACATTCATTTTGATTTGTTCTGGTTCTCAATGGGGTCGTCCCACAATTTTCAATAACAGGTTTTCTAGAAACTAGACGGAAAAAAATTGTACCCCTATTTTTTTGTTTGTTCAAAACCACACGTTTACTAGGTAAAAGAAAATCCGAAACATTTGTCTTATTTGAAACGCGCGCCTTTCTGTGACGTCAACACGGGAAAAAATTCACCGAACAAAATTCAAAGTTACTAGATGAGAAGCGCACGAACCAATGAGAAGGCTTCCCGAAATGACGTCACAAGAGGCGGTAAATGTAGAGCGTTTGAAAATGCTAACCGAAATTGGGATTTCTGATACGTTCTGTCATCTCATAAAACAACTTTGTTAAACAACAGAACAAGTTTTAGGGCTTCATGTTATATAGTCTATGAGATGCTATAGGGGAATTCGTCAAATTCAATTGAGGGGACGACCCCATTGTTGCCCTTTCTTTTCGATTCTTCCGTTTATCTTTGTATTCTTATTTTCTATTATCTGTATATTTTATTGGTGTTTTGCAGTCCAGCACTCGTAGTTTTTTCAGATCTTCCTTTACTGTACGTAATTATTCTCTCTTCTTTTTTATTTCTTATTCGTCTCATGTCCATCATAGGATTCTCTCTATTTCTATTGTATTTCTATTTCAAAGACAGAAAATTATTCAAGTTTATTTTTGGTTTGACATTTATTTTTGACGTGACCTTTTTCACAATACACGTCGAAATAAATATGCGCAGCACAATTTATTATTTGGTCTGGTCTCAGTTTTTTGTTTTCTGAAGAAACTAACTGAAGAGTAACTAGAAACACTTTTGATTGATGAATGATTAAGTATCCCAATTCATTGGGGAGGTATATGACAATGAAATTGACAATTCTACAAAAATGCGAATGTAACGAATACCTTATTATTTCATGCCTCATCACGAAACACAACTGATCCGATTCATTTTTGATCTTATTTTTTCATACAAGTTGACTATATTATAAGCTCATGATATCTAAACTGATGTTATAAACTTTAGTATTATTTGGTTGATTTTTTATTCATCATAGTTATAAGTCAGCAGTGGCTTCCTTCATTTTTGAGCTCACCTGTATTTCTTATTGTAATTTTGCGACCGTGCGCCAGTGAACCCGTCGAAAATATGTAATGGAATTTTCTCACTCAGTTGCTTTTTACCGACGGCGCCACGTGCGTCATGTAGTTTATATTTTATTTGTGACCCAAAATCGTGCAAACGACCACCGCTGTATTCCAAAATTACATTTTGTAAATAGTAATGAGTTTTATTTACTTGAATTAGAACAAAAAAAAAATGCCACTGCAAAACTCTTCGGACACCGAATACATTTTTAACAAACAATTTTTAATTGTCTTTATTAACTGACACTCAATGGAACTGTAACAATAAAATATTCCGCAGCGCGTCATTCGTAGCTAAAGCTATTTTTGCTGTTCCGTTTTATTTTCATTTTAATCCCGTTCGTCCATCGGGATTAACGGTACATTGAATAATATACAAATATCTAAACTGATACAAAGCTATAATAGATATATCGCGCACACATGCGTCTAATCGGCAACCTTGTGTCTTCTTAGCTTTGCTATCTATTGGAAACTCAACTTTGAGTACCTAAATCTCTATTTTCCTAATAAGACATATATGGCCTTTGATGATGTTTTCTTTGTGAGGAAGTAACTTTTAAACGTGAAATATCCTGAAGGTATTGTATGAAAGTTTTTCTTTATGTCTGAAACTTACGTTTAAAGTCTAGATCCAAAATTAAAAGCTGTTTGCAATGAAACAAGATATACCTACACCGCACAATGTTTTTGCTATTTAGTTGATCCCGGCGCATCCACCATTTTACACGCATGAATAGTGCCAACCTTAAAAATTACTGAAATTCTTCACCGACGAAAATTAATTAATTGCATTGCTATACCCGTTTCCCAATTTTTATCATTGTTTTCGGAAATTCCACAAACACAATTTTTAATTAACCCGCTTTGAACAACATTAAAAAACAAAAAGTTTGGCACGTTCCAGTCGAATGCCATCCCTACAAATGCTCACATATATTTTGTTAACGTCACAAAATTTTAACCGCCGAAAAAATAAACTTTTCACGAATTGAAGATAAATTAATAACACAAAAAACTCGAGCGAGGAACCACCATAGAACATAATCTTGGCGCGTAAAAGCTTAAAGCTCGGCCGAACATTATGAAATTCTGAAAACGCTCTCTCCTAGTCAAATTTATTCCGGATTTTCGCGTTCTCTTATGTTTGGAGAAATATCGCTGCAGATATTAAACCGAGCTGGCGGCGTCACCGAAGAATCGTTTAGGTGCGGAAGGGAGTTTATTAACATCTGCTGTTTTGGGTATCGGAAGCTGGAGGCGATCCACCGTTTGGGAAAGATGTTTTGATTCGTTTGTGTAACTTGCGACTTGTTTTTATCATTTTATATGAGCACGGCCCAAACTCGAAGTAAACAATTTTATAAAAGCTGGTACTAAAACCCGAATGATTGACGTAAAATAGCGTGTCGAGTCGTAGGAAACTACCGAAAAATTTCGAAACAGCAATACCATCTTATTACGTCAACCGAGTTCCCACCCCCATCGACTATTAATAAAATCCCTCTGCTTATGACGCCGACCTAAGAATAGCAGATTTAAAAACCATCATGCAACCAACCAGAAGCAATTTTCTTCGCCCCGATTTTACCACATTTTCGCGCACGAAACCGGCAGCCAGAGCACGAATCACACGGGGTTAAACGTCGCCGCGCGTATCGATACGCGTTCTTTCGCTCCAACAAGTTGATTGTTCGTAAGCCTGTCACGGCACTCTTCCATTTTTATGTATCTGCACACATATCGATGACGCCATCTTGTTCTCGCGGCGACGCGTCAGATTTGCACGTTGACCCACATTGCGGATTTTTCAACTTTAATAGACTTTTAATAATTGAGAGAACTAAAAGCAAAACGTTGTCTACTGGGGGAAAAGTTTTAAAATTTTGTTCGGATGTATCGGACACGGCGCAGTGGGGTCCTGCACATGCGGAAATACCGTCCTACTCTCCCCTACCTAACTAAGGCAATTCGCTGAACGTTGGGCGCGCGTTTCGTGGTGGCGGCACACATTTACCGATTTTACGCGGGGAACGATATTGACGGACACGAAATGAAATAGCTGCAAATGAATTGGTTGGGGTTTACATTGTATCGTAATTTATTACTAAATGGAATCCATCGAAAATATCTTCCCGGCGAGGAGGGTGGAAAATCGACCGGCTGCCGTTTTTAAGCGGTTATCGATCTGCTTCTTCTACTTCTAGACCTAGTAATAGTACTACTAGGTTGAATTGTTAACTAACCAAATTTACACATAAGTAATTTTATAGGTGTTACCAAAGATAAAGAATTCAATTTATCACTCCGCATTATTATGATTATTATTTGCACCATACAATTTCGCTGGGACACCTGCGGCAATTGAGATTTATTTCCAGCCACGACACACACTCAACCCGTCGTCTTGGTTTCGGAGCAAAGATTTCCCGAGAGGACGAGCCTAATTCGATAAGGGCGTAATTGCAGAAACGGCGAATTAAGAATAAAGCCTCGTAAAAAATCTCCTTGCGAAAATTTAATTCCGCCAGCCACTTAGACAGGAATAACACTTTTGTGACGGGGTGATCGTTAAATACGCGGGAAGAGGAGAAGGCGAAGAGATTCCACTCCGGGCAAACGTCACAATATACAAGAAAAACATCGCGGGCCGGATATTGCTAAATCAAGAATAATACGGCGGCGGAACTTTTTCGTTCGAAAACAATTCATGCGAACGCTTAGGATTTGTCTTCGTTTTTTACGGGTCCACCTCTTGTTTTCTACGAAAACATCGGAAATATTGAAGCGAGCTGATCGATACTTGGAGAATTATGCAGCGATGCAAATAGAAGTACCTGCAAATATTATGATATTATATTTGGGTCAATTATATCCCGTCAGTTAATGTCTAATGAGAGACCGTCTACTTCGCTCTAGGAATCATAAATATTTAATCCATAGCGTTTTGCATTTAGTCCGATTAGCATCCTGTCGACTGCGCCAGGTCATACAAACGCCGAATCCATGGGCAGGTGCAAATTAATTTGATATCTACAATGAAGTGCGCTTTCTAGGTTTATTCGCCAAAAGAGAGAAATTTTACTGTGTCGTTAATGTCCAATAAGTACAGGGGGAAGTTCCTGAACTACTACACCTCTTGAAATTCATAAAGATTCGCTGCGAATCCCAAAAGAAATAGATCTTATTTTATAAATCGCCAAAGAAGTTTTCACTTTCACGTGCTCTTTCTTACTACTTCCATGTAACTGTGCTTACTGGAACATAACCACTCGATGTGGCCACGAAATCGATCGAACCATAATATAATTCAGGCACCGAAAGGACGATGGCCTTGACATCGACGAGCCGACAGAGACACAACCTTTTTCCAAGTATTACAAACAACACGAAAGTTTTTCAGCAACAGTAAGTCGACGAGCCGCCGCTGAACAACACCCTTCAAATGCCACCACCGAGCGAATCGCGTGCCCCGACGTCATTTTCGTTCGTGTAACGTTTGCGCGTCTCATGCTGTATTAATCGAGTGCGCTCGCACGACAACAAAGAAACACAAAAAGCTATTTCTCTCAAGTTCAGGATTTAAAGCAAACACCGGACGGTGGAGAAGGGGCGGAATAACAACACGGAGGAGCGGTGTTTCAAAGAGCGATATCAGGCTCGGGAACGAGAAAAAATGGTCAATCGCTGTCTCTGCTAACTCCTCCGGTTCTTCTAGATGAGTTTGTATCAAGGACAGCAGGGAGGGTAAATTTTCTTGTTAATACCGACTGATTCAGAGTAGTTTGCGCTAGAAATTTCACACACACTAAGTTAGCCGGTATAATGGGAGCCGACCGTGAGGGTGTCAGAAGTTGTGTAGTCGGCCCCAATCAACTCGAAACGCACATTTTCCATTAATGACGTTCAGAAACGCATCGCCGAAACAATCTCCGCGCGTCAAAACAGATACATAATTAAACACAAAGGCACCACTGTCATCAATCATCATTAGGTCTTGATTTCCTTCCATTACTCATTCATAGCACCGCGGTTCCTTTCAAGTTCCCGCGTCTGGTTTTTGTGCGTCAAAGCTCGACGATGTCCTTTTCACTAAAAAACAATAAATATAGGGATTATGAGTGTTATTAGTGTCAGAGACATATACCCTATATGGTTGATATTTGTTAAATAACAACACCAATAAAAGACTCGTAGTTGTCGTAGCTTTTTCATTTTTAGGTACTAAAAATAAAGTGAACCGTTCAAACATCAACACATTACTACTAGAGAGTGGAACTAAAATAAGTAATCCCGGCGCATCCACCATTTTTGCACGTATAGTTTCCATGTCTAGATATTTTTATAAAGTTAAAATTACTTTGACGTGTGTAACAATAAGTAATTTGTGATTACTTCTGAAGGAATTCAAATACTTTTTAGAAAGGAAAGGAGAAGTTGAAAACTTGATCAAAACATTAAAGAATACCTAAAGTTGTCAATAGTTCAAATAAGAAACCAAACTTGAAGAATTGAATCTTATTTAGGAAAATGTAAAACTGCAGGGACGGAGACCTGGATCTGGAACGGATGAGAACAATTAAGTTTCAAAACCAGTTCGGGTGTCCTCGGAACACATCAATTAGTTAATACTGTGTCTCCGAAACGAGAGGGACGCCTCCAATGTCAACATCAATTACTTTAATGATTGTTATTGCGAAGTGGACGTCGAGGAAGACGGGACGTTTTAATTTTCAGGCGACGTCTTCGTTTGTGTTCCAAAAACTGAGTGGCTCGTTTTGGGTTCGAATGGAGCAACAGATAACTGGCCTCTCTAATTTCTAAACTTTACTTTTCCGGCCTTGCTATCAGAAAAGTCTTTTACGAAGTCACCACAGTCTAGAATGCGCGAAGTGACGCGTAAAAACTCACCATCCTTCCGATGTTAAACCGTTATCTTCCAAACAACCAAAGGACGTCCTTTTGTCGACCGGTTTCCCCGACTGTCTTGAAACTCGGCTAACGAACCTCTTCAGCGGTCCATTGTCGTGCCCGATTTTTTCTTCCCTTTCTTTGTTCCCTTCCCCACAGGTTCCGAATTCCGGTCGTCTTAAGGCAAAGACGTCTCGCGTCGAGCAGCGTTATTAGAGGATCCAATATTGACTGACGGTTACTCGGGGAATAATAAATATTTGAATGTTGGAACGGGAGTCGTCTCTGTCTGACGCCTCTCCCGAGCTCCAGCAGGTAGGTGTTCGCGGACCTCCATCGACTAAGTACTCGGTCAATTATTCAGCGGCCGGTAATTCCATCCACTTCGGAATTTCCCCGGAATTTTTCATCGGGAACGTCCCTTGTTTTACCGCCGCTAATTTATTCAGCGGCGGGTGAGAAATTTTTCATCAATCGTTGTGATAATTTTTTTTCTGCTATCGCACGCGTAGGGAGAAAGGAGTTTTTTTTTTCAAATTTTCGCGCGGTCGTGGGAGTGACAGTAGTGGGGAGGCCACCAATCGACACACAATATGACGTCTGACGGGAACATTTTTTAGAAAAGTATCGTTTGTCCTCCCACGTTGTCTAGCTTCACACGATAATGTTGACTCGATTAGGCCCTGAAGAAAAATTAACTGCGCTAATGATGAACTGAAACGTTATTAATTAGGTGAAATGTCGTCGTTAAGAGGTCCGTTGGCCAGCACGAGGGCTGTGCAAATATTTACGTAATTAGGGGCGTGTGTGTGTACGCCAACCTCGCTCTATTAATTTTCCAACGCCGAGTTTTACGTTCCGCGTTTGGGAATTTACGGGCCGGAGGCGGCTCGATACAGTGCGACTCTTCGCGGCGGAAATTTGGGAGGAAGGTCTAGATCAACAGATTTTCAGAAGTGTCGTTTGGAGAATAGAAAAAGCGGTCCCAAAATTTTTGTTCGGGAACGTAACAATAAATGGTCTATTTCGAACAATACAGGGTCATATCAGAATAAATTTTTTCGTAACATTGTAAATATGGTGGGTGCGCCAGGTCATCTTTTTTCTTTTCTTTTCTCCCTTCGAGCAAGACCCACAATTCCATCAACTAAGTTTGACAACCACTGTACTCAACCCTTTTCCCTCATCACGTCCCGCTAATGATTCCCGACGACGCGTCCAAGCTAGTTTTTCTTTTTTGATTCATTACGTTCCCGCGACTTAGTTTTGCCCTATTCATATTCGTTTGTCTCTGTTTTCAAGTGTAATTAATCTCCTGCCGGAATTAAATACACACATTAACTTTTTGTCGGCCTCGGGCGAAATTAACCGGACGCTAAATGAATTTCGCGCAAAATGGCGGCTTAATTAACGCTTCGCGTTGTCTTCGGTACGACACTTTTCCATCCGAAAAGCATGAGCGACGTGAATCATCGGAGAAAGTCACCGGCGATATTTCACATCGCTGCTCTTCGCAGCCGTTTTTCCATTACAAAGAGTGTTTTATGCATTGTGCGCTTTTAACAACCGGCTCGGATGCTATTAAAAGAGCTCGTCAGCCGTGTCGATGCATCAGGGACAAACGTTGGAAGAAGACTTTTCGAGATTAAAATCGTTTGCACAGATAGGGGTATAGTCACTTTTAATTCGCGATATTGTGATCCAAGACTTTAGGGTTTTGTCTGCAGATCACTTAGGGACCGAATCTGACAGCTTTGCATTCAGTGCTTGTGTGTACTTATCAAGAAAAGATACTAAATGGCGCAGACGATTGCTCGGGCGCCATAGTTGATTATATGCAACTTTGTGACGTCACTCATACATATAGTGCAATTTCTCTACGGTTCGTCAGCTGTAAGTGCCTCCCCAAATAGGAGTCACGGCACTGAAGAAGTGTTTGACAAAATTGAATAATAGAAGTGAGAACTAAGAAAGAGTATTATTGACGCAAGGAGGCGCGGGGTCCCAGAAGGGGGCTGTGGATGCCAGGAGGTAGTGCGACGCCGGCCAATGCGCACTACCAGGGCTTCGACGATGGTTGTTTGGCCCTAGGTGGACATCCCGTCGCTGTGGTCGAGAAGGGGGCTCTCGTGGAGACGTCCAAGGGCTCGCAGGGACGATGGGATCTCGAGAGTGACAGTGTCGCTGAAATAAAATGCAATTAGGGCCTTTTGTCTTCTATTTTGTTGGCTAAATAGCTCTGCCCTGAAACCGCCTCCATTTTAAACAAATTGTCAGAAAATTCCAAAGGTGGGTCCTAGGTAGCCAGAACTGTTCCTTTTACATTTAAATTTAGATAGAGAGGCGTTTTGTCGCCAAACTGGCACCACTTTTATTAATGAACTGGTGCTGACGTCACAGGCTCACTATGCCACGTGTAACATCCTTGCCCAGCATCACGTTTGATTTCCCTGATTTCCCGTCGAAATTGATTCTGTCAGTGCGAGTCTGACCGCAAACCACAGGACGGTCTCGACCACTGAACTGACAGCCGATATTCAGGTTATGGTCGACATATTTAAGTCGACCGTATAAGAATAAAGGATTAAAATAACCGTCGCGGTGTCGCGGATTGGTATGCGGAGGGGGCACGGCTGATCCGTCCAATTTCCGTCCCCGGTTTCCCATTCCGGCATTTAGCGAGCGCGCGCGACACCCCGCAAGCTAAGACCGACTTCCGTTTCCGGTCCGATAACGCCCCGGCAAGTTTACTTCGCGCTGCGATTTTTTCCTTCCCGGTTTAATTAATTGACTTATTGTTTTGCGAAGTTGTAAAGTTGCGGAGACCAATTTATTATCTTTTGATATTCAAAGCCTACTGAATGTATGAATCATTGACAAAGACCGGTCCAGCTTGTGAAAGGAGACGCCATCTTGTTTGCACTACCCAACTACCTGCCATTTAGTATGAAACCATATTAATTAAATAGGTCGATATCAATAAAACACATAGTGCACTCATGTCGATCTCTAAACGTGACGTAGTTTTTAGTAATAATTTAGCCAATGAATTAAAATGGGAGTGCTTCACATTAAACGTTAATTCGCCCATACAAAATAAATTGCTGTTTCTGAAAAAGGCTAACTCGATACGTGCTCTTTCACGTTTGATAACAATACGTAATTGCTTTATGACATTTAATTGCATAAGGTCAATACAATTTTTTGACGTTTCTACACACCAACGGTGGCACGAATTTTGATATTATCATAAAATACTTCGCACTTTATAATCTCATAATATTAATACTCCCAACCCATGAAATGCAAAATAATTACTGTTAATGATGGGATCTGTAATATTGGGTTTGTCAAGGATATACTCTATTTATAAACTACTTGCCAAATAAATTGCACCACCCTGAAGGAGTAAAGCTACATAGCTGAGATTTTTACATTTTAATTCTTGTGGATGTAGAAACAAATTATTACCATTTGATGAAGAAAAACAAAATAACAATGGTAGAAAAAATAATAATGTGTCGCATCACTACGGTTCCATGCGATCGGGCATGAGATGAACAATATTTTCCCGAAGTATTTCATTCCAAGCTTGTTCTGAGGAGACTCTTTTCCTGAACAAACAGCCATGTGATCTCGCACATGTTCAATGGTGTTTAGGTCGGAAAGACGAGGCGACCAAAGCAGAATGATAGCATTCTATTGTTGCATAAAGTTGTTACAAATGTGTGCAATATGTGGTCTAGCATTTTCTTGCTGAAAATTGATGTTATCGTTTTCATTCCGGTCTTAAAATTTCTTAAAACAACCACTAGTGATTTGGTTCTATTATTATTTAAAAGACTATCTCAAAAAAAAATTCAAAAGCGAAACTACCATGACTATCTGCCTAATATTTTTATGCAATCACTTTTTACTAGGGGATATAAATGTTTTGTAAAAATTTTAACTCAGTAGTTGTGCTCTTTCTAGGTGTTAGTTTAGAGATCAGGTATTATTACACCCCTTTTTGTTTTTGTGAAGATTAGGTGGTGAAATGTCACACATATTGATAAACGTCTTTGTATATGACATCTGTACAATGCCATATACAAAATTCAATTGATCACACACTGTATATATGTTATAGTGTATTATCCACAACTGTACTGCACCCTCGATTTGGATCCACACTGGCGCAACGTGGTCACGTAGGTAGAATACGTGCCGTAGTCGCTCTCTGGAGGAAATTACATTCGATGTTAAACATGAGATAGCTATGACGGTTCGCAGGAAATTAACAATTTTATATTATAGCTGCGGCCTTTCGGGGGTTGTTTCGCACCGCATGACGAGGGTCGAGATTTGGGGAATTTTTCCGGAAAAAATGCAGAGCCGCAGATTAACCTGTGGACGGCAATATCGCCATCGGGCTCTTTATTGCTCGGCTTCGATAAATTTTTACGGCAGTTTTACGATTTTCTTTGTTATAAAAATGAATTAAAGTTATTGCTCGGCGACGATATAGTCTTGCCGGATTGTCTGGGCGTTTTAATAAACGTATTTTTGTCCATCTTTAAACGACGACCTCGGTATATATAGTCACAAGAAACTTTGAGGCGAATAACATACTTTTTGTGGTATTACAATTTTATTGTTTGTTTACTCTAACTTATATCTGCAAATCGAATCCAGCAAAACCGACCGGAAAGCCGGCATCATGTACAAAAAATCAACGATGTGAAAAATGGATGTAAACTTGTGGTGTGTGCACTCCGAACAAATCACATCGGATTTTTGCGATTTTTTTCAATTACATTGTTGCGGCCGTAAATCAAATAATTCAATTAAAATACGGTTTGCGGCATTATTATTTTAAAATCGCATTTTCAGGCGAACTTTATTGCTTTAATTTCATGAAATTCAGCTTGGGACGAATTAATTTAGAATTTATGGAAATTAACATGTAATCGTACGCAAACGCGATACATCAATTTAGTGTTGCTCTACGGTCACGATTATTTTTTCAATTCGGAACGGCCGCGCCTGCGCCGTTCTCAGAAGTGGGATCGGTTTCCAAATTCAGTATGATTTACTCCTTTGTGGTTTTACCATTACGGTTCTGTAAACAATGTCGACCGTGACGCAGATCCAAGCCGAGAGATGCTCTTTGTGTGTCAATTCCTATTTGCGCTGCCATCTCGCGTTAGCCTCTTCCCTCTTCAATCCGGAGCGAAGTCAACTCCTCCGTGTTTATAACGGACGTCACCCGCTTTGACAAATATGTCTCTAATTCAGTAAACTTCGTTAATCTACCCGATGGCGTCTTGAAAGGATTCCAGACTTCCGCTCGATCGGAGTATCTGCCGGAGTACTTGTTATACAGCGAATTTCCGCGTTTGGTGAAAAACCAAGAGCCGCACTCAACAAGTGCAATTCAAATGCGCAAATAAATCGAGCAATTCTATGCGGGCTTTATTAGGCCTGCAGTTGCGGTAGTAACAAATTGAGCCGGTTCGGATTTTTGAGGTCGTTAATTATTTACGATCCGGGGGCGTTTTTGGCGAGGGATCTCTTACGATTTTAATAACAGTTCGGGTCGCGATATCAACAGCGAAAACCTAAAGGGATGGGTCCTTTTGTCTCGAAAGCGACACGTGACAAGGAATCCCTTTCACCGTAATTTAGTCGGTGACACCTCCAGGTCGCGGCTCTTTCTTCCGTCGCCGAGTATAAATTCAAATTTAATGTTTTGTTCCCGGCAGACGCCAAAAATTGATATAGAATCGAATTTTTGCGCCGCGTTCGCTTCCACGCCGACACTAAATTCTAATTTACAATCAAACTTCCACGTGAAGACGTCTCCCTGATTTATTTATCATTTCGATCCGGCGGCGAATTTGTGTTCTGTAAATTATCGGGTGGGCGTGGAAATTTCCATTTGAAAAGAAAAACTGCCATTAAAAAGCCGATAATTTTCCAGAAATTACACGAGAGTTATATAAGAACGGCGAGTACGGGACCTCGTCACGCCACGCCGCCATTATCACTTATCTGAGTTTCAAACTCAGGAAAAATGCGAGGACGATGACGGACGGCGGTGACGACGGCTTTGCGGATTTGTCTTGGAGATTTATTTCGTTATCAGTTTTCACACTGTTTGATGGTAGTATGGCATCCTCCTGTGCCCAAGATATTTGCTCATAATCTCCGTAGGGTTTTTCGGTTTTTTAGATGTATTAAAAATAAAAACAACAAAATGCCACTGTTCTGCGATTAATTCCTTCCAAACTCGAGTCGACCGAAGCTTAGCAATGCTGAACCGACTATCTTAAGTACACAGACTGAATAACCACGGCTGCTTTCAAGAGGCTGGATATGGAAGCAACTGCCACGAAGAGCACTTAAATTACTAGTGAGCTACGACTGCTGGGCCACAGATCCGATAAATTGCACCAGCCTCGACTACCGCTCTGAATGGAGCCATCTTCCGATTCGAGCCTTTTAAAATACGGTGATTAGTCCTCAATAACAAATGATATAAGTGAGGTATTCGATTACGGGCCCCTAATTAAATCCAACCCCCGAATGCGACCACCTTTCAAATTCGACTCGTGATATATTGCGGCGGCGGCGTCGCCGTAATTATACACGAAAACCTTAGACCGACCGCCGCGAGCGCCACAATGAATATTCATTACGTTTCGAAACACTGCACACACCCATAGGGAGAAACGTATTCGTTAGCGAGATGTATGAATAAGGACCTCCTGAATGGGAGGGGCGGCCAAGTGGCAAAAACGGGACAGTGGCGGCGGCGGTAATGGATGTTCCGCGCGGAATGCCGCCTAGAACAAACAGCCTATAGCGTGGCGTTTTTGTTTCGGCGCCCGAGTGACAAACGACGCCTGATTGTAATGGGAAAGCGACCTGCCTGAAAATCGGGAAATGCGACGGATGCCACGATACTTTTCTTCCCTCTCCCTTTTTTTGGTCACTGCCACCTTTTCCTCTAACACGATCGATCCGCACGCGTCACGCGACGGCTACCCCTTACGCGTATTTTTTCTGTTCGAACTTGCACATTCCGTGTCGCACGCTCTCGAATTCACGCGGCAATTAAGCGTCAACAGCGCGGGACCTCTGCCGGACCCCTGCGGTGCACCTTACATCTTTATTTCGGAACGAACGCGAGACGCGTGAGTGAGCACGTCCCGCGACGCCTACTCGGATGAAAATTGCTGCAGGTGTGGAACTGGAATGTAGTGTCACGACTGTCAAAAGTTACGGGCTCTCGATCTTTTAAATGGAAATGACTTCGGGACTTTCAGCTTTCATCCGACATTATCTATCTTTATTTCGTCGATTCGGGGACGACCGGGCGCGCGTGTCTCTCGAGGTCGCGTTTTTACAGTAATATTAATAATAATGATAGTTTAGATGACCTCGGTGTAATCAGATAATTACAGTAATGAAAACGCAGAAAGCTCCGTAAAAATAACTGGCCAACATTCACATGTCAAGCATCAAATAGGTATACCTAATGGTCCTTGTACGGATGTAGTAGTCATCAAACCTGGCTGTTCACTCCAAGATCGTAACACCATCATAGTCGAACATTATTTTATGTTTGACAGTGCAGGAGCTGAAGGTATTTGAATATGCAAAATAGGAGGAGCGAGATGTGATAACTAATTCGTGTAGCTAACGTCCAAAGGATACAAAAATATCCTTCATCCTACGTTGTCTCGGTATTTTCTTAACGTCAAAATGTAGGTTTTTATGTTTACAATAAAATAATACTGGAAGTACTCCATCCAACTCCGCCGCAACCCATGGCACCCCTGTCTGCTTGCGCAGAGTTTTTAAATAGTAGTTTGTGACATTAATTTTGATTATATAGAATACTTTGCTGTAGACCTCTGGGACTTGATATCTTCTACCGCTGTACTAGAAACCAACAAGAAGATCGATGCATCGGAAACCCCTATACGTCCCCAACCAGTACATTTCTTTCGCAACCCTCGACGCATGCATAAATCCGTCAGTCGTCCGCATTCCTATACGTACCTCGTCCAGAAACCGTATTTCTCGCGAGATTGAACGGCCGAATCGGTCCGTGTAATAAATACGGGCGAAGAAATCTTCTCCCCGATAGGAGATTCCAACGGGTTCCGAAAGCCGGAGGGATGTGCATTGCGAGTTGACGGCGCATGAAATGAACAGCGTTACATCCCTCTTACATGCCCAGACGTTGATGTGACGGACAACTCTTTACACAGCTCGATACTCTGACCTTCCGGATTCCTTAGACATGTTTATAGTGACTCTCCGCTGGAACCTCGTTAATTAATGCGCGACCGATGTGGAAGAGGTTCGAAAGGGTCTGTCTGCTTCTAGCTGAAGGACAAAAGGTGTGTTTTGCTGTGGTCCTGAGGATGATAGTCATGCATATAACGAGCCCACTAGCCCCCCAACTCCTTCATCGATCCTCTGGAAACAACTTAGACCTTCCGATACCCAAAGTGTTATTAAATTTAATTCGCCAGCTGTCTTCTCCGGTCGAGCACGGGGTAATTGCGTCGGGTCGAGGGGTCCCACTTAGCCCTCACAACACATCTTGTTCGTTGGGAGACCGGATCCTTCATGTGAAATCTGAGTCGTTTTTGCTGGGGGAAAGGGCGTCTCCATTAGCATCGGACCGTGCGATGGCTCTCAGGTGCGTGTTGGGTGGCTATCGATTGGCCGGCGGCGGCGATCACGCCACCCCTATTTCTTTCTGATTGTGGGTAAAAAGGCCTATTACTTCCCCTCTACCCCATGGCATGTCCATATAAGACTCCAGTTTTTAAAAGTTACGCATCATTAGTTAGACCCCTTCGCAATAAACCGTTTCGATTTATCGTCCTCCGCGTAAATGCCCTTAATTTCCCCGGTGGAAAATTTTCGAAATAGAAAACTCGGTCGGTCCTAATTCATTTAATGGATTATTTACGAAATGGTAACAGAATTAAGCGTAAAATTTACTGGCAAAGTTTTTCCCGGACGTTCTGCGCTTCCTATAAAATCAGATATGCATTTTTAATAAGGGCGAACCGCGAAAGTTTGCGAACTCATCTCTCGGTCCTGGTGATTCGAGAAATGTTAAAAACCGCCTACGTGCGTTCCATGTCATTGCGAAGAAGTGATGTCTGAATGGATTTCTCCGCGAGCATTCTTTTGCCGCATCAATTATTGATGTTTAAAGAGGTTCCGACGGATGATGAGGATTAGACGATTTCAAGCGGAGCGACGTCGTAATGGCATTAGCAGAAGAGGATACGGAGGCTTCGCTTGCAGCACTTTGTTATTCAGTTTGGAAAGTTTGAGCGTTGTTTCGGGTCAAAACAGATACGGCGCAGACTTTCGAGATCGATGCATAAAAGAGGAGAGCAAGGGCCTCAAAAGTCGCCTTTGTAGTCGGTCTTTCGAAGCGATAATCGCATCGGATGTATCACTGAGTTAGAGGAGCTAATTTTGTGTGAAATCTCATTCTTGACGATGCTGAAATAACCCTATGGCGGTTATTTTTCGACATTTTTTCCAAATCCTCTGCGGTACGCGCTAGGAGTCGTTTACTCGAGCTGGCAGTTGTTCTTAGTCTCTCCACAAATTCGTCAAATTCCTGAAGTTTCCAACTTTTAAAATTCCTCATGTTTTTAGACTAAAACCTCCAGGTACAATTTTTTTAATTTCATTAAGGTACTGAAATATCTTTTAAGTTTCTTAAATTCTTAGGTTCGTCGGATTTTAAGGATCCTCAGGTTCCCCACAGTATACAAATATATTGGGCGCCAACCCTTTTTCTGAGGTGGTAAACCAAACGCGAGAACAGTGGATGTGAAAACAAAGCAGTTATAAATTAATATGTAGATAATTTTTTGTGCCGATAAGTTCACTTCAAAAATGAAAATTTGTTTACCTTTTTTGCTATCCAAACATCCCAAGACTTAGTGATGGGTGTTAAGAGGGATAAACGACGCAAACGTGATCATGTGATAATTATATGGTTTTGTGATGTTTGTGTACTGTTTGCACGTATTAATTATCTGTTTATCTAAACAGGCAGTTTGCGTCGTCGATTGCGGCCATGTTCGCTCGACCCCATGAAATTAAAATGCAAGGAGTGTGTCGGATTCTTTTCGTTTTGTGAAATAACGAGCCACTCGTCGTGTCAGGTCGAGGCCAAGGACAACGGCGTCAAATTGCGGATTAAAAAGTTGAGAACTTGCACCAATGCCGAGGCGGGGATTTCCCGCGATCTTTAAGCGATACAGCTCCGCCGAAATACTCGATCGACAACCCCATCATTTCGACACGTGAATTTTTAATCGCTCCTCGAATATTAATGTCAATTACTAGTTACGAAACGCTGATATTTAAATAATGCGACCTCTTTGCTCTCTTTGTCGTGATCGATTCGAGGATCCGCGGATGCAGACTGGTCACTACCTCGTAAACTAGGAGGAGGCGGCGAATAAAGGTCGAGGTCGAACTGACATTTTTCCACGCCTCGTGAGAAATAACGACGGAAACAAGACGAAAAAGCGGGCAGACCGGCGGGCATAACTCACCGAATCGATCGCCGATTGAATATTTCATTCCGTTCTGAAGTGAGAACTTCCATTAATTTTTGAAATCGGAATGCATTTTTCATAGTAATGTATGCGCAATTTACATACTCGTCAAGGATCTGCTCGATTTGCTGAACTGTTTCATGTATGTGTCATGTGCTATAGTCGAGGATATGTGAGATGCGGAAAATGAGGGCGGATTTTTGCACAAAAATTATGTATCTTGTAGGGCTTTATTTTACCTTGGCAATTAATTCACACCTGAATTGAATAAAAACAGACGAGCGTACCTCGTTTACACTTCTTTTACAGATTTGGTTATTTACACCCGTTTGGTCATGTGACACCGTCACCAGTACCTCCCGCACTCTCTCCAAATACGGAGAGCAAGACCCACTTCACCGCAGGCCCCCTTCTCAAGTTGACAGAAAAGTCCTACCCTCGTCGAGAACGCTCTGTACATAGGTTACCACCTAGCTTTGGTGAGGACCTACAGCCACTGCGGAAATTCGAGAGCTAAAGGCCGCCGCTCTCGCCTGAAGCTTTAATACCGTCACCGCTCATACCTCCGAACTGTTCACCGAACACATATTACGCCACTGCTCCATCGTTCGCTATATTATTTCGCGTGGTAGGTACTACCCTTCTTGCTTGCTTTACTTTCAAACTCGTCGCACCCCAAATCTCTGATCGTTTGTGGTAACTCGTCTACCTTCAGCTGGTACTTTCGCACACGTTTAAATCTGAGAGCTTCGAAATTTCTTTTAGAAAGCCGATGAACCAGAAAATCAGAGGAACCTGAGAAGATTGAGAAATTTTGCGAATTTTGGAAAATTGAGCAAGTGATGAAACTTGCTTGAAATACATTCAGGTATCTGAGACTGTGAGCAACCTGACGATTTGAAAGAACCTGAAAATCGGAGTAACCTTAGAATCTGAACAGCCTAAAAATTCAAGGAAGTTGATGAACATGTAAATCAAAGGAACCTCAGAAGATGAAGAACCAGAAAATCATAGCAACCTGAGAATATGATGAACCTGAATATTATCAGAGAAACCCGAGAAGTTAATGAACCTGGAAATCAGAGGAACCTTAGAAGATGAAGAAGCTGGAAAGCAAAGGAACCTGACGATTTGAAGAACTTGGAAATATGAGATTTTTGGGAGCTGGAAATGTGAGGAACCTTAATTTGAGAGTCTTTAAGAACCTAATGAATTTATGAAAAAAAAAAAAGAGGAATTTGAGAAATTTAGAAAACCAGAAACCTATACCTAACTAATTGTGAAACTGAGAAATTTGACGAATTTGAGAAATTGAGAAAATGATGAAACTTGGAAAGAAATTCAGGTATCTGAGGAACCTGACGATTTGAAGAACCAGAAAATCAGAGCAACCTGAGAAGATGATGAATCTAAAAATCACAACAACCTGAAAATCAGAGGAACCTTAGAAGATGAAAAACCTGAAAATCAGACAACCTGATAAGATCATGAACCTAAAAATCGGAGGAACCAGAGAAAAAAAATGAAGAACCTGAAAAACATAGGAACTTGACCATCTGAAGTACCTAGGAATCAAAGGAACCTGCACCTGAAAATCAGAGGTACCTGAGAAGCTGATAAACCCGAAAACCAGAGGAACCTGAGAAGATTTGAGAAATTAGACGAATTTTGGGAATTTGAGCAAATTATGAAAGTTGGAAGTCGAAATAAAAGTTGACCTGTTTTAGCGTTTTACAAAAATCTCATTTGTTTCGGAATTACTGAATTTATTTCATAAGTAGTTTCCACACTATATAATGAACATAAGTGATAGGCATACATGCATGAAAATAGTTCTGAAAGTTTCATCTTAGACCCAAGTGTTAACGTTTATATTGTTGCACGTGTTGTCGTTGTTGCACACGATACTTTTTCTACGCCTATATTCTTTTAATTAAAAAATACATGTTTCATTTATTACTTGCTTCTGTAATAATATAAGTTCAACACGGTGGTATTAAAATTTAAATATATCTATGTCGAACTCCACAAACGGTGGTATTAGGTGAGAAATAATAATTATTATTATTATAACTTGGAGGATTTGACGCACTCTTTGTCCTGGTTCTGTTTCTACATTATGAATCGACTGTATTCGGCAGCATTTAATCGTACATTTTCTTGGATGTCTCGTTCAATAAATACATAGTTGCGGTGGTGTAAAATAGTATATTATAAACCAAGGTAGAGAAGTAATTTTTCTCAGCTAAGCAGTATTAATTCCCGAGATGCGAAGCTGAGAAAGGGCTTCTCTACCGTGGTTTATATATTATTTTTTTCACTACTAGCAGCTTAAATCGTTAAATAAATGAAGCATCAAAAATGCAATCGTCTAGCGGGTGCCGGGTCACAGTTAATCCTGAATAGACGTTGACGTCTCTGAACATTTGTTTTTTCCGTGGATCATTGCAAATTTTGGCTCGCGCGTCGCGCTCAACCCCTTAAAGAAACCTACTCCAAGAATGTCATATTTTCCTGTACGTGAAACTCGAAATTTGGACAGGATCAACTGTGACTGGCATCCGAGGTTATGTATTTTTTCTCTGACATTTCTCCGTCAGAGACCGGATTTTCGTGAAAACCTGCACAAATAATATAATAAACGATATGCATTTTGCATCAAATCCGGTCTCTGCCCATTATTAACTACTGGTCAATAATGAAAAAATTATTAACTACTAGGAAAGAAAAACAACTTCACACTTCCTCTACAAACTATATAATCGTACATTCTACAGCTAGTAGTGAAAAAAATTATTTCTTCATCAATCTCGTAGAAATATTTTTGAAGATAACTTTTCTTATCCTATTATGGTCTCAGATTTATACTCCGTTCAATTCAGAATATGCGCCGAAATATCTCGTGTGTGTCGAATTAGACAAGGTATGTCCCAAAAATCATGGGATTGCTTGGATTTTATCGACCGCATCGTCAACTTCTCGCTATTTAATTTTCTTTCACTTACCCCGAGTTTTAACTGAAATTCTTTTGGATCTTACACATCCTACAGCATTGATTTTTTAAAATGAAGCTAATTTTGGAAACCACTCGAACCAAATTTTTATTTACCCTCCGGGCGGGCATCGATCCGGCCGCCCAGAAAAGAACTCCTCCGGAGCCAAATTACCGACGGATTTTCCTTCCGTTTTTTTGCACTCAATTACGCGATTAGCTCGAAACGTCGCGTTCGCCTCGTGGCGTCGCAAGACAACAAAGCTCGACTCGAATTCTCGGACCTGAATGACGTCACTAACACCAGATAAGCTCGTGATTAATGACAGTTTGTGTTACTTGTGGGATTTTTTTCGGATCGCCAAGTTTTTGACTCTTTCGCGCGGTCTCTGCTGGCGACATCAATGAGATTAATTAGTATTCGCGGCTAGTGAAGGCGGTTAAGAAGTCGTGCCAGGCGATTATGGATTGTTGACTGAAATATTTTTGTTTATCTGCAGAAAAGATTTAGCGACATTATTTCCAATGTTTTCAATTCTACCGACTGCGACAGTTACATTTGAATTTTGTGGAAAAATGCGGCGAAGATCGCCTCGGAAGCCATATTGGGTCGAGGTCAACTACCTACCAGAATGATCGCAACGGATGAGCTCATCATTCCGGAACGTTCTGGAGACAGAAAAGTCTACAACCCTTGGCCCGGCCCAGGCAACAATTATTACAAAACAAAACTCAACTAGCCAGACTTTCTGTTTGTTAGCCACGGGGTCGCGTATGCGTCAACAGGTCGACTACCAGCCGCCCCCGATCACCGCTCTTCCGCCTCCTGAATTATGGATGTGTGCTGCATCGTTATTAGAATTTGACGTTGACGCGTTGTCGGGCTAATTGACATCGGGAGTTGGAAAACAGCGCGGTAAATGTTTAATGGGTTTCTTGGATTCGCTGTCGCTGTTGTTTGATCAAACAGAAGGGAATTTTTACGGCCAAACACAATATTTGTTCGGATACATGTGGAAATTTTTTAAATAAATATTGTGCGGGAATTCGCTGCGCATCGATCCACGATTCCATTCTACCTATGTGCGCGTTCACATACAATTGAATTTTAAACGGTATTTTCTCCCAGGATATTGTGATCTATATGTGTACACGTAGAGAGGATCTATCCGCAAATACATTACGGAAAATACCCGGCAATAATACGTCGGGATATTGTTCGCGTTCATCACACAAATAAATCAGCTGTGTGTGTCTGCGAGAGCTTGTTTGTTGGGAGCTTTCGATACACGAGACCCGCTTTTTGTAGAGAGCAAACAAGTGGTTCGCCGGAATCGACGCAGATTTTTGCGACGACGCTGAATTAACCGCGCGGTCGACGGTCAACCACGTGTTTGGTGCACAATTGCATCCTAGTTTTGACAAATATCCGATATGCTCATACTTGCATTTGAATTTTAGTTTTCTTGCAAACTCATTTTACAAATTTGTTAAGAATGGTGGATGCGCCGGGTTAGTCCGTGACTGTAATAAGAATTATAACTGGTAAGATAGATATAAATATAGATCAGCATGGTTCGAAATGGTTTTGCGCACTGTAAGTAGAGCAATATACAAGCATGTAATTGGAGAATGTAAGAAAACATATGGCTTGGCCTGTTGACCGAGCAAGATAAAGACGCTCGACTGAACCCCTATTCTGGGTCATTTCCACATCGGTCGCCCTCTGAATGCGTAATGCGCAGCGACAATCCCCTATGTGCTTAGCGAAACAAACGCTATTCACCGAACGGACACACACAAATTGCAGCGGAACGCAATTATTCCCGACACAACAGCCATACATACTCTCTGTTCCGAACTTGCAGGTCGCAACTTACAACGTCAACTTCACGACTGTTCTCTTAATTAACCATTTATTAGACGAGGTTCGCCGCTCCGTGAACTCCCGCTGGAGAGGAAAAAAGGCCAAAGTGGTCGAATTCAGGTGCGAAGCCGTGCACAGTATTTAAATGAACTCACTTTCGGTCGGGTTGCATTAGGAAACTGTAACTTCCACAATGAAACCGGAGCCCGAGGCGTGGCTTTTGCATACGAGAGGGGCCCTTTCGACAAACCTGAATTTGTTCCCTAGGAGCAATTCCATGTTCGGGATTGTAATTGTCCAGCCGTTGCGGTCGGTCGTGATGGTGGGCATAAAATGTGAGCGTTGTCGCGGTCTGCACCCTCCTTTACGACGTTTGGCCGAAATTGTTCAAAAGAGACAAGGAGCTATATATGGATAGGTGGCTGTAAAAACGCGTGATCTGTGCATGCATCAACAAACGTTGGTTGCTAGATCTGGTTAACTTTTATCAAGTAGGCGTTACGGGTTTGCACGTGGATCTTAGATAATTTCGATGCTTAATTGGATTAATAATTGCTCTGAAAAAAAAATCAATGCGTATCAGATAATTATTATGATGCTGCATTGACATCATTTGCCAATATCAGGGTTCCGCAATCTTATATCCGTTTGTACCTCAATTGCATTGTAAAAGAGACTGTGTACCCCTCCATCGAAAGAAAATAAAACAAGTAGTAGATGCAGATTAAAGATAATGTTTTACTGATGACACGAAAATACTGAGCTTATACCATTTTTCTATTTTCATTCGTCCAGATACTGAAAACAGATTTCCGTCCTCTTTCTATATACCTACTTGTGGTGTTTTTGAAATTGACTTTATTGTTTCTTTTATTAAGTATTTACCTAGTTTCTGTGAAGTATCTCAGTAGATACATACGTACTTGAAAACATGTTTAACTTTGTGGCGGTCGTTGAAGCGGCGCATCCACCATTTTTAAAATTATTTTTGTATTTTTTAGAACTGTTCCCATGCCCAAGATGAGCGGATAAAGGATAAAAATAATAATCAAACGTATCAAAAGTAGGTCTTTACAAATTCAAGGGAATAAAGAGGGAGGAATTAATAGGCGCAAACAGATCATTAGTATCAAGTTGAGAAATAAAAAAAGTATTAGTGTGAAAGCTTGTGGGTCAAAATATGTAATCATTAATCTCTTGTAAAATTAGAGCTGAATATGGGAGTAGTTTTCTCCCGAAACATGTTCCTTTTGAAATTTGCGTTTGTTAAAGTTGACTTGAATGTATTTATATTTTATTTTTTATATTAATCTGTTTCATTTCATATTTAATTCAATAATTGTAAAAATAAAGTTTTCCCTGAGGTAAAATTATAAATCTGAGAAACTGAAAAAAAACTATCGAAATATGAAGTAGATTTCTTTCAACAAAAGATGAAAAGGATCGCAAAAAAAAACATCACAACAATCACAGTACTAATTCTAATCCGTGCACGAATCTCCTTTATCCGAGCACGAAGGCCTCGATTTTAATTGAAATAGAACAAAAGGGAGCCGTTTCATGCAAATTCGTTCAATAAAGAACAGCTAATTATATCTCGGAGAGTGTGCCGGAGCGCCGAAAGGGTTCATCGTCTGCGGGTCGCGGCCGATTTTTGCCCTTTGCAGACGAACAGACGGAAGAAAGAAGCGGAACGGAAGCGGTTTACTGGAACTAACGCCACTTCGTGACCGTGCGTAATCGTCCTTTCGTTATAGGGATGCGATAGCACAACTCGATTTGTTTGTGTACGCGTAGCGTCGTTTAAACTATCGATCGATCTAGCAAGGTCGGCGGCGAGGGAACGACATGAATACGGGAAAACTCGCATGGGCTCGATCTTGATGTGTCAAAATTTCAACTATTTTTGGGTCGTAATCGGGTTATAGGAGCACAAACTGTGGAGGTTTTTAACAAAGGCGTGGATCTTGCGGCGGAGCGCAGCATGAAAATACAATAAAAGAGTTATAAAACGTGGATATCTCACACACATGAAGGTGGGAAACACACGCATTCTAGGGTCCGAGTATTCGAAAGCTTGAAAATCGTTAGTAAATCGCTGAAATTTGAAAACACAGATCCAGGAAAATCCATTACAGAGCTTGGAATCTTTATCAAAATACTCAAGATGCTCATAAAAAAAAACCGGACCTACCCTCCTTCATTAAACTTATAGGAAATCTAGAAATCCGTTGTTGACATTAATAAACTATTTGAAAAAGCACTATTTACGGAGCGAACTCACGTTTCAATAAAATCTGACCCGAAATCCAACCCGAAAAGAAACCACAAAAACCTGAGACACATCAAATATTTATAATATTGTTACGATCCTGAGAAATGTGTGAATGATCCCATGATGAAATCACATGCTGGAGGTTCTTGGATAAATTTGTGAGGATAACCTCCTCCTCGAGATAATTCTGTAGGACGTATATAGTGATAGAATGCCCAACAAGGAAGTTGACATTCCGGATGCGTCTGGAAATGTGTTGCCGACATATTTAATTAAGTGAGGCCGCAAATACAAATGTGCATACTATTATTAATTGCTCAAACTTAGTGAAATAATCTAATATAGGCAATGTGACCCATATAACACTCCTCAAAAAAAAAATTGTATCAATTTTTTTATAACCTATCTAGTGTCCACCTTATTTGTGGAACAACAAGCTATTTCGACATCCTCTACTCTAATGTCACTTCTTGTTCCGACGATGGTCTCGTTGGGTTTCTTTCTTCGAGTGTGCATGTTTGCGTCGCTTCGTATGCGCGCCGTCGGCCGTAAATTCCGTTTTCGTGTAGCATCCGAGCCGGATGTGGATTTAGTAAGCAGTAAAGTCCATGTAGGAATAGAAAAACGATATAAGAGCGGCGTCGTAAAATTTTTCATTACGCTAAAAGTACTTCGATATATAAGAAAAACGAGCGGCCATTAGGAGCTTGTCGTTCGGGACAAACTTTATCCATCGATTCCGAAAAAAGCTCCTCCACTGTGCCGTTGTAATTCGGCCGCCGATATCGATTAATTTTTTCCTCCTCGGATTTCTGCTGCGCTATTTAATAGCTCTCGTATAACACCTTAATCCGAATCGAGTTTGTCTTTCCAAGTTTCTCGGACGTTGTGCTTTTATCGTCTATTTTCTCTGCTCGATCCGGCCGGAGGCTTTCGACTTCGGACTTTTAACGGATGATGCTAGAAAGGCTTCGCGGGGTCACACTAATGCAAGGATCTTTTTAGAATAAGACAAAAAGGGCATCCAAATTACAAACGCCCCTTTTCGCATTCCGACCCTCTCCTTTCCGTCTCTGAATAATGAATGTTTCGGACTGTGCCGCGAGCAGGCAGTTACTTCATTGTTTTTGCAAAATTGAATAATATGTTGTTTTGTTGTTTGTTCCCGCACAACGTAAATATTTACAAAGTATTAATTAAACAGCAAATATTTATTGTGCCGGGGGATGTGCTCTTTGTGCAACTTCATTCCGCGCGCTTCGAAACGACCGAAATGCATGCACGTACACCTGCCGGTTTCCCGCAAGCGTCTTCACATCCAATTCGACGGGGAGGTAAGGCCGAATTACCTCCGGCTTGCGAAGCCGACACCAGACCGCAACATTGTACGAAGAGAATAGTCCATTTATTGTTATTTCGTCGAGTCGGGATTTCTAAAGTTAAAGCGGCACCCACCCCAAAATACAGGGTTCTGTCAAATGTTGTGGAATGCAATATGTAGGGTGATTTTAAACATGTGTTACACTTTGAAACTCTACTCTACACAATTTTACTGTTCACCGTTAACCGTTGAATTAACTAAAATATAAATTTCCACAGAACATCTTTAAATCCATTGTAGTTTGTAAAAGAATAGTAATAAAATTGTCGAATGACGTCAGAGGGAACAACATCGTAAAGTTTAAGGTTACTTTCTCGAAAACAGTCGTTTCGTTGAAACCGGTAATTTAGAATAATACCTCCTTTATAACATATGAGATTAGTACGAAACGGTTATATTTACAATAAATCATGAGTTTTTAATGCGCACGTAGCCGTTTAACTTTGTCTTTATCACACTGGCATGTATTGTTTTTTCTTTTTCTAGTACGCCGCGGCGGATCCGGTGAGTACCGTCATCCAGCACACCGCACCGTCACCGCCGCCCCCGTAAGTCCATCTATGCGTCGAAAACGCGTGTTTGCGAAAATCCTATTGGTCGGGGTTTTGTTTGGGTGTTTTATTAAGGTAATTATACCCTATTTCATTTAAGGATCCATCCTTTCGAGCATCTTCTTCCAATTGGAGCCGCAATCTTGGAAATTATACACAGGGTGATTTTATATGATATTGCATGATACAATACAGTGTGGAAACTACTTATGGACTAAATTCAGTAATTTCAAAACTAATTACATTTGTCGAAAACGCTAAAACAGGTCAATTTTTGTTTTTCATAATGCTTGTTTTATGTTGCTTCATGTGTTCATGACGTCATCCATTGTTGAGCTATGACGTTACACTCAATTTTCAATACTAAATTTTTTGTTTTGTTTTGGGTAGTACTCTTAACAACCTTTGTGATAAACCTTACATGGTAAATTTATTTGCCTAACCAAAGAATACTGAACTTAAACAGTTAATAAATGTTTTAGAGTAAACATAAAAACTTACTAACGTAGCAAATGCTCAAAGTGTTCCCTATTGACTTGTTGGCAAACTTCTAAACTAAAATAAAACTCTTCTTTAACACTGCGTAAAGTTTCAGTTGTAATATTTCTAATTTCCGTTTGGAAATGGTCTTTCAAATCGTCGAAATTGTTGGGTTTCGTTTGGAAATAACCCCAAAGGAAGAAATGGAGCAAAGTTTTAAATCAGGCGATCTGGCTGGCCATTTTATGAATCCTGCCTCCCAATCCATCTATTTGGGAAAACTTCATTTAAATATTGTCGAACTCAAAGGGCATAGTGAGCTGATGGATTATCTTGCTGAAGCCATAATGTGTACCGGGGAATATCTGGATCTTCAGGATTTGGATATAAAGCTGCTAACTGGGACAAGTTCGTCCCTTCGAAAATTTAGATATTTTTCTCCAGTAAAATTGCCATAAATCAAAATAAGACCTAGCACTTGATCATTGACTATGCCTGCCCAAAAATTTATTTTTTCTGGGCGCTGTGTGTGATTTTCGCGCAACCAGTGAGGATTTTTGGCAGCCCAATATCGATAATTTTGACGGTTCACTTCTCCATTTAGAGAAAATGTAGATTAGTCAGAAAACATTATGGTGTCCAAAGAACATTTCTATCTATATTTCCATTATTTAAAAAAAAAAAGAGGTAAAAATTGTTTAAAAACAGGTGTACCTGCCGATATTAGAATACAAAAAAGTAGCAAATTTTGCTTTGATCAAAAAATTATTGTGGTGGAATGTCAAAATCTCAAGAACTTGAAAATAGAGTTATGTAGTGGTGGTTCATTAAAAAGATTTATAATAGTAGTTTCTTTAAATGATTTAGCAGGAGATAAATAGGTGCAGTACTTTAAAATCAGCGCAACTCGAAATAATAGTTGACCTGTTTTAGCGTTTTACAAAAATCTCATTCGTTTCGAAATTTCTGAATTTATTCCGTAAGTAGTTTCCACACTGTATATTAATTCTCGAAGCCACAATATGTAGTATAACGAAGAAATCAAAAGTTCGTAGGATGGTCCGGCATTAAATTTTCTGAGTTTTCTATCCAGTCTTCATAAATCATTCTCACATCATGTTGCCTGTGGAATACAAAATTTCCATGTAGTTGGATATAGAGTTTTGACATTCAAAGCCTACCGGATGTATGAAAACCCTCTATAAGCAGCTAGTACCACGCGAGAGCAGAGATGGAAGACATAGATATAAAAAATAGTGAGGAGATATAGTGTGATGCGGTTTCCACCACTCTTTGAACATGAACATAAAATGAAAAGTCAAATCAAACCTACCAAAAAACAAAGACAACCCAAGGTTCTTTGATAACACAAAATTATGTTTTTAAACGTTTATTGGATCTAACAATTTTGCTGGTTTCGGTTTAAGATGATTTACTTCAATTAACAAGTTCTAATAATTTTATTAATTTAACAGTTGGCAATGGTTTGACAATTTAATAACAATTTACAATTTGGCGTATAATTTGAGTGAGGTTATGAATCTGATTTTACCACTTTTGGCCTTCGATGACTTCGATGCAAATTATAACAAACAAATACATTGAATGACGCCCTAGTCTACCCTACTACGACAAGCGACTTTTCGGCATGGCCTACTATAAAGTTAGTTTTCGATCCCTCTATATTTTTACTGATATTCAACTCTAGTAATAAAATTTATAAACAAATAAATATGTCTTACATGCAAGATGACTATATCAATACATGTGAGTAACCCTTTAAGCTACTCCACATACTGCAGCGGCATGGGGTGTATTCTCAACAGTACACAAGCACTTACTTCTCAATTATTTATTACCTATGTTACTATGTTAACTATGTTTGATAATTTTAAAGCGAACCCTTTACACGATAGAAGTTTTATTCGCCCACACAATGTACAGTGTTTCAAGAAAAATTTTCCTTATTTTTCATGACAAAGATTTTTATCATCTGAATTTTAAGGTCAAACCATAGTCAATTTTCATTTCTTAAATATTTTGATACAAATTTAATTTTATGGTTGTTATCTTTGTAAACTGTAATAGTAAATAAGGTAGACTCTATCCGTTCTTTTTAACAATATTTTATGTGAGAATAAAAGACTGAGTTACAGATCAAAAATGTTATCCCATTGTAAAATCACCCTGTGTAAGTTTAAATAAGTGAAATAAGGTATATTATAGTTTTTGCCAAAATCAAAAAGCAGCAACAATACAGTGCAGTCTACATTGAACGCCATATTGACGATTCATATGGGACAAAAATATGAGTAATAACGTAACCAAGATCTCAATGGATGTCAAACTTTCGTTGAAGTTCCAAACCCACTTCAAAGCTTGCGTTCACCGACAGTGTTTTTTTAGCAGCTGAAATCAACAGGTAGTAGTTTTTTTTTTAGCAAAGCTTATTGGTACGTTCCGCGCGGATTTACTCCCGACCACAGTCAGTTGTTTCTCACCCGGTCAGCCACCTTTGTTCTTGGTCCACATCAGCGGATGGACGCCTCCGAGTCCGTTGTTCTTTGTCATTTGGTTCGTTATGCTTGCGGTCGGTTTTCTCGAGGCGGGTGGAGGCGTATTTGTGCGTGGATGGTGAAGACCCGCTTCCTGCAAAACAAAGCAGCAAACGGAATTATTAGCATATTATCCCACAAACTCCGGGGAGCACTCGAGCAAGAACAATGTGATTAGAGAAATTCGACTGGGACATGTCAGGCATGGCAAAACCGCGCGTACCGCACAAGAAGCATTTCGGTCAGCGAAAAACGACTGCTCTTTTGCAACAGTAACGGTACTCCTTATTCGAGGCTCTTTATCGCCCTGCAAGACGTCCGTCCGACGGATAGATATACGTTAATTAAACGACATCGACGATAACGAGCCCGTCCTCGGGGGAGGAAGCGTCCCCGGCGCGCGACAAGCCCTTCCTCTGTGCCCTCCCGCTCGAACAACGTCCGTCTTTCGTGTAATTGCAGCATTCAGCAGACACAATAGACCGACGGGCGTAAATCAAACTACAGCACACGCTCGCATGTAATAACGCTTGTTCTTCCCTTTACAGCAGCGGCCCTGCAGGTTGTCGCCTCCTGCAGATATTAATATCCGTTTTTATGCTCCGGTGCCCGCCGAGCCGCGCCTCGTACACAGCTCACTTCATGCTCGACGTGCGCTACGTTTCATTTACGTCTTATTAGCGCCGCGGAGTGGGTTAATTAAATTTTTGGTTTGGGGGCGGCGCTCTCTCTTAAGCTGTTTTGACTGCCAAAGCCTCCTCCTCCTCTTCTTAGCTGTTAAGTTAGTGATGACATTTTTGAGATGGGCGTTATAGACGTGCTGAATAGAGGTGAAGTTGTGTTGTCGCTTAAGTTTGGAAGTAATAAAACACTGTCCTCTAAGTTGGAAAGTTTGATTAAGTGAAAAATGTAGCTTATTATTAGAATATTAGAAGCCACATCCTTTAGGAGTGAAATTTCATTGATACAGAGAGGAAAGCGAATTAACTCTGGTATAAGAATTTACTTGGAAAATGATTCAAGTTTCACAGGTTGAAGACAACATTTACGACAAATTAATTTGTTAATATGATCATCTGGAAATTCTGTAAGCCGAAGACTATATTAATTTATTTACAGAACTCAACAAATTTCGTCATGGGCTTGGGAGTATACAAAATAAAATAAGAAATCTACTTCCCATTCTCTCTATTTGGCTTAGTGATCATATTCTATGGGTCTCGATGAACGTCGTTATTAATGTTAACGTCATGTCTTCATATAAGCTTTCGAGTTTCTAATTAGTTCTTCGCCATCCATCTTCTCTTTGTGACAAATTTTCTTCGTTTGTCTTTTTGTCTCTTCATTTAGGTTTCAATATAATATCTACTATCTTTCTTCGGTTGTTTTCTCCCTGTGTTCCTTCACCGTGAGTAAGATTTTCCAATTACATAATTTCATTTGGTCAACACAACGTAATTTCAGAGGGATCTTCGGGAAAATAATTTTTCTACGACTTCTACCGAAATTGACGTTTTCGCCATTGATTTCCCTGTCCCAAAGTGTCAAATTATATGTAACGTTTGACAGTATGTATATGAAGGATCCGAATGTGGATATATCAACTGAAGGTGCGTGCGCGCTATTTGGTGCTGTTAATGGCGAAAAACGTGTTTCACCTAGTGCTTCTTTTTCTGTTAAAATTGAGCGAAAACAAATTAATTCGCACACCACCGCAAGAGTTTTATTGCCCGATAAATTCAAGAAATGGTGCGATTAAATACTGCCGAATACATTTTCTTCATAATGTAGAAGCAGAACCATCACAAAAAGTGTGTCAAATACAAATTTTAATAATCATCATTGTTCACCTAATAATAATTAATAAACTTTAAATAAAACACGTCTTTTTTTAATTCAATGAATATAGGCGTAGAAAAAGTTTCGTGTGCAACACGTGCGCAAGTGCGCCGCTTACACATTCGTGTTGATAACGCGCCTTAAGAGGGTTCTCCAGTGGCAGGTACATTTCTGCCGGTCGAAGCACATTTTCTCGCAATATCTTTTTTTTAATTTACAAATTTCAAAAAATCGCTCTGTAGCTGCAAAGATCTATATTTTATCAACACGCCCCCAAAATTTCAACAAAAAATCTTCAAAAATAAAAAAGTTACATTCAATGCCGCACATTTCTGTACATTTTTGCGCGCCGTTGAATATAACTTTTTTATTTTTGAAGATTTTTCGTTGAAATTTTGTGGGCGTGTTGATAAAATATAGATCTTTGCAGCTACAGAGCGATTTTTTGAAATTTGTCAATTAAAGAAAATATATTGCGGGAAAACGTACTTCGACCGGCAGAAATGTACATGCCACTGGAGAACCCTCTTAACTTTGGAATAATATTTTAGTTATCTTACCTTCGTCTCTTTGCCTTAGTTATAATTTTACTTTGGATATATCTAAAACTATTTCTCTAAAACAGAAAAGAAGGACTAAAAAAAACAGAATCGATGAAAAAGCAAAAACCCAAACACCATAAAAGAAGAACACAAAGTGGAGAAAAACTTTTTTCCCAAACTATAATTTGTGTTTCATGCGTCATTGTCATGTCAGGCTTCGATTTTTATCACGTGCCTGCGACAGCCACCACAAACATGTCACGAAAATCCGGGCCAATCGCAACATCGCATTCGGATTATGCGACTATAATTTCGAATTAATTGGACAGGTCGGTGTTATACTTCAGTTAACAGGGAGAATTAATTTAATCAATTAGCTAATCTAGCCATCCATCAAGCGTACACGCAGTCCCCGGAATTAGAACTGTTTGTGAGACTTTTCCGATTGCGGAGAGGATACGTGTCTCCCCGAGCACAAAGACTCGTTATTACGTTCACCGACAAAAACGCAACAATGAAACAACGTAAATGAGTACGTGATGCACTTTGTTAAGGCGAGGCGAAATGCGCGACTCCTTGCGGAAGAATGTCAGCTGCAGGCGTTAATTAGACAAGACGGGTAGCTCCAACTGTCCTAACAACGCGCCGACGAGACGCTCGGATGAATAAATATTTTTTGCGACGTTGTTTGCGTGAAAAAAAAACGAAACGGGAGGATCAGGCACGGCTTGATTTTTAGGGAGAAGATATTTTTTAATTCGTGGATGTCGAGATCGAAGAAGATGGGTGGTCACAGCCTCCATTTGTTTGGAAGTCTAATTTCTGTCCCGGCGCATCCACCAATTTTACATTGATGTCAGTAATATGGAAAAAATGTCTTTGGAACGAAGTTTCTTAACTTGGCTTTCGGGAGGTGTTTCTTATATGGTCGTGGGAAAATATACATATATAAACAATCTAAACCTCCATATCAAATTACGTTCGGAGTTGAAGAAAATGCGTAAGGAACTTCGCTCCTGACGGGGGTCCCCCGACCGCACAAATTTTTTGTTTATCTACGCGGTTGTTGTTATTTACTCGCCGTTGTTTCTAACAGACTTTAAACGTCTTATATTCCACCATGAAGAATAAGTTAGCCGTCGTCACACCTTATCTTCCCCGAGAGTGGTTTGGTGCATTTGCAGATCCAAAGCTCGTCCTCGCAGCAATTAGTCCTGCGATAACGGTAACGAGGCCATTCCCTGCGGAATGTTTCGTTTTATGCCCTTCCTTATGCAGGACAATGGTGGTTCGTTTCCGGGAGATTAACGAAGAGTAGAGATTTTTTTTTGTGAACGACAGTATCGATCCGTCTCGTAGGGTCGCGTATGTTAAGATAATAATCGATATGCAACCGAATTGTAGACAATCGTGTCAATGCGTACTACTCCTTCAGTACACATTAGCATTAGGCTCAAAGCACATCATTAGCTTGAAAAAAAGATAAAGCTCATATAAAAATGTTAGATACAATAAAATTAGAATACACTGCTATTATGTTTTATGTTGCTCTAATCCGGGGGGAATCGACTCGCATTTTTTTTTTTTCAGGTGAAGATATCAATGCGAGCCGATTCCGGCCGGTGAATTGTGCTTAGAGCCCGAGCGACGCCGTTCTCCCCCCGCTGTCCTTTTGATGTGTAGACGAGTAGTTAGTTGTCTTGGCGTAATCTTACATTGTGCCTTCTATTATAGGATATTTCACCAATTGCCAAAATATCACTTTAGAAACGGACGAAGGTATGTGCGCATTTCTTCAGGATGCGATCTTTCATTTTACGATGCACTGCATGCCGTTCGTCCGCCACGCACTGTCCAGCTTGCGCACCGCCGCCAGATGGCGCCGATAATGAATTTATGCATGCTGCGTCGTTGCACTCACGCGTGTCGTTTACATAAATGACACAAAGTGTTATGGAAATGAATGCATACACGTCAACTCACCAATTTCAACTCGTAACGTCTTTGTTGTCTTTCGATTACCTAAATTACATAACTTTTTTTGTTCACACTTTAACCAAAATGGTTAATATTAATAATATCATAGCATTGACAGCCACAGCACACTATTATCTGTTCGTGAACAAATACGGTCGATTCGGATGTTCAACTAGTTATAGTAAATGCAGTCAAGCCTGTTTTTAGAGAATGATTGGTATTTATTCTGCAGTTTATACTATTCCTATGATTCCTGCCGATACTCTTTTCTCAATTCTGAGTTATCATTTGCTTTTGTTATTTTCTAATTTTATATTTCATTTTTTTATTTATATGTATATTTAATCCTTAAATGTACTGCACTCATTTTTATAATTGTTTTTTTTTTATGAAAGACATTGATAAGATACACCGGTAGATTACTTTTCATTTTCAAAAATTTTACAGGTCCCGTCCATTTCAGTCACAGAGTTCAATGAGCGAGAATCCTTTTCAGTAACAAGCTGACTGACTAGAGTTAAATATAGCTTGGCCCCTCCCCTAAGGTTTGTGTGCGTAAGTGGTTCAGAGACTTGGGGTGTTCTAAACGTTCGAGGAGTTACTTCAAAGAAAGAGATCAAGGGGTACAGTAATAAAATATAAAAATAAATTACCGAAAGAAAAATTATAACTTTACGGGCAGTAACCCAACTTGAACTATCACCATCACACAATTGAAATTAACCAGTCTTTATTCAACACTATTTACGTAAGCATTCACTTTTTTACATTGTTTCATTTTTGAATTTTTGTAATTCTTGATTCTCGATTTTATTATTCGAGAAACCAGATTTTAGATTACCAATCTTAACATACGTTTCCTTTTTTTTATCTAAAAATTTCTGATTTCTTCTATTTTTTTCATTTTTCATCGCAATTCCTTCATACGTTTCTAGAACCTCTTATTGTTTTTCCATTTTTTATTTATCCTGATTTGCGTTTCATATCTCACTCCTAATTCCTTAATTACTGCTAAATCTCACATTCCTCAGCATTTCCCTTAGTTTCGAACCGCTAAATTTTGATTTCTGGTCTTTGATTCCTGGTTTGTGATCTCCCCTGATTGGTGTCGATCTTTCTGCCTAACTGGTCTGACTTTTTTCTGATTTCTGCAGATTTTCATTTCTTCTTTTGCAATTCTCATTCTTATGTTTTAATTTCTCCTTTGTTCTTCAAATTATTCCTATTGTTTTTTATCCTTATTTCTAAAATATGGTGCCTGTTTCTTACTGATTCCTTAGATTAGATTCTTTTTTTATTAATTTCGGTATCCTACTTGATTTCTGCCGTTTATCGTTTATTTCCTCCGCTTCCTGCTGATTCTTCGAAATTCCTGACGATTTTCCTTTCAGAATTATTATTTATCATTCGTCATTTTCTCATTTCTTTTTCTGTCATTCCTTATTCCTTCTCATCCCTTCACATTCCTTTTGAAACTAATATTGTATTTTTTCAATTTTGTGCTGATATTTTTTATTTTTTATTCTTTTAAAGTTTCAGTTCCCACCAGATCCTTCTCGGCTTCTAGTTTTGTAACTCATGTTGATTTTTTGAAGTAAAACTTCTTTACGGACACTTGACTTGGGGAGTAAGCTGGTGAATGCGTGACGAGAGCTTTACGAAAAGTGTGATCGGGGGAAGCGAACGATTTTACAATAATTAATTCATAGACATTTTTTTTGTTTTAACGGGACTCGAACCCGCGTCTTTTAGGTTGTGGATCCGGACTACTCACGACAGAACCATTGGTGTGTGTCAATTTTGCCTGCAATTGCGCTACTTATCTCAGTCGCGACACATGATTGCCGACTTTTCGCTGACTACAAACTGAAACATGCATTATCCAATACTGGAGACGGATAAATTAAGAGCACTTTCACAATGGCGAACTGAAGTTTTACTTCAGTCGTGTGGTCTAAAGCACACTCGTATTTTTTTTTTAATGTCTTCTTTTTTCTGAATGTCTGATCCTGATCATTTTCCATCCTCATATATTTGTAATTTTTTCATTTCATTTCATTGTGGTCACTGACTTACTGATTTTTCATCACCCCTCCTTAGTCGTGCAGATTTCTTCTGATTATTCCTCCCATTCTAAATTCCGAACTCCTCAATTCTATAGTCTGTTTTTTTAGAAGGAAGCATTGTGAAAGATAGGGACTTCAACGAACCAATAAGAGATTACCATTTTGTACCACGTGATGCGTCCGCTTTATACTCGCGCACTAAAAACCAACACAACAACTAAACATCTCGTGTGTTTGTGTCAATAAAGTACGGTCTAAACATTTTTAAACATTTTCGTTAGTTTTTTGTTACACCCTACCTTTGCATGCATGTCACTCGTGTCAGTACATGGACGGCGCGACGGCTAGAGCCACCCCCATAATACGCCGGTGAATTATGGTTTGCCGACAGAATAAGCGCCAATGTGCACAGGACGTGTAACACTGCTGCCATCTACTTCCTTCTTAAAAAAAAAACGCGTATAGATTGACTTAAATGATTTTTTTAGTTTTTTTTGTCAGTGTTGATATGATTTAAAAATCAGAAATGTTCAGTGTTTTTTTGTTTTGGACAAACTACTAGAAGTATTAAATTTAAGTAGGCTAAATAGAGAAATAAATTGCATTCTCCAGAGAAATAAGACACACAGTCTAGACAAAACTAATATTCTTTATTTAACAAATTCAAAAATTCAAAAGGAACTGTCCACAGACGACGACGTCAACTTCCTCAATTCAACTATTCAGTATATTCACGAAACTAAAGAAAACAGGCGAGTTCTCGGAGTTGTTAACACAATGACGGAAAGGGTCATGATCCGGTAAGAGCCGAGCCATCGCTGCGGAATTATGGAAATTTGATTCAGAAGTTGGTTCGGGTTGAGAGTAGTTCGAACTGAAAGTAGCCGTGCCATAAATCTGTAGGACGAGAAGTCTCTCAGGTGTTTAGCAGTCTAAGACGCGCCGGAATTTATCGATGCGAGGAACTAGTCAAATACAAATAGTAATGGCTTTAGTTGTGGAAGTTTTTAGTGGAGTCGGACTTGATGCATGTTTCAGTCGGAGTCGTCACATAAATTTTAGGTCAACCATTGACTACCATAAAATAAATATAACAAATTAACGCTAAAAGCGATAAAACGGGATCACAGTTTGCGGCATTAATTCTACGCAAGCATTTCTTTCCAAATTGTTGATTTTGTCCAATAAGTGTTAAAATGGTGGATGCACCAGGATATTTTTATTTATAATTTGAAAATTTGTTCAGTTAAGGTTGATTATGCCGCCTTTTTCTCAATAAAAGTCAGTGAAATTTTTGGGAGGATTTTTGCAACTTTCGAGTTTAGTCTAGTACTTTAGAAGATTTCTCCGGATTAGTGACCTCATCGCAGCTATCTCTTTGGCTTCCGAGGTCAAACTAAAGCAACTGTTCTGCATGCAAGCACTTTGTCGTGACTTTTCCACCGATTTTCAACTACATAGTTTACTATTTCCCCGTTTATCACGAAACTAAGTTAGTTTCGAAATATCGACGTGGTGCACGTTTTCCGCCTCGTACTTCCCGGTCGACCATCTTGGAATCGATCCTATTTCTTTCATTCATTACCTTGGAATAATTCGAGCAGTTGAAAGATGATATCCATTCCGCAGCATCGCCGATCATCGAATTTCATCAATATTCATGCGTTCGCAGCTTCGAACAGTTGTTCCTCGGTTTTGCTCATCTTTTTTGCGACGACCAAACAATTTCGTTTTCATATCGTCCGACTATAAATTCCGCCGAATCGCGCCGCGTAATTAGTTTTTAGCGGAATTTCGTCCGGAACTCTCATTGTTTGATACAGTTTCGGTCGTAAAGAACGTTTAATTTTTGGTTTTGTTCGCGCGGTGCGATAATTGAACCATTAGCGACTTGTTTTGGCCGCTGCAGTTGTGCTTTTATGTTGCGCCGGATTGGCCGGTTGTCTTAGTCTGGCTGAATGCAGCAGCTCGGGTGGAAATGTAGTGTGCGGTGAATGGGCACAGTTTGTTGATTGTTAACATCGGTTCCAAAGTAATGTGTTTTAAAATTTTAACTAGTCAAAAAAGTACAATGAATAAACACCCCTTCCAATTTCGTGTAGCCTCTACACTTTTTTTTAAATTTGATCAAATTTGTGATGTTTATGACAAGAGTTTTAAATCAGTCGGCGCGTTTCCCGGTTTTAATCCAGTCAATTAAAATGCTATTTAGATTATTTCAGGCGGGTTCCTGCGTGTCGTTAAGACTGCCGCCTCTCGTAAATCCGTCCGTTCCCTGGGGGTAATAAGACTGGCGACAGATGTCGCGAATTGTATTATACAAATTCGGCGTATCCGGACAACATAAAATTCAAAAGTTAATCTCGCGGGAGATTGGCGAAACGCATTTACGCAACTCGGAAGGAGTCGATCTCCGCATGTTTCATTCATCACGTCGAGTGCGAATTTTACGAGTTTCTCTTGGAAATCTAGCAGGAAGCACCGGATATACGTTGATAATGAGATATTGAGGAGATAAAAATGATATAAAAGAATGGATTCGGCGAGGTAGCCGGCTGAAACGAGATTAAAGAGGCTTGCGAACTATTCCCCTAGGTCGAGAGCGGGGTTTTTCGTCGCTCGCAGGTGCCGCACCGGCAGCGTATTTATGCCGACGGAGGCTGGAAATGAAGAGGTCCGTGTGCTGCGGACCAGCGGGAGCATTAAGTGTGCTTTATTTGGCGTGTGGCTGGAGGTTACAGTTTAATATCTGCGGTTCAGTGGTCGTCATTCATTTCACTTACGCCGCCGCCGCCGCCCCTACTCTCCCCAGAGTCTATTGCTTGCTTCCTTCGCTCTGCATTACACACTAATTTATTATTTGCTGCCGCGAGAGTCGTATCGGAACTCTGCGTTAGCGCTTTCGCCTGGTCGTGGCTCGAAGGACCAGCGATTAGACGGCCGCGATGGATTTTTTTCTGTCACACGTGACGTTACGACGTCCGGGTGTCCCGAAGCGGCGCGCCATTAATCTTGCAGCATCCAACAGGAGCAACGTTGATCCCGTAATCTGTGTCTCTGAGGATTTATCTCTCTTTGTCTGTCCGTCGCTCATCTATCGGTCCGTTCCTGGATGTCACGTTCGGGACACGGCAACGTGGAACGCGGTCGACGGGTCGAGGCCGGCAGCCATGTTGATTATTCCGAGCAACATATGGGAATGCAGTTGTGACTTCTGGGTTTTATAAACGTTTCAAGACATTGTTTGCATGATGGTTTTAATTAAATTCTTCAGCTGTAGAGTAGTGCAAGTTTCCCATTTGGAACTGCTGTTGTTTGTGATTTTCCCAAAGAGATTTTGCTTAAGAATCTTTGAATTCACTACCATTATAATAAGAGTCTCATTAGTTCTTCAGCTCTTACTCTGTCTTTGCTACATCTAGTTACAAGCACGATCTGTTATTCCCCCGCATCTAGGATCGAAGTTCATTGAAATCGGCGAGATATGCAAAGCCCGACCCTTTTCCCCGGATCGAAATTTCGTCCAGACCGTCCGCATCATAACATCTATATTACCCTGCGGTCAGCCGCGCGCCTCCAGAATCTTAAGCGCTTAGTTAGCGCCACGACAAACATCTTTCCGACGTTTTGAAAACATCCGAGCGTCGCGCCCTCGGGAGCCTGCATTATACGCTTGCATTCTCTTCATCAGGGTCGCGTGACCGGCAGCTTAATTAGATCCCTTACTTAGTTTGTTGAACAAAAATGAACGTCCAATTACAATGTCCACGAGCAAATTGCTTTTATCGGTTCGGTTTTTGGCGGCCGAATGGAAAAATCGACGCCGAAAAAACCAATCAATTTCCAGACGGAATGCAATTGGACGGGTCAGTTGTTTTTTTGCGACGTTACGTCAAAATGAGAAAAAAGTGTAAATCACGACTGGCAGCCGTCGCTCGCGGGGGACGATAAAAATGGAGAGTCGGTGCGATGTAAATATTTTTCGGTGGCTTCAGAAGTGGGATGAAAGAGAGGAAGATTGGTGTTCTCTCCTTGGAACTTTATATTAATCGTGTAGTTTTGTCGTGCCTCGAATTGAGCTTTCATTATGATGTAGACTATCAAAATTAGAATTTCCGAAACACGATACCCAAAATCGCAATAGTCCAATCTACCTTTAAAATTGCGTTTCTGTCTGGGAAGAGCAAGTAGGACAAACTTTACTGATAATTCTCTACATAACGTAAACAAACGTTTTTTGCATAATCGCTCGGTTCGGCTTGTTTTTGTTGCAATTGTGTCAACGTTCCATGGGCGCCTGAATCTTGGTTTCCAGTTGTCCTTTTGTTATTGGCCTGCACCGTGATCAATTATTCAGTATACCCTCCCGCCATTGAAAAGTCCTCGCGGTTTTTGAGACACTCGTACACCCCCAAGACGATCATATGATCGCATGGCTCCCGCACATTCCGCCCTAATCCACGGTTCTGATCCGGCGACACGACGACAATTAAGGACGTGTAATGACCGCCGATAAATCCGTTCGGTTCCTTTTGTTTTTCCATGTTTGCACGCCACATGACGTCGCCGGGAGCACTTTACATGCAAATGGGAACGTGCGGGGTCGAAATTAATTAAAATGAAAATGGGATTTCGTCCGATCCGCAAAATAATAACGGGACGATCGACGCCGACTTTCACAAGAATCCCGAACGTTGCTGCATCGACGCCACAAACGCGAAGCGTGAAACGCGTTGATTGACGTGTTTTCCGTGTTGTCGCCGTAATTAATTGCGATTTGATTTCTACAAACTGCATAAATATTCATGTGGAAGTTGCGTAAACAATAGATCGTTATTGGGTCGATGCGAACTATGAACTCGTTTAATAGCGGTAGCAGCGCGGTAAAAAACGTTATCGATATTTTATATCTATAGGTAAGTCAGCGCTTTATGATCCCGCGGAAATGTAGGTTCTAGCGCGTTCAAAGGACCATAAAGATGCTTTGGTAATGGCGGCGAGGGGGGATAATCGCCGTTTATTACGGGCTTTGAGAATTTTTCACAATCGCTATTGCTAATAAAAAACGGTGACCGGCTTTGTATGTTTGAGTACCGGCATAAAGAAAATTCGTACGTGGCCAACATTGACTAATTTAGTTTTCGATGTGTCTGTATAAACAACGTTCGAATTCGTGGTCAAAAAGAGTGCACACACAACAATCGCTTCGTGTTTGTATTAAAGACACTTCTAAATATAAATATGGGCGGGGTTGTTTGTTTTGTATCTTCCCCAGTTGTTTGTTTTATCGAAATGAACTGGTGGGGTGTAGATATTGCGAATTTATTGACTGAAAACACTGATATGGCGCCAGAATTAGTGCGTTGTAAAAATGGTGGATGCGCCGGGCCATCGTCCGTTCCCTTTTAATTCTTTTACGCCAGTGTCGGAGCTACGCAATGTTTTGAGAATAAAGTTAACAGCAGTAATTCAAAGGACAATTTACAGCGAAGAGCCACTCCACCTGTCGCTCGTGTGTATTTTTTCGCTCCCAAATTGATATATGGCACTGGAGGGACGACGGCGAGGCGCTCTATCCCGGACCCTATTGATCTCCAGTTAAGTTGTTCGTTCGTCCTTTGACATTCTGGCGGCGGCCCTGGACATATTTTACAAAATACACGCACGAAGTTTTTGTCGACGGCGACCAGTTGAACGACGCGGCCTGTTGCTGACGGTTGTGTTTCGAATGAAGACCTTAACGCGCTAATTAGCGCTACGCGCGAAATTCTCCGTTCGCGTAGCTCCAGGGAAGAGGACTGAATTATTACGACATTTTTCTCGCCCGCCGAGACGGATGTGTCGCATTTTTCACCACTCTCTTTGTCTTAAGCTCCACCGCCGTCATCGCGCTCATTCCATCAAAGTTATCAGCGGAATTCGGGCAACAGCCGCATATTTTTAAGCCGAGATCATAAATCTATCTCGGCTTGGCTCATTCATCATGCGCGGCGCCCACGATAGCAGGTAATAAGCGGGCTCTGATGAAAGTTGTTTTCTTAGATCGGGGGAGCCCCTCGGCGGGGGAGGCTTTTGTGCGTTATACGTAACATTCGCCGAAGTGGAAATGGCTTATCAAAGTGAAATGTACCGGTTTTCAAAATTACAACGTAAATATAGTAAGTCTTAATGTGGTCAATGTTGTTAAAAAATGTTATTACTGTCGCCGTCTTTTGTTGCCTGATAAGCTAGTATTCCATATAAATTAAACATGTCTAAATAAAGTTATACACGGCAGCTCCAGACAAAACATTCATGAGAATAAAATTTTACAGCTCCCAAGAACATTTTCGGTTAATACAGGCGAAATAAATCTGTCTGTAATATGGATTCACGTATAATCGAGGTTCTGCTGTATTTATGGTTCCTCTAAATTTATTTCAGGTATTACTCATGTAATGAGAATTTCTAATACAACGTTGTGTTGACAATGGAAAGTTTTAACCTGGTGCATCCACTATATTTATACCAAATGATGCACACGATTGTTGATTAAACATGATACATACCTTCGAATTTCGAAACTTGTTTTGGAACTTATGGTAACTTTCGGATACAATGAAAAAGTGGGCTTTAGTGGTGGATGGGAAATCTGGCCATTGCGCAGTCAAGCAACTTCTTAAAAAAATCATATTATCTTCAACTTGTTATTTACAGCACCCAAAACAAGAGATCTTCGAGAAAGATAGTGAGATATTTACATTAGATCCCTTTTCCGATAGCTCCGGAATTTGTCTTCGTTTCCAATTAGCGATTTTCGATGACAAATGTGCGGCTGCGGAGCCGCTGGTGCGATCCCGGTCTCAGTTCAGCCAACATTAAATGTGCAAATTATTAATGGTTTGCAGCTTAGGTAGATAACAGTCATACATGGCTCCCGCGCGGCCGATTTTAATTGGATTATACAACCGCCCGAACGCCTGCTCCACCATACCACCGTGTACTATACTATCGGTATTACCAACTTCTGCTGAGCATTGTGATCACTTATTACGATATATAGAACGTCGTTATCGTATTCATTCAGGCTTCGGCTCGTCGATACGCTTATTAAATGGACCCGATGAATAATTCAGGAAATTTTTCGTGGGAGTGGAGGAGATATCCTCTTTTTGCCTGATAAAACGAGCTTTCCTTCGCGTGGGGCATAAACGACGCCGTCGTCGTTAGCTATTCCGATACTAATAGTACTTTATTTGCATTACAGCGGATGGTAGTAGTGCGCATAATAACGACGCCGGTAATTTCGGAGCACGCTATTTCATCGGGAATATGGGCGTATTTATTAGCGCCATTCGATGGCATTATGCACTACCTAGAAACGCATTACCATTACCTGCCTCTAATTGATTCCCGGAATTATTGCCGCCCGATGAACCGCATCATCCAGAACCATGCGGCGGCGGCGGCCTAATCACGCGATATTCTCCCACGCATCTTGCCCCCAGATGGTATCAGGTTGCAGTAAAACTTCGGAGAACGCACACACCTCGTATCCGGCTCGAAGGACCAAATTCCGTCGACCGGAAAAATTCCTCGAATTCACGCTCGATTCCGTCTGCATCACTTGCCGTAGGTCACGACATTCCTAGTGTCCTCGGTTTCACGAAAAAGGAACAAAGGAGAACGAGATAAAATTTACAACAAACTAAGTAAAGTCCAAACGTGGACGGCGGTCAATAAAATATAACGTTTCCATCTAAACTAATAAAATCCCGAACGAAACGATTTATCTTGAGTAGCGCAACACGATTTCTCCGTAATCGAAATTTTAGTGTATTTGCGGCCGGAAATGCGGAGACTCGATTAGTGAGGGAGTTTATTGGAAGGAAGAAGTAGCGAGCTTTGGGGCGCTTGTAACGGATGGGGATAAAAAATCCGACGCATGAGGTTTATGTCAGTCGAACTCGTATAATAAGACGTAACTCATATAATAATTATGAAAACGTTAAATTGTAAATTTAAACTAAAGAAATAATTTAAACTGCATAAATATAACATTTGATGAAAATGAGTTCCATACTATACTTTTTCTATAAAAGTAATATCGAAACCACAAAATTGAAAAAACTGATTATATTTTAGTGAATGCATTGTTGATTTCGTTGATGTTTAAACTTATACATTAATTAGTACATGTCTTAGTATTGACGTATTAAGGAACAAAAGTGCGAGTATACTTTGTATTCGTCGAAATCTATGCAAAATGTGTTTAGAGCCGATGTGATTAATCCAAAAATCGTCCGATAAAAGTGTACAAATTATTTGCTAGTTATTTGAGCGGAGATGAATAGTATATAACTGTATTAGGCTGTTGCGTTGTTTTATAGTTTTCGTGATACAAGGAGGCCCCCATACGACAGGCCCACCTGGGCCCTAGATGCCACTTGCGCTTCCCTCCCGGTTTAAAATATTTAACTTATATATTGCATTTTCGTGTCAGGTTGTGGCGCGCTTACACCGTACAAAAATCTTATACCGTGGGATAAGAAGTTTCACTTCAAAAACTTAAAATCTATTTATTCAAAAATCATTTCACAAAAAACCTTTGACGCTGTATCTTGTTTATTATTAACTCGATTGGAACACGTGATATATCAAATGAAATCATTTTAAAATAGTATATTACATAACGAGCACGGAAAGTGATAAATAACGCACAAGCGGGAAAGTTTCCCACGAGGCGTTAGCCGAGTGCAGGCAATCCCGCGAGTGCGTTAGAGACTTTCCTGCGAGTTTTGTACACTATTTTTCCCACGACCATAAAAATTTCATTACTAACTCAAACAATAAGTGAACTCCGTAGCATAAAATAATGCACCTATAAAGAATTAAGCCTAACCTCCTCAAAGAGTTCCCCGAAATATGCTACGCTTTTTCCGAATAAGAGGACTTACCTATATGCTATTTTATACCTTTCGAGATTTTTCTCGGAGTAAGTTTGGTTGCGTGCACTCCAAATCACTTTTACAACCTTCGGTTCTTATTTATAACAATAATTGGATTTGAACGCAACTTCGCTTGGAAAAAGCCACGAAAGCAAACACATTGTCAATATTTTAGAACTGTCAAAAATCAAACAAACCTACTAAACAGTGAAGTGAAAATTTTAAATCCATAACAAACACGTTTGTTATAATAACGAACAGGTGAATGATATTATCAAGTTTCGTGGATACTTGATTGTATGGAAACTGTCACTTTCTTATATGGTCGTGGGAAAACACTTTAAAATGAATTTGTTTGATATTGTTCCTTACTGCCAATCTTTCATAAATTACAGACAACATAATTTTTTCAAGTTGCATTGTATATATTATAATAATTATACACTTTAAGGGCTGATGATGGCAGTAGTGTTCTGCCGAAAGTATGTATTACGGCAATATTATATGTACACTGTATTCAGATACATAAAAGAGCGGTCCGCCCCGCCTCCGACCCTCAAAATAATTCCAGTCGGTACGAGAAATCGCAACACAAACAACAAAACAATTAAACGAGAGGCCGCCGAGAGGAATTCCCCAGCTCTTAGGAGTTTCGAACAAGTGAACAAAAAGATAAAGCCATTATAGAAAAACACAAATCTCCAGAGCGAGTTTTCTTCTTCGGCTGCTAAAAACAACGTCCTTAATTAGAAATTGGATCCAGGAAGAAGTTGAGATAATTACTCTAGACGGCAATTAAATGCCTATACAAAATTATTTTAATTCGGACTTTAATTTCCGTCGCGTAGATGGCGCTGCGGATCCGTTCACACACAGCTAATTCGACTGTCTCGCCTCCAGCGGATCTAAATGAAAAATCTAAAACCGAGTTTTTATTAAACTTAATTAACGTCCATTTAGCGGGCGTAACACAGATTTTTTATTACACGCGTTTGTGCCTCTTTCTTGGAGTCGCCGGCGTAATTGGTGCAGTTCGCTCCATTACCGACACCGGAAATTGTCACGGCCGCCGCCATTTTCAAGATAAATCCCAAATGGAAAACGTCCGATCGACGAGGGTTTAGCTCGTATCAATAATCTAATGACCCGCTTGTCCCACGTAGTACAGCGGCGATAAGATCGTATTTCAGCGCCGTCCTTAGGAAAAACGAGTCGTTTGGAACTCATCATAACCTCGAATATAAATGACTGCCATTTTTGTCGCTCTTCGCCAACAATAAGGCATTTGTTGGAAGGAAAACGTGTCATCAGCGCGATCCGGCGGGGATTTCTCAGATTCGGGTAGTAAACTTAATGAATGTGGGTGAAAAATGGTGATGAACACGGCTCGGAGGTTGTTTCTTCGAGTGTGCTTCGGTTGATCGAGAGCTGCAATTAGATAAATGACTGTAGAGATAGCCAAAAAAAACTCCAGTTTAGTATGCTAGGACAATTCTTTTTTAATTATGGCCAACTATGATACCATCAGTCTGTTTAGTGAGCCTTTAAGACCTCTACAATAATTATACAGGGTGGTAGTGTATCAAAAGTAACTCCTGATGATCATTTATAATACTCAACCCACGGAGCAATAGTTTATGGGAATAAGTCGATACAGTTGACGAATTAAATGCCTTCACAATGTTGAATCAAAGGTACGGTTGCCGCCAAATAAAATCGGGCAACTTTTTTTTTCTATTGTACGTAGTATTTTAAAATTAATAGGAAACGATTGATAATGAGGATTAATTTTGAAGGAAGTTCAAAAATTTAACGTCTCTGTGATGCCGCATCCAATCGTTAACTGTCAAAACACTGTCAGACACTTGTCGGCGACTGTAATTCCTAATAATTTTGTGGTTACTAGGCAACGAATATATTGAAAATTTAATAAAAGGTTCTCATTGGTCAGGTCAGGTCGTTTATGTATAATTCAAAAACTATGAGGCCCAAATAAAAAGTAAAAGTCAAGTTGAGGTCCGGGAAGCGTAAGGAAACCAGTTCTGATTAGACTCACGACCAAAAACCACTCTTCGTGTTTCCTCCTTGTCGTAATTGTCACATCCGCTTCTTGAATATTTGATATCGATGTGTACACGGCCGGTCGCCGTTAAAAACGAAACTACTCCTCCGTCGAAGTCCTTAATAATTCATCGGCGTATCCTACGTAATGGCTTGCTCTCTAATTACGCTCATTAATGGAGTCCTTTTGATCTCGCAGTCCTTGCACAACCGACATCCTCGCTGACGAGAAAATATTTACGTTTTTAATTCGATTTCGGTAATGCCGTTGTATTTTTTTTTTTTCGTCGTTAAACAGGAAGGCACACACGCATCGCCGACGCCCCAAGCAAAAGTTGCTGCAATTTCCATCTCAATTTCGGGCCGAGATTAAGTTCATAAAGAAACATTATCCATCAAAACGTTAATTATTCACGTTATTTTCTATCTCCTTTCGCGAGATTCCGGAGAAAATTAAATTTTTGACTGGAATTAATTCAAGGCGATTTGTTTGTACGGCCCGCATTAACTTTAATTTTTTCTCCTCTCTTCGAAGGTGGGACGTGCATGGGCGGCAGCAGTTTATAATTGCGCTTTGAACACACTCGCTGATAAAAACATCCACTTTGCAAATTCAACCGGCTGAATGCACCCCGAGGTGTGTTTATTCTCTCCCTATGATTGCCTTCGTCGGCAATTTTCCTCCATCCAAAGACACCTAATTGCCTACTGATCGCGATCGCTCTTCGCTACTTTCCAATATCGCCGCCGAATGAGCCGTTGTTTCTAGTCAAAGCATCGCCGAGAGCTCATCAATGTGCATTCGATTGCATTTCAAAGTCGCATCTAATTGCGCTTCGAACAAATGACGGCCGACGAAGTGACGTTCTTCAGAAATTGTAGAACCTGTGTACGGAGCGTAATTGAAAAGTAATGGGGCTGGTTGGAACTAATGTTGAACAATAAAGGTTTATTGCGAAACAATGGAGTAATGGAGTCCGGACGGTTTTTGTGCCACACCTGGTTGCCACAAGGCTGGGTTGTTACGTTTGTTGTTGAACGCATTGAACACCCAATATTTGTGTGTCGCACAATCCAAATTGTAAGATTTGTGATTAAACCTTTCTAACAGCCATTTAGTATTAAATATCAATGTTCAAAATGAATAAATAATAATTAGACCCATTAAAAAATACCAAAAGTGGAGTACAGAAGAAAGACAATTTAAATTAACCTGGCACGTCCACCATTTTTACAGCTTAGAAACAAATAATAATCTCTAAAACCCGCATCTTAATACATACACTGCTTAAATACGACCACGTAAGAAGCGAAGGAGCAAGAACAAACGACAAGCATAGCAGCGGAACACGGGCAATTCCCGGGAAAGCGTCTAAATGAAAATTGGAAAATCGCAGGAAATTCCGGGTGGTGTGCACGTCGGGATCGGGGACGGCGGCGGCGGCAGAGGTAATTGGGTAATTGTTCCCCAGCAGAGACGAACAAACCCTTACGCAACAATGGTTTCTTCATGTAATTAGCGGGCGACTCGGTCGGCAAGATAGAAACCCTTTTGTCTCGGAGCGAGCTCCAGACAAGCGATCCATTTACGAGCGCCCAATTACCTCCTTGCACTTCGCCGCCGAATTGGGGGCGACAAAAATGGGGGGGGGGGGGTGCGAGGTTTGATCGTTCTTCTCTGAGCTAATGATGCATCTTTACATTTTGGGACTAATTTCCATTTATTGACATATCAAGCTTTCACCCATGTGCAAGGTCGTTGTGGGCCTGCTCATCTCTTTCGTTTCGTAATCAATTCAGTAGTGGATCAACCATCAATGTTAACGTAAACGACTTCTGTTATTAGTAAGCAATGACATAATATTTTGTATGCATAAATATTACAAAATACTTTTAATGATTTCTGGAAGCTCCTAAACACATGGTCACATTACACTAATTCACAATTCCAAAGACACAAAGCTATCCTCGCATTCGCAGCTTAAAGCAGACACACTGAAAATTTAGTTTCTCAAATTCCGCCGCTCCGGCGTGAATTTCCATCGAATTAATTTTAATAAAAGTCTGCACTAGTTTTACGTCTTCGGCAACCTGACGTCGTCGTCGTCGTCGTGCTACTCGAAAATTACTTTTTAATAATTAATCAATTCCGGGCAAGTTAATTAAATAACTGATTTAAAATTAACACTCTACGAATATCCTTTTAATTAATGGAAGTGAGTCGTTTCAACGGATTTTCCGGTGCATTCTAATTCGGGTTCGCGACCGGACGAAGATGAACGACGTTGTTGTAGTCACAGATTAACGGGCCACCTGTCAATAAACCGCCGCTGCAGGAGGTACAATATATATCCATCAAACATTAATGAATAATTAATAAACACCAACAAGTATATAACGGAACTAATGAAGATAGCCCGGCGCATCCACCAATTTTGGCAGTTCTTAAAACCACTGATAATACACCAAATGCAAAAAAATACTCGGCAAAGTGACTAGTCTAGCTATAGAGCTTATAGTTCATTCTCAGCAAAATTCTAAACGACAGGAAAAGTACGGCAAGGTAAACCATTAAACCCACGTAAATGGAACCCGTTGGCATCGTGAAAATGGTCCATTTTTTCCATTTTCCCCGCAGTCAAATAAGTAAATGGGATCAACTGTCAGTTGGTTTTGTTATCACAACTAAAACATCTTAGAGACATGCTGAGGTCGGGCATATTCTGCACACAACAGACAAGGACAGGCGCTTCAATTTTACTTATCTGTATTGATGTGTTGGTAGATAAGGTAGGTAGATAGATAAGATGTTACTGATGAAATCAAGACATCCTAGTTGCTGCACCAAATCGTCCAGCGCCGATCCGGCGACCCCCGGATCGTAAAATCGCCTCGCAATATGGTCGCCGTCGCAGATACATATATGCACATAAAATTAATCGTAAAAATCGCACAATGTAATGATCCGGTCGGGCGGTAAAATGTAAATTCTCATCGAAAAGAGAGATGGCGCTGTCGTAAAGTCCAGATGGTCCGCGTCATGAAATCATGCCGGCGAATGGCGATCCTCTATTAAAAATCGTTTTTTAAAAACGGCAGCGGCAATGCTTTCGCAACTTTATAACCCTTCGGAGTCCCCCATTCCGCACATAAAATTGTCGTCCGGTTTACCTTGTCGTCACGAGTAACGACCGCATACGCGCCGATAAAACATAATGGGAACGGCGAAGGGGTCGAGGGGTTTTAACGAAACAATCAGGGATGTGTAAGTGGTGGACTTTTTTTTTGGTTAAACGCACAATTAATGATATGAAAATGAGCGAAGTCGAGAGAAATTTTTAGCGTTAGGCTACTTAGCTTTTCCAAAAATTATTTCATCTACGTCTACGATTTCGATAGAATCAGTCACGCTCTACGTCGCTCGGGCATTTTCTGGTTTCGAAAATAAATGAGCTAAAATAACAAGAACAGGAAATTGATTTTACAGAAAATCTCGGAGCTCACGCGACTGTGACTGCTAGTCAACTTAAAAGTGTTCTCGCCAATTAGCAGTCTCGGAGAGCTCTTCAAATAGGATGCACACCTGACTTGATAAAAACCGTGGAAATGGAAATGATCAGGGGCCTGTAAAACAAACTGTACAATTGTAACAGTCTACAAGTTACAGGTAATCTGCCTGTAACTATTTAATTCGGTATCACAATGCTAATTGCCACAATTGTAGAAGTTAAATAACTTTTTACACATCTAGCTACATATCTAGTGTAATTATTCGGTCTCTCTAGAGCTGATTGAGTGTTTACCATGGCGATCCACATAGGCTGGTTCGTTAATTCGAGGAGCGTCTATATTATTATAAGTGTTCCATCCACTGCACCACATACTTCAGGAAAACAGGCTATTGCAGGAAATCTTTGTACAACATTCAACATATTATGGGGCTATTTCACTGTTTCGTCGAATTTTATCATTAGCAACATCTACATACTCATTTTTGATACCCCATGCATATCGCAAACGCCATGCTACTGACCTCCATTCCCTAACCAGTGCAAGGTAATTAATGTCTTCTGCGGTGTCAATCCATACCATCGAACTGTTCTATTTGTAAGCGTTGGTCCAATATCCCGAAGGAGATTTTCAAACGAAATCTTTTGTTGAATTCGTTATCAGTGAGAAAAGATTCTTTCTTTATATTAAATCGATATTCTCTAGGCAAATCTTCATCCTCACTTGCGGAGTCACTTGACCACATATTGGTAACAGATACGTACGTATTCGTAGTACGGGAATTGCCGTAACACTGTGCATTTACCCAGAGTTGAAAATATGTTAAACATTATCTACACTTGTAGAAAATTCTGTAAAACAATCATACAAGAGATAACTTTGTGTTACAGAGTACGTTTACATATGTAGAGATACGGGTAATTACAAGATGAGTTGTGTTATGAAAAAGTTACTACAAGTTTAAAATATATTTACGACTTGTACGGCTTGTGTTACAGGCCCCAGGTAGTTCTAAAATTCATAGATTTGAGGCAGACCCACAAGTAGGTATAAAGTGAATTCTCAAAATGTTGCCAACATCCATGTTCGTCCCACTAGCCGCCTCCGCTCACCCACGACCCCCCCCCCCCCCATGTCGTTTTCAATCAAAATTAAATTCCTCATCCATCCTTCATTCTCTCCAGCAATTTGAAATTTTTCCGGGCTGTTTCTCAGGTCATCGTGATTTATGATCCTCCTTATCCGTCATGTTTACAGACGTCGGAGGTCGCAATAAAAACGTTATCGCTTTACATGAGTTCGGAGGGAGGCAAAAAGCGGCGGGTACCACTCAACAAACGGGATTGCGTTCGTTGTGGTCCATTCATTGCCTCGAAGAATGGTTCACCTGTCGGAAGCGATCGCTTCCACGACGTTAAGTAGCGAATCGGGCCGTTAATAATGCACGAACATTAATACAGATGGTCTTCCAGGAGGCCTAAGGGGGTGGTGCAGATAATCGATTAAGGGAGTTAATTCGATTTATCGGTTATACTATAATGACAATACTGATAAATAGAAACGAAATTTATTAATAGCAGGAACATTTACATGGTAGAAATTCATTATAATAATACAAATAAAAAGCACTCATAAAGATCAATAATGGTATAGATGTACAATAAGTAAGCTAACACCTACATAAATGCCTCACTATTATCAAGGTTACGCAGGTTTCTGACCTTCTTGATTTAAGGTTTATATGTCGCGTACTTCAGTTTATCTACAATAATTATTATTTGTTTAATACAACTTCAGGCTACTGCGGTACTAATTTTAAAGCGTTCCTCGTAATAATACATATGCAAATTGGCTAATCAGCGACATGCATTCCTGACGTAACAGTCGCATAGATAGATAATAAAGTTAAATCTCAACACTTCATTGGGTATTACAATTTTAATTTTATTGTTATTGCCCAACAAAAGTAATTCTTCTGTTTGGATGGTTTGTGCTTCAACGTATTTTGTGTGTGTTGGTTTTGAACATTTAAAAAGTGACACACATAGTTTAAAGCTCGAGAAGATTTTTTTTAATGCCCCTCATCCGTCTGACTGCGCCAATGTCCCGGAAGGAAGCGAACGCGTCGCCTCCGTCCTCCTTCAATAAATAAAGACATTCCTCGCGACAAAACTCAAAAAATAGAGCCCGGCACACATATATCACAAATCCAAAGGAGAGAGGGCGCCTTCAATATTTTTTATTCAAAGCAACGGGAGTCCTTTCTTCCGCCCTTTAAATAAACGATATCCTCTCTCGAGATATTTTATTGACGATAATAAACGACGACGCCGGCTCCTGACACGTTAATCGCAGTACTTTTGTCGGGGGCGGCGCGAGACGGAATAATAAATACATATTCATTCGCGTATCGGCGCGCTTGATAAATGGACCTCCCTCACCCTGATAAACAGAGAGCGGACCTCCCTATTCATCATCCCAGTTGCGTCTTTCTGCTGCGGATGACTTACCTGGGGGTGATTAATGGAAGCGCCGTTAATTAATACGCCAATTACCGAACGTCGATTTTTCCGGAGGGCTGCGATTTTTTAACGGCCGTTACCGCATCCACTAAGACTTCTAAACCGGATCAAAGCCGACTCGACGCCTCCGGGGGTGTAGTACGTCAAATCCAATCAGGGTTTCTTGTGTATGTGTTGAATGCGCCTTAATGAGCCTCCTAATTGAGGATCCAGTTGAACTTGCGGGGTGCACAAGCTCACCTGATTGCCTTTTTTAGCCGACCTAAAGAAGAACGGCACGGATTGGCCATCAGGAGCGGAAGCAACACGTGTGCCCTATGATAAGCAACTGAAGTTAAAACGAAAATTATGATTAATCCCGGCGTATCCACCGTTTTGATATATTTTATACTAAATCCATTAAAACTGTGTATTTTGGTATTACCGCTACCACACTACATACGAGACGACCCATTTTGGTTTTTGATAGTTGCACTGATTTTGATTTTGGATTGATATTCGATTTGGGATCTTGCTTTGATCCTGGATTTGAATTCTGATTCTGAAATTGATTTGATTTTGATTCTGACTTTACTGTAACTTTAAATATGGTTTTTAATTTATCATTTTGGATTCGTATTTACATTCTAACTGAGAATTTTGGATCCTGATTGGTTTTGTGATTGTGGCTTTTGATTCTGATTTTAATGTTGATCCTGTAAGTATTTACTGGACTCGTGAATCTGTACTATCCTTTATAACAATAATAATTTGCTCAATCTGAGTATACTCGGGTTCATAATTATTAAGTTTTCAAATTTACAACATAATTACATATATCCTAACTTCATTAACAATGATAGTACGTTTGCAAGAATTTCTGTTTGTTGGTTTTATTCAACTTCAACTTAAATTTTAAATAGACCATATTATCATTGTAGCATCATAGAAAAATCGTGTCCATCGATTGGCGCAGAAGTACCGACGGATACTACCTACGTCGTAGATAAATCGATCGACTGGCGCAGTCCGACGCATAAGCGGGTTTAATTTTTATTGCTCTCGTGTCTGCCGGGCGTCTGTTGGGTCATTCGTGCTCGAGTCGAGTCTCTAAACTGCGTTTGAATTTCAGGAAATTATTCGGATTTTCCGTACATCCAATATTTAACACGTAAGTTGCGAAGGAGCGGCTAGAACCCCCGAGCGCTTCGACACGAGCCCCTCCCTAACTTTACTAATTTCATTCAATTTGTCCGATCGTGTTGATCCCCATTGCTGTGACGTCATAGGTTCTGTGATCTTCGGATTCACTGCAGTCATAATTATAATAAATTAAATGAATAAACTTTGTCCTAAATTCGGTGTTATTAAAAAAAACACGCAAGTAATGAATATCGATAAAATTAACCGGTTCCCACTTACAGAGACAACGTCTTGTGCTGTCAAGACGTTTCTAGTGATACCTCAAGACTTCTTGCCTTCAACACCCAACGTCCGACCCTGTTTTTTTTTTACCTTCCAAGTGACCAATCTACCACCTTATCCATCCTCATCCACCATTCAAATCGAGCTCCTTTGTGAATTGAAGGATCGACGTCGCGTCGGGTCAATTCGCAAAAAACGTCCTTTCATCTCTCGCGCCTTTCAATTAACCCTTCCGGTGTGCACATATAAATGTCGAAAGTGCTCGCGCAAAAAAATCTTGAAACTCGGCCGCCCTTTGTGAATTTGCGTCCGCGCTAACTACCAGTATGTCTGCATTGTCGTTTGATGGCGAGATCAAAGCTCGCAATGGAGTAGTTGCGCAAACAGCGCCGATTGACCAAACGCTGTTACAACACCCGCGGTGGCTTTTTAATGGAGTCTTCTGCTCGCAGAAGCGGGATTTCTAATACGAGGGTGACAACAACAACAGCATCGACGGGGTGGTGGCAGCAGTTTTTGCTGGACGTTGTCGCTCGATAATCGGATTCGAAGGGATAATTCCGATACGGTCTGCTCTGTTTGATGGTTGTGCGGTTAATTTGGTCTGCGAGATCGGATTGATTAATAATCGGGTTAGGGCAAATACCACGTCGGTGGTTTGGTTTGTGCTGATTCGCTCCTGTGGTCATCTGGAGCTTCGGGTTAGGAAGGCCTTTTAAACAGTGACTGTTGCGAATCTGTGATGGTAGTTTTCCGTGTGATCGCTTCTTTCGCATGTGCAAGGAGTCGTCAGTTAATCAACACCATTTCATGTCCAAAACAATGAAAGGTTTTTAAAAAATGCAAGGTGCTTTAAATTACTCATGCATCAAGTAGGGTTTTGACGTCAAAATGCCCGTATTATCCAGAAGCAACTTGATGTATGCTTCATTCAAGAAGAGCCGACATTAGAACTTCTGATTGTTGTTTGAAATGAGATTAGAGATCTTTTTCTATTCATTTTACTAATTTTCAACAGGTGTCGCTGATTTCTAAAAGCTTGATATTCCGATTAGGTACACCAACTCTTCCATGACTCACTTGACGAACATGAACCGACCAGTACATGCATTTCGCGTGCAGATCCACCCTCCCCGCCATTCCGCAATTATCATTTCGTTGCTCCCGACAATTAAAACCACGCACGCCACTGGCCCGACTGACGGCTCATGCAAGGTGCTCGTCGCTTCTAGCCTTAATTGAGGGTTTTTTTTCCTCTTCCCACGGAAACAATATTCATGAAAGTTTCAAAGATGAAAGTTGGGGACGTTTTAGTTTCTGAATAGAACACAACTATGTCTCTTTTCTACGACGGAACTGCTTCGGTGATGGATTTTAATAAACTTTGGAGGATTTTTATGTTCTAAGCACTCGTTTTAATTAGTTCCTGAATTATTTATGGAGGCAGGCTGATGCGATTTTAATTACGATATTAACATCTGCGAAGGAGGTCCGGAGCTCAATGGGGGCATCGCCGGGTTGAAAAGGGTGTATTGTGAAAGCAGCGAATTGCAAATGAGGTTTTTTATAAAGTGCATCCGAAGAGAAACATATACTATATAGGGCTTTATGTGATGATGGGTCCAACTTTGTTATTGTTTTTTTTTTATCGGTGCTTTTGTGCATTTGTTTATATCATTCCAACAGATTTTCTTCATTTTCCTTCGTTTTTATTTAGTTGTATTCCACATACGTTCTTAGATCTATCTCTTCGTCGATTCTTGCCAAGGTGATGTGAATTCTCTAGTGTTGCTTAATTTCTTGATTTCAAATTCAACTATAGAACAGCTTGTCTCGACAGAATCAATTACGAGCTACTCGTACATACCCATGGCATTTTCTGGTTCACAGGCAACTATACTTTTTCAAGCAGCTGGTGGACGTTTGGTCCTTCGAGTCCCCCGTCCGGGCGAACAATCGCGGCGATGTCCTCACATCGATCAAAGGCAAATCCCCGCGAACGATCCCTCGCGTAATTATGCAAAACAGCAACCGCTTAATTACCGTACTTTATTCAAAGTCAGGTGAATAATAATCCGTCATGTCGAGCGACAACGCCGAAAGAACCACACGTCGACGTCCCACCTTATAATTCGTGTCTCCGCGCAAAATAAATTACCAAACACAATCGTTCGACTTGCAAATGAAGCATTAGCAGATAGCTCGACAAGAGTTTCGGTGAATGTTTCCAAATGAGACAGGGTTTTCACGGTAATGCTCGAAATTTTATTATAATCTCTGGAAGGAGAGCGAACTTTGTTCATGAAACTTTTGGTCTTGTCGTTGAATTTATTACGTCGTGGGAATATTTTTATTGCGTTATCGCACTTTAAATTCCAGCTTTCCCCGACCGATCGTCCGTATTTACATTTTCGGGAAGAATCAGTCCGTTGCGTCGCGTTTAGCGCGTCTTATCGCGATCTCGAGTACAATAAGGTACTCGTGGATACATCCTTCATTAATTCAGATGTAGATAACTTGCACCTAATTACGCCCGAGGCACGCAAGCGGATCGTTAAACAATTGTAATATTTACCTGCCATATTGTAATTAATTACAGGTGTAGGCGAGAGTGGAAAAACCCCATTTTCCCCGATCATCTCATTAGCCTAATACAACAACTTTCTGGCACTACTAATTGTTCCTAATACCGTATGATCCGCAAAATGCGGCTTGCGATCTCTTTAGATATTCCCATTTCTCAATATAAATTAAAACACGTCGGTCAAAACTCAGCGCCATTAGTTCTTAATAGCGGGGCTAATTCGTGTCGAAGCCTCTTCCGGTCTCGTTTCCCCTCATCCTTACCCACCCTTCAGGGTGGCGGCGTTTCATTGCCACTCCTTCGGCAAGCGTCTTAAGCGCTTTATGAAACGGCCGAGATTACCCTCAGGTGCGCTGCTGTTGTCGACTCGGAACTAATCCTGGTTACTGTTTGTGTTCCAGATCCTCCCGAAATCACCATGAAGCCTCGCAACCTCCAAGTGAAGGCCGGCGGGATTGCGGCTTTCTACTGCGCGGCTAGGGGCGATCCGACGCCTGTCATCCAGTGGAAGAAGAATGGAAAACGAGTCTCCGGTAAGTTTCACTTTTGCTATTTCTAATATGGTCTGCGTTGATTTTTGATGGTTAGAAAAATCTCCCAAACTCTTGACAACATTCGTCTGCATAATCTCTAGAATAAATTTTTAGAAATTTCTAGGAGCAAATTCAAGTGTGATATCTACTCTCATCACAACAATTCTAATTAATTTTTATGTATAGAACACAATATTCTCTAAATTGGTTTCCACTCTCATCAATCGTATAAAACATACAAAGCGACAACTTCCGTCAACTATTCCAAGAGTTCCAGACGCGACGCGTCGCTTTCCAACAGGTTGATTCCGAAAAGCTCAGATAAAACCGGATAGATGAGCATCTCTAATCATTTCCTTCGGCACAATGTTTTATTCCGCTTCTCAATCCGAAAGATACACGTCGAGCTTTAATGCAAACACGCCGACAGTGAACGGATAAGGAACTGTTTTAAGAAGGAGGATTGAAATTTTCCCGATATAGCCGATTCTGTGCAAACGTAAACACTTTGAGTCTTCATTTAATTAAAACGTATTGTAGGAAATGTCAGCGCTGTAATTAACGGTATTAATTAAATGAAGACCCAAACAAACCCGGTTATGACTATAGAGGCTTTGAAACTGAAAAGTGTTATTGTCAGGTTTATTAATAATAATATATTCTCATCGTTCATTTTTGTTGTTCATGATGTCGTTCATTTGTAAATTGTAATTAACACACTTTTTTTTATCTATTTTGTCAAAATGGAGCCTCCCTTTGCGTCATGTCCGATCTGTGTATACCGCACCGCACATGCATTTCTCGCTTGTTTCCTCTACCCAGCTACAAAAATTCTCACACTTCAAAAGCGTGAGAAGCAGTGAATTCGCATAGTTAACTAAGTCTCCTTCTGTATGGACCGACTCTCCATATTGTGTAACAACCTTGAAGATGAAAGTTGATAATAAAGGGTCCTGCGTAATAGATTCCGACGTCAAGAAAGCCAAGGCAGAGCCGCGAGCTTAGACAAGAGAAATGATTTCTGCCCCCGGAAGAAATATGCGGCCATTATCACCGAATCGAGGGAAATTGAAAAAATCGCTGGCATCGCTAATGGAAGCTCCGCTTAATACCGGCAAAGCGTATTTGAATGTCGCAAAGCACATCTCCTAGCATGTTCGGCACGGCGAACATCAAACACTCCGCATGCGGTTGACAATTTAGCGAAGGAATTATTCTCCACCAGTCGGAATGCTCCCGTTTCCTTATGCACTTTGCCTCCGGCAAACTCTCTGTCGGCGTTATTATTTCGTTCCTCTAAATTTAGCTACGTCTTTCTCCCGGTTCTTCGCGAATTCAATTATTATCAAAACTGCGCCTTTCAACCTTATCATATTTGCCGGAGTTATTACTGTCTGGCATTGTTTTTTTGTGTGCCGAGGAGCTGCGATCTGCTTTGGCAGTAACGAGCCGAGTAATTAGTTACAAATTGTATCGCATAATTCCGCTCCGGCTCAAACTCGCAAGAATAACTTTCTCTAGGTATGTAGGTGCGGATCTTCGCTCGCCCCGAGCAGCCGAAACAGTCGATTCATAATCCGGTTGGTTTGCTTCGCATGTGGATCACGTAGTGAGTCGAGGTTTCTGTTCCAGGTTCCCAGACGCGATATCAAGTAAAAGAGTTTCCAGACGGGGGATCTTTGCTGCGGATCGAGCCGGTCAAGGCGGGAAGGGACGACGCCAACTACGAATGTGTGGCCGAAAATGGCGTCGGGGATGCCGTCAACGCAGATGCCACGTTGGTCGTTTTCGAAGGTGAGTGGTTTTATCCCGACTCTGATGTTAGGAACAAATAAGAATACCTTCTGATATTTCTATAGGGTTTGGTGATTTATCATAATTATTTCACAAGTTTCTGATTTTTTACGTTAAACAAGATCGTGAACTGGAAAACCACTCCAAGCTTGGTGGTAGTGCTCCAATTCCTGTTCACTGCAGTTTTCCGTTGTTCTAAGTGCCCTAGCGCTTTCACGACTGATCCACACCACCTCCGTGCACTCCGAGACACCATCCAATCGCATCTTCCATCCTATTTGTAGATAATCCGAATGCGAAATGAGTCCATTATCGTTTGCTCCGCTTCATGACACTTCCACCAAGCTGTCATACTCGTAAATGGCGTCAGTATTTCATCAAGCAACATATTATCCGCCTTCATCTGCCCTACAAAACTCCGTCCTCTAAATTAAACACACCATTCTCTAACAGACAACAACGGACGAATTTAATAACGAACTCGATGAATAATAACGCAGTGTTTTACCTCGGTAATACGGCACGACTGTTTGCGATTCTTTTGATTATCCACTACAATGTCGCTTTATTGCACGAATATGAGGGGCGACTGGTACTGGCTCGTTTGTGGGTGGACTGATTACCTTCCGCCTCTTCGGGAACTGATTAGCGTCCCACGCTAAATTCGGGTGTCGAATTCGACTAGACGTAAACTAATTAGATATGAACATGGATGGACGCTAGGAAAGTAAAATCGCGAGTAGAAGTCGGAGATCTCCGACGGGACGGACGTCTCGTGGGAAATAAGGCTTTTCGGAATTGCGACGGAACAATGCACGCAGTCTTAACCTTTAAGACAAACTAAAGAATAATTGGACAAGTCCCGTGGACGGGCGATTATGTTTGTTTTTTATCCGCAGAGACGAGGAGTAACGACTACGGGAAGGCCCCGGGGAATCGCCGAGTCTCTTGTTCGGCCAAGAGTCGGGTTGGATCGACTTAAATACTAATCACGCGTCATATTATGGGAGCTGTATTGAGCAGTTTGCAATGTTTCAAAGACTACGTTACAAGGGTGTCGCGCAAATAGAACAAAACAATGTCTTTTGGACTACCTGTCGTTGTCATTGTCGTATGGTTTACATTTACGATCCCTTTAACCGGCGAGTTATCTAGCTCATCAAAGTAATTTCACTTTTTTTTAGGTTTCTAGTCTTTAAACTCCATTTTTTCATGCAATTGTAGTATTCATATAAGCTTGTGAACTCTTTCTCCGTTTCGTAAACTTACAGCTATTTCTATATCTACCACCATTATCGCCATCTCTCTTTATAACTTCCTGAACACCTCATAAATATTAAGACCTTGCATCGGGTCGGCACTTGTTGCAGGCGCCGCCGCGACAGCAAAATAAACACATCCAGAAAAATAACATTTACATATACGTAGACGTCGGAAAGTTGGCAGAGCAGGGAGTGAGCGAAAGAACGAACGCCTTCTTTTTGTGCTTCGACAGCAGCTTGCGCGAGCTTTATTTGAATACGTTCGATTTTCCCCTTTTTCGAAAATCTCACCCGACGCGCGAACCGTAAAAAATACGGAAGGGCGTGCTAAAATGTAAATGCGGAAAGAATGGAATGAAAGATGGTATTTTGAAATGAAGCATGCGGCGCGAATGTCAGATGTAGGTGGCAGATATGAAATAGTGCCGGCGGCCTACTTATGAATGTAAAGTAAAACAGTGCGCCGCCGACGGCAAGGGTGGACCGGTGGCGGTTCGGCGGTGGGTTTTTGGTTCCTTTGATTTCTTTCCGCTCTGGAAGATAACTTATGGATTTGAAAGGAAGTTAAAGGAGTAATTGAGTTTGTACATTAGCTTTAAATCCAAATTTCATAATATACAGATCGTCCCAAAAGTCGTTCACTTGCTGTCTGACGCTCTATTGGCTCTTGTTCAGCTTTATCGGTCCGTACTTCCAAATAGGGAAGACCCTCCTCTTGCCGTCACCGACTTACCGCTGCCCAAATAGGCGGAGAACGCATGTTTAATTCAGTTCTGGCATTCAGTGCACCTGGTCTTTTACAAAATAAAACTAATACAACATTATCAAACAAACTAAAATAACTTAATCCTACACTTAAAACTAATCAGGCGACTAGCGGAAATGGAAACCATTAAAGGTCAGGCGCCGTCTTGACTGGCGCCAGATTTGTGGAACCACTTCCGGAACAAACTTCAATGTACTTAAATTACACTTCCAAAACAAAACAAAAAAACACTATCACCACATTATACTAAAATACTTACCTTCACTTTAAAACTATGAACTTCGCTCACTGAGCCTCGTGGGGTGTGAACATTAGTGTTAAGTTGTAAGTTGTATTAAGTTTAGAGATATAGTTAAATTGATGGTTAATCTACTAGACTAGTTGCTATCAAATGCCGTATATAGCGTTCATCAATAAAGAAGATATATCTTTCTATTCAAGGGAAAAATCATCCCTATCAAGTAAAAAGGAATTTTGAGACAATCTGCATACTACCTTGATACTACCTTGATGACATGGACGCACTCGCATCAGGAGGGTTCGGTTACACCGAATGCTCTCATGTCAGATTTTCTCCTTAATTAAAATCTTCACCCTCGCACATCTCGTCTTTGTGTCAAATCCAGCCCTGTCGATTTGGTCGTTTGGAATATGTTTCCTCGCGCGTTGAATAGAATTGACTTTAAAATATGATTCGAACGCGACCAATATTTCTTCGGAGTCGACACATATTAACTCCAGTTTTCGGCGAACGTTTCACTTCTCCTCCTCCTCCTCCTCTCGCCCTGTGGTGTTAATAATTTAGAGATGTCCCGGTTTTGGAAATGCGCGACGCTTACTATTCTTGTCTCCTGTCTTTTTTTTGCCAATGAATAACTTCCAGTGTGATGGAGTCTTGGACGTTTGTAATTTCCAAGTGCCTTATATCCACCGGTCTGTCGGTAATTCTGATTCTTCTTAGTGGAGCCAAATTACCACGACGTGACGAGATCGTGTCCTCCAATCATGACAGGAAATCAAAAAACCCTAATAAGAGATTAATAAATGATGATAGAAAAACCCTTCTTGCATCTTTCGTCCCGGTTTCGCGATATTCCCCAACATCCCCACAGCGACAGTTAATTTTATCTCGTGCACACTTTCCGACTCGGAATCAGAACGATAAATCCTACTTTCTATAAATTACAGCGAGTAGGTAAGGTGCGGTTTATCTCCCGGACACATAATAGCCGTCTGCTAAGTGTTACAATTATTGTTCCTTTATTCAGCGGAACCATAAATAAACACGGCGTTTTTCGACGCGTTAATTACCGTCCCGGATTACAGCCGAGTAATTCCGGTGCATACGTGAGTACCAATCGTACCGGTGATTGATACACCCCCGATGAACAGAGTTATGGACGGCGGTAAGACCCATGAAATATTCAACTTAGTCGGCTTTAATAGTTAATGTGTCGAGATGGCGCAGGCGCTCACGCGGACGGAATCGAGCTCCGTGTAGTATTAAAACGTGAAAAATAGTGTTTCCAAAAGCCATTTTCCAGGATTACCGCTAATCTTTACCCATATCCGATTTACCGGCGTGAATTATTTTCCGAACGGTTTAACCAACCGACCGACCTCCAGGAGGGAGGAACGCGTACTCATTCGAGGTATAATGGTTTCTATTGTGTATCAAAATTCAGCGTTGCATTTCAGCAATTTGCATTCGAAAGCGGCAAATCGAGCCGACAGCCGTCATAATCATTATGAGTGTTTTAATTTGATCCGGGATTACCAGATCTCCTATGGACCATCAATTTTCAAAGGCGGGATTTGTTTTCAATCCGCAGGAAAATTCCTCTCGCATTGAGGAGACACGATAAGTTGGGATAAGCACCCACAAAGATGTAAAGATCAGAAGAAAATGGGTTCATGGTCAACTTGGACGTCCCGCTATGTTTCTTTAACGTGTCACTTGTCCGAACGAGCTGATCCGGGAATCTGAGAATCGGGGATAAGCCAGCTTTCAAGCACTTTGTCCGGTGAGTCTGCGGTTCCCGTTGATACAATAAGGACGGGCTCGGAGGTGGCTAGCAGCTGTGCGGCGGTGCGTCGTCCTCTTCGGGGCTGGTCACCGAGTAGAGGCATGGCACCGTCGGCAAGCGTTAGAAGGTATAGGAGATAGAGATCAGGGTGTCTTTATTATATCTCTCTTTTGGATGGACTATTCGGTTGACTTGTGCTTGCTCGGTTTTGGAACACAGCGGCGGAGGTCTGCTGTGAGGCTGGAAATAGCGCCGGTTTCCTGTCCATCTGAGCAATGGACCACGCAGCTGCCTAAAGAAAACTCATAATGTGGACCAGTCCAGATACTACATGTGAGCTGAAGTCAACTATAAATCTTTTCCTTTTATGTCGCCTTCTTTCATTGCACTTTTTGGTTCATTTTACCATTATTGTCTACGAATATAATTTTATCTATTTTTTTATATATTAGTTGTGACTGGTGCATCCACCATTTCGAGATATTTCTTCAAACTAGAAGAAATAATTATTGAGGAAACATGACTTGACTTAATAGCACCGAACCAAGTCTTCTCAACACAATAAAACGGCCTACGGAATGTTTACCAACGACTAAGCCATAACTCAGTAGAGATTCCTCGAGAACATACTCGCGGAAATTCACCAGGTAAATTACGACGAGACACCTCGTCTTCATCAACGCGGAAGATAGCTCCCCTTCGCACCCCTCCGCCTCCCGAAAAACAAAGCAATCGCTGGCAGGGAAAACGAAAACACAATTTATTTCTAATGATAAAAGAATTTAAATTGAAGTGCTTCCACTCCTCGGAAGAGGCCGACTTTTGGAGGCGGCAGGAAAACAGTGAGACTGATTAATTGCAAGTTTACATCCAGAACGTGTTCGGAGCAGATATCTGACTCTGATCGGAGAAACGAAGGAAGGGTAATGATCATTCCGTTAATTACGGAGTTTATCGGCAGAGAATAATTTAATCAGATTCGAATAATGAACGGCGCAAGTGGAGCATGAAGAAAATTAAAATAAGACGGATGGGAACGATTCGGAAAAGTGAAAACGGTCGGACGCGAATGGCCCCTTATGTTCGAGCAATTAGCGATCGCAGAAGTTTTGTAATCTGGTATCATTTGGGCGCCGGCGTCGGGAACGCGATAAATTCAGGAAATGACCCTCTGCTGCAGTCGGTCAGTTACACCGCAAGCACCGGCTGGCGACGCATCGCATATCACCGCATTTCCATCAGGAGAGGATAGGGCTGTCGAAGGGAAAAGAAAGAGGACCGGCAATCCATTAAAACGTAAGCATTGGTGATTTAGTTGCAAATCTAATCCCGGCTCGTTCTGCCCGCCGGTATTAACTAATTAATAATTGTCAAGATAAATTCGCGAGATACGGGGATGATTTAGAGACGCAATAAATACACATGCGGTACAGTTGACGTCGAATAAATCTTCCAGTTATTTACCCAAAAAACTGTAAAGGCCCGAGCATCTTATGAATAAAAGCGGTTGCATGGCACGCTGCGATAGGACGGAATTAAAATCCTCCCTACTGCGCCACTTGTTGTTTCGACGATTTTTCGACCGAGACGGAGTGCAGAGTTGGCAGCCGATCCGGATAATTCCCCTGGATAATGTCTTCGTTATTTGCGAAGTTGGTTACGTAAACTTTATGAGTTGTAGGGGAACTTCACAAAACTGTCATAAATTAATACATCCAATAACACTATTTCAGTCGGAGTTCGCCCAAGCATTCATAGAATTCCCAGTCGAACGTACACCTTCCGACAATGCGTCATTGTACCTGGAGCAATAAAGGGGGAAACATGCTTTACTTTAAAACTAGTCTGTTGTTGAAACAACTCACGCGACTAGAGTTGCAAAAGTAATCATTGCCACAATTGCCCTCGGGTCGGACAAACAGCAATTTCATCGATTCGCCCGGTTCCGGAAAAATGTTTGTACATCCTTGATGCAACACAAGAACATCTTTTATACCATCAAACGTACACTCTTTGACGCAATCATTAAATTCAGTTGAAACGTATCACTTGCTGTCATTTTGCTCTAACGGGGCGGGAGATTGAGACTATATAGAGCTAAATTCGTGATTTCTAATTATTTATTAAGTGATTAAGTGATTTCTAGTTGCGCCAGACATACAATAGTGTTTACATTAGCAAAAGAATCGAGAAAAGAATGACAGATAAAAATGGTCACTACTCAATGATGTAACACGTGTTCATTTAAATTAGTCATCAAGTTGCTTATGATTTTTTGAGTGACGAAGACGAATTGAAAAACGCATGTGATTTTTTGCTTCATAAAATTCACACTAACATCACAGTAACCTGAAATGGTAGTGACATTTGACAGTTGTTGGATAACTAGTGCTGGCGGTTTTCTTCCACGTTTTACCATTGTGTTTTAACAGTTGTCATATCGGCAGTGATATCGATAGAAAATTCAACAGTTCGTTTGAGCAGGTTTGAGTTCGTTGGTACTGTTTACGGCGAAACGATGGCGTACAGTTTAGAACAAAAAGTGTTTTTACTAACAAGCTATTTCCGAAATGGGACCAAAGTGGATGGAGTTTGAGTACATTCAATAGAGGACAAGAATTTCCAAATTTTGTAGTGGACTATATGCAATTTAAAAAAACCTTGGACAGAATATTGAAACAGTTTAATGAAACTGGTAGTCTTTTACGAAAGCCTGGCAGTGGGGCCCCAAGGAAACGTACAGCAGAGGTTATTGGCCAAGCGGAACAAATAATGGAAAATAATCCAAAAACATCTATTCGACGACTACACCAGCAAGTGAATCTTTCGATTGGAACAACCCACAAAATGTTGCACAAAGATTTAGAGATATTTCCATATCGTATTTCAATGGTACAGGAATTGTTACCAGCCGATTATCCGCAAAGACTGAATTTTTGCAACTGGTTTACCAATATGAATCAAAATGGGGAATTTTCACAGAGTAATTTTTTCTGACGAAGCGTGGTTTCATCAATCCGGTTATTTAAAGTAACACCAGAATCTGGAGTACACAAAATCCGCACGAAATTTTAGAACAGCCGTTACATTCACCTAAAATTGGTGTTTGGGCTGGATGTACCCATAGACGAATAATTGGGCCCATATTTTTTCAAGGTAAATTTAAACATCCAAAAAAATTATTAAGTTGATTTCACTATGGTCTTTTATTAGGTACATTGAACGCTCAAAGATATCGGACAGAAATTTTACAGCAATTTTTTGAACAACTCCACGATGATGAGCTTCAATATTAGCAAGATGGAGCCACCCCTCATACCACAGTGGAAACGCTTAACTACATACATAAGAGAGTTCTTTGATGACCGAATAATTAGCCGAAATACAACAATTCCTTGGCCTCCTTGGCAGTACGCCGGAACCAACGTAGACAAGACCACCAACCAGAGTGCCCACGGAGAGCACTCGAGAACGCAAGAACAACCACAAAGGAGAAGACCTCAGGACGGAACAAGACACCACCAGAACATTCTTTTCTTTTTGGTTTGTTTTGTTCAATTTTCTCAAATGAACATTGTATTAGATTTAAGATTCCCATTGTAAATTTGACATAATTAAGACCTTAGGATTATATAGTCACGTACTGAAAAGGCCCTAAGTCTAAGCAGGACCCACACATAAAAATTTGTTAGATTTAAGAAAAATTGTAATTCAAAAGTGAGAAAACAAATGTATTTTCAATTCAATTCAATTTGTGTCTATTCTCCACATTATTAGAAGAAAACACTCATGAAAACCCTGAGGAGTTTCAGGATTTGCTCTTTACAAAATTATTTTATGAGAAATATAAAACATTAAATTTGAAAGAGCTCCAGGCAATAGGGCATACAAAAAATCATTGTGAGCAGCCTTTGCGAATTCAAAACATTCAGGCTGAAACCCACCAACAGAGGCAAACAAGCAAGTGGTCAAATTTTAAAGAGGCATGTAGAACGTCGATTAATAAACCATCTGTAAGTAGGTATTGACATTTGTGGTCAAAGCTGTGTGAAAGTAAAATGTCTGTATTGCACTAAGGACACCAGCAAATGCCAATTGATTGAAGAAAAAAAACAAGCCTGACAAAGTTGGACATCACTTATTTTGCACTTTTTAGTCCCAAAGATTTATTTGTGGAAAAAATAATTTTTTCACTTTTTGGTTATAAGAATCCAACAAGGCATTAAATTTACAAGAAAAAATTATTTTGCCTATTAGGCAAGTTTTTTACCTCTGGGGAACAGGTCCAACTTTCAACAAATAGGGACGGGACATTGAAGTTCGACTTATTACAATAATTACATTAATTATTATTATAGTAATTTACGTTATAAGTCCGGAAAATTCATTTTTACAGTAACGAGTCGAAATGTTTACAGACGAGGCGACGAAGGAGCCGAGTTTGGAATTTTGAGACAAGTTACTGTAAAAGTTTCCGGACGTATGTCGTAATGCGTTTTATTTCATGCTACAGATACTAAATCATTGTTTTCATTTAAAAAAATTAAATTGGAATTCAGAATTTAAACATCCATGAATTGAGTATCTATGACAACAGCTTGATTTGTTGGTTGTATTTTTTTTACAGGACTCAAAACTCTGACGTAAAACTAACAAATATGACACAGTATGAAATAATAGTAATTTACGTTATAAGTCCGGTAAATGAGAGTTTACAGTTACGAGTGAGACGTTTCTGGACGAGGCGACGAAGGAGCCGAGTCAAGAATGTCGAAACGAGTATTGTAGAAAATCATTTGCCGGACGTATATCGTAATGCGTTTTATTTCATTCTGTAATGCACAATTTTAATTAGGTATTATTGAGAAAAGTAAAATGTCAAAATCGAATCTAAAAATCAGGTAGACGTAGTCACAGAGAACTTACATAGTAACCGCAAGTAACAACGCTTTGATGTTTGTTTACATCAGAAAATTTTTAAAATGTCTGAACAAAATTCAGATATTTTGCGTAAATCGCAAGAGGCGATAGAAGAACTTGTTTCAGCTAAATCGGGTGACCGTTACGAGAAAGAATTTCATGTACTAAAGTACTTAAGTTTGAACGATAGTGACACTGCGTATAAATTGAGTCCTGTAATTTTTTTTTACGGGACTTGTACTATAAAATCCCATTTTCCGGACTCAAAAGTCTGACGTAAAACTAACAAATATGACACAGTATGAAATAAAATAAATTACAGACTCAGCTATGGTGTCAGTGCCGTCAACCCGATGATGGGGATCAAATGGTGCTATATTCAAACAAATAGCGCAAATAAAATGGTATCGTTCAACTTGACACTTAATCCAAATTATGCAAATTACAAATAAAAATTATAATTAAGAAAAAAATTCAATAATTATAATTGGTGGACAAAGATTAACAAAAGCACTACAAACTGATAACACTTAATCTAAAACAGCAATATTTTCATCCTTTTTCTTTGTCCCCTTTATTTCTGTCTCAACAACCCAATAGCACTTTCTATGTGAATTCTCACACTCGCCAACGTCCTGGTCGATTCAATATCTATAGGTTCTAGTTGACGTTTTCCCTTTAAAAATGCTGGCGTTATTACCTCAGCCATGTGTAATCCCACAAGGTCTTCCATTAAAAACCTAGAAAATGAAAATTATGAAAAGATTAGAACATTAAAAATAAAATATTTTGCAAGCCCAATACCAAACGCACACACAAGCAAGAAATTCACCATAACCTGCCACAAGCAAATTTTTTTCTAAATAAGTATTGTTTTCTTTAAGTTTAAATTGGTAATTTGTATATTTAGAACCAATAATTTTAACCAATACTCCAAATCTAACGCCAGAACATCTCCAAAAACTTCAGTTATTAATTTCTTTTAAACATACATTTATTTAAAAGGATACATAAAACACTATAGTAATGTTTTTTTTTAATCTCCCATGCTCTGTTAATCCTTTGAACCTTAATTTATTTGTGTAACATATTAGTTCGAAAACTGCATGATTAGCATTTTTATCTACTTTTAAAATTTTACATATTACCTCTTGGACCACTTCTAAAATTCGCTTTTTTGCGCTCTGATGTCTAGGTAATACCATTACTGGACGTGTCTAAATGGCTTTTAACCAACACTCGCGTTGTTTAATGCTCTCAGGTAAATCGCGACCCCTTCGATCTCGCACTGAAGGAAATCCAATTTTTTTTTATTGACTTCCCTATTATTTCTGTTACTGTAACCATGAACTGCACAAAATGTTGCCATTTTCGGCCATGTACCTGCAATGAAATAAGTTTAGCTAAATCCATTATAAACCAAAACCAGTATGAAACATAACCTCCAATTCCTCTCGATTAGGACGCCAGTTTTAAACAAATGCGTTCTTGTTCGTAGTGCTTTACAACAAAGGTGTATCAACAGATTACCAGCTGTTTGGAGCTTCAGTCTCAACTCCTCAATTTTCTTCCATTCATCCAATTCTGAACTATCTGAAAACGCGCGTGTACAAACGCAAAAAAACGAAGACAAGACGACACGAAAAAGTTGGAGGCTTAACACGATCGGTCTTGCGCACAAAACAGGTGTTGCGCTTGTCCTCGCACATCTACCACCAGGTAGCTAACTGGGGTAACTGAGTAAAAGTTTATTTTTTATTTTAATTAATTTAAATTTAACGACTGAAAGTTACAACTGTCAAGTTAAAAAAAAATGGCAACAGACATACGTTAAAATGTTATGTCAAATTCATAGGCGACTTGATGACTAATTTAAATGAACACCCGATATATTATAGTATTATGTATGCCCAAATATTTAATTGACATTATTTCATGGTGCACAAAAAAACTTTATTGTTATTATAAGGACGACTCAGTCGGAAGCCTCACGAGATTAAGCCGGTGCAGCCATATTGGTCTGGCTCCGTTAATATACCGCCAAAGTTGTTGACGTTCCGCCGTTTAAGTCCAGAACAAAGATAAAACTTCGGTGGTCATATTAAATTTTCAACAGTTACCTAAGTCCTATATGACGTCGGAATTTTTCCTGGAACTTTACAACTACGTGTGAGATTTTGCAGCAGCCGAGGGCCACTTCGTGCAACTCCATCTTTGTTTGTTTACAAGAAAGTTTCTGTATGATTTAAGAACGAGATGTGCGGGGCCCTTCAACACTAGTGTCCATCTTCCCAAAACTTTTCCAATTACTAGAATGTCCTTACTCCAACTTAATATATTATACAGGGTGATTTACGAAATGTGGCGAATATTTAAACCTATGACAGTCCCTAATATAACTGTAAAATAAAACAAGATATATGGCATGAGTGAAAAACCGTTAGTAAATAAACCCTTATCTCTTGGCCTAAACAAAAAAGGACTTTTTTCCTGGAATGAATGCGCTGAACGACTGCCAATTAATTACTTTCAGTTTTACTTTGACTGTTGGTTGCTATTAATTTTTCAACTTCACATTAAGCGTTTTTTAATACCGTCAAACACCACACTTCTTGAATCACCCTGTATATAATACATGTATAGAACTGATTATTAATAATAAATAAAAATCTAAAAAAGACAAATATATTTAAAAAAAAACTGGGCTGTAGTCATGGCCACTAATAACTCGCTCATTCCGAGTCCATCGTCCAATCCACTCTCTTCCGAATGTAATTTTCCGCAACAACATATAAATTTTTACTATTATTATATACATTCGCCCGTCCATAAATCTATTCGAGTTACACGTCGGGGCGGATATTTTATACGTCGTAAAATCTAATATTTCAGTATGGGGCTGCAATAAATAAAGAGGAAAAGGGGTGGCTTTCGTTGAATAAAACTAATGTATTTTTAATGCTCGCTCACACTTTTTGCCACGTAGGCAGGTGTGAAAAGGCGGTAATGAAATAGCGCGTGACCTTTTACTGCGCTCTAAATTAAAAATTTCGCCGATGAATAAATGAAGGATCGCCCTTTCGCCGCTCGCAAAGGGGCGAAGATACAATTTTTATGCTCGTTGGGGGTCGTGGGAAGGAGTAGTTGGTGACAGCGATCTGCAGTTCTGGGATCTGGATAGGTTATTTACAAAATTTATTTGCTCAAAATGTTCTTCGTGTCGTCCTGAAGAAAGTATAACTCGTCTTTTACTATTTTAGAAACAGTAAAATGAAAGAGCTTTACAGACTTCAGGAATAATAATAATAATTAGTATTATTATTTGAAGTGGTTCATGTAATTTCTAAAAACTAAACACCAACCAAAGGAGAAGAGATTTGTCCCAAGAACTTCAGAATCTAAAAACCTATGAAATTGAGAGACTTTTTACGGATATTTTACCCCTGTTGTTTCAAATCCTCCGCGATACGCGCTAGGGATCACTTCAAAATGTACTTGTAAATATCTAATTTAATACATCTCTTCCGGACTAGTGATATTTGTGTCTTGAGTGTTTGGGTCTTTAAACTTTGAGGCCTCAATCTCTTTCTTGTTAGATAATTTAGAACATCGTTCATATTTTGCTCAAACCGTCGATAGTAATTGTTCTTCCTTCCAAGCTTCTCAATTAGCAAGTTAAAAACACACATCGCTGCAGGAACAAGAAGCCCAACACAGCCAACTAAAACTAATGAAGCGTCATTCCAACCGGAAATAGAGTTAAGTAATTGGAAAACGCGACAATAACGTAATTGTCTCTTCCATCGTCAAACCCGATCATTACCATTATTAAAATAGATGTCGCTCCAATAAATTACCATAACTAATTACGTATAGTACACAAACGGCGCACTAAAACAACGAACGGTCGCCGGGATCAAGAGCGGCGTGTTTAATAGAAAATGACGTACGTTATTAAATCGGAAACGAACGGTCTCATTCTAATGCGATTTGAGGGATCCAACAACGCGCAAAGGGAACTCGGAATGGAATCTAACCGAGTTATTCGTTCGAGAATTCCGGCCACCGCCCGGTCGCATGAAGTTATCAAAGACCGAGGACTATTGTTAGTTTGGCCACAAACAGGCATTTAAACATGATAGGAAGTTCGTACTGTTCGGGAATCAAGTTGGACTGTTAAATTGGTCGTCCGCGGTCACTGATCTTGAGGGTTTCACAACCCGAATGCGAATGGAGCCGCAACATAGATAGGAATTAAGCCGTTCAAGGGAACGACTCAAGTTGAGGCCTTCTGCTCGTTCACGGAATTTCAGAGATTGTGACGGCCAAAACCCATAAGAGTTAAAATCGTCCATTGATTAATTATTCTTCTTTTTTGTCTTATGGTAAAAAAGTGTACACACAATTCATTTAAAGCCTGAGAGAAAGAGACAAAAAAAATTGCCACCAATCCTTCACACTACTTTAAATGATCTTAAAGTTTTTCTCCAACAGTAGTGATTGAAATTTGATTTTAGTCACTCAAAACCAACGTAAGAAACACCTAAATTGCAAACTGTTGGACAAAACGTCGTATATCACACAAGTGGCCGAAATGATATTGTAAGCTCGTGAGATCTGTATCACTCGTGCTATCGCACTCGTGATTCAGAAATCTCGCACGTAGACAATGAAGCATTTCTGTCACTTGTAATATAATCTACTATTATGCCCTACCAACGTCTAGATGACTTATTATTTCAAGCAAATGGAACGTCTAATGTAGCAGTTTACTCACAAGTGATATAATGTTAAAAGGGGTGAATTACTATGGTTACACAATGGTAAGACATGAATAATTTTTTGAAACGTCATTTTGACAATTTCATTTATTTTTTTTTATTTTTAACGTTTCACAAGAAATTACACGTCGGGCATAAAACGTCGTATCTTACACGTGATCGAAATTTTGTCTTTTAGTGTTTTATGTTTTGTCGAAGGAAATTGGTCCCAATTGAAATATTGACATTTTTGTAGAGTACCTATGTACAGTACAGTTACGGCCACGGAATTTTGGCCGTCACTTATCATTTATTGTCATAAGATGTAAGGCGACCCTTAGGTATTTGTAACCTAACTTTCTACTGTTTCAAAGACTTGTCATTTTGACACTGACTCACTCGCATGAAAACACTAACAGTGACAAATTTTTAGATTTCAATTTCAAAAAGTCAATCATAATGACAATAAAGCATGGACTACATCCATTTTCTTTTAATTGACATTAAAGTGACGGCTAAAATTCCATGGCCGTGACTGTAAATAGTGTGATTCGATGCTTTTAAGGCTAACCTTTACAAATATTTATATCCTCTGGAACTATTCCATTCTGGAGATGGAGATCACTGGAGATCACCGTTCTCAATTTTAATGAAACGCTTTTCTCACACAATGCAATATCGTGTATGTACCACCCGAGACATTTTTGGACCAATAAAGAACCCTGAAGTTGATTTCAAAATAATTTACAGAAAACACGAAAACGGAACAATATTGTTGAAGCGCAGTAACTGGCGACATCATGTAAATGGTGAAATTATTAAATCAGGCGATCTTTCTCCACCACACGCGCCTCTTTAATCCCGGCCGCAAGAACCGGAGCGAAGCGTTGGCCGTAGGTTGCCTGCCAGTGTCATGTTGATGGACTATTGTGCGGTTACAATGGGTTTATCACGCTCCATTGTTGGCGCTGTCTCTTTGTGTCTACTCTTGCTCCTGTAACATTTGCTCTGGACTTCTGATACAAATCATCTGCCGCAAACTTCCCGTCTTAACCCCGGCTCCGCCCGACGCGGGGGCGGATGGTCTTCGTTATCAAATTATCAAAGGCCGAGACCCGAAATCTCGCCTTAATTATGCGGAGGCGGTCTATTCATCAGCGAATATTAATCGTTCCGTTAACGATAACAAATTGATTGTTGGGCGTGTTGCCGGAATGAAAATACCTCGGTGTAATGTAAAAGTGGTGGTGGACATGGAATGGCGCAGTCGGTGCGATGCAGTATTTCATTAAAGATCGGAATTATCTCAGGACGGGGAGTATCGATTGTGGCCGCTCCACATCCATATCCATAATTAAATGCCTCGCTAATATAATTTTTTGGCCGGCTGCATCAGTTCGGTTTTTGTTCAGGGCCGGGTCTGATAATAATCAGGCAATTTATTTATATATTCCGCTCCGCCATTTTAATGCCACAACCACAATACGTCCATTCTAAAAATACTTACATTACTTAAAATATATTATTGAACAATCCTCTAAGTTAATAAAGTTGGCGTCGGACCAATAGCGAGCCTCGTCAATTAATACCTGTTACATTCACAGCCGGTGAAATGCACCAGCTAATAGCTTTTTCATGTCCGAATAACAGCAATAATCGCCCCCGATATTTTTGCCAATTATCCACAATTCATCTCTGTTGACTGTGGTGTCAATCTCGGTCAAGGTCGGAGTGCAACAGATCCATCCATCAATCGAGTCGTGACCAAGTGTGTGCCACCCCTCCTTAAACTCTTAATTCAGGTCAGCCAATTAGCCTAACAGCTGTCCCGTTGGGGAGAGTAATGGCCGACCGACGCACATCTCTATTCAGGATGCACAGCCTCCGGGAAAAACATATGGGTCGAGGGTGCTCTGGAGGCATTAAGATCGCTCGTGGCCGATACACCGAACGTGCGCTAATTAATTACTCTTGCTCCGCCGATGGGGTTGAAGCGCGTCTTTCTTCGGGGCTCGGGAGCGTCAGTAAAGTTTCATGTATAGATTGTGGGTATCGTTTTTAAAGGCAGCACTTGTATTGATGAAATTTGGAAAAATATTCCTGTAACATTTTGTAATTGTGTGGGAAATGAAATGGGGAAAGTAATTCCCATAATTTCAAGAAATTCCCATATTATCTTGTCCAAGTTTCCTTTTCATAGAGAATCTTTTTTATAAGCTTTCTAACGTTTGTTTTTAAATGATTCATACATCAAGTCGGTGAAACAGTATAATATCTAACAGTGCATAGCACGCTTTTAAGGACAACAGTCTTATCGCCATTTGGACGGCAACATTGTAGAGGGACTCGACACAAGGCGACAAAGACGACACAAGACTCAGTCCCTAAAAACAGCAAATGGTCTGATATAGATATACGTCTCGATAAGAAGACACTCAATTTTAATTTAAAAACCTCGTTCCCTCGACGGTCCGATAGCAACTTTGCCCGTTCTGTTCCCTTTTTCCTTTCCTTTTCGCCCTCGAGAGCTTGTAATTGCCTGCCGTGAGGGACGCTTTTACTTTTGTTTCACTACACTACTAGTTCCGGAGTCCTCCTGATGGATAACTAATCCTCTCTCTCAAACCGCAAACATTCCTTTCGATCCGCGACAACTGGCGCAGTCGGTGGGATGCATGCATTCGCCGCCGATAATTTCGTTCTCTTCCGATCGATCGATCCGTTCTATTTTCAATTCGGGGCAATCTCGCCCATCGCGACATTCTTGCGACAGCTGTCATCGCGGCGACTTCCCTCCTGCTTTAATATTTATTGCGCATTAAAATCATTATAAGGTGGAAGCGTCGTTTCACGAAACCCGATACTTATTTAATGGGGAACATACGCTGCGAATAAAGTAGGTAAAAGCCGATCGATAATTTCTCTCAAGTTGCTGCTTCGGAGGCTTTACGAAGGCTTGCTCGCGCTCAGCCCCAGGTGTCGACTCTCAGCGCCGATTTTAATACCGGCCGCATGCATATTCCGTGTTGCTGATTCAGTGCTCTCCCGGAAAGGTTATTTACAGTGCTTTTAACAAAGCGCCAGTCATCAGTCACCATCGTCGGTCGCTCGAGTAGTTTGACTTTGTGTGCAAAAACAGCTGTGTCGCTGGTTTTATGCAATTTGTTAATCAAGGTGGCGCTGGTACGCCGATTTCGATCGCATTGATGGAGCCACATATGAACCCCCTGGACGGGTCTAGAATCCAGGCTTCTTTTTTTAGGATCAGAGTTTGCATAAAAATGTAGTTACTTAAACCCGTATTTGACCAGACTAAAAATCTGACATACCTGACGCACCAGAGTTCAAAATCTTATTGGAATATACCCTGTTGGTGCAATGGAGAAAAATGATTTAGAAGAATTAGTACAGAGCAAGAGCTTCAATTCTATAAGGACTTCCCGTGGCAGAATCATAAATGACTTCCCGTACAGTCTGAGCCATCACAACAAAACCGTATACAACAGATGGCACTGATGGCATTTTGGAAACCCCTACAATCCACCCCCTATGACACCGCCCGGTTTTGATGCAGCGGGATTTGTCGGTCGACGTAAATTGAAGTAAAAAGGATTTATCAAAGCCGCGCATTAAAATGACAATGTTGTATAAAGTAATAATTTATTACCTGAATTATTTCGTATCATTTCCGGTTTAATTTTTGCTCATGAATCCTGCTAAAACGTGCAGTATTCGCATCGCGTGCGGCGTTTTATGATTATTGCGGGTTGCTGTTCACCCCGACATGAAATTTTTAAGTTAATTCGTTAACTAACACTGCAAATATGCAATGAGTTTTAAACTAGAATCGTTAGAACTCTGGCGGCGGCGTTTAGTGCGGGGACAACAAATTAACTCGTGGTGGAAGATAACGCGCCGCCAGCGACGTTATTGTCGCGACCGCAGCAGTGCTCATATGTGGTCAAAAAATTGGAACATGGGAAACCATTTTCACGAGCAAGCGTTACGTTTTTTAAGGACCTTAATCTTTCAAAAGTCTTGGAGCCCACCTTGGGTGCCATTTCAAGCCCCATGTTGGGCGCCAATTAACGCTTTTTAAAACCTCACGCTGAAGACGACACGGATCTTACCCCCGTCACAAAGAGAATCAAAAATATTGTGAATAAGTCTTCCTACACCTTATGCAGAAGTGTCACGAAACACATAAAACGGAATGAAGAGAAAATCACTTGACCGGAACGACTGCAACACCGCACCGACACCGTAACGGTAAACAGAGGACGGATTAAGCAAGTAAGATGCATAAAACATGAAAGGAGCGAAGAACGGTGGGCATTTTGCTCGGAAAGCATAAATTTATATTTTACGGATTGTAAAAATACTACACGAAAACTTCCTTGAAGAGACATAAACAACGAAAGCTTTTAGTTCGCAAAAGGAACATAACAATTAAAATTTTTAATGCCCTCTTCAGTCATAAATTAAAAGTGCTTTTAAGCCGAATTAACCGGCGGAAACCTGTCAAGGAATTACCCGGCCATTAGCGCGTCGTAAATAAGCTGCGAGCATTCCTGGCGAGGCGATCTGAATTTTTAGAATGCAGCAGTTTAAATATCGGAGTTAATAAAGATCACTTGAGCGGTATTCGAAAAATCCGGAAACCCGGCTAAAGTGCATCGGCACAAAACGAAAAAAACTCCTCGGCAAATTCAATGAGTCGAACGAGTAGATTTATACACTCGCGAAAAAAGCCCAGCACCGGTGCGGTGCACGTCGAGCTACTCTCCGAAGCTAAAAGCTTCCTTAATGGTCTGATATTATTCATCGCATGAAAATACCTCCGAAATAAAAACACACACACAGACTCTTATGCGAGTCCTGATCAAATTTTCCCTGAGATTTGCAACCGACTGCGATTTCAAAAGACTCCGGTTATAACTCGATTTTTAGCCGCGAGGGCTGTTTAAGTCCCAAGTTTTTTTTATATCTCATTCCTGAGTTTGTGTGCGGGGAATTTCGATCAGTTTCGCTATCTCTGCCGTTTAACTGTAGACAGTGTAAATCAGTAGGTAGAGTCCAGTTTGGTTCGCGGGTCAGGAAGGCCATTCGTTGCGCCCTGCTGGAACTTGCAAACCAAATAAATTTATTTCAGGGCTTCGTGCTCTCGACGAAAAATACAACTGTTCAACAAACGACCGGATCGAGATTTATAAAGTCGGCCGTGGGAACGATCCGCTCTCCCGGGAATCGACGATTCTTCCCGATCGGATTGGCCCATAGCTAAGTGTTTTTTCAAAATGGGGTATTTGCAAAAGGATGAGTTTTGCTGTGTTCAAGCAATTAATTGCTCCATCGGTCTTTCGTATCGAGTTTGAATCTCCTCCTTGATACAAACAAAAAGTAGAGGCAGGAATAGATGGACATTTAAAGAGGCAAAACGATAATAGAAGAGTGTCAAAGAAGGCCTTTGAATGAAGGAGCAAAAAGTGATTCAAACCAAACATTTAGGATTTCGACAAAAAATTATTTTGAAGACCATTTACAGCTACAATAAAGTTTGTTAGCAATGCGAGATTAAACCCCTACTTTAAGTGGTGGTGCGATCCTCTATTCTGCATAAGATCCTTGGTCCTTGACTGCAGTAACGGTTTCCCTATGTGACACGCAATCTGTCTTCTTCCAACTTCCGTTATGAGCCCCTAATTGAATTCAGTATGATTACAGTCTGGAGTCAACGAAACCAGAGCTTCCCAAAAACGATTTATGATGGTCATACACTATTCCGAGTAAATACACTACGATTCACTCCCTGCGACAGATTAAAAGCAAATATGAAGACTCGTTACGTTAATTATTTTTGATGAAATGTAAACTCCGAGTTACATGGAGATCTGACGCAGTCGGTAGGATACGCGACTTCCACCGAACTCCTTTTTGCACGCTCTCTTCGTCTCATTTGTTTAATATAATTAGTCTGGTCGTTTTTTTTTTGCGTCAAGTGGTGCTCGCAAATAAACATCAGCAGACGTCCGTTCTCAGTCAAGACCAGGGAGTTTTTATTATCCGAAGAATGAATAATGGCCGGCATTGAAGCAAGCCAGCGCGCCCCTATTTACGTCGAGCACCGTCGACAACAAAAAGAAGCAAATTGCGCGTTTACATTTCAAATAAAAATGAGCTTAAACCGCAATTTAAACTTATTCTCGCGATATATCTTGCGGCTTTTATATTGCGGCAAGCTCTAATGTGAAATAATTGCCGTTCCGTTCGCCGACGTATCACGGAAAAGTAAAATTAACTGTTACGCATTACTTTCGTTTTGTCCTTTTGTTGCCGCGTCCCTTATCGTCCCTTCCGGTCCGCGAGGCGAAGGCAAGTGGGCGCTGCGCTGAATATATTCCTGGTTTCCATACAGATCATTTTTTTCATTCATGCCCCACTAACATTCACTACGATTCTTTACATCCCATGGATCACTTTTTAAAGCACTTTTCGTTTCGGTTTACACTTCCCACGCCTTTGGGCCCCATCTACCCACAACTTTCATTTATTGAGGCACAAAGTTCCCAATTCTTCCTCTTTATGCATCTGTTTACTGTTAAACTTTTCGTCCGATGAACGAACACCCAAAAGCGCCAACTTCTCGAACCCAGAGGTATTTAAGCATTGAGTTTTATTTGCTTCTTTGGAGTTTCCAGCATTAATAGGGCAAAATTTAAAATCGGAAGTCGACGACGATGGGCTTGCTTCATCCCGCCGACTACGCCACTTAGTTCACACGATATGTAGGTACGGCGCCGGCGTCCGTGTGTATCTAATTACATTTAATCAACTTTCGTGCTCCGTAATCCGTTATTGGGTCGATTTTTCCTCGGCTGCCAACGAGCGTGGAAGAGGTCGCATGAATATTGGATCAGACAATAAGATTTTTAGTGCGGAACTGCTACAATGTAAGCCAACTAAACAGTAATTCACTTAGTGTGCTTCAAAGGCAATTGCATATTGTGTATAATTTCGAAACAAGTGCACGGCGCTTTTATCGCTAAACCCCGCGTTTTCCGGGGATTATGCCATAAGCAATGAAATTATTTTGCATTATTCATCCTCCTCCGTCCGTAAGGTGAATCTAGACGCTCGTAAATCCGCGCGTTTTACTACCTGCTAGAATTTTTCGCCGCCGACAGATTTCACCGCAGATGGAGTAGAGTTTTTTTGAAAGTGTTAACTAGATTCTCTTCTCGACCGCCCAGTCCTTAGATTTTGTGTCTGCGTATGAATAATGGCGGACTCGTTAACTCAGCCTTTCACATAAACGCTGCTGACTGTGCTGTCTCTCCTCCGTGGGGTCATATTGCGACGCCGGATTGTGTCTATATTTCATCGTGGCACACCCTCTTCTTGTCCCATATTCGCAGCACCCATAAGTAATAGAGCTCTTCCTTCCAATATACGGACCAACGCAGAGCTTTTGCCTACACTCTGCCTCCTTTCCTTCGTCATGACGCCCAAATTGAAGCTGGCGCGTTCAAAATTGGAAAAGCGCAAATGGCACTGTATCGTCCTTAAGGTGACGTGCAAGGCATGCGATCCGGAGGCACTCAGCCACTCCGGAAGCTCCCCAGGCTACTAAACTTCCACGCGAAATTGTATCGTCTGGATGGCGTGCATCGTCCGCTCATGCACTGCACTCTCACGTTTCACCTGCATACTTCCGCGAGGAATTTTAATTGGACGAAGACACCGAGTTCCATTCTGTCGACGATATCTGATTTTTAATCGAAACTCTCGGTCTGCGGAACAATCTCGGCATTAGACCTATAAAACCGATTGGAATCATAAAAAAGTCTCTTGCTGAGGAATCAATCGGTGGTGCAGAGTCTCCAGCAGCGGCATCGAGAACGCAATAAATGCCCCGCGTTGGGTACCAAAGTCTACTCACTCAGAATCATGAAAAAGCCAGCAGTTGTTAACCGCACAGGCCACCCATAAATCCAGCCCTCTCGAATTAGACATAAAATTTTAGTGCGTTTCGCTCCTTCGTGCCAGTTTCACGTACCGAATTAGGTCCGCTTGCAAGTTTAATGCACCAACATGCATAATACGTGGCAAAACCGAGTTACACTGACTGACAATTGGAGTAAACAGCCATTACACGGTCGAAGCGTTAAATTGTTCGATCTGCACCTAAATCGCACAAGGCCCGCACCGACCGACGTCGCTAAGCCGACAATAAATTTCTACCGTAAATCTATAATTTACGCTTTGATTTACGAGTGTTCCGACGGAAATTTGTTAATAGATTAAAACGGATCGCGCGGCGGCCGTTATTAGACGCATCCTTTGTTCCATTGTGAACGAGCCGATGGCACAGATGGAAAAATGCACAGCTGTGTACTCCGCTTCCGAAGCTGTCTGTAACCATTGTCTCCTACAATATGGACTATATAATATACAATTATTATGTTCAGCTACGTACAAACAAATTTTGACACATCAGAAAAACTAGTCCAAAGTTTCTTAAATTTAAATCTACTAGATTTCCAACTTGTCATAAAAGGAGTGAACAGTCGCTGCTTTATCCTGGGTGGAGACTTTAACTCCAAGCACCAATATTAACCACAACAAAAAAACGTGAATTGTACTCAGCTGCCAAAGTTAAGAAAGCTATAATTTTGTGTAAAAATTGAACTTACGGGAGTTGACCTCCTGTGCGCTTCTTATTATGGTCACTTTGTAATGTAACCCTTTTTTTTTTTCAAAATATAATCATTTAAGTCAACTTCACCGTATTTTTGTGCTGATTTCTGAGAACCTTTTGTTAGCATTTTTTGCTCTGATTGTCCAGAATTTAAAAAAGCGCCGAGCTCTTGCCGAATTGTGAACAATAGCCCGCAACACGCCACCTAGTAACCAAAAGCTGAAACTTTTGATTGCCTTTTTAACTGGAAAACGACCGAAACAAATGGCGGAAGGCTTGATCGCTCTGGAATATACGCGTCATATTCATTCTCGACTCCTGCAATATCTAAGCCATTATTTCAAATGATTTTAGTGCCGTACGCATTCACTTTCTTGATGAGACTTGGTATTTTGAACATATTTTGTAAGAGCATTGCTGATGTAATAAACGTACCAAAAACGAAATGTTCAACTTTTTTTTCTCAGTTAATATCCACATTACACCTGTGCAAACACCTGTCCCAATCCTTGATATCGCTACTTTACAGGGATAATTTTTGTTTTTCTATAATTGCAAATGTTTTTCCGTGAATCTGGAATGAAGTAGTTTTTCGCTTAAGACGATTAATCAGGTCGAAAATGAGGTCATGATGTCTTATCTATCTTATCCAAACTGTTTGAGAAACTAATCTTAAAGGGACTTAAACTAGTTTCGGCTTCCGCAACAACCATACAAAGATCGAACAAGTTCACAGTATAACTGATTTAGTGAGGATAATCAAAAAAGCACTCGAGGACGAAAAAGTCTGTCCAGCAGTTTTCTTGGACGTCGCTCAGGCATTTGACTGAGTCTGGCACCAAGGACTGATACACAAAATCAAATCTTTGCTCCCAGAACAATACTATTTCTTATTAAAATCATATGTAACTACCGGAAAATTCCGGAATAAGTATAAAGACGCATATTCGGGCCTAAAAGATTATGTACCTACTCTACACTGACGATATACCAAAATATTAAAGCATAGTGAAACTTTTATGTTGCAGTGGACAAACTCCCCCCGGGCTTCCCCCAGATCAGCCAATCCCCAACGACGAACAAAGTGGTGGAGATCGGTCACAACGCCGTTTTGACTTGTGCTGCTACTGGAAACCCGACACCGAAGATCACTTGGTTGAAGAACATGCTGCCCATGAACACTAGCAACAACCCGCGTTACACGATCCGCGACGACATGCCAGGTAGATTTAGTTTTTTTTTTTTTAACACTTAGTACATGTTATTATGTGGGATGTTATGTTGAATTAAAAATTTTCTATGGATAATTAGTTCAATAAGTATGACCACAAACAAATCTAGAAAGATCGACATTTCCAAAGCCTTCTAATTGGACCAGCACCCTCGGGAAATCACAGGTGTGTGTCGAGCCATCGAGGTCGCACGATTTTAATACTGCGTCGCGCCCCCTCGCAGAAAGGCAAAACGAGTAATTCGCTTGCAAAGTTCGTCGGCGACGAGAGCTCATCTTTCACAGGCTTTTCGGCGCGCAGCTGCACCCTGCATACGTGCATTATGTAGTCGAGGTCGGCATTTGAGAAACAGATCAGGTTGCCGAAATAACGACCGCGACGAGCAATCGCAGGACGGGGATGTACTCCCCCGACGACGCGTTTATCAGGGAAGATCTTAAGTGCGGGTTGGTGGAGGTTTATATGCGGTGTCGCAGCCTTACGTAACTCGACCAGCGATTACCGCTCTTGCATATTGATTCGACGGAGCGGAAATAAGGAATAAGGCATAGATTGTCGCTGCCATTATAGCTGGTCCATGAGTGGAGAGACCCTGCCCTCCCAACGTTCCTGTGTGTTCTAGTCAGCCACGTGACGGATACGCAAATCTTTGAAAAACAAAAAATAAACTATGAGCAAAAAGTAATTACCAAAAGTCCAGAGTATATTGAATCTGACTCGGAGTCGTTTGACGATCCTCTCAAATTGATAGGAACTATAATAATATGTTTTAGATGGTTGTCGTAAACACGCTTTATGTCGGGGTCTAGGTATTCTACTTCGCCACGATAACATTAATAGTGTCCGGTGCACGTTTATTTGGGGGAACTCCCAAAGCGGCTGAACTCTCTCGGGACCATTAGTGTAGACTGTAGAGTTTCCATGTTCCCCTCAAATGAAAAACTTTCTTTCACAGGTGCCTTGCAGATCCGAGACAGCGAGGAGAAAGATCACGGCAAATACGAGTGCGTGGCCGAGAACACCATCGGCACCGACTATTCCAAGTCGGCCTTGCTCTACGTCAAAGGTAATTCGTCGCCTACTTCGACCCGTCACCAAACTAGCCGTTTTTCCAGTGCGACGCGTCCCGCCGCAATTTTCCATTCCCCCGCAGCCGATGAACGAGGTGATGCTCGGCGCCAGCATCAACTTGACGTGTGTAGCCGTGGGCTCGCCGATGCCGTTCGTCAAGTGGCGCAAGGGCCTCACTCAGGACCTCACCCCCGAGGATAAGTTGCCCATCGGGAAGAACACTTTGGAACTAACCGACATCCAGGAGTCCGCTAATTATACTTGCATAGCCGCCAGCGCGTTGGGGGTTATCGAATCCGTTGCTCAGGTCAAAGTACAATGTGAGTATAGTCTGCGGCCGGGGATGGCTACGTGGGTGCTTATCGACTCCTCCCGTTTCTCTAGCATTACCGGGACCACCGACCAATATAAAAGTGTCAGAAATCACCGCGATTTCGGTCAGGCTGACTTGGTCCTACAACGGGCCGGAGGACCTTCAATATTATGTCATTCAGTTCAAGCCAAAATACGCCAATCAAGCTTACAGCGAGATATCGGGGATCATCACCATGTATTATACGATTAGAAGTCTTAGTCCGTATACAGAATACGAGATGTACGTCATCGCGGTCAACAACATCGGGCGGGGGCCGCCCAGCTCGCCCGCCTTCGTCACCACCGGAGAAACAGGTAATTTCTTTGGAAGTTTGTCGCGCTCTTTACTCCGGACAGCGTAGGGTCGTTCCATCTCAAAGCGGACGGTTCAATGCAGAGACTCAAAGATTGGTCTCGATTTGCCCGCTTTTGAGATGGAATCTGCAAGAGGATATCATTCATCGCGCGTTTAATCAAACCGATGATGATAGTTCCCGTCGCCCCTCATAACTTTCGTGTTCTTTCACCCTACTCTTTATCATTTTCATGCAAACTACCCATTTTTCATATGGATTTTGTGCCTATGCCTAATGTAAGTTTCTTCGGATTTTTGTGTGCCTTTTTACACGACTAGAGTAGTTTCACTCACGCCTCTGTGGTATTCTCTAGCAAGTAGTGGTTTCATTCTCCTTTCGCTTTTCGTGTCCCACTAACTGATGTGTTTCTTTTTAGCTGAATCGTCTGTTGGAGGTGCCAGTAAGTTCAATGTTAATAAGACTAATACAAATACGTGATGTTCAATAACTGTCTTTCTCAATTTTTGTTTCCTCTGTGGTTTTTCACGGTCCAACTTGTGTTCATCACTATTTCGTTACCTCAACTTAATCACCTCCACTTTCAGAACCGGGATCCTCCCCGCGCAACGTACAAGTGCGACCGCTCAGCTCGAGCACCATGGTGATCCAGTGGGACGAACCGGAGACGGCCAACGGACAAGTCACCGTAAGTGGTCGCTCGCTCGCTAACTTCGTTCGCAACCCTAGCGACCGTTCTGTTTTCAGGGATACAAGGTGTACTACACCACCAATTCGCAATTGCCGATGGCCCAATGGGAGTCCCAAGTCGTCGACAACAACCAGCTGACGACCATTAGTGAGCTTACCCCGCACACCATTTACACTATTCACGTCCAGGCCTTCACCTCTGTCGGCCCCGGGCCCCTCAGTGCTCCCGTCCACGTCAAGACGCAGCAAGGTAACCGTACCACCTTCCAACACGCGCATTAAGCTTTTTGAATTCTCACCTGAATGTCCAATATTAGAGATTTTATTATTAATTTAATACGTTTACTTCTTTCCTATACATATTCGAAAATAAGTATTAACAGATTTGCAACCAGCTGTCCCATTCCAGGCGTAGAATAGATTTTGAGACATAGGAATTTTATTTATTGGCGCCCAATATAAGGCCCGTGCCCACATCTCTGAAACAAAGAATCTCATGCGTTGCCAACTGATCTAGCCGGGCTCTAGCATGCTCTGATCGCTATCTCCCTATTTGTATCGTCCTGTAAAAGGTGTCGAGGTTTGTGACGTCGGTGGAAGCTTAAAAACAATACTGTTTTCACTAAAACCGTGTTTTGTTTTTCTCCAGGGGTGCCTAGCCAACCGAGCAACCTCATGGCCTCCGACATCGGCGAGACCTCGGTGACCTTGCAGTGGAGCAAACCGAGTCACTCCGGCGAGAACATCGTCAACTACGAACTCTACTGGAACGACACTTACGCCAAAGAGAAACATCACCGTCGCATCCCCATCTCCGAGTCGTACACGCTGACGGGTCTCTATCCCAACACGCTGTACTACGTGTGGCTGGCGGCGCGGTCGCAGCGCGGCGAAGGAGCCACCACGCCGCCCATCCCCGTCCGAACGAAACAGTACGGTAAGAAAGAGGGGTTAGTGAATCGAGGGTGGATTTTTGGAGTTTTGACACTTGCGTTGGCAAGCGACACGTAGTTTTTGTTTTTTTGGCAGTGTGGGTAGGGTTCTTTCGGGGATGCACAATCAGGTGGGGGGCGCGGGTCGTGCCGTCCGATCACGGACGGCACGGCAGCGCGCCGGTTCGTACCGTAAACACTAATGATGCATTGTTTTAAAATGCGATTGATCGGAACTTACGTTCCAGAAGTGTGTAAGTTTACTAAAACTATTTGAATTATGATGGCGTTGTGGATGCGTGATGGATGAGTGTTCTTTCTGTGAATTGCATTTGCATGCCAGTAACTAGTCGTCAGTGGATATTAATTTGTTAATGAGCACTGCACCAAGTAATGCTATGCCGTTCGTTTTTATTAACTACGTGCAATTGAGCACCTTTCACTTGTTTACTTTCACTTCCTTTATTTTAGTACTGTTATTTTTAATTTATGTTCATTTCACGTGAACCAGGTAGTGAAATTTTTATTTTAATATCCACTCGTTGTCTTTCCTCCATGATTATTTTGTTGAGAGTCATTTCCATTATATTAAGAAGTAAATCTAGGCAGTAAGCTTTGGCTTAAGTTAACACGCTAACGCCACCGTAGTACCGGGCGCCCCGCCCAGCAACGTTACCGGCGAGGCGGTAAGTCCCACCGCCATCCGAGTCGACTGGGATCCCCCGCCTGCTAACCGCAGCAACGGAAACATTGTATACTACAAGCTGCAGTATGTCGAAGCTGATAAATCAGATAGCGAAGCTACCGAAGTTAGATTGAACGCTACTAGTTTTGTGCTTGACGAACTAAAAAGGTGGACCACTTACCGCATTTGGGTCCTGGCCGGCACCTCAGTCGGGGACGGACCCAGCTCATTCCCCATCACCGTGCGAACCCATGAAGATGGTACGTTTCACAGTTTTTGATTTGACATCTAAGTATCGTAAGAACGGCGAACTTTATTATACAAAACGCGAATTGTTTCGAACAGTGACGGGACGAGTACGGGGCGCGGACGCCATCGCCGACGGCCGAGGGTCAGTGCGCGCGCCGGCCTCGTCCTCGACCATTGTAATAAATGTGTTGACAGCTTACGAGAGAGGAGTTTAGTGCGAAACATTAAACATATTGTGATCCGAAACAGAACTGCGGCGGTTTTGTCTGCGACGGGAACGCCCACTTTGACCTAGCCGCCCCCGTTTCCCTGCCATGAGGTCGTTAAACGGTAGGAGCGACAAGTCAAAATCGGCGCACCCTCGATCCCTGCCACCTAAACAATTTCTCCTTTTTTAATTTTGTATATCGATTTTCGTTTTAGTTTACGGCAGGGCCCTGTGCCCCCTCGCCTTCTAGCTGTAGTTTTTAACATTTTTGACATATTCGCGTGTGACTTAACGTTTTTTAACCATTGCAGCCCGCCCAGGAAGGACTTTTTGAAGCTGTGTTTGTGACTTTTTGTGATTTTTTGCAGCATTTTTGACGCCTCACGTGAACCTCAATAGTGTAGTGAACGAACTATAAATAGACGAACAAAAAATCGATTTTTAATGTTTTTTCTTCTGTCTACAAAAGCGTTTGCAGGAGCCGAGCAGATTTTTTCAATGACCGTTTTTTCGGTATTTGCAAAAACTTACTAGTTATTGTGTTTTTGTTTTCGTTCACTTTTGAGACTTGTTTTCCTTTTTGTTTCTTGTTGTTATTGTTTTAGCTACTCACGTTCACATGTAATGATTGCTTATTGATTTTCATTCGCACAGAGTTGCATTGCAATGGCACATTTTTTGAGTCACAATCGGCACTCTTTTGTTTTTCTATATGATTATCAGTTTAGTTGATTTCGTGCACCGTTTTCGTAATTTAGAACACACCACCTAGCATGCTGGTGACATCCTCCGCCTTCCGCCCCGCCCCTCCGTTTCCGCCCCTACCTTCCCCGTCTATCGCTAGGCAGCACCTCACTCTCACAAGTAGGTGACATGCGCACTTTAATATGGCACATTTATATCACATCTCACTGTGTGTAAACTACACTTGCACCATTTTTTGTGTGTGACTGTATGACTGAGTCCTAATAACGACAAGATTAACTCTGCTAGCACAGCTAACCGATGACTGACGCCGGCAGGAGCAGAAACGCAAAGCGAGCCAAGGCATTGTTGCTTTGGCCCGCTCAGGCACAGCTTGGAATTCTCACATTTGAATACCAATACTTAACACTCGTAGAACGTAGGAAGGATAGTATAATGCTATGGGAATGCTATTTTGACATTGACCGTCTGGTATTTGCTCTCTTTTATTCCTGCATGAAGAGACGAAAAATTCGTTACGTAAGATTTGTCAAAGTGTGTGCAAGTGGGGCGATACAACCAACCACAACTAACATGTGACAGATAGTTGGACACGATTTTTCCGACACCGTTGCGGCGATCCACACATTCCCAAGTTTTATTTTAGTTTTTTTACCGTCCGACCGTAATGCTAGCGGTTTTTTGACAGACTTTTTTAATCAATACATGTGTGTGAGTATTTTTCTATTTTTCCAAGAACCTCCAAGCATTTTTGTAGCGGAGATAGTTTTTTCTCTTATTTTTGTAATAAGTACATGTTTGAATTTTGATGGATTTTATAGTGTTTTAACACTTTTACAATTGCTATTTTTTTCTCTGACTTTTTGCATTACTCGGTCCACAGTTATCAGTGAGTATCTCTTCGTTGTTGTGTGCTAGTAGTGACTTTTTTTACTAGACCCGTAGACGTTTTGAGCTTTTGGTTTGTGCCGATCGGGAAACGACCACCGCGCAGACGCCCGTGTTCGTTTTCCGATCTCCGTTTTTGTTTTTTTTTTTTTTTCTTTCCTCCAAGCAGCATCGGGACGACCATACACACTGACAAACTCGCCTTTATACTTTCGCTGATAAATGTGTAGATGAAATTTATAGTAGGTTCTTGTGTTCCATTAATCCGTTAGGATGAGGTAATTATTCAAGGATATTCGTGTGTTGGTATTCAAATGTTTTAGGAAGTCATGGGTTTTTGTTCTTTTATTTAATTTTGTTAGAATGAGTGAGACAACCAAAATAATCTCGAAAGTGCCCGCATGCCGTAACGATAAGTTTTTTTCTTCTAATTACTCGGAACAAGCCATTGACCGACAACATTTCCACAGTTCCCGGCAACCCGCAAGACGTCAAAGTCACCCCGATTAACTCCACCACGATCAAGGTCGAATGGAAACCGCCTCATGCCAAAGAGAGGAACGGCATTATCTTGGGCTACCACGTCCACGTGCAGGAAACCAAGGAAGAAGTATAGTCTTTATGGTTCCCGTGTAACGGCAGTTAAATAACCACCTTTAATCTCTCTGCGCAGGGCAAGAACTTTCTCAATGATCCGATGAAATTCGACGTCTTCGGGGACACCGTTATGGAACTGAACGTCACCAGCTTGCAGCCAGATACGAACTACGCCGTCCAGGTGGCGGCTCTGACGCGAAAAGGGGACGGCGACAGGAGTACTCCCGTGCACGTACGCACGCCCGGTGGTGTGCCCAACAGACCCGCATTGACCATTAAGTAAGTAGATTCCACTTCTGGGAGCTATACATTATGTTACCCTGACTTTGGAGGGTCATCGAGCGCGAGCCGACCGTCACGATCGAGCTGGAATGGACCAGACCGACGCAAATCTACGGCGAGCTCAAGGGATACCGGCTGCGATACGGCGTGAAAGACCACGAACTGAAAGACGTCAACCTGAAAGGCATCCACACCAACACCTACCGCATAAACGATCTCGAACGGGGCGTCGAGTACGAGTTCCGCGTGGCCGGGCAGAACCACATCGGGATTGGACAGGAGGCGATCAAGTACTTGCACACTCCGGAGGGTCCTCCCACCGGACCTCCCACCAACATCACGTATAGGTTTCAAACCCCCGACGTGGTGTGCGTGACGTGGGACCCGCCCAGACGCGAGCATCGCAACGGCCAAATTGTGAAGTACGACATCCAGTTCCACAAGAAGTCCGATCACAACAACGATATCACGCGTAACGTGTCCACGACGAAGGCCGTCTTTACCAACCTGGAGGAAAACACGGAATACGTTTTTCACGTCAAGGCGTACACGCTGCCGGGGGCGGGACCTAATAGCGAAAAGTTCACGATTCAGACCGATCGCGATATCGGAAGAGCTCCGATGGCTGTGAAAGCCGTGGCGACGTCTGACTCGAGCGTGGAGGTGTGGTGGGAGCCGGTGCCATCTAGGGGGAAGATCGTAGGGTACCAAATATTCTACACCATGACTGCCGTGGAGGACTTGGACGAGTGGCAGCAGAAGTCCGTGGAGTTGACAGAGTCCGCCGATTTAGTTAACCTAGAAAAGTACGCTCAGTATGCTATTGCCGTCGCGGCCAGACTAAAAAACGGCCTAGGCAGACTGTCCGAGAAGGTCACGGTGAAGGTGAAGCCGGAGGACGTACCACTGAACTTGAGGGCGCACGAGGTGTCGACGCACTCCATGACCTTGACGTGGTCTCCACCAATCCGACTCAACCCGATTAAGTACAAGATTTCGTTCGACGCCATCAAGGAGTTTGTCGATTCCCAGGGAATCACACAGACACAGAAGATCGAGCGCTCCGAAATAATGCTAGGGGACGATGTGCGGTCCTACACCATCAACAACTTGTCGCCGTTTACTACCTACAACGTCAATGTCAGCGCAATCCCGACTGATTACTCGTATAGACCACCCACGAAAATCACCGTCACGACGCAGATGGCCGCACCACAGCCCATGGTGAAACCTGACTTCTACGGGGTCGTCAACGGGGAAGAGATCCATGTTATTTTGCCTCAAGCGTCGGAAGAGTACGGCCCCATAAGCCACTACTTCCTAATCGTGGTCCCCGAAGACAAGACCCAGGCGAACAAGAACCCCGACCAGTTCTTAACCGTAACGCTCATCGAGAACCGGGAAAAAGCGCTAGCCAACCCAAATCTGCCTTACATAGCGGCCAAATTCCCACAACGCAACATCCCTTACACCTTCCACCTAGGTACGGGTGAGGACAACGACGGATTCACCAACTACAAGCTGCAACGAGGACGCCGGTATAGAATTTTCGTTCGCGCGGTGGTGGACACGCCGCAGAAACACCTCTACACCAGCAGCCCCTTCTCCGAGTACTTGTCTTTGGACATGCGCGAAGTACCTCCTGGCGACCCTCCTTTGCGTCCCAACCCGAACGTCCCCACCGACAACGACGTCAAGGTCAGCTCCCACCGCAAGGAAGCCGGAGTCTTCTGGATCATCGGGCCCATCATCGCCGCTCTGCTCCTATCTCTCATCTTTGTGCTCATCTTCATCTACCGGAAGCGTAGACAGCCATGCAAAACTCCTGATCAGGCAGCCGTGACGCGCCCCCTTATCCCGGCCGACTTAAACAGCAGCGTTGCGCCCAGCGATCCCGTCGAGATGAGGCGTCTGAACTTCCAGACTCCCGCTATGATCTCGCACCCTCCTATCCCGATCCTAGAACTGGCCAACCACATCGAGCGCCTCAAGGCCAACGACAACCTCAAGTTCTCCCAAGAGTACGAGAGTATCGAGCCCGGACAGCAGTTCACGTGGGATCACTCCAACATGGACGTCAACAAGCCGAAAAACCGCTACGCCAACGTGATCGCGTACGACCACAGCAGGGTCATCCTGCCGCCAGAAGAGGGCGTTTTGGGTAGCGACTACATCAACGCCAACTACTGCGACGGCTATCGAAAGCACAACGCGTACGTCGCGACGCAAGGCCCTCTTCAGGAGACTTTCGCAGACTTCTGGCGAATGTGCTGGGAGCTGAAAACGGCGACTATCGTCATGATGACGAAGCTGGAAGAGCGCACCCGTATTAAATGCGACCAGTACTGGCCCACCCGCGGTTCGGAAACCTACGGAAACATGTCGGTGTCCATAACGGACGTCCAGGAACTCGCTACCTACTGCATCCGGACCTTCCAAATACACAAGCAGGGTTTCACCGAACGTCGGGAGATCAAACAACTACAGTTCACCGCGTGGCCAGACCACGGTGTACCGGATCATCCCGCCCCCTTCCTCCAATTCTTGAAACGGGTACGCAGCTTGAACCCGGCCGAGTCAGGACCCATCGTGGTTCACTGTTCGGCGGGGGTAGGCCGCACTGGATGCTTCATTGTTATCGACTCGATGCTAGAGAGGATGCGCCACGAGAAGACGGTCGACATATACGGGCACGTGACGTGTTTACGCGCGCAACGTAACTATATGGTGCAGACCGAGGACCAGTACATCTTCATTCATGACGCTCTGCTGGAGGCAGTCATCTGCGGGCAAACGGAGGTACCGGCGAGGAATCTGCAATCGCACATTCAGAAACTGATGCAGCTGGAGCCTGGAGAAAACGTGGCCGGGATGGAGCACGAATTCAAGAAACTCGGTAACATCAAGACTGATTCCTCCCGCTTTGTAACGGCCAACTTACCGTGCAATAAACACAAGAATCGTTTAGTACATATCTTGCCCTACGAGAGCACCAGGGTGTGCTTGGCACCTATCCGTGGCATCGAAGGCTCCGACTACATCAACGCCAGCTTCATCGACGGATACAGGTACAGGAAGGCGTACATCGCGACGCAAGGGCCCGTCGCGGACACCACGGATGACCTGTGGCGGATGCTGTGGGAGCACAACTCCACCATCATCGTCATGCTGACTAAGTTGAAGGAGATGGGACGGGTGAGTACACTCCACACACGTCTTTAGAATCAGCCTGAACGTCCAATTTTCAGGAAAAGTGCCACCAGTACTGGCCCAGCGACCGTTCGGTCCGCTACCAGTGCTTCGTCGTTGACCCCATCGCAGAGTACAACATGCCGCAGTACATCCTGCGGGAATTCAAGGTCACGGATGCCCGAGAAGGCTCGTCGCGAACCGTCAGGCAGTTCCAGTTCACCGACTGGCCAGAACAAGGCGTGCCCAAGTACGGGGACGGCTTCATCGATTTCATTGGTCAAGTCCACAAAACCAAGGAGCAGTTCGGCCAGGACGGGCCGATCACGGTGCACTGCAGGTAACTTGGTGGCTCGAATTGTTTTATAATCAGATATTAATTTTTCAAAGAAATTGGGTGGTCGGGTTGAGGGCGTTTAATGGAATCTCTTAGCGAGCAATGTTGGTCTTTTTTTGCGGTTATGGGATAATGGGTTTTGTCTTTTCAGTTTCAGAATACCTACCAATAACACTTGTGATCAGAGCTATGGGAGAATACTTCTGTTTATTTTATTTACACCTTTAGTTATCAGATACACACTTCCCGTCGATCCTGCTACTCATTTTCAACTCACATCACTAGTAAAAAACGTTCGGGCTCTAAAACCTAAACTATAAAATTTTATTGTAATACTAACACAACTTCTTTCCGTGCGAAATTATAATTGTTGTCACACGTTCACTAATGTGCACTAAACATTACACAAAATGGTGCGTACACAACCTTCGTTGGCCTTCGCTAAACCGTCCAAACTAAAACAAAAATCGGGGAACGAACCCTTTCGTTGGCCAGGTGTTTACGCACCGTAACACGCGGAATGGTGACCACGTGGTGTAACTTTATAAATAAGAAAAAAACACATGTCACAAAAAAACTCTCATAGATGTCGAAACAGTATACTACTGACATTTCAGTGCCGGCGTGGGGAGAACCGGGGTGTTCATCACTTTGAGCATCGCTTTGGAGAGGATGCAATACGAAGGTGTGGTCGACATATTCCAGACTGCGAGGATTCTACGCACGCAGCGACCGGCCATGGTCCAAACAGAGGTACCCCCACGACGTTCGTATAGTTGGCACAATTTATATTTGTCTCTTTCAGGATCAGTACCAGTTCTGCTACCGCGCAGCCCTAGAATACCTCGGCTCCTTCGATCACTATACCAACTGATGGTCCCGCTGAACTTTTTTGTTTCTTACTGCCAAAATGAACGTTTGGAGCAAAGTTATGCGTTCTAATTTAAGCCCAAATAGTGAATTTAAAGTTAAATAGTGTGCAAATGTGTGTAAACTATGTGCCTAACATATATGTTGGAAGATACGAAGGAAATCCGTGTAGTTTGCTCTGTGCACAACCCGTGGACTCAAGACAAAGGACTAGTAGGAAAAAATTGTAACATATATCGTGCAACTTTCATACCTATCGAATTACGTTCGACTGTACCTCCATTTTCCGTTGGATTTTTGATGTTGTAATCATCATTTTTGTATATTTTAGGTGATGTAAACTACTCTACCGCATACATGTTGTAAGACTAGGACAGGTTAAGTTAGACTTTTTGACAATGTTCATATCATCTCTTCTGTAACCGTAACGATCGCAGCTACACGTAACTTATTCATACTTGAGTTTTTTTCTTTACGAGTTGGTCTGAAACGCATCCTCTACGATCTCGTCTTTTGTTGATTTTTATACCTATTTACAAGGATATTTTATATATTTTACAAATATTTTTTATATATTTTCACGTGTAAGAATACTCAACCGATCTGTACGATCGCAGCTATGTTAGGTTACAAACGTTGTTTATATTCATTATTTGCGACAAGTTTATATTTTGTAATAAATCCTGACCGTTGTAGCACAGGAATGAATGACATGAGACTTTGATGAAAATAAAATTCTAGATTTTATACTTGTGGTTTCCTTTTCATGTCGGCGGAGACCGTTATAATTTTTGATACGTAACGACATGACCACAATTAAAATACGATTGTGGGAAATGTTTCTTGAGCACGTAATAATTAACAACCCGATTTCATGTTGACTTGCGACGGTAGTAAATCCCGGTTGCTATAAAAACGTCTTAGGGGTCGTCCATTAATTACGTGAGCTCAAAATGGGGGAGTGGGGTGCAGTAAAATCTCAGCAAATCTCATCTAAGGGGAGCGGGGGTCATTGAAAATCTCACGTCAACTTTTTAATTAAAAAAATACACAGTATTATTACATAGAAGATAAAAATCATTAAACTTATTTTTTACTTTTTTTTAAGGTTTTCTATTTTAGCCGCAAACATTTTTTTTATTACAAGAACAATCTCGAGTATAGACAGTATTAAATATTTTCTGCCTGGGATTCCCAGAATTGAGACAATAATTGCAGCACAATTTATTTACCATACTCTTTTCGTGAAAAACCCCGCCGGGTTAAAAAAAATTTCAACGAACAATACAGAACTCCAAATCTCACCATATCTCATCAAGGGGGAGGGAGGGGTTCAAATTAACAGAAAAACACCTCGCGTAATTAATGGACGGCCCCTTATCTAAAGACTAGGCAGTAAGGCAGTAAATATAGTGGCCTCAACCTTAAATTGTCACGAATTTTTTGTCCATTTTTTTGTCGGAATCGAGACATTGCGGGACAAGTAAGTCGTAACCGATACCATATGGATTCTAACCGGTTTTGATTGTCTTGTTGCAACTGTTCGACTCGATTGCAAGACCGGTTTCGGCCCCGGCACGCGTCATTGCATCAGAGGGGTATTTAATCATTGCATCAGTTTAGGACGTTCATAGATAAGTTGGCCGTACATCATTTCCCCTCCCAACCCCGTGACAATTTAAACTTGAGGCTAGTATATCAATTTCGTTTCACATTCAAAAAAAAGGTATCTTATTGCAAATTCACAAATATGCTCACAATGTCATAATCCCGTATGCGGAGAATGTTGAAAACAATAAGAACTTTTATGCAAATGTTACTTGCAAAAAAATGACAAAATTACAAGCAGTTTTTCTTACCCATTAGATTCCAGGTATTTATATACTTCTAATAAGACTCAAAATATCCCATTTCTTCCCATGAATGTCCTATTAAAACACATTGTGGGGCCTTAACACATAAATCGCTTTCACTACTGAAGCCGTTTTCCTTAAAATGAATTAAAAATTAAAAGATGTTAAATTATCTTTTACACGCCATCTTAGAAAAAAAAACTGCAGGACGACTTGATTTTGAAGTTCATGATGAATTGGCACTAATAAGAACTTTTCTTGTTGGTCGGAGAAAAGTCTTTAGCAATCCACATATGTAGCAATAAACAGCATCAGATTGTTATGAAATCACAAAAGAAAAACTTTTTAAATCGTTTTAAATATATCGGGACTTTTTTCATGTTTGTGATTTTATGGTGATTTTCCTCAATGTTGCTGGGGTGGCGAACCTGTGTCACTAAATCTGGCACCACTGTCAAATGTCAAATTCTTGTGACAAAATAAAAAATTTGGAAAGATGGTTTTACCAGAAGTAAAAGATGACAAAGCTCTCCTAGTGCTGTGTGAAAAAGCTTTCCAGACACAGTTCCAAGAAAAATACAGCAGTGTCGCCTCCAAGACCATTTTAACTTTAGATAACCTATCAGGTAATGACTCATCTAATCTCGTTTCTTTTTCTCACAAATCGGCCCCTAAAAGACGTCCAGGACAGTGTCTACGACTCGGTAATACTCCAACTGCCAACCCAGGAAATTCAAGCCCCCTTATTGCAAAAAATTTTATCGGCTTGCAAACCTGGGGCAGAACTGAGACTCATACAGCCCTTCAGCGACATCGACAGTATCCAGTTCTTGTTAAAAACGACTGGTTTTACCAACGTTGAGCTGAAGAAACAGAATGAGCCTTTTATATTCTCCACTAAACCAAAATATCAGATTGGGTCATCAGCCAAGCTCAGCCTTAAAAAGCCTGCAGCTGCAGTATGGAAATTAGATGATGATGGTGATGAGGAAGTAATAGACACAGATGATTTGCTTGATCAGGATGACTTGAAGAAGCCTGATCCCTCATCACTGAGAGGTAAACTCGTGTGTAAGATTGCAATCGGGAGCTGTAATTTTTTTTGTATAGTGTGTGGCACCACTGGTAAGCGCAAGGCCTGTAAGGACTGCAGTTGTGGTTTGGCTGAGGAATTGGCAGAAGAGGCCAAGACAGGGAAGGTGGTGGACACAGCTGGGGCTCCAAAATCATCTTGTGGAAGTGTTGGTTTTTATTTATTTTTTTCAATGCTTTTTGTGATTGTCTTTGTTATAGTGCTATCTAGGCGACGCCTTTCGATGTGCAAGCTGTCCATACTTGGGAATGCCAGCTTTTAAGCCAGGAGAGAAGATACAACTGAGTGACAATCTACTCAAAGCAGATGTATAGTTGTGTTACATTTTCCTTTAGATTGTATTACTTTTAATAAAGTCATTATCCTTTTCTGTAATTGAAACTTACATTTGACGTGTTATTATTAAGAGGCAAAGGCGACGCGTTGTTACGTCTTAATTTATACAAAATTTTGGGCAAAATTAAATAGAAATTTAGTAGGCTACCAATATTGCATTGCAACAAGTTAACTGTAGGTGCTTTTTCTATTCCTAGAAATTATAGTAGTTGAAAAAGTTTGTATTCAGATGTTACCATGTAGATCCAGAAGGAAAGTTGGATCAAGAACTAATTTAACAATGACTAGAAAACGCAAATTCCATTCCACAATAACGAGGCCCAATTAAGAATTTGAAACACCATTCATTTATTTAATTTGATAAAGCCGTTCAGGATATTTGGTAGCTCTTATAACGCCGATAAAGGCTAATGGATTCACATCAGCCAGACATCTGCTCAACAACCACACATATATCTTCAGATTCTTCAAATTGTTTGGAATTTCTAACTTAGTAGAAATTGCGTAGAAATATCTACATAGAAACATTGCTTTTTTATTTTAATAGATGAATCCTCAACCCAATTTATTTCATGTTGAGTTGCGACGGTCTTAAACACCAGTTGCTATGGAAACGTTTTTATCTAAAGACAAGACAGTAATCAGGAATTTCATGTTGTTTCATTTCACATGAAATTAAGCATTATTGGCTGGTCTTTAGTTAAGACGTCTCCATAGCAATCGGCGTTTAAGAGCATCGCAAGTGGGACAGGCCCGCCGGGCCCTCCATCATCACTTATCTCGCCTCTAAACTAAAGAACCACACTCTATTTACTAAATACCTGCAGAAGGGGTTTCTCATTGAGGTAGTATACTAAAAAATAAAGTTTTTGGAAAATACAATAATCATAAACTTCATTGAAAAGTGTATGGTTTAGCACTATAATGGTGAAATTATACTTACTGAAAATGCAAAAAAAATTGAATTGCAATTCGTTTAATTTTTTATGAGAGAACTGTACTAGTTTAGAATACGTCACTAGTGGCCGGCATCTGAATTAAGTGAGGACCTACGCCTTTCTATTTCTCACTCTCACTCATTTTATTAGAATTTTTTTCCTTTTCGCTCTTACTCCCTCTATGCTCGGAAACTAATGACGTAGTTATTCGCCCGCGAAATAGTTTTGAATTTATTTCATGAAAACGGTTATGATTTAAGCAAAACGAAAAAATAGGAGTCCTCTATTTTAAGCCATTTTAAAACATTTGTAAGAATTGTTTACAGAGCACTCCACTTCTTTGAAAATAAGATGTAACTTTAATGCATGTGATATATAGTTCTAATCGCGTCAGTAAAAACTAACTCCATCGGGGTCACACCAAAATGTTCTGCAGGCATAAAGTTATCTCCGATAGGTATGTCGTTTGGTGTGGGTCATGGAGTATATAAAAGGAGAAAGAATGTCCGCCAGAGATCAGTTTTGTATTATCTCCGAGTCGAGTACAGTCAGCCACAGAGTTAATACCACAGATTAGAGAATTATATACTTCTACCGTTAATACCGTCGTGTTGCTTGTTCTCGAGAATGGCACCGACGTTATACTTAATCCATGCGAGTCCTCCGGTGCGGGCGGTGTTAATAACAGCCAAGGCCATCGGGCTTAGTCTTAACGAGAAGGAGGTGGACTTGTTGAACAACGAGCATCTACAACCTGAATTTCTTAAGGTAGGTGGTTGTTACAGTGGTAATTATTGTAACGGTGTCAACTACATATAACTCTTCTACTGGATCTATTTTATGTATATTAATACCGCAACATATCAATGTTTTGATTGCATTTTTATATTTTTCTTTTATAGATAAATCCTCAACGCACTGTGCCAGCACTTGTTGACGATGATGGCTTCACAGTTGGAGACAGCCACGCCATTATCACTTATCTTGTTTCAAAATACGCCAAAGATGACTCTCTTTACCCCAAAGACTTGCAGAAACGAGCCATAGTTGATCAAAGGCTACATTTTGAATCCGGAACAATTTTCGCTAGACTTCTTAGAATAACGGTAGGCAAATCAGTACAATTTTGTAATGAAAGTCCAATACTAAATCATTATAATTATCAGAGGCCCATCATCCTCGAAGGTCGGTCCGTCATTCTGGAAGAAGACAGGCAAAAGATGCTGGAGGCCTACGAGATCTTTGACAAATGTCTGGAAGGGAAGCAATGGGCCGCTGGAGATTTCGTCAGTGTAGCCGATTACAGCCTTATTTCGTCCATCGGGAGCATCGCAATCTGTGTTCCTATAGACCCCGAGAAGTGCCCGAATCTTACGGCTTGGATCAAGAGGGTGGAGAGTTTGCCAGAGTATGAAGTTAACAGGAAGGGCCTCAAAGATTTTGAAGCGTTATTTAAAACCAAATACGGTCTGAAATAAGATTGAGAAAAAATGTACGCTTTGTACTTTTTGGGTATACAATAAATCACAATTTTTACTGCCATTTGATTTTACAAAAAATAAATTACAGATTTAAAACCATGACCTTGGAATTTCATTTTAAATAGGAATTATACTAAAATTATAATTATGTAATGAGGTAGAAAACTTACAAGCTGTTGTAAACTTTTTTGGATACTTATTTCAAATAATTGTATACAAATTATCGTAACAATAATACATAATTATGCGCATCTAATTTTTGCTCTAAACCTCTAAATTTAAATAACTGTTTAATTTTAATCTTTCTTTTGTTCATTGTGATATATTAATTGAGCACAAATGTTTTATTATAGTTCCAATGTAGTCCAATCCAAAACACGCTCGATAAGATAATATTAGCGTTTTATCACCGCCTTAAATGAAACAACAACTATATATTACGATCTAGAAATGCATAAAAGCACGAGTCAAGGTCGTCTCCTCTCTCGTTAAACTAATAGAATAAACATACCATAATAGCAGTACATGATTGAATGTCCCCAAAACGACATGTCCGCAAAATTAGCCCAAGTTACATCGATCTACGCGAAAGACCCGAAACTGAAGAAGGAAGATGTTGAAACGTTGTCGCAGTGGGCGAAATCGCAACCACACCTGCCTCAACTAGAAGGTAGAAGTTGCTCTTTGCCACACAGTTTTGAAAATGTTGTTTTTAGAGTTACAAATTGTTCTTTTTCTTCATAGCTGTTACTACGACGTAGAGACGGCTCAGATCACTGTTGAGAAATACTTCACGTTTCGAACGACGTCGGAGTTGTGTCGAGGGCTCACCGAGGAAATAGTGAGGCGAACGTTGTCTTCATTGTAAGTAACAATTCCCTGTAATTAGTAAATAACAGGCTATGAATGAAAACGCTGAAAGTGGGCCTATTGCTTATTCGTTTTAACCAACAATAGTTTAACAAACTAACACAGCTTTCATTTTTCTGGTAGCTTCATATCGTTCATGCCCAAGAGGACCCCCGATGGTGACGCTGTACTCGTCACGAAAATGTTGGACACCCGACCGGAAGCATACCACTGCCTAGAGCAGTCCAAGGTTGTCATAGCTCTGATAATACTGTATCTCCATCAGTTTGGACCTCCCGATGGGCTCATCGTGGTCGGTGACATGAAAGGAACCTCCATGGGTCACTTTTTCAGAATGAGTCTGTCGGTTCTCAAGCAGACAATGGTTTACGTCCAAGAAGCGGCACCTATTCGAATTAAGATGCTTCATCACGTCAATGCTTTGCCCATCACCGAGCGGTTTATCAGTGTTGCTAAGCCTTTCATGAAGAAGGAGTTGTACGATAAGGTTGTTGTTCTGGAGCAGTTAGAAGAGCGTCTATTTTAATGTGGGTTTTAGCTCAGATTCTACTCCCACTCTTTGGATGGACTTTACGACAATGTTCCGAAGGAGTGCCTACCTGAAGACTACGGAGGATTGTTGCCCTCAACCGAGGAGCTCAAAGGTTTGATAGTACAACTGTTTTATTATGGACCCTTACTAATTTCAGTTGTAGAAAAAAATTTACAAAACTTTCTCGACAATTGGGACATAGTGAAATGGCACGAAGGGCAGCTGGTGGATGAGAGCAAAAGAAAGAAGAAGGAAAGGGGTTTTTTTGGTAGCTTGTTCTACGCTTCATGAAAGCTGCACTGACTCACAATAAGGTGACAAAGAATACGTATTCTGACAACGAACGCTTATAACTTCCATACTCACAGAAATTTCATTTACCATCAGTTACTCCTTAGGGAAGATCATCAATATTTCTGTAACTAATTGTAAGATCAACGAAATTTTCTACTTTTTATCACTTTCTCGTTGGTTAGGCGTATGCACGGTTAAGGGAGGAACATCGATTCTGTGGCACCCTATAAACACTATAAAGGAATAGAGAGTAAACGTAGATATATTTTTGAATGTATGTAAATTAAACTGTGAAAAAAAATATCACAGATTTAATTTTTACATATTATTCTATGTATTATATTATAGTTACTTTGCCGATATAAAATTTGTTATACGATTCCATGACTTTTATATTTTAGTGAAAAACAAAATCCGAGCTAAAAAGTGTATAAGCAGCATATATTGTACAAAAGTATTAAAAGCGATAAAAAAGTTATCAAAAAGTTTTGCTCAATAATCCAGGTAAGAAGAAATCAAGATAAAATGATCTTAATAGCTGCTTCATAATATTTGTGTTAAAAATTCCTCATCGCGTGCTGTTTGAAATCATAAATATAATTGTTATAAGAGCCTTAAGAAAATTAACTACATTGTTTCTCAAATTTCCCATTACATATTTTAAAAAAATTAAACTAATAAAAATTTAAAGACAAACCAGCTTCGACACTAACATGTCAAACACAAATGACCGTAGGCCAGAATTCTGATGAGTTTCACGACCTTCTATTGCTTCGCGTCTAAAGTTGTAGACCTACGAACTTTTTACCATCAGACTACGAATTTTGGAAAAATAAAGAAACCATTATTATTCAAATATCAAACCAAAAATTGAAAAAAATCCTTTGATCGGTCCTTCGAGCACAAAGCATAATTTGACAATGGAAGAAAAGGGTGGAGGGGCTGCCAGAGTATGGAGTACACAGTAAAGGCGTTATTTAGAAAGAAGTGGGGACAAGACTGGAATTGAAAAATTCGCTCAAGGTTTTGGAGGACTATATTTAGTAGCAGTTTGGAAATAGATAATTATTATTGTCGGCTTAATAAAGATGGCCTTGGGATTTCTAAATAATTACATATGTGTTAGCAGACAAAAACTTGACAGTGTAATTTCAGAATTAAAAAAAATGTTTTCTTGTATTTGATAGAAATGTAGTATGTACATTGTATAATTTAAAATTAAAAAAGTGTTGCTAACGATCAAAGTCCCACAATTAATTTTTCTTCATTTTTACATTTTAGTCCTTTTGGTCAAATATGTACAGGAAAAAATAGCATGTTCAAGACGTTAAGAAAAGTGATTTTTCCTTGTTCGTGTAAATTAAATCCACTCGCGAGCTGCGCTCACTCGTGAATTGAAACTTTTACACTCAACTGGAAAACAACCACTGTGAGCACCTTCTTTATTTAATGAAATAAATATCACTATATAAGAAATATTTATTAGTAGATGAATACAAGTCAAAAGCTCGGGACTTAATGAATATATAAACTGTTTTTGGGTCCATGCAGACCGATCTAACCCTCACATTTCTACACATAAATTCACATTAGTTTTGGTTTCAGTTTCAGTCGAACACGTGCAGTTGAGTCGGCGGCCCATATCCCTTATATAATAAAATTTCTAAAAAATAATAATTGCTAACACCACTTTTCTTAACTTATAGAACAACAATCGAGCTTTTTTTGAATTTTTTATTCAGTATTTTCTTTCTACATTTTTTATTAAGTGAGCGCTAAGAAATGAATTCAATAGTACGATTTGGTTTTAATAGTATAGATCCAAAGTAGGCAACATTTTAACGATGTATAACTGGTTGCAGATGACAGTAAAATTTAGTTATCCCCAATTTTGTATGTTGGCACTCTTGTTAACCCATCTTCGGGCTAATCTGTGCTTCGGGGTTGGTACAGTTTGTTTTAGTGGAAATTTTGTGCCGACAACTTCACACACGTAACCATTTTGAAGGTTAACTACAAAAAGTAGGATTTTCTATGACCATAAAAAAGGTTAATTTAGTGCATACACTGAGTGCTCGTCCATACGTGCTAATTTATTTGTAGAGAATGGCTTAATTTCTAGGGTTATCACCGCCAAAATGGATGTTTTGCACCGCAACTAACTTAACACCTTGCCGTTTCTATCCATCATCATGGCGACGAAGCGTCGCCCTCTGCACCAAAAAATGAATTTTCGCCCCACGGTAAGCGACAGTAACCTGGAGTTTCGCGGAACGAAGCCAACATCTGAGCCCACCTCCGTGAGAGAAACCATGACCTTGATGGTCCTTTATCTATGCAAAAAATCGCTGTTTTTTGACACTAACCTCAAAGTTGCAATATACCTGGGGGCCCTCTTCTTGCTGTCACTAATAGCGGACGTAGCCACTATACCGAGGACGTACCTGTCACGGTCCGACAACATATTTAACAAATTCTTTGTGAAGTTCGCGTGGGGCTGGAATCTCTTACTCCTGGTGCCGTTTGTAGTCTTCACCGCCTACATCTACTGTTGCGGTCAGAAGCAGAGGATAGTCAAACACCACTTGCTACGTATATGCATCGCTACGTTCTTCTGGTGGGTCTGGACGACGGTCTTCAACGTGATAGAGGCTTCTTTTGGTCGCTGCGGTCACCGGCAATTTCCCACCAAGGGCAGTTGCCTCCAAGCGGGTCACGTCTGGAACGGTTTTGATGTTTCAGGACACACTTTCATCCTCATATATAGCAGTCTGTTTCTGATTGAAGAGACCAGATGCATGGAAAACTGGGACAGCATCAAAGAGCACCTGAGACTGGAGAACCATCACAGACTCACTAGAGATCCACAGCAGAATGTCAACCCCTTGCGAAACTTGTCCAACGACGAGTTCCGCGATTTGGAGCTCAACTACAAGAAGTACACCCCATACATAAGGGGGCTGTTCGTCGCCATCACGTTTTTGCAAATCTTGTGGGATGTCATGTTGGTGTGTACGATGCTGTACTATCACATAATGATAGAGAAGTTTTTGGGCGGGGTACTCGCCGTGCTCACGTGGTTCGTGACGTACCGAATTTGGTACACTCACCCCCAGCTCTTCCCCAAGCTGCCCGGTCAGGGGGTGTTCAAGTACATAAAGAAAAAAGGGGAGGCACAGGCGCCACCTCGCCGCAGAACGGGCAGTATAGTAAACGGAAGAGGGCCCCTGTTCATGGGACGCCCGATTTACTCGCAACAGGATGGGGCGCAAGAGGAGGCGAATTCGGGGTGATGGTCGATCGTGGATTCGATATGTGTGGTGTTAGGTAAGACACAAATTTTAGAGAGCCGGTGACGCGAAGCGATATTTTTATACATATTCTGGATTGTTGCTGCTATGATCAAATGACAATGTAAAATTAGTCTTCCCAGTTGAGCTGGGATCTCTACAATCTGTGATTCTCTATGGTGACATCATTTTATATCTTGGAAGTGTAGAGTTGTATCAAAAAATTTTATGTCCAGGTTTGTGATGGTTTTTATGTTGACACTCACGGTATATGTCTTTATTGGGTTGTTGTTTATTATTTAATTTTTAATAAAAGGTTTATGAAACTGGGTTTTTATTTTCTTTTTGTTATGTTCATTGAAGACCTTCGGCAATTTTTGTTGACAAATTGCTAATGTTACTCTGTAAAGAAAAGAAGTAATTTTAGATTAATCATATATTATATGTTAGATAGGATTTTAAAATAATCGTCCGTTTTTATGCCGAATTAATATTACAAAAAAATTTACACTAAAAGTTATTTAACACTCACTTTGTCTCGTACAAAGAACGTGCCGTTTAATTGCCCACGACTGAACCTTTCAAAATAAAAAATAAAAGAAAACAAGTATCCTATCTGTATATTAAATATTAAGGATCGCACCTCAGTGCTAGGTAGTCAACTTCATTCTGATTAATCTCCAATTTTGAGAAATGAGAACAAAACAAGCAGGAATACTCGGTGATAATTCACCTGAATGTCTGATTATTTACCGGTCAGCATTAAACACTTAACTAGTTATTAAAATCACAGAGAAAACACACGACAAACCAAACAAGAGTAACTTAATAATGAGTTCGAGTTTTTAAAATTCAGAGTATCGGAATGCAGAGCGAATTATTTAATGTTCATTTTACTTAAGTGCCCGTCTAAAACGCAGGAATCGTAGGGACGGTGACCTCATCAAAATAAAAATAATATAAACAATTCTTTCTTCCTAACACAAACACGAGTTAACAATGCCAAGGATTGTTTCCTGTGTTGATTAAAAAACTAAAAGCTGAATTATTGGTAATCCAAGACCTACAATTTTATATACTACATTTCGTCGGCCTAATTCGCAAATCACATAAGTCCAAAAACGTAATTTTTCAGTAGGCGCTAAAAACTGTTTTTTTACTTTTTAAAATTGTGACTATATTATTACAATTATATTATTGCTTGGACTTACATCCTTTGATTTAGCACAATTTCAATAGTTTATAATGATTGTAAACGTTTTAATAACAGATAAACTCTTGAAAGTCTTATTCCAGCGCCATTTACATACTTGTGTGAAAATTTAATTCGTTTCAATGCAAGCTTAGGAATTTTTTGGAGTTACGTGAAATTACTGCTAGCAAAATTATATTTTTTACTAAGAAATGGTGCAAAAATCTCAATTTGACCAAATGTGGACTTATGTGATTTACGAATTAGGCCGACGATTTCTTTTTAAATAAAAAATCATAGTGGGTCTAAAATTAAACTGAAATGTTTAATATGTTGCCTACTTCTGAATCTTCAGGCCTGAACAGTTAAAATGGGCACACTGTAAGCCCTTTTAAGTATTCCCTATCAATTTTTTTTTGCCTTTTCATTGTCTTCATTTTGAATTTCTTTGTTAATTAAGCCTTTTTCTCTATAAAATGTCGTCTAATTTAAGATTCTGACCTTCTGATTACATAAGTTTTAAACCAGATAAACCATATGCGTACTTATCAAAAGTAATGTTTAAAATCCATAAAACTTTATCCATTTATGCATTAAAGATCTATCTTCGAGACTACAGTCGGTACAATTTGCATTACATACTAAAATCAGTTAGAGACCTCAAATTCAAAGAAATCGTTTATTTTTAGCCAGAATGAGTATAATAACAAATGAACCGTAACTATCAATATAAAAATATTTGTAACCACCTATCGAATCGAAACTCAAAACACACTTCACGGAGCCTCAGGCATACCTCCTGGCGATGATGGAGCCGCTTATAATAAGCGCCACGGCCGCCACCACGCCGATGATGATGGGCGCCTGGGCCAGCAACAACGTTTTTAACAGTACCAAAGTCCCCGGAACTGTTTTCTTGTAAGAATCTCTGGATTTGGCTCTCTCGTAGTACTTTTCGACGAAAGGTCTCTTCCCCGACGTCCAGAACACGTGATCCAGCCCCAGCTGACTGATCCTTACGAGCAGAACCGTCAACTCCACGTCGGCGATCGTGAACTTACTCGCACACAGCCACCAGTCTTCTTTTTCTGGAAAGAACACCGTTTACTTTGAATATAACTGTCAAACCGGGGGGGGGGGGTAGGTAGCCTACCGCCTGTGTGTTTGGCCAACTCAGCCTCCACCTCGTCCAGAATAACGTGTATCTGCTGTAACACTTCCAGAAAGTTCTTTTCTTCGCTCAGCAGCTTGTAGTTCTTCTCTCGGTTTTCCGCTTTTTTCAACAGCACGTCCCGGTGTTCGGGGTTCTTCTTGGCGCACTCCCGCAGCGTTTCCCCGCCGTTCTTCTCCGCATCTGCAAGTACACACTTTGTTTTTGTTTTTTGTTTTGTTATCGGTTGTTATATGAGATATTATTCTTTAAAAAAATACTACTTAAAAATTTTAGAATACTTTTATGTGAACCATTATTTATGGTGGATGCGCCACTCCAGCAATAAATTACACCCGAGAAAGCTTAATTTATTATATGCGTAAGTAGAATAGAATCAAGTAATCATCGCCAAAACTTACTGGCAAGGGCCTTCCGGATCGGTCCGACGAACGGGACTTTCGTGTTCTTCAGCAGGTGTTGATGGATCATGGCGCCCGTGGTGAGCGATCCTTCGGGCGCTTGCTGGATGAGGTGGCGGAAATGAGTGACCTTCTGTCTGACCTCGGGGCCTTGGTCCATGGGGATCAGTCTGGGAGTGTCGCCGTTACTGAAATTGTCCTCCAGATAGTCGATGATTCGCGCCGAGTCGGGGATAATTTTTCCGGTGTCTTGGAGGACGGGAACCTCGCCGCGGGGATTCAGGTACAAGAACCAGGGCTGGTACTGTTCGCTCTTGACGAGGTTCACTATTTTGCTGTCGAAAGGGAGGTTTTTCTCGTGCAGGGCCATTACGACCTGTAAAAATTCAGAGCTGGTTTGAAAATATGTCTGTAACTACAACGACGTTTATTTACACACAATTTACTCTATTTACGACAAAATTACGTAAGTCGGGTTTGGACCGTATCATCATTTGCCTAAAAGGGTTTTTGGTTAAAAGAAATAACCACCAAAGTAAAAATAATCTCGCGAAGCGAGAAGTGGAATACAAATTTTATCAATTAATATCACCAAGAAACAATAGCAGATTTAGAAATCGCTTTTTCTGATTTCCCACAATATTACGTTACTGCGGCGTTTTTGATGCTACTCTTCCGAGGTAATTTTTTGTGTAAGATTTTTGTCGTTTGATATGCCGAAAGTAGGTACTGTGTCATCTGCACTCAAGATAGGTGTTGTCTATCGCTTTTAATCAGACCACTTATCACTATAGCAGTTAATCCTGTTGTGATTTTAAAAAAGATTGCAGAGATTAAGACATTCTTTGAAATACATCACAATTGCTGGGATTTATGTCAGGAGGGGCATGAGATTTTAAACACCGCATTTCGATAAAATTAAAGGACATTTTTTTACTGTCCCTTACATAATATGATAATATGAACTGTTGAAGAGCTAAAAATAAACATGTGTGTAGAGTCAACAACTACTGTACAAATACCGTAAGTCAATATATAAACTTGTTTCCACTCTTTGTACTATAAAAATCGGGAGAATAGGTATTTTCTTGTGTGCAGTTCGTTAACATTTTGAGTACTGATTTGAATCTCCACTTTCGCTCGATGAAAATATATTTTTAATTGTTTAGTAAGCACTGAGATATCGGGATGAGATCTTTTTATCTGTTTATATTAAAAGTCAACATCTCTTGTTCTTGTTTAATCAACAAATTTGTCATTTGTCATCAAATTGCGATCGCGAAAATTAATATTGCCAGGACATCAACGTTTAAGAAGAATTGAACTGTTTATTATAATTTTCTTAGAAAAATTAACCCTCAAACCTATTGTTAAAGTCGATTGTCCCTAAAATGGAGTTTTGATAGTAAACTGTTGTGGGATTATTTTTACAGGGATATGCCAATGCTCGATACATCCGATTTCAACGCCTTAAAATTGATTTTTGCACATGCTACTTAATTTCAAGAAATTTGTATTTTTATTTTATCCGCAGAAAGTTTGAAACCCAGTCAGTTTCAAATATTTAAATACTTAATAGAAAAATGTTAATAACATGTAAACCATTTCATGAACGACCGGAATTCTTAATTTTCTAGTACACTTGAAAAACGTCACAATCTTATCATTTGCACGTGGCAGAACCAAAATTACTTCAATTCCTATGGAACACAAGCGTAGCAATAAAATTAATTATTATTAACCTCTATCAGAGAGGACCCAGCAAGCAAGGACCAAGGAAAAATCAATGATCACTGATCAAAAATGAAAAGAAAACAAAAAAGGGGAAATTTATGAAAAGTCAGTACCAAGTGCACATTATTCAAGTTCAAAACGTGATCCTTCGAGCCGGATCGTAAAGTTCATGTTTCACCAGTATACGAGTTCTCGTTCGCTCATTTATTTCATTCTTGGAGACGCATTAGTTGTATTATAGTGTAACACACCGTGCAATAGCATTTAATCATTAGTTCATGTGTCCACATACCGCAAGTGCCAATATACAAGTGTACAACACATCAACTTTTAAAGATGTAAAGTATCTATCATTCTATGATCGTCCAATAGTTTGTGTAGAGTCTTCACGACTGTGAACCAGGCTTGTTTTAAAGAGTTGTCACTTTCAACTTTAAATTATAAGCAGAATAATCGGCTCAAAATGTTTTTGCTCTGGCACCCAGACGGGTAGTATTTATTTCTTTTATTTCTTTTTATACTACATATAGTGATTCAGAGTAATCTATGAGACCTCTGGAAACAGAAATTATTGTCTTTGTTTGCAAACTTAACTAATCGAGGTTTCAACCATGACTTGTTAAATTGGACATTTCATAGACGTGAAAAAGCAATGGCGTCTCGTTTACTGAGGTTTTAAAAAGAGCAAATTTCGCGAAATGTCCGATTTATTAACTTTATCGATCACAAAGTAAAAATTAGAATTAATAGAAACTCGTTTAACGCGTGTAGTTATTGAAAATATTGATAGGTACCCACTATTGTGTCCTACGCCTCTGTCCATCAAGTCTGAAATAGGAAATAAGCATGCCAATGATCTACGCACGACGAAACACCCGGTATAAAAATTGACCAGTTCTTTGTATCGTTATAAGGAATGTTGAGCTTTCTTGGATTAAGAACAAAGAAGACGAAAATGAACTGTTGGAATTGTGTCTTTTTTTATCTACATAAATAGTAATGAATACAAATATACGATTCGTCTGTTACAAGACATTCAGGTCCCACAGTGTGACAATTCGCTAAACCAAGCGAAAGAACCAACACCTCGACCAACACTGATCCTTTGAATTTACCTGCACCCACATATTTAAAAAATTGTCTTTGCATATTCAAACATGTTACTTCACATTTTATTGCAGTTATGTGTATGGTTTGGTGTCTAAACCAGAACATCAAACACAAATCTGGGTTAACACTTTTATAGCGGCAGCAACAACAATGCAAGTAACGAGCGAGTCAACCCCCCAAGGTCACTTTTCCGAATCTTCCGCCAATTTCGTTTCCTCCTGACCATCTCACGACGTCGATCCACCAGGTAGGTAACCCCTTTTTGCGAAACAAAAGAACCCGGCTGCCGCCGCCGTCCACCATTACCTTTTGCGAGTAGAAGGAGAACCGGTCATAGTAGAGCAGCAGTCCGTCGGAGGCGGCGATCTTGAACGTCTTCTCGTCTGCCTTCATCTTCGGGGCAGTCTCGGGGGCGGCTGATGTGAAGTGGACGCAACCCGCACTGTCGCTAACCTCGTCGGCGGCGGCGGCACCACCAACCAGAAACGCCAAGTGTCGTCGTTTACGCAGCGCGAGCACGACTGGCAGCACGCGTTTCAGTCGTCGATAAAACATCACGTCACCGAATTATTCGGAACGGATGAGAAAATTACGATCGAATGGCCGCGGTCTCTGAGGTTGCGGTTCTAATTGCACTAGTGCCATTCGAGGGCGCCCTGCGAGACAACTGCGCGGACGGGACGCGTAGACATCGGTCGTCGAGGTGTTACGCAAGCGGTGGCGGGGAGCGGGGAAGAGTTGGCGCCCCGACGCTTGAGGGGTTAAATGGTACTTATTCACAACAATAGCTATTCTAACCCAAAGATATCCCTCCTTCCATACACTCCATAGTTTCAGTGTTCCAAATCGGTGTTTGGGTCTCTTGTGGTTATGATAGCTAAGAAACAGGAAATTACGGGGCAAGGGCAGAGTCCTGCTGATGAGGACTGGACCTTGAAATAAAAGTCTGCTGCTATCTCTGCTGCCACCCCAACCCTAGAAAACCCAGCAACCGTTTTAAAAAAAAGTGAAACGAGCACGATTTTGAGAGTAAACAGAGACAACTAAATCAAGGAATTCAAGTAAAGAAAATAACACTAGCGCCACATGTGACAACAGGGTGAACAACTGCAGGAACTGTAGTCTCAGAAATTACGGTTGTATGCAAAATAAAATTAGGATCTTTATCAAATGATTAATACAAACATTTATTCATTCTAGTAGTCTCTGCTCAAGTGGATTTTGTTTTCCACAGACAACATTATGAATCATTTATGAATACCCGATTATATCAACATATCCAATAATTTTGAACCAAGCATGTGAGAAATGATTACCATTTTCTAATGTAAATTTTGAAAATTTCCTACGTGTAAATCAGGATTTTTATCAAATACAGTTGTAGTGGGGGCAATCCAGGATATGGAGGCAATCTGGTTGCAAAATTATGAAGATAGTCACGAAGTTTCGTAGGAAAGAAACTGTCAAAGCAATTGAATTAGATTAGAAGATGTAGCTATAACGCGTGGTAAAGACTTTCAATTAAACCACCTTTAAATATATGCGTTTTCACAATCCGAATGAAATTAGGTATTATACCGAGAAAATTCTTTGCAATTTTTCTTATAACTGACGCCCGGTTAACGAACATGGGGCAGTGGTTTTTTCCACTCTTCGCAACATCTAACCAACACCTCTTGAAGCTATTTGTACAAGCGATTTCTTTACTGTGAACTCATTTTAAAAGCAGATTTCAAAATTTGGAATTTCTTATTCTGTTCTTTGCACTTGTGCGTCTGTCTGGCTGTCTGTCAAATGGAATGACGTTTGAGTATGAAGTTAGTCATCTTCTCATTTTGCTGCCAGTCTCTACGATCAATACTGCCAACCTAACTTTTTATTCAGTGGGCGAGAAATGAATCCAATAGTACATACCTATTTATATCATAATCAAAAGACAATTTAATAATTTAATAAATTATGAATTTTGGAGTTCGAAGATGTAGCGTCAATTTCAGTAAACTCCACTTTACTGTAAAGTGAATATGGGTGAAGTAGGCCAACAATTAATCAAATTCATTAATTAAACCTACACTTAAATAACGTATTGGCCCGAAAACAAACCGCACTATTTTGACAAGCAGTTTCTTTGCTGTGATCTCATTTTAATAAATTATTATTAATTATTAATAATAGTATATTATTTAATGAGCATATAATGGTGGCTATTATACACGAGAATGGAAATTAAAATACGAGCCGCAGGCGAGGATTTTAACCATTCGAGTGTATACTAGCCACCATTATATGCGAGTGAAATACGACGTTTTATCTACAACTGCACTTTTAGAATTAAAATTAGAAATTAAACCTTGTTAAAAACTTGACGTTGAGAAAAAAATGCTAATATTCATTATTTCATGGCCAGTTAATAATAATTCTTAAAAACCGGGCTTGGCTGTCTGTGTTTAATAGACCTAGTTAAGTATTCATAGTTACAAGTATAATACGTCAATTATTAATCAGTTGTAGATAAATATATTAATTAAATAAATAAATAATTAATTTCTTATTCTGCGTCTTTGCACTTGTGCACCTGTCTCTCAACTGGAATAGCAGCTTGGATATGAAGTTAGTCATTTCAGGCCGCCAATCTCTAAAAGCAAAGAAACTAAAAGGGATACTGCCAACCTAACTTTTTATTCAGTGGGCGCTAAAACACAACTGTATGTTGGGTTGCCTACCACGTGTGCTTTCCATTTGTTCCTTTGTCCAAGCAAGTTGAATTATTTACCTTATTCTTCTCTTAAAAATAAATCATATTTTTTCTTTTATATTATAGTTAATATTTATACGGCAATAACGTAAACCACTTACATTACTGTTTGTTATCTCCCGTTCTAGATTGGGGGTTCAGACTTTGATCATTACTTGCAGAAACATGAGCGTGGCCGCGTCCATAACGAGACTAACGGGTAAAATCGCCATCGTCACAGCCTCAACCGATGGGTAAATATAAGTGGACCTAGGTACCTATTGCATCCACAGAACTGCAAATTACAGAATCGGATATGCTATCGCGAGACGTCTGGCCCAAGAAGGGGCCAAGGTGGTCGTCAGCAGCCGCAAACAAAACAACGTCGAGTCTGCAGTCACCAAGCTGAAGTCTGAAGGCTTGAATGTAACAGGCTTGGTGTGTCACGTTGGCAAATCAGACGACCGCAAGAAACTCTTCGACACTGCTAAACAATTGGGGGGCCTCGACATTCTCGTATCCAACGCGGCCGTCAACCCCTCCGTGGCCCCTGTCCTAGATGTATGAGAAAACATTACTTAAGTTAAGTCACCGCTTAACCTAACTGTCCGTAGTGCGATGAATCGTCATGGGATAAAATTTTCGATGTGAACGTGAAAGCGTCTTTTCTTTTGGCGAAGGAAGCGTTGCCCTTGTTGCGTGAGAGGCCGTTTGGAAGAATAATTTTTGTGGCTTCGATCGCCGGTTTCCATCCATTTAATGTAAGCTAATGGTAAGCATCCGTGACTCAAGTCACTTAAAGTTTGCTCTTAGTTGTTGGGCGCTTATTCCGTTAGTAAGACGACTCTGTTTGGACTCACAAAAGCAGCGGCGGTGCAGCTGGCTCCAGAAAATATTACTGTCAATGCACTGGCACCGGGAGTAATCCAGACCAGGTTTTCATCTGCTGTAAGTTAGCTGTTGCCAATATTTAGTCTGGACAGTATTGGTTGCAGCTCCATGAAAGTGAATCGGCTAGAGAGCAGGCATTGGCTCAAATTCCCATGAACAGGTAAGTTTCTCAATCAAATTGATGGCTTAATCTACGGGTCTTCAGGCTTGGACTACCAGAGGATATAAGTGGAGCTGCTGCGTTTTTGGCCTCTGAAGATGCTAGCTACGTGACTGGGGAAACACTCATTATTGCAGGGGGAATGCCTTCAAGACTATAACCTCACATTTTCGTCGTAAACTTTATTGTTGTGTACTTTTTCATCAATTATAGGCTGTTCATTTAATTGTTGAACTGTAAGCTCAAACCTATTAAACCATAGGATGGTCTTGGGCTGTAATTTTTCATACCTAACCTATAACTTTAGATTCCTATTGACAGTTGCGTATTTATCTGAAATATCAAAAAATTCATACTTGGAGTAGCTACCAATAAAAGTATGGGGTCCTTGGCCCGTCTTTGTGGCAAGACAGCAATAATAACCGCTTCAACAGATGGGTGATGACAGAGTAAAGTTACTTAGTCCCCCTTATGTCCGTTATCTTTCAGTATCGGCCTTGCTATAGCCCAACGATTTGCCCAGGAAGGGGCCCACGTCATAATCAGCAGCCGCAAACAAAAAAATGTCAACTCAGCTCTAGAACGACTGAAATCTGCAGGCTTTAAAGCTTCCGGCATCGTATGCCATGTAGCAAAAACTGAAGACCGCAAAAAATTGTTTGAGGAAGCTCGTTGTCTTGGGGGTTTGGATATCCTAGTTTCAAATGCGGCGGTCAATCCATCAATGGCTCCGGTTTTGGATGTTTGTATCTGTGTTTGTAAATGATTCGTTCAGGCTAGACGTGTCTAACCTCCCTTTGTAGTGCGATGAGGTTGCTTGGGATAAGATATTTGAGGTGAACGTGAAAGCCTCCTTTATGTTGGCGAAGGAAGCCCTGCCTTTATTGCGTTGCAGGGGGGCAGGGCGGATCATTTTCACTTCTTCGATTGGTGGTTTCCAACCTGGTGAGCCTTTCGAGGTTAGGAATGCGATCGTGCTTATTAACGTTGCTCAAAAATTATTCTTTTTAAGAACTTGGGGGCGTATTCAGTAAGCAAAACTGCCGTTGTAGGGCTGATGAAAGCTGCAGCTTGCCATTTGGGAAAATATAAGATTACTGTTAATGCTGTAGCTCCTGGAATTGTTGAAACAAAGTTTTCAGAAATTGTAAGATTTTCTACATGCCAAATTACAATGTAACAGACATTTTATAGCTGGTCAACACTGATGATAAAAAACGGAAAGTTTTATCGCAAATACCTTTAGACAGGTAAAAAAAAACTTGATACAAAAACAAACTTTAATGCGAGCTTTCCAGATTAGCGCGGCCACAGGACGTTGCTGCTGCAGTAGCTTTCCTAGCGTCCGACGACGCCAGCTATATTACAGGGGAAACAATCATAGTTGCTGGAGGAATGGCATCAAGACTATGAATAAACTGATCATCCAACCATCGTTCGTTTTCGCCCCCTAGCCCTAACCTCTTCCAACTTTGCAAGAACTTCTTTAAAATTTGTCTTGTTAGCTCCTCTATATCCATCCAAAACACCTTCAAAGAATTCAGTCGCCATGTCGTGTGTGCTAACAAGCGCCCTTTCTAAAACATACAAATCCACACCTTTGTCTTCTGCACTAGATTCGACATGAGATAAACCAAAGTCAATGAAAATCAACTCTAAATTTTGGAGTTCACTGTATAGTGGTTGGTTATTTTTGTTCACAAGCAACATGTTTGATGTAGTGAGGTCCCCGTGGATTATATTATTTGCGTGCATCTTGCCCAAGACTGCTCCAATCTGATGAGCGAGTTTGGAAACAACTTCTTTACTTGAATTGGAGATGAAGTCTTTGACTGTAATGCTGTTCTCGAAATATTCCATGAAAATAGTTCGCCTTTTGAAATCGACCAAGTACAAAGCGGGGGTTCTAATGCCGGCATTCTTGCAGCGAACTATAGAACGACTTTCGCTTTTGATCCTTTCTTTGGTTAAATTTGCGTCCAAGTCTGGGTGTCTATACTTTTTTACAAAACGCTCCTTGGCGATGGCAGGTCTGCCCAGGTACGTTCCCTTGAAAAGTCGCCCCTCGGCCCCTTGTTTAAACAATTCGAAACCTTCCATCACAAACTGATCACAAAAATGTATATAACCGGACACACATAACTCAATCTGAACACATGGTTTTGACGTTTTGTTGACCACTAAGAAGTTAGGTTATTTTGGCAACCAATATTTAGTTCTTACTTCTCTAAACACTAATCACCCTTGTACTTACATTAGTATAATAGTACCATGTTATTTGCAGCAGTTAGTCATGTTTTAATAAACAAATTAATTGTGAGCAATCATGTTGTGACAAAAAAAAGTTAGGTTAGACAGTTGTGTTTCAAAAGTTCTGCTGCTTTAGTCTGATTTCGAAACGAATAACATCAAATTGTTTTATTCGTATTAACTGGAGAACTACACCCTCTAAAATGTCGGAATCAAATTTAAAAGAGGACTTTGATAATTTAACTGTCAAATCGTCCTCCAGCAGTGAAAATGACACATCCAGCAGTGATGAGGAAGAAGGTAAGAAGCCCCCTTCCCAACGTGATGACTTGACATTCTTCCATTTCTAGAAGTTACGTTCCCCGTGGCTATGTGGGACTTCAATCAGTGTGACCCAAAAAAATGTTCGGGCCGGAAACTCGGTCGCTTAAAACTGATCAAAACTCTTAAAGTCAAACAAAAATTTCCAGGGTTAGTTCTGACACCAACAGGAAGCAAGTGTGTTAGTCCTGCCGATCGCGAGATCGTCTCTTCCAAAGGAATAGCCGTGGTGGACTGTTCCTGGGCAAGAATAGACGAGACACCAATCGCCGCTCTGAAGCCGCAACACGGACGCCTTTTGCCTTTTCTGGTCGCTGCCAACCCCATCAATTACGGACGTCCTTTTCAGTTGAGTTGCGTGGAGGCAATCGCGGCTACAATGTACATTACTGGGTACAAAAAAATCGCAAGGCAGTATTTAAGTAAGTTTTCATGGGGGCATTCTTTTCTCGAGTTAAATGGGGCTGTATTGGAACGGTATTCTAACTGCACTGACAGTCAGTCGGTCGTGACCGAGCAGGGTCTTTATATCGAGGAGGAGCAGAAACGCCAGGATGCAGAAAAAGCTCGTTCAGACTTCCCAAGTTCTGATGAAAGTGATCCTGATTGAACTTATTTATTATAAAAACTTTGAATAAACTTATCAGTTACGACGCGTTGACTTCTTCGATCGCCAAGTGCGCGATGAACCTCAACCTCATTTGCAGAGGCGGCCGCAGCCTCCGCACGACGGTCTCCAGTTCCTTTTTCATGCTGTCTCCCACAAACATATACTTAATATGATAAAGGAGGTCACAAATGGGATCCATGTATTTCAACTCTGATTGAGTGTGATGGTCGACTTGCGCCAATAACTCGTACAGAGCACTCGTCAGCTCCACTATTGCCATGTTGAATCTCTGCAAGAAGGGTCCCACCAAGTGGCAGACGAACAGAAATTGCTCCTCGGACGTCACGACTTCCGGTAGAACCTCGCGGGCCCATTTCGGCACGCTCGCGATTTGTCCCGGCCCAGCGTGATGCCACACGGAGTGCGCCAGCGCCAGCATGTAGCTAAAGTTGTTGTGGAGGAGTCCGGCGTGAGTCTCTTTGAAGTCGAAGAGGCGAAAAGGCGAACAGTCGAACGTCCAGGTTTCCAACTCTTTGAGAGTAGCGACTAGCCTCTCGTGAAGGACGCTCCAGTAGCTGACAGGGAGAGCGGAGAGGATCAAGCCGACCGCGTTTACCCATTGGTGGATGTCGGAGGGAGGAATCGTGACGTAACCTGAAAGCCGAAAGTTACATTTGATTGGCCACTATACATTTATTTCGTGTTATCACCTTTAGCGACTACGTCCAATAAGCCGTTAGCTACGGCGAAAGGCCCTGCCGACAAAGCCATCAACTCCACGCAAGTAGAGTACAAAATGTGAGCTCCCGCGTTGGGGAACTCGTTGAACCTCCAGTCGATCATGGAGTTGCCGGTGGCGCCTCCTAGAATGTCCACGACACGTTTGACCAACTGGATGTAGTAGTCGAGTTCGGGGGTCCACATATCCTCCGGACCGCGTCCTAAAAATAACTGATACGGTTCCGACAGATTGTCCTTGAGTGTGCCCAAGACGGCGGCGACCAGCCGACGCTTCAATGGGGGCCTTTCACGCAACCTCGTCTCGTAGTAGTGTAAAGTGTTGTATAAGTACGTAACGGGGCGATCGTGAAACTTGTACAGGCACCCCAAGTGTTCCAAGAGAATCTCCAGGCTTTTGGTCACTTGGGGAATCTCTAAAAATCGGTGGACCACGATGTCGAAGACCGGCAAGAAGCGAAGGCAGACGTTCCCGAAGTAAGGGTGGTAACCGCTGGATTGCTCTTCCGGCGCGAACTTTTCCGGGTACTTCCGGTGGAACTCCAGATGCTTCTCGTGCCAGTTGGTTTGGTTCCAGTGGTCCGGAGAGTTGTCTTTGACGAAGTCCTGGACGCGGTTTCTGAACTCGGTCGCTTTGAGCAGTACCAACTGGATGATGAAAGAACAAACTTGCGCTTCGCTGCCTTCTTGCGTCCTCAGCGCCAAGCACAACACCAACCGATCAATAGTCACTATATTGTACTTCCAGATCATGTCGTTGATTGTGTCTACACACTTATTGACGTGTTGTCCTCCCGGTGAATTACTGAACTCGAAAACAAGGGAATCACAGAACTTTCTGAGGTGCGCGGACAAGGCCCTCGCGCCGATCCTTTCCAAAATCTTATAAGCGATAGGAGTGATGTGATCGGTTTCTAGAAGCATCTTCCATAAAAGACACAGGAAGAGGGGCGGGGCCCCAGCCACCCCGAAGTGAGCCATCATGTCGTTCTCGTTGTTCATCGACGACCATTTTCGGTACTCCTCCTCCACGGCCTTCTTCAGTTGTTGCTTGTTTTCCTTGGGAACGGCGTGTTGCGTGAAGAACTCCGACAAGGCTTTGGGGAAGCATTCGAGAGTGTGGGGAGCCCACGCGTGGGGGGTGCTCTGGGCGATGGTGGCTAGCAGTTCGTGGCACCACGCCCCGTCGGCCCCGGTCACGTGGGTCGCTCGCGCCAACGTGAGAACCAACGCTCGGTTCAGTTCTTCGGATTCTGCCGAAACGAGAGTCTTGGGTTCGGCGAGGAATCGGCTGAGCTCGGGCTGGACTTCCCCGCTTCCGAGGCCGGTGATGAGTCGCAGGGCCGTGCTTTCGACGCACAGATGGAGTTGTGTCTGGTTGGCTTGTGGGACGGCGGCCAACGAGTGCAAATGACTGAGAAGCTGGACGCGGTAGTGCGGGTGGATGTGATGCATGCGATAACTGAACATCTCCAGAAGGGTGTAGAGGGTGCCCCACGCGTGGGACTTGTACACGGTGGGGAGTAACTGACTGATAAATCCCTTGATTCCCAGAGACTCGATTTCGGTGTACACCAACAGGCGGCTGTAAGTTTCTACTAGAGCCGGAGACAGCGGCATTCCCGATTTTGCCTGCGCTAACTTGATCACGTGAGTCACAATACTGTGGATCAGGCTCATTTTGGAGTGAACCGTGAGCGAATCTAGTACGGCCATGCTGAGCGGAGCGGTGGGGGGAGCTGTGGATTTGGGGCTGCCCTGAATGGTCTCTACTAGAGCCGCCATCGGCTTGCTGAAGTAGTCTTGGTTGGTAGAGTAGGCGTTGCAAAGCAGCGCGATCCGGTAGTCGTTTCCCATGGCCAGCGCCGTGTTGTTTGGAGGAACCAACTGCTGCAGGAAGTCGTGGTGGTTGCGCAATTTGGCCGGAATGGGCCACGTGAGATTCGTCATTTCGGCCTGAGCCTTTTTCGTTAAGTGTATCCAAATGCAAGTCATTGCCATCTGTCTCGTGCATTGCGGTTGGTTAAAATCGGGGACCGCGAGTGGGGCTTCTTGTTCGGGAAATAGCAATTCGTACAGTCTCAAAACCGGTAGAAAATTCGACAGTGGATTCCTCTGGATAGAACCGGAAATAAATTGGAGCAACACCCACATGAGTTGGTCACGCCCCCGCCGCAGTTCCCGCCCTTGTAACCGCGAATGCAGTGACATCACAATATTGGGGAAGCTAGCAAATTGGAACAAAACAAAATAAATTAGTTGTGACGATAAGTGCAACCACAACCCCTGCGTGGCGCTTTCGTCGCCTTCGTTTTCGGTTCGCTCCAATGCGAGAATGACCAATTCGACAAGCTGCTCCTCCAGGGCTGCACAGTGCTGCTTGTGCTGTTTCTGGAGACCCAGCATTCCACAAACCATGTCGCGACTGTACGGTTGCTCCAAGACATATCTCAACAAACCAGTTTGTTTGTCAAGGAGTTCGGTAGAGTAGGGGAGAGTTCCTTTCAAGCTGAATCTCAGAGTGAGGGGGTCGAGCTTCCACGGGTTAACTAGGTGCTCGGGACAACCGCTGTGTTCAACAACCGGCCTCATTTCATTTTGACCTACAATTGAGACCATTTGAGCACAGGCCCTGAAGCTGTCTACGTAGTCAGAAAAGAGAGCCGCCAATTTCCAGTGGGGACAATCTGGATACGCCTTCTGCAGTTCATTAACGAGGAGATAACCAGGGAGGAGGCAAGCATTTCGGTCCATGATTCTCTCGGCTACTTGAAGGAGCGCCTGAGTTTGGGGCTGCAAACCCGCGTTTAGCCGCCAGGGCAAACTCTTCGCCTTTTCGCAACAGCCCTGTAAATACAATCCAAGAATAAAGGCCACCAAACCTCATCCACATACTACCTTCATTATTTCTCTAACTCCTTTATACTCCACCAAGTCTATAATTTTTCTAACGAGCTTGAAGCACTCGATCCAAAACCGGCCGTTTCCATGTTGGAGCTTATCGAAGTTCATCACGACTTCGCACACGAGACGAGCCCCCACAATTCCGTTCCTGACGACGGATTCTAGCAGTTCCATCAGCAATTGCAGCTTGCTCTGGGAGCAAGCTAAAGCAATGTTGAGGTACTGGCGAAGAGCTGTCTCTATTTGCTCCTGGGGTAAGTTTCTGAAAGCTGTACCTATTTCCTGCTGCCATACCGACACTCTCTCTTTCTCGCTAGAGGGGCGGTGCACCAAGGAGCAGCTGAAAGCCTCCTCTATTCCTTCGACTTTTAAAATCTCATTTAGGACGTTGGTCAGCGGCTCGGCCATCTCTGGTTTCTTAATTCACATCGGAGCGCGTAATTTCCTTCGACTATGTCGGGAAACTGATAAACAGTTATTGGAGGTTATGTTTATCTGTGACCACAGTTCTGTGACGTCTCGGCGGATTTAGGCAGCCCGCTATACTCCCTGCACTTTTGTAGAAAATGAAAAAAAAAGAGGTCGCGAAGATTTGTTTTTTTTAATGGGTATTTCCTAAGGTTCAAAGTTCACCTTAAGGTTCCGGATAATGTTTACCTTGTATTTAGTTATCTACGCATTCATTTTAAAATTTACTTAAGGGGACCGTTTGAGTCGATATATATAGATATAACGCCTGTGTAAAAACACGGTCTATTTCATTCCAGCTTCACGGAAAAACCAGTGCAATTATAGAAAAACAAAAATTATCCTTGTAAAGTAGAGATATCAAGGATTTAGACGAAGTGTTTGCACAGGTGTAGTATGAATTGTAACTGAGAATTTTTTTTTTAAATATTTCGTTTCTGGAAGGCTACAAATAATTCTGAGAAAAACGCATTTATTACAGCGATGCTCTAACCAAATCTGTTCAAAATACCTAGTCCCATGAAGAAAGTGCACTGAATGCGTATGCCACTAAAATCATTTGAAATAATGGCTTAGATTGTGCAGGAGTCGGGAATGAAAATGACACGTTCATTCCAAAGTGCTCAAGATTGCCGCCATGTATTGTGGTCCGTTTCCCAGTTAAAAAGGCAATAAAAAGTTTCAGCTTTTGGTTACGAGGTGGTGTCTTGCGGTCTATAGTTCACAATTCGGCAACGGGCCGGCGGCGGCGGCACTATTTAATCTCTGGACATTCAGAGCAAAAAGTGTGTAAAAAAGATTCTCATAAATCAGGACAAAAATACTCATTTAGACTCGTACGCACAAGAGGGAAGTTCTTGAACATTCCGATGTGTTTTGTACTATAGTTCTAACTGTTTTTTTCGTGAACTTGTTAGGAATAATATATCTACCTACAAAGTGTAAACATTGATACCTACAAAGTGTAAACATTAATTTAGTCTAGTCAAGAAGTTGAAAACCTGCGAAAAATAGTTACAAGGATCCGAAAAATGTAAGGGATAACTCATTCGATTTGGGATTTTATTCTGAGAGACTTTTTTTTTGTTTGTTCGGCAAATAAAAATTGCAATTATTGTTATTAACAAAAAACTAAAAAAAATAAGGGGTTTAGTTTTTTTAGCAATACCACAAAAACTATAAGTGATCGGAAAAATCGGAAAAAAAGATTCAAAAAGAGGAGGAAATTTCCGATGAAAACTCCCAACTCCCGGAGTTCTGTCTCTACTAATGAACAATGAATTAATGAACAATTAAATTTTTAATAAAAACATTTTTTTTTTATTTCTAATTATTTAAACATTAGAAATATAAAAAAAAACGATTACAAACAATAAAAATTGTTTTTAAGAATTTCTTTTTAAATCATTATTTCCTGGGGATTTTTCTTACATATTAAACTAGTCAATTTGCCAATATGTATTAAAAAAATAAAATACTATTTTTAGTAGAATTATTACAACACCGTTTATGTCTATTATGACACGCAAAAGCGTATTGAAATAGCCTCAGTACGAAAGCAAAGTAGAAAATAGTATATTAAAGTATGAGTGGATAACAAGGTCTTTAAAACACGCTTGAGTTTTCGAGCACGACAGCGTAGCCGGGAGCGCTCGAAATAGAGCAAGTGTTTTAAAGACCAGTTTTCCACGAATACTTTACGCTATTTTTTATTATACCAGCAATACTGGAAACAAATTAAGCACTAAAAACTTAGAAATATTTTTTGTCGTGATAAATCGAAATGGCGTAATAATATTGCCATTAGTTACGACAATTATTGTTTACGTTTTTCTCGCGTCCACGTCTGTCATTGCATTTAGTCGTGTCAGCAAAAATAGAGGAAAAATGAGTTAAAACGAAATTTCACCCGATATAGAAGCATTGACCGAACAAGCGGAATTCATAATAGTACCATCGAAGTCAAAAGACCCATACCTGAAGGAATATGAAAAGTTTTCAAATTTGATGAAGTTATAATGATACCTATATTTCCTTGACAACCTTTAAAGCTCGCCGTGCTTTAATTGCCTGTATTCGCACGCTCAGGCGTGCTTTAAACGGCGATTCTGATGCAGGTATAATAAAAAAATATGTTAAACATTTTTTAGATTTTTTTTTCAAATTTAAACAATAATTATTATAAACAAAATAATTAACTTTTAAAAACTTTTTGCACATGAACTTCTTGAGTACATATGCAGAGTGATATAAAAAAAAACACTGTATTTAAAGTTTTATAACAACAAAATTAATTAACATTGTATTTTTCCATTGAATATGTATATTTAAAAGGAAATTCTTTCTGTAGATAAGTTATCTCTAAAATGATTTATTCGGCGTCTGCCGATGATGTCTGCCGAAAAATTAAAGAAACAAAAGAAAAGGAGTACAGGTAGTACATTCGAATACAAATGGATAACATTTGCAGTACAACTATCTTCCGGAGTACAGCTCATAAAATATAAGTACAAAACCCCCAAAAGGAGTACGTTTGGTCAGCTTAGTTCTATTCTCGCGGCGCTCGTCGTGCCCCAAACCTACTCATCTTGTTAAACTCGTATATAATAATGTACTATTTTGAAAGGTCCATTGAACCTCTTTTTGGCGATGTAGTAGTTTTTTATTTGTACTATTAGTTTTTGAGAAAACCGCTTGTTTTGTAGTACATCCCACGTTTATATTTTTCCTGAACAACATTGTTGTTAAGCGCCTGTTGTTATTACAAGAGATGCTCGAAATGAGCACTGTTTTGAAATGTTTCTCGCGGAATTCGCTTGCATTCATCAACAATTTGTTGTGTGACTTCAAATGGCCCTAGAGAAAAAAATCTAAACTTGTCAAGCCTGGTGATCTTGCTAGCCACTCAATTGCATCACGTCTGGCAATCCAATGGTTCGGAAATCGGTTGTTAAGCCAATTGCGAACGTTTAAGGCATAATGTGGTGGAGCTCCATCTTGTTGAAATTTCTTTCATGAATATGTTTAGCACATTTGTTTTGGGAGCCATAAATAAAAATAATTTCAACTCTTTCAGCAACTGAGTTAACCATTTATTCATCCGAACGTATGCAGATTTACTTTAAAACTGAATAATTGTCAATGTCAATGAATAAGAAACAGTTTTTATTTCAGAAAATACTAGATTTTTCAGAAAAAGATTAACCTTTTTAACTTTCAAATTTTGCCACAAAAGTGATGTTTTCTTAAAAACTAATCGTAGAAATAAAAAACTACTACATTCCCAAAAAGGGGTTAAACGAACCTTTCAAAAAATATACTTTTTAACCCCCTGTTCCATTTAAGATCTTGAGGGGGCTGCTGCCCCGGCCAAGGGGGTGCACCTGCAGGTCTAAAACTACACTAATTACGAGACAAAATTGACCAGTTTCAGAATTTTGCACATAACATTTTTGTTTTCTACATATTTAGGGTGGATCCCTTTAAAAAAATCACCATGTATAAGAAAAGCTCCAAGAAGTGAAAAATTTATAGGTCAATTTTTTGAAAAAAAATTGTTGTCTTTATTGAAAGCGGAGGTCGCATAAAATTCTGTAAATTAACAATTGCCTAACTTATTGAAAAGTGAAGTAAAATCGATTTTTCAAACGGGATCTCATTCCATCAAGTATTAAGAACACACCATAATTTATTCAAATTTTTAGTCTCTTCAGAGACGGCGAGTGCATCCCGTTATGGCTTCGCGGAGCCATATTTTAACCATCAGTCTTTGTGTTATTGCCAAAAAACTAAACCCCTTATTTTTTTAGTTTTTTGTTAATAACAATTATTGTCATTTTTATTTGCGGAACAAACAAAAAAAAAAAGTTTTTCTCAAAATAAAATCCAGAATCGAATGAGCTATCGCTCATATTTTTGGGTCCTTGCAACTATTTTTCGCAGGTTTTCAACTACTTGACTAGACTAAATCACTGTTTACACTGAAAATTTCTTTCAATAGTTAATAATTGAGGTGTTGGCCCAGCATCATTTTTAAGTTTTCTTTTGTACTCCAGAACTATTATCTTAGATTGAAAAGCCAATTTTTCTCCTAAATTAAAAAATATCGTCACAACATATCTTCGCATTTTTCTAGATTTTATTGTAGACGTTAGATCATGATAGAATTTACTCCGCCGTCTCCAATAAAATCGATAAAAACGCGAAGATAATTATTTTATTTTGGAAATATTTTTGTATTGTAGAGCTAGAGTTGTTGAAATTAAGAGAAAGGACCCACCGATGTCCGTCCTGTAAAAATTTCAAGTTTCAAGGCCTTGTACCAATCAAAAGTTAACATCAAGTGAATAATACAACACAATCCCTTTAGCGAATTTAAAAAAAATAGTGTATGTACCGGAGGTAGAATGGATTTTACATATAAAAAAATCTGAAAATATTGGCTACAAACTTGGTTTTAATTGGTATATATAATCGCGAGTCTACTGTATTTATTTTATTAAACGGACCATACACTATCAGATTTATTTGCAAATATATATGTTTGCAAATTGATTTGACCCTTTCAGCACAAACGTGCAAATTTTCTGCTCGTAAAAAGGAGCCCCATACAAAATTAACAACTAAAACTTGTTTACAAATAACGCCAAACATACTCAAATATCACTTATTTGCAAACATATTTGACCGTGTATGGTTTCTATTTAAGGAAACTGTTTTTATTTACTTTACTACATACATATATTTATTTATAGATTTTCTTTAATTATAAATTCTTTCAATAACCATCAATTTCGATGATCCACATCTGCCGCGGTCGTCCTTTGACTAGGCGGCCTATTTTGTTTTTCTTCCGTCCACAATATTTCACAACATTTCGTTCTATAAAAAACATTTCTCTCAAAACATCGCGCAGGTTGAAAAGGAACCTATCTGAGACCCATTTGAACTATAGTACACTTTAAGATGTTTTGTTTAGTTTGCCCATTGGATAATAGGTATCAGCACTTCCTTAACCAATTACATGAGATAGAGTGATCGGCGATCTTCTCTCTCTTTGACGGGAACCTTAAAACATCAGTTTGCCCCTATATCTATTTACTAGCTTACTTTTAAAATTTCTAATGCTAACGCAATTCTTAATATCTACTGGTAACTTATTATAGACTATAATGGCTTTAAAAAACAAAGAATTTTGATTCGATCTATAATTTTTATAGAAGGTAAGAACCTCTCTGTAATTCATCAATTGTATCATTAATCTCTTGTTAAATTAGGGCTGATGATGGCAGCAGTGTTCTGCCGAAACATGTTCCCATTGCAATTATTAAAGTTTGTGGAGTTCGACTTAAATATATTTAAATTTTAATTTAAATTTACTCCACTTGGATTCATCGACATTCTTCTTGTTTATAATTTTTATCTTCTAATTCATAGTTATATTATTTCCTCTTGTATTGTAATTGTGATTATCTGAGAATTTCTTTAATACATACATCACTAAAATATTTGGGCATTAAATTAAGTTTAATTTTATGGACAAATAACAACGCTTGAATTTCACACACATCATACACTTTTAACCAATTTAATCTAACTAACATATCATCAATTCTACTACATATATCTAAACTCCTGGACAAAATTAACGCACCACTCAATTAAACTCGAGGGGCTGTTAACTACGGAATTAGTTGTACATCTTGCGAGAATTAATTCCGAGTATTATCGGAATTACCGGAATTAGTTTGGAATTACATGGAATTATTTCAAGTACTCAAAATGATGGAAGTACTCGTGAATTACTGGAATTACCGGAATTACCCTGGAATTACTGGAATTACCTTGAAATAATATGGAATTATTCTGGAATTACTTGAATTACATCCAGGTTTGATTACTACTGTGGTCAAAATCCGATCGTAATCAATTAAATTTGTAAGCCTGAACGTTATTGGGGTTCTTTTTTTAAATAGTAGACACATCTATAATCATGGCATATAATTATATTTTTTTAATTTTGTTTTAATACGTCAGCTGTGAGCGTGTCTAAATACGTCATTAACGTGTGTTGTTTGACCTAATTCCCTGCAATACATATAAAAAAGGAAAATTTGAAATCACACAAAATTCACAACTCGAAACTCATTCAGTGCTCTGTGCGACTGTTTGACCACACACTATTTATTATTTAATGTATTTGTAACACATATTACATTATACACGGTGTTGCAAAATTAGCGTATTCCGAGTTCGGAACGTTGTAGCGCATCATCCCAGAAGTGAAAAGAAAATTAATAAAAAATATATAGGAGCCCCCTTACCAAAATATATAGGACTCAAGGTCTAAACTTTGGATCATGTTTTCTTCAAATAAAAGCAATGAATGTTAGAGTTTATTTCTACTTATGGTTAGGCTACTCATATAAAATAATAATTCAAGTACTATATGACCCACCTTCCGCCGCGACCCCACATTTGCGCAGTCAACTGCAGCAAATGTTCAAAGTGTTCAATGCAGCTGTTAACTCTCGGTTTCATATTTTCAAATGCATTTTCCAACATCTGATACTACAACTATATACAATACGGTGTTTTTGAGATACGAGAATATGAAATAATCTAGAACTGCCAGGTCCGGACTTCGAGGCGGAAATTGAATGACTCGATCATCATAAAACTCGTGAATTCGGTCCATAGTTTCCCTTGTCCTGTAAGCTGGTGCATTATCCTGCTGGAAGTACCCATGTAAAGGTTCGCCATCATGAAGGTTTTGGAAAAAAGGTTCGAGTAAATTATTGCGATATCTCTCGGCATTTACCATACCCTCAAAAAAAAAAAAAAAACAGGTCCAACTATACGTCTTCGAGAGACCGCCAGACAAACACCAATTTTCTGCGCATAGAGGGGCGTTTGGACGAACTCATGGGGATTAATTGCGGACCAAATTCACATATTTTGTTTATTTACAGTATACTATTCGTGCAGGAAAATCTCGTGGAAACAACTCTTGCACGACGCTAATTTTATAGGGATGAAGATTTAAATCTTGTTTTAATATTTTTTGACAAGTTCCATATGAGAGATCCATCGCTTGTGCTAACCTGAGGAGAGGTTCTTTTTTGGGCGCGCCGCTACCCGCTTTTCGACCAACAGTCCCAACATCACGAAATTTTGCCACGCATTTATAAATTTGTTGTACAAATTTTTGCTAATCTGCTGGACAATTGGAGTAGGCATTTCGAAAATCATTAACACAGCGTTCTATAGAATAATTTCATTCACCATTCTGTCGCCGTTTTTTTGAAGTCACTTTGACATTCAACTTTTAAATCAAATTGTCAAAAGTTGGTAGTGCCAACCAAAATTGTTATTTTATTACTAGTTTTATTATTTATGCTTTTTTTTGTTCAAAAACCGTGCCTGAATAATGTAAACGAAGATAGTGCAATGAATTAAATAGTTTTCGTTTTTAATACTTGTCGTAATTCCAAAATGGGAATAGACATGTCTCGTGAAAGAGAAAAAGAAGGATGTGATAAGGATAAGGAACATAAGGTGCGCGCGACGCCTGTGGATTCTTGTTACCAACTATACATTGATCAAAGGAAAAATCCCCAAGTGAGAAAATAACGCACGCAACATATTTGTACCATGGATTTCTCCACGTTTGTACCCACGAAATAAATGGGGAGAAATAAATCGAACGATAAATACTGTAACCTCATTTTCGGTAAATGAAAACATGACAAAAGGATTGACACTTCTGCCAGTTCTCTCTGTTGTGATTTGTCAAATTTTCACCTTTTGACCACAAGTGACGCGCGCACTCAGGTAAAAAAAAATATACGTCTATTGAATGAAGTGCTTCATCTTTTGTTGGAATTACCGGAATTACCTGTTGATTACTGGAATTAGTTACTTCTTGTGGGAATTATTACCACGATTACATGCGAATTAATTTCTCGAATCGGAATTACCGGAATTGTTCGTGATTACCTTGAATTAATTCCATGTGGAATTAGTTGTACAATTTTTTTCCAAGTTAACAGCCCCTCGATTAAACTTGTATAATTCCACAACTAAAATTAATATTGCAATAAAATCTTCATGAAAGCTTATTGTTAGGTACTGTATAGTAGCTTGTAAATGAAATCAGCAAAACATTACATTATTTCAATTTTTTTTTTAATAAAAAACTTTTTATCTTGAAAAAAACGCAAACATGTAAACAAAAAATAAACAAGAAACAATAGAATTTATGGACTTAGAACTATTCTAATATCGTGTATGTCCTTCTCTGCTGCTAATTACTGCTTCCATGCGTCTTGGCATACTGGAGATCAAATTTTAAATTACTTCTTGAGGAGTATTTTCCCATTCTTGAATTGCTGCGTCTATAAGTTGATTGTGGTTGGCAGGTGGAGATGTACGACGTTACACCCTTTTTTTAATATCGTCCTATAGATGCTCTATTGGGTTCATGGCAGGACTATTGGCTGGCCATTTCATGAACGGAATAGCAACAGCGTTTAAGTAGCGAATAACTTGCCTAGCCACATGAGGATGAGCATTATCCTGCATAAATAAGAAATTCGGCCCCACAAAAGGAGTAAATGACATTAGATGAGCAAGAACGATGTGTTCAAGATAACAATCCGCATTCATTGACCTAACACGTCTAGGGACCAACTCTGTGTGGCCATCGAAACAGATGGCTCCCCAAAACATTGCAAAGCCACCACCAAACATTACTCTTGGAGAGATGTTGCAACTAACAAATCTCTCTCCTGGCCTTCTCCAGGCATGCTCACGTCCATCAGGAGCTTTAAGACTAATCCTCGTTTCATCTGAAAATAAAACCATCTTCCAATCATCAAGAATCCGAACTTGATGATTTTTCGCAAAACGCAATCTTTGAATTTTGTGTTTTCTGGTGAATTTCTTGGACGGTTCATCTTTCTCATCATTATTTTGGAAAAACACAAAATATATGCAGTGGTGCGTTAATTCTGTCCAGGAGTTTATTTAATATTTATCTAATATTGCACGCATAGCTCGATTTTGCAATACTTATTTGAAGTCTTGTCATATCCTGAGTTTGAGCTAAGTATAATACTGTTCCTGCAAAATCACACCGATCTTTTTAGCTTTTTTTACAAATATAGTCTACATGTTCTCTAAAATCTAAATCCTTATTTACAATGATACCCAGATATTTTGTTTTGTCAACTATTTGAATATTTTGATCTTCTATTTTAATTTGAAAATTATTATTTACCCATTCCCGTGATTTATTCCCTATCAATAGACCTTTAGTTTTATCTAAATTTAATTTCAGCTTATTTGTTCGGAACCAGTTACATAGACTTATTATATCATCATCAAGTAATTGTTGAATAATATTTTGATTTTTTCCAGCTATATAAAGAACAGTATCATCGGCAAATAAGTGAAATTTGCAGTGTTTTATTAAACTATTTACATCATTAATGAACAGTATAAAAAATAGCGGACCAATTCAAACCAAACAAATTCTATCAGATAAGTAACAACGCATCAATGCTAACAAACGAGGTAGACCACAAAAAACTAAGGGAGCGAGTTTCTTTCGAGAGAATTTTTACAGATAATAATTTTGTTTTACTATTTATTATAATAATTAATTATAAATCACTATATTTCGCATTTCCTACTAAAATACCACCTACGCTTCTGGTTGGTTCTTGCCGGACAGTCAATGTATCTATAATAAACGTTATCAGCGCCGATTATTGTTAACATATTTATAAGTTTTTTATATTCTCATTAAAATAAAACTGATAGTATCTATTTGCATACCCACTTCATTTATCGTGGAAATTTGTTTGCTTATCTTTTAATCAACGCAATATTAACGAGGGTCCCTTTTTATACATCTAAAATTCGCCTTCACATTTCACATTTCGAGATGAACTCACAGTTTATAGAACAGGTGAGTCAATTATTCCGGTTTAAGTGTATGTTTTATTTTTTTAGGTGCAAATTTTGATGCATGCTCAGCAAATAAAATGCGCTGAGAGCGTCTTCGGCAAGTCCAACTATATGTGGTTGTGCAACAAACGAACGCCTGTGATTTGGATGTCAACCAGACATGAATTTTTGATAAGACAAGCTTTGACCAAGGTAGAGATTTTTTTTTCAAAAATTAGGATTAAGCTGTTCTTTCAGGTGACTGCTGATCAGCAAGTAAAAGTCATGAAACAGTTGCTGACTTGGTTGGACAACCATCCAGACGCTCATTCTTTGAAAATTCCAGAAATGTCTCTACACTTGCTCAATCAGACGGCCAACACTAACATGGTGAACGAAGTGGCATTTTCTAGAGCCAACAGCTTCAGGAATAGCTTAAGACGTTTATCCATGTTCACGAGTCGGATTGTTCCAACCGATAGAAGGGAATCCACCAAATTGAGAAGATCCGTCACTTTTAACGACGTGCCTATAGTATACCGCATCAAATATTGACATTGCTTTAACAATAATTGCTGTAAATTCGATTTATGACAATTATTTAAATACTTCAAGCATTCAATTACTTACAATTAGTAGAAAATCCTGTTCGAAAATTACAACATGTCAAAATCAGTAAACGACTGTGGTTCAAATGAATAAACTATTAAAGTAACGTGATTTTTCTTCAAAATCGGATATTAGTAGGGGTTAAAATGCTAAAAGATTGTAAATAAATGGTAACACATCTATAATTTTAGTTTATTACCGTTGTTAAAAGCAAGGGGAGGAAAGAAGCTGTACTCGACGAAAGTTGGGATACATTTTGGCATTCTCGGGTGATTCAAAGCGCTGTTGCTTGTCAATACGGAGGGACTGCTCATGTTTGACAGTTTGCCAGAGCTTGACCCGGGGTGCAAAGCAGAGGAAGATTCTAGGAGTAAAATGGAGATGAATGACTAGACCATAATTATCCTATCAGCATTCACCCAGTAGCCTGAGTGAGAAAGCACAAGATTGTAATAACTGGAATGATGCCAGTTAGTTTAAGACGTTGCTGCGGCTGCATCCCCGAAGAATCACCGGTGATCTTCTCAAAATAGTGTGAAACTAATAAATAACATCATTTTTGCATAATGACGTCATCTTTGTTTTTTTTTTGCTGTTTTTTAAATTGGTACCTTAGATAACAATTTTTTTGAGAAAATAACACAAATTATCGTTACCACGTCTGAATCATTTTTGACGGATGAAACAGAAACTAAACTGACCCTCAACCCTTAAGGACTACTTGGACACCAAAGAATAAATAAAAAGACGTGCACTGGCTTTCAGAATCAGAACGAGAGCTCCTCTCCTTGCAACTCTAGCTTCTGCGTCTTCTGTGTCACAGATCAGATACATATAGATAGGCCACTCTCTATACATGACGTTCAATTCAAAATAACTTAACCTACGGCCACGAAAGCGCTGTGATCGGTGAATGCCGCCAAATGTGAATAATATGCAAAATAAATGTAGATTGTTGTTTTGAAAAATTTTATTCAGTAAATAATAAATAATTCGTGAATTAAAAAAAAATACTGCTAACAACATGTTTAATTAAAACAAAAGCATGAAACTCATACAAGCAATTTTTTAATCACTACAATAAAACAAATACAATTAAAAAAATCGTAACTTAAGAATTACATTGTTTTAAGAGCCAAATGTTACATTTAAATAAATACAAAATTCCATATTTCTATCTCCATTGCATCTTATCTGTAAAGTTACAAGGTTCTTTGTGCCACTATTACAAGTTAAACGACATCGCGTTAGAAGAAAATTTCACATACAGATGCTCTTGATTTTTCTTTTAATTCTTTGTTTAGATATTTAGATTTGGGTCAATAGAAATCGTCTTTGATTGGTTGGAACCAAAAATCAAGGCTAATTAGATTTGTCAGATATGTTTCTCATGTGTTTTACAATGACATTTTTTGCCATTTCTGTCACTAGTGAGAATCAAAACAATAATGACTGGCTGTTCGGCGCAAAACTGCAAAAACCGGTCAGGAACTAAATGTTCATTTCATAGGTTTCTCGCCGATCATATGTTCCAGAGTGTTTAGATAGAAAATTGTGGTAGGTCAGATTGGAAACCGACGAATGGTGCTCATTTTGCATAGAGGATCAGTACATCGTAGTTAAGCGTGGCAAAAAATTACTAAAATGTCAACATTTGATGTTCGAATAAGCAGAAAAATCAAGTGGTTTTGATTTTTGGATCTTCATGTCCTAACTCTTATGGCTGGAAGAAAGTTCCTTTCGCTAGCTCTCATTTCGCTAAGTGACTAGAGCAGTTGTAACGTGCGATAAGGAACTTGACTCCAAAACATGTCTGCAAGTCAAGGGTTTCAAAAGTGCGATTACAAAAATATATACAACTTATGTTATATATGTTTAATAGTAGATTACATATATTACAAGTGACAAAAATGCTTCATTGTCTGCGAGCGATACACATCACACGAGCTTACAATGTCATTTTGGTCACGTGTGATACACAACGTTTTATCCAATAGTTGTATTTTCTCAACAACAAAATAATCTTGAAAAGATATTTGTCCAACAGTTGCAATTTAGGTGTTTTTTACGTTTATTTTGAGTGACTAAAATTTTAAATTAAAAATAAATTAAATTAATAGTATATTATATACCATGTGATAGAAATGCATCATTACATTCGAGTGAGAATTTTGATGCAAAAGGGCGCTTCACACGAGTGGGACACTTCTCAAGAGCTTTATGAGAAGAAATATAAGAAATACTTATTCAAAGTAAATATCCGCCTGTAACATTAGCATAGTTCTATGTATCAGATTTCGTAGTGGCCTGTGGTTGTTATAGTTATGAAATAAACAGCCTCGTTGTTTTCCCAATGTTTACAAAAGGTCGGGACATAAATGTATGTACGAGAAAGAGTATATCTGTTCGTGAAGTGGAAGACAGAGAATTGTTCTGAAGTTAACACGGAAGAGATACAAAATTACAACTTACAGCTGTCAGATTTACTCACTTGTGAGTAGAACTGACAGTTTTATCTCTCTTGTGATTAAGATTTGATTTCTGTCACTGAAAACAATAGTCGTACCTAAAAACTACAGATGTAAGATAAAAAAATACTCACTAGTGTGTAAAAATTTGATTGAAATTTGATTTTAGTCATTCAAAACCAACGTAAAAAAAAACACCTAAAATATGCAACAGTTGGACAAAAGTAATTTTTTCCAATTCCTTCTAATAAAATGCTCATTTTATATATCAAATCTCATTATTAAAGCAGTAGTTTAATCAAAAGGATGAATAAAATGGGAAAAGAGTGAATAAAATGTTTATAGCAACACTTTATTCACGTTGCTATTGACAACACGAATAAAGTAAAAAAATTAAAAATCTTTGAAATTTTCGTTGCTATCGATGGCTTGTTTATAAAAGATATCGTCGGCCTAATCTGCATAACCAGTAAGTCCTAGAAGAGTAAGTTCACAGGAGAAGAAAAAAACGTTTCAATTTTAAATTATTTAAAAATCGTGAAACCTGTTTATACTAGGAGACTAACGGAATACAAAATTAATTATATCGACGAATCAGTTGCTCAAAAAATATTCACGTCAAGAAAAATTTTGCCAGATGTAAATTGAAATGAAAGGCCTGGAACATCCACTGCACTTGACCATGACGAAAGAGAGGTCTCAACTTAACTACTTAACTTCCACTGTACTTAATGAAAGTAGAGTTAAAGTTCCTTCTTTAAGTATTCATCAAATTAGTAATGGTACAATTTATGTAAATGAGTTACCTAAGAAATAAACCTTTTTGAAACTTAGAAATTGGAAAAAATATTGTATGATACACGTGAATAAAGAAATTTTATCCACTCAAAAACATTATCACACTCGGCTGCGCCTCGTGTGCTAAACTGTTTTTTCGTGGATAAAATTTGTCTTTATTCACTTATAGCATAAATAGCTATTAAATAACAAATTGTAAAAAAAAATGAAATTAAATCTCCTGGGAAATCTTGCAAACGAAAATACATTCTTAAACTAGAAAGCTGCAGATAATAGTGATTTAATATACAAGTGTTTTATTTTTGAAGCATATTATCCACGCTGCAAAGTTTAAACGTGAGAATAAACAATGCAAATTTATTTTAAAAAATTGTTAGAAAAAATTAACTTTGCATGCTTTGTTAGAACTTTAGTTCTTTGTATCCCCGTCGGACATTTTTACGTACATTTTTTAATTAGTATTTGAGATCAAACCTTTTTCAAGTCGAATTCTACGAGACTTTGCTCGGTATTTTCCAAAAAGTCGTAAACTTTGCTTTTTTATTTTGTCGTTACCAGTTTCACTGCAACGACCCTTTAAAATATTGTTATTATTTGTTATCCAGGAATAAATATAAAATTTTGAAAAAAAATCTACAAATAGAGTATACAGTTCGTGGTTGTTGCAGCTTCTGAACATATTTTTAGAAATATTTTTCTGTATTATTAATTTTAATTTTGTCCGTACCTGATCTTCTGCTGCAATTTCCGGGAGCCACTTATGTGCAACCTGGCTACAAAGACTAAACAAACAAGCATATTTCGTTCTTGTTTTCAGAAGAGCTTCAGGCCGATATGCTCTAAATTGAATTTGCATGTGCTCCTCTGACGCAATATCTGTTAGAAGCTCCGACTTGCATAAATTACAGTTCCCCAAAAACTTCAACAGCTTTTTGGCAACATATCCTGCCAAATAGCCGTGAAGTATGGCTTTTTGTTTATTGGACACTGCATGCAAGTCCATTACCTTGTCATCTGCATAATCCAAAGGCAAAGGTGTTAAAACTTCAGGTCGGCAATCGGCATTAATAAAAGTTCTTAAGGTATTTAATGCCCCAGCAGAATCGTCATCTTCACAGTTTGCGCCAGGGGAGTGACTAGCCATGAAATTATTAATGATTAGAGATTTCATAGTTGAAGAAAATGCAGAGCATGAGGGATTTATATTCCTTACTCCATGGCTACGGACTAAACTAAAAAAGTTCTCAAGTGGGTCTTGATTCAAATTTCGGGGCAATAAATATTCAAAGCCCCGAATTTGTAGTTCCCTCCACAAAAACTTTAAATTTCTTAAAGATAAGATCCAGTTCTGGACTGTGGGCGGTGTAAACTCCTTGTTGTTGTTGAAAAATTTAGTACTTCTCAAAACGTCGATCGCTTCGGTCCAAAAAGCATCATGTGCTGACGTTGGTGTAACAGCGCTACGTAGCAATTTTCCATCGGCCGGGTACTTCCTGGAACCGTTGACGCTATCAAACAATTTGTCTCCAAACAACAAGAAGTTGGCAGTTCCAACAGCTGCATTTGGCATAGCATTTCCTAAAACATTTCATTTCAATATTCGTTGCAATAAACATGTGTGCAAGAAATAACTTACCAAGCTTCACTAAGCCCCTCATTGTGGACTGCACTCTATGTGAAAATACCTGTGCAGCATTCTTCACCTTCATTTTCTTAATCCTGTCCTTAACCACATGCTCGTCCGTTAATTTATGCAGCATACGAAAATCATCATTATCGTTTTGGTCCAATTGGTAGAGCTGTTCCACATGCTTCCATGTTGCTACCTCAACTGGACCCTTCCATTGAAATTTGACATCGTACTTCAGCATGTTGTTTCTTAGTCCTTTTAGTAGATGTGGAAAATCAAACAATGGAATTACCTCCGCTCCATTAATAAAAAATGTATACGGCTCGTGAGTTTCCCCTCTCTGATGAGCTGCCCTTTTAGCATCCTCGACAAGTAAATTTATTGCCGCTTTATTATATTGATCGCAAATTGTTGCGTCAACAATAAGCCCGATATTTTGCAACTTCTTTATGAGTTCCTTGCAAACCGCTGCTATATTTGGATTGCTCATACCGTGTTGGGAAAAATAATAAGCAAGGGGCTGCTTCCACGGCTTGGCGATTCCTTTTGCCATAAAAACGATGGCGTGGTCGGCAATTTTTGGCTCTTCTCTAACTCCATTCACACTGTCAGCAAAACCTTCAACTTTATCTTTTGAAGCATTGTAATGCAAGAGTGGTTGAAGTGAAATTTCGTCAAACATTACTACACAATGCTTCTCAATTTCCTTTAACGAACCGACACTTTCTGACAGAGACGCAAATATAGCTTCGTTTATGCCGGAAGTAAAGGGCACCTTTGCGAGAAGCGCAAGCAGCCTTTTTCTGGATGGCAATGCGAACATTTTCTGCAATAACCTATATCCTCGCCTACTTTGCTTAAGGAGAGCAAGAGACATTAACTTGTCTTCGATAGTGAATCTACGACCACGTGGTTTTTTGTGCTGTTCTGACATTTGGGACATTAAAAAATTATAAGTAACACTATTGACTTTCGAAGACAGAAATTGTCCACTATTGACCATTTTTAAAGCATTTTTTAGATTGCTTCTATTGGTTAGTAATTGGGTATGAGTACGATGAGCAATTGTCCTATACTCGTTGGCGATTTTGTAAAACTTTGCTGCTTTAGGCGTTAATTGGGCTTTTGACTTTAAATTCACTTCCAATAGAAGATTTCGTCTTTTTTTAAGACTCCTTTCCGTTGGAGTTCCTCTGGAAGCTGCAGATTCCAATGGAACAGGAATCTCGGCAGAGGTTGAAGGTATAGGTTCATCTACTACTGGATCTATAACCATTGGTGTAGGCTCTCCAACATATCCAGATGTTTGGGCAGGAAAAATTAATACCTCTTTAATTGTTGGGATGGCGGTAGCTTTTAAGTTTGTGCGATTGTGAAATGTTTCAAATTTCTGGTCTTCAGTAAAATGAGCATCACATATCAAGAAATTTTTTCGAAGCTGGTTTAAGTCTTTCTGAAGCAGATCCTCACGTCCCATATTTTGGCACCAGACTCGAATGAGCTGCAACAGTAAGTATAATTACCATAAAAATAGTTTATTTGAAGGAAAAATAAATACAATTGGGTATGCAAAGCTTATGAGTATCTAGTTAATTTTCCACAAAATTTTCACCATTAAAAATTGCTTTCTTGTTAGTTATGTTGCGAATTTGTGTTGGGAATTTTGTAATATGAGCGTAATTCAAATGAAAAAACACTTTTCTTAACATTAAAAGTAAAATGCTCTTTTTTTACAAAATAACACATTTTCTCGTGAAAAATCTTTGGCCCCGCATACGGAATCGTAAACTAAAGGTAATTAGCCTTCATTTGCTGTATAGACTAGTCTTTAAGAGAAAAAACACGCATGTTTTGTTTTGATAAATTAATTAGGTTATGTGTTCACGCATCCCCATGTGATTACAATAATTATTGTATAAGGATGTTTATATCTTACATGCAAAATCAGCAAACGCAAATATGAGATCTTAATTTGCATATTTTTCCTACAGCGTTTTTTGTATTAATTCACGCAAAATGAGAAAAAACATGAATTTACATCAAATTTGGGGTTAGGTTGAGAGCTGTCAAATTAAATACATAACGCTAGATACAATATTTATGCATGTGTTATGTATTTCATTATGCCTTTTGTTTCACGAAACGAATACAAAATTCCTTTCTGTAAGTAAACTTACCTGTTCATCTTTCGGGAATCGGTGTAACAAAGTAGAACTTCCACAGTTTGGCACACAACACTTGAAAGGCATGCTTCTTGCTTTTAATAATATTTTCGATTGCTATAAATCGGTAAAACACTCTTACACTTGGATGAACCAGGTAAAATAATGACCACCGGAAATAACCGTTGTCACAAGAATGAATGTGGAATAACCCAACAACCGCAACAGCTGCAAACAACTTGAATTTCACGCTTCGCGGTGATTGGTCCGTTCTTTCTCATGTGACTGGCCACAGCGCTACTGGCGGCCGTAGGTCGAACTATTTTCAATTAAATCGAAAATTAATTGAGTGGGACCCCCATGTTCTGTGTGAGGACTGTTGGCCACTGTTCTGTTCAGCGCCCTCAGACCCCCGGAACTACAAATTTTAATAATGATTGGATATTGCGATGAGCTAATTATTCTACCAAGAATATCCTGATAGACCGCCTATTGCAAGATTCACAGTAAGCAAATTGGTTGCCAAATTTACTGAAACGGATCCGTCCATGATTTGCCTCGGCAAGGGTCGACCTCGAGTAAACGAAGAAACCAGATTAGATATGTTAATTGAAGCCCTAAATAACAACTTTAACCACTCTTTTGTCATGAACTTGAGCAGGAATGAATTAATAAACGACGATGATCCAGACCGCCGCTTTCAGTTTTACGTAGAACTAATTTTACGCTGCGATAAATACGGCACATCGTAACAATTGCAGGTATTGGTCAAGAGAAAATCCTCGTTGGAATCAAGACTCTCACAGTCACCTCCCATCAGGATATTTTGTTTCAACAAGATGGGACACCTCCTCACTTTGGAATCAACGTCTCTCAATATTTTGACGCCACATTGACTCCTTTATAGATTTTTTCTGTGGGGTTATTTAGAATTAAAGGTTTATTTTAATAGTTCAAAAACACATGACATCATAAGTAAAATTTTTATGTCATAAGGCAAATAAGTATTTATTATACAAGACAAATAAGTCACGAAAGAATGTTTATTCACGAGAGCTTGCTCGAAACCTAGCAAAACTGTATTCCTGGAAGGTACGTCAAATTTGAGCACCACATCTGCATCGCATATAATTTCCCAATATTTAAATGACCTATACTCCGTTCCAAACCAAGCGAATTACCGATGGCCATAATATGGTAGCCAGAGTGTTAACAGTGTTTTCTTTATTTATGCATTCTCTTTATTATCAGTTCATACACATTATCAAATGGAATTTATGAGAAATATGAGCTGTTTTTGATAAAAAAAAAGACCAACGTAACTACCATTCCAAAAATACGAAAATACTTTAAATTATTTTGTGAAATTCTTCTAGCTAACATGATTCATAGAGAAAGGGTTTTTGCCAACTTTCATTTTCAAAATCAATTTTTCTCTCAAATCAGAAATTAATAGTTAAAGTGATCCACTAAATTGAAACATCTATCAATTATCTCTGTATTACATGATTGACAATTCGAATATCTGCCGCTGATTTCTGTAAAAAACGTAATTTATAATGATTACGGACATAAATGCGTCAGAGTAAAAGTTACATGTAAAATAACTATAAAAATCTTCTTTTCCGGAAAACTAAAAGTATTGCGGGTACACTATATCAGTCTAAGGATAATAAAAATGTTATGATTTATTCTTCCGTAAAAACATATAAATTCAGCGGAAATTTTTGATATAAATTCAAAATAGGACGATTACGGATGGGACAACTCAAGTTTAAATTCATTTATTGCAAAGATATAATGGTTTTATCGATGAAAATAACGCAAGAATATCTCAACAGAATCATTTACTTATCGAAAATTTGAACAAGAATCTGCCACTTGCGAATTGGTTTTACTAAAATTTCGGAATTTCGGATTTACTAAATTTTCGTGTTGTTGATCACTATATTTATGCAAAGATCATTTGATGCTTATTGATTTATATATTGGCCAATTAACGACATGCCTGATACATAAAACGATAGTCAAGGATTGAAACATGCAATTATCACCCTCTACTTTCAAGTGACCAAGGTGATAGAAAATGAGTTCTTATCAGAGTGGCGTTCTGTCAGTGATAAATCAATATTTATAAATCTTTATTACGACGGGGCAAATTTTATTATTTCTGGTCTCTATTAACAAAAAATGCAGTTTAGTAGAATCAGTAACTACTGCAGACAAATATAAATAAGACACAGACATATATTAAACCAATAATAATAATTTAATATAAATTGAAAAACCTGTAATTACAGAACACCATCCTAACATAACATGGAATGGTCATCATAGAATCTCATTTAGGTAGCTGTGCGAGAAAGTGATAGTACACTACTTACTGTCTCTGGTACAACATATGTAAAAATACACTCTATACATCATAAAAATCTGTTAAAATTATATTTCACATACGCCAAAATTTACAAAAATAAACGCGCTTCAACAAAGACATATATAAGATAAGGAATATTGAGCTCCTGGAAGAAGGCCTAACCTACGCCATACGGATGGACTGGATTATCTGGAAAATCGCCGAGCCGCACACCACGAAGATGAAGAGCGCCAGGATCATGGGCCCCACGGGCGAGCTGTCGCTTGGCTGTTTCTGGAACAGAGAAAGAACCGTTTCGATCGGAAGCAAAACAATATGGGACGACTCACCGATGACTTGGGGACGTTGCCTCGCAGGACGACGTTCTTGCTGGCCTTTTCGTTGGCGAAGCGCATTCTCTGTTTGGGTGCCATCGTGTCGGATTAAATAAATGCAGAAAAGTGGAAATAATTCAACAGAAAAACATACACGCCGCGCGTATTTGACACGTTTGTGTCGTATCACCGCGGAGGCAGAAGTGGGTCGGGCGGTGAGACGATGAAGTTTTGACGTTTGCTTGACACGTTGGAGGTTAGGACGCTTGCGCGTCGAATGCGTGGACGATTTGAATGTGGGGGGGCGGAGATTTGGAGTTTGGGAGGGCCGGGTCGCGAGGTTTGAAAGAGCTTGTTCCGGCAAAGTGGATTTATTTCGTTTTTCGTGACGTATTTTGGGGTTAATAGATATGACAGAACACACTGACGTACAGGGAGTACAGACTTGAACAAAGTTAATGAGGCCCGGAAGAAATGTGTACATGCTTCGACAGAATTAATGCACTGCCAGACATGGACTTAAATCCCTTAAATCTGTGGTGGTGCCCTTAGGTGCCGAGTTGTGCTTTGCCTGTGCCGATATGCAACCCAAATTACATTAAACTCGGAGCTTATTTACATAACCGTATTTATTTCGTCAACTTGTAAAACAGGTACAAAAAAAATCAGCTTTCACGACCGCACCTCATCGCCGTCTGCCAGCTACATTTACCCTCCACGCCCTTCCCCGTCAGTCGTAGTTGAATCTTCGCCCTCCGTCGAACCTGAAGCCGTACGCCGCTGAATTCTTCGCATCCACCAGGGCGGGATTCCTGTATTTGTAGAAGCTCCCGTGGGAGTGCGCCGCCCTGGAGATTCCCACTTCCTCTCCTCTGGGATAAAACGCCTCGAAGGTTCCTCGGGGCGGGATTACGGAGCTCACTTCTGGATCCGCTGGGTCGTAGCCCAGGGCTGCTCCTAAAACCATCAAAACGACCAAAACGCCCATCATCGTAGAAAGCGTTCGACTGAATGGGCGACCGTGGGACTTTCTCCAGCAATCGAGGAGGTGTGGCATCGCGCGAGTTTTCAAATTCCCCCAAAATGACAGTTCTTCAAGAGACTGGGTGAACGCTATTTACACTAAGCTTCACAGAGACAGGTTTAATATTGTCTTTGACACTACACTTGTTGATACTCCGATTTTCTGCTCTGTTTATCACATGACTTCCGATTCGGGATCTAAATCTACAACTTTACGCTTTTTGAACGTGCGCTTCCCCTTCAAATTCGCCACTTTCCGCTTCTTCGCTTCCTTCTTTTTCTCGTGGTGTTTGATTTTTTTCTTCGCAAAAGCCTCGGGATCCGTTACGGCAAGTTGGGTGCGAGTTCGCTTCCGCTCGGCCCTCTTGGTCGACAACAACTGTTGCAAATTCGACAAAGTTTTGGTGTAGGTCTCCACGCCAATCTTCTTTTTGAGAAGCAGTCCCACTTCTTTCGACAACTGGCGCAAGGGAGCGTTGCTCTCTTCGGTGGTTATCATCTCGCGAACGAGAGGAGCGAGCAAATGACTCAAAACAGAATTCAGACTTTCGGGTGCCAAAACAGTGGTGATCGCGGCCACCCATTTGAAAACTTCGGTCCTCAGGACAGTACTGGAGGGCGTCTCGACGATCTCACTGTTGACGATCTTGCGCATCCGTTTCGCCAACCACAACAAACTAATGTTTGCATCTTTGGGGAGATTTTCTAAAACGCGAGCTATAAACACTAGGTTTTTGATCACTTGTTCGGCCAGATCGCTCCTCACGGTGCCTGGCTGCAGTTGGTCGCACAGATCCAAAGTTAGCGCCTTCAACTCCTCCATCGGTTGGTTCCGAAGATATCCGTGACTGCTGTTCGTATCGCTAGTCACAGACGAGGCTAATTCGGCGATATCTGTGTTTGATAGTACGAAGCCGAGATACTGTGCTGTAGAAAGCCGGACCCAGTCATGGGGGTAAGCCAATAGAGCCTGGACCTTTTGATGAAGTGCATCCACGTTCTTCGTTTTGAAGAAAGACGGGCAGTGCGTACACACTTTGAGCAACATTTGCAGCAGCTGGAACAAGAAATGATCTTGCACTCTCTCCGTTTCTTCGTCGACGTCGTCTTTGAGAGAGAAGCGTTTTACGATTAAGGGCACAAGATTGGGCAGTCGACCCTCAAACGAAGATTTTTCCATCGAGACGAAGATACCGCACAGTTGAGCGGCAAGCTGACGGTGGCTGAGCTTGTTGTCCTTGAACCAAAGTACGACGATGTCGAAGAGAATGTCCACGTCCTTTTTGTCGAGACGCTTAAGGAGTGCTGTGAGGCAATCGGCGGCTTGTTTGCGACACTCTGGGATTTCGTCGTTCACCAAACGCGCCCCCAGTGTCACGAAAAAAGTCCCGGAGTGGGTGGTCAAAGTTTTCTGTAAAAATTAAGATGATACCCCCCAAAAACGGTCTACAAAACTTACCATAGGAAATGAGGATATTAAGAGGCCGACCATCTCAAGGGCTGATTCTCTCCCAAACTGCATCTCGTAACTCGTCTGTCTCAAATAAAACGCCAACTTATCTTCCAATTTTTCACCCAACGGGTAATCCATCAGGTACTGATGAAAAACAGTCCTAGCTTGAGCCCTCACGTGGCTCAACTCTGACGTGATGCTCAATTCGGCGACCTTCATCATGACGTCGTGCACTTCCGGCACTATCAACTTTCTCGCGATGATGGCTTTCAGGAGATTGAAGGCCGTGGCTTGTCTGTCGTGATCGTGCATGTCCTGCTCCGCGTACAACAGCAAGAGCTTCAACTGTTCCCTCTCGATGGTGTGGTACTTCACGTCCCGAACGAGCACCGACATCGCCTGAAAGTAAAAACTTAAAAATTTAAGTACAACTCGGCGTCGAAATCTTTACCTTAAAAGCTGCCACGACCAAGTCGAAATTGTCACCCTTACTCAGACCGGCAGCAGCATACTTGTGTAGAATGGCAAACAGGTCGTTTGAGATGGTCCTGATTTTCTCCTTCAGGGACGGTAGTTCGTACTTCATGATCCAGGAGAGACATTGCAGAGTCAGGGTGCTCAACTGGAATGATCTAGGGTTAATGTTCAACTTCTTATTCAATGAACACCAGACTATTTTCAACATAATGTACGTAAACACCACACATTCGTAAATCTTACGACTTTCTCATTATTTTTTTTTTTATTAGAGAATTTTGATTTTATTTAACATACCTTGACGTGTTTAGAAGTGAGGCAATTTTGGAACACCTCAATAAAAGGATCCAAGAACGATTCGTAGCTCCCGTCCTTCAGTTTATCGCGTTTGAGCAGTACATGACAAAGCCTTAACCCGAATTCTACCAGCAGATGGGCGTTGGTCTTTAACGAAGTCTTGACGTGGCTGACGCGAACGCCGGAACGCCCCACCGGTGCTTTCGGAATGATGAAACAGTCGGACCTTGAGCGTTTCAGCTTTTCGCTTTCTTTCTCGGTGAGCTGCGCCCGTTCCTGCGGCACCAACTCGGGGATGCTCTGAGACGCCGTTCCGTAGGCGAAAATGACCAACGACCGAGTGTCGACAAATTCGTTATCCACCAGTCCCGAGACGATGTGTCTCAGACACTCTTGTGCTTTGTGCACAGTCTTGAAAGAATGTGAGGTCTGTAACACGTTCTTGACCGGCAAGATCAGATCCATGAGGCATTTGTCGGTGATGAATTGTGCCAGAATCTGGAAGGTGTCGAGGCTTTTGGACGACTTCGCTTCGGAGGTTTTGACGGCGATTTTGGTCACTTCTTTCTCTTCGGAAAGAGAGCCGAAGAGGTCCGCTTGGCACAACTGAGAGACTGTTAGAAGGACTTTGTCGATGTCTGTCGGTTTGTACATGGGTTTGAGGCAGCTGAGGACGGAATGAACAGTGAAGACCAAAACGTGGACCTGGTAGCCTCTGTTGAGAAGAGGAGTCATCTCCCCCAGCAACAAGTGGAGATACTTAGGACCTAAAGATTGCATGATCTTCTGAAGTGTCTCTCTGGTCACGCGTCGGACACTGTCTAATCGTGATTTTAGAAAAGTGCACAGTTTCATGAAAATACCAGGTAAATTTGCTTCTAGAACGTCAGCCGGTAAGCGCTGCAGGAGCTTCACAAGAGCCAGCGAGATCGGAACTCGCAAAAGGTCTTCCTCCTCACGTTCAAAGCTCGTCTTCTTTCTGTTAACTTTGTGGGACGTATCGTGGTGGGTGAGTTCAGCCAGAGCTTTGTGCAACTCCGGCAACAGAGCACTTTGTATGCTTCTTGTGACCCTCGTTGCAGTAGACTTACATAACACCGGAACTTTTTCACAAATCCCTACTTCTCTCGGAACCACCGTTTCTTCATCCTCCTCGTCTTCCTCTTCTTCGACATCCTCAAACAATGCTTCATCTAAATCGTCCTCTTCGTTTTCAACGTTTACCTTTTCTGTTTCCTTTCCATTATCATCAGCGGTCTTCTCTTCTGCAGTCACTTGTGCCTTACTCAGGTCATAATGAAACGCGTCAAGAATAGCCACGGTAACGCGCACCAACTGCTTCTGATGGTCGACGATCTTCTTTAATCTCCCCAAATAGAATTTCAGAATGCTCTCGTACTGGTGCCAAGGCAGGATCCTGCAGACCGTTCCCAAACACTCGATGGCAGCGTCGACGACGCTGTTTTTTCCCACGTATCTTTCGTTGCACAAATAAAACGAAGCGAGCGGTAAAATGAACTGTGTCAATGTCCTCACGTTCGGACTTGTCTTGAGCTCTTTGGTCACGGCACAGAATTTCAAAAGTGCTCTAGCGTGTCGATGTATCTGAAGATGCGTCAGATTTTCGAACAGATCCACCTCGGGGTCATTTTTATTCGTGTATAAATTCAAGTCGCGAAGCACCACATGACTAGATGGACACTCCTTTGCGAGGTGACCGAGCAGGAGGATGCACTCGTTGCGGAAGTCGTGGTTTCGATTCTTCATCCCTTTTCGGATCAAATTGAAAACCGTTTCGTTGAGGAGATAGTCGTTTTGTTTCGGAAACTTCCGGATTAAATAAGGGACAAGCTGCTTGAGACAGTGGGACGAGTTCTCACGCAACGACAAGTCCTTTTCGCTATTCAATAAGAAATAACAGTTATAGATCAGAAGAACTCCAAGCTCTAAGTCGATTTTGTTCTCGTCGATGAACTTCTGTATGTGGTTGAAGGTGTCGTGGCGCCTTTGGAAATCAGGTTGCTCTACCCACTTGTGATCGAACGCGTTCAAGCCTTCGATCACATCCACTTCCAGGTCGCCTCCTACATTTCTAAGAGTTTGAATTAAGCGTTTACGACAAGAGGCAAACCCGACGTCAGCGAATAACGGAGATATTCTCTTCAAATGTCGGTGGGGGTCTGTGACGTTTCCCAGTAAATTACTCACGGTGGTTAAGAGCTGCAACACCGTTTCTTCGCCCGGATGCGAGCTGCAACGCTTCGCTATTTGTGGCAGCAATAATTCCAAGGTACTATCGCTCATTTCGGCCTCCCAGACGAGTTCCGAAATACGCGAGAGGACGAAGAGTTCTATCTGGTTTAGGCTCTTGTTCTTTTTTTGGAGCTGTTTTTGAATCTTCGTCAGGATGTCTGGGACGAACGGAAGAAGAATGCAGCTGCCGTAATTCAACTTGTCGTCGACCTTTACGCGTTCCAGAATGGTTTTAGAAACCGGTAGAAGATTGTCTACTGGAATGACGAGTTTTAAGTCTTCTTCGTCGGCTTGCAGGGTTAGAAGCTTCTCGATCATGTCTTCAATACTTTTGACGACCACGTGTTTGCTCTTTTCGTTGAGAAGCAACTGTATGACATGAGGTAGGACGAATCGTTCTTGATTTCCTTCGTCGTGCTTAACCAAGAGGGAGAAGTATCGAGGGTTGCAGCCCCACTGGACGAACAGCTTCAGCAAACACGTGGGACTGTGGATTCCCTCAATACTGAGTTTGTCTAGATATGGCCAAACGAAAACGTTAAAAATAACGTTAATTTGCTTGTTGGTCCAAGGATAGCTACTGAATTGAGCAAAGAAACGTTCGACAATTTTGATGGTCGAGGTTCGTATTCCCCTAAGAATAGCCCAGTAGCCGGAATGTACCAGAGGCAGTTGGTCAATTGCCATCTTCACTGCTCCCCCGATTATCATAACAACTTGCAAAAGAAAAGTCAAGAGGTCGTTCCCCATTAGACCTCCAAATTGGTCCAAAATCACATTGACGAGGTTCACTGTACTCTGCAGCCTCTTTGGTGGTACAAAGTTTTCCAAAGACAAATTGCAGGTCAAGCCGTCGATCATAGCTTCCGGATCGTCTTTTAAGTACTTGGAATAGTACTGAAGAGCCATTTTCGTGAACGCCAGCATTTCTTTTTCTTCACATCCGGCCAAGAAGCGAAAAACTAAATTTCGACGCAACTGTCCCGAGGATTTCCCACCGGTTCTCAAGCCCGTCTTGGTGTTCATTTTACTAAACACTATTCGCATGATGAAAGGTATTAAATATTCACGGTGCTCTTCCTGGACGATACCGTTGTCTTTATCGATGGAAAAAGAAGCAATTTCGTTTTTGAAATTCTTATCGTCGATGAGATTGTAAAGATGGTCTTTATAAGGCACGAGAAATTTGTGTCTGTAAGTCATGATGCAGTCCAAAGCGACTTTTTGAATTTCTGAGCTTCTGTGTTGGAGCAAATCAAAGTAAAGTTTGCCAAGTTCGGATTCGCGATACAGTGATTTCGGACTACGGACTTTGGAAAATATCGACAACGAGGAGATGAGAAGTTTTAGATTCGATTTTCCGTTTCTCGCTTTGGCTGGGCTGCACTTTTCGTCGGTGGGTTGGTCCGTTTCTTCTTCATGTAGTTCTGACTTCTGCCTTATATTCCATTTGGCGGCCACCATCGAATTGCTCCTCGTGTACTCGTTCCTACAAAATTAGAATGGAATGCTAGTCCAAAGTTATTGAGGATGTTCTCATAAACTGTGTGACAGATTGTAGATATCAAGAAAGTGCAAGCGTTTTTAACGTAATTCGACATTTTACCAGTTTGGCCTTTCTTGCAAACAATCTATTACAAAGCAGTACTTACTCTATAAAGTCCAAAAACAACTCCGACACGTTCCTGGTTCTTGCTTCGGCGACGTCAGCGAACAACTCCATTCCCTTCCACAATAACAGTCTGTAATTTGCAAAGTCCGGCTCTGACTTAGACTTCCCAGAACTGTACAGTTCCCTGAGAACGCTCCACTGGGTGTCCAACTCCCCGACTCCATTCACCCCTTCGCTTCTGATCTTTTGAACAACTTGACTCAATTCCTCCCCAAACACACCCCAAAACTCCCCAATAGCCAAACCGTGGGCATGCGTTTCGAGAATTTCCAAAATCGGTTTCCACAACAACTTAAAATTTATATAGAGGACACCACATAAAAATCTCAAAGGAATGGTCCGGAACTCCGTTTTGTTGCACATGATCATTTGGGGTTTGTTGAAATTGAGTTTTTCCAAACCTTGCAGTTGGTCTCGGTATGTATGCACGTGTGCATTTATAGACTCAATTTTGAAGCAAATTGAAAACACCTGAAATTTTTCTTTGGGAACGTCTGGATCAGAGGAGTGCCTTAAGTCGAATTCGGGCAAGTTTTCAAATAACGAGTAGAGATGAGCGGTGACCAGACGGATTTCGTGATGGGGGGAAGAAAATCCGCGCGCGAGGTTAGTGTTCAAATTTTGCAACGTTGCCATGTTAATAATATCGGGGCGATCCTTCGATACGGAGAGAAGGTAATCTATAATGTTAATCGCGCTGATGTATTCAGTGGCTAGTGGTGCCAATGTGGCAACAACGGTCTTAAAGTTGCTCAGCAAATAATTCAGTTCATTCAGATGAAGACTGCACTCTATTGTGAGGTTCAAAACGAACAGAACCCTCTGCAGTTCACTTTTGTTTTCCTTCTCCTTTTCTGTTTCGATTTTTAGCAGACACTCCGAAATCGTGTCGGTCAGTATCGCCGTCATGCGGTCAGATTGTGTCAAATTCACGTGGGGCAAACAGATCAACGCGGCCGTGCAACTGTCAAAGTCTTCACCCTTCAGATAATCTAAAAGGGCAGTTTCCATCGTGGCGTTCTTTGTTTTCGACGCGAACTCGATCGGGTACTTGCGCCAATTCAGTGCATTAATGCCGTTGAAACACAAGGGGGCCTTTTTCAAAATAAGCTGCGTTAGGACTCTTAGCATTTCGCTGTTTAGACTCGTTTTGACACATCCTGAGAGGAACGTGGGCAGAACTAGAGCCTCAAAGGCGGATATATCTGTCACGTGTTCAATGAAGTAGAGTAGGATTGGTTCCTGAGGAAGGGATAGAGCTTTGCGCGTGAGTCCAGAGGCTTGTTCTTGTGTCAATTTGATGTTTTTTGACGCAAGCAGGAGGATGGCGATTTTGATGGTGGTCTGAAGAGTAGAGTCTAGCAATTCATGATTTTCCAGCACCCGGAAAACTGTATCTGTGAGGGAAATGGTGTTCTGTAAAAATCTGCCCCCTCTGTATTCTACAGCTTGTCCTACCAACTGCAAAACTAGTTCCAGTTCCTTTCCTTGTTTTTCCTCTTTGGAGGTCTTCCAAACAGATAGCAGTGTTCTGACGCGCCCTAACAAACAATCCCACAACAATTCGCCTTTCTGAGGGTGGATACTAACTACTGTATTCTCTACCACCTTTTCTAGGATTTCAAACAGTGTTCTTTGAGACAATCTCTCATTTCCAAGAGATTCAATTAAGAACGGCAACACTGTCTGGGCGCAGCTATGGAAGTTCCCGCCAACTCCGTTTAGTATTTCAAAAAACAATTTTCCACACCCATTTACGCCATCCTTCTGACTTTTCACAGTCTTAAGAATGTGGTAGAGAAAAGTTGGCCAATCCTTAACCTTCCTGGCCACAAAAGCGAAACTCCCGGCCGCAAAATTGTGAATATAGTCGGGGCGTGAGTTGGAGAGCAGGGACAGCAACGTGTTGAAAACTGTAGTTATGTCTTTGAGAAGTGGCCTCCACAAAAATTTGAATAGATAAGCCAGACATGTGAAGGTCCATTCTAGTTGTTCTGTGTCTTTAGTGTTGAGCAAATCAATCAAAACTTCCAGGAAGTCTTTGTAATAGATGTAAAAATCTTTTCGAAGATCTTTTGCAAGTGCAACTACAATGCTATAAAGTAAAAGTTAGCGTGTCATAAAGCAGAGAGGAAGACTTACTCCAATAGAGGCTGTAATGATAGGGGGTTTTTCAACCTCAAATGCTTCAAGAGAATCTCTACCACCCGCTCCTTGTCCAAGATGAGTTGAGGTAACGTCACCAACGTGTGGGGCTTTACTTCTTTTTTAAAATTGTCAAAGCTTTCTGTTAAATTTAATATGTTCCAGTTGTCCATCGATTGGTAGAAGTAGCATTCGGCGTCTTCGTTGTCGGCTTCATTTTCGTGTCCTACTCTATGGAAAACGTCGATGTCGATGTTGGAGATGCGTTCAGCAAAAGGTTGAAACTGCAAGTACGAGTATTAGCGAAAATGAATTATCTCTTGAGTGCTTTACTTTGAAAGTGTTCAGGTCTTTGTGACGAACTGGTTTATTCTTCATTTTGTTATGATTCGTGGATATTTATATTGGAAAGAGAAACCATGCACAACTTAACCTGTTGAACATAAACATAACCTGCAAATGTCAACGAGCACACGCACGAGCTTACGAGAACACTAAATCTAGGGAATTTCGTTTTAGTCTTTGCTTACTTGCTTAGCGCTTCTCTCAAATATAAATTGAAGGGCCGTGTGCAAAAACGTACAAAAACCGGACGTAACTATATAAATTCGATTCATTTTAAATTTAGAACAATAGTGTATAATATTTTCCTCAAGATGTACTAACTGCTATTGGTTCATCACTTTAATACTCTTTTAGTTGTTTATTTCGATGGGAACGTCATTAAAACCGATTTTTGCACCGAACTCAAAAGATTTTTTTTTTTTTCAAAATAAAAATTACGTAGAGTGAAGTTTAAAGTACGAGCAAGTTTGAGGCGCCTAAAAACACTTTTCGTTCGAGGTAAATACAAAGTTTTATTTCATACTGAAAGTTTAATGAACTAGATTAAAATAAATAGAAATTTTGAGTTTTTATCTTGCACAAATTATTCGTAATAATAAATTATGCGGTAACATTCCCATACCATAAAAATATGATGTAACAATGATTTATTTATGTATTTATTTTTAATATTTTACTCCTCTTAAAATGGGTAAAATTGAGGTGCCTCAAGATATTCTGGATGAAACTGATCGCGTGAACAAGAACAATATGAGAAAAAAATAAATTATATATCGTCGTATATAAAGTGTATTTTCTAAGCCACTTTTTTTTGTACATCATTCTGATTTGCCTTACAAATAAATAAAATTAAAACATCTATTATAAAGAAAGAAAAATAAACCAGGTCCCCTAAACGCCACAGCTTTCTTCTTAATAGATTTTTACTTGCAATTGCACAATCTTTGCTAGGCCACATTTTCTAAATGCGATAAGAGGGGGGGGGGTGGTGGTGACAATCCACCCCTAAAAAAGGTAAAGAAATTGCAGAAATTCCACAAAAGCATTCAGAGTTTAGTTAATTGCATTTCTTCAGTATAAATTCCCTCAGGAATTACTAAGCTATTTTCGTCTTTAACTTTATAATAAACAACATTTGATTTAAGTACTTGAGATACAATAAATATTCCTTTTGTCCAATTAGTTTTTAATTTATTTCGAAATATATCAACATTAAGAGATAATCTAACTCGATCACCAATTTCAAATTTTGGTGCTTTTTTTGTAATAGGATAATTATAAATAGAAGTTTTTCATTTTTTCATTATCTTTATTTACTTGAGATGGTTTCATTTCTATTGTTCTATGAATTGTGTTGTTATACTTTTTTATTATTGTAGGTAAGGAATTTAACCATTCACTTGTTTTAAATAATATTGGTTTTATTTTGTCACCAAAAGTTCTATTAAATCTTTCTACAATAGATGATTTATTTTTTGTACCGGTACTATAATAATATTATGTTATATTTATCTAAAACCATCTCTTTGAAAACTCTGCTATAGATGCCTCTTTCTTTATCACAATGTATATATTTTGGTATTATATTAGTTGTTTTAATAATTGAAATAAAAGCATTTGCTAACTCAATACCTGATTTAGTTTTGATTGGTACGTATTTTGAAAATATATCGATAACATTCATTACACCAATATAACCATTGTTTAATTTTTTAAATTTTTTAAAATCACTATCTTTCTTATCATACTCGCTTTTAAATCTGAACTGATAAGATGGATCATCTACTTTCTTTTCTGATCTATAGAAAAAATATAAATCTACTTGATAAGTGTTACCTATTCCAACTTGAGTAGTTTTCCTAGTCGGATATCTTTTTCTTGCTGGTTTAAATAATGGGGTCGTCCCCCTCAATTGAATTTGACCAATTCAACTATAGCATCTTATAGACTATGTAACATGAAGCCTTAAAACGTGTTCTGTTGCTTCATAAAGTTATTTTCTAAGATAACAGAGCGTATCAAAAATCGCAATTTCGGGCAGCAGTTTCAAACGCTGTACATTTACCGCCTTTTGTGAGATCATTTCGGGGGAGCATTCTCATTGGTTCATGTGCTTCTCATTAGTCGGCACGTCTAGTAACTTGATTTTTGTCGGGTGAATTTTGTCCCGTGTTGACGTCACAAAAAGGCGCGAGTTTCAAATAGGACAAATGTTTCGGATTTTTTTTTACCTAGTAAACGCGTGATTTCGTATAAACAAAAAAATAGGGGTATAATATTTTTTCGTCTAGTTTCTAGAAAAGCTGTTTTTGAAAATTGTGGGACGACCTCATTCTTCAATCTCTATATCTTCTGATGGTTTTGATATATTATTTTTTTCTGATTTACAAATTCTGCATATATTGATATTCGTCTCCATCTCTTTTTAGCAATAAACTCTGGTATACCAATACTTTTCGTTTTTATTTTACATTTTCTACAATAATAATCCATTTATTTCTCGAATATTCTATAATGCCCAAACGGTAAAGTATTTATTGTATTAGTTAAATATCTTTTATCATCATATGGAGATAGAGCAATTTTATTTGTTTTAACAGTATGTAGTTGTATTTATGGCCTAGCAAAGATTGTGCAATTGCCTAATAATTTAGATAAGCTAAAAATGTGGCCTAGCAAAGACGTCAATTAATCTCGAAAAATCTAAAATAGATAAAGAATCAATTGTGTGAGAAATCTGAAGAGTCAACCGATGTCGTATAAAAAGTGTATTTTCTAAGCCACATTTTTTTTTCTGTTTTCTCTTATAAAATATTATTATTAAGGAAAAATCTATTAAGAAGAAAGCTGTGGCGTTTATTCTTCTTTCTTTATAATAGATGTTGTTTTAATTTTATTTATTTGTAAGACAAATCAGATGTAAAAAAAATGTGGCTTAGAAAATACACTTTATATACGACGATAAGATAACCAATTGTTTCGTGAGTGGAGACAAAGTTTTACTTGAATTAATTGTTACTATGAAAATAATTGACGTATAATTTTAAATTACTAGGACGTTAATGTTCCACTTTTTTAATGATTAATAATATCAGACGCAACTAGACCATTCCTTTTCTAATCTCATGAAAATATTAATTTATTATTATTGATGTTCACTTTTTTGCTACTTTTGGGAGGCATTAGAGGGAATGAAACGAGTCGGTTTTTTAGGAAATTATAATCAAGTACAATTTGCTGTTTATTACAGAATTCTGATGTTCATCAATCATCAACCACCACTGAGCCAACGAAATTTGAAACTATTGTTTCCTGCGTAGTATTTTTAAGACACATGGAGCAATTGGTAGAAGTTCTCACCCTTCATTCAAGATATCGGATTTTACTTTGTCTTCTATAATCATCGTGGCAAAAGTGGCTAGTATAATAATTATACAACCAACACGTGGGTATTCAACAGTGAAATTATGACTTTAGGTGAATACAATATTTGAATTGTAAAGTTTTTATTAAGACGAACATTATTGATTTCTTAACACCGTTCTATCACATCAGCTTTTATCAAGTTCCTGCCATAACCGGCCATCACCATCGACTCTTATCTCGTGACAGGCATCAAAGCACAAAGACTCCAATTAGGTCCTCACACGAATTTATGGCACGTTAAAAGGGTTGAGATGTCTCCGGTCGTAAAGGATCATGTAAATGTGGTGGGAAGTCGATGACCGCTGCTTGTCGATACCCACTTTATGGCTTGTTTTTTCGTAAGAAGAAAGGAATGATAATAGGATTGGGAAGTAATTTCCTTCGGTGATGCATCGCTGGAGGCGGGCGTTCTTCTCTTATCCCAGACAGAATCTCTCGACGCCGGCCACTTATCCGTCTGTGACATGTATATTAATTTAAGAACCTACAAATTATCAAGGTTCGCGGGGGGCGGCGCCTCGATCTTTGGTGGGAAGAAATACTCGTGGATTCTGGTAACTAATGATCGGGGAGATGAGAAAGGAACACTTTCTTGGAGGTGTTCACAGGCTCCTAAGAGAACGGATTTTCGGTAAAGACGGTCGGATTTCGTCTAGAAGAATCCTTTAAAAATCTGACAACCACTTCCATGAAGCGGAAGATATGTGTGAGAAGAACTGGAGATTTTCCATACGTTGTGACAACGCACAGGTCGAAATTGTGACAGTCAAACAGGTTCAGAAGAATCCCACCGTGAAGTGATGAATGTTGTGGTACTGTAATGTCCGACAGTTAAGACTACTTAAAAGGGGATAAGGACAACCGGTTGATGGCTGTTTAGAGACAAGACATCAGCATAAATATATCCATAAAGGATATTTTAAAAACTGAACTTTTCAACACTAATTCTTTCCACGGTGAAAAATAAAATCCCGGGTTCAAGGCGCCAACATTTTTTGATAATAATAATTTACTTGCTGTATGAATTCTGTGGTACTAAATTTGTGGTGAAGTGGTGACACCAAGTGCTAATACGAATTCACATCAAGGCACATGTAAGACAACTCAACTTGTAGCTATGCGAGACAAGAACTTTCGTCTATGCCAAGTAGTTACCACTGAAGTATTTTTATTATACCTAGTATTAATCTAGTTTCAAAGAATGTACTTTACCAGGAAATCTCAACAGCATTCCTCGTTTCCTCTCACGATTTAAGTAATTTTTGCCGCGGGGATGTTCACCGCCACTATACTCAGATCTTGGTTTATGAGTACATTTTGTTTGAGTTCATTTTTGGGAATCCGACCAACTTTTAATGAGATCGCGTCACACAACATTTCCTCGTTATGATTAGCTCAACCACCCCTCGGCGGCATTTCTTTCTATGTTCCCATGATTATAAAGCAAAGATAAATTAGCCCCGGTTAATTAGGCACCATTTATACGTACACAAATTACAATAAACAGCTATTATGTAAATGTGGGATATGGATATCGATCCGGGGCTAGACGATAATCACTGGATCGGGTGAAGCATTTTTGATATATGGTGGGATCAACGGTAATCAGGACCGTAAGTTGTAATTCTGTGGTACGTGATCGTGGGTTAGATGCTTCCAAATTGAGATCGGCGCCTTTGCTGGTGATTTATTTCAGTGACCTGAAGTAAACGGAATCAAGTCCTAATGAGAACTAATCTGGGTTGAGTATTTACTGTAAAACATGAAGGTATTGTGAAAAATTGAAAACATAAATTGGTTGACAAAGGTACAGTTATGTTCAAAATAGTGTTGTACAGAATTTGTTGTGTGTGAACTTACCCGTGATTTCATCGAGTTCAAAAAAGTGTTGTACAAGGATTGTTGCATAGCAATGATCTTAATGCTAATAATGCTCTATCTAAATGAATATTTTCAAAATTACAGAACAAAAACATTTAATTAGAAATTAAATACACAACATAAATACAAACCAGTACCTCCATATTACATATTATCAACAAACCGTTGATTAACTAGTCCTGTGGTATGAATAGGACAGTTATCATGCTGAAATAAAAAATTATTTTCGAAAAAGTGTTACTGACGGCAACATAACATTTTCTAAAATATTTCGAGATGTTATGGCATTAAAAGTCTCTCTTCAATATCCCAACACATCCCAAGTCCGTGGATACTTATCCATGCTCAACAATTTTAAAAAAATCTTCCTGTTCTATCGCCGGTGATAACATATTGCTCATCAAATATTTTGTATTAAGGAAGGGTGAAAAATGGTGGATGCGTCGCTTAAAAGAAATGTAAAAAATCCAGCCTGTCTTTGAGGGTGTATTCTGTCAAATTCTGGCATTTTTTCATCATTACAATGTCACATTAGAACAGATATAAGCACCCGGAAGTCTATAGAGGAAGATTGAAGAAAGGGTGAAAAATGGTAGATGCACCACTTGAAAAAAAAAAATAAAAAATAAAAATAAATAAAATTTCAATTCAAATTCTTAGAGGGCTGAATTTTTTTTTTGTTTTTAAATTCAGCCTGCCTTTGAGAGTGAATTCTGTGAAAGTTGGGCATTTTTTTCATCATTTCAATCTCACAATTGAAGCGAAAAAGACACTCGGAAGTCTATAAAGGAAGATTGAAGAAAGGGTGAAAAATGGTGGATGCGCCACTCGAAAAAAAAAAGTAAAAATTCAGTCTTTCTTTGAGGGCTGAAATTTGTCGAATTTGGGCATTGTTTTCGTCATTACAATGTCACATTTGAACAGATATAAGCACCCGCAAGTCTATAGAGGAAGATTGAAGAAAGGATGAAAAATGGTAGATGCACCACTTGAAAAAAATAAAAAATAAAATTTCAGTCTTTGAGGGCTGAAATTTGTCGAATTTGGGCATTGTTTTTGTCATTACAATGTCACATTTGAACAGATATAGACAGCCGGAAGTCTATAGCGGAATATTTAAGGAAGGGTGAAAAATGGTGGATGCGTCGTTCAAAAAAAATTGTAAAAAATTCTGTCTGTTTTTGAGGGTCTATTGAGTCAAATCTTGTATTTAAATGTTGACTGAAAACTCTTTTCATCGGTAAAAATTACTTCATTCCAAGTTTTTTGACATTTAAAATGGTGTTTTTACTTGTCTGCATAATGTTTGCAACTTCTCTGATGGATAATCCATCATCTAAATATGCAATAGTATGTGCTCTTTCAATTAAATTCATTGCCGGCATTTCGAAATTACTTGATGCGACAAGCAGTGTTAACTTGACATTTTTTTAACTATGGTGATGTTTAATTTTTTTTAAATCCGATGCACATACATACATCTAAACTAGCTGTACAACACATTAATGAACATAACTGTACAGTTCTGTTCAAATAAATCTGGGACAATTTTAATTTTCTAATGTAAATGTAGATGATAAATTCAACAATGTTCCCATGGTTTTCATACTGTCAGCAAAAATGAGTTACTTGTCAAAGTGCAAAAGTCTAATTACATTTTCCATAAAAGCCCCCTCGGGCTGGGGCCCCGGTGGTTGCCACCTCGGTATGGGGCCCCCGTGGGTAGGAGCCCCCTTGGTAGCAGCCCTCTCGGGCTGGGGCCCCCGTGTATAGAAGCCCCGTCAGGCTGGGGCCCCCATGGGTAAAAGCCACGTGGGTAATAGTACCCCTGGGTTGGGGCCCCCGTGTGTAGGAGCTCCTTCGGGCTGAAGCTCCTATGGGTAGGATCCCCCCTCTGTCTGGGGCCCCCGTGGATAGGAGCCCCCCACGGGCTGGGGCCCCCATGGATAGGAACCCCTCGGGCTGGGGCCCCCGTGGGTAGGAACACCCCCGGGCTCGGGCCCCTATTAACTACTAACATGCTAAAAGCCACAAATACAACACAACTAAAAAGTTGTCCCAGATTTATTTGAACAGAACTGTACATGTGTGACAATCGCCCTCACCTGTCAAACTAATATGTCGGACCAATCTAAACGCCAGGTTTTTTTGAAATCGACCAATCAAATTTGAATTTCGCGACAATTTCCCGCTTGGCGAAAATCTCCCTAGGGAAATTGTCGAAAGCACCCCGCAAAGGTTCCTAGACCTAATGTGACCTAAAGTGACCTAACTTAAAATTTGCCCTTTATTGAAAATAAAACAGAATCATACATAAATGATAGTTCCATTAATACTTTATTGTAACACAAGGGATTGAAACTAATTGTTGTAATTAAAGGTACAATTATTATAAATCACAGTTGTTCCCGAGTCCGTCCTTTTTGCTTCAGTTACCGCTGTAGCAGTTGTCGAAGTATCAACTCTGAGCCCCTTTATGATGTTTGCATGATGCTCCTTCTCGAAGTGCAAGTATGGTTTGATAGAACTGCTACTTGAATGTCCAGATATCTTAATCAAAGATTGTTGAGGAACACCTGCTTTTGCCAAATGGGAGATTGTCGATGATCGATGAGAATGGTTCGATATTTTAACAACTCCTGTGTCAATACCAATACCTCTTGCGGCCAGTTTTGTCCATTTTGAAATAGTACTTTTTCCAACAGGACAATTTTTAAACCACGGAGAATTTGGAGTGTTCGGATTGAAGTCAGGATTTGGAGTAAGAAATAATCTTTTACTCTTTATATTTCTACCTCTTTTCTCTAATAACGTTCTCAGCAACCTGTAAAAAATTAATAGTGGTTAATAATTTTGTTTTTGCAACGCTTTTGTAAAAATAATACCTTAGTGGACACATCGAAGGATTATTTTTGTTTTCTATTAGCCACTTCGAATCTGTGAGCCTTTTCGCACCTCCTTGCGCAGTCTTAGAAATGATCGGATTATATTCAATCCTTCCAGTATAGACACTCTTATTATCCAGTTCTTCTTGAAAGTAGGTGACCAAGCAAAAAGTGGCTTCTCCGCCACGCCAGACAAGTTCGTGGGCCGCAATATGGTAAAACTTTTTCTGTATTCCATCCGGCGTAGCTTCATCGCAAGCTTCTATCAACAGTTGAATTTTCAATTCCGAAAATGCAGCTGCACTTACTTTTCTCAAATCGAGGTTTAACTGGCATGTCTTTCTATTTGAATCTCGAGCTTGTCGGGAGGTTTTGAAATTGATGTCAGTAAAGGGGTTAATTTTGACGTTAAATGTTTCATATTTCCTGTATCTGCTTGGTTGTACAATTCCACATTTGTTTAACCACCAAATCTTTATAGTTACTTCCATCTGCTTTCCTCATGTTAGATCCCCAGTTTATCAAAATTTCATTCAATGCCTTCGGCACAGAACTTGTTAATCTGCGACCATACGGATTTTCGTGATTTCATAGTGTTGACTGCCACACATTTCTTAACTTCCTCGTTAATTGTTTGTATGGAATCAGATCCAAATCGAACGAGAGCCATGCTTTTCGAATTTTTCGTTTTGGAAAAACTTTGTTTACTACTGGAACCACCATGACAACCAACTCATGACATGATTTATAGGATCTTGATGTTTTAATTCTTTGTTAATCTTGTTCGAGCGATTGTCTGAACAAATATCCCTCGGTCAGGCATATTGTTTAAAATTTTTCCTCTCTGTCTGCACGCGTGTTTGTTGCCCCTGAAAACTTCCCGCGCGCTGCGCGCTTGGGAAGTTTTCGGTGCAACAAGCACTTGTGCCAGACAGATCGGGAAAATTTTCGACAATATGCCTGACTCTTGGGATATTGTATATGATAATTTCATTAATACGAAAAACTTTAATTTTTTTATGCAATGGCGCATCCACCATTAATCTTTTGCATAATATATCTATGTATAGAACTTATTCTACAAAGTCTAAGACTTTTAAAATTTATTGGTAGCTTATAAAAAATAAAACTAAAAAGACTTTGTTTCCTAAGGCCTATAAAAAGTCACCGATTTGCGGCTTGCTTCTTAAACCTGAACTTACAACGCGGTGTTTACATAAAATGTTTTTGTTTATTCGCGAAACATTCCATTACAAATTCCTTTGTCCATGATGCAACAATTCTTCATGCTCCTAAAAAGGCATGAAACTTACCTTACGTGTAACATAATTATGCAAAACGTCATTATTGGAGCATAAAATTAGAAATCAAAAAGTTTATAAAAGTATTTATTCATATCATATTATTAACAACAAACACATCACTATGATACATATAAAAATAAAAAAATACAACAAAACAGGTAACGTGTGAACAGTAGAAAACCAGAGAAATTCAGAAATCTGTCTACTCTGATTTTCAGTGAAATAACGACTTTTAGGACTTAATGCCACTCCAAATGGGCTGGCTTTCCACCATGGCTATGATGACCACCGCCACCGCTGCTCTGAGGTTTGTGGTATATGGTCTTGTGGATGGTGTGTGTGTGCTTGATGGTCTTGACGGGATATTTAATTATATATTTGACATGGTGTTTTCTGTAAAAAACAATTTGATGAAAAAATTACAAAGTGGAGAAAAACTGACCCTCCGCCTCCTCCTCCAGCAGAAACTTTGGCGATGAGTGCAAACAGGCACAAAATGAACTAGAAAAGACAATTCCTTTCATGAGCGATATTAAGTCATCTGTTTCACGTTCTTACCCAAGTTATGATCTTCATCTTGCGTGATGTGAATGGGACGACAGCCGCGCTGATAGTGAGTAAAGAAATGGGTTGCTTTTATAGTAATATTGGGCGATGCAAAGAAGCGGAAATTTTCGGGCGAAATCCCTTCTCTTTGATCCCGAAATGGGATGAGCAGGAGACGAAGAGATCATCTTTGTAAAAACAAAAGATAACATCGACGTCCCTTCCAAGATTTTCGCGTTTTATCCCAAAAAATCAGCGCCTATTGTTCAAGTCATTGTGTACCTACCAGTGTAGCTGTTATATAACACCACAGTTTCAAGGAAATAAATATTCGAACTGGAGCAAAAAGAGGATTGCTTCCGCACTTCCTTCGGTAATTGCAACATTATATAATATTAGAGCAAGATTTGCTTTTTTTTCCTACGGTGTCTACCTTTCCAATCTAATGTACAATTGGTGAATGGTCGGGATACAGCAATAATTATGCAACTTTTTTGAGCGAATTTACTGAAGAAGTGAACGGTAATGGTGAAGTCTTCGCGCTTTGTTGAATAAATTCATAATATGCTCGAGTAATTAAAAGGGAAAATGCACATTGTTATTAATTACAATTTAATGAAGTTGGGATTCAAATGCTTAAGATTTAAAATCATAATGGAGGCGTTTTGTTTGAAGTGCGAACAATGAGGAAATCCGCTCTTAATTCGTCATGTCATCGTAATTATTTTTCTGCTTGTGATTGCTAATTGTAATTACCATAATAATTTTTCTAAATAGTGATAGTTGATCCGTGTTTCACTTGTACAAAAGAAAATAAATAACAACTAGAAAAAAAGTATAATGTTGTCTCTATATAAAAAATTCGCATCAAAAAACAACACTAAATAAATCTAACCTGTAGGCAAGACTCATAGGAGAATTGGTGGAAACAAGAAATTAAATGGAATAAATACGAGAATTGGCAAATAATCTGGGAGCAATTAGTATTTTTTTCTTTTTTTCTCATAAAAGTTATTGCAACTTTATAAACGTGTGAAATTTTCGTACAATAATGTTGTGTTATCGTTTTTTGACTGATAGAGTTTCGTGATACTATACATATTTTTAATATACACCACTTTTTACCATTTGTAGTCACCATTAGGTAACCCATTGAAATGTGTATCAACATTACTACATTCTTTGTCGATGTTGCAAATCAAATCAATTTCTCAGCTGTCATTCAACAGTTCAATTAAAGGAACAAAAGTGCGAAAATGTGAAAGGACGATATTGTTTTAATTTGAGATGAAACGCTCAGTTACGTCTAAACCGCAAAATGTTTTTAGTGCATATTTAAATTGAATTTTATACACTTAATGCACTCATAGTATTGCATCTGTCTGTAAAGAAGGAGCGGTTTGCACCATGTTTTATTTTTATTGGGACTTTGGAGTTATGCAAGAAGCAGCCAATGATGCTTAAACTCAGAAATACTTCCTCATCACATGAAACTGATTTTTCTACTTCCGTAAATAATTAACATCCTTCCGTTTTGCAAATTCTTATAATTTTCTGGTATGCTCATGCATTTAGAAAGTGTTTCCCGTGTTTGAGTCAATAACAACCATCACTTCTTAAAAATTAAACATTTATTCCGATCTACAGTTATACGTATACTAAACAGACTAGAACCCAAAAATTAGCAATCTACATCTGTTAAATTATAACACTCGAATTATAAATTGTGCCGAGATTACCAGATGTGTTTGACCAATCAATAGGTGCATCACGGTATTTTACACTGTAGACAAATCTAGGAGTCGTGGATTCCGAGTGGTACTCTTCTGGTGCCTGTTGGATTATTGTCTTGGGAAAGTACTCATCCGAGTAACCGTATGGTACCATCACGTGGATGGTGTCCACGTCGCCGTCGTCAGAGCGTCTGAAGAGCTTGAACTTGAGAGGGTACTTAACTCCACACCTTTTGATGTATCGCTCGAACTTTTTAAACTTGAACTTTTCTTTCTTTAGACCTTTGATCCAGTGGTACTTGCGATCTTCGGCCACGGGTTGTTCGAGTTGAGACCACCGGGAAGGATACGGGGTGATGCTCGAGGACCTGTTTAAAAATTTTGATGTTTGTCTTGTTGTGGCAGGTTTTATTCCCCGAGTACTTTACCTTCCAGTTTTGGCACCTTTCGACAACACAGCAAAAAGCACAACAATTAACACCACTCGCAACATTGTCAACTTACTAACACTGGTAGCATTTTCGGTCTGAAGGTACTTATACCACAAAAATAGTCCACTGGATCCGGATTTCGTGTACTGTTACGAGTGTAAAACGTGAAATCAAAAGAACGGGTTTACCAACTCTAAATAAATAGTTTTATTCAATAATTATTACAAAATATTTATATAAATAATAATTAAATATAACGTCAGTCTTCGGAAGCTACGAACACTGGGCTCTCAGTTGGTTTTGTGGTTGCTGTTCACCACGTACTCTGGCGGTATTTTGTCGTATTCGAAATCCTGCGAAACAGGACACAAACATGGGACTAGCTGCACGTTATGCACGGTCGCAGGGGTTAGCTGGGCTTGTAGAGGTACTTGGACCGGAATGGATGGTGGCTCCGTGTAAGCTACTCCTGGTTGAACAAGGCGCTGATGGTAAAAGTACGGCGGGTACGGAGAATTCCTGCAAAGAGAAACAAAACCATGTGTAACTCAACATACAGAGACTCATTTAAATCCTTTTAAGTACAATTGCGAACACGAGACGTGGTCGATGCGAAGCAAAACCAGGATTTACACAGGTGAACATAATATTTATAAATATTCCTAACGTTACTTTTTAAATATTCATAACAGTTGGCATAGATGTGATTCACAGATCCAGTAGGCATTGAGTGTCAAAATTTTCCCTCTAACCCATGTAAATTTTGTTTTCCACAGCCAACATGATGTATGAATTATACTCAAATTGCTAAAATTAAAATCAAAAGATTGCAATAAGACGAAAATCTTGATAACGTAGGACAAAATTTACAGGAAAGATCAAAAAGTGTGTTCGAAGTGGCAATGATAAATTTTACGACGACAAATCAAAATGAGCAAAGAAGTTACAAAATGTCAGGTAAAAATTCCTTAACAGAATTGATAACAAAATGTAAAATCCATGACAACAGTGTCTGGCATGGCGAACCATCTCTAAAACTGTCTTCTAGATAAAAGATCTATAAAATTAAATTGAGAAGATAATAATTATAGTCTTCTAATAGCATAGAGAAATGGAACAAATGATAAAGAAGTAAAGAGATACAAGTGAGATAACTGGGAAAGCACTAAGCTTTAAAATCTGAAAAAATATATCTTAAGCTATCCACTTACGTTTCCTGGCTGGACGAGCCCCAGAAGAACGCCGACGCCGAGGAAACGAGCACCACCAGAAGTACCTGAGAATGCGTTGCTGATGAAGAAGAAGAAGAAGGACGATGCGATGCCGACTTACCGTCATCCCGTTGAATGTAGTCATCGCGGACACTTGAAACGCACCTGAACACCGAAAACACCAAAGAAAGAATGCAATAATCTGGCGCCGCAGGTGGGTTTTATAACCTCGAAGGCCCTAACCTTGCCCTGCCGTCAGCCCTATGCTGACCAGAAGCACGTAACCTACGCACAGACGCATTAATTAATTTTACCTGAAGAAGCGGCATGCAAGTGGAGAGCCGGTTTCGAGACGTAATCGGAGCTTGGAAATTCGGAATATTGGAAGTTTGAAGAGGTAATTGGTACTGATTCTGAGACTGGAGGGTGTACTTTTGCACTACAAGTTGAGATATTTCCGATGAAAGGATAGATTAGATAACTGTCTAGCAGCACTGTATAGTATTTAAAAAAATCCACAAAAACTCGATTTCTAATTTAGAGTATACGGAATTTCTTATTTTATTTTGCTTTTGAGTTTTGAGCTTTCAAATTTTCCAAATATCGTTTCTTTGTTTCCATGCTGATTTTAGATAGAAAGCTCGCACACCGCAAATTGAAGTAATTTGGATTCAGAAGATCCCAAAATGTATAAAAATGACTTAAATGTCCTCGAAGAAAAATCCCCATTTTTTTTTCAATTATGGGTTTTTTCTGTTTAAAAGCTGTATAAAATTTACCCGTTTTCCAAGTACTTTCTATTTTGTATCACATGTACAGAAAAATACTTATTTCTGTTTTAGGAAATTTAATTTTATTTAATTTATTATGAACTTCAATAATAATTTTTATTTCGGAAACTAAGCGACTTCTGATGTTAATGCAGGTTTTTGCAAATGAATTCTATTTCTCACGAACTATTTCTTGTTTCAAGGATTGACAGATGTTCATCTGTATTCCAGATACTAAATTTCATATTCCAGAACATTGAAGATTACCATAACTTGTCATAAATTTGAATTCAGGTCCCAATATCTTCAAAAATTATTATCCAAAATAATCCCAAAAAAGTGTTTCTTGAAATTCATTGAACCTCATCGTTTTAGAGCATTTCTGAACTTCCGTAATCAATAGAATTTTATCATTTTTGAAATGTACCATAATCATAACATAATGTTTTTAAAATGAGGCTATGCAAAAACAAAAAACTTCATTTTTTTTCTTCAAAGCTTATCCGGGATAGCTAAAAAGAGAATCTACAGTTGAAGAATCTGATAAAAATATTTAAAGAGCGTTTTACACTTTGTGAGAGTGTAACGACGTTGACGTCCAAGATTTAACTGTACGTTACGCATAATTTTTTTTTTTTCACGGGCGTCCTTTGTATGATTATACTTTTGATTATATGGTATGAATAAATTTGAATAATCGACGACGCTGCATAATTATGTGACGTAAGAACTTATTACCTCTGACTGTGCATATCCACGAATGCTTTAACAAAAAGCCGCGATGGCTCGTGTTGCGAGTTTAGTATACAAACAAACACTTAGATTTACCGTAGAATATCTTAGGAAGTACAGCCACAGTCGCTACGTTTTAATCCCATTATATACGGAAAATGCCCGTTTACCAGAAGTTGCCGAGTAATGACTCGAACTAATAATAAAAAGAACCGACGGTATCGAGGTTTAAACAATTATGTTGAAATTCTACTGTAGCTTTGTAATAAGATGTTTTGCTTTTTTTTTGATAATTTTGTCTTTATTAGTCGAAAAGTCATGATTTTTGCTTGATGCAATAATGGTTTATGTAATCGATGTTTTGGTGTCAGATATGGCTAACAAAATGTACAAAGACAACTTCACAATTTATTCTTTATACTAATAGTGTTTTGTCGTTGTTTTTAAATGGTGAAAGTCGAAGTTTGATCATTTTGTAAATTATTTTTATTCTTTTAAACCTCATTAAGCGTGTTGACAAAGCTGCTAGGCATAATTAACTATAACTTGGCGGCATTTCAGTGTCGCAGCCGAATTCAAACGTCCAGAATTATTGACAGTTTAGTATGTTTGCAAAATAGTAGGATTATCTTAGTTAAGTAAAATTTTGAATGTAATAAGACAGGCCTGTCAATTTGAACGAATTTGGACGACAGACTGGATAAATAAATAATAACTTGTAAATCACATGTGCACCATGTGAGACAATTTACTGGAGTTGTAAAGTGTGATTGTTGCCATCTTCTCATCTCTACATTTCGCAACTCGGGACAATTACAACCGTTTTAAAACCTTGCATTTTAATTCTTTTTAAATTAATAATTACATAATTCTTTAATAGCTCTACGTATATGAAGATTAAAGATAATGGGAATTGAAACACGCTGTATTTATTTCCTAGCAAAGACAGTTTTTGACCCGGAAATAATAATAAATTAGTCGAAAGCGTTTTTTATTTACTAAATTCCATTCGACTTGGTTTTATAGTGAACTTGTCCGTCAATAAATTACCATTGTGCTTTGTGGTCTTGTTTATGTTCAAAATGTGTAAACATCCATGTTTTCTAATCGGAAAAAGTGCGTCAATTAATTTATTACACAATTTCTTGCGGTTTAGCTACAGAGACCTATACATAGTATACATAAAATGTAGGTATACTTTATACTGTTTTATTTTAATTAGACTCAAGCAATCACGGTATACATGTTTCTATAATCCCCCTATCATCTAGGTATCATTTTATCGGTTAATACGTATACATATCACATTACCGATGTCTCCTTCTTTGAGCATCAACTCAAATAACGAGCAATATTCCCCAAGAAAACCCGACCATCATCAAGTCAATTTTCGGGCGCTGACGATAATTATGTCATCATAACAATACGGTCCCAGCAACCCAATTAAAAGTTTGTTGACACCACAATCGGGAAATTCTTCCTGAAGCATCGAACCGCCGCGCCGCTTATCAAAACCGGGCGCTCGTTTCGAAAATTCCAATGTCGAAACAATCGGAAGCGTTTTTCCCGAACGGTGACAAATTGCAAAAGCGTTTTTGTCTTCGTCGCCGTAACCACAATCGCGGGAACGAATTTTTGCTATAAAAATCTCCCAACTTGATGGAACGAATCAGTCGCGGGCAGACAATGAGGTGTCTTTGATCGGGATGTATTTGCGAGTGGTTTGCATCGTGGTTTTCGGGTTTGCCATCGAGGGGGCCAGTGCGGGAGACAAGTATGAGGATTTACCAAAAAGTGCCATAAGTGTGCCTATGTTGTTGCATAAACGGCGAATACAACTCAAACCTTGTTGGTGTAAATGTGTTAAAATGGGCCTAGCAAAATTTTATTTTTGAGTTTCGGTCATCTTTGTCTCAGTTTCTTAAGGCTATCAACAATAATGATGGTCGTTTGCGTTGAAATAGCAAAATTTTCTAAAAAAGTCGAACTCAGGAATTACAAAAATTAGGAAATTTTTCACAATAAAGACATATTAACATTATTTGAGATTTTATTGTCAATATAAAGTAAAATCTACTGCTTTACAGGAGTGTTGTTAAAACAATTAAACATTTAAAAATGTCATTTTTTTGACAGTTAATTATTTTGGAAAGTACCTACTGTTTATAATTATTTTTTAAAATTCAATTTTCTGCGAATTTCTTAGAATATTTTACTGAATTTATAAACTTAAGTCACAAAGAGTTCTCTGAATTTTGTCACCTATAAAATTCAAAAACAGGAACTTGCACTAAAGTACTTACCGTATACATAAGTGAGAAATCATAAATTAGTGCAGTCTAAATTCGCCAATGCAGATGAATAGAAGAATCATTTACACTTATGTTCTTAAATTTGTAAAATATTTGGAATTGGGTCTTTCAATCAAAGACTTACCAAATTAAAAAATGCAAAGTTTGAAAACCAAAACTCCACTGATTAGAATATCATTTATAAAGGGCCGGATTTCTTCAGCTCCGGATAAATCCATCTGGTGGATAAATGTAAAGTTTTTTGTTGCTACAATCGAAACCATCGTACTTATCCACCAGATAAATTTATTCAGAGTTGAAGAAATTGACCCTTAATTAAGAATTTTGAAGAGGTAATTTTTAGATTGTAAACACATTATAGATTATAGAAAATCTAAAAAGTGTCATGATAATGCATATATTCATATAATTAATTAATGTTGATGTCGCCATATGAAATTTTAAATTAATTCACGTTTCGGTGTTTCATGATTGATTCAGTTTAATAAAATTATTAAACTAAATCCCGGATAATTCTTTGTCAATTTTTGAAAAAAAATAAATAAATAAATAGATATTCTATTTCTAATGACGACAATGTTTTCAGGGTCCACATCAAGATACACGTGCCAGATATCGTGAGAACCCATCACCACGACAGATACGTCATATACAATCACAAACCGCCGGTAAAGCCCCGACATGAAATCGTCGGGTTCCATCATGGTCGTGTCAAATTGCCCCAACCCCAAAAGCCCTTACGACAGCATCAGCCGAAGCAACCACCCAAAAAGACGCAGCCGTCTCCTGGATACCATTACGGCAATGATAACCCCTTCACCTTCCAGCCGTACACCGGGAAAGTCCACTCTTACAAAACCCTGAAAAGCGAGAAGTACGAGACCGAGACTTTCAACAACCCTTTCAGTGACGATCCCGCAAACAAGTACATCGTCAAGAGCAGTTATAAAGTTAGGGAAAAGCTGCCATTCGACGACGTCACTATCGGATACGACAAGGAGTACTCTTATCCAATTTCAGAGACAGAACACGAGTACCAGCAGAATGAAAAGAATGTTAAACTTAACACTGCGAAAACTGATCCCTTCGATGGTGATTCGTTTTCGGCACCCTTAAAAGCTGAGAAAGAAGAAGAGAAGAATCCGAAGCAGTACGATTTTTACTACAAGTACCCTTCGAACGAGTACGAGTACCAAAGGAACGTGCAACTTGTAGATTATTATATTGCCAAGGATAATCCTAGCGGAGCTTTGCATCAACAAGAGGAGAATAATCATGACGATTTTGTTTTCAACGAACTGGATTACGAAGAGCCTACAACTGCCAAGTACCAAACTCTCGATTTTAATAATTTCGGTCCTTCTGATAAGGGCACGCATCAAAATTACGAGACTGATGGTCCTAGCTTTGACGCTAATTAGATTACTGATTTATTATTATGATATTTGTTGTTGACTATTGTTATTGTTTATGTATTTATTATTTTTATACTTATATTAAAACTATACTGCTTTATAAACAATGATTGGATTTTTTTCGGACAAACAAGAGAGAGTAAAAAATGGTACAGGATGAAATTTGTGGTACGACCAGTATTTTAGAAAGTTAAGTGGAGAACGAAGAAAAAAACTGGTCAGGTTTGTATCGTTTTTATTATAAAAATATAACAGTGTAAAATCAACAAATAAACAATAAGATTAGAGGTACTAAAATTAACAGACTAGCAGACTTTGTAGAAAAAGGAAAATATTCCGTTAAATTTAATCGTAGCCTTGATGGCCGCCGTCTCCTCCGCCATACCCGCCTTCAAAGCCACCGCCGTAACTGTCGTAACTGTTGCCACCATCGCCGCCGGAGCTGATGTGTCCACCGCCGTAGCCGCCCTCAAAGCCGCCGCCTCCGTAGGAGCCCAACCCGGCGCCGCCTCCGAGATCCGAGTGTCCTCCGCTCAGCTCGTGACCTCCTCCCAAATCACCGCCTCCGATGTCGTGGCTTTCTGCACTCAAAGCGGCGGAGTGTCCGCCTTCGTGGCCGCCTTCGCCGCCCAGAGAATACCCGTGTCCGCCACCGATTCCTCCGTCTTGACTGGCGCTCTCATAGCCAGCGTATCCGTGGCCGCCGCCGATCGTGCCGAGAGTGTGGGATTCTTCGGAGCTGCCGTGACCGCCGCCGAAGCCGCCACCAAAGCCGCCCTCCCAGCCGTGGCCGCCGTGTCCTCCGCCGTGGCCGTGGGTGACCACTTCACCGTCGTCGATGCCACCGGAGTAACCGATCACTTTGTAGGACTCGCCTTCCCCGCCGCCGCCGCCGCCTCCGTGACCGACGTGTTTGACGATGGTGTGCGTGTGGTGGATTGTCTTGACTTTGAACGGGACGTGGATGATGACCTTTTTGTGGCCGCTGCAAAGACAACATCAGACGAGTTAGATGGGAAGATTTGTGGGCTGGTGGTGCGTTTACCCTCCTCCGTGGCCGCCGGCATCACACAGGCCCATCAAGGAAATGATCCCGAAGGAGGCTATCTGCAAACGAGGGGTTAGTCAGTGAAGGTTTGGGGGCGGCGAGGGCGGTTTTTACCACAAGACGGTACGCCATTTGCATGTGGCTACGATCACAGATTCTACGTTGAAGAGTTATGCACTGCACTAAATCCGGGAGATTTGTGATGGTCGAAGCAGTTGGCGAGTGGCTATTTATATGCTACGATTTTTGTTCGCGAAATGAAAGGAAAAAGACGGATTGAATGGTGGAATCATGAAAGTAGAAGAAAAACGCATCCAACCGTACCTCCGGCTAAGCTATTCGGTGCTCTCTTTCTATGGAGCTGGTTTGTGCATAGGCGGAGGTTGGGCTCTTTGCTGTTGGAGACGATCTCGTTAATATGGAAATCTACGATTTCAAATTTCAGGAAGCAACAGCAGTAGTTTTTAATTATCAGCTTTCATTACACCAATTGTTATTTTCGATAGCAATTACGATAATTAAATAAGATGTTATTATTATGAGTAGGAAATTATATGTAATTTTAATTTTTACACTTAAAGCTCGCTACAAAGAGTTTAAAACAAGTAATAATGAATCATATTAACTACTGTTTAGGAAAAAAACTCCATACATGTTGAAAATTTATTTAGATTAGTATAATGTATGCAAGGGTAACTCCCAATAACTACTAACAATGTCAACCGACCTTAACCTTTATGGCCTCGAACCATTACCTATACTTTCACTAGCAAAATTTTAGATCTCATTCATGTTGTTACTTGTAGCTAGTTATGAGTAATTTTATCAATTTTAATTAGGTTAATAAAGGGAAAATGGACAAAAAACTCTTAGAAAGCATAAGTAGCAGTTTATAATATATAAAATTTGATGAACTTGGCTAAAAAACTGTTTTTAAATTGTTGACAAAAATGAAAGTGCTTTAGATTAAGGTGATGAATGGTGTCATTCTACTCATTAATTGGCTTTCCCTCGTAAAAAATAATTATATAACACAAATATTTTGAACACTTTTTTTTTCACAAAATGTATTTTTAGTTGTTTATACTTTTCTTGTGTTCTTATAGTGTAGAGGACAAGAAGTCATTGTCATTGTCATTGTCATTGTCATCCCGAGTTAACCTAGATTAACCATTTCTATATTTCTTAAAAATGTTTCAGGCGGCGGATTGGAAGACATAAATTCGGTTTCAAAAAATTGAAATACCCACAAAATCATAATCATAATTTTCAAAACTATGTGAACATTCTTTTCATAATTGGATTATTAATTAATTAAATTGTCATGAACTTATTGTAATATGGACTTTGTTTGTTAAAAAAGTTATACCAAATGTATTTTCAGCGCTTCATTTATCATATTTGAATGCTTAGACCATACATTTTGACAGCTTCGCTCATTGTGCTTGCTCATGTGATACATCCTTTCCAACGTTGTCAATTTTCAAACAATGTGTCAGTCATACATAAAGAGTTCAAAAGTCAGAAAGGCTCCGTAAAAAAACACAGGAATAACATATTTATCGCCCGAAAGGATGAGTGAACTCGAATTAATGAAGAAATTTTTAATGGTAGGATTGTCCATAATAAATTGAATTATAACTTTAATGTGACAACGTTGCGGACACTGTCATTTGTCACTTCATTTCTGACAGCTGTCTTTGATCGTCGTTACTTCGCTACGTTTTGGTCGAGGTTTCTCTACGTGTACATTTTTTTTTCGTTTTATTCGTGTTTTTGGTATTTATGATTTTTTTTTGTGTGTGCATTGTGCGTGTTATCCAAATTTCCCGCATTTTTGCCGTCTCAGTTACATGCGCAGAGAGCACTTCCTCTAGGGTATGCGATAGAATATATTTCTCTCTTTTTCTACATGTTGGTGCGTTTACCGCACACAGTCCAACATAGGACATTACTGGTCCATAGCAGCGGAGCTGTCAAAATGTACGGTCTAAGTTTGAATGTGCTTTTTAAAAAGGTTGATGAATCATTTGCGACCATAGCGAACATGTAGCAATGCCTCGGACACGTATAGGCTTGACCAATTTCATCAAGTATTCCTTATCAAGTATCCTTAAGTATTCTTTATCATTCTTCTTTCTATTCCGTCATTGATTATTTTTTTTATTATTAGCTTTTTTTTTCATTATTTATAGTTCTTTATTGGCTCCTTTTCCTATTTTTATTATTCTTTTCATTCTTTCAATTTTGCCGTCTCAGACAATTCTTAATTTCGTACAAAATTGAACAAAATTTGTTATTAAATTATAGTCCTAAATTTGTATCAATACTTTGCCTTTGTTTAAGACGATCCCAAATCTTGTAAAAATTTTAGTTCAAGCGCGTGCGCTTCTTACCAATTTTTTTTGACAGATGTCACTTTACGATTACCTTACTTTGTAATAAATTTGTGTTGTTTTGGACTTGTTTTAAAGGAGCCTACAGGATAATTTTGGGTTTGACGGACTCACAGTTTTGATTATCGCAATCGAGAATTTTCACATGCCCTCTTTCCACTCCGTTTTTTAAACTGGACGATCCGCGAACAGATATCTCTTTCTTATACTGTTTTTTTTTATTAGTGTCGCTTTTAGAATTTTTTAAATTTTCATAATTTTTTCTTGTAGAGCCGCATCCACCAATGTTAAAAATGACTAGCTAGTAATGGTTTGTTTAAGGTGCAGAATAACCTCTGACATAATTTTAAGTTTTTGGATTTTTAAGGTGCCACATCTATGATTTTTGTTATCTGATGCTTAGTAGGTTATTTTTTTCTACGTATTGGCCAAAACCATGAGGTTAGTACCTACAAAGTAGACGCAACGAGCCCAAGATAACTGCCTTCTTCATTTCAGCCGCAAAAGTCTCTTCCGTGGACCTAATTACCAAAACGACGAGCTTCACTGAATAACTTGAGTACAGTGCAGATATCCGCTTTTCCTCTTTGATGCAGATGTAATTTTCAGCAAGAGCGGCAAATTTAATAACAAGCATCTGCTTGGAGGAGTGGTCCAATAGAACTACGCCAGGCTTGTACGCTGTTATTTGCCTGACGGTGGAGAACGAATAGTTCCAATATATTCGGCACTTGTCGTTCTCCACAACGGACTCGATATCGTTCGGGACATAGGGCAGCACAGATGTCTGGTCTATCGCCAAATAATGTCTTAATTGAAAGTAGGTATATAACACTCTCAACGCCGTATTGTGGCGATGGATATAGGCCGAAACTGCATCCTGCACTGTGTACGCCATTAAGATATGCATTTCGGTTTCGGGGCCCTTGTGACAAGCCTTACAGCTCACATTCGGTACCTCACGAGGCTGTGATAGACCAAGGTGTTAATTACATCATCTTGCGCAACGCAAATAAATCCGGCAGTCTCAGACTTCAGTCCACTTGATCTTAGTAAGGCAAATGTATGGATCAACCAGAATTTTCAATTTTCTTAAAGAAAACACTATGCGTCGACGTCAGCATATGGATGCTCAGAGATTCTGTTGAGTTGAGCTCAGTTATAGAATGTAGCCGAGTCAACAAAAACGCCCCGACTTAAATAAATTGTAAACTGGTAAGCCAATTTTAAAAATGGTTTTGCATATTACTTTTAAACTGTCAGGTATTATTGGGACACGCAAAAATTAAAAAATTAAAGTAATGTGAACGCAATAATCCCCCTCTCTGTGATTTTGACCCCTGTACTGAACTTGAACATGAAATTTTATAGAACAAATGTTTTGATCTTTTGAATCCGTGAGTATTTTAATGTCCCCAAAAATCCCACCTTTTGCACCGCCTCTGTTCCGATAAAACCATAACCGATCAAAAACCCATCAACGCTCCCATTCTCCATTTCTCTCGAGGTACCAGCATTAGTCCAAATTACATTCACCTCTTATCACCGACAATGTCACTTCAGTATTCCTTTCTACCAAAGATGAAAGGCAAAACGCCACAAGAAAAAAAACGCAACATCTTCGTACTAACCATCTATTTGAGAATCAGTGCGAATTTCATGTTTGTACCATCAACAGTGACCCTCGAATTTTTCGCTGCATTGCGATGGGTGCGTGTTACATGGTAATTACCTGCTAAGACTTTCCTCAATATTGTGCTGTTATAAATGATGTGACGGAGGATTTGCCATCAGTATCGCGACGCCATGGGTCTTCGAAGTTCGCAGGTATGGCAAATTTTGTCGGCTTTGTTTTTGTGGCAATTATTTTTTGGTTATAGGTGACTTTTTTGGCGCTGATGTTATGCGCACGGGCCGATTTTCATCGGTAGGTTTTTTAATTCGGTGTTGGTAAGCTGGACATTGACGCATTGAAATTGGTGTGTTGTAACCGCTTTCCATTTATTATTGACAATGACTTTTACTTCGTTTTTTTTTGATTGGTTGAATTCTTCAGTTATTGTTGTGGTAAATTATTGTTTCTGCAATTTGTTAGATATTGGATAGAAAATAGTTCCATATATAGTCTGCGGAGACGTTGATTTTGCAGTTCTATAACTGGAAAATAAAGACGGAATTGTTGCTCTCTGCAAAAACATTGAATTTTGTATTTTTAAATTGCTCTTGTCCTATTGCTGCTTGAACTATTGTTTAAACATTTTTACCAACATTAAACCATAAGACAAAATCGTTAACGAGACATATCTTAAGGTAAATTTCGTTCAGGAAAGATCACATAAGTCTGTACGGACGATGCGTTATGTAACTTTTGTAAACAACAGAAAATTTATATACCTACATAATTATGTCTAATATAGAAAATCAAAAACACAACCTCCGACAACTTAACGAACCATCACATATAAAAGAAAGTTCTGATTTCATCACTCAAATTTCTTCCTATCGAAATCACATTTGCGACCATGGTGATAGTTAACTGTTGGATTGTTGTAATTAGTTCCGTTTCTTCGCTGACCTGTATATTAATGACGGCAAATTACTATATTCCTATACCAGACGTACGCGAAAGCTGTACCTACTTATTGTGATTTGGGCAACTTTTATTTGCTCTCTAATTGAATTTGTTTATTAATAAGTGGTAATAAGGCGTGGAAGAGATTGCCGAAGAAATGTATAGCAAACGCAGTTTGTTGACCTTTTAAGAGGGTTCTCCAGTGGCAGGTAGATTTCTGCCGGTCGAAGTACATTTTCCCGCAATTTCCTTTTTTTTAATTTACAAATCTCAAAAAATTGCTTTGTAGCTGCAAAGATCTATATTTTATCAACACGCCCACAAAATTTCAACCAAAAATCTTCAAAAATAAAAAAGTTACATTCAACGCCGCACATTTCTGTGCATTTTCGACCGGCAGAAATCGAAGTTTGGGCCATTTAAAATATGAATTACATTTGATTGTTATGTTTTACGACATGTGAAGGATATAAAGAGCTTTTACGCTTTTCAATGTTGTAAAACGACAGAGTGCATCTCATTGTCTTGGTGGAATTTTTATACGCATTTAGTCATGCCCCACTTCTTTAATTCTATTGAAGCACAGTACCTTGTCTATGAAATTTATTACTGGTTATTAATAATTTATAAAAGCAAAATATACCTTTCCTTTACATTTACATTTTAAGAATAACTTTGCAGTAGCCAAGTATGACAAAACCGGGTGCGGCAGAAATAAATAAAGCATTAATTAATTATATCTATTTCTTTATAATTTAGAGAGAACTGTGCACCTACTCTAATAATAAATAATGTTCTACTTTGCTACTCTGTGGTCTCGTTATCAGAATTGGGTTGTCCAAACCAAACAAATCTTTTACAAGCAACATATAGATAGATGCCTTTCTTTTATCTTCTGATGGAATTTCCATTCGTTTCTCCTCTCATTTACACTCTGTTAACTCTAATATATAAAATGTTTAGTTTTTTAATTTTTGGCGTTTAATTAGGCTGTTTCATAATTAAATTGGGTAACTGTGTTATTTTTTTAACACATTTCATGACTGAAACTATGACATTTAAGTTATTACAATAAGTTTAAAATATCGATAGCTTATCATAAATATTATTTATCAAATTCATCAAAGTCAGCTTAACAAACCAGATTTTACACATTGTCATCTATGTAGCAAAAAATGTAAACGAAGCGCTGAAACCAATTATATTCTGGGAGATATCGACGCTACGTCAAGACAGTAACCCGATCGGGAGAAATTTTGCAACTGACGGATCAGGAGCAACAAAGCACTCATGAAATTTCCGTTTTGTGTGTAAGGTCTTTCGACGTGCCGTCCCCCGCCTCAACGGGAATAATCCTCGCATCGCCCATAAAACTGAGCCATTCTTTCGACGGCCTCGATAAATTCTACTCGTTGTTCGTACCGAAAGCGCCGAAGAAGTATCTCGTTGGTAAATTAACGGATGGTTGGAAGGCGGTAGACGTTGAAAAAAAGGAAGTGGATCTATTCCGACCGCCGGTGCCCGTCCTGCGCGAGTTTAATTCACTGCCCGAATTCGAGGAGGTCAAACCGGTTACCGAACACATCGAAGGCGACCTCATGTACGACTTCAGGACCAACACGCATTCGATTTGAAAATGGGACAAATTGGACCTGCGGTGGTGGTCGCAGGTCACGGATGACGGCTCCATTTCGACCCACGGCGGCTGTCAGCGACAATTGTTTTAAATGGGTGCGTGCCGAATGTCGTCCATTTCATTTCCAGTAGCAATTGTTATAGTTAAAACTCTCTATTTTAAATTTAGAGTATATTTGGCAGTTTGGTGTGTTTAATAAATTGTAACTTGTTACAACACATTATTTGGCACGCAAGTGTACTGGTGCCATCTCGTTATGAACAAAATTATCGTGTTCTAGTTAATTTGTTATAAGGCATATAATATCTCTTTGTAGTCGCAAGAGTAATAAAGTTTTAATTGAATTAACAACAAGACAAGCATTTTTACAGACAGCGGCACTTATTTTATGTCAACAACGACGAGAAAATAAACACCGCATGACTAATGCTCAACTTTATACGATTTAATCCAGATCACTTTCCTTCACTTTCACTGTTGCAGCAGCTGCTGAGACAAGAAATGAAAGTATCCTTGACAGTGGTGTGTAAAGCTGCTGATGCAAATACGGGTTCATTGACTCTTGTGTATCAACATGATCATTCAGCCTTAGTAATAAGAAAATATTTAGAACAAATATGATTGGAAGATTATTTAATTAGGTATGTTTTTCCCCTAAAGAAAAATGAGCTTCGCTGGAATAAGTATGTAGTATGTTCACGTAGGACGCACTTCCATACTTACTTAAGACTTGATATGCATCAGAGGCCTACCATTTTTAAAACCACAGTAAATAAGACGCTATTGTTTGTCTTTTATTTCCAGCCATTCCTAAAATCTAGAAAACTATGATAATTAATAATAAACAACGACAATTATATTTTAGTTTCCAAAGGGCTCTTTGATTAAAGTTTTTCTGTATTACTCGGTAGTAACTTTAATAGATAATCTTCTACCATCATTTACCATCATCATTCACAAATTTTAATAAGTTTTTATAATAGGTACGTATTTAACAATGTCCATATTTTTTAGCGACCCTGTATAATCTAATAGGATCAAGTTGAAAAAAATGTGGTTGAAAAACCAGAAAAATGTTGATTATTTGCAAATTTTGTAAACTTTTTTTACAGTTTTAATTTAATCCTGCGACTAGATCCTGTCTACTCTTACGGGCAAGACCCATAACCAAAACTGTTCTCCGGAGTGTATTCCATACATGTTGGATGGGATTCAAATAGCCGATTGCGTTGGCCACTGTAAAACCGAAATTTCCTATTCTTCCAAAAATTCAGTGACTAGCCTTGCATGTGGTCTTGCATTATCCTGCATGAACATGAAGCCATAATTATTGGCATAAGACACGAAAACAGGTCCCAGAACAATATATCTCAATCAAAACGAGATCCGTTGTTCTTCCGATTTGAATTCCACCCCAAACCATGATTGTGCCACCTTGGTGAGGATGGACCTCCGGCACATGTGGAAAAGGGTTTGCACCACCAGGCGGACTTTTCTTGAATCACTTATATAGAGCTGCGCAATTACCTCTTGTTAAAGGTGGAGCCCTCCAGGGTCTTCTAGACTATAAATAATTATAAAACCGATTCGAACATCCCTGTTGCCCTATTAATTAGTCTTTCCCTTAAATGTCTTCATGTCATTGTATCTTTTAATTAACATTGAGAGAAATGATGAAAAATTCTAGATTGAGAGTGACTGATATCGCTATACGAATTAAAGGTATAAAAATAAAAAAAATGCGAAAAAAAGGCAAACTGTTGTTTACTAAACAAAAAATACCAAACTGTACAAAAAGTTGCAATATTATAAGTGATTTTAAATCATATTGATAGAATTACCTAAAGTAATATCCCTATATTTATGTATGTACTGCACGAACTTCTACTAAGTAGAAGTTCGTGATGTACATTCAAAAGTAGATTTAGTATAGATAACCAGACATACAAATGTGTATAACAGCTGCCTATAATAAACTTTCATACACATTCGTTACCTAAATAGAATTGTTACTAATATACTGAGTGACTGTCGTCGCCTAAGAAGCAACACCACTTATAAACCATTTCCTAAATTTTCAGGAGAAGGAAAAAATCTGAATCCTAATCAAGATCTAGAACTTATGACCGTTTCTGGTGTGGTTTTTTATACTAGTGAGAAGAATTTTATGCCAACCAGCCTATGCGGCATGAGAATTCGAAGAATAAGAACAAATCTGATTTTCGTGAAAATGGTTGATAGGCGGTGTTCCTTCATAGGCGACCATGTATATAAATTGCAACACCCCTAATTAATCAAAATTTGCATTAATGCACCGTTGGAGGTATGGTATGGGGCTCTATCACTCATGGTAGTCGGTCACGTTTTGTGTTCATTCGGGGTCACATGAATATTGAACGCTATATTCAAGAGATCGTACAGCCAGTTTTGACCCCTTACTTTAACATTTTTTAACACTTTTTAATTTTAACCTTCTTCCATGGCTACCAAGACCATCTGTCTTATCGCCGATCGAACATGTCTGGATTTTGTAGGTTGTATGCTAACCGCCATGGCACAGCCCCCACAGACTCTGACTGAACTTTGAAATATGATACAGGATGCTTGAAATAGTATACCTCAAAACGACATCGATAAACTCATTTGATCTATGCTCAGATGAATTAATGAGCACCGTGGTCCTACGGCCAATATTTTTTTTTTTTTGTTAGCATGCCTTAATTTTTTTTGACTTACACTTATAAGTATTGTAATGCAATAAAACAATAAAACATTTGATTAATTAAAGGTGTTGCAGTTTATATGTCACTCAGTATACAAAGAGTGGGAAATTATTGTCATGATAAATAAAGAAATTGTTCCTGATTAATTGATAACAATAAATTATTGTTATGGCAAAAGCTGGAGAATACGTTCTTTAATAATTATTAATCATTACTACGAGAAATTAAGAGAAAATATTTATCAGTTTCTCTATTAATTTTTAGGTAGGCATCAGGTAAGGTGATATGCTTCCTTGTACTTATAATGGATTTGAAACGGTAATGAGGTGTAACTAACACATAAATATTACAGAATAATATGTATATTGTATAGTGTGCAGTGGTGTGTATTATAAAGGTGCGGAAAACTCAATAATTATAAACAAACAATAGAAGCACTATATTATGAGATATTAGTGTTGTTGGTTGTCTATACTAAGTTCAAATTACACCTAAAAGACTTCCAGAGTAACCTAAATAACTGCATAAAAATAAAGAAACAATAATAATAATCGATTGAAACACGTCTAAACATATTACACAATATGTGTTTAATTCCTCATTAATTCATTTAAAAATCGTCCCATAAAAATAAAACAGATACGAGAACAATACTGTAAATCTTTGTCAAAGTGGACGAATTTTCCTTTCTGTTATCTAATAAAAGCACAACATTTCTATTCGGATCAGCTTTTAGGTCCTTTTGGCAAAACTGTCCTTCAATGAATTGCAGGGTGCCTCAAAATTACGGCATTATGAGTTCGGAGTGTTGTAGGGTGTACCTCTTGCAGTAAGTAAACATGCAAAAAACATTTTTTTAATTACCCTCTATAAAATACTCTATAACATTGGACAAACTGCATTTCGCATCTTTTCAAACCTGGGTTGCTAAGATATGCTATAGTATGTATGTATTATTTTCATGAGTAATTGAGAAGCTAATAATCTCAGTAAAATTTTAATTAATGAAACTAACTAAAGTAATTGTAAAAAATTTCTGCCTCAATCGTTTCGATCACAGCAAATCTTCAGGATCTTTTGGAGGCGTCTAATCGCCCTGTCTTTAAACCTCCTAAACGTGGTTTTGACGGTGTCAAAAAACGCTTAATGTAAAGTTGAAAAATTAATGGCAACTAGCGATGCACTCAAAACATTTTCATAGACGCTGGAGTTATTTTGGGCAAAAGACTTACTACATACTCACGATACAAACTATTGTAAACATCTCGGTCTTTATCGATGAACCCTTTCCGACAGACAAAAACCACTTTTGCTTTCAATTGAAAAGCATAAAGACTCGCCTATGCCAACGTACCATTTAAAAAAATTGTTCGAAATGACAACAGACTGCCCAGGGCATTTCGCAGATGCATATCTTTCGGTGTCAATAGTATAAATGAGATGTTTCATGTGGCCCCATACGAAAAAATTACTTATTCTGATCCACCTTTTGTGTAAATTTCGTGCATATGTTCCAAATGTTCGCTAATAAATTACACACTTAGAGAGTTTCCACGGGTCGTTTCACATAATATGATAAGAGACATACCCATATCGGTCACTATTTGAAAATAAAAGCATTTTAAAATATTTAGTGTGCACCCTCAACAGTCAAAGTAAAACTGAAAGTAATTAATTGGCAGCCGTTCACCGCACTCGTTTCAGCAAAAAAGTCCTATTTTGTTTAATCCAAGAGATAAGAGTTCTTCGATCATGCTAGTGGTTATATCTTGTTTAGATTTTTTTTTATTTTTCTAGGTCTCCTTACATTAGGGACTGTCACAGGTTTAAATAACTACTATACTTCGTGAATCACCCTGTATATCCCCAACAGAAATAGTCCAAAGGGTCAAGATCTGGAAGCGGGACAAGCAAGTGGACCATCGCAACCTAACTTATTTTGGTAATTATCGTTCAACCATTCCCGCACCCTTCGCTTCCAATGTGGTCGAATCAAATTGAGTGGCAGATCTTCAATGAGTCTATGAAAATCCTCTGTCAGAAAATGTCGGAAGTCTCTGCCATTCAACCTATTCGGTTACGCGTTGAATTCACTTTTCCAAGATTTTTCTTTTTTGGATTTGAAGACACCTCTGATGTAAAGTTTAATTTGCATCTTCAGACCTCTAATTCTTTGCAAGGAGAGGTCGCCGAATTTTTTAACAATTTTTCTCTTACGTCTGGTAAAGTCTTCCACAACGCTGTGAACTCGGAATTCCGTAATCTTGAGACACCCTGTATAATCAGTGTGCAAAGATTTCACATTCATCCTCGACGATCCATTCTGTCCACTTTTACTTGAGCCTGCGGCAATAAGAACCGATAATATCTAAAACGCAATTACATAAATTTCACATTCATGTAGACGCTATAAAAATAACAACACCAACTGGTATTGTTGTTTGTATTTCTCTTAACTTTTAAGTGTGTCCGTCATTTTAAAAATTTCTGATGGGGGTTGCTCGACTTGGTCATAAATTGCAAAATTCCTTAATGCGTTCCTTCTCTTCTTTCCAGAACTTGCGGTTCAATTGAAAAGTTGCAATTAAAGACTAAAAACCACTGCACAATTGAGTGAAATTGCTTCTGTTCTCTCGAGTGAAAGCATACATCTGAAAGATGACGCCGAACATGTCACTACAGGAGACCAATGTCGAATGCAGTCAGAAAAGATACAGAAGAGTTGGGAAAATAAAAATTAATAACAAAAAAAGAAACAAAACATACAACGCATACAAAATATAGAACAAAAGCGAGAAAAAGATACCGAAATAATGTCCTAGCTTTCCTTAACACTAGAAACATGACCAAGAAAAGGGTTTTCTCTGCTCGTTGCTTTCGATTTAAATCGTTTGTTATGTCGAAACGTTGGAATTTTACGCGTGGTTGGAGTTCCACTGCCCTGAAAATGGAAGAGTAAGCTTAATTGTAGCAACGAGGAAGCGAAAGTGAGATTGTTATGGCGTCGTGAGAAGCAGTTTTACATTAGCTGGAAATGAAGAGATGCTCATCTGGAGGTCACTAACTCGCGGTTTCTATTATACACTCGGGTTTGTTAAAGTTTGATGGTAACTAATTAGAGATAATGGTCGAATGGAATGGTTTTGAGAGATGAGATGTTTACTGGGCAAATTATTATATGTGTATTATCTTGGGTTTTTGGGGGAGACTGAAGCAGTGTGATAACACTTCGGCTAACCACAGTTTCTTTATATAGGTACATTTATGATCCTTTTTCTGTGTTGTCTGACGACTAAATGTAATTCTTAGTTATTCTAAAAATCACAATAGCTCCCCTATTTGAGATCTATTTTGAACTAAGCATACTGCGCTTTCAGAAATATTTGCTTTAAATTGTTTATTTCTACTGTCGACTTTTGTCGCATCACTAATATTTGTCCTGATGTGTTTTGTTGCTTTGGCTAATCAAATAATAAGATTGTTGACATTATTTTATACAAAGTCATCAGTATTGGAATTCCCCCGTCTATACATAATTATTTATTGTGTTCCCCATTTTTGTGAATAATTATTATTTTTATCTGTTGGAATGCTTCCTTCCATCCGCATTTTCTCTGTAATTCAAAATATTTTCTCACTAACATTAAGTGATACACGTCCATATTTTATAAGCTGTACATGTTCAGGAGCTTGACCACTATTGATTTGTGTTATTTCTACTAGTGAATTTTCGTCTACAATGTAAAAAGTGAGCTGCGATTGTCTTTTTGATAGAAGATACAGATACAAATACTAAGATACAGTGTAATCAATTTTTTTTGTCTGCAGGGTGGTTATGTTAAAAATGCTAAGCATTCTTGAGTCATCAACCTCCTAGATCAAAAGATTGATCACACTATATTAATATTTAATAATATAATAATTAGTTCTCTTCTTCTGTCATGGGAAATTCTAATAATAAGGATGTGAAATTCACATTCTCACGCATTAAACAGTCCCCTGTTTCTGCAAACCGATCTCTTCGCGTTCTTACGTAAGCTTTACGATTTTCGGTCCGCCCACCTCCGAAGAAAGCATGTGCTAAACGGCTGGTATCTAGCACTTGTTGAAAAAAAGAAAGTCTATTGTTATTTGCAAGTCCGCGCAATAGACAGCCAAAGGGTCATCGGGAGTAATCCGAGAAAGTTATGTTATTTTCTCGTACGCAATCAAATTGGGAAGATGCAGTTGCAGAGATGTATGAAATATTATGCCTGGGCAAAGAAAGTGTTTTCCTTTCACTTGATTTCCAAACGATGGGATCACCCTTTGACATACCGGCCGCTTTCACATGCTTGATGTGCCATCTGCGCGTCTGAATGCAATAATGCTGGACTTGGAATGTGATTTGGTGATGGAAAAGTTCGGCGCAAATGTGAAGATGTTAATATCATTAATATTTTATGTACGCTGTCATTGCTTTGTATTATTACAGATAACTAGGGTGCAAAATAGCTTTTTACATGCTACACTGAAGTATTTGATCGATATTTATATAACACTTCTGTTAGTAATTCTTTAATAACAAATAAGAAGCTCCAATTAAGACAGGCGTGATTTGCGCTTCCTTTGTAAATGAATGAATTTACTCACACCTACTCATATTGTGTTTGCAGGACCTTGACCGATAAATTTGCACTCGTTCATTCACGCTTTAGTGACAGACAATTCGATAAGTTGATTCCAGTTTCGCACCTGAAAGTACTACTACAGCTTCTACTAAATTAAATGAATTAATATTTTTTCAGTTTATCTTCATAAACGTTATAATCAAATTTCATTTTCATTGTTATTTTGTGAACAATAATACTGTTATTTACACATTGACCGTCCCTTTCATTTACGATATAAGAAATTTTAATTTCAAATTCTTGATCACGTTTGTTCTACTAACAATAAGATGGATTTGGGAAATCCACGTTATTGTCAGTGATCAAATTCATTGAATGATTTTATTATTGTTCCTGCAGTGAAACTCAAAGCAGAACTCTGCGTTGAATCGATTGATATTGATTCACCTAGTTTTCTGTTGCTTTGGTATTGCATTATATTGAAAAATACATACTATTAGGGTCAATGTTATTATAGTTCTCTGTATCGTTATCATTTATAAAAACAGATAAATTGTACTATAGAAAATCGGTTCATAATTTTAACAGTTGGCAAAAAAAGAAAAATACATGACGTGTAAATTACATATTTAGAAAGTTGTCATGAATAAATTTAATTCTATATAATTATTATTATTTATTTAGAAAAACCAATGCTTGTAAACTGTACATTAAATTTTATTTTTTATAAGCAAGCCAAGGCGAAGTTAAAAGTCGATACATTCCGGGTTGTCTTATTAAATTTTTCCGGCTCCCGATAATGTAATTCAATAATACGTGTAGGTTGACGATTATATTTTTTTGGTTTACCCGTAGCAACGCAACTTAATAATGTTAAGTTAAGTTTCTAGGAAAATAATAATTTACAAAAGTACACTATTCTTTATTTTGTGTCACGTTTCATTTCATAGTTTTGATACTATTAAATAATATACTCTATTATTTGTGAAACTGAATAATGAATGTCTCAATAAAAACTAAAGATCTCTCGTCATAGATTTGACGGTTTATTTTTTTCTTGGAGCGGTGCATCCACCATTTTTAAATATAAATTATATATTTTAAACCAGAAGAATGTTGATAAATCCAAGTGGAGTAAATTTAAATTAAAATTTAAATATATCTAAGTCGAACTCCACAAACTTTAATAAGCGTAAAATTACAAATGGAACATGTTTCGGCAGAACACTACTGCCATCATCGACCCTTAAAAATATTAAAAATTATGACGTTGACGTTATTTTGAATTAATTTTTTTACGCTTATTAATAAAGTTTGTGGAGTTCGACTTAGATATATGTATTTAAATTTTAATAAATTATTTTGTTTGCGTTTAATATTTATTATACATCTGAGAATTTAACGTTAAAGTATACAATCGAACAATGTGTTAAATAAACCTGCAGTACTTGTCCAAACTATATGCGATATGTCCAAACTAGATACAGCTATAAATAACCCTTTCTATCACCGTAAATTTATAGAATTTAAACGAATATACAATGAACTTGTAAATCGTCAAAAACGCACACACAATGACGCCCGGTTAAAACATTGTGATAATCTCATGAGGGAAAGCTGGAGTATAATAAACAGTTACAAAAAAACAAATAATGATAGCATAGAACTAATTGATGATAATAACAGGATAATAAAAGATCCATTAGAACTCTGTAACCATTTTAATCATTTCTTTGCTGATACCTCACAGTTCACTCAAATAAATTCACACATAATAAGAAGCCTTGCTCACGTAAACAAAAATTTCTATCTGACTCCTACAACACCTGAGGAAATAGTTTCTATTATTAATAAAACTTGCGCTAAAAAGTCACCCGGTATTGATGAAATACCTGGCAATTTGATCATAGCGGTTAAGGACCTCGTAAGTTATCCTTTGTGTTACTTAATCAATGAATCTTTCTTGGCTGGTGTATTTCCAGAACTATTAAAAACATCCAAGGTTGTTCCAATATATAAAAACAAAGGTTCAAAAAATGATATCACATGTTACAGACCAATAGCTGTTCAGAATCAATTTCACAAAATCTTTGAAGCAGCGTTTTCAAATCGCTTAGTAAAATTTTTGGAACATTCTGGTCTGCTCTCCTCAAGTCAGCTATAAATGATAAATGATAGCTATAAATGAAGCATTGAGTACTATTTACAACGCTTTAAATAAGAAAGAGCATAACATAGGTCTTTTTTATGATCTTTCGCGAGCTTTCGATTCAGTGAATCATTCTGTTCTACTGGAAAAACTACTTAATAATGGCATACGCGGTGTACTAAACAACTGGCTAAGAACTTACTTATACAACAGAAAACAAGTAGTTATTATACAAAACCAGAAATCAAGTCCAGCTATTATAAATACGGGTGTACCACAAGGCTCACTCTTAGGTCCAGTACTTTTCATTTTATTTATTAATGACTTACCTTCAACTAACTCGCTTTTAATGTCAAACAAAATCATTATCTATGCAGATGACACTAACGCTATAATGACAGACAAAAATTTGGAAAACGCAACTTATCACGCAAATGTTACATCTAGAAATATAAGTGACTGGTGTAAACACAATGGTCTTAAACTCAATACAAACAAATCATGCTTGGTTAAGTTTGTTCCAAAAAATATAACGGTAAATTGTAGCCCACTAGTCAGGATAGATGGTAAGTCAATTGAATGTGTAAAGGATATAAAATTTTTAGGCATTATCTTAGATTCCAAATTAACTTGGGAACAGCATATAAATATTTTATGTAATAAACTAAGTGGGATTTGCTTCCTCATCAGATCCCTAAGACAAACTGTCTCCACAGACGTACTAAAGTTACTGTACTTTGGTCTTGTACAATCTACACTTACCTACGGTATCGTATTCTGGGGAGGTAGTAATTTTCTGAATAATATCTTCATGGTTCAAAAGCGAATTGTTAGATGTATGGAAGGAGCAAGCAAAACCACACATTGCCGCCCAATTTTCCGCAAATACGGTATTATGACCGTACCATCGTTATATATATATATCATCTTCTGTTATTTGTAAAACAACATTTGATCATTCTGGACAAACGAAAAGATATACATTCGTATAACACACGTAATAACGAAAACATCAATATTCCATTTTCCAGATTGGCCGTTGGCCAAAATGACCCACTGTACGTTGGTACTAAATTATATAATATATTGGACACTGATATTAAAAAAAGTACCTAAGTAAATAGTTAAGTTTTATTGATGTATTGTATTGTATTTGTGTTGTTCATGTCTTTCATGTATAACCTACCATAATGACGAGTCGGCTAAGCTTCAAGCTTTAAGACAATAAACATATTTATTTATTTATTTATTTATTAGTACTTACGTACGAGGGCAAAAATAATTTTGAATACTCTCAGTGAATTTATGCAGACTTTTCTAGACTCATCGAAAGAAGTTAGGGATATTGCTGAATTGACCAATCCCAAAGCATTTTTTTCAGAATTTTTAACACAAATAAAAACTAACAACATTGCCAAAGAGAATTATAACAAATTTGTTCCAAAAATGTTAGATTCTGACAGAAAAAAAATAAAAAAATAACAGTTTCAAATTATGAAGTTGTCTAAAAATTATTCTTTTTTCTTACTAAGGGGTCCTACCACCATGATTTTGTAGAACTTCTTGGACTCGTTGGGGCATACTGTAAATTAAGTTGTCCAAAGCTTCTTGGTCCAAATTGTCCCACACAATGGGCAAAACATGGCGCAAGTGTTGTCGGTGTGCTAGTCGGGGCTGGTGGTCAGCCAACGTACGAGCAAGCATGTTCCATGCATGCTCAATTGGATTGAGATCGGGGAATCCCACTGGAAGAGGCAAACGATCTATTTATAACATTTCCAGTTTGCCTAACACACCTCGCGCTCGATGCGGCCGGGCGTTATTGTCCAGAAATCGTAAGTAAGGCTCCAAATCGTAACGATAATTTTCGATAGTGTCGTCAGTAATGCCTCTAACGTAAATTTGACTCTTCACGGTCCTCTCGCAAACGTACAGTTCTGTGCGCTCCCAAGAAAAATGCCTCCCCATACCATTACGGTTCCTCCTTGAAACGGATTTTCCTCTTGAACAAACCTCTCGTTAAATCGGGTACTTGGTGGTCTCCACACACGAGCAGAACGTCTGTCAGAGGAAACTCCAAATCGGGACTCATCCGTGAACATTACGGTTGCCCATTCATTTTGCCAATTTTCCCTTTCTTCGCATCATTCTACTCTGGCACATCTCCGTAAAGGTGTCAGTGGAAAACTTCTCGCCGGCCTTCTACATCTCAGCTATGTTTCATTGATACGATTTAAAACAGTTCTAACTGTTATACGAGTGCCAGTAGAATAAAAAAGCTCTTGCCGCAGAATATTGCAATGAGCTGTAGGGTTTCTGCGTGCTTCCCGTGCCACTGGCCGGTCTTCCCGAACTATTGTAAGTATAGGTCGACCATGTTGTGGTCTTTCCTCAACAGTTACGGTTTCTCGATACCGTTGATAAAGTCTAGAAATTACACTTTGACTCACTTGAAAGGTTGCAGCGATATCAACCTGGTGAGCACCACCTTCCAACATTTCAATTGATCTTTCTTGTCTTCTTTCAATTTTATGCACTCTATTTCCAACGATAAACTTATTAGGACTGGCAAAACGGACCAGATCAGTTCTTGCATTTTGATATAATTTCTTTCACTGTCTGTTAACTTTCTAACAGATTATTCGAAAAAGCTGATATTTACCTATTTTACATAAAAAGCTTTGTAAAAAATGATAGGAGGGTTAACGTCTCATTTACAAAGCCCTAAGCGTGAATTTAGGCAATATCTCAAACTTTTTTCGATGAGTTTATTTACATTAACATCTCTTATTAACGTCGTTACAATTTCAGCAAAGCTTCCTGATTTTTTTGAACTAACCACAGTTCCGTGATCTTATCAAAACTGCAACAGAAGGTTGCCAAAAAACTTCAGCGGTTTTCTTTTTCTACAGCTATTGTTTATTTCATAAAATATACAGGAAAAAATCTCATCTTTCCTCGAAATCGGCATCGCGAACTTTACCCGTCCGTTCGACGACCTCTCTTTCACTCTCGCTGGCGAAACCGAAGCTTCTCTGGGTCAGGGCCACTACCAGCACCGGCAGAGAATCCATTGTGGGTAAGTGTATCCCCACGACAGCCCCCACTGTCTGAGAACTCCTCATTATCAACTCCGCAGACATCTTCTGTATAAAACGTTGTGATTTCCAAATTTGAACACATTGCGGTCTGCGGCACTGCAATATTTCATCTGGTTAGTCCAGGGAAGTCCAAGTCGATGGCTTCCTCGTTGATCGTGAGTGCTTGAGGATTTTTGCGTTTAAATGTTTTAAATGACGGTGTGTTGCAGGGGTTGGTGCTTCTGGCGGCCGTCTTCGCCTACAGCGCTGCCACTTTTGGAAAAGAACAGTAAGTGGTTGTTGGTGGATTATTTTTTGCAAAAAGACCTTGATTAATTAAAAAAGTGTGCAATGTCAAAGCTTCCATTTTCTGAAGGTCCTTGATCGCAATGTTGTCATGTATCAGCGATATATTGTTTTTATAATTCCATTTTCTAATCATCTCTTCATGTACAGTGTGCACATTCGAGTTCACGTTCCCGAGCCCGCCCACCATCATGAGCACCATGAGGTCGTGCACGACCACGGTGGCGACGAACATCACCACGGAGGTGGCTTCGGAGGTGGATTTGGGGGTGGTTTCGGGGGTGGCGGCGGTCACCACCACGGCGGCGGTGACGGCGGCAAAATCATAGTTCTGCAAGGCGGCGGCGGTGGTTTCGGAGGAGGTACTTGCATTTAATATCTAACACGACAAAACTTTTAAACATGAACTGCAGGACATGACGATCACCATGGAGGTGGTTTTGGAGGCGGATTTGGAGGTGGACACGACGATCACCATGGCGGTGGCGGATTTGGAGGTGGACACGATGAGCACCACGGCGGAGGCGGCGGTGGGTTCGGTGGCGGATTCGGAGGAGGATTTGGAGGGGGACATGATGATCACCACGGCGGTGGCGGATTTGGAGGTGGATTTGGAGGTGGATTTGGAGGTGGACACGATGAGCACCACGGCGGAGACGGCGGTGGGTTCGGAGGCGGTTTCGGAGGAGGTTTTGGAGGTGGACATGATGATCACCACGGCGGAGGCGGCGGTGGATATGGAGGCGGATTTGGCGGCGGTTTTGGAGGAGGTATATTTTATGTTAGATTATGTATTTTTAAATGATTTTTATTTCACGATTTCAATTCTTTTAGAATAATAGAAACTACGCACTAGGCAAATTTCAAAAAATTTGATGGAATATTAAATTTAACACGCATTCACACAAAATTCTGCCGATGTTATGGATGACAATTAAACTCGGAATATTTTTTAAAACTTTTAACATGATTTGAAATACAGGTCTAAAGTCTCAAAACAAACTCGCTGTTAATTCCTTCCACCAATATTGGATAGTTGTATTCAGATGACTGATATTTGGTTTACGAATTTTTTATGTGTATGGAAATCAATGATCAATCATAATTAATTCAATTTTTTTTTGCATTTAATATATTAATTAGCGAACTATTGCGCCACGAATGCATCTAGCTGATTAGCTTAAAAATTACCTGAAAAATAATATAAAGAACAAACATTGTAAGAGAAATCTTTTTTTTACACTTTAGTTATATAATTAACTGCCATCTTAATAAATTGGATAATTTATTAATCATATTCATATTTAGGTCACGATGACCACCATGGAGGTGGCGGCTTTGGCGGCGGTGGATTTGGAGGAGGGCATATTGAACATCACGGCGGAGGAGGTCACGGCGGTGGTGGCGGTTTTGGCGGTGGATTTGGCGGTGGACACGACGATCACCACGGAGGAGGGGGCGGTTTCGGAGTAAGCGGCGGAGGTAAATATCTATACATCAATTCGATAAAAATTAACTCGTCATTTCAATGTCTATTTTTCTGTATAGGTTATGGCGGCGGACACATTGAGCATCACGGCTTAGGAAGTTACGGCGGTGGCGGCGGCGGATTTGGCGGTGGACTTGGCGGCGGGCATGATGACCATCATGGCGGTGGTGGTGGTGGATTTGGAGGAGGATTTGGCGGTGGCCACGACAACCACCACGGCGGTGGAGGTGGATTTGGCGGTGGTTTTGGAGGAGGCCATGGAGGTGGATATGGCGGTGGTGGAGGCGGCCACACCACCATCATTCTCAAAAGTAATGGAGGCGGTGGATTCGGGGGAGGAGGTCACCACGGTGGTGGTGGCAGTTTTGGCGGTGGCTACGGAGGTGGTCACCACGGAGGTGGTGGCGGTTTCGGAGGTGGTTATGGTGGCGGCGGTGGCGGCCACGGCCATCATGGCGGCTACGATTAGTCGCAATATGCCAAAAGTCGTTTGTAGATGTAGTTCGTTATTTATCATCGCTCATTGTGTCCATCATGTGTGCTTGTGTCATTGTAAATATTGTTATGATTCTTTTGTTAATAATATATTTTTTTAATAAAACATTTACATAATTATTGGGTATTTACAAAGTGGGCCATCGTTAAGTGAGATTTTGTGCAAGAACTTGCAAGAATTGAATTTCATTCTTCTTTCGGTATTTCGAATTGCAAAGCCACCAGGACGTACGTCAGAATATTGGCTGATATCTGAAAAAAAAAAAATAAACAAACAAAAATAGCTTGTGGAATATGAATACTGGTCCGGCGATTCCCAAATCGATCGTGAAGACGCCGCTAGCAGTTAGAGGTCGATGCTGCTTCAATTTCTCGATAAAGAGCCGCACCTGCTGGTGCTCGTCGAGCGAAGAAATTCGAGTGGAATATTCCAAAAGGAAATTATTCAAACCTTGTATCTGTGAAACAGACATTAAAATGGCTTCAAGCACGTAAAATTGCATTTTTGGTACAAGAACATGCATTAATTCATCTCACTTTTACTCAACTTTCCTTCCAATTATAATTTTTATTGCACATGATGACTACATTTTGAGCTTTCCATTAAACCGAACACCTGTTGTGTAATTAAACCAAGATTTTCAGTTTTACAACTTACCATGTTTTTCAGCTGTTGAGCGTTCTTGAGGAACAGAAAAATTCCCAGAGTGTGCACGACTACAAAAAGACAGTTGACCACATGAATGCTTCTAACGTGAGGGGCTTTGAAAGTAAAAGCCATATAAACTATGACGGCGTACCACTGGATGATCAACACTGTTAGCTCCACCACGGTATGGCACAGAAATTGAGGATTCATGCAGTCGTTGATCTCGTAAATGACAAGACTAATGTCTTCGTGTAAGATCCTCAAAAACTCCACCAATTCAGCTTGCGGCAACTTGGCCAGACGACCTGTGCAAGGATGTTCCTCTTTACAAAGCGTGTAAGTGACCAGACCGAAGAAGTCACGAGTGTTGTTGGTCTCGTTGATTCCTTTCATAGGGTGCACGGGCGTGTACTTGAGACAGCTGATGGTGAGCTTCTCAAAACAAGCCAATATTCCGATAAATACCGAAATCACAGTCAAAAAAATAGAGTAGAAAATGAACGAGAGGTTGTGAAGAAGTTTGTTGATAAAAAAGTTGTAGTCAAAATTGGTTTCGTAGGTGTCCGAAAAGTGAAGAAAAGCAAGCAGAGCAGCTTGCAATGCAATCGTCAAAAAGAAAACAGCGATAATGTAGTATTCGACTTTCTTAACGACTTTCATTGCAGATTGACAGAATATTCCTTCTTTTAGCACACCTAAAAACTTGTTTAAGGTTTTCACCCATCTGGGGAAACGATACAAATTCAGAGCTGTCAAGATAATGATGTAGACGCCGTAAATAGCGTCGGTGATGTTATTCAACAAAATTGGTAGCGACTTGGTTTCAGTGAGATGTAGGAAATCGATAGAGTGGAAGGTTTGGAAAGATAGAAGAGCGATAACACACAATGAAACGCAGATCCAGGCTGGGGATCTCCGAAAGGTGCATTTACCATCTTTGTGGTCCGAAAGGACGGGCATAAAACCTACAAATTTGGACAGAATCAATACGGGCTTGAACATGTTGCAGATACAGATTGATTGTTTCTTAATGTCAAAGACTGGGCTGACGGTGACGTGCTTGGTGCGGTACATGGCTAATTGGCCCAGGAGGCGTGGAACTGGAGGGCCACCAACACGTAGGTGACTACTGTGCCAGATATCTAAAAAAATACCATTTAAAAGGCACACTAAATATGCAGAATTGCATTTTTTTGCGCACGAATACACTTAATTTTGACAACTCACTGAAGCTAGTAGTCTTGTGCCCACAGTAAAAATGTCAGAAGCTCGTAACACCGGCTTCTGAATAATCAACGTCGTTATCAAGACCTCCACCTGTAATGAAATTATTGCGCGGTCATTTGCTAACACTCCAACACCCACGCACCTGGGCCGCCTCTGCCGCTGTCAATTTACTAATTGGATATTTGAACAGGAACGACAGGATATCTTCACTCTACAACAAACAAATTTATCTGATCGACCCGAGCTAATAGTTTAATAAATGTCGATGGACTTAATGATGATTGTGTGAGTTCAGGGTTTTCGCAATTAGGGATGATTTAAAAGAACCAATGTGGCATTCCTATTAATTAGTGTTAGTAGTGACAATATAACAACCGACAAGAAAATCAATAACTAATATCTTACCGTCTCTTCTAATTTATATATTGCTAAACAAATAAAGAAACCGCTACCGAACTGTACCATGGATATGCCCATAAACACGGTAGCGGAGAAATCCAACACATAATTGCCCCAATAGAATACAAAGCATATGTAAAGGCACATGACGAAGAAAATCATCACACTGAGATTCGATATCGTTAGAGGCAAATCTAGAAAAGCAGCCATAACGTTGAAATTTGACATGAGGCTGTGATACATTCTTTGCAGTATTTTCAATTTATCCTCGATGCTCGAGTCTTTCTTGGTGCTCAAAACGTTCCTTATCGTTTTGTAGTGAACACGCAGAAACCTGTTGTAAAGTAGTAACAGCACCACTACTTGAAATTCGATGACTGTGGGAATACAAATACAAATTTCAAAAGACAAGACTTTGATGCACCAAGCAGCAAAATTTTCGTTTTCTAAAGTCGTGGTTGCTATTAATAAAAAAACAATTTGCACTGCAACTAAACAAAAGCCCCAGAAAGAAATTATTTTGAAATACTTTTTGCCTGCTTTCATTCCTAGTACATTTCCAATTCCGTACCGATGCTTTTCATTCTTGATCGAAATCAATCCGTTAAAATGAAGAACCGACCTCTGTGTCACGGAACTCAACATTAACAAGCCCTCGAGAACAAACAACAGCATCAAGATCTGATTTAAGAGGAGTAATTTTTTCATGTATCCGGTTGCACGAGGAAATTCTTTAATACTGTTGTGAACTGCTAGAACTAACACCACGGTTTGTAAAAATTGCAAAAGGATTTTTCTTCTGTCGACTGTTAATCGTTCCGTTTCACCAGGTTTTAAATGACTGCAAGAAAATCGGAAACAATTGAGGAAAGTGGAGGTAAAGATTAGCAAAGGTCTGAGAGCACAGATGAGGCAGTCGTTTGATGTGACTCGTGACATGTCTCGTATAGAAACTTAAGGAAAACGTGAAAAGTTATTTGTCTGAATAAACATACCAGCTGTATAATTGGTTGCCTATTAAGATAGCAAACTAGTAATAATTCGTTTGTTGATTCTGTTTATTACAGTACTAAAATAAATGTACATAATATAAATATAGATACATGTTATCAATGTACAATATACTATAGATTTTAGATTTCTTTACGTATAACCTAGATACTACGGAATTATTGTGTCAGTATGTTTCGACAAAACGCGCCATGGTATCAGTAAAAACTCAACTCGTCGTTATAATAGTACAATTATTATTATTATTATTATTATTGCAAACATATGTATATTAAATACTAGATAGATGGCCACATCCCGGATTCGCAGGGTGATTTTATTTTATTATATTATTTAAAAAGGAATTGAATTTTGAAAACCCGTTTCTTAGTGAGCTCGTAAGTGGAAAAATAAGTAAGTGTGCAAAATTTCACTGCAATCGAATTTCAGTGGATTTTTTTCGCAAAATCGCCAAACACGGGTCTAGTTGTTTTTAAAGCAGAGTCTAAATCCCATTTCTAACCCGCACATTTTAATAATTAAGAAGGTTTAATCGGAATAAATGTTGAAATGAATGAAAGCAGACATTTCAGCGAATGTATTGCCCAAAAAAATTACAACTCCCCATCCCCATAAATAATATAAGCGCTGTTCAAATGCTTCCCCCTCGTTGCAACGGCACTCTGCAATTATTCTTGCGCGCAGCTCTTCTAACGACGCAGGTTTGGTTTCATACACTTTGCATTTCAAGTGGCCCCCACAAGAAAAATCCATTTGATGCTTTACAACTCGGGCTTAATATAATAATAGTAATTATAAAAAAGGTTGAGAAGCTATTTTTCTTAGCCGAACTATTTTATTTCCCAAGATGGCGAAACATTGCGGGAAATAAAAGTACGAGGCTTAGAAAAGGCTTCTCAACCGTGGTTTAAATAGTTTTTTTTTTCACTACTAGCATATTTGTTTAACTTTTCTTCAAATGATATATCATGATTATATTATTATGCCAAAAGTCGGAACGAATTTTAGGTTAACTATTTTTTGAGACTGACATTTCTCAGTCAGAGACCGTTAATAATTAAAAACCACGAACTTATATATTTGGACCTCTGATAGGATTTGACAAATGACTTCCAGTAAGTTTCCGTTACACAAAATGTGATTTGTCCCAACTAACGTCTGTTGTGAAAGTGATATTTTATTTGTCAAATTTCTACACTATAAATTTCTTAAAATGCCAATTATGTCATTATAAATAATATCTAGCCTACTTAAAAATTATAAAATTACTTAGATTTACATACCTTTTTTCCTAAAAGTTCTAAACGGTAAATTAAATAAACGATCCCTCCGATCACCAACAGACTCCTCAAATGCAACATCAGCATTCCTGTCTCCAAAATATGATCAAAAAGAATAATTCCCAAATACGTGTTCAAAATCAAAATTACAACAAGCTTTAAAATCCAGATTGCAAAGGATGGATTTAGGTAATTGTTAATCAGTTTAATATTCAAGTGAATCATTGCAATAAAGTTGAGTAACTTTTTCAAATCTGAGCTCAAAGTCACAGATTTTTTATTTAGAATATTAATCACATGATCATTAAATGCTTGAGAAATCAATCCCAACAGTGACATATGCTGTGAAACCTGGAAGACCAAACCAAATTGTAGTGTTAAAAGGACGACAACAGGGAGGATCCTAAAGAGTTTCAGCTCGAAATTATCTACAATCGTGCAGACATAAATTAGGAGTGGAATCACGACAACCGTTAAGATTCCTTGAATGTAACTTAGGCGGTGTAACCGAAGAGTTGTCTTCTCGTCTATGATGTTCCTGATTCCAAATTTTTGACACCTATTAATTAAATCTATAAGGTTCCGATAGTTTGCGACTTTTAAAGGAAGCCTATACAAAGATAAAAAATATAAAAGGGATCCACAGGCAGCGAAGACAAAGTCGATGGTGAGCGACAAACATACAGGTTTGTTAGCCCAATAAATATAGATAAGGTATGGAAAAGATGCCGCAAAGAAAAATATTATAGCGCCAAAAATGTATGCAATAAAAATGTAAAATTTGTAAATTTTGTATACTGGTTTGCGAAGCTTGGTATTGTTATGAGGGCAGTCGATGACGACAGGCAGAGTAAAAATTAAGGTTTTTACTAAAGGTCGGACCACACAAACAACACAATTACATTTGAAAGTTTTAGAAGGGGTGCGAAACATTTGAAGGTACATTTTGAACTGATTTTCCTTAGAATCAATAGCACTCAAATTAATTGCTTCATTTAATTAAATCTGGAGGTAGAAGTTGTGTATTCATCAAATATGTTGTTGAAAATAAACAAAATACGAAATTTTCCAAGAAATAAAACTCACCTTATTTTTGATTTGATGGTCATGAAAATAAAAAATCGATATAAGTGCTGCAGCGGTTCCAACTGTTCTTACTTGTAAAATTCCATTGGTAAAAAAATTCATCGTCTTAAAATCAATGATGGCATAGATGTTGAAAATCAAAAACACGATGCTCGTTAGAATGAAAACAACCATGTGCGTTGCAACAAGATTAACAACTTTGTCTTGATTGAGGTACAAAGCCCTAACGACATGAGTATGTTGCGAAAAGGACTTGGTTTTCCCCTTTAACGATTTTAGCAAAGCTTTTTTCACAGCTTCTAGTACAGCCCCCATCACTAAAATTTTTTGATAAGTGTCAAAGACTCCGTATGCTGTTAAAAGAACACAATAAGCAAATGAGATTTTAGTGACGACATTGAAAGGCAAATTATCGTAACGGGAAGTGAAGAAGTAAGTTGTGGTTACACCAAACACGAAAACCCAAACATAAACGGTTATAAAAACTTTCGCGGCCACAATAAACTTGGTTCTTCTCTTCGTCAAAACGCTTTCCAGACCGTAAAGATGACGATGCCAGATAATGTTCGACCAGGTTTGCAGTTCTTGAGAAATCGGATGTGACATCATGACGGAGAATGTTATCGAAAAAATTACACTCACAATGAAAAGATCGTCAGCTAATAAAATAAAGCAAAGGGTTTTGTTGTTGGTACAAGTTTTAACGAGTGCTCGGAAGCGAACGACTAACGGTAGAAGAAGCAGCAGTTGAAGTACGATGTGGAAAATGACGCATAATGAAGAAACGTAAAATACTGGTTTTGGATTGTAGTTTTTGGAGTGCGAACATCGATGTTTGATCGGAGACGCGAAAAATAAAGGATGTACACAGAAGCGACACAGACATACTAAACAGTTGGCACCAATCATCTTTACTGTGAAAAGGATACTATGTATATTAAAGCGGTGGACTAATTTATTTTGTGTAATCTTAATGGTTATCTACATAGATCAGTAATGTTCATGTCTATTAAAATGATAGAGTTATAAAACTTAATTTCAAGGATTGTGTTTATTTTGTATTCATACATAACTTTCATACCTCTCTTAGTAATTCTTCTCCACACTCGGCTGCGAATTTCTGGATACAATACCCTTTATTATTATTATTATTATTTATCACCTTGTCATTTTTCAAAATAGCAAGCAATGGAGCTTCGTAGTTTTACATCTTGTTAGTGAGGTTGTAGCGTTTGTATGTTCCCCTAACATAAAATATTCTAAAATTGACAACAAACTTTAAAGCTAAAGACGTTTGGAATAGTGCGCCAACAAAAAGACAAAAATCACTTCTCGGTAAATAACAGTCCGGTGGAGCTTCTTAATTTTAAATTTTTGATTTTGGCATGGTTGAAATGATATCGAGTTCTTCATGTGTTAATATATGTAGTTGAATTTCGTACCTAAACAATTTCATAATAAATTAAGTAAAACATTAATCACTTACCGTTCTTGTAATTTGTTCATCGTGTAAATAAAATAAAAAGACGCAAGTAGTGATCGTCCAAAATGTTCTTCCTCGCAAAAACACAATTATGTAACCATCAAGACCTTTAAAGTTAATCTGGGCATAAATGTTCAGTATTAAATACATGCTGATCGTTGCGATCCAAATGCTGAAATGGAAACTTACAACCCGAATAACATTTTTTTGGTTGTTGTGAATCGCTCTGATGACGTGAGTGTGGCTTGAGAAGAATTTTACTTTGGTTTCAATTGATTTTGACAACGATCTTTTTACTGCCCGCAAAATTGCTCCCATAATAACTATTTTGTGACAAACTTCCACAATTCCGTACATCATTAACATGACAGAGTACAGGACAGTAATTTTGGTAAAGGTACGCCACGGTAAGGTATCGTAAATATGAAGAAAAGAAGAAATAGCCCCCAAAGTTGTCATTAACCACATCAATAATGAGAACCCACTTTTAACTATTGCCAAAAATTTGGTTTGTTTTTTAGTAAAAACATCTCCGAGTCCGTAAAAAGAACGATGTTCTAAAATACTAGCCCAGCCTTGTAATTCCTCACAAATTGATCCTGACGTCAAGACCGAATAGAACGTCACCAGGAACATGTTGATGGATAAAATATGATCGGATATCAATATAAAACACAAAGTAGTGTTTGCTTTTGAAGCGCACGTATTAACAAGGGGCCCAAAGCGGACGATTACCGGAACGAATAATAATAATGGCAGGGACACCAAATGAACGGCTACTAAAATTTTTGAAACGCGAAATTTTGTTTGCGGGGAGTAACTGTACTTGGAGTGTGGACAAGTACGTTTGATTAGCGCACAGAAAATGAAGGGATCTAAAACAAAGCCAGAAATGCACACTATACAGTTGGATCCGAACATATTACTAGAGGGTGGCGTATACATACTGCAGTATACTTGTTTAAATAAATGGTAATCATTTTATTATTATTGATTACTACTGTTTGTGAATACATACAAATCGTGGTATATTAAATTTCTTTCTAATTGGAAATGGTTTCAGAAAGTGGTGTGACAAGTGAAGTAAAAGAAAAAAAATATTGATGACACACCTGTTTGTGTAAATACATATTATGAGAAAAACACATTGCGATAATATAACTCCACAACAGCAACCCTAACGTCGAAAAATTAGAATTTATAAATTTCACAACCACATAAATGTAACTTTTTAAGCTATATGTGGTTTCAGAAGTACCAAATATATAAAAATCATGCATAATGAATAGAAACAGGAAAAAAATACTTTTCCGACCAGTAAAAGTAGATAATACTATTATGGTACTACATACTCACCTTTCTCTTTAGATGCCGATCATGAATGTAGTAGAAAAGGCAACTTTGAATTATCGAGTTCAAAGTTCTCACGTTTAACAGGATTAATGTAAAGTTGTCATAAACGTCGTAATCAAAATAAGCCTGAATGTTACAAATCAGAAACATAATAGTCAACAAAATCCAGGAAATGATAGTCACAGTGGAGACGGTCATCATGGAATTGATATTGGTTTTGATGATCATAACCATGCGTATCTTCTTCTCCAATTTTTGCTTTTTCTCAAAATTGAATTTGATTGAAGTTTTCACAGCATCCATTATGGTGCCAATCACCAAGAATCTTTGACAGTATTCTATGATCAGCTCGTATTGAAAATTTATTGCGTATATCAGTCCCACCTTCCTCACGTTGCAAAAGAAATTTGGGTCCGAACCACGAACTAAAAAGTATGTTGCGAAAAGAAGCATAATAAGCAGACCGAGAACTACAGCTAGGTTCCTGACGCGGACAAAAAACTTTGTTTCGTCTTTGCTTATGATATTGCCGAGTTCGTAAAACGTTCTGTTTTCGAGCACAAAAGACCAAGCTTTCATATTAATGATGACGTTTTTAATAGCCATTATATTAAACATTGCAATAAGCAAACAGCTATAAATGAAGAACTCATCAGAGATGACAACCAAGCAGATCGATCTTCTGTTCTTGCATACCTGTTTGATAGGTAGTCTGCAAAAAATAACCGGTAGAAATAAAAAGAAACAAATGCTCCACATCGCGACCAAGCCAAATTTTGAGATTCTATAAGTTGGTTTAAAGATTGTGCTGTTCTTTGAATGTTGGCAACAGCTGTGAATGGGATTTATAGCATCGCGAAAATTCAGAGACGTTTTAGAGGCACACACCAAACAGTTGGCACCCAACATTGTTATGAGTGACGAGGGCAATCAATGGCGTGCTATTGGGAAAATAACGAAATTGCATTAATAAGAAATGAGGTGATGAGTGTTTTAATGTGTACGGTTCAGTATTGCTAGTGGACAATGATATTAACTAAGACGTTTTTGAAGGATTAGCTTTTACCTACTTTTTAAATCAGTTTTTCGCTTAAAACACCAAAAATAATTTTTATTAAAATTAACGAGTCAAGTGATCGTCATAGCTACCACCAAAATTGATCCAGAGAATTGTTGTTTATTAGCTTTTAAAATAAAAAAAAATAATTAATGCAATAATTTTGATTTTATTAAAGCCTTCGTAATAAAAATAAGTCACTTTCTTCATTCAAGTTTATTCGTACAATAAATGAATTGAAAGAAAGTTACAAGATACCGTGCGATCATTTAAATTATAAATTAGAGTAGGCGGCTTTTTTATTATGCAATGGCCCAGCCTGCAAATTGACTGACAGCTGACAGTAAAATTTGAGGTTATCGTAAACATTGTGACCACTATGTTTCTCATGAAAATAAAAGACTATCAAATAATGTAGAATAATTGAGAATTACAGCAAATTAATGTTCAAAGTGTTCTCCCGCATCTTCAATTCAGCTGTTAATTCACCATTCTGTTGTCGTTCTTTTAAAAAGTCTCTTTGAAATTCGAATTTTAAATGAAATTGTCAAAAGTTAGTAGTGCCAACCTAATTTAAATTTCACAGCCATCTCTAATTTATAATTTAAATGATCGCACGGTGGGTCCTGAGTAATACGTTGCGTTTCGCAAAATACAAGAGGTTTATGTATGGATTTATAAAAACCTCTTGCATTGTTTGAATATTTAGTGATGTAAATTATTATTTATCTTAAAGATTTTTGCTTTACAACTTGTTTATTTTTTTTTTGGTGTTTTAGGGGAAATTACTAATTAAAAGTACCTAGTTATCTACCACCAAAAGTGATCCAGACAATTGTTTTTGTTTTTTTTCTCAGGTCAAGTTCACGTCATAAACCATACTAGTGATCGCCCGTAACTCGAAATTCGAGTGAAACTTACGTAAATAATGTTGAATAAAAACTGGTTACCATATTACATATTACAATTTTTAATTTGCATTGTCTGAATAATTAAAAAAAATTAAGACGGAACAATTTCCTTATATACAATGTTTTGCGTAAACACTTGTTCATTGTGCGGTATAAGATGCTCCTGACTGAATTGTTCGCTAATGTAGAAACGGAGACCATTGAATATACGAAACAGAAGACATTACTACTACATTTGATTAAACAATAGAATTTAGTAGAAACTAAATAATATATGCCTTCAGTTGGCCAGTTTGTGGCTGGTTCAAGGGGTGTTGGTGGGTGGTTTAGGGTTAGTCCCCGTAAAGTTTTCAGTAATTATTTTTTATGATAATTTATTACTGTATTTTTCGGTAATTTATTTTTATGGTAATTTATAATCACCCCGCACGCAAACGTCCATCGGGCACCGCGTTCATCCATTCATTCCCTAGACCATTTGCTCAGGGGTTGGGCTAAGATATCTATATTTAGCTACAGTTGTCGAACTTCTCACTTAAAACGATTCACGCTCATTTAAATCGATGACTGTAATGGACCGCTTTTCCCTTAAAATGATTTGCCAATAATTAATGAACCTGTAAAATTTTTGAAAATGGAAAGTAATCTCCGCATAGAACTTGTCAATGTCTTTCATTTAAAAAAACAATTATCAAAATCGGTGCAGTACAGCCTGTTTTATTTGATCCAAATTGATTCATGTTCAACGATTAAATATATAGATGAGAGCTTTTAAACTATTCCAAGAAAGCTTTAAAGGCATTGTTTGCTAAATTGAAAATGAAATATATTTATAATTACAATATTGAGGATTTGCTGAAATTTAAGGTCAAAAAATACTGATAATTTTTTAATACTTGGAACAAACATTTTGCAAAAAAGGCGAAAAATTGGTAGAGGTTCTTAGTCGTTATTTTCAAACAAAGACATGATAAATATATACAATCTAAAATACCATCAAAAAGAAATTCGAGATAAAAGCAGAAGTGATATGAATAATGTAAAAAATGCACAAAATGGACGAATTAAAATGGCAGAGTAAACCGGCGCATCCACCATTTTTAGTGTGTAATCTATAGACAGGGTGATTTTTTGAAAACTTGCAGGTGCACCCCCTTGGCCGGGGCAGCAGCCCCCTCAAAAATCTTTAATGGAACAGTGGGTTTAAAAGTTTATTTTTTGAAAGATCCATTTAACCTCTTTTTGGCTATGTAGTAGTTTTTTTATTTCTACTATTAATTTTTAAGAAAACGTCAGTTGGAAGTTAAAAAGGTTAATCTTTTTCTGAAATATCAAGTGTTTTCTGAATTAAAAACTGTTTCTTATTCATTGAAATTGTCGAAAGCACCCCGCAAAGGTTCCTAGACCTAATGTGACCTAAAGTAACCTAACTTAAAATTTGCCCTTTATTGAAAATAAAACAGAATGATACATAAATGATAGTTCCATTAATACTTTATTGTAACACAAGGGATTGAAACTAATTGTTGTAATTAAAGCTACAATTATTATAAAACACAGTTGTTCCCGAGTCCGTCCTTTTTGCTTCAGTTACCGCGGTAGCAGTTGTCGAATTATCAACTCTGAGTCCCTTTATGATGTTTGCATGCTCCTTATCGAAGTGCAAGTATGGTTTGATACAGCTGCTACTTGAATGTCCAGATATCTTAATCAAAGATTGTTCAGGAACACCTGCTTTTGCCAAATGGGAGATTGTCGATGATCGATGAGAATGGTTCGATATTTTAACAACTCCTGTGTCAATACCAATACCTCTTGCGGCCAGTTTTGTCCATTTTGAAATAGTACTTTTTCCAACAGGACAATTTTTAAACCCCGGAGAATTTGGAGTGTTCGGATTGAAGTCAGGATTTGGAGTAAGAAATAATCTGTTACTCTTTATATTTCTACCTCCTTTCTCTAATAACGTTCTCAGCAACCTGTAAAAAAATTAATAGTGGTTAATAATTTTGTTTTTGCAATGCTTTTGTAAAAATAATACCTTATTGGACACATCGAAGGATTATTTTTGTTTTCTATTAGCCACTTCGAATCTGTGAGCCTTTTCGCACCTCCTTGCGCAGTCTTAGAAATGATCGGATTATATTCAATCCTTCCAGTATAGACACTCTTATTATCCCGTTCTTCTTGAAAGTAGGTGACCAAGCAATAAGTGGCTTCTCCGCCACGCCAGGCAAGTTCGTGGGCCGCAATATGGTAAAACTTTTTCTTTATTCCATCCGGCGTAGCTTCATCGCAAGCTTCTATCAACAGTTGAATTTCCAATTCCGAAAATGCAGCTGCACTTACTTTTCTCAAATGGAGGATTAACTGGGATTTCTTTCTATTTGAATCTCGAGCTTGTCGGGAGGTTTTCAAATCGATGTCAGTAAAGGGGTTAATTTTGACGTTCAATGTTTCATAATATATTTCCTGTATCTGCTTGGCTGTACAATTCCACATTTGTTTAACTACGAAATCTTTATAGTTACTTCCATCTGCTTTCCCCATGTTAGATCCCCAGTTTATCAAAATTTCATTCAATGCTTTCGCTGGTAAGGCTCGAGTAGTGACATCGTACCTTTTTTCGGCACAGAACTTGTTTAAACTGCGACCATACGGATTTTCGTGATTTCATGGTGTTGACTGGCACACATTTCTTAACTTCCTCATTAATTGTTTGTATGGAATCAGATCCAAATCGAACGAGAGCCATGCTTTTCGAATTTTTCGTTTTGGAAAAACTTTGTTTACTACTGGAACCACCATGACAACCAACTCATGACATGATTTATAGGATCTTGATGTTTTAATTCTTTGTTAATGTTGTTCGAGCGATTGTCTCAACAAATATCCCTCGGTCAGGCATATTGTTTAAAATTTTCCCTCCCTGTCTGCACGCGTGTTTGTTGCCCCTGAAAACTTCCCGCGCGCTACGCGCTTGGGAAGTTTTCGGTGCAACAAACACTTGTGCCAGACAGGTCGGGAAAATTTTCGACAATATGCCTGACTCTTGGGATATTGTATATGACAATTATTCAATTTTAAAGTAAATCTGCATACGCTCGGATGAAAAATGGTCAACTCAGTTGCTGAAAGAGTTTTTTTATGGCTCCCAAAACAAATGTGCTAAACATATTCATAAACGAAATTTCAACAAGATGGAGCTCCACCACATTATGCCTTAAACGTTCGCAATTGGCTTAACAACCGGTTGCCGAACCATTGGATTGGCAGACGTGATGCAATTGAGTGGTCAGCAAGATCACCAGACTTGACAAGTTTAGATTTTTTTCTCTGTGGCCATTTGAAGTCAGACAACGAATTGTTGATGAATGCAGGCGAATTCCGCGAGAAACATTTCAAAAAGTTAGAATTTGTATTTGAGAACCGGATCTACTAATTCCTGGGATACAACGGTGCTCATTTCGAGCATCTCCTGTAAAATTCAACTGTTTTAAAAGATAGTATTTTTATTTTTGAAGATTTTTTTTCATCATTGATGGTGTGTTTCTTTACTTATTAATTGAAGTTTAACTGATTACTAGACGTTAAAATCTAAACAGCGGTTCAAACATTAGTTTCATCAAAACATTTCAATATCTCTTTGATAGTTGACATTCCCAAGCGTTGATTTTACTAACAATAGGCGTTACTAACAATTAGTAATTTTACAGTTATTAAAGTTTGTGGAGTTCGATTTAGATATATTTAAATTTTAATTTAAGTTACTAACAATGTTGTTCAGGAAAAACATGAACGTCGGATGTGCTACAAAACAAGCGGTTTTCTCAAATAAAAAACTACTACGTATCCAAAAAGAGGTTAAATGGACCTTTAAAAAAAATAAACTTTATAACCCTCGATTCCATTTAAGATTTTTGAGGGGGCTGTTGCCCCGGCCAAGGGGGTGCACCTGCAGGTCTAAAACCACACTAATTAAGTGTCCCCCTCACAACCAAATTTGACCGGTTTCGGCATTTTGCTCATAACGTTTTTGTTTTCTAGATATTTAGGGTGGATCGTTTTCAAAATATCACCCTGTATATAAAAATGAATCCCTATTTTCCTTGGTCACGCCATCACTTGAGAACGGCTGGACCAATTTAGTTTTTTTTTTTTTTTTTGAAATATTCCTTTAGTTCGAGGAAGGTTCTTATGAAGTAAAATATGGACAGGGGGGCTCAGGGGGGCCCCTTGGGTTTATAACTTAAGAACAGGTAGACCGATTTCTATGATCTTTGATTTGTTAGATTTGTCTCCGCCCCGAATAGCAAAATAACTATTAACACATGGACAGGGGGACCCAGGGGGCACCCTGGGGTTTATAACTCAAGAACGGCTAGACCGATTTTAATGATCTTTGATTTGTTGGATTTGTCTCCACCCCGAAAAGCAAAGTATCTATTAAAACATGTACATGGGGGCCCAGGGGGCACCCTTGCGTTTATAACTCAAGAACGGCTGGACCTATTTTTATGATCTTTAATTTGTTGGATGTGTCTCCGCCCCGAGTAGCAGAACATGGACATGGGGGCCCAGGGGGCACCCTTTGGTTTATAACTCAAGAACGGCTGGACCGATTTTTATTATCTTGGATTTCTTGGATTTGTCTCCGCCCCGGCCCGAATAGTAGAATAACTATTGAAACATGGACAGGGGACTCCCTTGGGTTTATAACTCAACAACGGCAGGACTGATTTTTATTATCTTTAATTTGTTGAATTTGCCTCCGCCCCGAATAGCAGAATAACTATTAAAACTTCGGAAACACAGCAGGGGGCGGGGAGCTTGGTACAGGGCAACGACAATAACAAAGCCCGCCTGGTACAGAGCAACAATAACAAATAACGTCGACCACTAAAATTTGTCGTACCGGGCTTTAAAAATGAAAATCGATTTTTAATGCGTAAACTCCAAAGTTTCACTTCTGTTGCGAGTGGACTCCACATACAAATTTTTTGATGATATCTTGAGAACGGATTGACTCGACTTTTTTCATGGGCGACTAACTATTAACATCGGAAAAATTAACGAAAAACTTTTCTCATACATTTTATATGGAATCCGTATATAACGCCATATTTGATACATGACAGAAACAAAAATGAACATGCCGTTGTATGCTGGTTCCGGTAATGCCAGCCAGTAGATGGCGTTCTGTGCATTATCCTTTGATAAAACAACTGAATTTAATTCAGCTAAAAAGTTAACACAACATTATTTATTGATTCTGAGGCGGTACAAAGTTCGCCGGGTCAGCTAGTCCTAAATAATTCTAATAAAAAAAAAACACGATTTTTATATAATTTACGCTACTCACCTTATTTTGAAGAAACATTTCCGCAACAAACAATACGCTAACAATCCCAAAAATCGTAGAAATCGTTCTGACCTCCAAAGTACTCAAAGAAAAGAGGTCGTATTCGTAAAATCCAATCAAAATGTAAATGTTGACGATCAAAGCAATAACAGAAACCGCAGTCCAGGTAAATAGCAAGATTGTGAGATATTTCATCATTAAAAAAATATTAGAATTTAGAACCGTGATCAATCTAAAATATGGTACAAAGGAAGAAAATTTTCCCGACTTGAGCGACTCGTACAAAGCGTCCAGAATAATACCAACGATACTAATTCTTTCCCCGATTTCTAAAGCTCCGTACAACTGGAAGCAATATGCAGCAAAAATGAAGTATGTTCGCAAAATACTCCCAGGTTGTTCGTCGTAGGGTTCAAAATAGTGTAGGCCTGCCATGAAGAAATATAGAATCACGATGAAACTAAAGATCACAGTTCGCACAACGCGGAACCTCTTTTCTCTTGATCGGCTCAAAACGACACCTAAATTGTATACTTTCGGGTATTCAAACAAATCAACCCAAGAATTTAGCTCAAAAATATGATACTTAATTTTGAAAAATATAGAGTAACTTGCCACAATGGTTAACCCTATGTACGTAGCATCAGCAATGAAGAGCAAACACAAAGGAGACTGTTCTGTTCCACACACTTTCGGTAAAACCAAGAAATAAGACACTAACGGAATTATGAATGTTGTAGCCATTATCGCAGTAAAAATTAAAAAAGGATTGGATAATCGAAATTTTGGTTTCGGTGAAAATAACTTTTTGGAATGCCTGCAATAACCTTGTATGGGATAGGTCTTTTTAAAGACATCGTAATTTGCACGGATAAGGCAAACGAAACACGTGTGAGACTCTTCCATACTCACATTCTACTGAGTTCTGTAAAATGAGATAGGTATTATAGAGTTTGTGTGGATCCAATCAATTAATTGTAAGCTGATTAGGGAGAGTTACTTTACCGGATAAATATGTACCTACATAATAAAATTGGATTATAAATATCGTTTGAGACCAGTTAAACACTCGTCGTTATAACTGATATTCGATGGCAACATAAAGACATAGTGAGATACAGCAGACACACAGAAGCCAAGAAAATAGTGCTTACCTTCTTAATTAGTTGATCTTCGGCTGATGCTAACAAGATAGATATTCGGATAATTGTAAAGACCGTCCGAAATTCCAAAACTAACAGAACGTAGATATTGTAGTCCCCAAATCGAATAATGACATAAATATTCACTATTAAGGAAATGACGATGGTGAGGAAACAACCACACATCACCAGAAAGATGTACCGCTGAAGCAGACTGATGTTTTTATGAATTATCATAATAAACCGCGAAAGCGTTTTCAAACTGGTATTTAAACAATTACTTTTGACAACCATTTTGAATTGTTCCAGTAAGAATCCAATCATGGTCATCTTAGTGATGAGATTTACGCCCACATAAAACTGAAAGCTGTAGCAGGTAATGAGAAGAATTTTTCTGCCATAGCTCCATGGTAAATTGTCATACGAAAACAAAAAATAGAAAAATATGGCAAATACCGTTGTCACGCAATTGACCATCATTGCAAACTCCCGTTTGATTTTTAACTTTCGGTAGTTCTTCACTGTTAAAAATTCACCGAAATGATGTTGATTCGTTTCGCTCAGCTTTATCCAAGACTTTATTTCTAACAACTGCGTGTTAAGTTGTGCTAAAGTCAAGATACTCAAAACTACCATACCGACAGTAAAAATTTCATCACCCACGAAAATTACACACCACGTTTTGTCTGTTTTACAAGCATCCGATAAGTATATGAAATATGTAGTTGTAGACAAGATTAGGAAAGACAGAAGTAATGAGTCGAAGATGAGCAAAACTTTTGAAATCCGTGGTCTAGTTCTTAATGCTCTTTCGAACTTGTTGTGTGGGCATAAGAGACGTATAGGGATGATATATGAAACCAGATCGAAACGTGATTTTAGAATGCATGAGACGCAGTTGTTCATGGTGATGATAATAATTCGTACAGACTGCTATCGGAGAATCGAAAATGGAAGTCATTCGGTTGTTACGGTGAGTGTTTTTAATTTTGTCATTGCTTCACCTAATGAGTTAGATAAGAGTGATATATTAGAGGTCAGGTCAAGTTTTCAGGATAACAAATTATTATTATTATTTAGAAAAATACATATTTTTTCATTAAATTTTATTAATTTGGTTTGATATTACATCCACTGTAATTCATCAATTGTATCATTAATCTGTTTTAAAATTATGGGAGTAGTTTTCTCCCGAAACATGTTTCTATTCTAATTTACGTTTATCCAAAATCGTGTGTAGTAAGGAAATTACTATGCTAATTTGAGGGTGTAATAATGTTGATCATTAGGAATGATTTTGGATAAAACTTAATATTACACTCGTGTGGAATACTATATTAGGCACTTAAGAGGGTTCTCCAGTGGCAGGTACATTTCTGCCGGTCTAAGTACATTTTTCCGCAATATCTTATTTTTATTTTTAAAAATTTCAAAAAATCGCTTTGTAGCTGCAAAGATCTATATTTTATCAACACGCCCACAAAATTTCAACAAAAAATCTTCAAAAATAAGAAAGTTACATTCAATGCCGCACATTTTTGTACATTTTTGCGCGCCGTTAAATATAACTTTTTTTATTTTTGAAGATTTTGTGTTTAAATTTTGTGGGCGTGTTGATAAAATATAGATCTTTGCAGCTACAGAGCGATTTTTTGAAATTTTTAAAAATAAAAATAAGATATTGCGGAAAAATGTACTTAGACCGGCAGAAATGTACCTGCCACTGGAGAACCCTCTTAAGAAAATTACCCTTTTTTCTTGCGTGCCTAATATAGTACATTACACACTCGTATAATAAACAACTATTATTAAAGTTTGTGGAGTTTGACTTGAAAATATGTATTTTAAATTTTAATTTGAATTATATTTTAAAATATGTTACAATTTTTTTTTATTGTTTTAAAAAGTAGATAAAATCAATAAATTACTTACCACTGTTTGTTGACGTTGAACAAAGTGTATAAGTAAACTAATTCCCAGAATGATGATTGCTGTTCTCAATTGAAAAAGTCCGAAAATCGATCCCCTTATCATTAAATAGAAGTTGATAATCAAAATGATGATGTTGAGAAATAGCCATAGCAGGGTCAGCGGGTTCAAAAACTCATTCACTTTCTTGCAATTTTGGTTAAATACCAACCAGAACTTGACGTAGCCATGGATGAATTCTTCTAGTTGAACACTTCCGTTATCTTCATCCACTGCTTTGCTCATACACCTTTTATGTATGGAACACTTCAAGCTGTTGGTCATGCGACTCAGCATGCAAGCTTGTTGTGTGAATTGAAAGGAAATGTTGAATTGTATGAGGACGCTCAGAAATACCGAAATTCGTCTGGTTAAAGTCAGTGGAAGATGGCTGGGGCTAAGAGCATAGGCCCACACAAAGAAAAGATCGATCGCCAGCAAACATATAATCAGCCCCAAATTCTTCTTCCTCATTTGGTCAGTGCACGTCTCACACAATATATTTTTAATTCCGTATTTCTCGCGATTCTCAGCCAAGCAAGCCCAACCATTAAGATCTTCAATTTTTGTTTTTATCCTGACCAAAAACAGAAGGATACAAAGCAGACCGTTGACGGCGAAAATCTGATCGCCCCATTGTTGTAAACACATAATTTTTTCTCGGGCGTTCTGACAATCCTTAAAAAGTTCGTAGGTAAAGCAAAAAGTAATCCCCGTGAAGAACAGCATGAAGATCCAATCGAAAACATAAAATACTTTCGCTAACGCAAAATATTGTGTTTCAGAGAAGTGATTTTTGGAATGTTTGCAGTGACAACTGATCGGGGTGACGAAACGACCAATTATCATGCTGGGTTGGAGGATGCATACTGTACAATTTTCCGTGATTTCACTTGATTTTGGAAAACAAGCAGAGACGATTTTTCGCATTTTTAACATTGTGATGCGTTTCGAGTCAACTTGGTACTGGAGTGCGTGCTAAATTCTGATTAGATCCCCAGGGACGACATTTAATTTTGTGATGAGTTAATAGTGCTTGATTAATGTCGTATAAACGTAATGAGGAGTGGGGAAAATTATTAACATAATTGGATTGTGTTTTCAATTTTATTTTAGGTTGATATTATAATTACTTGTCCTACAAAAGGAAATAAACTCATTATATAGCATTATCGTCTTATTTAAGTACTAACAAAATGTAGAGCTTACCTAATCTATAAAACCCAGTTTTCTCTTTACGATACGCCAACTGTCTAAAATTTGGTACAGAAAATTTTCCTATGTTATATTGTGAATTCACAATTTAGATATCTAAAAACAAACTCTGCTATAATAAATATATTAAGATCGTTTACGATTCTGCTCCGCTAAACATGGTAATGACCCCGAACGAAAGTGCCATAAAAATACTTGCTCTTGGATCTGTAGTACGAAAACTCAATTATCTCAGTTATATAGCGGGATAATTTCTGCAATTGCCACAGAAAACAGCTCAAAGTTTTCTGTCAATAACTCTCACTCTCTATATTCGAGCCGATATGTCAATGGACTAGTAGAATTGTCGATTTTACTCGCATCTAAAGAGTCATTCCACCTGTAGAAAAGTCTTTAATTGACACACGTCCAACCATTTGTTATATGTAATGTGGAAGCTGCAATCATTTTCTCAGAGAAAGCGAATTTCACGAACAAAGAGAACGCCAAAAAGATAATCGACAAGCTGTTTTCTTTCCGGCAGTATTGGACCTCCGTGTCAGAAGCAGGACTTCCAGCCTAGTTTGTTTAAAATTTTGTTGTTTTTTTTTCTTTAATACAAGGAGTGGCTGTTAAAAAAAAGTAAAACAGCTCTCAGACAGGGAAGATTATTTTTCTATTCTAACCCCCACATCTGGAGTCGTCTTATTTTTTAACCGCCCTATTCGAGAATTAAGTCACTTATGAAACTAATTCGTTCAAAAATGTCACATGTCGGTTCCGCCACTGTTTACTTTCCCCGGCGATTTTTCGAACAATTCACCATCTGTCGAACTGAATCAATGTCAAGTTCAAAAATCACGAGTGAAAACAAGGCTTCGATTACCAGCATTCAGTTTTTGTCACACGACAAGCATTTGTCGGGCGTAATCTTCCAAAGATCAAGTTGGAACTTTCTCAGAACAATTATTATCTGGCCTGCAACAATACAGAATATGATTTTAATAGAAGCGCTTCTCTTGTGTTCTCCTGTGTGCACACACTGTGCGATTTAGATGTTCGTTTTTCAATTTCGATTTAACCCCACTTACCGTGAAGTTATAAATACAAGGTTTGAAAGTCCCGGCGAGGCTGAAAGAGCTTGCGGTTTTCACAGAAAAGTGCTGTCTGTTCTGGGTGAAGAAAAATGGTGCTGATCAAGGTAGGTGTTTATTATTTTTATTTTTTTGTTAAAATATTATGTAGTTTGCTTAGTATACAATTTTTGCTTTGTTGTTTTTTAAATTCATCATCAATCCTAAACGAGTGTGAAGTACACATGTGTTCATAAAATAAACTGGCGAACAAAATGTATCTATAACTTTTTCCGGTTAGTCTCCGATTTGTTTCTGCAATTTTTTTGTTTTGTTTTTTAAACTTAGTTATTGTTAGTCCAGCAGCTAACCTTGAATGCGTATTTGTCTATTTTAGCATCTTTTTGGTCCAAATTTTTTTCTTCGTGTTTATTTGTATCACTGGTTTCTTTTTCCGTTCGGTTTCCACTGTTTTTTTTTTAAGTTGTTAATCCATTGTGTTATTCTGAATTTAATTTTTTTGTGAACTTATTTTTGATTCTTATTGTGTTTACTTGTTACAAGATTCTTATATTTATGAATGTTATATTTATGGTATAACTTGTATTGACAATCATTATTTTTCGCGATAGTATCCCACATTAATTTTTTTCTGATTTATTTGTTGCTTTAATCGCTTTGTTCGATCCTTTTTTTTCTTCGTATTGACCAGATAGAGTTCCTCGTGATTCCGACTTTCACGAGGTTCCTTGCCTGGTCAGGTCCATATCCTACATCATAGCCCCTCCTTGAAACCATTAGGTTACTGATTATATTATGAATTCTGAAAATTGTGAGTCCTCAGTAGATGCAACGACCTCAAGATGACTGCCTTCTACATTTCAGCCGCAAGAGTCAGACAGGAATAATTTTCAGATTGGAAACGTGCTAATCCTTGATGCTTCTCATGCGCCCAATTATTATCAAAGACAACCTTTACTGAATAACTTAAGTACACCATTCGAAGTTCAAATAGAGGTCCTGATGTTTTGTCCGCTTTACTTCCTTCTTGATGCGGATGTTATTTTCAGGAACAGCCGAAAATTCAATAACAGCTTGGAGGCGTGGTCCAATAAAACCACGTCAGGCTTGTTCGCTTTTATCTGGCTGACGGTGGAGAACGAACAAATAGTTCCATTATATTCGGCAACTTTCGTTCTCCACAATGGACTCAATATCGTTAAGGACATAGGGCAGCACTGGGGTGTGAAAATATTACACTCTCTACAGTCTACCTTCGGCACCTCCATACCCATCACGTGGCTGCGATAGACCAAGGTGCTAATTACACAATCTTGGACAGTGCAAATGACAGCCTCTGACTTCAGCCTACTTCAGAGAGGCAAATGTATGCCTTGTAGATAAGCCAAGGTTTTCAATGTTCTTGAAGAAAACACTATGCATTGACTTATCTATTTGCTTTCTCATATGAGTATATCTTGCGCACAGATTCTGACGTGGTCTGTAAGAAAATTAATCTCGGTTATAGAGTGTGATTTATTAGACTCCTCCTCGCCTATCTTGAAAACAAGAAGCAACAGGTGGAAGGTATAGGGCCCTAGTCTTGAACATGTGAGTGCGTGAGTGAGTTAGTTGTGACGTCACGTCGAGTAGTCGAGTATTTAATTTAAAGTAAGCGCACTTCACAATCACTCCAGATTCGAGCCGTATGAAACGAGCGCTTACTTTAAATTAAATACTCTACTACTCGACGTGACGTCACAACTCACTCACTCACGCACTCACGCACTTAAAATGACACTTTTTGACGTAACAACGTATTTTTTGTAATCAGCCGTTTCGCAGTGACGGCATAAAAATTTTTTTGTTTGCCAACTTTTTCTTTCGTATTCTTGTAGATCTTTTTATTAGTTGAATGGTCGTAGAAAAGGTGGTATCTTAAATAAGCATTTTTCTGGAAAAACTACTAATAAAGTATAAAAACAACAATCCGATTTATTACTAATTTGAACCAAAGTTCTACAGTAAAACTGCCATCCACCAACCATGTGGCACATACCCAGCACGATTGTCACAGCTGTATGGATAAGACAGTATTTGTAGTATCTTCTTCACTTCACTTCACTTTTCAGGAGTATAGGAATGTTTATTTGATTGTGTATTTTATATTAATGTTTTGTAACAAATACGCCTAATTGTTAAATTTTCACCACGCTTGAACTTTTAACAAGTTATTAATCTTGTTTGAAACAAGTTTTGTATACCTGTATACCGCTTTAGTTCATGCTGATTTCACTGAGTGAAAATTCAATGTAAACTAAATAATAAACTAAATTAAATTAATAAACTCCAATAATATTATTCTTCTCAAATAAAACCTAAACTTTCTTTTTATTTCCAGCTCGGTGTCTTAATAATCATCATCACAGCGTTGAACACATGTTTCAGTCATCAGTAAGTAGTATCGAATAAATCCAATCTCGAAGTATGTAAACAGATTGTTTCAGTGTCCGCCACCGCATACACGTACCCACAAAAATCAAAACTATATATCACACCAAAATCATCAAAGTTCCAGAACACCACCACTACATCAAAGAGAAAGAGAAGGCTCATCTGATTAAAGTTCCCGAACACCACCACTATTTCCATGAAAAAGAAAAAGATCATGGAAAGGATCTATTCGATTTCCACAAAAAAGACGACGATGATGGCTACCTTTCACAAGATCTCGAAAATGACCACGTGGGCAGCTACAATACGCATAATGTTCTAAAGAAACCGGCACCGACAAGGAGACACAAGAAGAGGAAACATTAGTATAAAACCAAGTGTTGTTATTGTGTTAATTTATATCGTTGTTATTGTCAATACATAATATTATTTAGGTATATTACGCAGTTATACAAATTCTGCTAATTCGGCAACCAGTAATACGCCCAGAGAAAGTGTACATGGTGCTTCTAGCTCCAACGGAACAAGATGTTCATGTTGGCTGCGTAAATATATAAAATTAAATGTTATAAAGCACTTTCACCGTAACATATACGAACACCAGTTGTTTCTTTATATGTATTTTGCATGGCCTTATAACTGCTGTTATCTTGTAACGTTAAAATAAAAATAAGTAGTTAAATATATCTAGGTATACTGATGTGAGGGAAATTTACACAACACGACAATTTGTGCTCCGATTATAATGAAGATTGTACAGAAGTTATATTACTGTTACAAGGTAACCATTTTCAACCAAATTTTCATTTCAAAAAATTAAAAAGATACAAAATATTTAACAATGTGTGGGTCCTTCAGGATTTCTTATGCTTATGCTTATTCTTATGTTTACCCTCTTGGGCATGCCATCAATGAGATGGTCTATGACCGCTGGTTGTTACTCATCCCAATAAGCTACTTGAATACGAATTCGAGGATCATTTTAATTGTTTGTAGGATGTTTGTAGGAAATCTCTAGTTAGCCTTGCCGTGTGAGGACGCGCGTTATCTTCTGGAAGATAAACGATTTTGCAATTGCTGTAGGTAAGGCAGAAGAACTGGCTGTAGTACGTTAGCTATATACAGGATGTTTCATAAGTAAACGGCAATCTCCGAGATTATGAATGTCTTGGGAAGTTTTTTATTTTCTAAAACGTCTGGTTTAAAAATGCCGATGGTTTTAAATGGACCAACGGAAAGATAGAAAATGAATTTGCACTAAATAATATATGAAGTTTTCGATGTTAGACCATGGCGAGAAATTTGTAAAATGTCACGTTCACTCAGTGGCGTTCTATTATTATTATTACAAATTAATTTCTCTTGTCGTTTGAAAATTTTCAGAAAAAAAAACTGCAGAATAACGTTTCTTTAGCTTCTACGAGTTAGTGTATTAATTATTGCCGTTTACTTACGAAACACCCTGTATAGTGCCATGGATAAAAACTAGAGATGACTTACTTCGATAAGCAATGCCACCCCAAAGCATAACCCCTGTTCAGTGTCCTCCCTCCATCATAAAGTCCATAAAGAGAAATCCGATTCATCCATGAACACTACGTTGCCACTCTTGTTATACCATTGTATCCTACGAGCGCGATGACGTGGAGTAAGTGGTGACATGGAAATGGACGTTAACTGCGAAGTCCAAAAACACGAATGCGGCCTACTCCTTGGCCTTCCAGATCCTCGTTTACGTTGATGACCATCTTCTTCAGACTTTAGATCCTCTCCAAGATCGTAATACAGTATGTATTACTTGCATTATAGCCAACCCGATCGACAATTTTTCGAAACGAAAGTCCACCCTCTCGGATGCCAATAAACAGGACCTCTTTCAAACTGAGAAAACTGGTTAAAATGGGGATCATCGCCAAGCTTAATGCTGCAATAGGGTTCCATATGTCATTAGATTCATTTTTTTGTGCAGTAAATTTCCGATTATCGAAAATGTAATCTCTGGTTCTTTCATCCAATTAGGTTTTTCTTTTTTTTTCCGGAAATTATTATCTAAGAACTCTGAGACTGTGGGGCGGAGCTCCGTCTTGTAAAAACCACAGTTGTTGTGTTATGTTGAGGGAAACGTCCCCTAATGCTTCCTCTAATAAATCGAGCACACTGTACAACTCCCGAGCCGGGTTCCCACGAGTTTCACCCACAGGTCATAATCATATCGGTCATGTCACTATTATTTGAAAATAAAGGCATTTAAAGAAAATTTAATGCACCGTCAGCAGTCAAAGTAAAACTTTGAAAATTTTTCCCAAGTCTCCTCATATTAGGGACCATCACAGGTTTAAATATTTGCGTAACTTCGTGAATCAGCCCGTAGCGTCTTTAATTTCGTAAAAATTCCACCGTGAACGTGACTGAAAATGTTCCATTCTATTCCTACCATCAAGCGCTTCGTTTCTGATTCCTCCCGCCCGTACAAATACAGCTTCCTTACACCATACCAGGTCACAAGCTCATGTCGCAACACTCAATTTTTCATTTCAAATTAACATAACTTATGAAAGCCAACACTTAAAAAATTCACTTATTTACAAATTATAATACATATTAACTTTTGGAAAACTACTTTGTTGCATCATTTTCGCCATGCCAACTGTGTTTGAGTATGTTAACATTTCATCGAGTACGAAGCTTATTAAGAGCACCTTAAAAAACCAATGAGCTTCATTTATGTTACTAGTTAACAGTCAAGGCCATTTCCTTAAACAAAAGTGTGGCAGCGATCGGATTTGAATGTCAATTATAGACTAGCAGATCGTATTGCGTGAAAGCGACCCGAAAAATCACAAACAACTTATGTGTTTGAAATTCAGTGAGATTTTTCAAACTGGTTGGTTACGCCAGACTTCCGAGTTTCCGGCAAATGGAAAGCATACGGAACAGATTACAAACATAAAAATGGTCATAACGAGACTAATGGGTCCGCCAGGAACTCGATATCTGAGACTACACGTGACACTGCTACGAAGATTCTTTCGTGTTGCTCAATGTAACATTAAAATGACTTATTAAACATAGTTCCGTGTTTATTAGAGTGTGAAGTATGAATAATTTTACTACTGCTGAAAAGAGGTGGAAAATTGATCTGAAGAATGCATGTTCTCACATGTAGGTGTAAAAAAAAAATTGTTGTGTTATTTGAATGCGAAATAAAATATGTATCTCTTTGTGAATGCTCTTCTATTCCACAATTATTCCTTTTAAAACCTACAGTTTCTCGTTGAAAGAATCCTTAATGTAATGGCCCTGAATGGGTTATATCGGTGGCAACATTTAACAATTTTAAGAATATGGCAATTCTTTCAGCCATGTTTCCAAATTTATTAACTTGGGTTTGTGACCTCCCCTTTTAGATCATTAAAAAAAGCACTGAATGTCGCTAAGAAAAACTTTATATTTTCTAGATCTTATAAAAATTCTCTGTGGTTGTGCTACTGTAAATTAGAACGAATTTGAAAAAAAATATTATGCATTTAACTTAAGTAGTATAACTGGCAAACTACATTTAAAAATGAATAAAATAGTGTTTTTTTTTTAAGTTGTAGTCATTACCATACCTATTTCAATTCACAATTTCGGATTTTCTTCAGCTAGAGTATTACTGGATCATTCTTCATATCGCTGTTTCTTACTCTAGTGATCTGTTAGTTATTATAATGTTAGGCGTTTAAGCGAGGTTTCTAAAGTTTCTTAGCAGCGAGTATTTTTCAGAGTGGTCGTAAGAAAATTTTCGCAAATGTAAATTAGGTACTGGCTCCATTGGTCAATCGAATGGTAATCCTGATGAGGAAAAATCGGTTACGATAATAATTTCTAATATAAATTCAAAGAGTTTTCTCTTTAAAATCTAATTATAAGTTATTATATTTATTATTTATACAATGGATAAGAGAATAAAAATGTGGGTCAATACTTTAGAAACGGTTATAACCATATTTTGCAATAACACTTATTAATAAATTAATATAAAATATACTTTATACCAGTATCGACATGCTGTGCGTTCAAGGTGCATTTTGCAGATACGTATAAAAAGCTTTTGATGGTAATGCAGCAAACGAAAGCAAAGGTTTTGTAAAATAACATTTTCTATGGAAACTAGACTACACGTTACTGTCAATTCCATGTCAAACAATTAGAGATGTTTGTCTGTAATCATTTGAGTATATTTACATAAAAGTAAATTTTATAAAGATATTCTTGCAGAATTTTGTTTGCCAGATATTCAAGCCATATTGTACCGCATTTAATGACGAATGATAAAATCATCTTCATACTAACGTTCATCCAAAAAGTGTTGCTCTATAATAATTAGCGCTACCAATATTCAGAGATCTTTGTCAAAATCAATGTTTTTGAGCTCTCTGAAGTGTTTATTTTTTTAACTCTGAAGCTTATACTGTCAGTTTTATAGTTTTCACAGTATGAATTTACTTAAAGCTTCAAGAGCTTTTTATAATTTATAGACATTGTATATTATAGTTTATATTATGTATATCTCACAGAACCTAATATCGTATGCTCTACAAGAACCCTAAAATTCACAAAAACTGTGAGCTTAATGATGTGTGAGTTTCATAATGAATTATACTGAATATGAAATGCTTTGTTAATGAAGTTTCATGGAATTTATTGCTGAGTAATTCAAAAATCGTACAGCCTCATTGATCCATTGTGCTCTTATGAACTAAATTTTGCATTTGCTTGTGCGTTATGGTAATGCCACATTTAATTGGATTATTGTGTTGTTAGAATTGAGTTTCTCTAAGCAAAAAATCTTAATCTATATTTGACATAACTGAATCGGCGTTAATTTGGGTAAAAAATCTATATACAATTTTTAAATCAGTAGCTATGTTTTTGCCGTTGGGGTTTTTCTGTTGTTCTGTTTGTGTATACGAAAATATTACTGAAATAAACACGAACAGCCGCGTGTACTTAAATACCATATTCTACACTACAGATGGTAAAGGTAAAAGTTGTATTTCAAGAAAGAAAGACCTTTTGAGTCAGGGGAACACCTACTTTTGTACTCACCAGTTTGGACAACAAAAATAATAACAAATTTGAGTAATCAATTTTCAAAATGCCTTTCTACCGATTTTGTCATATTTTCTTATACATAGTTTTAAATTTCGTAAACTATTTATTTTCGTGCATTTCAATACAAAGTACTAAATGACCAACTAAAGTGAAGAACCCATCAATAAATAATTCAAAGCCTTCTTTAAATTCCCATCGGTTTTACGGAATGTGATCGCCATAACTGATCCACATAAACCTATCCATTGCCACACATTGATGGAACTCTCACCGAAACATTTATACCTCATACATACAATTCAAAACTGGAGGGATGTGTTTCTTCTGTTATTTCCTTTTTATGTAATAAGTATTCGATAACCCAGGGTCGAGTAGAAGGGGCCCGCACCTCTATAAATACCTAAACAGCCCCACGAAATAATCATAGTGGTCTAGTGACTTCGTGAATTGAAAACAAGAAATGGCATTCATGAAATACATCGTAAGTGGAAGGATACTGTGACATTTCATCCAAATAACAAGCATTACTTTCCATTTCAGTTCCTTTTCGTCGCCGTTGTCTTCGCGATAGCGTGCGCCGCCCCAACGCCCGGAGGATGGCATGGACACCAGTAAGTCACTTCTTTTTTGGACATTATTTTATCAAACACTTGTAAAACTCAATTCTACTAATTTACGTAAAATCTTATTGAAAGTGTTGCGGTCAGGACAGGAACTGTGTGCTTCAATATTTTATTAAAATCTATCTCCATTAATTCTCTTCTCAAATTCAGTACTGTGTTTATGTGTGAAGATTTAAAAAAAATTGAAATTATATTTTATTTCTGTTAAATGGGGCCATAAATTAATTATTTGACGCAAACCACTTTCTCCCCATGTTAATAAATACTACTATTTATTACAATGGAAGTATTATGTATTTCCGAGAAGTGCTAAAACGAGTATTATCAAGCATTAACCCGTGAAAGTCAAAACGTACCTACGTTGCAAAAATTATGCAGATTATTTCCCATTTTACGGTACATTTTAGGTAAAGACAATACAACGATTAACAAAAACGTTTTCAGTGAACATGTGGTCATTCACGTGCCCCACCACGTGCACACCGTCCATCACCACCATGTGAAGAAAGTCCACGTGCCAGTACCCGTCATCAAGAAGATCTACGTTCATGAAGAGCCCCACATTCACCACGATGTCCATCACGATCCATGGTGGTAAAGACCAACTCCGAAGTCACTCCATTATAGGTAATGCCAAAATCGACTTTGCCTGCGAAGCGACTTTATGTAATTATGTTGTTTTTTAGTTATGTCCTATGGACAACGTGTCGAGGAAAATGCAAAAAGTTTCGATAAGATAGTTTTGTAGTTCCAGGACAATTTTTTGATGTTACGCTTGTATTGTTGATAGTCATTTGTATGTACCTAACAGTTTTAGCAATAATAAAGATATTTGTACAATGTATTGTGTTCTATACTGTTGACATGATTTTTGAGACGCAGTACTGAAATTCTATCATCTAATAGAATAAAAATTCTTTGAAGATAATTACAAAATACTCTGAGACTAGATAAAGGCACCACATGATAAAATTAACGTATTAGATCAGTTCACGAATAGAAAATTTGCAATGAAGCCATCCCGTGTAAATAATTATATACATAACTACAAAAACATGGCATATAATATGAAACATTTGTTGTAGAGGTTTAATTTATTTTTATATTATAATCTGATTTTGTTTAATTCATTTAGATGACCTTGTACAGGATCCTCATAAATGATTTATACATCCAGTAAGTTTTCCACGTCAAATCTCTTCATCTGAATACACGTAAATTTTGTTTTCCAAAGGGAACATGATGTATAAATTACACACCCCACAAAAATTATCGCATCACCAAATTTTTCTTCTTTTATTTCAATAAATGATATCCCACGTCAATGATTTTTACTGGTAATATCGTTCCTACATTTTTAAATCTTACCTGCATAAGACAAGCACATACTTCAAGTTATGATAGTTCTTTTTTTGATTTTTGAATATAGCGGTAAACTCCACTGTTTTAAAACTGTAAGTTATAACTTGTTTTGGGGTTCTTGTTTGATTAATGTTGAGATAAACAGAAAAAACATCAATACGAATGTTAACCAACGAGCTTCCTTGCACCTTTCCTACCAAGAAGCTGTACGGACCATCATGCCATTAGAAGATAGTCGCAGTATGCGTTATGTGGCACGTACTCTAGGAGTGCAGACTTCCACTATCAGCAGGAGTGCAGCACGTTTTAGGGAAACTGGAGAATATCGTATAAGGCAGGGACAAGGAAGAAATGAAGTAACTATCCTAAGAGACGATCGTTTTTTGCGGTTAACAGCTCTACCTATTAGACATTGTACGGCGCGAATGCTGCAAAATGAACTTTTAGCAGCCAGAAATTTGTAAATTTCGAAACAGACAGTTAGAAATCGTCTACGAGAAGATGATCTGAGTGCTCGGGTGTCTGTACTTTAGCCTCTTCTCGACAGGGTACGCCGAGCTTCTCGGTTACAGTTTGCTCGAGAACATGCCCATTGGAATATCGATGATGGCAAAACGTAGTGTTTTCACATGAGTCTCGTTTTTCTTTATATGCATCTGATAAGCGAATTCCAGTGTGCAGACGTCTTGGAGAGCGTTACTTTCAGTGCAATTTTCGACCTCATGTTCCATTTGGGGGAAGTTCAATAATGGTTTGGGGAAGAATCTCTGTGGGGGGTGACATGGAATTGGTATCGTTACGAAGTGTTGTATAAATAAGAGACGATATATTGGGGACATTTTAGAGCCTCACGTGGTACCATATGGACCTTTTATCGGGGATAATTTTCTATTCATGCACGATACTGCTAGACCCCACATTTCTAGAATTGTGCAACAATACATGGAAGAGGTAAATTTGAGGGTATTGCAGTAGTCTGTGATAAGCGCCGACCTAAATCCCATTGAGCATGCATGGGACCATCTTCAGCAAGGTTTGTTAAATCAGCAAAGAGCCTTTTTTAGCCTACAAGATCTTGAGGCAGTTCTTATGCAAGAGTGGGAAAATCAACTCAAAATTACATTGTCGACCTTATAACAGGCATGCCCAGAAGAATGGAACCTGTTTTTCGTGGCAGGGGTGGAAATGCACCATATTAGTTTGAGTGTTAATTTTTGTTTAAGTGTTAAAAATTAATTTAATTTCGTCCTTAACAGTTTTTCAATTTTTTTTTATTGCGTTTTATTTCGACTACTAATACAATTTATATAACGGTGGAATAATTATTTTTTTCAAAGTCGGTTGACAAAAATACTGGTGATGCGATAATTTTTGTGGGGAGTGTATTTATGAAGACCCGATATAAAATTCATCAATTTGGGAAAGTTTTCTACGTACTTTTAAAAATTATATAAAGTACAAACATTTGCCGAGGCAAACCGTATATTGACAGAAAGCTTATTAAAAATGCTATTTGATGGTATAATGGAATATAGGATGTTCCATTTGAAAAAAAAAGTTATACCTTCTGCGAACCGTACACCTTGTATAAAAATATCCATTTAGATGACTTTCAGTCAGTGTGTATTAAGGTTTGGGTCTATAAAAAATTATTTACAGAAAAACATTCAGTTATCTTTGTTGGAATGGTCTCTGCATTTTTTTTAAAGGACTAATTTTGACTTAAAATTCTTCATAACTCAAGAACCATCCATAATAAACCTGTGGTAACTTTTGCTCAGCATTATTTGTTCTTTTAATTCACCAACTAATATACAGGGCATTCCATTAAAAAAAACATAACTAATATTAGGACACTCTGTATATGACTTCTAATAATTTTAAATTGTGAAAGTATCGTGTGGCTATCGTCCCCCGAAAACGGCGTTTTGATATCTTTCAAAATAAGGGCGTAAATGATGGTCCACACACCTCTGGAACACCCGGTATGTATTGTATGATGAACTTTAAAATCAATGCACAAAAACTAGATTTAGCCCGTTTGTGTGGAAACTACTGACTGCTGACTGATTTTAAAAACAACAAAAGTTTTTATCAGCTTCTTCCCGGAAACATGCTTCTACATTATGATTATTATTTGAATATTTCCATAAAAACAATATTGGTGTTATAAGTTGTCCGTCGAGAACGAACTGTTGAGATTCGAAAAATTTCAGTGGGAAATCAGTCCGTCATCATGATTAGTGGAGTAGTATTTTGCTCGCTTATAGTAACTGTTGTATTAATTTGTTGTTTAATTTAGAACACTTGCATTCGAAAAAGCAATAGTCCGGTTGAGATGAACGTAATCTTACAAATTTCTAAATAATAATATTTTGTACTAATTCAACTGTAAATTCCACACCGACTGTTATCCCGGACCAATAAAAATTGTAATCGAATCCTTGCGAATAAAAACCCAAATAAAATCATGGAAAGCTCGAGGAGATCGCAAAAATGTAGTTGTTTATACATATTAGCTACACAATTGCAATTAATTAATAACATCCAAAATGTACATTTGTAATAACCCATCATAATTTAACAGTACGTATAATCTGTACCCCAGAGCTAAACTGTATTAAGTCACAAAAATGAAATTTTGAGTGCAGTTTAAAGATTTAATTTGGGTTAATCATTTGACTTTTAATTTTAAATTCTCCGCGACTTGAAAACTAGGTATATTAAGTATGAGTTAGTATTGATAGGTGCATTAAACCCTTTTCGGAAAAAAAAGTGGACTTACTACAGTTTAGCTTTGGGGTACAGATATGTATATTTAAAAAAATAAAAATACAAAAATTATACCTCGATACAGGGGCCAAGTTGACTACAAGGAGATTGTGTTGTATATTTACTCCAAGGTATTGCCGGATATTTTAACGCATGTATTTCGATTTCACCCTGTATACAGGGTGTAACAGAAATAGGTATAAAAATTTTAACCAGTAACAGAACTTGACAAGAGCAACAAGATTTCACTCAACCATTTTTGTCAAAACCCACACAGCTGTTCCGATTATTATTTACCTCTGATGAAATCTACTTTTTTTGTTCCGATTTTTTTGTGACATTTAATTGTTTTATAAAGGTTCATATTTTTATTTAGTACAAGTGAGTCTCTAGTCGGGTGTCTGTACTATTGTCCATTCTGTGAGTGAGTGAGTAAGTGAGTTTAAAAAATTCCAGCCCTTACAAACATTTAAAAATCGGACTTCAAAATGCTTCGGCAGCTCGAAGAATTTACAACTAACATTTTCCCAATCGCCAACTTCCAAGTCGCCGAACATTTGAAAAAGCTGTGCAACATTTGCGGGATCTTAAGTATAAAAAAAGGTCTGAAACATTTATTATTGGGAGAAAGAGAAAAGAAATCCTTAAAATTTTCATTGAGTACTGTTAGGTTCAGAAACAAATCAGCGTTTAGAGATAACCGGCACATATAAAAAAACACGATAAGTTCTTGCAATGCCGCGCGACAAACATACAGCCTTCTTTTTCGTTCGACATCTGACCGAGGTAACATCTCAGCGTAATTTTCTCCTGAACAAGAGATAGGTCTAGAAAATCACGTAAATACGGATAATACGACTGGGGGTTCAGTTACTTCTATAACAAAATCGCTTTAGCGGATAAAATCGTTTAGGTGTCGATTCCGGGAAAAGAGGTAAGAAGAACTACTTTATTGCGTGCAGACCTTGACTATTCTCTTTCAATCAAATAGGCAGATTCACCAGCACTTTACCGAGGATCTTTCTTGTACCATTTACTTTGGAATAGCTGTAATATTCTTTCCTGGACTCACGAAGTTTTCACGTGGAATCAGGGTTAATTTCCCAGGAATCGCAAACCCGCAGGATTCGCAGGAAAGCAGTAAAGTAAATTGTCAGGACAGCTCCAAAACCAGCAGGAAAGCGTAATACTGTTCAGAAGATAAGGAATAGACAATTTTTTTAAATATTTTTTTTTGTGTTATCAATTCATCTAGGTTTTTTTATTAGCGTGCCATTTAAAAATTGTAAACTTCAATAATCATTTTACTGTAATTTATCCTTTAAGTATAGTGCAATAGTCATAATTTAACTGGTGACATTTTTATTTCATCGTTCATATAGTTTTTATTTAACCAATTTTTACCAGTCAATTTAATTTCAATTTTCACCACGTTATTTTAATATTGTTTAATTGTAGAAAGTTCCTGTATTTATTTTATTTGTTCATCATATGATTTTTGGGGACATAGCTGTATTTTTGTGTCACCATCCACATTTCACAATTTTGTCAGGGCGTTACAACAATTTAGGTTGTAATAGTACCTAATAGTGTGTTTATTGATAACATTTTGTGGCTTCTAAATATTCTATCTTATTAAACAAGTGTTTTAAAATTTGCGGTTGTTTTTGTTAAATGTGCAAAAATGATCTTAATACAAATTTATTTTCCCTACTGTCTCGAACAGTCTACTAGATACATAAAAATGTGAAATCACTCTCCCCCAAATTTTGATTTGATCACATTGATAAATGACCTTCCGTTGCGGTGGCTGACCTTTGCTGATAAAGCAAGAAAAATAACCGCTTTCGCTTGTACCTTGTCTGCGATAACGCAGTCGAACTATCCTGCAGTGACGTACGGTGATTTTTGTGGTACATTTTGTTTTTTTTTTAACTCTACAACCATAGAGTTTATGACAAAAGTGTATTGAAAAACGTTTTGCTATTGGTGAGAACTATTACCGGTCACAACCTTGATACCTATTTCTGTTACACCCTGTATAAAATGCTGAACAATCCTGACAGCTTCTGAAAAGTATTGAAAAGTTCTCAGGTCGTGAATGTCTCCATCCACCGTTCTCAGTTTAAACGAAAAACAAACAAAGAGTAGGAAAATTAGCAAAAGAACAAATCGGAAACAAACAAAACGGAAGACCCAAACACATATTAACACCGAAGAGGGAAAGACGAGCAAAAAGACACAATGTTTGCAGCAACACTTTTTTAATGTTATAAATTTAATACTTCGAAGTATGGTATAAGAGTTTAGTATAGTAATACATATAGAAGTTTTTATAAATATTTACAAAACTATTATGGTACAGATTACAATAATTATGTTTCTTATATAGCTGTCTACAGATCCTGTGTTACGCTTTAAAAAGTTTTGAAATTTATCTGATTGACCTTGGGAATGATAGCGGTAGGAGTTTTCAGACAAAAACAAATATTATTTCAAACTTTGCAAGTTTAGGACTAACTGAACAGGATTTATATTTTTCCGAAAGAAAAAATTACAAATCAAAGCAAACACACCAATTACTGCAATAATTACTGAGCCAATTGCTACTCCACTTATTATTGCAATAAGCTTTTGTCCATTGTGGCAACAGTTCATTTTCGGTGGACAGCTTTTAACATCAATATTGTTTTCATAGAAATAGTCGAATAGGCTCCTGTCTTCGTCACAGTTGATGAACTTTTCATCGATAGCTAATACTTTTATCGAGGGCAGCAAAGTCCTTATCTGGCTCATATTTAGTGTTCGTATCTGGTTTCCGGTGATGTCCAAAGTTGTAAGCTTTTTATTGTTTCTTAAAGAATTGAAGTCAAAATCTGTAAGATTGTTTTGAGTCAAGTTTAGACTTTTCAAATTTACCATATTTTCAAACGTCTTGTCTGGAATGTTCACGATTTTGTTCTGTGCCAAGTTTAGGTCTTCCAGTTTAGACAGGGCGGAAAAAGCTCCAGGCGGTATTTCCTTAAGTAAGTTTGCCGCCAACGACAATTTCCTCAAGCTTTGCAGTTTGTTAAAAGTGCAATTGAGAATTTCAGATATTAGGTTGTGAGACAATTCTAACTCGTTGACTTCTCGTAAAAGCTTTAAGTTATCGCAATTTATAACATTCTCATTTAAGCAATTGTTGTTTAATTTTAAATATAAAGTTCTGTGGAGTTTTCTAAAATTGCTTTGGTCGATTTCGGAAATTTGGTTTAAACTAAGATCAAGATACAATAATGATTTTAATTTGGAAAAAGTGTCGACCTCCAACGCTTTGATATCATTCTGGGACAGATTTAAGAAACGGAGATTTTCCATATCGTTGAATGAATTTTTGTTCATTACATTTATGTGGTTGTTTTCGGAATGTAGCTCGATTAGGTTTTTCAAACCATATTTACCGTTAAGTGTACTCAAATTGTTGTTCCCAACATACAAAATTCGCAGATTGGGTAGACGGAGGAACTCGTCCTTGTTGATGCTCCGTAATTCATTGTGGTTTAGATACAGTTCCTCCAACTTGGGAAAAAATAGATTAGAATAGATTAAAGTGAGAGAATTGTGACTTAAATTCAGCACTCGTAGTTTGCCCAAGTTTTTAAAATCTTCTTTATTAATTTTTCGTATAAAATTATAATTCAGGTAGAGCTCCTCCAGTTCTTTCGATTCGTTAAAACTACGATTTACTTTGTCCAATCTATTGTTCGAGATTTTTAGAAACGTTAAAGATGGAAGGTTCTTAAAAGCACCAGGTTCTAACGAATTAATTCCATTGCTACTGATATCTAGTTCTGTAAGTTTACCAGCTCCGGGAGAAAAATTAAGGTTGATTTTATTTCCACTCAGATTTAAAAGTTTCAAGTTTTGGTATTTTTCGAAAATTGCGTTGTCTATGTTTCGTAATTCGGCATCGGCTATCCACAACTCCTGCAGTTTAGCGGGAACTCGAGAACAAATTTGACTAAAAGTGTTGTATTCCAACGAGTTATTAGGAAGTGGTAATTCAGAGATGACAATTCCGCAAGTGCAGTCACCGTAAAGATTTTCTTTTTCTTCAAGTTCTTCTTGATAGAAACAATGTTTGGCGGTTTGACAAAGCGAAGAGACGTTTACACTATCTAATGAACAGTCGAAATCCGCTAATGTTTGTTGAACAACAGCAATTGTAATTATTATTCCGCAAACATTCTGAAAGAAGGTTATTGTTAATTTTTTGGAATTTATATTCTTTGTATAGGCACTTACCTTCATATTTCTAAAAAACTACACTAATCTGGTCTTCATTCGAAGCACGACTCTTTGTAAAGTGATTAATATTATATTATTAGCATTTAATTTATACGAGTGTTTCCGCCTGGAAGAACCAGCTGATAAAAAGACGTCTGTTGATTTAAAAACAGTGTCGTTGTTTCCAGACGAAACACAAATATGGAATGTCCTAAAATCGCCTCAAGATAAATTATTAAAAGTGCAGTTATAGAAATTTTTAGTTTTCTTTATCTCACAAATAAAAAGATTTCATATAAGATTATATTTTATGACAAAACTTATTCCATACATTACATGATTTAGATTTTAGAATGTTTTATGCAGCAAACGTCTTAATAGCAAATATTTTTTTACTTTAATGATTTAGCTTTTTCCTGTTAATAGCATTTTTTTCAACAGGAAAAAGCTAAATTATTAAAGTAGAGAGAATTGTCTCAATTTTTGTTATCTGTAACCGCTTCCGAGTTGCTACGCCAAATTTTTAATTCACATGTAGAGCAGTGTTATATTACAATCAACAAATAGTTGAAAATATGTAGTTACATTATCGGCGACTGTCGGTATACAACGTGTCCCAGAAATAAGTATGTACATACGTTAATTTGGAGAGGTGGTAGAATTCATCGAGCACAACTTTTTCCTTTAGCATTTTTTCGAAATCACATTTTAAAATTACAACTTTACAACGCCCAAAAATAACGATACACTTATGGGTTTCTGACACAGTGATAATGAACGTGAATTCTGTGGTTTTTCTGGGGAGAAGGAGATATTCATAATTTATTATCTTATGCATAGTTTTTGTGAACATTTTTGTCGCTGTGTCCTGGGTACCTACCTGTTATTAATTAGTTTAATATCGGACTTTACAACAGGTTGTAGTTAACTGTTCCGTGATTTTTTAATTTTTGTGGTGGACAAAGTTTGTGATCTGGGGACCTATTCTCATCGTATGCATTTTATCGATCGCAAAATGCACATGCGAAGGAATACATACGCATTCGCAGTATGAGCCTTATGTTTGACCCTTCTTATTTTGCCTTCGAAAAGAAAGTCGTGTTCGCAATTCTGAATACGAATGAAAATTTGGCAATGTCGCAATTGCTTACTGTAAATTTCAAATTTATGTCAAAAAAAATTAAACGTCAGCCGTCCTGTTGAAGTATTTATTAATTCTTGTATATTCTTGTGTCTTGACACACCGTAAAAAGTGTTAATTCCAATTCTTTGCACTGTACACTTGCCATTGCGTAAGATCACAAAAAGCCACGGATGCGAGAGTTTATATATTTCCTATACAAATGCACTCCACTGATAGGTGGTTCCGGCAAAACCGTACAAGATCATTGCTAGGTCTTTTAAACCAAGTCAGAAAAGAAAAAGACACCAGAGAACTCTATAAACTGCAGAGGTAGCATACTAACATGCACGGTAGCGTGTTTATGCAAGAATAAATACTGGAAAAGAGATTAAGAGAAAAAAGTGGAAAATCAATTAGAGGAAAGCAAGAGAGGGTTTAGAAGAGAAAAAGCAGTTCTTTTAAGTTTTTTTGGCTCATAGCCGAAGTTCTGCCTTTTCATAAATATCTTCACCATATTATACTTTCCGATATCTATATTGTCATATTATATTTATTTGCAACGTCGTCCTAGTTTAGAGTACAAATACCACAATGTGGAAGGTTTGTATATGTTCCCCTACAATACAACACCTCCTTTAAATATGTACGCCAAGATTACCATTTCCGACACGGATAATTGCGACTTCATTTTCATCAATTCTTTGAATTTCCGGTACTCTTTGTCACACAATTCTTTCAAAATCTTGGGAATCAAATTTTCTAAAACTTCTGTAGCGCCTTCACTTATCTCAGCCGTAATTTCAATTTTTTTTTTTGCGATATTCTTATGCGAATTCCATATTCACTTGTTATAGACCGCTCGCTACAAATGCGCTTCGCAAAAGTAATTGCGAATAGTCAAGAATACGACTTTTATCATTCTATTCGCATCAATCGTCCATACGCAATAGCATATTTACATGCATGCGATGAGAATAGGTCCCCTGTTCTTGTGTAGTTCTGTTTTTAAAAATTCCCAATTTTACAAACAACGAATACTCCAGTTACTGGAAGATTTGCGTTTATAAATCTTAAAAAACGAAAACCTCTCTCAAAATATATCCCCCTCTGTATAAAACTTGACGTTATTGGAAATTTTCAAATTTCGCTTCTGTTTCAAGTTATTGAAGGTGTTCACTTTTCAGAAAATCACCCTGTATAATAAAATTATAGCAAATAGTCTCAATAAAACAAGCAAGATACACAATTTTCATTTATTTTTCTATTTAATTAGTTAGTGTTGATAATATAACACCATTTTGCACATTTTTTTAGAGCGTTAAAGGGAAATAAACCACACATTGTAAAAGTTTTTTTTATAATTGCGTATGACCCGAGAGGTTTTTCGTTTTTATATGTGACGATAACGCCAATAGCTACATTCACATTATGGAAATTGGTCGAATTCAAAAAGATTAGTTACAAAGTCAGGATGCGTCTTTAATATTTATGATTTTTTGTTATGTTTCTACTTACTCTGTTTCTTTACAGTTGACTATAAATATTTTTTTATTTTAAATTCCTTTGAAAGTCCCGTATAAATTCACATATTAGGATTTTCCGAAATGGCTTGTTATCTGCTTTGTTTTTTTGCGATTTTGATCATACATCGGGGGACTTTCCCAGTTGGACCTTCCGTCATATCAAACGTTTCCAATGTCAAGTGTGAAATAGAGCAAAACATCTTTAGTGCAGATTTATAGTTGAATGAAAACAAAGTATAGGCATTCCAATATACAAAGCTGTTAGTATGTCTGCAGCAACGAGCTCTCGCGCCAAACAATTTGTTTTACATTACACTTTAGAAATCGTCGATTCATATCAGATTACAAATTTAAATTTTTTTTTTCCAATTGCCTTGCAAATTTATAATAATAATAATAATTATTTATTATACATATCACTCGGAGAGAAACCTAACGTGACTCAGCATTTTTATGAAAAAATGGGCTGAAAACCTTCAATCGTGTTGTTGAACAAGAAAAAAAAGCATTTTTGAAAAATTTACGTATTAATGGGCAGATATTCCCATCAAATGTCATTTGGTGCAGTTCCACATCCGTCACCTATTATTGTTACCTTTCACCCGTGAATCTCTAAGGTTATGACCAGGAGAAAATCCTTTCACTCATGAAGACCGCGTGACGATATCTCACAACAAATTACTGATGACTAGCTATATATGTTAAAGCTTCTTCTTTCTTCCGGTTTGGCCTCAGTAAAATGTCAGTTAGAACTAATTTCTTCATTATTTGGTTATCTAATTAATTTGTTTAGTTTTGAAGTACACATAGATTGTAAAAAACTATAGTCCCTTCGATTCTTGAAAAGAGTTTCGATCAGTCTTGTTATCTTCCAGTAACTGGAGTATTCCTTGTTTGTAAAATTGGGAATTTTTAAAAACAAAACTACACAAGAACAGATCACAAAGTTTGTCCACTACAAAAATTAAAAAATCACGGAACAGTTAACTACAACCTGTGGTAAAGTCCGATATTAAAGTAATAAAATTAATAACAGGTAGGTAACGCTTATCATTTTTACCCGGGACACAGCGACAAAAAAGTTCACAAAAAGTATAAGATAATAAAATGTGAATATTTTCTTTTTTTCACAAAAACAACAGAATTCACGGTAATTACCACTGTGTCAGAAACCCATAAGCGTATCGTTATTTTTGGGGGTTTTAAAATTGTAATATCAAAATGTGATTTCGAAAAAATGGTAAAGGAAAAAGTTGTTGTACTCGATGAGTTCTACCACCTCCCCAAATTAATGTACTTATTTCTGGGACACGTTGTATTTAGTTTATAATGTGAATGAAAGACGCAACACAAAACATGCATAAAAATGACATTACTGTGCCACTGATGCGTTAAAATAATGGCTTCAATATTGAAATCGAGTGAATTTTGCCTAAAAATTTACCATGAGACAATACGTTAAAGCTAATAAATCCTATTCTATCCTATTCCAATCTGTGAATTTTCCATCATATATGTTCTTATCATAAATAATATATCCCAATCATGTATGTATTTAGATACATATTTGGCGTTGGAATAGCCAAGACCTGCATAGAATATACAACGGAAGAGGTAAGACAGGTGCTAAAAGCGCCTCATAAAGTAATTTCTACTTGAGTTGTTTTTGAGATGTTGCAATTTTTACTTTGGTCATTCAGGTCAAGTAGAATCACTTTAATAAATAAGTCAAATTATATTACAACAACTCGAATAGTGTCAACAACCAAATTGTTAGGTTAATTTAAAAAATGCCCAATCATTCTCAAAATAAAAGTCATCACTTCTCTAAACTTATTACATCATATTTTCTTCTAAATACTTTCATTCTCGTTTTATTACCGCCTAATGTCTAGTTCGTTACGAAACAAAATTATTGAAGACGTCTTTTTATCGGATGTAGGCTGCATGCAGGACTACAACCTTGCGTGCGAGCACTTTCACTGAAGGCTCATTATTTGATTGTGTTCACAATTTGTAATAATTTTTGGACAAAATTAAGCAAGTACTTGTTGGTAATTCATAGATATGCAACAAAGCGTACCATGGAGATTTGTATGAGGATAGTCAATAAAAATATAATTTATATATTTGAACTGTATTAATACGAGGAACTAAAAGTTACAAATTAATTATTTATAGGTGCATGAAATATAAGTAATCTACTTTTAACACTAGTTATAAAATAACAAAATCTCGTTTTTTGGGCACTTGTTCTTCTCTATACCAGGTTTCGTCGCAGGTAGACGTAAGTTCATTAGGTTTTAAGTATCATTTAGGTTTAGAGGGTAGACGGTTCATATTTTGTGCTCAACACGTTCTGGTGAAATTAATCATTAACTCTCAGTGCCATTACCTTCACTTTTATCTTTTCTTCTTCGAACTTTTTTAACTCTCATATTATCATAATCCACTATTTACGTATTACCTACAACTAAATAATCATTTACATATAACATTATGATTACTTTTATAAACATATAACGTTTTGCAAAGCATATATGAATGATCTTCACTGATATTACTTTCATATCAAATTAACAACATTGCGTCAGGTTATTGATAACATAAACTTAACCCAGTTCTTCAGAAAATGATGGATGCATGCATATTCACTTGTTGGTGAAAGCGTCATCTTGAACATATTGACCGAAAAAATTATTAATGTCGGTCGATGAGCGATCAAAGAATTGAACACATCTAATCGGAAGATCTGGTGTATGGAAAAATAACAATATTGTCATTTACATAATAGCTCCTCGGGTGTTTTATGTAAGATCTTTAAAATGTTTTGAAATATTGTTCAGTGCTGTCATAACTCATAATTCATATAAACTCGATAATAATATTGTGAACACTTCCTGGATTGACGAGGAGGTTTTTTTTATCATTGGGTCTACTTTTGTAACCATATCTTGTTGATATCTATTCTTTGTATATTTTTACTGTAAAATAATATTTATAGGAAAATCCAGAAAAAAAGAACTCTGGCAGTCCTAGCTCTGAACAAGGTTTTTGATCCAGTCAGAATCCGCTTATATAGAACTTATTTTCTACATTGCTGTACCAAATTTGAAATATATTGTCATATACCGCTTCGATCTTCGTAAAACTTTTACACGAATTTAAGACCCAGTAGTATCCAAAGGAGTTTAGCAAGCTTGGATGTAATCAAATCGTCTTATTTAGATTTCTGTACCAAGTTCAAGGCATGTTGTCACACCACTGATATTTTTTACAAATTATTTTCGTCCAGGGGATGTAGTTTACGAGACCTCGGTATATATGTTAGCGTGGGTTCCCAGAGGCCCACCACGAACAGGAACCGAGCCTCCCCGAGAGGAGCCGAGCCACACAACCACATAGAGAGTGGTCGAGAACAGTAGTCTCTAATGCTGTAGCTGTGTATTTTCCCAAGATAAATTGGAATAAACTGTGAATTTGGACTAAGTCGGGTTTTAATTTATCCAAAGTTATCATCAGAAGTGGGATATCTCCTTGTGACGTGGTTACGGGAGAAAAGGACCTAAATATCGTTTTTTTTTAACGCGATAAGTTCGAAAAACAACAATGGCTGACGACGGCGAACAGTCTGAACGTGCGAATGGCCCAGACAGTGTCGGTCGCGATGGTGGTGCTAGTGAATCCTGGGACCAAAAAATGATGATGATGATGCAAATGCATCAAGAAAATAATTTGAACTTTCAAAATCAAATGTTACAAATCCTATCAGCAATGGCCAATGCACAGGCTCATGTTACAAGTCACCCGACTTCATCAACTGCGCAAGCTCAATCTATAGTGTCTCCAACAAGTCCCGACGTGATGGCGGCAGCATCGTCTCAGATTCGTCTGACGAATTTTGATCCTGATGACACAGCGTTCACCATGGTGGAATGGATAGATGACGTCACCAGAATCCAACACGAGCTTGGAATCTCAGATACAATGATTCTGTTGAAAGCAGGTCACGCACTTCGAGGACGAGCTGCCCGATTCTACCAGCACTGGAAACCTAGAGTAAGAGATTGGGCTTCATTTAGTCGCGATTTTGAGGTAGCATTTCCTGAACAAGGAACACCAGCTACTCGTATACGTGCATGTTTAGCAATAAGTAGCGAAAATTTTGATTCATTGGTAGAGTATGGAAATGCGAAACTTACATCCATTAAGCGGTTTTATCCAAATTTTCCTTGGGATATAGTCCTTAGCTTGGTCGAGTACGACATTCAAAATGTAGAAGCAAAAAACAGGATCAGTCTGCATTCCCCTACGTGTGACGCTGAATTATTAAAGTTGTTGGCTGCTTGTGACGCCAATAAGTTAGTAAAAGATGACCAAGTACGTGAGTTGTCCCGAAAGCGAGCTCACACCTCACGTTATGAACACCCTGGCTTTAAAGGAAAATGTCGGAATTGTCATCGTTATGGACACAAACAAATAGAATGCACCAAAGAGATAAGGAGTACTGCCCCAATTCCTGATAAGTTTCAACCAGCTTCAACAAAACCAGCAGAGCTGAAAACCTGTACTCATTGTCAAAAACCAGGCCACACCGAAAACGTGTGTTATCGAAAACATGGATTTCCAAAACGAGTACTATTGACGCAAAAGACTCGTTTTCTGCGCTCATTTCCATCAGCTACAATTCAAAATAACAATACAATAGTTTCTATATCATATCTTGTGGATACAGGCTCAGATGTCTCAGTTATACACGAAAAAATCGCGAAACAACTGAATCTACAAGTTTGGCCAAATACTCAATTTCTGTCTGGAATAGGAAATAGTATAATGAAACCTATTGGTCGTAGCACCACTATAATGTTTACGCCAACTATGACCCTAGAAGTTGATTTTCTGATCGTACCCGATGGGTCCATTCCCGGAGATGACATTGATGCTTTAATTGGTCTAGATGTCCTTAAACGACCAGGAATTAAAATTGAATTAAATAGCAATAATAGTGTAGATATTGTACATGACCCAATAATTAAGTCCCGCATTTGTACGATACACAGTTTCGCTGAAAATGAATTGGATTTGTCAGGATTGGACGAGCAAGTCAGAAAAGAAATAACAACAATTCTACGAAATGCGATAATGCAAACACCGCCAGCAGTTACGACTGGAAAGTTGAAAATAATACTACGTGATTCTCAGCCGGTCGCTTGTAAACCTCGTCACCTATCATATGGCGAACGATTACAAGTAAAACAAATCATAAAGGAACAGCTACAAACTGGGATAATCCGACCAAGTGAATCTGCTTATGCTAGTCCCATAGTTCTTGTAAAAAAAAGAAATGGTGATTCAAGGCTATGTGTAGATTTCCGGGACGTAAATAAAAGAGTATTACGTAATAATTATCCACTGCCACGTATACAAGATCAAATTGATGCCCTTGCGAAGGCTGTTTATTTTTGTACTCTAGATATGAAGGCAGGATTTCATCAAATTGAGGTAGAAGAAGATTCAAAGCATATTACTGCCTTTGTAACACCAGATGGACTTTTCGAATATAATCGGATGCCCTTCGGCTTTGTAAACTCTCCGTCGTGTTACCAAAGGGCCATTGATAAAGCTCTTGGTCCCCTGAAAGACGATATCGCTTTTGTTTATGTGGATGACGTGTTGTGTCCTTCTCAGACGATTGCGCAAGGTCTGCAAAACCTACGACAAGTTGTTGACATTCTTTCGAAGGCCGGATTTGTGCTGAACTTAGCAAAGTGTACGTTTTTTAAAACAAGTGTAGAGTATTTGGGAGTCGTGATCGAAAACGGAACCGTAAAACCAAGTCCCCGGAAAGTACACGCACTCGCACAAACTGTCGCTCCTACTGATGTAAAAGGTGTTCGGCAATTGTTAGGACTGGCGGGATATTTTCGCCGTTTTGTCAAAAACTTTGCAACTTTAACGGCTCCAATTTCTAAGTTGTTACGTAAAGGACAGTCTTTTGAATGGACGAGTGAATGCGAAAACATTCGATTGGACCTAGTAAAACGATTAACGGAATATCCGATTTTAAATATTTTCAATCCGGAACTACAGACCGAGTTACATACGGACGCCAGTTCGGTAGGCCTTGGCGGTATCTTAATGCAAAGAGACTTGAATAACATTCTACATCCAGTGGCTTATTATAGTAGGCGCACCACCGAGTGTGAATCTCGATATCACTCATATGATCTAGAAACACTTGCAATTGTAGATTCCACACAACACTTTCGTACTTATCTCTATGGTATCAAATTTACGATTTATACCGATTGCAATTCTGTACGTGCTACCGCCTTAAAAAAAAGAACTCCATCCTCGCGTTGCCAGATGGTGGGTTAAATTACAAGATTTTAATTTTGAAATTGAATATAGGCCAGCACACAAAATGGCCCACGTAGATTACCTTAGTAGGAATGCTCCTCGATTACAAGTGTTGGTAACACGAACCACAGGCCCTGATGAACAAAACAGAACGATTAGTGACTACCAAGCGAGCGACCCATTTTGTCAGTCTATTATCAACAACACCCACACGGAGCCGGGATACACTGTAAAGGATAACTTGGTGTTTTTCCAAAGTTCAGACGATTCCATTAGTCATTGTTTTGTGCCTGTAGCAGCGAGACTCAATGTTATGAGGGTCTATCATGATGAATCATCACACATTGGGGCTGATAAAATGTTGGCGAAACTACGAGAGGATCTCATCTGGCCGCATATGAGCAAAACAGTTCGCAAATATGTTGCAAACTGCGGATCGTGTGTTCTAGGAAAATCATTCACCGGTAAAAAACATGGTCTGTGTCAACAAAAATCAAAACCAACACAGAAATTAGATACTTGGCATATTGATCATGCGGGACCGTTGGTCAAGTCTAACAACTGTACACAAATCCTGGTGATAATAGATGCATTTACCAAATTTGTTCGCTTTTGTCCTATTAAACAGAAAACTACAGATTGTAGTATAAAAGCTTTAAGTACTGTATTCGAAGAATTAGGCGCACCGAAACGTATAATAGCAGACAGAGGATCCGCGTTTCAAGCTAGCAAATTTAAGGAGTTTTTAGAAGAATGGTCTGTCGAACTGCATTTTATTGCAACAGGAGTTCCAAGGGGAAATGGACAAGTAGAACGTGTGATGCGTACCTTGTTTAATGCCATGCGAGCAGTTCTGAACGACAAAGAAGAAAAACATTGGACGAAAGTACTTCCTGATATTGAAGACGACTTAAATGTTACTGTTAACACGTCAACCGGATATGCTCCTTGGGAACTAATGTTTAGTGAAACTCGACGCTTAAAAGCTGCCGACGCCCTGCTGTCTACTGTTCCATCGAACAATGAAGTCACCGACCCAGATGCAATCTCTAGAGAAGTAAACAAACGCCTGGAAAAAATTAATGAACAAACAAAAACGAGTTTTAACAAGAAGCGTGTCAAAGCCAATACAATGTTGGTGACAAAGTGGCTATCGCACAGAGTCAACTAGCGTATGGAGGAAAATTGAAACCGAAATTCCAAGGACCTTTTGAAGTTACACATTGCTTGCCTAATGAAAGATATGCCTTACGCCGAAGTGGGGGTCGAGGTAGGATTACAGTATCAGCTCATGAGCAATTACGTCCTTGGCCAGACACACCAGAGGACGATCTTTAAACAGCTGTTTTGCTTTACTTCCTCACAGATATAATTGGGCCTTTAAGTGATCAATTTTAATGTAGCTCCCTAAACTAATGTTTAGGCTCAGATTTTTAAATAAAGCCTGTTTTACCTGAATCTGTACAATGTGTTCAAATTAATTTTGTTGTTTTTCCCGAGAAAGTTCCCCAAGTAAAGAGTGGGCATGTGTGTACAATAAGATCCCCAAGTAAATTTTGGGCATGTGGAAGCAGATCCCTAAACTATTGTTTAGGCTTAGTTCCCCAGAATCAAGACTGGGCAATTTGCGATCCCTAAACTGATTTTTAGGCAAAGATCCCCAAATATTGGGCTATTATTTCAACATTAACAAGGTCCTTAAGTAGGCAGAGTTCCCCATAATGGGCCTGTTTTGTTTTGTTTTTTTTTTGTTTTTGTGTTCTTTTTTCTCTTAGCTTCAGAAAGATGGTACGAGGACGCCCCACTGTCAGGAAGGCCGTGTTAGCGTGGGTTCCCAGAGGCCCACCACGAACAGGAACCGAGCCTCCCCGAGAGGAGCCGAGCCACACAACCACATAGAGAGTGGTCGAGAACAGTAGTCTCTAATGCTGTAGCTGTGTATTTTCCCAAGATAAATTGGAATAAACTGTGAATTTGGACTAAGTCGGGTTTTAATTTATCCAAAGTTATCATATATTTTTTTTCAAATTTGAAGCTTTATAGAGTCTGAACTATATAGTACAGTGAAACTCCAGGACCTGATTTCTTGGTATTTTCCACACTCCTATAGCAGTTTTGAAGCAAACTGTCGGACTACTGGCGTTGTTAGAACGATGAAGCTGCAAATACGACCAACATTTTATTAATTAGAAAACACATTCAACAACGAAATCTTTGTCAACCTAATATCTAAATAAAATCTTGTTGTTGAACAAAACACTCGACCACCACAATTTAACCAATTTCTAAGTATGTCATTTTCAAGCTCCAAGCTCTTAAGAGTCCTATTAATCTGCTTTATTTGCTCAGCGCAGCAGTGATAAATCATTTGGAACGGTATTCGGACGGCTTCATTTCTAACCACAAACTTCAGATCTTCAATTAATTACTGACTAGTCACTCCCCAAAATGATGAACTACTGCCTTATTTGTTTGTAAGCACACTTTACATAATTCGGTATGTTTGAAATAAAAGCAAAAGAAAGTAAACAAATCCTCCCCAAAAAGGTACCTACATTTTTCTTAGTTGCGTCGTAGTTGTATTTGCACTTATATGCAATATAACTTAGAAAGTTAATGAATCAATCAGTATGACATACATCTAAATACAAAAATTTAAAATTCATGCACGAATTATTTCGTCTTATCAAGGTCGATCTCAAACTCATGTGTTGATGTTGAAAAAAAATCGATAGTGTAAGTGTAATAACTATTGTGTTTAAAAATTGATAAACATTGATCTAATCATATTAGATATTACGCACCAGTGTTGACGTGCACTTTTGATAAAAAAGACAAACGCGAGATGATGGTCAATGCTAAGGATATACCAGTGTTAAACGTAAGAGTAATCTCAAACACGCGGTGGACTGTTACAACACCAAAAATTCTCACATTATTTACCGCGGTTGACAGGACAAACAAATTGTGCGGAGAGACTCACAAATTGAATCTGTATTGTGGCAACTTAAATATTACTCAAAGGATACTAAACATAAAAACTATTTTTCTTTTGGCAACAATTTGTCATCTTGTACCTGACTGGCTTCTCTGTGGATTTCCGGAAGGTGCACACACTATATTCTCTTTGCTACTTGACATTTTACTTTTTAGTTTTTAGATGGAAAAAATAGAAACGACAGGTATTTATGTAACGTCATGTTTATTCATTTGTTTTCACATGCCACTTGGTTTTCATGGACATCTTAGTTAAATTCGTTCCGACCTTTCAAGTTATCTTTGATTGAAAAAAAGTAAAAAAATTTTTGTAGTGAAAAAAATAATTATTATATAAACCTCCCACAATTATTTTCTCGAGAAAAACAGTACTACATGTACTAATAATAGTTTAGCCATATAAAAATTTAAAAGTATTTGATTTACTTATTAAAGGTAAATACGCTAATACTTTCTATTAATGTAATCAGCACCATAGCAAATGACCATATCAATTTGAGATTTATAGCTATAGAAGATAACCGACCTTTCCAATTAAAACAGATTTATTGCAAAATCGTGATTGATCAAAGAAAGTCTCATACATCAGCAACTGAATCAGAGAAGGAAAAATCGAAAAACGTAAAATGTTTTATTTCCACTAATTTATTATTCTAAACAATTCATATTTTGTTTGGACATAAAAGTCAAGTTTTGTAAAATTGAAATCTGTTTTTAATCGTTTGCTCGAACTTGAAACAGCAAGAGGCCTTAGCTCCTGACGCGATTATCATAATGACAGAATGTGCAAGTCCAATTTGTAATCGTGATATAAAATGAAATTTGGTGATTGGTTACAATTAAGCGCGATGAGGTTTCCGGCTGTTTGTAGGCGAGGTAAATAATAAACAAAAAAAAAATCTCAAAAGCTGCGATATTATTTTGTTAATTTAAAATAAACAAATCAAATACGTGGCGCTTATTTAAATACTTAATCTCGACGTTATACATTTTTCAAACGCAATTTCACATTATCCTTTATCACGAAATAAACCTAACAGCTCTCCTCACATTTTGATAAAAAACGCGTATAGAGTGAAAGGATAATGTTTGCTAGAACAGAAAAAATCCATCGCATTCATTTAAATTTCCGGTTTTCCAGTGTCCGTATTCCGGTTTTCTGTTCGGAAATAGGGTCCAGGTTTCTTGACCGCGCCTTGGTCCACTCAATTATTTAGGAAATGAAACTGACGCAGACCGTCTCTGTCCGACACGTTCTCTGAATGATAGCTCGAGGCTTGGACAGTCTTTTGAACTATATATTTCATGTAGAAAGTCACTTGAAATTGGATTATCGCCATGGTAATTAATAAAAATTTACATCTGATTGGCAAGGTGAGATCTTACGTTAACTCAGGATTCAGACGAAATGTCCTGCCCCACAACATTTCTTTGAAATACGTTGACATTTAATGAAACGGGCTTTCGGATCATACACATTCACAGTATGGTTTTGGTAAGCAAAAATCTCAAATAGTGTAAATAAAATTTAATCTTACATTTGAACATCATAAAAAAGCTCCCTGTGTCAGAAATTGAATTATATGATAAGTAAATACAAATAAAATACACACCCCACAAAAATTAACGCATCAACAGTTTGTAAAGACCATACGGTATCACGTCCCCAAAGCATTATTCAACCTCCACCAAAGTTTTCAGTTCTTGCAAATATCGTTCACCTGGTCTTATATGTATACACTGACATTCGCCGATCTGAAGAGTACAAACAAAATCTAGACTCGTCAGTAAAAAGAATATTGGACCAATCTTCAACAGTCCAATTCAGGTGTTCTGTGTGTAAAGAGTAAGCGAGCCTTCCGGTGGGCTACAGTTATACGTGGACCACGTGCTGACACTCGGGGTCTTAATAAATCATCTTCTTTTAACCGATTTCTTATGGATTGCAAAGACAAAATAATGTACATTACCAGCTGCTAACAGGTCGGTTTGTAGCATTCTTGCCGTACAGTGCCGTTGCCGTAGTCTTAGGAAACGTTCATCTACTCAGTCCTGGTAACGTGTAAAAACTCTTCAAGTAAACCGACGATTCTAGCTGCTTCTTCAGGGTAAATGATTGAAATAACAAATTTTGCCAGTTTTATCTAATGTTTATCACTTTGGTACTAGAAGAGCAATGAAAGAATATTTTAACATTAATTATAATTTTTGGAGGGGTGTTTATATTAACCTGAACCTATATACTGAATTTATTTTTTATAACCATAACATATCAGATCGTCGGTGCGATATATCCGCGGGGGGATGCCCAAAGACCGTCCACACAGGAACAGACAGTTACTTCAAATTTTTTTATTGAAACTATATTTAAAACAAAGTAGATTTACAGTGTTGACATTGATTGAATTAAACATAATATAAATAGTTTGGCGAAAAATCGGTTTTCGGAGCTTTAAGTTTCGAAAAAAATAAATGAAAATCCTTTTCCATTTTTCATTCTAAAATCCATTTTTAATAAGGAGAAGTATTTTAAAGAAGTTTATGATCCGGTTCACATTAAATTAATGATATGCCATAAAACCCCATAGAGAAAGCACCACAACACAACCAACAGAAATATGTATAATAATTGGAGTAAAGTGCGGCAACCGGGATTTAAATAAGGAGCAGACGTATCAACAGACGATAATTATTACTTTGAAATATGTAAAGTAAACGAACTTTTTGTAAGCGAACAGATGATATTCCTTCAAAGTGAAAGTGTAAAATTTTCAAAACCATTTATTATATTGAGTGTCTATTTTGTAATACCGACACAAAAAGTCACAAATTTTGGTCCAGAATTATTGTTTTTTTTTTTTTTAGCTTAAATGCCACGTTTTAAATAAAATTTATCTATGGTACCTCAGAATTCTTCTTTAATGTATGTTTTCATTTATGTCAAATTACCCAATAAGTGCGACAACAACACAGGCTCGATTACATTGTAGTGAAAACCGCAAAAAGTGAACGTCAATGTTAGATGACCCAAAAAAGTCATTCTGCAATCGCTTGTAAATCTTCCATTTAGCCGCAAACATGTTTCTTGAGAACAAAACTATGTAATAACAATATTAATTAGTCGCCCGTATAGCTCTTCAGTTTGTTCTTACTGTGTGTAGAAAACGGCAAAATAACAGGGACTTCGAGGCCCTCGTTCACAACTCGTTGGCTGGCTGCATCCCCATAACCACACTGTTCAGTGAATGACCACAATCAGCAAATCGTCATCTATTTCTGTTTTATTATTGGTCTCGTGCTCGAAAAGACAAGAATCGAGTGCTAATTCTCTTTCACCACATGATTCGTGTTACGCCATTAGTTACACGTCGTAATCATCTATTTTATGGGCAATAACTCCGGTATTGGGCTGAATAGTAACGGCTTGCCAATTGTAGTTATTACATTATTAGTATTTGACAGGTGTAAAAAAGGCGGGGCTGCTGCTTAAGCAAACTTAACTTAAGACATTAGTGAGGAAAACAGTTTCATTGACACTATACCTTAACTGTTTAACCCTGCAAGTTGTTGACAACTATCGGTCGTTTAAATATGTACATTAATTTTATTAATATCAATTTAATTTCGGCCTTAATAATAAGAGGTTATGCAGCAGTTTTGCTGCTATAAAGTAGCTCTTTATTGTACTATAGTAAAAAAAGCAACTTTTCTTCCGAGATTTCAGTGTAATTAATCAATTTTTAAATACCTGCTTCATACATCTTACTAACAATGCATTAATTTAATTGGAATTATGCAGAAGCCTTTAATTTGTTTCAACATCTCTTTAATTTTTTCGAAAGCATCCAATCGAAAGTTCGCCATTTCAAACAACCTTTTTTTTTCAAAAGTTGTTACTTTCCGAGATACAGCTTAGTATAGGAAAACTTGCACCCGCCACTGTCTATGATCAACTTGATATTGGTATTCGTAAAAAAAATTAACAAGAAACTAGTAAAGCAAAGAAACAGAACCGCTCTGTCCTATTAATACATTATTGTAAAATCGAGACGGAGCCGAGACTTAATAATCAATCGCGTCTGTTATTTGCGTATCGGCGGAATATCGTTCAGTACTTTTCATAATACCGTCGGCAATTGTTTAGCATAATTTTTAGAAAATTCGTAAATCAATTTTGTTTGTACTACTCTAGAAACAATTATCTAAAACTTCCTCCTGTCCTGTTAATTTTTATAACTGCCATGACAGTTATGAGTGAGTTTTCACTGACAGTTTTGATATAATGCAATAACAGGTAGGTATTATGAATTTTTTTTAACGAGTGCAAATACAGGATTGCATTTTGTTTGTTAATTCTGATAATCAAACGTACGTTATGCGCTCAGCTGGCAAATAAGAATTGATTGTTTACGTACGGTACCTTTTTGCGACAAAAACGCTCGATAACTTATTATTACCAAAAGATTTTAAAATAAGGCGCTGAAAAATGTTGAAAAAATGTGCGATTTAAAAAAAATGTAATTTGAAAAAGTTGCTTGAAACGGCGAGTTCTACCTAGTCGTAGGTCAAAATGATTTATAAAAATTAACTACACAAAACAACAATCATTATAAATGTTTTTTCAAATACAAATTTAATAGCGAAGCCAAAGAATATGCCTTTGTAACAGAAATTATATCGAGAGTAATAATAATTGTGGTGGAATTTTTAGTATGCAAAATTGAATTCGAGATCAGATCCGAATTGACTTTATAATGTTGTTGTTGTGGTGCCGGTAAAGCTGACCCAATTCTTGCGATGCAAGGTCGTTACAACTGTTAGCACACTAAGGTAGCTTTCTTCATTTTCGCTCTAATTTCTTCCTGTTCCATCCTCAAAATATGTATTACGGTTCTTCCTCGTTGTTGTGGGATTAATGATCCGATGTCGTGAATAATTTCTCCGCAAGTAACTACGATTGTGTTTATGTAAATCCAACTGGTTTTTTTCCGAATAAAGTACTTTCTTTGGCCGTGGCAAAAATGTCAGTAGCCAGATCTATTCTGCGTGTCAATATTGAAAATGTCTTTTAATTGTTCAGGTGAAACTCTGCAATTGCGTCTCGACAATGCGTGAGAGCTCGTTATTCGTTAATGACGGTCTTTTATGGCGGGCGCTCGTAAAGATTCCAATTTTGGCAAAAACAGCCGAAAACTTAAACGTAATCATGATATTAAGGAATTAGAAAGTTCCTGGAGTGTCAAGATTTGAAAATAGTCGGAGGCACCCCGACACATTGTTGCACACAATGCGGTGAAAACGTGTGGAGATTATTATCTGAAGCATCGTTAACAATAGGTCTAATCTGCTAATTGGGCGAGAGGAGCCGGAAGAAAGTGTGATGTAACAGTAACGTACTACTTAACCTTGCTGAAAATTCGATTTAACGATACGCTCTATTTGGTCGTGGATTCAGCACATATTATGTAGGTACATACGAAAATCGGAAGTTGGACGACGAAAAAAATTAAACGGTAGGAAGTGTACGTAATTGCTTGATCCCACCTTAAGAAGAAAGTGGTACCTGAAAACGCCCCCCTCACAAAAGCATCTACCTGTTCTCAGTATTTGGGGGGAAAGTACTGGAAAAGATTGGGTGGTATAAAACCTCAACATTTTGATAGAGACTTCAGTAAATCAACAGCGTTTACCGCCGCACCACCCCACCATTAGGGGAGCATCAAAATGAAGTGCTGGGCACTCTTGGTTAGTGATAAATTAATGCAGTGACTCTTGTGCTTTACTATTGGATTATGTATTTTCTACATTCAGGTATTTATTTATTCGCTTCACGTTCGTAATTGTTGTTGTGGTTTAAGGTCACCCTTGGGTGCTTGTTCGTTGCCCCGATCCAAAGCGTCCCTGCTGGTCTCTCGCGCGTCAAAAGATCCCACCATGAACCCGAAGGCTACTGGTCTAAAAAGCTAATCTGGAAAACGGAATGGGTCAAGATCTGGAAAACTGAGAAAAAACTAATCTGGAAAACAGAATGGAAAAAGTCTCAGGTACCGGCCTGGAAAGAAATCCAGGTCCCCATCTGGAAAGAGTATCAAGTTCCAGACTGGAAGACCGTAACGAAACCGATCTGGAAGGAGACCCAAGTTCCCGCTTGGAAGGAAATCCAAGTCCCTGACTGGAAAGAAGTTCAAGTTCCCGCCTGGAAAGAGATCCAAGTTCCAGACTGGAAGGAAATTCAAGTCCCGGACTGGAAAGAGATCCAAGTCCCAGATTGGAAAGAAATCCAAGTTCCAGACTGGAAAGAAGTTCAGGTACCCGACAAAAAACAAATCTGGGTTCCTGTCTGGAAAGAAATCCAAGTCCCCGCCTGGAAAGAAATCCAGGTTCCCGACTGGAAGCAAATTTCGGTGCCTGAATGGGTAAAGGAGGGAATCCCTGGAGAGCACTATTTGGGAAAAGATCACCATGGCAATGAATATACCGCACACGATCTTTGGAAGAAGAAACTCATCTGGAAACCTGTTTGGAAGAAGATTTGGCGAACCGAGAAGAAACAAATCTGGATTCCACAGAAAAAATTGGAATGGAAATCCGAATGGAAACAAATCTGGCGAACTGAAAAAGTACAAATCTGGCGCACAGAAAAGAAGCAAATCTGGAGGACCGAAAAGAAACAGATCTGGCGAACTGAAAAGAAGCAAATCTGGAGAACCGAGAAGAAACAGATCTGGATCCCGAAAAAAGAGCAGATCTGGAGAACTGAGAAGAAGCAAATCTGGGTTCCAAAGAAAGAACTTATCTGGAAGCACGAAAAGGTGCAAATCTGGAGAACCGAAAAGAAGCAGATCTGGGTGACCGAAAAGAAACAGATCTGGAAGGACGTCTGGAAGAAGGTGTCCATCCCCGTTTGGAAAACGTACGAAGTACCGGCGTGGAAAAAGATCTCCAAACCCATCTGGGAAAAAGTTTGGGTCGCCGTTCACCACCACCACCATCACGGATGGGACTGATAACTATAGTCAATTCAAATAGTTTTCTGTAAATAATTCTGCTACTCCTTATAGTACAAAGTACTGTAAATATCAGGTTCGCCAGTTAGTTGATTATTTGTTATTTTAAGATCGTCTATTGTTATTTGTTTAGTTTTAAGTCTGTACAATAAAATCGATTTTTGTATAACTCGTTGAAATTTCCTTACTTTCCCTTATTACGTAACCGGTAGGTATAATATCATCTACTTGTACGTTTTCAACTTCATGCTGGCTCCAGCATTGAAGTCACTTTCACTGACCAAGATCAAGGTATGTTCTTCAAATCCCGACGCTACTTTCTAAGGTTGTAACAACAATTTTATTCTATTACAGAAGAATGTGCGGTTACATCACAATTAGAAATTTCATCGGAATCCTTAATGGTCAGTGTGGATTACAAGACGCGCTCAATTTTACCATTTGTATGCATCATCGCCGGATAATGTAGAAAGTCGTCGGTGGATAATGAGACGACAAGATATGCGAAATTATTCTTTCCGTTCAAATCATCACAAGGAAATGACCGTGAGAAGCGCGACTAAACATTGTAAATCTTTTTCTCACAATATTTTTCAGATTAAGCTATGTACTACATTAATTTACTTCCTATCAATTATTATCTGTGCATCTTGAGTGAGGTGTAGGCGTTTATGGAAGGAAGTACGGCTGTTACTGCTTTTCTCTAATAAATCAGGCTCACTTTTAATGTGATCTTATATCAACTTGCGGGTGTAATGGTGTATTAGGTATATTTTTTAGAGGAAGAGAGGAGTGCAATTATTATTATTTTTGTACTAGCTGACCCGACGGACTTTGTACCGCCTCAGAATCAATAAATGTTGTGTTAGCTTATTAGCTGAATTTTATTAAATTCAGGTTTTTTATCAAAGGATAATGCACACAACGCCATCTACTGGCATTAGCCCCCCCTGGGCTCCCATGTCCATTTTTAATAGTTATTCTGCTATTCGGGGCTGAAACAAATCCAACAAATCAAAAATCATAAAAATCGGTCTAGCCCATGGGGCCCCCCGGGCCCCCGTGTCCATGTGAAAAATACTTTACAACCTATTCTCATACCCACGAAATATACAAAAAAAATTCAACAAAATCGGTCGAGCCGAAAAATCGGTCCAGGCCAAGGGGCCCCCTAGGCCCGCATGTCCATGTGAAAATAGTTTACCACCTATTCTCATACCTTCAAAATATACAAAAATAATCACAAAAATCGGTCCAGCCCAAGGGGGCCGTCTGGGCTCCATGTGAAAAATAGCTTACCACCTATTCTCATACCTACCAAATATACAAAAAAAGTTTCATAAGAATCGGTCGACGCGAAAAATTGGTCTAGCCCAAGGGGCCTCCCTGGACCCCCATGTCCATGTGAAAAATAGTTTTAAACCATACCTGTATTATGACGAACAAATAAAAATAAAAATTGAAATCGGTAAAGCCGTTTTTGAGCTTTAGCGTGACAGGAACGGCGATTCATTTTTATATATGTATTTACTAGCTGACCCGGCGAACTTTGTACCGCCTCAGAATCAATAAATGTTGTGGCCAGTTATTAGCTGAATTAAATTCATTTTTTTTATAAAAGGTTAATGCACACAACGCCATCTACTGGCATTACCGGAACCAGTATACAACGCCATGTTAATTTTTGTTTCTGTCAAGTATCAAAGATGGCGTTATATAAGGATTCCATACAAAATGTATGAGAAAATTTTTTAATAGTTATTCGCCCTCGAAAAAAGTCAGTCAATCCATTCTCGAGATATCATCAAAAAATTTGTGTGTGGCGCCCACGCGCAACAGAAGTGAAACTTTGGAGTTTACTCCTTAAGAGGGTTTTCCAGTGGCATGTACATTTCAGCCGGTCGAAGTACATTTTTCCGCAATATCTTGTTTTTTTATTTACAAATTTCAAAAAATCGCTCTGTAGCTGCAAAGATCTATATTTTATCAACACGCCCACAAAATTTCAACAAAAAATCTTCAAAAATAAAAAAGTTACATTCAACGGCGGGCAAAAATGTACAGAATGTACAGCAATGTGCGCCGTTGAATGTAACTTTTTTATTTTTGAAGATTTTTCGTTGAAATTTCACAAAAACTGAAATACGCTGAAAACTGTAAGGACAACTGGCATATGTATGACGTTCAGTTTATTTTTGGCATATACACACACCACAAAAATCTAGGGATATTTGTAAATTTTGCAAACTTATATATTTTTTTACAGTTTAAAGTATGTTTTCCAATTTTTAATCTTATTTCAAATTAAACTTAATACAATTTAACCCATTTTATTAATTTTAGTTCGAAATAAGTTTAATTTTAAAAAATAACGTTTATCAAAAGCAAAATAAAAATAATGTTCTGACCCCTAATATAGAATATTATCTCCACCTCTATTGTTTAAGACAGCTCTGCATCGTCGAGGCATGCTTTCCACCATGTCATCTATGGTCTTTTGTGGAATTTCTTGCCAAGCTGAATTTAATGCTGCGACTACATCCTGTCGATTCTTCCGGGGAAGGCTCATACGCAAAACTGTTCTCCCCAGTGTATTCCATGCAAGTTCGATGGGATTCAAATCAACCGCTTTGGCTGACCACTGTAAAACCGAAATTTGATGTTCTTCCAAAAATTCAGTGAATAGCCTTGCTGCATATGGTCTTGCATTATCCTGCATTAACATAAAGTTGTCGCCATAATTATTGGCATAAGGCACAACAACAGATGCCAGAACAATATCCCTTTAACGGGCTGCAGTTAGCTATCTCTCATTCAAAACGAGATCCGTTTTTCTTCTGATTTGTATTCCACCCCAAACCATGATTCGGCTATCTTGCTGAGGATGGACCTCCGGCACATGTGGCAAGCGGTTTGCACCACCAGGCTCTCTCCACACGCAGACTCTCCTGGAATATGGGTATATACCAAACCGGAACTCATGCGAAAACAGAGTGTTTGCCCATTGATACAAATTCCAATCAAAATCTTCCCGAGCCCATTGATATCGAGCTCCGCGATTGCCTCTTGTTAATGGTGGAGTCCTCCAGGGTTTTCTAGAGTATAAATTGGCTTCCCGTAACCTGTTTCTATTGGTATCAGGACCGACAGTCACTTGATGCACTAGGTGCAGACGTAAGTTGAGTTCTGAAGCTGTGATGGTGCGGCTTCTGCGAGCATTTAAAGGAATAAATCTGTCCTGAATAGGGGTTGTTACTCCATTTCGCCTTGTATGACGTTCAGAAACGTCGCCGGTTTCACGATAACGTGCGTTTAAACGCGATATCACACTTTGGTGTGTGCCCAAACGTTGAGCAACATCAATTTGCCGCGAACCCGATTCGAGTATCCCTATTGCCCTGCGCATTTCGTCTGGACTTAAAGGTATTCGTGTAATTGTCTTTTCTGATTAACACGGAGAGAAATGTTCATGAGTTCTAGATTTTTATCAGAATTATCTTTGAAGAAAAGGAGTGACTCTGATATCGGTATACGAAATAAAGGTGTAAAACTTAAAAAAAATGCGAAAACAAGGGAAAACATTTTAAGCAGTTGTTTGCTACACAAAAAAGGACCAAATTGTATAAAAATTTGCAATATTATAAGTGATTTTAAATCAAATTGGTAAAATTAAAGTAATATCCCTAGATTTTTCTGGTGTGTGTAGATCGAGTGAATAGCAACAAAATTTTTCAATACTTTTTTTCTCTAAAGAAATAACGTCATGGTGCAAGAACCCAGTTTTAATTTGGGAACAGCTGCTGTTAATTTTGAAAATTGTACAATTTATATTAATAAATAGTTTAAAACATTTTTTGCAAAAAAAGCAATCTTTACCACACTAGTGCGGTAAAAACTTTCATTACATTTAGAAAAAACTGCAAGTTGGTATATTACACAACAATAATAATATGTAATAGTAATTTGTGTACCTAGGCCGTAAAAATGACCGAGGCGTGATCCGAGGACAGAATTCAAAGGCCAAAAAAATACTTGGCCGAGGTGAACACGACGTTTTTTAGGCGATAATCACAAAAGAATTCAAAAATTGGTCCTGATTTTTTTTTGAGCCATGATTACCAAGAACACTGTTTGTATGTTCTCTTTTTGTAGCCGTAAAGTTTTACTTTTTGTACACATCTGTAAAATTCTAACAGAACAGTCCCAAAAAAGTGGAGTTTGACAGATCAGTCCCAACAAAAACTTGACAGCTCCAAAAGAGGCCATAAAAAAGTATCTTACAACACTATGCTTTTGAATTAGGGAAAGCCGGAAACTCATAAATGCATTGTTAGTTACATATTTGTTGTTACAAACCACTACTTATGAACTTGGATAAATAAAAATTTGCTTTTAAGAAAATAGAACCGACTTCAAAAAGTGAAAAATAATTGAATACATGATTGTATTATTACATGTACTACCCAATAATCTGTCTGAAGTCGGTGCCAAGCCAAATAGGTTACAAATTTGTAACATATTGTAATTATACAAAAATAACGTTATAACGCATACAAAATTCGATATCATTCCAGACGACCGTCAACGACGTCTGCCGTTTGGGATGTCTTGCTCAGCACGAGCCCCCCACCCACGCTCACGCATTTCGGTGCGTTCGCCGGGTGACCTTCGATGTGGCTGGAGCAGGCAGCCTATCTATTTACTACCTATTTGGCTTAGCACCGACTTCAGACAGATCATTGGGTAGTACATGTAATAATACATGTATTCAATTATTTTTCACTTTTTGAAGACGGTTCTCTTTTTTTTAAAAGCAATTTTTTTACAATTTTGATAGTTTGATAGTGATAGTGATAAGTTAGTGATACCTAGTAAAGACGCTTCTCCAATAATGAGGTCCTCAATAAAGTTGACGAAGAAATCGGTGAACATATACAGGGTGTGATAGAAGTCCTAGCAGAAAATTTAACCACATGTAGAACTCGTCAAAATAAACAATTTTTCTATTTACCATTTTGTTGAAATCCGCAATTTTTTTGAACATTTTTCTGACCCCTTATTTCACTCTCCGCTTATGACTAAATGAACTTTACGCTTGAACGCATCAGAGTTTTTGCCGAACGAGGTAAACACCTTCTAACTTTTTTGGGACAAAAAATTTGTGGTTGATAGTAAATTTTAATTATCAGTTGTGTCGCGTCGGCCGCGATGTTATGAACGGTGCTCGATTTTTAAGCAAATACTAAGAATTTATTCATTGTTATTTCCACGAAAATGTTTTTTTCTATGGTGCAGTTTCTATGTGTTAGTGTGAGGTAATCCAAATGAAGTCCGCCGCATATACATAGCTACAAAGATAAAAAAGCATGCGAAAACAATGCGAACTGCGGGGAAAACGCTGCATGCTGGAAACCGAAATTATTTCGCAGATATCCCATATTCTGCCTTGCGAACCGTCGCTTCGGTGTTACAGTTACATATCCGGCAATGGATTCGCTCCCGATCCCGATCCTGGAGTCCCGCTTTGGTTTGAGCAGGCCTTTATCCCTGATCAAAGTTAGAGAGTTATTAACATCCTAAACTACTTCCATATTATGCATATTATGATAGGTGAGTACATGTTTCCATTTAAACAGTTTTTATTTCGATTCGTTTATCGGGTAGTTTTTGTGGATTCTTAACGATGAATGAAATTCGGGCCATAGGCGGGTATTGGTTTTCGAGGTTGGTTAAACTATTCTTAATTTTAACTCCGTAAGGGAGCGTTTGCGAAAAAAATGATTGATAAAAATAATGTTTATTTTGACGAGTTCTACATGTGGTTAAATTTTCTGCTAGGACTTCCATAACACCCTGTATACATAAAATGAAGAAAAACATACATGAAGTCGGTTAATGAAAAGGAGCGAAAATTTGAGGATTTTTGTCGATTTCCATGAGATCCCCTCATCAGATCCTGAAATGGTGACATTTGGACCAATCTGTAAGTATACTCTTTCAAATAAAAGAAGAATTTTACAAACCGTTTTATAAATGACGGAGTTCTGCGGTAACAAACATTAAAAAAAAAAAAAACACAATCGAATTGATAACCTCTTCTTTTTTGAAGTCGGTCAAAAATACATTTGGTGGAGTCTTTGTGCCCGCGTGTCTGGCAATTTCACAAACTTCAAAGTTGCATATTGCGTTGCCTATACAAGAGATGCGTAAACTCATAAAATAGTGTTCGTCGGAGACAACTTTACTGTAGATACATTTTCTATTGCAAAAAGAATGTAGGTATGCTGTCATTCATTTTGTCAAAAAAATGTTGCTACTGTTTATGCAAATTTCATTAGGAATTGCAACAAAAATACAATTATAAGGTTTTTTTCATGTGCTTTAACACATAATATAAAAATTACAACTATCGTTGCTTTCCAATGATGTCGGTTGACATATCTTCCCATTTGAAAAAAAAAAAACTTAAGGGTGGTTACAGCTCCCTGAGTAAAAACAAAAGAAAGCTGATCAGGCTAAAAAGACTGGTTACCATATTATTACATATTACAATTTTTAATTTGTCTAGTCTGAATAATAATAAAAAATAAGACGGAATAATTTCATCAATCAGATTGAAACTTGATGGAAGTGTTTCTTTATTAAAGCGTTACTTGTAAGTGTGTTCCTTACTTTTTACCGACTTCAAAAGAGGAGGAGGTTCTATGTTCGGCTGTATGTATGTTTTTTTTTCCTTTTATGTATGTTCACCGATATCTCCGTTAATTGTGGACCGATTTTGAAAATTCTTCTTTTATTTTAAAGGGTATACTCCAGAGGTGGTCCCATTGTCACCAAGTCCGGATCTGATAAAGGGCTCCCATGGAAATCCAGAAAAATTGTCAAATTTTTCCTTTTATGTATGTTCACCGATTTCTTCGTCAATTGTGGATCGATTTCGAAAATTCTTCTTTTATTTGAAAGGGTATACTCCGGAGGTAGTCCCATTGTCACCAAGTCCGGATCTGATAAAGGGCTCCCATGGAAATCGAGAAAAATTGTCAAATTTTTCTTTTTATGTATGTTCACCGATTTCTTCGTCAATTGTGGATCGATTTTGAAAATTCTTCTTTTATTTGAAAGGGTATACTCCGGAGGTTGTTCCATTGACAGCAAGTCCGGATCTGATGAGGGGATCCCATGGAAATCGAGGGAAATTCTCATTTTTTTTCTTTTATGTATGTTCACCGATTTCTTCGTCAATTGTGGATCGATTTCGAAAATTCTTCTTTTATTTGAAAGGGTATACTCCGGAGGTAGTCCCATTGACAGCAAGTCCGGATCTGATGAGGGGATCCCATGGAAATCGAGGGAGATTCTCAAATTTTTCCTTTTATGTTCGTTCACCGATTTCTTCGTCAATTGTGGATCGATTTTGAAAATTCTTCTTTTATTTTAAAGGGTATACTCCAGAGGTGGTCCCATTGTCACCAAGTCCGGATCTGATAAAGGGCTCCCATGGAAATCGAGAAAAATTGTCAAATTTTTCCTTTTATGTATGTTCACCGATTTCTTCGTCAATTGTGGATCGATTTCGAAAATTCTTCTTTTATTTGAAAGGGTATACTCCGGAGGTAGTCCCATTGTCACCAAGTCCGGATCTGATAAAGGGCTCCCATGGAAATCGAGAAAAATTGTAAAATTTTTCCTTTTATGTATGTTCACCGATTTCTTCGTCAATTGTGGATCGATTTTGAAAATTCTTCTTTTATTTGAAAGGGTATACTCCGGAGGTAGTCCCATTGTCAGCAAGTCCGGACCTGATGAGGTGATCGCATGGGAATCGGGCGAAATCCTCACATTTTATAATTATTATGAACTCTCTCGAATGTAGTCGTTCAATAATTATGCAGATCTTTGCGTCTGGGAGTCATCATTGCCTTAGATTTTTCAGGTAGTAATATTAATTCATCATTGTTTCAGTATTTCTGGTTTTAATTTTTTATAGTTTGCGTCTTTCATCTTCATTTTCAACCAGCCGTCGTTTCCTCATTCGAGCAGCGTCCTTACTAGGTCTACCCATCACTTAAAATTGTAAAATAATTAGCTTTTAAAAAAAAAGAAACCGACTTCAAAAAGCGAGAAATAACTCAGTGCATGTATTATTACATGTGCTACCTACTGATCTGGTTGAAGTCGGTGCCAAGTCAAAAAAATAGATAGATAGGCTGTCCGCTCCCGTCACATCGCAAGTCCCACCGCGCGCGCGCCGGAATGCGTGAGCGTGGGTGGGGGGCTCGCTCTGAGCAAAACATCCCAAACGGGCAGACACGTGCGGGGCAGACGTCGTTGACGGCCTGATATTGAATTTTTGATGCGCTATAACGTTGTTGATATATTTGTATAATGACAATAGGTTACAAATTTGTTAACCTCTTTGGCTTGGTAATAATACATGTACTGAGTTATTTCTCGCTTTTTGAAGTCGTTTTTTTTTAAAGCTAATTATACATTAATGTAATAACTTATTCCCATTAGGCACATTAGTCTAATTTTGTTGGAATGTGGAATGGTAGTGGAAATTAACACTTATCACTTAATAACTAATATATTAACGAAAAGTAAGGTGACAATTATTATTAAAACTGTATAATAAGTATATTAAATGAATAGTTCTGACTGCCCCCGATCTGTACCACACTCTGGCTTCGACTCCCTTCCTGTTCTCAAGCGTCTCCACTTTAATGGGTTCTCGGAAGGAAATATTGATATTCCCACATTAATATCTTAAGGTTTCAGAATACAACCCCCCGCATACAATTTTAATCCTAACTTTTTGGGATGTCGCACAACTGATACATAAAGTACATTTGTTTCTAACAAATTAATTGAAGATGTCATTAAATATTCAGTCATCATGCTTTTCATTTTTATTTTTATTGATTAGATACAAATTACATCAGGTGTTCACCCTGTATACAATGTTTTGCGTAACACTTGTTGATTGTGCGGTATAAGATGCCTTAATGAGCATGTCTTAAGTTTCCTACACCACTTGCTCTCAGGGGGGGGGGGGGCAAGTTTTATATTTTGCTGTAGTCTTCCAGCTTCTCACTTAAAACGATTCACGCTCATTTAAAAAGATTACTGTAATGGACTGCGTTTCCCCGAAAATGATTTGCAAATAATTAATAAGCCTGTGATTTTTTTTAAATACAAAGCAATCTAGGCATAGATCTTATCAATGTCTTTCATTTAAAAACTGTTTTATTTGGTCAGAATCGATTCATGTTCAACGATTAAATATATAGATATCAATTTTGTGATATTCAGACGTTTATTTCGAGCCAAAAAGGACCCAATACCACTGCTATAGATAATTCTTGAAACCATCATCCGGTACGTCATGGTTAGGATTTACGTAATAATAAACTCTTCACACTCTATAATCTACAAATTAAAAGCTTATTTAATAAACCGTTATTGTGACAGTGACCTAGTCCTTGAAAGTAAAAGAAGTTCTTCAACCGTGACAAATATTCCACAAAAAACATTGAACTTGACTGGAGCAATTCCTTTATAACGTAATTACGCAAACTAATTACTTTCACTTATCTTTATACTTAAATAATGTAAGCGTAAGCAAAATCTGCTTTGTACTTTCCAATACATCGAAATTCTTCAAGTGTTTATATGAAATTACTTTTATGGAGCGAATTGATTTTTTACGTGATGGGTTAGTAAATTAGACCCAATGAAGCTGTTTTTTAATGGGAAAGTTTTTTATTCAAGTTGAAAGTGTGGATCCTAGCATGGTATACTGTGTTTTGACAAGCCTTTAAATAACGAAATCGATATATGTAGTTCGAATAGAGAAATTATTGTGTGAGATTCGTGCACTTAATAATAGAAAATTTGAAATTGTTGTTACCAATAACAATTATGATAGCAAGCACGATTTTTCTAATGTAGTCTAATTATTGATAGTTATCAGGAACGAAAAAGAAAAAGTTCGAGTTCTACCACCCCCTAAAATATTTGTATACATTAATTTATTAAAATTACCGACGCACTTTCGGCAACAATGAGTAAACTTTAGGGGAAATACAGATTAAAAGTAGTTATCTACCACCAAAAATGATCCAGACAATTGTTGTTCATTACCTTTAATTAAATCAGAATAAAATCCGGGTCAACGTCGCGTATCCACCTACAATTTTATTCATTACCCACAACTCATAAACTCTGCCCGAGTGAAAGTGTTTAAATCGCTGTCAAATTTTTCGAGTATTTATACCACCTACCTACGAACTTGTTCAATGAACTCTAATTTATCAATAAGCTGGTATTTTCTTCTAAAATTTCGGAACCACTTCACGCTCTTCTTGCAGCAATTACATTGCATAAGAAAAGCTGATTAAACTGAACAGTAAAATAAAAATTTGGTAGAAAGTAGTTTGGTGAATTGCAATCGTAAAACACAATAGATGCGGAGGCTGCATTACTGACACCTTTGCACCGAAATTCCCAACTGGATAAGACTTGCTCCAGTTTGACAGATGCATATCAGGCTTTCCATCAGAATCATGGCAATAACTTGGTGATTTTCCAAAGCTTGAAAGAAAGTTTCTAGGTTATAAACCGGACCGCATCTGTTTAATAGAGAGAAAATACGAGAATAGAATAATCCTGTTATGGCATCGACGCTAGTATGGACAACGAATACGGGAATGTATTTATTTTTTCTTGGATATTGTTACTTTCCCTTCTCTTGCAGCTCAGCTTTCGTACAAACGAACGAAAGGGAAAGCCGGCTTTCCACGGCTTTTCCGGTGATACAACTGGACGCTATAATAAGTTACGAAAAGTAACACAACGTTAATTACACAACAATTTTTCGGCTTTGCCCTTATTTGAAAGGTGATCGATCTTCAGCGAAACTGTAATCCAAATTGTTTTTTTTTTTAATTCTTGGTGTCATTCATCTTTATCTAAAATACTTAAGTTAAGAGTTAGAATTAGAAAACCATCGATGTAATTGCTCTGTATTTTATTTTCAAGTTGTTTAATTTTGTCCAACGGCGTATCGATAACCATATTTTATTTTCTTTTGTATAAATAAAGTTTGATAATAAATTTAATATTTTATCTTCTTTTTCTTTTTAAAACACTATCGCCTTCTCTAATAATATATATTTTTTATTTTGCAAACGTAAAAAAACACGTAAGTTATTCAACCAAAAATCGAAATTAGCAACGCGAAACTCAATATTGCAACATCGAAGAAAGTGCATCGATAATTACAAATTCCAACAATTTTTATCAAAAATTACAAGAGACGTGACGGCCATGGCTTTCTGATATTACAACACAGTGAAATTACTAGGTTAGAGAAATGATTTTCGTTTGCTTTTCGCTTTGAATTCATTATAAACACATACAAACAAAATTATACAACGCATTCCTCAAGTTTTTTTTATAAAATCAGTCAGTACCTATGTTATGAATTAATTTATTTGAAAAAAGACGTTTTTACACACCGATACTGATTCGAGGAAAAAATGCAACGCCTAGAATTTGATGTGCTCCGATTTTAATGAAATTTTATGCAGAAGTTGTATTACACGGAACCGTTAAAACGTTTAAAATTTCATTAACAAAAAAAAAACAAATTATTTAATAACGTGTGGGTCGGTCCTCCACGATTCCTTATGCATTCGTTTACTCTGTTGGGCATGCCGTCAATAAAATGGTCCATAGCCGGTTGTGGTATCTCATCCAAAGCTTCTTAGATACGAATTAGAAAATCATTCAAATAGTTCGGAGGATGTGAGGAAGCAGTAAAAAAAGTAGTATAAATTAAAGTGAAAATCTAAAGTTGAAAGACTTTTAGGAACAACCTCAAATGAGGATAACTACAAAAAAGTCTGAATTTATAATGTCTAACATTGTTGTAGACAATTAACAATAACTTTCTTACAATAGACACCGTTTTAATGCAGGTCGCTGACACTCTTCACTAGACGTTATTTTTCCAAGTGCTGTATTATTTCATTACTGCGATAACTCGTAATTAAACCTGAAAAGTACTTTCTTCGCCTATAAATTTGTGTATGTAACTTCTGACGTAATAACGCAATACAGAGTAATCTAGTAAGAATCATTTCTGTTGTACCTTCTGGATAAAAAATTGACGCATCGACCTCACTGTAACAATGTAAGACGACCACACTAACAGAAGATAATTATTTAGGATTTCATTTTACACTTAATCCACTCAAGACTTTCTCTTCCATGTGTTTTTGCGAAAACGAATTTTCAACAATAATTATACTTTACTTTACAAAATAAATAAAAATGCAGCGACCCACGATTTAGTTCCCGTCAGTGAAAGTGATTATCATGAATAAAAAATTGCGTTTGTACCCTTCAAGTTTACAAATCGGGCATGAAGATGGACTCTGTAGTGGCGTAACAGATTTATTACAAGTTTATAAATCGAGCACGAAAATGGTCTCTGGATGGCGAAACGGATTCACTTTTCTCTCAACCTTGTGCCTTGGCCTTGCCTAACGTCCGAGGGGAAAGTAAACCCCACCTGTATGCGAATCTATAAAACAAACTGAAGTTCAACATCGGTAATGAGTTAAGAGTTTTCTTCGTCGAAGAACGAGTGGTTCCGTGGCTCGCAGCCCACGATGGTCCACCGGAATCAAGTGGTTAGTGAAACTGTGCGATCGAGTGTGTTCTGAGTCACAAAATCGATTTTTAAGAATAGAGAAAATTTCGAAATTTGTCAAGTGATTGGAATTCCTAAATTGCGCAAAAGTTATTGATTCGGCAGTTTTTTTGACAGATTTTTGTTTTAGATTGCCCTCTGGGTAATTCTGCACGTGTCCTGGACGACCAGCAAACCGCTCACGTCGAAACAACAATTCGAAGATCAACAAGCAGTCGAGAGTCAAGGGTAGGTGAACAGAATCGCCGAACTTTTCTGATTAGTACATTGTAGACTACAGAAACGAGTGGACTTTGACCAGTTCCAGCCACAACACCACGAGGAACACGTGTACGAAAATGGGCTGGATATTCACGACCACCACGACGAACACCACGATCACCATGACCATCACGACCCGGGTTTCTGGAAGAAAAAGATGATCTGGAAGAAAGGATGGAAGAAAATTTGGAAACCAGGAAAGAAACAGATCTGGAAGCCTTCTTGGAAAAAAATCTGGAAACCGATCTGGGTTCCCACCAAAAAGCCTGCCTGGAAGGAGATCCAAGTGCCCGATTGGAAAAAAATCTGGAAACCGGTTTGGAAAGAAATCAAAGTCCCAGCTTGGAAAGAAATCCAAGTTCCCGACTGGAAAAAAATCTGGAAGCCGGTTTGGAAACCTATAAAAGTACCCGCTTGGAAGGAGATTCAAGTTCCCGATTGGAAGAAGATCTGGAAACCGGTCTGGAAAGAGATTCAAGTGCCTGCGTGGAAGGAAATTCAAGTACCGGCCTGGAAAAAATTATGGAAACCGGTTTGGGTAAAGGAAGGTATTCACGGTGACCACTATCTAGGCAAGGATCACGAAGGTAGCGAATATACTGCCCACGATATTTGGAAAAAGAAGCTAATTTGGCAACCGGTATGGAAGAAGTACTGGAAGCCCGCTAAAAAACAAATCTGGGTCCCTGACAAAAAGCTAGAATGGAAAGAAGCATGGAAGCAAATCTGGAGAACCGAAAAGAAGCAGATATGGGTAGAAGATAAGAAACTAGTTTGGAAAGAAGCTTGGAAGCAGATCTGGAGAACTGAAAAGAAACAGATCTGGGTTTCCGATAAAAAACTAGAATGGAAAGAAGCGTGGAAGCAGATTTGGAGAACCGAAAAGAAGCAAATCTGGGTCGAAGACAAAAAACTAGAGTGGAAGGAGGCCTGGAAACAAATTTGGGTACCGGCATGGAAGGAAATCTGGGTTCCTGGATGGAAACAAATCTGGCGTCCGGTCATCATTCAGGAATGGTTCCCGACACCTGACCACCACGACCATCATCACAAACAATGGGACAGGAAGGATGATAAAACAAGTGATAGTAACATCGCAGCAACAACGAATCAAGTGCCACAAGCGCAACATAGTCAAGGGGGTAAATCCTGGGCATTTCCCTCCTCTTAATACATAGTACCTAAACTCAAAATGCATACCTTTGTACATATCTAGCTTTAGTTTGCATCTTCACTCTCGACTGACGTATTTTATTATTATTTAAAGTATTGTTTACTTGTTGACTTTGTTATTTTTAAATAAAACATTGGAAAACTCTGGCACATTTCTCTGCACCACGGAGTGAAAGTTAATTGGCACCAGTACACTAATCAATTAACAGCTTTTGGTTGTAGCATTATCGAAATACTTTCACTACTTGTTTACAAGTAAGGAAGAAACGATGTGCTACGAAAAGCTCTTCATTTCTTATTTCAACTACCTGTGGTCTCGGTTTTTATACTCGACTACATAGATTCTTAATTAATTACTCAAGTCTTTTTTAAGAAGTACTTTTGTGTAGAAATCAATTTTAATGTTCTATAAGCCTATGCTACAAACTAATTATTTAATTAATTTCTTTACAATTAAATACATTCTATGGGTCTCTTTATGTTCAACAATTATACAGGGTCTTCATAAATGATTCATGTTGCCTCTGGAAAAAAAAATTTACATCTATTTAGCATTATTATCATGCTTAAACAAATATTTCGTTTTTGACATATCAAGTATGGTGTCAGGGTTTTTGAATCTCAGAAATTGCTGATCTAAATTTTGTGATAACACTTTTGTTTCCCACATAATAAAAGAAACATTTCATTCGACTTTCTTTTTCGATTACTTTATGAAACAGTTTGCGTTTAATAATTAATAATTTATTTTATAGGTTAAGGTTAAGGTTATATAGGTTAAGATTTTTTGAGTGTGTCAGTTTCCTGATTCTCAGTTTTTTGTTTGCTCACCATTTTTGGGATTGTGTATTTCGCATGTTTTTCAAATTTTCAAATATTTTAGACACGAATTTTAAACCGGCACTGATTCTACAATAATAATTACTATTACTAGTGTTTCCCGTTACTTTTTGTGCGGAGTGTATTAAAAAAATGTAGATTGAGTTGATCACTTGCCTCAGTACAAATTAATATTTTACTGTTCAACTTTACAATACATTAAAAGTAAAAGTGCATATTATACTGGACAAAATAAATAAAAACAAATTGCTCACTTCAGCTAGTAACAATCCATAGCAGAATATTAAATACGATTCTGGAAATCAAGACACGTGCCGGCCAAAAAAAACCGGTCTTGCATTCGCTTTGCCAGTCGACCAGTTGCAACAGGAAAATTAAACCGGTTAGAATCCATATGGTATCGGTTACAACTTACTTGTGCCGCAATGTCTCGATTGTGATTGTGAATACTTACGCAAATAGTGTTGAATAAAGACTGGTTACCATATTACATATTACAATTTTTAATTTGTTTTGTTTAACTGTGATTTTGAATCAAATAAGTCTGAATAATTAAAAAAATAAATAAGACGGAATAATATCTTTATATAGAAGTACAATGTTTTGCGTAAACACTTGTTCATTATTGACTAAATTGCTCGGCAATGTAGAAACGGAGACCATTGAATGTACTTGCAGCCATATACAGTTGACCATGTCCGAAGACAGGTTGTGGTATAAATAAAATCCCAACATTTTCAAAGGATTGCCCTTGCGATTTATTAATGGTCATAGCGAATGCTAACATGATTGGAAATTGGGTTCGCCTCAAGGAAAATGGCAATAATGCACCAAACTACCTCATATGAATTCTGGGTGTTAAAATACGTTTTCCAGTTGATCGTCCGGGTAAAATTTCGCAATCATTTGTATTTTGATGCAATCGTTTATTGTTAACTCAAGAGATATATCGTACGAAGGTGGAGTTTCGAGGTACGTAAAAAAGTTGCTCAAAGGTAGCCGCACCGGTTTTGTCGCGTGTCAGAATTGGGTCGACAGAGACGAACTACAGAATTTAAGGTTTCGGTAAAAGACATGCTCGATTCTACTAATAACACTTTTGATTTATGCAGTGCGATTGAACGTTGTTTTATTAAGTCTTAATTTGGGCGATACTTAATTTAAAGTGTAGGTGTAAAACTGCATATTTGATCAAAATTGTAATAACACAAAAAATCGAAGACGGGCCTGTACATCATCTTACACCTGCATACGTTCGACAAGTTTTTTATGTCCCTCGAAACTCCACCTCCGTACGATATATTGTAGGCTCAAGAGATATATCGTACGGAGGTGGAGTTTCGAGGGACATAAAAAACTTATGCAGGTGTAAGATGATGTACAGGCCCGTCTTCGATGATGATTAAAAACGTATGCAGGTGTAAGATGATGTACAGGCCCGTCTTCGATTTTTTGTGTTATTACAATTTTGATCAAATATGCAGTTTTACACCTACACTTTAAATTAAGTATCGCCCAAATTAAGACTTAATAAAACAACGTTCAATCGCACTGCATAAATCAAAAGTGTTATTAGTAGAATCGAGCATGTCTTTTACCGAAACCTTAAATTCTGTAGTTCGTCTCTGTCGACCCAATTCTGACACGCGACAAAACCGGTGCGGCTACCTTTGAGCAACTTTTTTACGTACCTCGAAACTCCACCTTCGTACGATATATCTCTTGAGTTAACAATATCTCTTGAGCCTACAATACCATGCATTCTTGTAGCAATTTTTGTATACATAAAACAGAGTCACAACGTTGTAAACGTGCTCTATAGCAGACATTTGTTTGAGCGGCGTAGTACCTGCTATCCCTTGATATCTTTCTTTAAAGTAAGACTAACTCCTGTCGCAGCATTCTCCACGAACGTTTACTTATAACATCCCGAGGTAAATGTCATAAAATAAGTGAGTTCTCTACACCACTACTGCAGTCTACCAGCTTGTTACTCAAAACGATTCACGCTAATTTAAATCGGTGAATGCTTTTCCCCTAAAATGATTTGCAAATAATTAATAAACCTGTGAAATTTTTGAAAATGGAAAGTAATCTAGGCCTAGATCTTATCAATGCCTTTCATTTAAAAAAAAGCAATTATAAAAATGGGTGCAGTAGAGACTGTTTTATTTGGTTAGAATTGATTCATGTTCAACGATTAAATATATAGATTTGAAGAAAAAATGCAGCACCCCGAAATAGTTTTGAAAAAAAAAAAAATGCTTTTGATGCGTTCCACAAGCAGTTAAATGGATTCTAGCAGTAATTTTCAGCAGCAGGCGTTAATAAAAAAAAAACTAGAAATGAGGTGCATGGCTAAATTTACTCTATACGTATTTTTAATTTTTGTTTTCTTTTGGTGAACTCTGAACTTTTGGAGTGTGGTTTCTTTAAAAGATATTTATAATAGAAAATTTTGCCTAGTATCACTCTTTATTTGGCAATTGAATTACTTCATTTTAAAAATAATTTATTTATCTTTTATAGTGTAGAATAGTGCATAGAGGGTACAATTATAAATAGAAATTTCTTTGAAGATGGCACTGTTCATGTCTCTGGTGGTGCCCAAGTCGATGGAGGCTGCCACGTAGGCGGAATTTTTGGAAACGGTATCCATTCTTTTAGCTGCACTGGTCCCCAAACCTTTCGCCACATTGGAATCCAGATCTGTAAAGGACAATGTTATGATTTAAATTATTTTTAGTTCTCAACATAAACTCTTTTTATTTACCTAATCAAATCAATCATTATTACCTACACAAGAGTTTGTCAATAATTATATTAATGAAATTAAATATTTCTCATTATCTAAACAAAAATTCATAATGAAGCTGCAACAACATGCAAACGGCAACCTATAATTATATTTATGTATTTATGAGGAAATGAAGACGATTACCATTTTCTATTTTGAAATATCAATATTTTAGATTTCTAATTATATTTGAGGCCGTTAATTCCAAAACTTGTTCTTTCGTTCCAAGGCTTATTTTTTCTTTTTACGTACTTAAAAAAAACTAGAGCCTTTTCAAATTTTGAAAGAACGAGTTTTGACACACATTTATATTTTCAAAAAAAGCATAGTATCATCAGAAGACACTACGAAATAACGAGTTTTGGAACTGAACGTGTTTTTATGTGTTTATCAGAAAGAACCACTTTTGTCACTATCCGATATTAGATATAGATCCGGTATATATATTTTTATATACAGAGTGAACATAAAGTTCCGCACAAAATTCATAATTTAGTTATGTAATGTTCTTGCCAAAAACGCTCGAACAGGTCAATTTTTGTTTTTAAATTGCCATCTTTTGACATACAAATTTTGTTGATGACGTCATCTGTTTTTGAACTATGACACCGTCATAAATTTTTTTAAATAGCAACCCCCAAATTTTTTTGGGTTTTAAATACACTTTTCAATTCTCTATTCAACAAGCGTAAAAAATTGATAGTTGCGTAACTTTTTTTTTGAAAAAATTACGTTTGACATCAAAAATAAAAAATTTAACGCAAGTGCTCAAATTGCCACCCGCCAACTATTTGACACATTCCCAGACGTTTTTTAGCGCTTTGAACACCTCGTTCAATCACTTCGGGATTAATCTGCACCATTTCACCACGAATTCGTAGTGAAATAGTACTTTTTCAAGAAATAAAAATTTAATTTTTTAAAGTAAAATTTGTAATTTTTTCATATATAATATCATAAGTGGTAAAATTTTGTCGGCAAAATTTTCTTATTGCTACGAGCGTTTGTTGCATAGCAATTTATCGAGTGACATTGTTGTTAAAACCACGAGACGATAGTCGATTGGTTTTTGATCAATGTCACGAGATAAATTGGCAACAAACTCGAGTAAATCAATCGAAAAATTTTGCCAAGACAAAATTTTATCACGAATGATATTCCGAAGACTATTTCATGAATAAAACAAAAAATAAGTTATTTGTTTATTATATGAAAAGTACAGTTATTGTATTGTTTTCTCTTTTCTATTTTTTTTTTCTTGCAGTTAGCAGCCTCATTTCCTCTCCAAGCAAGATCAAATGCACATAGGTGGAAACAGTTTCTTTGCAAACCGTCGGGCTCTTCCTCATTCCAAACACTTGCCATTGCATTAATCTCTTCTGCTAATAACGCTTGAGAACTTCTGTTTTTTCTTGTCCGCAGATTCTTTCAGATTTTTTCTTTTAGCATCTCTAGCACGTGGTGCATTCGCAAACAGAATATCTGTAAACGGATTAATTCTTACTTGATACTCGAAAAAATATTTAATATCACCAATTTGGAAGTGGTGTTCCAAATAAATTTTACGCACGTCTCTTTATAGTCTTCACCGTTCTTTTTTCTCATATTGTATGCCCAGTCTTCTAACATTTCTGCAATTTCTTGTACAGGCGTTGTTTGATAGAAGTTGGTGCTTTCTTTCATGCCAGGATTGATTAAACTGTTTCCAAATGGAATTTCTTGTTTTAACAGTATTTTGGGGCACATTCTGGGACACTGCATTTCTAATATGTTCTAAGGATTTGTCGCTAAAACGTTCGCTTCGGTTCATTCATTTTAGACAAATTTTTGACTTTCAAAAATATTGTTTATTTCGTTGTTATGACAAAAATGTTGCCATTTAAAAACTCTCTAGCTTCGCGATTTCATTGGAGCATACGGTCTGGCAAAATTTTCATTAGATTAGTTTTTCCAGTTGAAATTTAGTATTCATTGTTTAGTGACGGAATATGATTGGTTCAAACAACTATGAATGAAATAGTCAGTTATAATATAATAAGAGTTGAGATTTCGTCGGAAAAATTTACCGATTGTTACGAGAGTTCGCCTAGCAATTTTGCGAATGACATTGTCATAAAAATCACGAAACGCAGTTGAGTGATTTTTGATCAATGTCATGAGCAAAATTGTAGAACTCGAGTCCACAATTGGTAAATTTTTCCAGCGAAATCTCAACTCGAATTATATTCCTCAGACTATTTCACGAAAACGCCCAAATTATTGATAATGTCGTGGAAGGTGACAGAGGTAATTGAGGCAATTGAGGTATTTGACATGCAGTATGCTGCCACAGTGATTGCAGCAATTGTTATTTTTTCGCTGAAAAATGAGGTACGTTGTGTAATAGCGACTGTTCATTGGTCCGTAACCCCCGATAAAATTTTGACAAGTTGATTTTTTCAATTTAAATTTTGATTCCATTGTTGAATGATCACATATGATTGGTTAAAATATATATGAGTGAAATAGTCAAAAAAAAGTTATGCAAGTATTTTCTCTGATCTCTTTTATATTGTATATGTTAGATTTTTAGATGTACAGTTTAATCAGTTTAATGCTGCAATTGTAAACTTTGACGTGTCACCTGAGGATGGCCCACGTGGCCGAAAACGTTTGTGACGAATTATAAAAATAAAAAATAAAATACAGGAAGTAAATTATCTATATAAAAAAAACTATTTTATGTAGATTTGGAAAATAACAAATTCGTATGCTCTTTTTTGCAAAAACGAATAGATAAAAGTAGGTTTGGATAGAGAATTGAATAATCTTTAAAATGATGTATCACACGACCCCCCATGCCATTTAAATTTTTTAAGGTGGTGCCTCCTTTGGCTAAAGGGGTGAGATCTAAGACTTGAAAGTTTGGGACAATTTGGCCCCCCCTGATAACAAAATTGACCTATTCGAGTGTTTTCTTCTAAGTGTTTCGGAATTGAAATGGTTGGGGAGTACAAATTTAGTTGAGTATTTTATGTTTATTTGGAAAATATCGATTTCATGTTTTTCTTTTGTAGAAAGGAATCCATAAATGTAGGTCTGAATAGAGAATTGAATAAGCTTTAAAATGATGTATCACACGACCGCCCATGCTATTTAAATTTTTTAGGAGGGTGGCTCCCCTGGCTAAAGGGGTGAGATCTAAGACATGAAAGTGTGGTACAATTTGGTCCCCCTTGATAACAAAATTGACCTGTTCGAGCGTTTTCTTCTGAGTCTTTCGAAATTGGAATTGTTGGGGGGTACAAATTTTAGTTGGGACACCCTGTATATTTAGCACATTTCCAGATTACAAAAATTTCATGTTAATATCTAGATAGATCTATAGATTTTGAAATTAAAAATTTTCAAAATTATGATCTATTTTAGGTATATTATGTATTTCTAAAACCTAAACCTAAACCTAAAACTTTCCAAAATTTTATCAGAAAGTCAGAAATTTCAGGAGTGTATTCTCCAAGGATTTTAAGATTTCACAATTTTAATATTACAAAACTAAACTTCGTAAGGCAAAAATAAAAAAAAAACTTACTTTTCGAGCTTCCCAGTGACGGACCCAGTGTGACTTCCATTGCAGTTTCGTCTGCCAGATTCCACCAGGTCCTTCCTCTTCTTTCACTGTTACTACACTGAAACGTCCATTTTGCCATCACCTTTTCCAGAATAATTCGCTTTCTTACCTCTCTTTATGAAAAACCTCACAAAAACTTTCAGTTAAAATTACGAACAAAAGTACGAAGTGACAAAGTTTCATTTTTCTACAGAAGCCATCAGTGAGAATAACTTGTTTGGAAGAAAGCGTTTGTAGAAATAGTGCGATCGTTGACAATGCTCTTGTATTTATATTGTTATTACATTTTCAGAATTTTGATTCGCCAAAAGTGTTACGGTTTTAATGAATTGGGTTATCAGTGTGGAAAATCTCATCAAAATTGTAGTCATCGATACAATATCGCTTATTTGATACTTTCGGTAGCATTTAAATGAGAGACGTCTGGAATTTCAACAAGGTGCGAGTGCGTAAAGAGGACAAGCGGTTTTCATTTCTTCGCTGAAAGAGCGTGTAATAGTAATAATGATTTTGTGTAGTTCAAAACAGGGTATTCAAATGTTATTAATTTTAAAAATTTTGTGCTCGGACTAGTGGTCCCAATTCTGTTTTATTTGAATTAAATTTAAATTTTTAAAGGCATTAGCATTTATCTAGACTTATCAATAAAGCGATATACCGGTACCGAGAGAGATATGAATAGGACAATGGTATCTATAGGTAAAGGCTCTAGAGTTCAGTACCTATACAAGTTGCTGCTAGAAGCTACCGACGGCAGATTGAGCCCCCAATACATTTTGACGATATTTAGGTATAATATAAAATCAGCAAAAATATGTAACGCAAGCGATCTAAAATACCAACGGTGAATAATAATTACTATGCTATTTTCACACCACAGAACACTTAACCTGATTGGACTACATATATTCTGATTTAATTACAATTGCATTACGACGTCAGGATACAAATCCATTACTGAAAATACATCTAGACGAGCGGATAACCACTAAAATCGTTCACCAACCCAATCATCGCGTAGAACTAAATGAGTGATACCTCAAAATGTTCTTCTTGAAGTGCTTAATATATATTCAAAGTTACGACATCGGCCGTTGGTTCTGACAAGTTATTAGTAGTAAACGAAAAAAAAAAACCTTTTTTTTCTAAAAAGTTTAATTAATTACCTACCTCGCACTCGCTACAGTTATTGAGATGTTTTTAACACTATTATTTAGTATAGAATGTCTACTTTCCAACGATATACAAAAATATATGTTAATTCAATTCTAATCAACTCTAATTAATGATAATAAAATTATAATTATAAGATCGAAATTTGCAAATCGGTACACGTGACAAGAAGCAGCATTTTATAAGCAATATTTCATTCGCTTATATTATCTACTTATTTTGATAAATAAAGACAGGGGAGCGAAAAAACTGAAGCAACTACACTGGAGTCCGCATGTATACCCGATTCGATTTTAAATGTACAAGTTCTTTAACCCCTTCACATGTAATTGTGTAACAATTTTCGTTGTTGTCATATCCACCAGCAATGATAATTTCTTTGTTTGGAGGTAATTTGAAAGTGGCCTGTTCTTCGATATAACTGGATAGAAATGCTATCAAGCCATCTTGTTGCCAAAAAACTGCAAAAATGTTTTGTAGTCTGCAATATTTCTGGAACCTACTATATAATAAGTTTGGGCTGCACTTTCACCTCTTCGTTCCCTTTCATAATTTTTTGTAGAATTTTGAATGTTGTAACGATCGAAGACAAGAACAATAGTCTCGCAGTTTTTATTAAACAAATCTAAAAGTTTCTTGAAGATTATACTTCCTATATCCGAATAGGTTGTTACTGATTTTTTAGGAATTTCTTGTAATAGACCCATGGCATTAATAATGCAAGAATTGAATCTATCTTTGATTTCAAACAAAGGTTGACAAAAACTTTTGATTTTTTGCCCAACTCGGCTTTTGGTGATTTTCTCATAGCGCCATCTTCAAAAAAGAAAGATGATGGAAATGGTATGAGTTCGTATTTTAGAAGATTACTAAAATCCAAATCTCTGTGGCGAGCTGCACTCAAAATTCTACGAAACATGAATTCAGATGTTACTAAATGTATCAATTTTATGTTTTTTAATGGATTTCCAAAAGCTTTCAGTACTGTTTACTGTTAGAATTTTTTCGACATAATTTTCCACATATAACTTAATTTTGAACTCAGTTAAGGATTTCACAATATTGTCGGGAGCTATTTTTCCAGATGCTATGTGAGTTAATTTAGATAAGGCGTTAAGACTAAACGGATTGATCCAAAAATTTTCTACAACATCTAAGATTTGCTTGACATCTTTTTCATCTGGTATTTTCAGAGTATTGCTGTACTTTTTCTCTGTAGTTGCCTTTCCTATCACCTCCTCAAATTTTGTTGTATTATATTCACCAACAATGTGTCGTGTAACAATCCATCTTGTCAAAGTCTGTTGTTCTTGTGTAAAACCAATAACACCACTAGAACTTTTACAATCTTGTTTCGTATTAATTGTCTGTTCAAGAGCCATATCTGATGCTACACAGTTGAACTTCTTGTTGGAGGACCTTTTAACAACAAAATTGCCATTTTCCAGATATTCGTAAAAATCAGGATGAGTAGTTTTTAATCTTATCATATCTGACAGGTAAATGGGGGTAAATTTGGCATAGTTATGACGACCACCACAAGTATGGAAAAGTCTCATAAACGGCATTAAGATGCAGTTGAAAATTTGCGTCTCTTTCAGCTCTTAATAGCTGTAATAAAATGTCGATAGCATCTAAAAATGTTAACCAGTATTTGAATGTGTCGAATATTTGGCATCCATAGATTTTAAAATTTTGAATGGTCTTCTGAATTTTATCTAAATTTTCCTTTAATTCCGACAGTGCACCATCACAAGCTGATCCCTCGTCTTTATGCTTAGCTTCCACTGCCTATTCGAACATTACTTTTAGGAATAATCTGGTGAGAGCATCGCCAGCCAATATCAAACCCCGACAGGCACGGGCCAATTGTTTTCCCTGAAGCATTTGACGACAAGTATTTTCAGCATATAGACCGGAGTCAACTAAAATATTTATAAGGCCTCCATCTCCATATATTTGACCAATACTTGCTATGAAAGTCATTGTAAGGTTCATACCACCTAACTGCATGGTGATCTTTGAGACTAACGTATCAGAATGTAGCCACAAAATTTTCTGAGCCTTAGAGTATATTGCTAAATCTGCAGTCACTACAAGATGTTTCTGATTTAGGGTTTCATCTATTTTAGTTAAATGTAAAAGCGTGGAGTATATTGTGTCATATTTAGTTGGCGGTGAATTAATAAACGGTAAGTAGTAAACAGATGACACAGGAACCTTATTTGTAGAAATTCCAACTAATTGTTTTATCACGTTTCTTGAAATACCTTAGCAGTTTCCAGATTAGATCTTCTTTGCTACTCTCTAGCAACATTTGCTTTAAAATATTTGATTCCACATCTGACAATTTTGGAGGTTCTGGCCTAACATTTGGTTTTTGATAATGACAAATCTGTCGTTCAAATTGAATATTACTGCATTCATTTAGAGAACGTTTGGTTTTCCTTTGTATTGCTATGGTGGAAGAAGAGCCAGCAGATTTTTGAAATAGTACCATAGCCATCGAATGAGTTTTTGCACATATCTTCATCATCACTAATCGGTTGTAGACCCTGAGGAATATAAACTGCACTGTCTTTACGAAGCAAATTGCAAGCTATAGTTAAAAAACATCTTATTTCATCATAAGAACAACACAAACCTAACTTGAACAAAACGTCGATTATTTTCTTACTTTTCACTGCGTGATGAATTTATAGGGAAAGATTCAGACCAAAAGATGTACGATTTCTTTTCTTGGCAAATGAATTTAAAATACTGGTATATATACCCATTGCTTTGATATTCTCTTTTACCGGTACACTGACGTTCTCGTACGAAGTTTCATCAATTACCCAGGACACAAATTTATAAAGCTCGTGGGGAAGTTCGTTTAACAAAGTCTCAGTGTTCAAGGCGTTGGCACTCTTATATTCAGAATGTGAAGAAAAATTTGAATGATGGCCCCTTATCATTTTTCTTAGAATTCCGGCAGCTTAATGAAGTATTTGAACTTCATCCAATTTTGTTTTTGTTTCAAACAATAAAATTCTTCATTTTCCTCAATTTGATTTGACACCCCATAATCGACCTCATGCTCCTTTGAACAAATAATTGTTGTTTTGCCTGGCCTCGATATGAAAAAGAGTTCATTCTCAAATTTTTGTCTCAAAAACCTAATCAAATTAGAAGAGACACATGCACTTGTTGTATTACATTGTGACATGAGTTGATTCACTCTAGAAGTTAACAATGGAAGTGTGGTAACGCTATCTTCATTCAAATCATCGCCGGATTCCAAAAGTTTTTTTTGCAGTCATTGTATTTCTTTCACTAATGTAGTGAGAATAGCAATATTTATGATATTTGGCATCTGATGCAAAAAGATGGGGATAAAATTCTATACGATTTTGAATAGTGAAATCTTCTCTTTCTATAGCAGCTTTTAATGTTTTTTCTCTTGTAGTAGCACCCGTCCCTGTACACACAGAAATTAAGGGTTTTTTCTTTACTGTACCGCTACTACCACAAATAAAACTGTAACACGTTTTTCTCGGTGGTCTTTTCCCTTTTATTTTGTGTTCAGTTACTGTTGAAGTTAAAATAATATACTATTGAGTTTTATAACGTGTTTAATTTAATAAAAATACAAGTAGAATAAAAAATAAAAATTAATTTGAAAATTGATTAAATTAAATTAAATACATATAAAAAAATTAATCTGACAATATCAAAAAATTAAAAATAAAAATAAAATTGCGCTATTTTTTACAAATTTAACTTTATGTAAATATATGTATATGATTTATATATGAAAATAAATAATTCTTGAAACAAAATCCTTACTTGGATAAAATGATAATTATATGTTCTATTAGAAAAATGATTAGTGAAATTTTAAATAAGAAAAATTATAAGAAATCACGAATCGGTATTTATCTTATAAAAAAAAAACTTATCTGACGATGGTTCAAGCGGGTTCAAGAACGACGACTTCTAGGATGTATGAGAAACCTGGCAGGAACAAATTTCGACGAAGGGCTCATCGAGTCACAGATACGCGGAAGACGTAGGGCTATCTCTTCTGACGGACGTAGACGTAGTGGACGGTACTTGCGACGGTTTTTCGCCCCGGGATAATCTTAATACCCTAACGATTGCGGTTAGTTAATTAAAGGCGTTACGAAAATTAATAATTAGCTTTGATCACAAAGGGATTTCCTGAACGACAGATACAGCGTGGCCGACGAAAATTTCAGGATGGCGAGAAAATAAACGATAAAACCAGCACTTGGCAACTTCACGATAATTAAGATTTGGTATTTATCCCAAAATGATATTTTAATTTCGGGATGTTAACGGTAACTCGATATTTATCGCCTCGGTACTTCTGGTAGGCTGATCGCTCGGCTGATCGCCACCTGAATGGCCGTCTTTTTCGTTATGCCCCATTCTCTCATCCGCGTGCCCTATGCATATTGCGTGGCGCGAAACGATCAGTACTTAGACTTTTTATAAAAAAGATGGAAATTAGATAAAATTAAATAGCACAGTGTCGCAAGTGTGCTTCCGTCGTATTGACCGCATGCGTGGGCGCAGTGGTACCGAAGTACCTATCATGGCTGATCATGGTGGTTGTTTGTTTACGTTCCAGATGGAATGAACTACGAATGTTTGTTTTTCGCATTAACAGTGGGGAATTAATATCCTAGCGATAATTCAGGTACGTCCGCTCATTACTCGTCAATCAGATGTTGAATTCGCGATTGGATTTTTTTTGAAGTAGAAAAAGAAAAGATGAGAGGTTGGAAAGGAAGAAGATAACGTTTCTGCAAGTTCAAGAAGTGAAAGTTTACGGGAAACATTACAGAAATGCTACCGATGGCTGAGAGGAAAATGAAGAACGTTGTGAGAAGAGAAATAGCGAGAAGAAAAAGAAGAAATTGATAAGATTAAACAGATAAATTCCAGCCATACAATCTAGAGATGTAAGCCACCTCAGCTAACATTTGGTGAGGCCAAAACGTGTACCTCCAGCCGCCTCACAGCTGGCACCCAAAAAAGATGACTCGAAACTAACAAAAATTAATCGCAATTAAGATATACCGTCGAAAAAGGTAAAACGTTAAGGTTATAACAAGAGTATTCTTAACCGTACTTTTTTTTAGTTGGTTACACTAAATGTTCTGGTAACGATGTTAAGTCCCGCAAGCATATGTAGAATCCTTAGGCCTTCTACACCAGCCAATTGAAAATTCCATAGTACACATGGCGCACAAGGAACGGTCATCGCGATCATATCGTAAAACTCAGACGTTTGCAACCCTCAATACAATTTCGTTAGAAACAAATATACGTTTATATATGCATTATAACATTTAAAAATGTTACAAAACTTTGATTTTTAATTTCAAATAATTTTGGTTGGCCATCCCTCAAAGTTCGTCCGCATTCATATCTGCTCATATCATTACTTGCTTTTTGATCTGTATTGATGTTAATTTTACTACAATATTTTTTTCTGCAGGAAGAATGATACATCATGTAGTTTTGAGGGTTCGTAAGTAGTTCATCCTGAATTCAGTTTAATCGTCTGAATATATTGTCATCACGTAATTTACTATATTCTAAAATAGTTTTAATCTGAGCATAAGTTGGTTTTTTAACTAATGGTCCATATTTGTCATTATCAGGATCAACTACATTGTCGCAGATCAGACATTTAGGCATTTTGTAATTTTTTACCTATTAAATTTACACCAGCCTCAAATCTTAGCTGAACTAAAGACTAAATTAAGAATATCAAAGCATTATTGAGATATTATTTTTACCCTGATTCCAAGAAAACAATACACGAATTGAGTGCACTTGCAAACGCGCACACGGGCATCAGAGCGGGTAGTGCGGTGAGGGGTATACATGCGGAGTCCAGTGTAGTTGCTTCAGTTTTTTCGCTCCCCTGTCTTTATTTATCAAAATAAGTAGATAATATAAGCGAATAAAATATTGCTTATAAAATTCTGCTTCTTGTCACGTGTCGCGATTTGCAAATTTCGATCTTATAAAAAAAAGTTATTAAACAAAAACGTCGCGCTTTAACTAAATCGATTTTATGCGACATGCCTGTTTATTATAATTAATTAGAGTTGATTAGAATCGAATTAACATATATTTTTGTATATCGTTGGAAAGTAGACATTCTATACTAAATAATAGTGTTAAAAACATCTCAATAACTGGAGCGAGAGCGATGTAGGTAATTAATTAAACTTTTTAGAAAAAAAAATTTTTCTTTTGTTTACTACCAATAATTTTTGTCAGGACCAACGGCCGATGTCGTAACTTTGGATATATATTAAGCACTTCAAGACGAACATTTTGAGGTATCACTCATTTAGTTCTACGCCAAGATTGGGTTACTCCAAAACTAAGGGTCTTTTATTCGAGCTCCCGCTTCACTAATCGTGTTGAGAAGAGATTTACCAACTGTATGTTTGGTTGCCTATACAAATATTTTTTATTATAAGAAGATAACTGAATTCAAGATGTTGCTACAAAACGCTTTATATCGTAACAAAGTTTAGACGTAAATAATGTTCGGCATTACATTTAACAAACTTCTAAACAAAAACAAACTTTAAGAAAATTAGTGACTTCGCGACTGTTATGTTGTCAGATCAAGATCGATTGGTACTAATCACGAATTTATTTTTGAACTGACAACAAATCAGAAAAATACGACAAAATTATTGTCGTATATTTATAAATTTTTCTTGTAGGCCATTGAGATTTTTTTCCTCCAAATATTAGAATCCTTGATTAAATCAAGATACAACCAATCAAAACAAGGAATTTCATTGGATCTGTAGCCACGCATGCGCACGTCACGTTTTTATTGTACAATTTAAAATTGGCAAAAGCAACGGTCGTCTTATCCTGTAAGTTAAAGAATTAAAACTTGACTAAAACATTAAAAACAAGATTATTCTGAAAGCGTTTGGAGTGCGACAAGAGAATGGCGGCAGGTTTCTCTTTTAACGCCCGACAATATTTTGATTTTACTAACAGTGAAGATTTGCAAGATGATACTTACTTTGGTAAGTTAAAAAGGTTGCATTATTTTTTGGTAATAATAATAAATTATGCCTGCAGATTCTGCTCCTGTTGAAAAACCCTGCATTCTGACCGCTGAAAATGTAGTTGAAATAGAAAATTCGGATCCTGAAAGTGATCTGTTCTTTTCACCAATGAACACAGTAACATCCAGTACGACACAATTGAGGAAGTCTTTGAGCATGGGGCATTTACCGATAACTAATGCTCGCAGTAAGGGATCACAGTAAGTGTAATTATTGGACATTGTTTACATCTATTTAATTTTATTTTTCAAAGCAGTTCAAATGTATCAAGGGAAAATGGAGTTGGAAAAGCACCTTCTCAGGAGTGCATCAATCGGTTGGCACAGCCCAAACGATTTGCTTCCCAAGATGACTTGACTTTAGCACAGGCAGTGATACAGTTCCAAGTTAGAACTCCTAAAAGGTTCCACTCGAAAGCTACTCCTAGAAAAAAACAGCCCATGCTCCTCTGGCACACCACCCAGGCTCAATCCCCAAGGTTGGTAATATATTACTGTTGGCAGTACGTACACCAACAAGGAATTAAATTAACTTCAAGGATTTTGTCATATATATATTAAAATTTTTAATTCAAGGATTTCAATTTTTAAGGTGTTAATATGTGGTACATATATGTATAGATTACTTATATAAGCCTCTACTATAAATTGGTCTGGATTCTGTAAAAAAATATTTTACAGATAACCACTTTTTTTACAGAATAAGGTCAACAAGTGCATGTCTCCAACTATGCACAAATTTCACTTCTGAACTAGTTTTATTTGGAGTTTTTTTTTTATTATTTCATCTTTGCATAATATTAATTTCATACTGGATAATGTTGCCAGTTTGGCTGTTATATTTTATAGCATATTTATTTTTGATTTTCTCATTTGTTTCAATATACAGTACTTTTTTAATGGCTATAGGAATTTATATGTTAAATTTTTCCACCTCTGTTAATAATTTATGTTTGATGCATACCAAGCATTTTCGGTGATGTTGTAAATGGCTATAAAATTAATTCAACAGCTGAGAGTGCACAGGAAACTCATTCAAGCTCATACTCCTCCAAGTATGTCAGCTAAAAGTTTAGTAAATTAGAAATAAAGTAAATTCGCACAGAATTAAGAACGCTGTTGCATGTATGGTAGCAGTTCAACACGTTTAAGAACTCACATGGATATAAATTCGATGAATGTGCGGAGCCATGCGTTTCAAAATCACTTTATTGTCATATAGAAGTATCATAATATAGTCTGTATTTTCAGTACCTAGTCCAAAAATCAGCGATGCTTTTGGTGTATTGATCTATAAAAATTGCAGGAATACCTCCACTATATTTTTTTCTATTATGCATTAAACTTATTTTCATGACACTCTGTATAATGTAATCTTATCTTTCATTATTTTCCTTTTTGTCGATTTTGGTATTCAGTGATTACTTTTTTTCTTCAGATTACAAACAACAGGAAGAGTTCGCCCTAGTTCGGTACTTTCCAGAGAGGAACGCGAAAACATGGAACTGGAAGAGGCAAGAAAATTGAAAATTAGGGCCCATCCAGTCAACAAAAAAGCTCTGAAGGGGCCGTTGAAGGCCCACGTTGAGTTGAAACCACCCACCACCGTTGAACCGTTCAACCTGACTCATGTGACTACCAAGAAAATCAAGACACCTGAAGAAAAAAAAAATGTATTCAAAGCCCAACCGGTCCCCAAATGTTTGAACAACCCTTTCAAACCGCAATGCAGCGGTCAACTGCCAACAAAAGGCCATAGTCCCAGTTTTTCAAAAAAATTAACCCAAAGTATTTCTGTGGAAAAGTCTGAAAAGAGTGTTCAGGCTCCCCATAACAGTTATAAACCTACCAAAACCGAGTTGAAGCCCTTCAGTTTTGAAAGACGGGACCAGCTGCTTTTGCAGAAGAAAGAAGAACTGACAAAAAGAGTAATGTAAACTCGAGTTGTTTTCAAATAAAATAAATTGAAATTTTCTTTAGGTTTTGGAAGAAGAAAAGAAGGCGAGGGAGTTCCACGCGCGTCCTATGCCAAAGTCCATCCTAAGAGCCAAAAATTGCAGTGAGGAGAACCTTAATGAAACTGGATCTGTTCGATCTCAAGTAAGTGCTGGGTGAATGCTACATCATGAAGAACATTGTGTGTATAGAAAACAGAACTACTAATATATTAATTTAAACATCGTTTTTTTTTTTTTTATAGAGGCGAGGCAGTTCTGAAGACATAAACACTGTGATTTTCAAAGCCAGACCTGCTACTGTCCTTTCACAGAAGCCTTTTGAGCCCAAAAGAGACGAAAAGCATTGCTTAAAAATTGAAGCTTTTCAATTAGCAACAGACTCACGACTTGAAGCAAGACACAAATTTGAAGAGAAACTTAAAGAAAAGGAAGCAGCTGCTGAGGCTATGAAAAAAAGGAAAGAAGAAGAACAACAGAGATTGGAAAGAGAAGAGGTAGCACAACTTAGAAAGCAAATGGAACATAGGGCCCAACCAATCAAAAAGTATAAGGAGATAAGCATTCAGCATGAGCACAAAATTACTAATCCTGTCAGCCCAAGATTTCATACTGACAAGATAAGAAATAAGGAGAACGTTAAGCAGTAGTCGTGGTATCTTTTAATTGTTTTTAAGTTATGTTGTAAATGTCTTTATTTTTTTTATTTTACACTTTTCCGTGAAGTATAGTTTCATTATCCACCTTATGACACTAAAATTTTACTTATGACGTCATCTTTTGTTTCAATGACAACCTCAATTTTTCTTGCCGTTTTTTATTAGAAAAAATTTAATTAAACTAACTACTTAAATTAATTTAATAACTTATTTTTTTGGGGAAACACTTACCGTAAGAAATAAAAACTTACGTAACTTTAATGGATGAAAATCCTAATTAAACCCCAAAAACAAACAAAATTTATTGTAGTTGTTCAAATTGCTCTCCGTCAACGATTTGCCACCGACCGATACGAGTGTAAACACTTTATACACTTCGCTCAAAGACTTCAATTTCCTAATGTTTCCATTGTGTTTTGCAAAAAACCGCTACTACTCGAAGGTAACGCAAATCAAATTTGGAGAATTTTGAAAGAGCAACAATTGTATCCCTATCACGTACAGAAAGTCCAATTTTTACCGCCTGAGCATTTAATAATAAATAATATCATCAGAAAAGGTATTTTCAACTTAAATAATATGCACGTATGGGCAGATGGAAATCCACATGCTATTTATTATGCCTTGGGACGTTAAAATAAGTTGCTTGTGGTACTCCCAGCCTGTCAAAAATTCTATCAATTCAGTCAAAAATATAAAAACGGTTGCGCGTAGTTGTGGACAACAGATTCAACTAATTTCGAACAAGTAAGTTTCAATTTTTAATAAATTGTTACAGTTGCTCACAAAATTAGATGTTATATCAATAGATAGTGTGTTTTGTCTTTTCAATCATATATGCTAATTATTCATTAACAATAAATTCAAATAATTCGGAAGTAAAATGTGCCATGCCGTAATGCGAACCAATATGGCCTAGGCAGAACATTATTTGAAAAAAAGGAAACCGACGTTGAAGCACCGAAGTCGAAATGTTCAAAGACTATGATTGCAAAGGGAAAATCCATCCGAACTTTTTATTTGTCCAGACTGAAAATTGATTTAAAATAAATTTCTTAAAATAAAATTGTTTAATCTGACCAGAAATATTATCTAAATTTTATAGGCCATAATGGGTATATATGGTAGTTAATATGGCCTGAATGGACTTTTTGGATTTTTTGTTATTGCGACCTCCCTATTTATTCAAATTGATTGAAAGTTACGTCTTATGTTCCTTATTAGTTACTATTTAGGTCCCAGTCGTCGGTGATGAGTTACTTGCATTTACAAAAAATACAAAAAAAAATTAGCTTAGGTAGGCCATATAGGGTACAGTTACCCTAGTTATTTCTGGGACCCCGGTATATAAATGCTTTCTGCCTATACAATAATAATTGAATCGCTGATTGCAGAAAGGGTACAAGTCCGTTGAGTATGTTTTCGAGAAAAACGCAAAAAACACTTTTTTGAAGCACTTGTCAATTATTTGTGGAAAAACTGTTGACAAGTTGATAATATAGGTATACACAATACCTTTCTACAGTATTTGAAAAAAAATATTGTCATTTGGTTAGTGAATAATGACTTTCAAAATTGACAAACATGTGCCCTTTTTACAGTCAACTTTAAAAATAAAATTAAAATTATTAGAATAGAATTTTATTTAGCCGAACAGAACGGATAAAAAATTACAAAAAATACAAAATTACGTCGTTAATTAACGGGCCATTCAAGAATATTCTTCCAAAATGCTTCAATTTCTTTGGTGTTCTCCACATATTTTGTTGACTTTTTAATGTCATTAATTTTGTCTGATTTAATGGGCACATTTCCTGTTCGATTACTTAGTTCCCTGGGTTCAACCATTTCTGCAATCAACAAAAATTAAAGAAATTTATTTTACTACATTTAATGCATGTAACATAGCTCCTTTATGCACTAAACCACGGATAATGGTTTCAACTATGGTTTCCGATAAAAATCTTAAAATTACCAAAAATTCGACTTAGACCCTTTTTGCAATCAGCGATTCAATTATAGTCTACATGGTCTACGTCTACAATGGACTATGGCCTTGTTTACTTGTAAAGGGATGTTCAACTAAGAAGTGTGCCCATTCTATCTGTTCACGCCTGAAGATTCAAAAGTAGGCAACATACAGGGTGATATTTTGAAAACGATCCACCCTAAATATCTAGAAAACAAAAACGTTATGAGCAAAATGCCGAAACCGGTCAATTTTGGTTGTGAGGGGGACACTTAATTAGTGTGGTTTTAGACCTGCAGGTGCACCCCCTTGGCCGGGGCAACAGCCCCCTCAAAAATCTTAAATGGAATCCAGGGTTAAAAAGTTTATTTTTTGAAAGGTCCATTTAACCTCTTTTTGACTATGTAGTAGTTTTTTATTTCTACGATTAGTTTTTGAGAAAACCGCTTGTTTTGTAGCACATCCCACGTTCATGTTTTTCCTGAAAAACATTGTTAGTAACGCCTATTGTTAGTAAAATCAACGCTTGGGAATGTCAACTATCAAAGAGATATTGAAATGTTTTGATGAAACTAATGTTTGAACCGCTGTTTAGATTTTAACGTCTAGTAATCAGTTAAACTTCAATTAATAAGTAAAGAAACACACCATCAATGATGAAAAAAAATCTTCAAAAATAAAAATCCTATCTTTTAAAACAGTTGAATTTTACAAGAGATGCTCGAAATGGGCACCGTTTTATCCCAGGCAGTAGTAGATCCGGTTTTCAAATTAAAATTCTAACTTTTTGAAATCTTTCTCGCGGAATTCGCCTGCATTCATCAACAATTCGTTGTCTGACTTCAAATGGCCACAGAGAAAAAAAAACTAAACTTGTCAAGTCTGGTGATCTTGCTGGCCACTCAATTGTATCACGTCTGCCAATCCAATGGTTCGGCAATCGGTTGTTAAGCCAATTGCGAACGTTTAGCACATTTGTTTTGGGAGCCATAAAAAAACTCTTTCAGCAACTGAGTTGACCATTTTTTCATCCGAGCGTATGCAGATTTACTTTAAAATTGAATAATTGTCAATGTCAATGAATAAGAAACAGTTTTGATTTCAGAAAATACGTGATATTTCAGAAAAAGATTAACCTTTTTAACTTCCAAATTTTCTCACAAAACTGACGTTTTCTTAAAAACTAATCGTAGAAATAAAAAACTACTACATAGCCAAAAAGAGATTAAATGGATCTTTCAAAAAAATAAACTTTTGAACCGTCTGTTCCATTAAAGATTTTTGAAGGGGCTGCTGCTCCGGCCAAGGGGGTGCACCTGCAAGTCTAATACTGCACTAATTAAGTGTCCCCCTTACAACCAAAATTGAGCGGTTTCGGCATTTTTCTCATAACGTTTTTGTTTTCTAGATATTTAGGGTGGATCGTTTTAAAAAAATCACCCTCTATTAAACATTTCGTCATGGCCTCCTCCAAATATATTTTCAGTTGGGGCGTGAAGGGTATTGGAGGATAGGTTGCAGGCTGGTGGCACAAGGGCACAAGGGACCAGGATGTACCATAAATAATAATAGCTAAGTAACTAGTGTACTTGTGTGGTAATTGTACTACTGCAGCTCCATCTCGTGTATTTCTTGCGATCTATGCAGGTGCTGCCCGTGCTGCCACACGTGGAGATGGAGATCTTTTCGTAGAAAGTCGGCCGTCTACGGCAGTCTGCGGCAGTCTACGCGCCGTGGAGGAACAATCTGTCAAAATAGTAAAAACTTGTCTTGTTTTTAATTTTTAATTAAATTTTTAAAATAATGTTAGCTTCACTCATAAATGTTTCACTGAGGTAGTGCGGTTTGTGTTGTTCCTCACATGTGGTTTAAGAGATGCTCAAAATCGGCTATAACAGCTTGAACAAAAAGGTGCCCCCGTCATGTAATTCGGAGAAACCATCAAATTTAGTAACTGATAGCGAGATCAACAAGAGGAAATCCACAGTGACAGAATGTAAAAATAACGTTAAAGAGGGTCTCGATGGCGACCGACACCAGGTGTTATTCAAGAATAGCGTCACTCAAAGTTTGCCCGATTGTGTGGTGGCGAAGAGTAAAATTCAAGATATTGATGTCGATGACAGCAGCGACGGTTTACACAAGGAAAACAGTTCTGTACAACAGTCTCCGTGGTTCAGAACGTGGCCGGAAAGATGCGATAAATTCAAAAGCAATGAAAGCACTCTTAGTTCTCAAAATACTCAAGTCAAACGAAAAAGTTGTGATATTGTAGAAACTGGTATTGTTAGGAACAAAGTAACTTTAAGTGAAGCATTGCAAAACATATCATTAGCTTATAGTCCTATAACAAAGCAATTACATTTAGTAGAAAATCTTGGTGATACAGTAGAAAAGTGTGAAGATGTGGAAGGACTTGGTCATAGCCGTGAAAAAAAGGGCCATAAAAGGAATCCTACAGGCTCTTTTTCTAGCACAATTTCTAGTTTAAGTGAAGTTTCATCATCAGGGAGCTTGCTGGATGGCGATGAGAAGTCTTTAAGAAGTTTAGACATCTACAAGGGGGGAGATCAAAAACACAGTCTCACTAGTTTCTTTAGCAGGTACCACTTAAAATACAGGTTTAGTAGTATCAAATATATTCTAAATGATCATAAGTTGTAAGGAAATGTTGTCTTGAGAGAATTGTGTAATTGAGAACAGACTGGTACTTTGTGTAGGTTCCTTCTTGATTAGGTAAATTTACACACAGATTCTAGTTATCAGTTAGTCCACTGCTAAAAAAATTCAGTTGATCAATTGTTTAATAAATGAGACTTTCCTAAGACACCTTTCAAGTAGATACAGAGCTGCAATTAACAGCAATTTTGTTTTGTAGAAATGTCTTCTCATCATTTAAATCTAACCCAAATGTATCAAGTTCCAAAGTTTGGAAACTGTTTGGAAAGACATCAAAAAGTAATTGTTCCAATTCCCCACATCAGGTTCCACACATCACTTCTACTGCACTTATTCAACATCCTAGGTATGTAATTGCCATCTTTAGATCAAGTTAAGTAATGTCACAAGATTGTTAGGCCATCCAATTTGCCTGCAAAAGCCCACAATGAAGAACAAAGACACAGAGAAGAGTACAAGGCTATGATTGCAGCGGCCAAAAAGAAGGAGGCTCAAAATAACCTCGCGCGACAAAAACTTCAAAAACTGCAGCTACAGCAGGAGGAACATCAAGCTATAGCTGCTAAATATTTCGTTAAGAACGTTTTGCCAAACTGGGAATGCATGTATGTATGTGGTTAGAAAAATGTATTAATTGATTTTAATGTTTAAAGCCAGACGTCTCAAGGGCAGTTATAGATATGCAGAATTAGTTTTTGTTACCTTGTTTTTATTTGACTGGTGTATAAAGTTTAATTTACTATAATATTGCCTTAGTATGTATTGTTGTCTGTATCAAGAGTTTAAACTAGAAGTGTATTTTTTTTCAGGCGCAGCGCTAAGCAAACTCGTGACCTCTGGTGGCAAGGTCTTCCATCCAGCGTCCGCGGGAAGGTGTGGCGCCTCGCCATTGGCAACGAGCTGAATCTTACCTTTCAACTTTACGAAATCTGTCTGTCTAGAGCGCAAACCCGTCTCAACAGTCCCGCACCCTCCCAGTCGGACCTAGAGCAGGATCAAGAAAGCAGCATGGACGTAATCCGATTGGACATTTCAAGAACATTCCCTCATCTTTGCATATTTCAAGAAGGAGGCCCCTACTCACACATTCTGCACTCTCTGTTGGCCGCCTATGTGTGCTACCGTCCGGATGTGGGCTATGTTCAAGGCATGTCTTATATAGCCGCCATTTTGATTTTAAATATGGAGCCTTTCGATGCTTTCGTTTGCTTCGCGAATTTGCTGAACCAGCCCTTACATTTATCAGCGTTCACGCTAAACCAAACTCAAATGGAAGCCTACTACAATGCATACAATGAAATTTTTTCTTACAACTTGCCCAAGTTGTATCAACACTTCCAGAAGGCGAAGCTGACGCCGGACTTGTATTTGTTGGATTGGATTTACACGATTTTTTCGAAGGCGATGCCCTTAGATGTTGCATGCAGAATATGGGATGTTTTCTTGAGGGATGGGTGCGAGTTTATTTTCAGAACCGCTTTAGGTGAGCAAAAGGCAGTCTTATTGTTATAGTTATCATCAGAATCTGTAATTGCTGAAATTTGAAATTTCTTCATTTCATTAATGCTGTGTCACCGTGTTTTTTTTTTCTACAAGTGAATGCCATAAATGCGTTTAATGAACAATTTTGTAGATCATATTTATTCATTTATCCCAGCTTAGTTTTTTACTGAGGATGTAGTATTTTTTGTTATTAATTTCCTATTTAACATTACCCCATATTTAAATGTTGTAATTTGTTGTTTTATTTGTGTAGGTATTCTTCATTTGAATCAAGATTCTCTAATCGACATGGATTTCCTACATGGAGCACAGTTCCTCACTCGTTTACCTGATGACATTTCTACAAACGAATTATTCAAAAGCATACAAAGCCTTACTACAAACATTGGAAAACTGACTTTTAGTCAAATTGTCGATAAATATAGCCTGTCGTCTAGGTAGTATACACAGGCTTTGATAATGAATGCTCAAAAACTGTAGGACAGTTTTTTCTATATTAATAACGTTTCCATTTTTGCGGTCCAAATATTGTTTCCGTCCACTTCACACTTCTGACAGAATCTCAAAGTTTTTTAATGGTAGTGCATAGACTTTATAACATTGCAATGTTAAATTTTATTTTCTAATTGAAACGAGTACCTAATCGTTACTTTTTGTATCAAATTGTTTGAATAGATATGTATATATTTAAAGCTGCAAGAAATATGTAGTAAAAAGGCTGTGTCAGATAATTGCAAAACTACATAGTTTGTCTTAATTTTTTTATATTAGATAATCCGACATTTTTATTAATTTCAAGTTTTTTTTTTATAGTTTAATATTATTTTGATAATTTTGCCACCAACGTTAAAATAAAATGTGATTTCGTTTCCTCTCTTTCTCGGAATCTCTCTCTCGCTCCCCCCCCCCCTCATACCTTTATAACATGTTAGAAATAATATGGTTTTGAATAATTTGTATCCTCGTGTCTGCGTTTTAGTGAAATTCGCCGTTTCATGAAAAGTCTGGACAAAGAACTGAAACAACCCATTATTGCAGCAATGGTCTAATATTTTTGGACATTACATGAAGTGTCAATCTGTTTCTGTGTTCCAGTAACAATGTACCAAATTACACCAAGTGACTTAAGTTTATGTATTGGTCTTTTCAAGTATTTTTCACAAACTGCAACCTGTAGGTGTAGACAATTCTCATACATTTTTCCTTGGAGTGGGTTGACACTCACTATTTCTGATCAAGAGATGATTACCCTCAACGCAAAATCAATAAATTTAGTCACTTGGTGTAATTTGGTATGTTTTCACTGGAACGCAGAAACATGTAATGTCCAAAAATAGACCATTCAGTAATTGGTAGTGTTTCATAAAATGACCAACTTCACTAGAGCTGCAACATGCACATAATGTATAATATCATGAATGATGTTAAAGTTTATATATACATACATCCAATATACATTATTTAATTTATTTTTGTAGATAAGAGTATTTTTAATATTGATGGACTGTTTGTATTGTTCAACTACATGTATTTTCTACAATATGTATATTTTACAATTAAATAACAATAATGACAATAATTATTGTTACATTTCATTCTTTTATTGTAAAAGTATTTAAGTAATGCGGCTTCTGGCCTACTTTGACCTCAAGTAACCTTAGGCCTTGAGAATATAATGCCGTTTCTGACCCAATTTGATGACCCAGTCTTGACCTGCAGTAAGTTTTGGGTTAACCCAGGCCTAATATGGTCTTCACCCTAGCTCCCGCCACCTCGCGCCCACTCTGGGTTTGTTTTCTTCATTCTCTCCTATCTAGCACGGTTTGGCTGAAATCGAAATTCAAAAAATCCAAAAAAATGACCCAAAATTTTCGGTCTGTCGCTTCTAGCATCCTCAAAACACGCCTTTCCGCATACCAGATACACTCAAATTATAGAGAATTTTTAGACGAACACGCTGGTGCCACTAAATCAGGTCAGTGACCTATATTTTACGAGATATGAGCGAAAATGTTTTTGGGTGTTAACGAACTTCACGAATTTTTTGAAAGTGCCAAAACTTTAAAACGCGATATCTCCGAAACCATTGGAGCTATCGTGCTGAAATTGGCACCGTTGGATTCAGGAGGTCGAGTTCTATCAGACAATGACCATCTTACGACAATCGGACCATTTTCTAATATTTTTCAAAAAACGCTCATAACTCGAAAACGGCTGGATTTAGGGGGCAGCCGAGGTTACAGATGGATTGCTCGCATCAATTTACATAAGATAGTAAAGGTTTCGAAGCGTTCTGAGACAAAAAGTTTATTTTTTCAATTTTCAAAATTTACCCCCTTGAGGTTCAAAAATTTTTAATTTTTCTTCAATCCTCTCCTACTAACAAACCCTTCGACTTATGACGACGTGGTCCGGAAGATAAGTAAATATGGAGTATTTCTTTCGATTGGTGCCCTCAGAAACGTCCTATCTAGCACGGTTTGGCTGAAATCGAAATTCAAAAAATCCAAAAAAATGACCCAAAATTTTCGGTCTGTCGCTTCTAGCATCCTCAAAACACGCCTTTCCGCATACCAGATACAGTCAAATTATAGAGAATTTTTAGACGAACACGCCGGTGCCACTAAATCAGGTCAGTGACCTATATTTTACGAGATATGAGCGAAAATGTTTTTGGGTGTTAACGAACTTCACGAATTTTTTGAAAGTGCCAAAACTTTAAAACGCGATATCTCCGAAACCATTGGAGCTATCGTGCTGAAATTGGCACCGTTGGATTCAGGAGGTCGAGTTCTATCAGAAAATGACCATTTTACGACAATCGGACCATTTTCTAATATTTTTCAAAAAACGCTCATAACTCGAAAACGGCTGGATTTAGGGGGCAGCCGAGGTTACAGATGGATTGCTCGCATCAATTTACATACGATAGTAAAGGTTTCGAAGCGTTCTGAGACAAAAAGTTTATTTTTTCAATTTCCAAAATTTACCCCCTTGAGGTTCAAAAATTTTTAATTTTTCTTCAATCCTCTCCTACTCCCAAACCCTTCGACTTATGACGACGTGGTCCGGAACATAAGTAAATATGGAGTTTTTCTTTCGATTGGTGCCCTCAGAAACGTCCTATCTAGCACGGTTTGGCTGAAATCGAAATTCAAGAAATCCAAAAAAATGACCCAAAATTTTCGGTCTGTCGCTTCTAGCATCCTCAAAACACGCCTTTCCGCATACCAGATACACTCAAATTATAGAGAATTTTTAGACGAACACGCTGGTGCCACTAAATCAGGTCAGTGACCTATATTTTACGAGATATGAGCGAAAATGTTTTTGGGTGTTAACGAACTTCACGAATTTTTTGAAAGTGCCAAAACTTTAAAACGCGATATCTCCGAAACCATTGGAGCTATCGTGCTGAAATTGGCACCGTTGGATTCAGGAGGTCGAGTTCTATCAGAAAATGACCATCTTACGACAATCGGACCATTTTCTAATATTTTTCAAAAAACGCTCATAACTCGAAAACGGCTGGATTTAGGGGGCAGCCGAGGTTACAGATGGATTGCTCGCATCAATTTACATAAGATAGTAAAGGTATCGAAGCGTTCTGAGACAAAAACTTTATTTTTTCAATTTTCAAAATTTACCCCCTTGAGGTTCAAAAATTTTTAATTTTTCTTCAATCCTCTCCTACTCCCAAACCCTTCGACTTATGACGACGTGGTCCGGAACATAAGTAAATATGGAGTTTTTCTTTCGATTGGTGCCCTCAGAAACGTCCTATCTAGCACGGTTTGGCTGAAATCGAAATTCAAGAAATCCAAAAAAATGACCCAAAATTTTCGGTCTGTCGCTTCTAGCATCCTCAAAACACGCCTTTCCGCATACCAGATACAGTCAAATTATAGAGAATTTTTAGACGAACACGCCGGTGCCACTAAATCAGGTCAGTGACCTATATTTTACGAGATATGAGCGAAAATGTTTTTGGGTGTTAACGAACTTCACGAATTTTTTGAAAGTGCCAAAACTTTAAAACGCGATATCTCCGAAACCATTGGAGCTATCGTGCTGAAATTGGCACCGTTGGATTCAGGAGGTCGAGTTCTATCAGAAAATGACCATTTTACGACAATCGGACCATTTTCTAATATTTTTCAAAAAACGCTCATAACTCGAAAACGGCTGGATTTAGGGGGCAGCCGAGGTTACAGATGGATTGCTCGCATCAATTTACATACGATAGTAAAGGTTTCGAAGCGTTCTGAGACAAAAAGTTTATTTTTTCAATTTCCAAAATTTACCCCCTTGAGGTTCAAAAATTTTTAATTTTTCTTCAATCCTCTCCTACTCCCAAACCCTTCGACTTATGACGACGTGGTCCGGAACATAAGTAAATATGGAGTTTTTCTTTCGATTGGTGCCCTCAGAAACGTCCTATCTAGCACGGTTTGGCTGAAATCGAAATTCAAGAAATCCAAAAAAATGACCCAAAATTTTCGGTCTGTCGCTTCTAGCATCCTCAAAACACGCCTTTCCGCATACCAGATACACTCAAATTATAGAGAATTTTTAGACGAACACGCTGGTGCCACTAAATCAGGTCAGTGACCTATATTTTACGAGATATGAGCGAAAATGTTTTTGGGTGTTAACGAACTTCACGAATTTTTTGAAAGTGCCAAAACTTTAAAACGCGATATCTCCGAAACCATTGGAGCTATCGTGCTGAAATTGGCACCGTTGGATTCAGGAGGTCGAGTTCTATCAGAAAATGACCATCTTACGACAATCGGACCATTTTCTAATATTTTTCAAAAAACGCTCATAACTCGAAAACGGCTGGATTTAGGGGGCAGCCGAGGTTACAGATGGATTGCTCGCATCAATTTACATAAGATAGTAAAGGTATCGAAGCGTTCTGAGACAAAAACTTTATTTTTTCAATTTTCAAAATTTACCCCCTTGAGGTTCAAAAATTTTTAATTTTTCTTCAATCCTCTCCTACTCCCAAACCCTTCGACTTATGACGACGTGGTCCGGAACATAAGTAAATATGGAGTTTTTCTTTCGATTGGTGCCCTCAGAAACGTCCTATCTAGCACGGTTTGGCTGAAATCGAAATTCAAGAAATCCAAAAAAATGACCCAAAATTTTCGGTCTGTCGCTTCTAGCATCCTCAAAACACGCCTTTCCGCATACCAGATACACTCAAATTATAGAGAATTTTTAGACGAACACGCTGGTGCCACTAAATCAGGTCAGTGACCTATATTTTACGAGATATGAGCGAAAATGTTTTTGGGTGTTAACGAACTTCACGAATTTTTTGAAAGTGCCAAAACTTTAAAACGCGATATCTCCGAAACCATTGGAGCTATCGTGCTGAAATTGGCACCGTTGGAGTCAGGAGGTCGAGTTCTATCAGAAAATGACCATCTTACGACAATCGGACCATTTTCTAATATTTTTCAAAAAACGCTCATAACTCGAAAACGGCTGGATTTAGGGGGCAGCCGAGGTTACAGATGGATTGCTCGCATCAATTTACATAAGATAGTAAAGGTATCGAAGCGTTCTGAGACAAAAACTTTATTTTTTCAATTTTCAAAATTTACCCCCTTGAGGTTCAAAAATTTTTAATTTTTCTTCAATCCTCTCCTACTCCCAAACCCTTCGACTTATGACGACGTGGTCCGGAACATAAGTAAATATGGAGTTTTTCTTTCGATTGGTGCCCTCAGAAACGTCCTATCTAGCACGGTTTGGCTGAAATCGAAATTCAAGAAATCCAAAAAAATGACCCAAAATTTTCGGTCTGTCGCTTCTAGCATCCTCAAAACACGCCTTTCCGCATACCAGATACAGTCAAATTATAGAGAATTTTTAGACGAACACGCCGGTGCCACTAAATCAGGTCAGTGACCTATATTTTACGAGATATGAGCGAAAATGTTTTTGGGTGTTAACGAACTTCACGAATTTTTTGAAAGTGCCAAAACTTTAAAACGCGATATCTCCGAAACCATTGGAGCTATCGTGCTGAAATTGGCACCGTTGGATTCAGGAGGTCGAGTTCTATCAGAAAATGACCATTTTACGACAATCGGACCATTTTCTAATATTTTTCAAAAAACGCTCATAACTCGAAAACGGCTGGATTTAGGGGGCAGCCGAGGTTACAGATGGATTGCTCGCATCAATTTACATACGATAGTAAAGGTTTCGAAGCGTTCTGAGACAAAAAGTTTATTTTTTCAATTTCCAAAATTTACCCCCTTGAGGTTCAAAAATTTTTAATTTTTCTTCAATCCTCTCCTACTCCCAAACCCTTCGACTTATGACGACGTGGTCCGGAACATAAGTAAATATGGAGTTTTTCTTTCGATTGGTGCCCTCAGAAACGTCCTATCTAGCACGGTTTGGCTGAAATCGAAATTCAAGAAATCCAAAAAAATGACCCAAAATTTTCGGTCTGTCGCTTCTAGCATCCTCAAAACACGCCTTTCCGCATACCAGATACACTCAAATTATAGAGAATTTTTAGACGAACACGCTGGTGCCACTAAATCAGGTCAGTGACCTATATTTTACGAGATATGAGCGAAAATGTTTTTGGGTGTTAACGAACTTCACGAATTTTTTGAAAGTGCCAAAACTTTAAAACGCGATATCTCCGAAACCATTGGAGCTATCGTGCTGAAATTGGCACCGTTGGATTCAGGAGGTCGAGTTCTATCAGAAAATGACCATCTTACGACAATCGGACCATTTTCTAATATTTTTCAAAAAACGCTCATAACTCGAAAACGGCTGGATTTAGGGGGCAGCCGAGGTTACAGATGGATTGCTCGCATCAATTTACATAAGATAGTAAAGGTATCGAAGCGTTCTGAGACAAAAACTTTATTTTTTCAATTTTCAAAATTTACCCCCTTGAGGTTCAAAAATTTTTAATTTTTCTTCAATCCTCTCCTACTCCCAAACCCTTCGACTTATGACGACGTGGTCCGGAACATAAGTAAATATGGAGTTTTTCTTTCGATTGGTGCCCTCAGAAACGTCCTATCTAGCACGGTTTGGCTGAAATCGAAATTCAAGAAATCCAAAAAAATGACCCAAAATTTTCGGTCTGTCGCTTCTAGCATCCTCAAAACACGCCTTTCCGCATACCAGATACACTCAAATTATAGAGAATTTTTAGACGAACACGCTGGTGCCACTAAATCAGGTCAGTGACCTATATTTTACGAGATATGAGCGAAAATGTTTTTGGGTGTTAACGAACTTCACGAATTTTTTGAAAGTGCCAAAACTTTAAAACGCGATATCTCCGAAACCATTGGAGCTATCGTGCTGAAATTGGCACCGTTGGAGTCAGGAGGTCGAGTTCTATCAGAAAATGACCATCTTACGACAATCGGACCATTTTCTAATATTTTTCAAAAAACGCTCATAACTCGAAAACGGCTGGATTTAGGGGGCAGCCGAGGTTACAGATGGATTGCTCGCATCAATTTACATAAGATAGTAAAGGTATCGAAGCGTTCTGAGACAAAAACTTTATTTTTTCAATTTTCAAAATTTACCCCCTTGAGGTTCAAAAATTTTTAATTTTTCTTCAATCCTCTCCTACTCCCAAACCCTTCGACTTATGACGACGTGGTCCGGAACATAAGTAAATATGGAGTTTTTCTTTCGATTGGTGCCCTCAGAAACGTCCTATCTAGCACGGTTTGGCTGAAATCGAAATTCAAGAAATCCAAAAAAATGACCCAAAATTTTCGGTCTGTCGCTTCTAGCATCCTCAAAACACGCCTTTCCGCATACCAGATACAGTCAAATTATAGAGAATTTTTAGACGAACACGCCGGTGCCACTAAATCAGGTCAGTGACCTATATTTTACGAGATATGAGCGAAAATGTTTTTGGGTGTTAACGAACTTCACGAATTTTTTGAAAGTGCCAAAACTTTAAAACGCGATATCTCCGAAACCATTGGAGCTATCGTGCTGAAATTGGCACCGTTGGATTCAGGAGGTCGAGTTCTATCAGACAATGACCATCTTACGACAATCGGACCATTTTCTAATATTTTTCAAAAAACGCTCATAACTCGAAAACGGCTGGATTTAGGGGGCAGCCGAGGTTACAGATGGATTGCTCGCATCAATTTACATAAGATAGTAAAGGTTTCGAAGCGTTCTGAGACAAAAAGTTTATTTTTTCAATTTCCAAAATTTACCCCCTTGAGGTTCAAAAATTTTTAATTTTTCTTCAATCCTCTCCTACTAACAAACCCTTCGACTTATGACGACGTGGTCCGGAAGATAAGTAAATATGGAGTATTTCTTTCGATTGGTGCCCTCAGAAACGTCCTATCTAGCACGGTTTGGCTGAAATCGAAACTCAAAAAATCCAAAAAAATGACCCAAAATTTTCGGTCTGTCGCTTTTAGCATCCTCAAAACACGCCTTTCCGCATACCATATACACTCAAATTATAGAGAATTTTTAGACGAACACGCTGGTGCCACTAAATCAGGTCAGTGACCTATATTTTACGAGATATGAGCGAAAATGTTTTTGGGTGTTAACGAACTTAACGAATTTTTTGAAAGTGCCAAAACTTTAAAACGCGATATCTCCGAAACCATTGGAGCTATCGTGCTGAAATTGGCACCGTTGGAGTCAGGAGGTCGAGTTCTATCAGAAAATGACCATCTTACGACAATCGGACCATTTTCTAATATTTTTCAAAAAACGCTCATAACTCGAAAACGGCTGAATTTAGGGGGCAGCCGAGGTTACAGATGGATTGCTCGCATCAATTTACATAAGATAGTAAAGGTATGACGACGTGGTCCGGAACATAAGTAAATATGGAGTTTTTCTTTCGATTGGTGCCCTCAGAAACGTCCTATCTAGCACGGTTTGGCTGAAATCCAAATTCAAAAAATCCAAAAAAATGACCCAAAATTTTCGGTCTGTCGCTTCTAGCATCCTCAAAACACGCCTTTCCGCATACCAGATACACTCAAATTATAGAGAATTTTTAGACGAACACGCTGAGTAGTAATAGTAGCGGGCTCCTGGGACAGTTCGATGGCATGTGCCATCCACTTCTGTCCACGACCTTTCTTCGAGGTCATTCTTGTGTACTTCTTGTGCCGAAGAAGTGGTCGTCAATCCAGAGGCTGCTGAAGAAGGGGCGTGGTCGCCGAAGAACTACCACCAGAGGTTGCTGAAGATTGTTGGTTGCCTACCCACCACCACCGAAGAGTTATTGTGCCATCACCAGAGGCTGCCCAGAGGTTGCTGAAGATTGTTGGTTGCCTACCCACCACCACCATCACCACCACCGAAGAGTTCTTGTGCCATCACCAGAGGCTGCTGAAGAAGAAGAAGAAGAAGAAGAAGAAGAACTACACCGAAGAGGTCGCCGAAATTTTTTATTTTTTATTTTTTTTCCTAACCTGTCGTAACTTGTCTCGTATGACGTAGATACGATGATGATGATGATGATGATGATGATGTCGAGCTGTGACTAAATTCGCGCACGCGCATATGTGATATGTGAAAAAAGTTTTTTTTTGTCCAGAACTAGTTTCGAACTCAGAAGCATCGATTTAGTAAATCGTCGCCGTAACCCATCTGTCCAAGACGCTAATCTATAAGAGTTAGGATAAATGTGGTAAACATGTTACACGGGCACTTTTTTTTTTTTTTTAAGAGCCTAGCCTAGCCTAGCCTATTCAGTATTTAATTTGATTTCGGAAAAATTATTTATTTAACATAAAGGAGTATAAACTAAATTTAAATCTTACAATAAATCCCTAAATAAAAAAATATTATTCTTAACTAAATTCTAAATGCATCTACTAAAGTTATTATTTTTATCGATTATAGTAGGTCCTGATTATAATCTGAAATAGTATACATAATTATAATATTTTTAGAAAATATTATTAGTAATTTATTTTCAATACTCACATTTTAAGCCTTCCGGACGAGTTGCTAAAACACATAAAATTATTAATAGGAAACAAAGAGTAAATTTATTTACTGGTATGGGACCAATAAAAACTCCACGAGGTTCTTATTATTATCAAGTACCCTCCCCCATCCTCCTCGGCCCAGTCACCATTGAATATCACAAATGACTCTGGGTCTTCGTGGTATCTTACCACTATTTCGTCCGGCATAACTCTTTGTAACAAATCATTATATTGCCAGTAAACCCTGACAAACGCCTTGACAAAGTTAACTGTAATTATTAGTAAGCAATTATTAGTAATACTTCAAATAATATTTTTTAATTTATTATTTTTAATTAATTTTTTACTTACTGATGCTCATTGTTGAAATTTCTTTACACTACTGTGTTAACACTTGAATCCACAATCTCTTATTTAAAGGAATCGGGATTCACGTTATTATTTAATTATGCACACGATGCAATTTTATTTACATTTTTAAATCACAATCTTTTATTTAAAGGAATCGGGAGTCACGTTATTATTTAATTATGCACACGATGCAATTTTATTTACATTTTAAATAAGGACATGTAGAGAATTAATATAGCCTTGTAGCTATTAATAGTAGCTGCAGGTATTTATTAATGATAATTAGTGATTAATATGATTATTGAGTAAGTACCTGTTTGCATTAATATTATTCAATGGAATAATTGTATATGGATTGCATTTATTTACATTGCATACAAGTGTAGATTTCCTTATTATATAAATATTGTGTTTTTTATTCGAAACCAATGATGTTCGTTATAGAATCATAATGTGATGGTGTTCTAGGTGAGCCAAGTATTTATTTGCATTATTATTATTATAATAAAAATGGTTAATTTTTGATTTTATGTTTGAATCAACAATAGTGTATTTTATGAAACGTTACCCTTACTTTGTGTTTCATCTGTAGTAGTAGTAGTAGTAGTAGTAGTAGTAGTAAAAGCTTTGAAAGTGATAAAGTGTAATTTTTTTTTTCCTTCATTATTAAAAGAATTCTTTAAAAAGAGGGTTGTGTATTGATATGAATTGGTTTAAAAAATTGAAACGATATAATGTTTAAAAAAAAATATTATTATAATTTTTTTATACAATGTTATTTTTATCGATCCAAGTATTGTGTGAGTTATCGAAACCCAACCATTTAACGAATACTTTATTTTTATTTCTTTTGAGTACTTTTTCAACAAGGTACACATCAGGATATTTTACTTTTTGTAATTGTTCTGTATAAAAACCACCTTGAATGTCTTCTTTATTAATGTCTTGTAGTAAATATGTCACAGGGTTAGTTAATTGAATTTTTTTAATTGTAAATATTTCGGTCGACCAATTAGGCATGTACTTTTTATCAAATACTCCTCTAATTTTTGAGATTCGTACTTGATCACCTACTTTAAATTTTGTGTTTAAATTTATCATTTTAATGTGATTGTAGGCATTCTTTAAAATCTTTTCTTCATGTTTTTTTCTTACATCGATAGGTTTCATTCCAATTGTTCTATGCTTGGATGAGTTATATTGCTCAACGACTTCGTTAAGTAGATCGATCCATCTGTAATGTCCATAATAGTTAAATTTTTTCCACATGATGGTCTTCAGGGTGCGATTAGCCCTCTCACAAATGCTAGCTTTTAATTCACTATAGGTATGATAGTGATTGATGTTATACTTCTTCATTAGTTTCTTAAAAGAGGTGTTAAAGAATTCTTTCCCCATATCAGTTTGTAGATTTTTCGGAATATGTTGCTGAAAAACTTTTTCCATATTTTTTGTAACTTCGGAGCCTGTTTTTGTTTTAAGAGGAAATGCCCAAACAAATTTTGAGAAACAATTTATAACAATTAGAATATACTTAAAACCTTTATTTTCCTTAGAATAGGGAATCATTTCGACAAGATCTGCTTGAAATAAATCATTTAATGATTTGATTATTACATGTCGTCTTTTGAAATTTATTCTTGCTTGTTTATGTATTTCATTAACAATTTGTTTTTTTGCTTCTGTGATCATTTTTCTTTTCTTATTCAATAATATTGCTTTCCCTTAGCTCTTCAATGATGCTGATAATTTCGTTTCTATGACCAGAATTACCTGTTGCTTTTCTTGATGCAACTAACAAACGTAATCGATCAACTAACTCGTTTGGATTGTCCCAATAAACAAACTCAAGAGGCTTGTTGTTAACTTCTTTTAATAAACCTCCACCTGTTGAAAATGATTTCCTGCGATCTTGCATTAATGGTGCTATAATTTGTTTGTATTTTGGTAATTTACTTCCATCGACTTGTTGATTAGGTTGATAATATCGTTTGTGTGCGTTTGTTTTTGAGAGTATTTCTCGATATACCTCTAGATCTTCTCTAGTATATCCATGTGGTGCTTTCTTAAATAACAATTCATATAATCCCCTTGTTCCTTGATATGATTTGTTCTTGATTATTATATTGGGATTATCGATTTCAAACGTTAAACGAGAATCACCAATAGCAAAAGCTTCAATTTCAGGATCATGTCTCACTCCATACTTGTGATCAAATGTATTTTCGGTATCTGTTAGCATCTCTTTTAAATATTGTCTTGGTAATGCTGTGTATTGTTCTAAATATTCATCATATACATTTGCTGGTATTTCACTTATGCTTGATGTTTCCTGAGGTAATAAATCTTCAACCATACTAGCTTCATTTTCACTAATACGAAATTTACTCTCATCATCATCATCATCATCATCATCATTTGTAAAAACTTCACCATCATCGATAACTTTAACTTCTTGTTTAGGCTTTTGTTTAATGGGTTCTTTTTTAAGTTCTACATGTTGTTGTTGTTGTTGTTGTTGTTGTTGTCTTTGTTTTTTTTCATCACTCACGATATTTTCTATACTCTTCAAATGTTTAGTTATTGGTAATAAAGCACTTTCGTGCATAAATATACCCTCCTTTAATAAATTTAATTTTTCTTTTATACTATTCCTTTTTTGAATAAGTTTTTGTTTCAATTTTTTTTTAGTACTATTTAGAATTTTCATCTTATGGGTGTATGAAAAGGATGTGAACAGGTCTTATCTGTTTGATAAACAGGTCTGATCTGGTTTGAAAACAGGTCTGATCGACTCTATAAAAAGGTCTGATCAGGTCTGGTCAGGTCTGATAAGGTCTGATCTGGTTTTGAAAACAGGTATTTTCTCTAGTCCTAGTTGTAGTCATCATCATCATCATCATCATCATCATTGTCATCATTTCCATTATCATAGTCATCTAAATGAATGTAGTGATCAAATCCTTGTCTATATCTCCCTTTATTAATGTCATTATCTTTAAAAATAGATAAAAATCCATAAGGTTTTTTCCAACAGATATTACAAATTTCTCGAAATGCATCATAAGTCATATCAGTACCAACATGATCATTGTAAATATGTTTTAAATTAAGTTCATCTTGTCTAAATAAAACAAGAGTATTTGCATTATCCCTTAGAAGATGTTTTGGAATTTTTGCATACGATTGACATAAATAGAAACAATCAATTTTATTATGTCGCCCCATACTAAAGTATTCACGTATAACGTTTTGTTTTTCACATGCAACGTCATCAAATAGCATGATTGAATTTGGTTTAGCATCCGAAGGACTTGTAATATTTTCGCTTGAATCGTAGGCATAGTATCCGATTCCATTTATAGGTTTTAATAGTTTTTCCAAATAGACGTACTTTGGTTGATAGAGACTTTTCGAATAAACATAGATATTTTCAAATTTCAAACCATTTGGATGTTCTATTAAACTGATTATGACATTTGTTTTTCCACAATTTGATGGACCAATTACTAAACATCTTATTGTTGTTGGAAATAAAACGCTGTGTTTTAAATTATTTTCACTATGATTTAAATCATTGTTTTCAATATTTAAAGATACTTTTTGTTTTATAATCTTCATGGTACACAAATAAAAATTGAACTGACTATAAATTCAACCAGACATTACCATTTATATCAGTAGCATTGTAAAAACACAACAAGTATGAAGCGTGGTAGTGGTCGAGGATTTTTAGATAAGACATTATACTCGATTCCCTACGAAATGCATATTCCAGGTTATCAATTTTGTGGTCCAAATACTAAACTTGAAGAACGTCTACAGAGAGGAGATACTGGTATTAATGGACTTGATGTAGCATGTAAAGATCACGATATTGCCTATAATCAAACAAAAGATTTAAAACTTAGACATGAAGCCGATAAAATCTTGGCTCGCAGAGCATTAAATCGAGTTCGATCAAGGAAGGCCTCATGGAAAGAAAAATTAGCGGCTATAGGTGTTGTAGGAGCAATGAAAACAAAAGTCAAATTAGGATTAGGATTAAACACTAAAAGGTCAACAACAAAATCATCCAAAATTATTAATCAATATAAAAAAGAAATTCAAAAGTGTATGAATACTCTAGAAAAATTTAAAACGAAACCTCATGTTGAAAATGCAGTGATGGTCGATATTGAACCACCACAACCACCACCACCTACTGCTCCAACTCAAAAACCTTCAAAGAGGAAATATCATGATGATAAAATTAAATTAAACGGTTTACGTTCAACAGTTAAAGCAAGAAGAATAACAAAATTAAAATTGGAAAATGATGAAATAGGATCAAAACCTATAAAAACTGAATAAAAGATAAGAAAGTGTTAGTTGTTTAAAAACGAGAGTGTTTGAAAGATGAGCAAAATGAAGAGAACTCCTAAAAAACTTTGTGTAAAAAATTCAAAGAAGAAGAAGAAAAGTAGGAATAGTAAATCTAGTTTTCAACAAATCACAAAAAACATACGAAAAAATATTAATAATAGTAAAGTTAAAACTTTAAATGATGCTATTTCAGTGGGTTTAAAAACAGCTAAGAAACATAAAAATAGGAACATTAAAGTTGCTCGTGTCATAAAGATACCAAAAACAGGTGGAATTTTACCCTTAATTCCTATATTTGCTGGTCTCAGTGCACTTGGAGCATTAAGTGGTGGAGCAGCTGGGATTGCTAAAGCTATTAATTCAGCAAAATCAGCTAGAAAAGAATTGGAGGAATCGCAAAGACACAATAAAACAATGGAAGCTATCGCAATGGGAAAGGGGTTATTCTTAAAGCCCTATAAAAAAGGGCTGGGTATTTTTTTAGATTAAACACTTTACCAAAAAGACCGTTAACAAATATAGACATTGAAAGATATGCAAAGCAATATAAAGTTCCATATTTTCGAGGAGTGTTTTCACGCGATCTTCTTCCTAAGACAATTCGTAAAAATGAAGCTGGTGTTATAAATTTGGATGATGATTCAGGACCAGGAACACATTGGGTAGCTTATAGGAAACGAAATGATGTAGTGGAATATTTTGATAGTTTCGGTGATTTACAACCACCTCCAGAAGTTGTTAAATATTTTAATTCTAAAGAACCACCTGGTATTACTCACATTCTTTACAATCACACACGTTTTCAACGTTTTAACGAATTCAACTGTGGCCATCTTTGTTTATCATTTTTAATAAATAAATGAAGACCTTACATTTATTTTTAATTAGTTTATTTCAAATCCTATCACTAGCAAGATGTCCTATCATTTTCTTTTTTCCGGTAAAGCTTCAACATTATCAGTTGATTATAATCCCCCAATTGAATTAAATAGGAAAAGTGTTTATGAACTTGGACTTACGAATTTTAGTGTTAATAATGCTATACCAAACGTTGATGCTAACAATAACCTATTTCACTATGGTGAAAATCATGTAATTGAGATTCCAGTGGGCAGTTATGAATTAGAAGATATTAGTAAATATTTAAAGAAGAAAATACTTTCAGAAAGTACAAAAGAAAAAATCAATTTTGAATTGAATGCCAATTTTAACACACTAAAATGTGAAATAAAATGTGATGAAACTATTGATTTTTCAAAAGAAAAAACAATAGGACCCCTGTTGGGATTTCTTAATAAGACAATACTCAAAGCTAAGAAACCTCATGAATCAGATTTTCCAGTCGATATAATGCGTGTTAATATAATACGAATTGAGTGTAATATTGTAACTAATTCTTATTCGAATGGTGATGCGGAACACATAATTCATTCTTTTTATCCTAAAGAACCACCTGGTTATAAAATAAATGAAAATCCACTAAACGTCATTTACCTACCAATCAACACTGATGTGATTAGAAATATAACTCTTAAAATATCAGATCAATTTGGTAGTCCTGTCAATTTTAGAGAAGAACTTCTTACAGTAACATTACATTTACGAAAAATTAAAAACTAACCTATTAGAATGGTTATTCGATTTAATGTACGTACTTCAAATTACAACAACAACAACAACAACAACAACAATCAATATAAAAACTTTGCTAAGTCTAAGAGTTTCATTCCTCAAAAGAATAGTGTTGCATTAACATCTAAAAATAGAAAATTTCTAAAGTCATTGGGTCTACGTTTGAAGCAAAAAAGAATATAATGGACTTTTTAAATATTACACAAAAACCATTTGTTGATGATTCTGTAACAACTTTTGAATGGCATTCATACCAAGCTTACACAAGTGGTGAATTAAAATACAACGATGAATGTAGAATTGGTATTCAACAACAGGAATTATTAACAATTCCTGGATTAAGTGAACTTCATATACGTGGTAAAGTACTGAAACATGATGATACAACTGTGTACAAAGGAAAAGTAGTCAGTAATTTTATTGCTCATCTTTTTGAAGAAATTCGTTATGAATTAGGTGGTGAATTAATTGATAGAGTAAAAAATCCAGGCATTACAACCACCATGAAAAGTTATGTATCTTACACACCAAATGAAAGCATTGCCCTAATGAATGCAGGCTGGTATCCACAAGATGAAGTAGTAAAAATGATTGATAAGGATACTGGATATTTTGATGTATGTTGGCCTCTTTCTATGATTCTTGGATTTGCAGAAGATTATAAAAAAATTGTTGTGAATTTACGTCAGGAGTTGGTTTTAATTCGTGCAAATTCTGATTTAAATTGTATATTGGAAGCAACTGGTGCTGACAAAGCTAAAATTCATATTGAGAAAATTGTATGGAAAGTTCCTCATGTCACAGTAGCCGATTCTGAAAAACTAAAATTAATGAAAATAATCGAACAAAATACTCAAATTAAAATTCCTCATAGAAAATGGGACTTATATACGTATCCAGCTTTACCAGAAACTTATATATTTAATTGGGTACTGAAAACTTCAACATTTTTACAAAAACCACGTTTTATTATCTTTGGATTTCAAAAAGATAGACGAAATAACTTGAAATTGAACGCAAGTATTTTTGATCATTGTAACTTGAAAAATCTAAAGTTGTACCTAAATTCTGTTGTATATCCTTATGAAAATTTAAACTTGGATTACAAGAAAAACACTTACGGAATCGCTTACAATATGTATACAAAATTTCAAAACGAGTACTACTATTCAAATAATAATAATAATAAAGGAGTTTGTGAACCTTTATTGAACTTAGAGAAATTTAAAACTGTTGCTCCTTTAATCGTAATTGATTGTTCACACCAAAACGAAGCATATCAAGAGGGCAGCGTAGATGTCAGATTGGAATTTGAAACAAACTTCCTGATACCTGAAAACACTGCTGCTTATTGTTTAATTTTACATGAACAGTCTGTTCAATACGAACCTCTCACTGGTCGTGTTCGTGTTTTGTAATAAAAAAAGAATCAACGATAGATGGCGGTTGGAAATCAAAACCAAAGGATATATAATAGACAACACCACTTCAACTTAGTTCTAAATGAACTCTTCATGAGTTAAGATCATTTGACTGTGAAAGTGAGTGTTCAGTAAAAATGTTCATTTTTGATGTGCAAGGATACTTTCTTGAAAAGTCTTCAACTTTCCTCTGCAAAGAAATTTCAATTATTGATACAAAAGATGGACGTTCCACACATGCATTCATTAAAATGCCTTTTAATGAAGACATGTGTATTCCATCGGTACGTAAAGAAATAAATTTGACCACCGAAAATGTACATGGAATTAAATTTGATGATTTCAACGATACCTTGCACTATGAAGACATCACCAATTTTATAAGACAATTTACAAATACAACGTACGATCCACTTCCACATTTTGACATCAATGACGAAAAGATAACTTTTGCAGTTAGAGGTTATCATGAAAAGCAGTGGCTAAAGGAAATCTTGAAAAGTGACGTTATTGATTTGAATTGTGAAGAAGACAATTTACCTTCGAAAGATATTTTAAGAGATATTTTTCGAACGTTTCAATGTCATAATCATATAACGAACTATTGTTATAATTGTACATTAGAAAATGTCAATCATTTGTATTTATGGTATAAGTATTGTAAACATTAAAATATAATAATATCATTGAAAAATAAATAAGACACAAAGGTTGTTATTTTCTTTTTATTCAAGAATTTCATAAAAAAAATCTTGTGCATCTTGCAGCTCCTTCGAATTGTTACTGCTATTAGATGTTTGTTGATTAGAAGTACCCCTCTCATTCGGTTTTCTCCTCTTACTTGGTCTTGTTGATGTTGATGTGGAAGATCCTGCTTCTTCTTCTTCTTCTTGTTCGTTTTCTTCCTCTACCGGGGGTTCAATGTAGACATGTTTCCGAGGACCTATGGTGGCTTGTTGTTCTTCGACGTCCTCATCTAATAAATTAAATTTATATCGGCGAACAACATTCTCCAAAATTTTAAATTCTGATTCGTTCTCAATTTTTGTTCTCATATATCTCAGAGGAAGGTTTCCGAATTTTCTTTTTAATGTTGTCCCTTTCGGGCAATAAGATAATGAGACAAATATTTTGTCTCCGCTTTCCTTAATGTTCATCACACCATATCTAATAAATAAAAAAAATAAAAAAATAAAAATAAAAAAAACTTACTGGAAAAGCTGCTGCATGACTACTTTCACATGCTTTAAGGGTAAATTTTTTTTATCCTCGCTGAAAACCACAATGGTACAAGGCGTATTTGACATGGTGTTGTTGTTTCTTTCTTGCTAGAACTGCTACTGCCTCTAAATCTTTAACAGTCTTTTATAATACGAAAAAATTGTGGTAGTGGAACTTATTTATTTCTAATTGTATTGATGAGGCATTTTTTAAATCGATAAATTAAAATTTGCAATCTAAAATAATAAATTTACAACATTATTATTACTTACATCACCATCAACACATGCACTTAACATATTTTTTTTATTTTAATTTCTTATTGCATCCATGAAGCAGCATGTTTGCATTTTAAGTATGCATTTTGAATAAAAAAACAACATTATTGCTGTTTAAAACTACTAACTAATTAAAAATCATGCATGTAGCTCATGATCATGGTGACGATGTCAACATTTTTTTACTTGATAGATACATATATATAGATCTGCTTTAAGTTCATGTATTCAGTTGCATCCATCAGTATAACAGCATAACAGCATAAGCTAATGTGTTGCAGTGCTAAGCAAGACATTAACATTTTTACACATATTGATCATTTTATGTGCTAAGCCCTAAGGGTACAACTACAGAATTAGTATCCTAAAATAAAACAAAAAAAAAAAAAAAATGACACATTTAGTATACATCTTGCTTAGTATTGCAGTGTGTCTGTGTTAAAACTTCAAAAAGTAAGTACTTTTAAGATTTTTTTTTCTTGATATATTAATTTATTTCTTGTGTTTCTAATAGAATCAAATGGCCAGTATAAAGAACATTGACAATTTTTCAACTGAAGCTATTAAAAAGATTGAAAAAGTTAGTGTATTAATTAAAACCAAAGATGAATTTCGAAAATACATAAATTATTTAGAAAAGACCATTTTATTAATTAATAAATGCATTAAAAATAAATTAGATTGTGTAAAAAATTTCTCTAAAATTGAATCAAATCAAGCTATTTTAAAAGATTATTTACTAATCTTTAAAAAAAAAATACATAATAGAAAATATTTACAAAAAAAAAAATATTTTTGGCAAGACGTTAACTCCTGTTTTAAAAATAGAATTATAACAGGCGTGATAACAAATTTAGATCTTAAAGATCCCAAAGAATTTCTTTCAAAATCTTTTAGAGTCTTCTCTTCAAAAATTAAACGAGAATTAAAAAAATTTTTATTAAAAGTTAATGTTGTTTTCGTTGCTGTATTTATAAAACCTCATACTTTTGAAACAACTAATAAATTTTTTTTAACACAAAATCAAATAATTGATCAAACTACTAATTTAAGGGATTGGCATAAAATAAATGTGATAGATAAGATTTTGGTACAACTCGAAGAATTTCAAGAACGAGACAGTGGATGGGCATTAAAACAAATTTTACACCTCAAAATTAATATAAATAAATTTAATCCAATCAGTGTTGGTATTTCAACTTATATTGAATTACCAGAATTTATTAAAAATACTAAAAGTGTTGTCAATATCAAAAATCATGATCCCTATTGTTTTTTATGGTCAATTGTATGTGCTTTGTATCCAGCACCAGCAGATAAAAACATTTCACGTCCATCATCTTATCCACATTTTAGTCAAGTGTTGAAATACCATAATATAACATTTCCTATTGCTCTGCAAGAAATTACAAAATTTGAAAAAATGAATCAATTAGGAATAAATGTTTTTACTGTTTTAGCTAATAAAAAAAAAATTCTTCCCTTGATATTAAGCAAAAGCGAAATTTCACCTAAAATTAATTTGCTTATGATTTCAAAAAATAATGATTATGATGATGATGATGATGATGATGACGATGATGATGATGATGAAATGAATTGTTTATATCATTTTGCATACATTAAAAATTTATCACGACTAACAAATTACCAAATGGGTAATATCAAAAATAAAAAGTGGATATGTGAAAGATGCTTAAATCACTTTACACACCAAAACGTATATGAAAACCATATACGTAATTGTAAAGTATTAAATGAAACTAAAATAAATCTTCCTCCTTTAGATAAGAGTGTTCTTAAATTTAAAAACTTTAAAAATAAATTAATGGTTCCTGCAGTTTTATATGCTGACATTGAATCGGTGCTTTTAGGTTATAAAGACATGAAAAAAACAAATAAATGTGAAAAATATCAAAAGCATGAACCATTTAGTATTGCATACTATCTTAAATGTTCTTATAATGATTCTTTATCAAGGTTTAATATTTATACTGGAAAAGATTGTGCAGTATGGTTTGTACATGAATTAAAGAAAATTGCTGATGAATTTAATATAATTTTTTCTGATATAATTGAAATGAAACCTTTATCCTTTGAAGAAGAAAAACAATTTTTTTTAGCAACTAATTGTTTCATATGTTCCAAATCATTTTTCAACAGTAGTGATATAAAGGTCAAAGATCATTGTCATTTAACTGGAAAATATAGAGGTGCTGCACATAGCTCTTGTAATCTAAACTATCAAGATAATCATACAATTCCAGTAATATTTCACAATTTATCTGGATATGACAGTCATTTCCTAATTAAGGCCCTATGCACTGAAATTCAAGGGAATATTAATTTATTACCTATTAATAAGGAAAAATATATTTCTTTTACAAAATATATTCTTAATAGTAATATTCGATTTAGATTTTTAGATTCATACAAATTTATGCCTAGTAGTATTGATAAATTATCATCATATTTAAATGAAGAGCAAAAATCTATTACAAAATTTTTTTATAATGATGATATAAAATTTAAATTAGTAACACGCAAAGGAGTATTTCCATATGAATATCTTGATAGTTTGGAAAAATTAAATGATAAGTGTTTACCACCTAAAGAAAAATTTTTTAGTAAAATCTCTAATAAAGAAATTTCTGGTGCAGATTATAAACATGCTTGTAATGTTTGGCAATCATTTCAAATTAAAACTTTGCAAGAATATGCTGAATTGTATTTAAAAACAGACGTTTTACTGTTGGCTGACATTTTTGAAAATTTTAGATTTACTTGCATGAAAACATATGAACTAGATGCTCTTCACTATTGTACAGCTCCTGGACTATCTTTTGATAGCATGTTAAAAATTACTGGGGTAGAATTGAGTCTATTAACTGATATCGATATGATTTTATTTTTTGAAAGAGGCATTAGAGGAGGTATTTCACAATGTTCCAATCGATACGGGCAAGCAAATAATAAATATATGGGTGAAGCTTATAATCCTAATGAACCATCAACTTATCTTATGTATTATGACATCAACAATTTGTACGGTGCTGCTATGAGTTGTCCCTTACCCACTGGAGATTTTAAATGGATTAGTGGCCCTGATATTTACAATATTAATTTTACTACACTGTCTGATGATAGCCCAGTTGGATACGTTTTTGAAGTAGATCTTGAATATCCTAAAGAACTTTTCAATTTACACAAAGATATGCCGTTGTGTCCTGAACATTTGACACCCCCAATTTCAGATTCAAAAAATTCCAAATTATTAACTACTTTATACAATAAAAAAAATTACATTATTCATTACAGAAACTTGAAACAAGCATTGCAGTTGGGTTTAAAAATTTCTAAAATACATCGATGTTTACAATTTAGACAAGCACCATGGTTGAAAAAGTATATTGATTTAAATACAGAATTAAGGAAGAAAAGTAAAAATCCATTTGAAAAAAATTTTTACAAAACAATGAATAACTCTGTTTATGGTAAAACAATTGAAAACGTAAAAAAATATAGGGATGTGAAATTGGTTACTAAATGGAAAGGACGATTCGGTGCAAACTGGTATATTTCACAACCAAACTTTCACAGCTGCACAATATGCAATGAAAATATGATTCTAATTGAAATGAAACGTTTAGAAATAACATTTAATAAACCTATATACGTAGGAATGGCAATTTTAGATATATCAAAAATTTTTTTGTACGATTTTCATTACAATTATATTTTACAAAAATTTAAAAATAATGTTAAATTATTATATACCGATACAGATGGATTAATTTATTTATTTAATGATGATGATATCTATGAACATATCAAAAAAGATATACATAAATTTGATACTTCTGATTACCCAGTGAACAATATTTATAATATTCCTCTAAAAAATAAAAAAGTTTTAGGTCTTATGAAAGATGAAAATAATGGAAAAATTATGACACATTTCATTGGTTTACGATCAAAAATGTATACAATAAAAGTATTAAATGATGAAAGTGAAAAAGAAAAAGAACTTAAAAAAATGGAAGAAGAACAAATGAGTAAAAGGGAAATTAGTAATTATCTTTCAAATTTTGGAATTATAAAAAAAGCCAAAGGTATTAAAGAATCTGCCCTTAAATTAATTAGTTTTGATGACTATTTTCAATGTTTATTTAATAAACAAAAATTAGACGTAACACAAAATGTTATATTTTCAAAAAGACATGAGGTTTTTACTCTTAAACAGAAAAAGTTAGCTTTGAGTGGATACGATGATAAAAGATTAGTAAATAATTTGAGTACAGATACTTTACCGTGGGGTTTTTTTGAATAATTTTGTCTTTGGTTAAAATTGATTTATTAACTTTTTTCAATCTAATAGTTAAAGGACCTTGATCGTAAATGGACAAAAGTTTTTAGAGCGAAAGATCGCTTTACCTCACTGGATTTAGGAAGACTAACAAGAAAGAAAATTATGCCTACTAATCTGCCCAACAACAACAACAACAACAACAACAAACAATTTGGAACATTGTTGTGCACAAATTGTAAATGCTTTTTCTGTTTTTGTCCTGTATCTATACAACTTCATAGTGAATCTTGTGCAGAAAAAATTACATGTACGACTGAAGAGGACCTTGAAAGGATCCTTTATTGTAGTGAAGACAAAGAATTATTAAGACGTACGTAACCATCAAAAATGGATCGTAAGCGAGAGTACTATAAAAGACGTAAATAAAATATAAAAAGAACAAAAATTGTTTTATTTCTTAGTTGTATTTAATCTGTCAAGCAGTCATGACACGCATTTTACTGTATTTTTGTGTTCTTATTAATATTAGAACTTCATTATTATTATTAACTCAAGCAACGAGTGATAATATTACATTATATTTAGAAACTTATGGTTATTTAGAAACTGATAATAATACTAATACTATTACAGATGTTACTGATGGTGTAATACGTTTTCAAGAATATTATAATTTACCTGTAGATGGAACATTAAATAATGAAACCTTAAAATTAATAAATAGTCCTAGATGTGGAGTTAAAGATAATCCAACTGCATTTAGAATTCATTCTCAGAGATGGAATAAAACAAAATTAACATGGTATTTTGTATTAGCTGATAGTAGAAGGAAAGAAATTGCAGAGAGAGCATTTAATGCATGGCAAATCGTATCTAATTTAGAATTTGAATATTCAACCACCAAACCAGACATAGTTATTTCATTTGCAAATACACCTTTTAAACATAATAATAGTAATAGATGTAAAAAAGGTGAATGTGCTTCACACTTTGATGGAAAAGGACTGGTCCTAGGGCATGCTTTTTTTCCCAATAAAGACAACGAATGTACTGAAATACATTTAGATAGTTTAGAAGATTGGTACTTGGAACTCGATAAAGCTCCAGAAAATAAAAGTAGTTTATTTGCAGTATTATTACATGAAATTGGTCATACATTAGGAGTTGAACATTCAGCACAACAAAATTCAGTAATGTATGCTTATTATAATGATTCACTTTTTCATTTAACTCAAGATGATATATATGCAATTCAATATTTATATGGCCCTCCAAAACCTAAAACAACAACAACAACAACAACAACAACAACTACAACTACAATTAAACCAAAAGTAACAAAATCAATGGATTCATTAAGTTTATGTGATTTTTATGACAAAATTAACACATTTTTAATTGTAAATAATCATATGTATCTTTTCTATAAGAAATATGTATGGTTTATTAATTTAAAAGATATGACTTATATTGAAGAACCTAAATTAATTAAAGATTATTTAGATTTTCTTCCTAATAATTTTCAAGAAATATCTCATATTTATCAAAGACCATCAGGTGATGTTTTAATAGTTGTTAATAATTTATATTATATAATTGATTTTCCTGGATTTAATGTTAGAGATGATCATGATGGTAAATCAATTGAGATTTTAGGAATACCAAAAGGTAATAGAATTAATGCAATAGTACGAACTTTTAATGGTAATACATATATGTTTTATGATGCATTATATTACATTGAATTCGATGAATGTTCATTCAAATCAAAAAAACATGGATTAATTTCAGAATTATTTCCAAGTATACCTTCAAATATTAGTAAAGCTTTTAGATATAAAAATTTATATTTCTTTAAAGATAAACTTTATTATGAATTTGATACTATTTCAAATGAATTAATTAAATCTAGTAAATTCGATTTAACAGTATTTGGTTTTAAATGTGGAATAATAGATAAAATAATAAATTTAGTAAATTCACTTAGAATGTAATATTGATGATAATAATATATGTTTTTTAAATTTAGTTAAGCATAATATTTTTATTTAGTGATTTATTGTAAGATTTAAATTTAGTTTATACTCCTTTAATGTTAAATAAATAAATAAATTATATTGGAACAGCGTTTTTCTTTCCTGAATCAAATTAAATACTGAATAGGCTAGGCTAGGCTAGGCTCTTAAAAAAAAAAAAAAAGTGCCCGTGTAACATGTTTACCACATTTATCCTAACTCTTATAGATTAGCGTCTTGGACAGATGGGTTACGGCGACGATTTACTAAATCGATGCTTCTGAGTTCGAAACTAGTTCTGGACAAAAAAAAACTTTTTTCACATATCACATATGCGCGTGCGCGAATTTAGTCACAGCTCGACATCATCATCATCATCATCATCATCATCGTATCTACGTCATACGAGACAAGTTACGACAGGTTAGGAAAAAAAATAAAAAATAAAAAATTTCGGCGACCTCTTCGGTGTAGTTCTTCTTCTTCTTCTTCTTCTTCTTCTTCAGCAGCCTCTGGTGATGGCACAAGAACTCTTCGGTGGTGGTGATGGTGGTGGTGGGTAGGCAACCAACAATCTTCAGCAACCTCTGGGCAGCCTCTGGTGATGGCACAATAACTCTTCGGTGGTGGTGGGTAGGCAACCAACAATCTTCAGCAACCTCTGGTGGTAGTTCTTCGGCGACCACGCCCCTTCTTCAGCAGCCTCTGGATTGACGACCACTTCTTCGGCACAAGAAGTACACAAGAATGACCTCGAAGAAAGGTCGTGGACAGAAGTGGATGGCACATGCCATCGAACTGTCCCAGGAGCCCGCTACTATTACAATTACAATTATTAACAAACCCTTCGACTTATGACGACGTGGTCCGGAAGATAAGTAAATATGGAGTATTTCTTTCGATTGGTGCCCTCAGAAACGTCCTATCTAGCACGGTTTGGCTGAAATCGAAACTCAAAAAATCCAAAAAAATGACCCAAAATTTTCGGTCTGTCGCTTTTAGCATCCTCAAAACACGCCTTTCCGCATACCATATACACTCAAATTATAGAGAATTTTTAGACGAACACGCTGGTGCCACTAAATCAGGTCAGTGACCTATATTTTACGAGATATGAGCGAAAATGTTTTTGGGTGTTAACGAACTTAACGAATTTTTTGAAAGTGCCAAAACTTTAAAACGCGATATCTCCGAAACCATTGGAGCTATCGTGCTGAAATTGGCACCGTTGGAGTCAGGAGGTCGAGTTCTATCAGAAAATGACCATCTTACGACAATCGGACCATTTTCTAATATTTTTCAAAAAACGCTCATAACTCGAAAACGGCTGAATTTAGGGGGCAGCCGAGGTTACAGATGGATTGCTCGCATCAATTTACATAAGATAGTAAAGGTATGACGACGTGGTCCGGAACATAAGTAAATATGGAGTTTTTCTTTCGATTGGTGCCCTCAGAAACGTCCTATCTAGCACGGTTTGGCTGAAATCCAAATTCAAAAAATCCAAAAAAATGACCCAAAATTTTCGGTCTGTCGCTTCTAGCATCCTCAAAACACGCCTTTCCGCATACCAGATACACTCAAATTATAGAGAATTTTTAGACGAACACGCTGGTGCCACTAAATCAGGTCAGTGACCTATATTTTACGAGATATGAAATTGGCACCGTTGGATTCAGGAGGTCGAGTTCTATCAGACAATGACCATCTTACGACAATCGGACCATTTTCTAATATTTTTCAAAAAACGCTCATAACTCGAAAACGGCTGAATTTAGGGGGCAGCCGAGGTTACAGATGGATTGCTCGCATCAATTTACATAAGATAGTAAAGGTATGACGACGTGGTCCGGAACATAAGTAAATATGGAGTTTTTCTTTCGATTGGTGCCCTCAGAAACGTCCTATCTAGCACGGTTTGGCTGAAATCGAAATTCAAAAAATCCAAAAAAATGACCCAAAATTTTCGGTCTGTCGCTTCTAGCATCCTCAAAACACGCCTTTCCGCATACCAGATACACTCAAATTATAGAGAATTTTTAGACGAACACGCTGGTGCCACTAAATCAGGTCAGTGACCTATATTTTACGAGATATGAGCGAAAATGTTTTTGGGTGTTAACGAACTTAACGAATTTTTTGAAAGTGCCAAAACTTTAAAACGCGATATCTCCGAAACCATTGGAGCTATCGTGCTGAAATTGGCACCGTTGGATTCAGGAGGTCGAGTTCTATCAAAAAATGACCATTTTACGACAATCGGACCATTTTCTAATATTTTTCAAAAAACGCTCATAACTCGAAAACGGCTGAATTTAGGGGGCAGCCGAGGTTACAGATGGATTGCTCGCATCAATTTACATAAGATAGTAAAGGTATCGAAGCGTTCTGAGACAAAAAGTTAATTTTTTCAATTTTCAAAATTTACCCCCTTGAGGTTCAAAAATTTTTAATTTTTCTTCAATCCTCTCCTACTCCCAAACCCTTCGACTTATGACGACGTGGTCCGGAACATAAGTAAATATGGAGTTTTTCTTTCGATTGGTGCCCTCAGAAACGTCCTATCTAGCACGGTTTGGCTGAAATCGAAATTCAAAAAATCCAAAAAAATGACCCAAAATTTTCGGTCTGTCGCTTCTAGCATCCTCAAAACACGCCTTTCCGCATACCAGATACACTCAAATTATAGAGAATTTTTAGACGAACACGCTGGTGCCACTAAATCAGGTCAGTGACCTATATTTTACGAGATATGAGCGAAAATGTTTTTGGGTGTTAACGAACTTCACGAATTTTTTGAAAGTGCCAAAACTTTAAAACGCGATATCTCCGAAACCATTGGAGCTATCGTGCTGAAATTGGCACCGTTGGATTCAGGAGGTCGAGTTCTATCAGACAATGACCATCTTACGACAATCGGACCATTTTCTAATATTTTTCAAAAAACGCTCATAACTCGAAAACGGCTGGATTTAGGGGGCAGCCGAGGTTACAGGTTGATTGCTCGCATCAATTTACATAAGATAGTAAAGGTTTCGAAGCGTTCTGAGACAAAAAGTTTATTTTTTCAATTTTCAAAATTTACCCCCTTGAGGTTCAAAAATTTTTAATTTTTCTTCAATCCTCTCCTACTAACAAACCCTTCGACTTATGACGACGTGGTCCGGAAGATAAGTAAATATGGAGTTTTTCTTTCGATTGGTGCCCTCAGAAACGTCCTATCTAGCACGGTTTGGCTGAAATCCAAATTCAAAAAATCCAAAAAAATGACCCAAAATTTTCGGTCTGTCGCTTCTAGCATCCTCAAAACACGCCTTTCCGCATACCAGATACACTCAAATTATAGAGAATTTTTAGACGAACACGCTGGTGCCACTAAATCAGGTCAGTGACCTATATTTTACGAGATATGAAATTGGCACCGTTGGATTCAGGAGGTCGAGTTCTATCAGACAATGACCATCTTACGACAATCGGACCATTTTCTAATATTTTTCAAAAAACGCTCATAACTCGAAAACGGCTGAATTTAGGGGGCAGCCAAGGTTACAGATGGATTGCTCGCATCAATTTACATAAGATAGTAAAGGTATGACGACGTGGTCCGGAACATAAGTAAATATGGAGTTTTTCTTTCGATTGGTGCCCTCAGAAACGTCCTATCTAGCACGGTTTGGCTGAAATCGAAATTCAAAAAATCCAAAAAAATGACCCAAAATTTTCGGTCTGTCGCTTCTAGCATCCTCAAAACACGCCTTTCCGCATACCAGATACACTCAAATTATAGAGAATTTTTAGACGAACACGCTGGTGCCACTAAATCAGGTCAGTGACCTATATTTTACGAGATATGAGCGAAAATGTTTTTGGGTGTTAACGAACTTAACGAATTTTTTGAAAGTGCCAAAACTTTAAAACGCGATATCTCCGAAACCATTGGAGCTATCGTGCTGAAATTGGCACCGTTGGATTCAGGAGGTCGAGTTCTATCAGACAATGACCATCTTACGACAATCGGACCATTTTCTAATATTTTTCAAAAAACGCTCATAACTCGAAAACGGCTGAATTTAGGGGGCAGCCGAGGTTACAGATGGATTGCTCGCATCAATTTACATAAGATAGTAAAGGTTTCGAAGCGTTCTGAGACAAAAAGTTTATTTTTTCAATTTTCAAAATTTACCCCCTTGAGGTTCAAAAATTTTTAATTTTTCTTTAATCCTCTCCTACTAACAAACCCTTCGACTTATGACGACGTGGTCCGGAACATAAGTAAATATGGAGTTTTTCTTTCGATTGGTGCCCTCAGAAACGTCCTATCTAGCACGGTTTGGCTGAAATCGAAATTCAAAAAATCCAAAAAAATGACCCAAAATTTTCGGTCTGTCGCTTCTAGCATCCTCAAAACACGCCTTTCCGCATACCAGATACACTCAAATTATAGAGAATTTTTAGACGAACACGCTGGTGCCACTAAATCAGGTCAGTGACCTATATTTTACGAGATATGAGCGAAAATGTTTTTGGGTGTTAACGAACTTCACGAATTTTTTGAAAGTGCCAAAACTTTAAAACGCGATATCTCCGAAACCATTGGAGCTATCGTGCTGAAATTGGCACCGTTGGAGTCAGGAGGTCGAGTTCTATCAGAAAATGACCATCTTACGACAATCGGACCATTTTCTAATATTTTTCAAAAAACGCTCATAACTCGAAAACGGCTGGATTTAGGGGGCAGCCGAGGTTACAGATGGATTGCTCGCATCAATTTACATAAGATAGTAAAGGTTTCGAAGCGTTCTGAGACAAAAAGTTTATTTTTTCAATTTTCAAAATTTACCCCCTTGAGGTTCAAAAATTTTTAATTTTTCTTCAATCCTCTCTTACTAACAAACCCTTCGACTTATGACGACGTGGTCCGGAACATAAGTAAATATGGAGTTTTTCTTTCGATTGGTGCCCTCAGAAACGTCCTATCTAGCACGGTTTGGCTGAAATCGAAATTCAAAAAATCCAAAAAAATGACCCAAAATTTTCGGTCTGTCGCTTCTAGCATCCTCAAAACACGCCTTTCCGCATACCAGATACACTCAAATTATAGAGAATTTTTAGACGAACACGCTGGTGCCACTAAATCAGGTCAGTGACCTATATTTTACGAGATATGAAATTGGCACCGTTGGATTCAGGAGGTCGAGTTCTATCAGACAATGACCATCTTACGACAATCGGACCATTTTCTAATATTTTTCAAAAAACGCTCATAACTCGAAAACGGCTGAATTTAGGGGGCAGCCAAGGTTACAGATGGATTGCTCGCATCAATTTACATAAGATAGTAAAGGTATGACGACGTGGTCCGGAACATAAGTAAATATGGAGTTTTTCTTTCGATTGGTGCCCTCAGAAACGTCCTATCTAGCACGGTTTGGCTGAAATCGAAATTCAAAAAATCCAAAAAAATGACCCAAAATTTTCGGTCTGTCGCTTCTAGCATCCTCAAAACACGCCTTTCCGCATACCAGATACACTCAAATTATAGAGAATTTTTAGACGAACACGCTGGTGCCACTAAATCAGGTCAGTGACCTATATTTTACGAGATATGAGCGAAAATGTTTTTGGATGTTAACGAACTTCACGAATTTTTTGAAAGTGCCAAAACTTTAAAACGCGATATCTCCGAAACCATTGGAGCTATCGTGCTGAAATTGGCACCGTTGGATTCAGGAGGTCGAGTTCTATCAGACAATGACCATCTTACGACAATCGGACCATTTTCTAATATTTTTCAAAAAACGCTCATAACTCGAAAACGGCTGAATTTAGGGGGCAGCCGAGGTTACAGATGGATTGCTCGCATCAATTTACATAAGATAGTAAAGGTTTCGAAGCGTTCTGAGACAAAAAGTTTATTTTTTCAATTTTCAAAATTTACCCCCTTGAGGTTCAAAAATTTTTAATTTTTCTTTAATCCTCTCCTACTAACAAACCCTTCGACTTATGACGACGTGGTCCGGAACATAAGTAAATATGGAGTTTTTCTTTCGATTGGTGCCCTCAGAAACGTCCTATCTAGCACGGTTTGGCTGAAATCGAAATTCAAAAAATCCAAAAAAATGACCCAAAATTTTCGGTCTGTCGCTTCTAGCATCCTCAAAACACGCCTTTCCGCATACCAGATACAGTCAAATTATAGAGAATTTTTAGACGAACACGCTGGTGCCACTAAATCAGGTCAGTGACCTATATTTTACGAGATATGAGCGAAAATGTTTTTGGGTGTTAACGAACTTCACGAATTTTTTGAAAGTGCCAAAACTTTAAAACGCGATATCTCCGAAACCATTGGAGCTATCGTGCTGAAATTGGCACCGTTGGATTCAGGAGGTCGAGTTCTATCAGACAATGACCATCTTACGACAATCGGACCATTTTCTAATATTTTTCAAAAAACGCTCATAACTCGAAAACGGCTGGATTTAGGGGGCAGCCGAGGTTACAGATGGATTGCTCGCATCAATTTACATAAGATAGTAAAGGTTTCGAAGCGTTCTGAGACAAAAAGTTTATTTTTTCAATTTTCAAAATTTACCCCCTTGAGGTTCAAAAATTTTTAATTTTTCTTCAATCCTCTCTTACTAACAAACCCTTCGACTTATGACGACGTGGTCCGGAACATAAGTAAATATGGAGTTTTTCTTTCGATTGGTGCCCTCAGAAACGTCCTATCTAGCACGGTTTGGCTGAAATCGAAATTCAAAAAATCCAAAAAAATGACCCAAAATTTTCGGTCTGTCGCTTCTAGCATCCTCAAAACACGCCTTTCCGCATACCAGATACACTCAAATTATAGAGAATTTTTAGACGAACACGCTGGTGCCACTAAATCAGGTCAGTGACCTATATTTTACGAGATATGAGCGAAAATGTTTTTGGGTGTTAACGAACTTCACGAATTTTTTGAAAGTGCCAAAACTTTAAAACGCGATATCTCCGAAACCATTGGAGCTATCGTGCTGAAATTGGCACCGTTGGAGTCAGGAGGTCGAGTTCTATCAGACAATGACCATCTTACGACAATCGGACCATTTTCTAATATTTTTCAAAAAACGCTCATAACTCGAAAACGGCTGAATTTAGGGGGCAGCCGAGGTTACAGATGGATTGCTCGCATCAATTTACATAAGATAGTAAAGGTTTCGAAGCGTTCTGAGACAAAAAGTTTATTTTTTCAATTTTCAAAATTTACCCCCTTGAGGTTCAAAATTTTTTAATTTTTCTTCAATCCTCTCCTACTCCCAAACCCTTCGACTTATGACGACGTGGTCCGGAACATAAGTGAATATGGAGTTTTTCTTTCGATTGGTGCCCTCAGAAACGTCCTATCTAGCACGGTTTGGCTGAAATCGAAATTCAAAAAATCCAAAAAAATGACCCAAAATTTTCGGTCTGTCGCTTCTAGCATCCTCAAAACACGCCTTTCCGCATACCAGATACACTCAAATTATAGAGAATTTTTAGACGAACACGCTGGTGCCACTAAATCAGGTCAGTGACCTATATTTTACGAGATATGAGCGAAAATGTTTTTGGGTGTTAACGAACTTCACGAATTTTTTGAAAGTGCCAAAACTTTAAAACGCGATATCTCCGAAACCATTGGAGCTATCGTGCTGAAATTGGCACCGTTGGAGTCAGGAGGTCGAGTTCTATCAGAAAATGACCATCTTACGACAATCGGACCATTTTCTAATATTTTTCAAAAAACGCTCATAACTCGAAAACGGCTGGATTTAGGGGGCAGCCGAGGTTACAGATGGATTGCTCGCATCAATTTACATAAGATAGTAAAGGTTTCGAAGCGTTCTGAGACAAAAAGTTTATTTTTTCAATTTTCAAAATTTACCCCCTTGAGGTTCAAAAATTTTTAATTTTTCTTCAATCCTCTCCTACTAACAAACCCTTCGACTTATGACGACGTGGTCCGGAACATAAGTAAATATGGAGTTTTTCTTTCGATTGGTGCCCTCAGAAACGTCCTATCTAGCCCGGTTTGGCTGAAATCGAAATTCAAAAAATCCAAAAAAATGACCCAAAATTTTCGGTCTGTCGCTTCTAGCATCCTCAAAACACGCCTTTCCGCATACCAGATACACTCAAATTATAGAGAATTTTTAGACGAACACGCTGGTGCCACTAAATCAGGTCAGTGACCTATATTTTACGAGATATGAGCGAAAATGTTTTTATGTGTTAACGAACTTCACGAATTTTTTGAAAGTGCCAAAATTTTAAAACGCGATATCTCCGAAACCATTGGAGCTATCGTGCTGAAATTGGCACCGTTGGATTCAGGAGGTCGAGTTCTATCAGAAAATGGCCATCTTACGACAATCGGACCATTTTCTAATATTTTTCAAAAAACGCTCATAACTCGAAAACGGCTGGATTTAGGGGGCAGCCGAGGTTACAGATGGATTGCTCGCATCAATTTACATAAGATAGTAAAGGTTTCGAAGCGTTCTGAGACAAAAAGTTTATTTTTTCAATTTTTAAAATTTACCCCCTTGAGGTTCAAAAATTTTTAATTTTTCTTCAATCCTCTCCAACTCCCAAACCCTTCGACTTATGACGACGTGGTCCGGAACATAAGTAAATATGGAGTTTTTCTTTCGATTGGTGCCTTCAGAAACGTCCTATCTAGCACGGTTTGGCTGAAATCGAAATTCAAAAAATCCAAAAAAATGACCCAAAATTTTCGGTCTGTCGCTTCTAGCATCCTCAAAACACGCCTTTCCGCATACCAGATACACTCAAATTATAGAGAATTTTTAGACGAACACGCTGGTGCCACTAAATCAGGTCAGTGACCTATATTTTACGAGATATGAGCGAAAATGTTTTTGGGTGTTAACGAACTTCACGAATTTTTTGAAAGTGCCAAAATTTTAAAACGCGATATCTCCGAAACCATTGGAGTTATCGTGCTGAAATTGGCACCGTTGGATTCAGGAGGTCGAGTTCTATCAGAAAATGACCATTTTACGACAATCGGACCATTTTCTAATATTTTTCAAAAAACGCTCATAACTCGAAAACGGCTGGATTTAGGGGGCAGCCGAGGTTACAGATGGATTGCTCGCATCAATTTACATAAGATAGTAAAGGTTTCGAAGCGTTCTGAGACAAAAAGTTTATTTTTTCAATTTTCAAAATTTACCCCCTTGAGGTTCAAAAAATTTTAATTTTTCTTCAATCCTCTCCTACTAACAAACCCTTCGACTTATGACGACGTGGTCCGGAAGATAAGTAAATATGGAGTTTTTCTTTCGATTGGTGCCCTCAGAAACGTCCTATCTAGCACGGTTTGGCTGAAATCGAAATTCAAAAAATCCAAAAAAATGACCCAAAATTTTCGGTCTGTCGCTTCTAGCATCCTCAAAACACGCCTTTCCGCATACCAGATACACTCAAATTATAGAGAATTTTTAGACGAACACGCTGGTGCCACTAAATCAGGTCAGTGACCTATATTTTACGAGATATGAGCGAAAATGTTTTTGGGTGTTAACGAACTTCACGAATTTTTTGAAAGTGCCAAAACTTTAAAACGCGATATCTCCGAAACCATTGGAGCTATCGTGCTGAAATTGGCACCGTTGGAGTCAGGAGGTCGAGTTCTATCAGAAAATGACCATCTTACGACAATCGGACCATTTTCTAATATTTTTCAAAAAACGCTCATAACTCGAAAACGGCTGGATTTAGGGGGCAGCCGAGGTTACAGATGGATTGCTCGCATCAATTTACATAAGATAGTAAAGGTTTCGAAGCGTTCTGAGACAAAAAGTTTATTTTTTCAATTTTCAAAATTTACCCCCTTGAGGTTCAAAAATTTTTAATTTTTCTTCAATCCTCTCCAACTCCCAAACCCTTCGACTTATGACGACGTGGTCCGGAACATAAGTAAATATGGAGTTTTTCTTTCGATTGGTGCCCTCAGAAACGTCCTATCTAGCACGGCTTGGCTGAAATCGAAATTCAAAAAATCCAAAAAAATTACCCAAAATTTTCGGTCTGTCGCTTCTAGCATCCTCAAAACACGCCTTTCCGCATACCAGATACACTCAAATTATAGAGAATTTTTAGACGAACACGCTGGTGCCACTAAATCAGGTCAGTGACCTATATTTTACGAGATATGAGCGAAAATGTTTTTGGGTGTTAACGAACTTCACGAATTTTTTGAAAGTGCCAAAACTTTAAAACGCGATATCTCCGAAACCATTGGAGCTATCGTGCTGAAATTGGCACCGTTGGATTCAGGAGGTCGAGTTCTATCAGAAAATGGCCATTTTACGACAATCGGACCATTTTCTAATATTTTTCAAAAAACGCTCATAACTCGAAAACGGCTGGATTTAGGGGGCAGCCGAGGTTACAGATGGATTGCTCGCATCAATTTACATAAGATAGTAAAGGTTTCGAAGCGTTCTGAGACAAAAAGTTTATTTTTTCAATTTTCAAAATTTACCCCCTTGAGGTTCAAAATTTTTTAATTTTTCTTCAATCCTCTCCTACCAACAAACCCTTCGACTTATGACGACGTGGTCCGGAACATAAGTAAATATGGAGTTTTTCTTTCGATTGGTGCCCTCAGAAACGTCCTATCTAGCACGGTTTGGTTGAAATCGAAATTCAAAAAATCCAAAAAAATTACCCAACATTTTCGGTCTGTCGCTTCTAGCATCCTCAAAACACGCCTTTCCGCATACCAGATACACTCAAATTATAGAGAATTTTTAGACGAACACGCTGGTGCCACTAAATCAGGTCAGTGACCTATATTTTACGAGATATGAGCGAAAATGTTTTTGGGTGTTAACGAACTTCACGAATTTTTTGAAAGTGCCAAAACTTTAAAACGCGATATCTCCGAAACCATTGGAGCTATCGTGCTGAAACTGGCACCGTTGGAGTCAGGAGGTCGAGTTCTATTAGAAAATGACCATCTTACGACAATCGGACCATTTTCTAATATTTTTCAAAAAACGCTCATAACTCGAAAACGGCTGGATTTAGGGGGCAGCCGAGGTTACAGATGGATTGCTCGCATCAATTTACATAAGATAGTAAAGGTTTCGAAGCGTTCTGAGACAAAAAGTTTATTTTTTCAATTTTCAAAATTTACCCCCTTGAGGTTCAAAAATTTTTAATTTTTCTTCAATCCTCTCCAACTCCCAAACCCTTCGACTTATGACGACGTGGTCCGGAACATAAGTAAATATGGAGTTTTTCTTTCGATTGGTGCCCTCAGAAACGTCCTATCTAGCACGGCTTGGCTGAAATCGAAATTCAAAAAATCCAAAAAAATTACCCAAAATTTTCGGTCTGTCGCTTCTAGCATCCTCAAAACACGCCTTTCCGCATACCAGATACACTCAAATTATAGAGAATTTTTAGACGAACACGCTGGTGCCACTAAATCAGGTCAGTGACCTATATTTTACGAGATATGAGCGAAAATGTTTTTGGGTGTTAACGAACTTCACGAATTTTTTGAAAGTGCCAAAACTTTAAAACGCGATATCTCCGAAACCATTGGAGCTATCGTGCTGAAATTGGCACCGTTGGAGTCAGGAGGTCGAGTTCTATCAGAAAATGACCATCTTACGACAATCGGACCATTTTCTAATATTTTTCAAAAAACGCTCATAACTCGAAAACGGCTGGATTTAGGGGGCAGCCGAGGTTACAGATGGATTGCTCGCATCAATTTACATAAGATAGTAAAGGTTTCGAAGCGTTCTGAGACAAAAAGTTTATTTTTTCAATTTTCAAAATTTACCCCCTTGAGGTTCAAAAATTTTTAATTTTTCTTCAATCCTCTCCTACTAACAAACCCTTCGACTTATGACGACTTGGTCCGGAACATAAGTAAATATGGAGTTTTTCTTTCAATTGGTGCCCTCAGAAACGTCCTATCTAGCACGGTTTGGCTGAAATCTAAATTCAAAAAATCCAAAAAAATGACCCAAAATTTTCGGTCTGTCGCTTCTAGCATCCTCAAAACACGCCTTTCCGCATACCAGATACACTCAAATTATAGAGAATTTTTAGACGAACACGCTGGTGCCACTAAATCAGGTCAGTGACCTATATTTTACGAGATATGAGCGAAAATGTTTTTGGGTGTTAACGAACTTCACGAATTTTTTGAAAGTGCCAAAACTTTAAAACGCGATATCTCCGAAACCATTGGAGCTATCGTGCTGAAATTGGCACCGTTGGATTCAGGAGGTCGAGTTCTATCAGAACCTGACCAGGGTCAGGTCCGGTCCGGTTCAGGTCAGGTCCGGTCCGGGTCAGGTCAGGTCCGGTCCGGGTCAGGTCAGGTCCGGTCCGGGTCAGGTCAGGTCCGGTCCGGGTCAGGTCAGGTCAGGTCCGGGTCAGGTCAGGTCAGGTCAGGTCAGGTCAGGTCCCTGGGGCTTGGGTGAAGCTGGCTACCAGGCGCGTCCCTCACGTGGCGGATAAGGGAATGGCCATGAGTACTCGTTGCGAGTGGTTAGTGGCGGCGATAAGGGGATTGGACGTGCCTAAAAACACTGATAGATCCCCAAAAACCCCACCGCGGACCAAGCTCTCCAACTTTCTCTTCAATGCCTATGACTCTACACTCTTTCAGAATCTTCAGATCTTGGTGTAGAGTCACCTCTTTTCTTTTCTCGACTTTCTATCGGTCTCCCTGGACCACTTCTTGATTTTTCGGTTCCGATGCCATTAGGGCTTTCCGAGGGCTAAGAACCAACTGTAATAAAACATGTCTTCCTCCTTCCTTCCTCTGTTAAACTGGGGCTAGGGAGGGCTAGCTACCAGGTGCGTCCCTTAGATGGCTGATAAGGGAATGGCCAGGAGTACTTGTGCGAATGGTTAGTGGCGGCGATAAGGGGATTGGACGTGCCTAAAAACACCGATAGATCCCCAAAAACCCCACCGCGGACCATGCTCTCAAAATATTCCATCTCTACCTATGTCTCTACACTCCTTGGAATCTTCAGATCTTAGTGTAGAGTCGACTCTGTCTTTTCCTGACTTTCTATTGGTCTCCCTAGACCACCTTAGGATTTCCGACGGCTAGGTACCTTCTCATTTACAACCCTCATTTCGTCTATCCCCCCCTTCCTTCTCCCCAGGGATTCCTCAGCTCAGCTGGCGGATCGGGTAATGGCGAACCCGGGGATACCGAGCTACGTAGGGAGGAGCGTGCCCCAACGTAACACCGTAAATCGGGCCTCTACTTCAAAAACCTTCAGCTGAGCGCGACTGGGGGTACGTTGTAGAGTCTCCCGAAGCGGGGGGCTTGCCTTAGTTGGCTGACCCGCGGGGAGAAAACCCCTATAAATAACCGATAGTAAACTCGTTAAAACCGCCAGGGACGTTGGGCACCCCTGGTGTATTTAGTCCCACGGAATCTTAAGGTGTTATACCGTGCCGAAGGGATGAATGGCTCCACGTCAGAGAGTCGCGAACGGTAACCACCCGGGACTGGAGCCCCCCCGGGTGGAAGATAAGTCCTCTTCCCTGGAGGATGGGCGTCACCTCCAGGGCGACCGACTTTCGTCCCATGATCGTGGGAAGAGATATGAGTAACATTAATAAAACAACAACACAAGGAATCAACAAGCAGAGAAGGCACAGCAACGTTTCGATAGTGGAAATGGTGTATGACGAAACAGAGGCAGTCGAACTGAAGAGGAGCAACTCTCTGGAGGGGCCTCCCAAGAGGAAGAGGGTAGATGACTCTTTCGAGGGGGGTGTCGTTAAGAGGGTGAGTGACCCTATAGGTGCGAAGATCTTGGAGGCGATGGACAACATCACCAAGAACGTGCTGGCTCTGGGGAAAAGGCTAGACGACACCCCGAACACCAAAACAGAAATGAAGGACCTCATCAAGAGGCTGCGTAAGAATGTGGAGGTCCTGAAAAATGACAGTGTAAGAAAATGGATTGATAAGCACAGGTGGCAGAGGGTCGAAATGCCGACCTATGACGTAGAGTGCCAGACCACTGCGGGAGGGATTGCTGGCCAAATGGGGACGGCGAGAAGCGTGGGCACTCAGACGGTGTCAAAGGGGGAAGTGGACACGCTGATGAGGGTCCACAACATTGAGTTGCAGATCGGCAGGGACCTGAGCGATACCGAACTCGGCCAGCTCATTGGAGAGAGTTGGCCGGAAAAGGCTTTCAGAAGGTGCAAATACATCAGCAAGATGGAGGGTGAGGAAAGAGATGTCATTTACATGTTGGGAAAGGAGGGACAGAAGCACCCGATGGTAGGTAGGATGCTGAGGGATCACCCAAGGTTGAGGGAAGTGGTTGAGAAGGGTAAGATGGAGGCGGGCAAGGCCTACACCATCAAGACTCAGAACAGTCTGTTGGATGCAGAGGGGGCCGAACAGGACGGTGACTCCAATTTCACACACGTGATGCTGCTGGAGGACAGGGCAAAAATGGAGGTAGGAGCGGTAGCAACCAGGGAGGCCTTGAGGAGGATCCTTGAGGTGGCGAAGCGTCATGGACGGAAGAAGGCGGTGTGCGTCGTCACGGACATGACGAACTGCCACATGACACGCAAGCTTGTGGAGGTGGTGCTCAGGGGCGAAGAGGAGGGGGTGACCATCGACATCCTGGACGGAAGACGAGGGGGGCCCAACGCTGTGGGGGAGAGCCGAGCAGGAGGCGGAGGACGGGCCGAGGAGACCATCCTTCTCAGGAAGACAGGGGAAAAGGGCGGGTCCACATATGCGGAAATAATAAGGAGCCTTAAAAACACGGTCAGTGCTGAGAACGTGATGGTCACGAGGGTGTCCAGGACACAATCGGGGGACGCCCTTATTAAATTCAAGGCCGAGAATGAGGAGGCACGGAAAGTCTTTAAGGAGCAGATGAGGGTGAAGCTCCAGCAGGTGGCTAAGATGGAACAAAGGGTGGCCAAAAAGACTGCAATGATCCTGGACGTCGACCCTACGACGGAAAGTGAGGACATCAAGAACACGATTGTCTCAGAGCTGACCGGATTGGGGATGGCCTTGCAGATCCAGGATGTCGATGTCAGGATCGGCAACAGGGAGAACATAAGGGGGGAGAAGCACGCCTTCGTCACGGCGCGGACTGGGGCCATCGATGCGCTCTTGGCGAGGGGGCGCATAGGAGTGGGCTGGAACCGTTGGAGGCTGAAGGAGATGGTTGTGCTCCCGAGATGCCACCTCTGCAGGAGAATTGGGCACATGGCCAAGGAATGTGCCCACAAGGGTGTGGAGGCCTGCCACAAGTGCGGGGAGCCGGGGCACAAGATTAGGGACTGTGTCAACCAGGAGGCTTGCTACCTCTGTGGGGTCAAGGGGCACAGGGCTGAATCGATGAAGTGCCCCCGGTACAAAGATGCGGTGGCGGCCAGGAAAGGCGTCAAGGGAGGATCGGCCCAGGTGGCTGCGGGACCCGGCACCAGCAATGGTGTGCAGGGTCTTGCAGATTAACCTGGGGCGGAGAGCCCTCGCCCACGACGTGCTGGAGAGGGTCTCCTTGGAGCTGGGTGTCAAGTGCATCCTGGCCCAGGAGCCCAATCTGGCGCGGGTCGGTAGGGGCGGGTGGCTGGTCGCAGATGGAGGGGCAGCCGCGATCAGAGTAGAGGACAGCGTGACGGCTAGCGGGAAGGGCGAAGGTTACGTCTGGGTAAGGGCGGCCGGCCTGGTCCTCGTCAGCTGCTATGTGTCTCCGAACTGCACGTCAGAGCAGTTCGGCAGATACGTGGGCAGGTTGACGGGGGCGCTGAGGGTCCACACGGGAAACCTGGTGGTGGCTGGCGATTTCAACGCGAAGTCTGCTTCGTGGGGGTCGTCCTTTACCGATTCCAGGGGAACCGTGCTGGAGGAAGCCATGGCGAGCCTGGGACTCGGGGTCGAAAACCTCTCTATAAAAAAAAAAAAAAAAAAAAAAAAAAGGTCAGGTCAGGTCAGGTCAGGTCAGGTCAGGTCAGGTCAGGTCAGGTCAGGTCAGGTCAGGTCAGGTCAGGTCAGGTCAGGTCCCCCCCCGTGGAGCCGTGAGACCTTGTCGCTGGTGGGGGGGCTCAGGAGCCTCCTCCTGCACAAGCGAACGGGCTTGTGGAGTGGTAGGCTCCTGCAAAGGACGGCTCAGAGGCAGGCAGGTGGCGCAGGGTCGCGGTGATAGGTTTCCTGGATCCCTTCCTTGCCCTTCCCCCTTCCTCCCCCCCAGGGATCTGTCAGTTTGACTGGCAGATCGGGAAATGGCGAACCCGGGGTTACCGAGCTACGGAAGGAGGTGCGTGTCCTAACGTCAACACCGTAAATCGGGCCTCCACTTCAAAAACCTCTAGTTGAGCGCGACTGGGGGTACGTTGTGGAGTCTCCCGAAGCGGGAGGCTTGCCTTAGATGGCCGTCCTGCGGGGAGAAAAACCCCTATAAAATAACCGAGAGTAAAGTCGTTAAAACCGTCAGGGCCGTTGGGCACCCCTGTTGTATTGAGTCCCACGGAATCCTAAGGTGTTATACCGTGCCGAAGGGATGAATGGCTCCACGTCAGCGAGTCGCGAACGGTAACCACCCGGGACTGGAGGCCCCCCGGGTGGAAGATAAGTCCTCTTCCCTGGAGGATGGGCGTCACCTCCAGGGCGACCGATTTTCGTCCCATTATCGTGGGACCTAATATGGACAAGAATTCAAAAAAAAGTAAGACAATGAAAGATCAGGATGGAAAAATGGCGACGGAACAGGACAAGGTTGACGGAAAGGAGAGGAGGAAATCTTCGACCGCTTTAGAGGTGGAGTTGATCCTGGGGAGGAATATCCCTAGGCCTTCTCTGTCTCTAAAGATGGGACAAAGTTTGCCTCGAGGCGGGATTCTGCAGGGAAAAGGAAGCCACACGGCTCCCGTAACCCCGGTGGAGTCAGGAAATACCGGGGAATTCGATTACGTGTGGGACGACACCAAGGATCGATCCAAGAGAAAAAGGAAAGAAGTCAGCCCGGCTTCCCAATTGCCTGTGTCCCTTAGAGGAAGTGAGGATGTAAAGACAGTCTTCTCTAGAATACAGAAGACAGTGAAGGCTTTGCACACGGTGTGTCGGAAGGGGTACAACCTCAAGACTGAAATCGTCAGGGCGGCGGCAAGTTTAAACGAGGACGTGGGGATCCTTTCGGACATTGAAGGATGGCTGGATGGGGCTGTGGAAAGGAAACAGGAAATGGAGGCCAGGATTAAGAGGGAAAAGGAAGAGCTCGTTAAGCAGCTGAGGGAGGTGCAAGTCTCAAAGGAACTGGTTGACAGCCAGCTGAAGGCGGCTGCCGAGGAGATCCAGGGACTGAAGGCGGAAAACGAGGAGCTGAGGGAAAGGAGGAAGAAGCAGGAGACGCCGGAGGTCGGGGCCCTCGAGACGAGGGCCTACGATTGGGTGCAAGCCAGGGGTCTTATCTCCCAGCGGTGGAATGCGGCAGCCTTTAGGGTGACGCAGGAAGCTACTGGGAGCCTCTTGGAGGCCGGCAGGGAGTGGGATCTGGCCGTCTGGATCCGTGAGGACGACCCCGAAATGGAAAAGGGGGAAGCCCAAAGATTCAGGGCCAGGTACCCGGATCTGCTCAACCTGAGCGAGCACCCGGGATGCCTCTTCGAGTCCGTCAGGGTCCGGAATGGCGGGGACCAGTCCAAGAGGGAGGAGAGGGCCATCTTCAAAGTGAAGATGGGCAAGAACCCGGAGGGGGCGTTCCTTGCAGCCACGGAGCTCAGGGCCGTCATGGTCGAGGAGGGCCGAAAAAAGGTGGCGCTGAGCGTTCCGGATGGTGCCGTAGCCTCCGCATTCCGCAAGATTGTGGAATGCGTGTTCGCGCAGGACGGCGGGGAGGGAGTCAGTGTCCTCCTCTACCCGGGAACGCGCCCTGGAGTGGTCCCCAGAAGCCAACAGACGAGGGAGCCCAACACAGTGGTGGTGGAGACGGGTGGCGACGCGGCATCCTATGCCAATACTCTCAGGGCCTTACGGAAGGACGTCGACATGGACGGTCTTGGTGTCAAGGTCAAGACTGTCGGTAAGACAAAGGAGGGCCACATCAAGGTCGTCCTGGCGGGAGGTGGAGCGACGGCGGCGGCCAAGCTCAAAGAGGGCATGGCTAAGGTCCTGAAGGGTGGACCGAGGGTGACGGTGGGCTTCGGGAAGGCTGTCGTCGCCATCCGGAACTTGGACGCTGCGGCCACGTCCGAGGAGATCAAGGCCGCCATCATTGGTTCCGGGGTGGGCTCGGAGGAGGGTGCGACGGACTTGAGGGTGTCCCTCAGAGCCGGCCAGGGTGGGCAATGGGCGACGGTGTCCCTCCGAGAGGAGGAGGCCAGCAAGCTCCTGGCGCTTGGCAGCGTGAAGGTGGGGTGGACGAAGTGTCCTATTAAGCCCTTCCTCACGCCTGCCAAGTGTTTCAACTGCCTGGGCTACGGACACGTAGCCAGGGGTTGTAAGCAGAAGCGAATGGAGCTCGGAGGGAAGTGTCTCAGGTGTTGCGGGGTTGACCACAGGGCTGCTGACTGCAAAGATGCCCCGAAGTGTTACGTCTGTAACAAAGACGGGCACAGGGCTGGCACCATGGCCTGTCCTCCTTACAAGAGGGCGGTCCAGGAGCTGCGGGGCACTGTGGGTCCTGATGGCAGTTAGGGTCCTGCAGGTCAACCTGGGGCGTAGAGCCCTCGCCCACGACGTGCTGGAGAGGGTCTCCTTGGACTTGGGTGTCAAGTACATCCTGGTCCAGGAGCCCAATCTGGCGCGGGTCGGTAGGGGCGGGTGGCTGGTCGCAGATGGAGGGGCAGCCGCGATCCGAGCAGAGGACAGTGTGACGGCTAGCGGGAAGGGTGAAGGTTACGTCTGGGTAAGGGCGGCCGGCCTGGTGCTCGTCAGCTGCTATGTGTCCCCGAACTGCACGTCAGAGCAGTTTGGAGGATACGTGGGCGGGCTGACGGAGGCACTGAGGGTCCACACGGGAAACCTGGTGGTGGCCGGCGATTTCAACGCGAAGTCTGCTTCGTGGGGGTCGTCGGTTACCGATTCCAGGGGGACCGTGCTGGAGGAAGCCATGGCGAGCCTGGGACTCGGGGTTGAAAATCTCGGGAACCAGGCAACCTTTGAGGCCATGACAACAGGCGGAACACGGTCGTCGGTCATAGACGTCACCTTTGCTAGACTGGGTGGGGGGATGGTGTTGGAAGACTGGAGGGTTCTCGACGAGGACTCCTTCAGTGACCATCGCTATCTCTCCTTCCGGTTGAGTACCGATGTCGTCCAAAGGAGACTCAGAGCCGTCCAGGGACCTGGCTGGAAGTGGAGAGAGGAGCTCAGAGAAGCTCTGGCCAGAAGGCTGGTAGGCATGCTCGACGGCGAGACGAATCTCTCGCCGGAAGAAGCAGTGCGGCGTTTGACCGTCGCCTGCGATGAGTGTCTGCCTAGGAAGGTCACCAGGGCCGGAAGGAGGCCTGTCTACTGGTGGTGTGCCGAGGTCGCGGAAGCGCGGCGGAGGTGCATCGCTTGTAGGCGGAAGCTCACCCGTGCTAGGACCGAGGAGACGAGGACCGTAAAACTCGGGGAGTATAGGTCCGCGAGGAGAGCCCTGAGGACGGAGATCGCTGCCGCCAAGGGACGAGCTTGGGACAAGTTGATCGATGAGGTCCGGGGTGATCCTTGGGGGAGGGCCTATAGGATCGTCTCTGGAAGGGCCGGTTCTAGACCGGTGATAACCGAGGAGGAGGAGGAGGAAGCCATCGGCAAACTCTTTCCTACGAAGAACCCTCCTCGATGGGAAGACCTAGGGGACACGAGCGGCGTTGGGGAGGCGGCGATCGTGACGGTTGGGGAGCTGCAGGAGGCAGCCAGAGGTCTCAGGAGGGGAAAGGCGCCGGGGCTAGACGGCCTACCTGCGGAGGTCGTGGCGCTGGCCGTCGAGGTGGCCCCTGTTGCGATGGCGGGGGTGATGGGATCTTGTCTGAGGAACCGTGCCTTCCCGACGGTGTGGAAAGAGGCGAGGGTGGTCCTTATACCAAAGGGCGGGGGGAGATATCGTCCTATCTCCCTCATAAGCTCTGCGGGTAAGTTGTTGGAGGCCATCATCCGGAACAGAATAGGCCGGGATCTTGAGGAGAGGGACGTGCTGTCGGATCGGCAGTACGGATTCAGAAGGGGTAGGTCGACCATGGATGCCGTGGACGACGTGCTCGCATATGCTGGGGTGGCCAACGCCGGCACTTGGGGTCGTAAAGACTTCTGTGCCGTCGTCGCCCTAGATGTCGAGAACGCGTTCAATTGCGCTTCGTGGGAGGCCATCGTGGCTGCCCTGGAAGAAATGCGGGTGGAGGAGGGCATGGTGGCCATGGTCAAGAGCTACCTGTCCGACAGGACCATCCGCTACGGCACGGCTAATCGGCCGAGGAGCGTGGGGTGCGGGGTTCCGCAGGGGTCGGTTCTTGGGCCACTCCTGTGGAATGTATTGTACAACGGCGTCCTCGAGCTGGAGCTGCCGGTGGGTGCGAGGACCGTCGCCTTCGCCGACGATCTGGTGATCATGGCGATGGCTCGCACCGAGGAAGATCTTCGGCGGGTGGTTGAGGAGTCGGCGATGAGAGTGATGGGGTGGCTGGAAGACCATGGCCTAAAGGCGGCTCCAGCCAAGACCGAGGCGGTTCTGCTGGTCGGAGGCAGGAGGATCGGATTGGAGGGATTCCGGGTGGGGGATGCTTTTGTACGGGTCCAACCAGGTATGAGGTACTTGGGGGTCGACCTGGACAGAAGGATGAGCTTCCTTCCCCACGTGGAGAGGGTGGCAAGGAAGGCGGAAGCAGTGGCTGGGAAACTGGCCAGGCTGATGCCCAACCTGGGGGGCGCGGACGGGTGCTCCAGGGTGTTGTACGCGGCGGTCGTTCAAAACGTACTGCTGTATGCAGCACCCACATGGGGGCGGGCCGCAAAAACCAAGACCGGGTTGGCCGCACTCGAAAGGGTCCAGAGGAGGGTGGGACTACGGGTTGCCTCCGCGTATCGGACAGTGTCGTCCGAGGCGCTGGGGGTGATATCCGGGATACCACCTTCTGACTTGCTGATCCTGGAGAGAAAGCAGCGAAGGGAGGGACGGACGTCCACAGAAGCCAGGAGGACACTCCTGGATTCGTGGCAGACCAGGTGGGAGGCTGGGATGAAGGGTGCCTGGACAAGGCGGCTGATTCCCGACGTCCGGCTGTGGGTCGGCCGGGGTCACGGTGGTGTTAACTTCCACCTGACCCAAGCGCTGACCGGACACGGATGCTTCGGCAGCTACCTTGTCCGTATAGGCAAGGAAGCATCGGCGTCCTGCTGGTTCTGCGACCATGACGTGGATGATCCGGAACATACCTTGTTCCGCTGCGAGGCCTGGGATGGTGAGCGGCTGGAGGTGTTTAAAGCCCTGGGTTGGTGGCCGGAGGAGGAGAACCTCGTTGAGGGGATGCTCACCGGCCAGTCCGAATGGGATGTGGTGGTCCGCATGGTGGAAAACATCATGCGGCGGAAGGAAGCCACGGAAAGGGAGCGGGAGAACCTCGGTATGAGGTAGGGGGGAGTACCACCTCTGAAGTAATGCCTAACGGCGGTTCCGGGGGTGGAATAATGCTCCATTGAGAGGGTTTTTTTTTTTTTTTTTTTTTTTTTAGTGGGTAGGACTGGACGACCATCCGCCAGGGAGTCCCACACTCTCCAGGCTTTCCTGAGCGTTGGCCTGGAGGTACGTAACTGTATTTTCCCCCTCTCTCCAATAAAAAAAAAAAAAAAAAAAAAAAAAAAAAAAAAAAAAAAGGTCAGGTCAGGTCAGGTCAGGTCAGGTCAGGTCAGGTCAGGTCAGGTCAGGTCAGGTCAGGTCAGGTCAGGTCAGGTCAGGTCAGGTCAGGTCAGGTCAGGTCAGGTCAGGTCAGGTCAGGTCAGGTCAGGTCAGGTCAGGTCAGGTCAGGTCAGGTCAGGTCAGGTCAGGTCAGGTCAGGTCAGGTCAGGTCAGGTCAGGTCAGGTCAGGTCAGGTCAGGTCAGGTCAGGTCAGGTCAGGTCAGGTCAGGTCAGGTCAGGTCAGGTCAGGTCAGGTCAGGTCAGGTCAGGTCAGGTCAGGTCAGGTCAGGTCAGGTCAGGTCAGGTCAGGTCAGGTCAGGTCAGGTCAGGTCAGGTCAGGTCAGGTCAGGTCAGGTCAGGTCAGGTCAGGTCAGGTCAGGTCAGGTCAGGTCAGGTCAGGTCAGGTCAGGTCAGGTCAGGTCAGGTCAGGTCAGGTCAGGTCAGGTCAGGTCAGGTCAGGTCAGGTCAGGTCAGGTCAGGTCAGGTCAGGTCAGGTCAGGTCAGGTCAGGTCAGGTCAGGTCAGGTCAGGTCAGGTCAGGTCAGGTCAGGTCAGGTCAGGTCAGGTCAGGTCAGGTCAGGTCAGGTCAGGTCAGGTCAGGTCAGGTCAGGTCAGGTCAGGTCAGGTCAGGTCAGGTCAGGTCAGGTCAGGTCAGGTCAGGTCAGGTCAGGTCAGGTCAGGTCAGGTCAGGTCAGGTCAGGTCAGGTCAGGTCAGGTCAGGTCAGGTCAGGTCAGGTCAGGTCAGGTCAGGTCAGGTCAGGTCAGGTCAGGTCAGGTCAGGTCAGGTCAGGTCAGGTCAGGTCAGGTCAGGTCAGGTCAGGTCAGGTCAGGTCAGGTCAGGTCAGGTCAGGTCAGGTCAGGTCAGGTCAGGTCAGGTCAGGTCAGGTCAGGTCAGGTCAGGTCAGGTCAGGTCAGGTCAGGTCAGGTCAGGTCAGGTCAGGTCCTGGAGCTTGGGAGAAGCTAGCTACCAGGCGCGTCCCTCACGTGGCGGATAAGGGAATGGCCATGAGTACTCGTTGCGAGTGGTTAGTGGTGGTGATAAGGGGATTGGACGTGCCTAAAAACACCGATAGATCCCCAAAAACCCCACCGCGGACTTCTCTTCAATGTCTATGACTCTACATTCTTTCCGAATCTTCAGATCTTTGTGTAGAGTCACCTCTTTTCTTTTCTCGTCTTTCTATCGGTCTACCTAGACCATTTCTTGATTTTTCGGTTCCGATGCTATTAGGGCTTCCGAGGGCTAAGAACCAACTGTAATAAAACATGTCTTCCTTCTTCCTTCTCTGTCAAACTGGGGCTAGGGAGGGCTAGCTACCAGGTGCGTCCCTTAGGTGGCTGATAAGGGAATGGCCAGGAGTACTTGTGCGAATGGTTAGTGGCGGTGATAAGGGGATTGGACGTGCCTAAAAACACCGATAGATCCCCAAAAACCCCACCGTGGACCATGCTTTCAAAATATTCCATCTCTACCTATGTCTCTACACTCCTTGGAATCTTCAGATCTTAGTGTAGAGTCGACTCTGTCTTTTCCTGACTTTTTATCGGTCTCCCTAGACCACCTCTTGTCTTTCGGTGCCGACGCCTTAGGAGTTACCGACGGCTAGGTACCTTCTCATTTACAACCCTCATTTCGTCTATCCCCCCCCCTTCCTTCTCCCCAGGGATTCCTCAGCTCTGCTGGCGGATCGGGTAATGGCGAACCCGGGGATACCGAGCTACGTAGGGAGGAGCGTGCCCCAACGTAACACCGTAAATCGGGCCTCTACTTCAAAAACCTCCAGCTGAGCGCGGCTGGGGGTACGTTGTAGAGTCTCCCGAAGCGGGGGGCTTGCCTTAGTTGGCCGACCCGCGGGGAGAAAACCCCTATAAATAACCGAGAGTAAACTCGTTAAAACCGCCAGGGACGTTGGGCACCCCTGGTGTATTTAGTCCCACGGAATCTTAAGGTGTTATACCGTGCCGAAGGGATGAATGGCTCCACGTCAGAGAGTCGCGAACGGTAACCACCCGGGACTGGAGGCCCCCCGGGTGGAAGATAAGTCCTCTTCCCTGGAGGATGGGCGTCACCTCCAGGGCGACTGACTTTCGTCCCATGATCGTGGGAACAGACATGGATAAAAACATAAATACAGACAAGATTATTAAGAAGGACGGAGCTAAGAAAAATGAAGACGAAACGGCGATGGAAAAGGAAGGAGGAGTGAAGGATTCCAATAAAGAGAGGTCGGTGTTTTACCCACTGGGCGTCCTGGAAACCGAAAAAATCTTAGGAAGAACGATGCCGAGTAGGTTGTCGCTCATCATCCCGCAGGGTGCAGGGAAGAGTAGCAACTCGTCGGCCACAACCCCGGGGACTGCGTCTCCCACGACACCAGGGAACAACGGTGAGTACGAATTTGTGTGGGATGACAAAAGGGAGAGGTCGGTGGAGAAGTCCGGCACCCCTCAGACAACCCCTGTTGAGGGGTCTAAACCTAAGAAGAGGAAGGGCCTGTCCAGCCCTACTGTTCCGAAGGGTAGCTCAGCTGGCGCGGAGCTGAAAAAAGCGATTGGCCGGGCAAAAAAACACGCCAGAAGCCTCGAGAACTGCTGCAAAACTGGATACAATGTGAAGGGTGAAATATGCACCGCCTCAAAAAACATTAGCAAGGAGGTGGCGCTGATGTCCGGTCTAGAAGACTGGCTGGACAGGGCTGTAATGGACCTCGCTAAGATGGAAGAGATGAATATGGACCTCCGTTCGGCGCAGGACTCCAAAGCTTTGGCGGTCAGCCAACTCAGGACCGCCGAAGAGGAAATAAGGAAACTGCGCCAGGAAATGGAGGAGTTGAGAAGTACCGGAGGAAATGGGGAGGCAACCAAGAAGGTGACAAGCGGCACACAAACGGTCACCAGTGAGGAGGCAAGGCGGCAGGCAGTGGTTGCTGAAATAGAGGGTCAGCTGAGCCGGGACCTGAGCCAGGAAGAGGTCGGTAAGCTGATCCTCAAAAAATGGCCGGAGGAGACCTACAGGAGGTGTAGGTACCTTAACAAGATGGAGGAGAAAGATAGGGACACCATCTACATGGTGGGGAAGGATGGTCACAGGCATCCTTTGGTAAGCAGGATGCTGAGTGACCATCCTAAACTAAGGACCATGGTCGAAAAGGGAGAGATGGAGGGAGGGAAGACCTACACCCTCTTGACAAGGAACAGCCTCCTGGCCGAGGAGGGCGAAGAAGAAGAAGAGGAAAGTAACCTCACACACCTCATGGCGCTAGAGGGGAAGGAGAGGTTGGAAGAGGGAGCGAAGGCAACCATGGAAGCCGTGAAGAAGGCCATGGATGTGGAGAGGCGCCATGGACGGAAAAGGGCGGTGTGTGTTGTCACCGATGTGGCGCTGACAGACACCGTCCGAAAGGTACTGGAAATTGTACTGAGGAAGGAGGAGGAGGATGTCACCATCGACATCGTGGCCGGCAGGCGAGGGGGCTCCAACACTGCTGGAGCAAGCCGTGCAGGAGGAGCGGGAGGGGAAGAAACCGTCCTGCTCAGACCTGAGGGGTCCAGTTACGCGGACATCATCAGGAGCCTGAGGAGTGGTGTCAGCGCCGAAAACGTGGTCGTCACAAGGGTGTCCAAAACCCAAAAAGGGGAGGCCCTTGTGAAGTTTAAAACCAAGGACCCCGAAGCACGGAAGGCATTCAAGATGCAAATAAAGGAAAAGCTCCAGCAGGTGGCCAAAGTGGAGCACCGCGTGGCCAGGAAGACGGCTATGCTCCTCGACCTGGATCCGGCCACAGAAATAGGAGAAATCCAGAGAACGGTTGTGTCCGAGTTGGCCAGGATGGGGACGACCGTGGAGAGTGAGGAGGTCCTGGTCAGAATCGGCGCTAGGGAGAATGTCCGGGGGGAGAGGCACGCCTTCCTGACAACGCGGGCTGGGGCCATCGATGCGCTTCTTACAAAGAAGCGCATTGGGACAGGATGGAACCGCTGGCGGGTTAGGGAGATGGTGGCGCTCCCAAGATGCCACCTTTGCAAGAGGATTGGACACATGGCCAAGGAGTGTGTCCACAAAGGTGTGGAGGCCTGCCACAGGTGCGGGGAACCGGGGCACAGGGTCAAGGACTGCACCAACCAGGAGGCTTGCTACCTGTGTGGTGCGAAGGGGCACAAGGCGGAGTCCATGAGGTGCCCCCGGTTCAAAGAGGCGGTGGTGGCTTCCAGAGGCATCAAGGGAGGATCGGCCCAGGGGGCTGCGGGACCCGGCACCAGCAATGGTGTGCAGGGTCTTGCAGATTAACCTGGGACGGAGAGCCCTCGCCCACGACGTGCTGGAGAGGGTTTCCTTGGACCTGGGTGTCAAGTGCATCCTGGCCCAGGAGCCCAATCTGGCGAGGGTCGGTAGGGGCGGGTGGCTAGTCGCAGATGGAGGGGCAGCCGCGATCAGAGTAGAGGACAGCGTGACGGCTAGCGGGAAGGGCGAAGGTTACGTCTGGGTAAGGGCGGCCGGCCTGGTGCTCGTCAGCTGCTATGTGTCTCCGAACTGCACGTCAGAGCAGTTCGGCGGATACGTGGGCAGGTTGACGGAGGCACTGAGGGTCCACACGGGAAACCTGGTGGTGGCCGGCGACTTCAACGCGAAGTCTTCTTCGTGGGGGTCGTCGGTTACCGATTCCAGGGGAACCGTGCTGGAGGAAGCCATGGCGAGCCTGGGACTCGAGGTTGAAAATCTCGGGAACCAGGCAACCTTTGAGGCCATGGCAACAGGCGGAACACGGTCGTCTGTCATAGACGTAACCTTCGCTAGACTGGGTGGTGGGATGGTGCTGGAGGATTGGAGGGTTCTCGACGAGGATTCCTTCAGTGACCATCGCTATCTCTCCTTTCGGTTGAGTACCGGTGCTGTCCGCAGAGGACTCAGAGCCGTCCAGGGACCTGGCTGGATGTGGAGAGAGGGGCTCAGAGAAGCTCTGGCCAGAAGGCTGGTAGGCATGCTCGACGGCGAGACGAACCTCTCGCCGGAAGAAGCAGTGCGGCGTTTGACCGTCGCCTGCGATGAGTGCCTGCCTAGGAAGATCACCAGGGCCGGGAGGAGACCTGTCTACTGGTGGTGTGCCGAGGTCGCGGAGGCGCGGCGGAGGTGCATCGCTTGTAGGCGGAGGCTCACCCGTGCTAGGACCGATGAGGCGAGGACCGCAAGGCTCGGCGAGTACAGGTCCGCCAAGAAAGCCCTGAAGACGGAGATCGCTGCCGCCAAGGGACGTGCTTGGGACAGGCTGATCGATGAAGTCCGGGGTGACCCCTGGGGACGGGCCTACAGGATCGTCTCCGGGAAGGTCGGGTCCAGACTGGTGATAACCGAGGAGGAGGAGGAGGAAGCCATCGGCCGGCTTTTTCCGACATCGAACCCTCCTCGATGGGAGGACCCTAGGGGCACATTCAGCGTTGGGGATGCGGCGATCGCGACGGTGGAGGAGGTGCAGGAGGCATCCAGGGGCCTCAGGGGGGGGAAAGCCCCTGGGCTGGATGGCCTGCCTGCTGAGGTCGTAAAATTGGCCGTCGAGGTGGCCCCTGCTGTGATGGCGGGGGTGATGGGATCGTGCCTGAAGAACCGTGTTTTCCCAGCGGTTTGGAAGGAAGCAAAGGTGGTGCTTATACCAAAGGGCGGGGGGAAATATAGGCCTATTTCCCTCATAAGCACTGCGGGTAAGCTGTTGGAAGCCATCATCCGGAACAGGATAAGCCGGGATCTGGAAGAGAGGGGCGTGCTGTCTGATCGGCAGTACGGCTTCAGAAGGGGCAGGTCGACCATGGATGCCGTGGAGGACGTGCTCGCGTACGCCAGGGTGGCGAACGCCGGCACTTGGGGTCGTAAAGACTTCTGTGCCGTCGTCGCCCTGGATATCGAGAACGCCTTCAACTGTGCTTCATGGGAGGCCATTGCGACGGCCCTGGAGGGAATGCGGGTGGAGGAGGGCATGGTGGCCATGGTCAAAAGCTACCTGTCCGACAGGACCATCCGCTATGGCGGGGCCAACAGGTCGAGGAGCGTGGGGTGCGGCGTTCCGCAGGGGTCGGTTCTCGGACCGCTCCTGTGGAATGTGCTGTACAACGGCGTCCTCGAGCTAGAGCTGCCGGTGGGTGCGAGGACCGTTGCCTTCGCCGATGATCTGGTGATCATGGCAATGGCTCGCACCGAGGAAGAACTTCGGCGGATGGTCGAAGAGTCGGCAGGGAGGGTGTTGGGTTGGATGGAAGACCATGGCCTTAAGGTAGCTCCTGCCAAAACCGAGGCAGTTTTGCTAGTCGGAGGTAGGAGGATCGGGCTGGAGGGCTTCCGAATAGGGGGCGCTTTTGTCCGGGTCCAACCGAGTATTAAGTACTTGGGGGTTGACTTGGACAGAAGGATGAACTTCCTTCCCCACGTGGGGAGGGTAGCTCGGAAGGCGGAGGCAGTGGCCGGGAAACTGGCCAGGCTGATGCCCAACCTGGGCGGGGCGGATGGGCGCTGTAGGGTGCTGTATGCGGCAGTGGTGCACAACGTGCTGCTGTATGCGGCGCCCGCTTGGGCGCAGGCCGCTGACACCAAAACCGGAAGGGCCGCTCTCGAGAGGGTGCAGAGGAGGGTGGGGCTACGGGTAGCCTCCGCGTATCGGACGGTATCGACCGATGCGTTGGGGGTAATCTCCGGAATACCGCCCCCCGACTTGCTGATTCTCGAGAGGAAGCAAAGGAGAGGGGGACGGACGTCCACCGAGGCCAGAAAGGCAATGATGGACAAATGGCAGCAGAGATGGGCAGAGGGAAGGAAGGGTGCCTGGACAAGGCGGCTCATTTCCGACGTCCGGCTGTGGGTCGGCCGGGGTCACGGGTGGACGAATTTCCACATGACTCAGGCGCTGACCGGACACGGGTGCTTCGGGAGCTACCTTGCCCGAATAGGCAAGGAGGCCTCCCCTGCCTGCTGGTTCTGCGGCCATGATGTGGACGATCCGGAACATACCCTGTTCCGGTGCGAGGCCTTCGATGGAGAGAGGTTGGCGGTCTTGAGGACCCTGGGTTGGTGGCCGGACGAGGAAAACCTCATTGGGGGGATGCTCGCCGGCCAATCCGAGTGGGAGACAGTGGCCCGCATGATGGAAAGCATCATGCGGAAGAAGGAAGAGAAGGAGAGGGAACGGGAACGCCTCCATATGAGGTGAGGTGGGAGTACCACCCTTGAAGTAATGCCTAACGGCGGTTCCAGGGGTGGAGCAATACTCCATCGAGAGGGGTTTTTAGTGGGTAGGACTGGACGACCATCCGCCAGGGAGTCCCACACTCTCCAGGCTTTCCTGAGTGTAGGCTTGGAGGTACGTAACAGTATTTCCCCCTCTCTATAAAAAAAAAAAAAAAAAAAAAAAAAAAAAAAAAAAAAAAAAAAAAAAAAGGTCAGGTCAGGTCAGGTCAGGTCAGGTCAGGTCAGGTCAGGTCAGGTCAGGTCAGGTCAGGTCAGGTCAGGTCAGGTCAGGTCAGGTCAGGTCAGGTCAGGTCAGGTCAGGTCAGGTCAGGTCAGGTCAGGTCAGGTCAGGTCAGGTCAGGTCAGGTCAGGTCAGGTCAGGTCAGGTCAGGTCAGGTCAGGTCAGGTCAGGTCAGGTCAGGTCAGGTCAGGTCAGGTCAGGTCAGGTCAGGTCAGGTCAGGTCAGGTCAGGTCAGGTCAGGTCAGGTCAGGTCAGGTCAGGTCAGGTCAGGTCAGGTCAGGTCAGGTCAGGTCAGGTCAGGTCAGGTCAGGTCAGGTCAGGTCAGGTCAGGTCAGGTCAGGTCAGGTCAGGTCAGGTCAGGTCAGGTCAGGTCAGGTCAGGTCAGGTCAGGTCAGGTCAGGTCAGGTCAGGTCAGGTCAGGTCAGGTCAGGTCAGGTCAGGTCAGGTCAGGTCAGGTCAGGTCAGGTCAGGTCAGGTCAGGTCAGGTCAGGTCAGGTCAGGTCAGGTCAGGTCAGGTCAGGTCAGGTCAGGTCAGGTCAGGTCAGGTCAGGTCAGGTCAGGTCAGGTCAGGTCAGGTCAGGTCAGGTCAGGTCAGGTCAGGTCAGGTCAGGTCAGGTCAGGTCAGGTCAGGTCAGGTCAGGTCAGGTCAGGTCAGGTCAGGTCAGGTCAGGTCAGGTCAGGTCAGGTCAGGTCAGGTCAGGTCAGGTCAGGTCAGGTCAGGTCAGGTCAGGTCAGGTCAGGTCAGGTCAGGTCAGGTCAGGTCAGGTCAGGTCAGGTCAGGTCAGGTCAGGTCAGGTCAGGTCAGGTCAGGTCAGGTCAGGTCAGGTCAGGTCAGGTCAGGTCAGGTCAGGTCAGGTCAGGTCAGGTCAGGTCAGGTCAGGTCAGGTCAGGTCAGGTCAGGTCAGGTCAGGTCAGGTCAGGTCAGGTCAGGTCAGGTCAGGTCAGGTCAGGTCAGGTCAGGTCAGGTCAGGTCAGGTCAGGTCAGGTCAGGTCAGGTCAGGTCAGGTCAGGTCAGGTCAGGTCAGGTCAGGTCAGGTCAGGTCAGGTCAGGTCAGGTCAGGTCAGGTCAGGTCAGGTCAGGTCAGGTCAGGTCAGGTCAGGTCAGGTCAGGTCAGGTCAGGTCAGGTCAGGTCAGGTCAGGTCAGGTCAGGTCAGGTCAGGTCAGGTCAGGTCAGGTCAGGTCAGGTCAGGTCAGGTCAGGTCAGGTCAGGTCAGGTCAGGTCAGGTCAGGTCAGGTCAGGTCAGGTCAGGTCAGGTCAGGTCAGGTCAGGTCAGGTCAGGTCAGGTCAGGTCAGGTCAGGTCAGGTCAGGTCAGGTCAGGTCAGGTCAGGTCAGGTCAGGTCAGGTCAGGTCAGGTCAGGTCAGGTCAGGTCAGGTCAGGTCAGGTCAGGTCAGGTCAGGTCAGGTCAGGTCAGGTCAGGTCAGGTCAGGTCAGGTCAGGTCAGGTCAGGTCAGGTCAGGTCAGGTCAGGTCAGGTCAGGTCAGGTCAGGTCAGGTCAGGTCAGGTCAGGTCAGGTCAGGTCAGGTCAGGTCAGGTCAGGTCAGGTCAGGTCAGGTCAGGTCAGGTCAGGTCAGGTCAGGTCAGGTCAGGTCAGGTCAGGTCAGGTCAGGTCAGGTCAGGTCAGGTCAGGTCAGGTCAGGTCAGGTCAGGTCAGGTCAGGTCAGGTCAGGTCAGGTCAGGTCAGGTCAGGTCAGGTCAGGTCAGGTCAGGTCAGGTCAGGTCAGGTCAGGTCAGGTCAGGTCAGGTCAGGTCAGGTCAGGTCAGGTCAGGTCAGGTCAGGTCAGGTCAGGTCAGGTCAGGTCAGGTCAGGTCAGGTCAGGTCAGGTCAGGTCAGGTCAGGTCAGGTCAGGTCAGGTCAGGTCAGGTCAGGTCAGGTCAGGTCAGGTCAGGTCAGGTCAGGTCAGGTCAGGTCAGGTCAGGTCAGGTCAGGTCAGGTCAGGTCAGGTCAGGTCAGGTCAGGTCAGGTCAGGTCAGGTCAGGTCAGGTCAGGTCAGGTCAGGTCAGGTCAGGTCAGGTCAGGTCAGGTCAGGTCAGGTCAGGTCAGGTCAGGTCAGGTCAGGTCAGGTCAGGTCAGGTCAGGTCAGGTCAGGTCAGGTCAGGTCAGGTCAGGTCAGGTCAGGTCAGGTCAGGTCAGGTCAGGTCAGGTCAGGTCAGGTCAGGTCAGGTCAGGTCAGGTCAGGTCAGGTCAGGTCAGGTCAGGTCAGGTCAGGTCAGGTCAGGTCAGGTCAGGTCAGGTCAGGTCAGGTCAGGTCAGGTCAGGTCAGGTCAGGTCAGGTCAGGTCAGGTCAGGTCAGGTCAGGTCAGGTCAGGTCAGGTCAGGTCAGGTCAGGTCAGGTCAGGTCAGGTCAGGTCAGGTCAGGTCAGGTCAGGTCAGGTCAGGTCAGGTCAGGTCAGGTCAGGTCAGGTCAGGTCAGGTCAGGTCAGGTCAGGTCAGGTCAGGTCAGGTCAGGTCAGGTCAGGTCAGGTCAGGTCAGGTCAGGTCAGGTCAGGTCAGGTCAGGTCAGGTCAGGTCAGGTCAGGTCAGGTCAGGTCAGGTCAGGTCAGGTCAGGTCAGGTCAGGTCAGGTCAGGTCAGGTCAGGTCAGGTCAGGTCAGGTCAGGTCAGGTCAGGTCAGGTCAGGTCAGGTCAGGTCAGGTCAGGTCAGGTCAGGTCAGGTCAGGTCAGGTCAGGTCAGGTCAGGTCAGGTCAGGTCAGGTCAGGTCAGGTCAGGTCAGGTCAGGTCAGGTCAGGTCAGGTCAGGTCAGGTCAGGTCAGGTCAGGTCAGGTCAGGTCAGGTCAGGTCAGGTCAGGTCAGGTCAGGTCAGGTCAGGTCAGGTCAGGTCAGGTCAGGTCAGGTCAGGTCAGGTCAGGTCAGGTCAGGTCAGGTCAGGTCAGGTCAGGTCAGGTCAGGTCAGGTCAGGTCAGGTCAGGTCAGGTCAGGTCAGGTCAGGTCAGGTCAGGTCAGGTCAGGTCAGGTCAGGTCCCCCCCGTGGAGCCGTGAGACCTTGTCGCTGGTGGGGGGGCTCAGGAGCCTCCTCCTGCACAAGCGAACGGGCTTGTGGAGTGGTAGGCTCCTGCAAAGGACGGCTCAGAGGCGGGCAGGTGGCGCAGGGTCGCGGTGATAGGTTTCCTGGATCCCTTCCTTGCCCTTCCCCCTTCCTCCCCCCAGGGATCTGTCAGTTTGACTGGCAGATCGGGAAATGGCGAACCCGGGGTTACCGAGCTACGGAAGGAGGTGCGTGTCCTAACGTCAACACCGTAAATCGGGCCTCCACTTCAAAAACCTCTAGTTGAGCGCGACTGGGGGTACGTTGTGGAGTCTCCCGAAGCGGGAGGCTTGCCTTAGATGGCCGTCCTGCGGGGAGAAAAACCCCTATAAAATAACCGAGAGTAAAGTCGTTAAAACCGTCAGGGCCGTTGGGCACCCCTGTTGTATTGAGTCCCACGGAATCCTAAGGTGTTATACCGTGCCGAAGGGATGAATGGCTCCACGTCAGCGAGTCGCAAACGGTAACCACCCGGGACTGGAGGCCCCCCGGGTGGAAGATAAGTCCTCTTCCCTGGAGGATGGGCGTCACCTCCAGGGCGACCGATTTTCGTCCCATTATCGTGGGACCTAATATGGACAAGAATTCAAAAAAAAGTAAGATAATGAAAGATCAGGATGGAAAAATGGCGACGGAACAGGACAAGGTTGACGGAAAGGAGAGGAGGAAATCTTCGACCGCTTTAGAGGTGGAGTTGATCCTGGGGAGGAATATCCCTAGGCCTTCTCTGTCTCTAAAGATGGGACAAAGTTTGCCTCGAGGCGGGATTCTGCAGGGAAAAGGAAGCCACACGGCTCCCGTAACCCCGGTGGAGTCAGGAAATACCGGGGAATTCGATTACGTGTGGGACGACACCAAGGATCGATCCAAGAGGAAAAGGAAAGAAGTCAGCCCGGCTTCCCAATTGCCTGTGTCCCTTGGAGGAAGTGAGGATGTAAAGACAGTCTTCTCTAGAATACAGAAGACAGTGAAGGCTTTGGACACGGTGTGTCGGAAGGGATACAACCTCAAGACTGAAATCGTCAGGGCGGCGGCAAGTTTAAACGAGGACGTGGGGATCCTTTCGGACATTGAAGGATGGCTGGATGGGGCTGTGGAAAGGAAACAGGAAATGGAGGCCAGGATTAAGAGGGAAAAGGAAGAGCTCGTTAAGCAGCTGAGGGAGGTGCAAGTCTCAAAGGAACTGGTTGACAGCCAGCTGAAGGCGGCTGCCGAGGAGATCCAGGGACTGAAGGCGGAAAACGAGGAGCTGAGGGAAAGGAGGAAGAAGCAGGAGACGCCGGAGGTCGGGGCCCTCGAGACGAGGGCCTACGATTGGGTGCAAGCCAGGGGTCTTATCTCCCAGCGGTGGAATGCGGCAGCCTTTAGGGTGACGCAGGAAGCTACTGGGAGCCTCTTGGAGGCCGGCAGGGAGTGGGATCTGGCCGTCTGGATCCATGAGGACGACCCCGAAATGGAAAAGGGGGAAGCCCAAAGATTCAGGGCCAGGTACCCGGATCTGCTCAACCTGAGCGAGCACCCGGGATGCCTCTTCGAGTCCGTCAGGGTCCGGAATGGCGGGGACCAGTCCAAGAGGGAGGAGAGGGCCATCTTCAAAGTGAAGATGGGCAAGAACCCGGAGGGGGCGTTCCTTGCAGCCACGGAGCTCAGGGCCATCATGGTCGAGGAGGGCCGAAAAAAGGTGGCGCTGAGCGTTCCGGATGGTGCCGTAGCCTCCGCATTCCGCAAGATTGTGGAATGCGTGTTCGCGCAGGACGGCGGGGAGGGAGTCAGTGTCCTCCTCTACCCGGGAACGCGCCCTGGAGTGGTCCCCAGAAGCCAACAGACGAGGGAGCCCAACACAGTGGTGGTGGAGACGGGTGGCGACGCGGCATCCTATGCCAATACTCTCAGGGCCTTACGGAAGGACGTCGACATGGACGGTCTTGGTGTCAAGGTCAAGACTGTCGGTAAGACAAAGGAGGGCCACATCAAGGTCGTCCTGGCGGGAGGTGGAGCGACGGCGGCGGCCAAGCTCAAAGAGGGCATGGCTAAGGTCCTGAAGGGTGGACCGAAGGTGACGGTGGGCTTCGGGAAGGCTGTCGTCGCCATCCGGAACTTGGACGCTGCGGCCACGTCCGAGGAGATCAAGGCCGCCATCATTGGTTCCGGGGTGGGCTCGGAGGAAGGTGCGACGGACTTGAGGGTGTCCCTCAGAGCCGGCCAGGGTGGGCAATGGGCGACGGTGTCCCTCCGAGAGGAGGAGGCCAGCAAGCTCCTGGCGCTTGGCAGCGTGAAGGTGGGGTGGACGAAGTGTCCTATTAAGCCCTTCCTCACGCCTGCCAAGTGTTTCAACTGCCTGGGCTACGGACACGTAGCCAGGGGTTGTAGGCAGAAGCGGGTGGAGCTCGGAGGGAAGTGTCTCAGGTGTTGCGGGGTTGGCCACAGGGCTGCTGACTGCAAAGATGCCCCGAAGTGTTACGTCTGTAACAAAGACGGGCACAGGGCTGGCACCATGGCCTGTCCTCCTTACAAGAGGGCGGTCCAGGAGCTGCGGGGCACTGTGGGTCCTGATGGCAGTTAGGGTCCTGCAGGTCAACCTGGGGCGTAGAGCCCTCGCCCACGACGTGCTGGAGAGGGTCTCCTTGGACTTGGGTGTCAAGTACATCCTGGTCCAGGAGCCCAATCTGGCGCGGGTCGGTAGGGGCGGGTGGCTGGTCGCAGATGGAGGGGCAGCCGCGATCCGAGCAGAGGACAGTGTGACGGCTAGCGGGAAGGGTGAAGGTTACGTCTGGGTAAGGGCGGCCGGCCTGGTGCTCGTCAGCTGCTATGTGTCCCCGAACTGCACGTCAGAGCAGTTTGGAGGATACGTGGGCGGGCTGACGGAGGCACTGAGGGTCCACACGGGAAACCTGGTGGTGGCCGGCGATTTCAACGCGAAGTCTGCTTCGTGGGGGTCGTCGGTTACCGATTCCAGGGGGACCGTGCTGGAGGAAGCCATGGCGAGCCTGGGACTCGGGGTTGAAAATCTCGGGAACCAGGCAACCTTTGAGGCCATGACAACAGGCGGAACACGGTCGTCGGTCATAGACGTCACCTTTGCTAGACTGGGTGGGGGGATGGTGTTGGAAGACTGGAGGGTTCTCGACGAGGACTCCTTCAGTGACCATCGCTATCTCTCCTTCCGGTTGAGTACCGATGTCGTCCAAAGGAGACTCAGAGCCGTCCAGGGACCTGGCTGGAAGTGGAGAGAGGAGCTCAGAGAAGCTCTGGCCAGAAGGCTGGTAGGCATGCTCGACGGCGAGACGAATCTCTCGCCGGAAGAAGCAGTGCGGCGTTTGACCGTCGCCTGCGATGAGTGTCTGCCTAGGAAGGTCACCAGGGCCGGAAGGAGGCCTGTCTACTGGTGGTGTGCCGAGGTCGCGGAAGCGCGGCGGAGGTGCATCGCTTGTAGGCGGAAGCTCACCCGTGCTAGGACCGAGGAGGCGAGGACCGTAAAACTCGGGGAGTATAGGTCCGCGAGGAGAGCCCTGAGGACGGAGATCGCTGCCGCCAAGGGACGAGCTTGGGACAAGTTGATCGATGAGGTCCGGGGTGATCCTTGGGGGAGGGCCTATAGGATCGTCTCTGGAAGGGCCGGTTCTAGACCGGTGATAACCGAGGAGGAGGAGGAGGAAGCCATCGGCAAACTCTTTCCTACGAAGAACCCTCCTCGATGGGAAGACCTAGGGGACACGAGCGGCGTTGGGGAGGCGGCGATCGTGACGGTTGGGGAGCTGCAGGAGGCAGCCAGAGGTCTCAGGAGGGGAAAGGCGCCGGGGCTAGACGGCCTACCTGCGGAGGTCGTGGCGCTGGCCGTCGAGGTGGCCCCTGTTGCGATGGCGGGGGTGATGGGATCTTGTCTGAGGAACCGTGCCTTCCCGACGGTGTGGAAAGAGGCGAGGGTGGTCCTTATACCAAAGGGCGGGGGGAGATATCGTCCTATCTCCCTCATAAGCTCTGCGGGTAAGTTGTTGGAGGCCATCATCCGGAACAGAATAGGCCGGGATCTTGAGGAGAGGGACGTGCTGTCGGATCGGCAGTACGGATTCAGAAGGGGTAGGTCGACCATGGATGCCGTGGACGACGTGCTCGCATATGCTGGGGTGGCCAACGCCGGCACTTGGGGTCGTAAAGACTTCTGTGCCGTCGTCGCCCTAGATGTCGAGAACGCGTTCAATTGCGCTTCGTGGGAGGCCATCGTGACTGCCCTGGAAGAAATGCGGGTGGAGGAGGGCATGGTGGCCATGGTCAAGAGCTACCTGTCCGACAGGACCATCCGCTACGGCACGGCTAATCGGCCGAGGAGCGTGGGGTGCGGGGTTCCGCAGGGGTCGGTTCTTGGGCCACTCCTGTGGAATGTATTGTACAACGGCGTCCTCGAGCTGGAGCTGCCGGTGGGTGCGAGGACCGTCGCCTTCGCCGATGATCTGGTGATCATGGCGATGGCTCGCACCGAGGAAGATCTTCGGCGGGTGGTTGAGGAGTCGGCGATGAGAGTGATGGGGTGGCTGGAAGACCATGGCCTAAAGGCGGCTCCAGCCAAGACCGAGGCGGTTCTGCTGGTCGGGGGCAGGAGGATCGGATTGGAGGGATTCCGGGTGGGGGATGCTTTTGTACGGGTCCAACCAGGTATGAGGTACTTGGGGGTCGACCTGGACAGAAGGATGAGCTTCCTTCCCCACGTGGAGAGGGTGGCAAGGAAGGCGGAAGCAGTGGCTGGGAAACTGGCCAGGCTGATGCCCAACCTGGGGGGCGCGGACGGGCGCTCCAGGGTGTTGTACGCGGCGGTCGTTCAAAACGTACTGCTGTATGCAGCACCCACATGGGGGCGGGCCGCAAAAACCAAGACCGGGTTGGCCGCACTCGAAAGGGTCCAGAGGAGGGTGGGACTACGGGTTGCCTCCGCGTATCGGACAGTGTCGTCCGAGGCGCTGGGGGTGATATCCGGGATACCACCTTCTGACCTGCTGATCCTGGAGAGAAAGCAGCGAAGGGAGGGACGGACGTCCACAGAAGCCAGGAGGACACTCCTGGATTCGTGGCAGACCAGGTGGGAGGCTGGGATGAAGGGTGCCTGGACAAGGCGGCTGATTCCCGACGTCCGGCTGTGGGTCGGCCGGGGTCACGGTGGTGTCAACTTCCACCTGACCCAAGCGCTGACCGGACACGGATGCTTCGGCAGCTACCTTGTCCGTATAGGCAAGGAAGCATCGGCGTCCTGCTGGTTCTGCGACCATGACGTGGATGATCCGGAACATACCTTGTTCCGCTGCGAGGCCTGGGATGGTGAGCGGCTGGGGGTGTTTAAAGCCCTGGGTTGGTGGCCGGAGGAGGAGAACCTCGTTGAGGGGATGCTCACCGGCCAGTCCGAATGGGATGTGGTGGTCCGCATGGTGGAAAACATCATGCGGCGGAAGGAAGCCACGGAAAGGGAGCGGGAGAACCTCGGTATGAGGTAGGGGGGAGTACCACCTCTGAAGTAATGCCTAACGGCGGTTCCGGGGGTGGAATAATGCTCCATTGAGAGGGGTTTTTTAGTGGGTAGGACTGGACGACCATCCGCCAGGGAGTCCCACACTCTCCAGGCTTTCCTGAGCGTTGGCCTGGAGGTACGTAACTGTATTTTCCCCCTCTCTCCAATAAAAAAAAAAAAAAAAAAAAAAAAAAAAAAAAGGTCAGGTCAGGTCAGGTCAGGTCAGGTCAGGTCAGGTCAGGTCAGGTCAGGTCAGGTCAGGTCAGGTCAGGTCAGGTCAGGTCAGGTCAGGTCAGGTCAGGTCAGGTCAGGTCAGGTCAGGTCAGGTCAGGTCAGGTCAGGTCAGGTCAGGTCAGGTCAGGTCAGGTCAGGTCAGGTCAGGTCAGGTCAGGTCAGGTCAGGTCAGGTCAGGTCAGGTCAGGTCAGGTCAGGTCAGGTCAGGTCAGGTCAGGTCAGGTCAGGTCAGGTCAGGTCAGGTCAGGTCAGGTCAGGTCAGGTCAGGTCAGGTCAGGTCAGGTCAGGTCAGGTCAGGTCAGGTCAGGTCAGGTCAGGTCAGGTCAGGTCAGGTCAGGTCAGGTCAGGTCAGGTCAGGTCAGGTCAGGTCAGGTCAGGTCAGGTCAGGTCAGGTCAGGTCAGGTCAGGTCAGGTCAGGTCAGGTCAGGTCAGGTCAGGTCAGGTCAGGTCAGGTCAGGTCAGGTCAGGTCAGGTCAGGTCAGGTCAGGTCAGGTCAGGTCAGGTCAGGTCAGGTCAGGTCAGGTCAGGTCAGGTCAGGTCAGGTCAGGTCAGGTCAGGTCAGGTCAGGTCAGGTCAGGTCAGGTCAGGTCAGGTCAGGTCAGGTCAGGTCAGGTCAGGTCAGGTCAGGTCAGGTCAGGTCAGGTCAGGTCAGGTCAGGTCAGGTCAGGTCAGGTCAGGTCAGGTCAGGTCAGGTCAGGTCAGGTCAGGTCAGGTCAGGTCAGGTCAGGTCAGGTCAGGTCAGGTCAGGTCAGGTCAGGTCAGGTCAGGTCAGGTCAGGTCAGGTCAGGTCAGGTCAGGTCAGGTCAGGTCAGGTCAGGTCAGGTCAGGTCAGGTCAGGTCAGGTCAGGTCAGGTCAGGTCAGGTCAGGTCAGGTCAGGTCAGGTCAGGTCAGGTCAGGTCAGGTCAGGTCAGGTCAGGTCAGGTCAGGTCAGGTCAGGTCAGGTCAGGTCAGGTCAGGTCAGGTCAGGTCAGGTCAGGTCAGGTCAGGTCAGGTCAGGTCAGGTCAGGTCAGGTCAGGTCAGGTCAGGTCAGGTCAGGTCAGGTCAGGTCAGGTCAGGTCAGGTCAGGTCAGGTCAGGTCAGGTCAGGTCAGGTCAGGTCAGGTCAGGTCAGGTCAGGTCAGGTCAGGTCAGGTCAGGTCAGGTCAGGTCAGGTCAGGTCAGGTCAGGTCAGGTCAGGTCAGGTCAGGTCAGGTCAGGTCAGGTCAGGTCAGGTCAGGTCAGGTCAGGTCAGGTCAGGTCAGGTCAGGTCAGGTCAGGTCAGGTCAGGTCAGGTCAGGTCAGGTCAGGTCAGGTCAGGTCAGGTCAGGTCAGGTCAGGTCAGGTCAGGTCAGGTCAGGTCAGGTCAGGTCAGGTCAGGTCAGGTCAGGTCAGGTCAGGTCAGGTCAGGTCAGGTCAGGTCAGGTCAGGTCAGGTCAGGTCAGGTCAGGTCAGGTCAGGTCAGGTCAGGTCAGGTCAGGTCAGGTCAGGTCAGGTCAGGTCAGGTCAGGTCAGGTCAGGTCAGGTCAGGTCAGGTCAGGTCAGGTCAGGTCAGGTCAGGTCAGGTCAGGTCAGGTCAGGTCAGGTCAGGTCAGGTCAGGTCAGGTCAGGTCAGGTCAGGTCAGGTCAGGTCAGGTCAGGTCAGGTCAGGTCAGGTCAGGTCAGGTCAGGTCAGGTCAGGTCAGGTCAGGTCAGGTCAGGTCAGGTCAGGTCAGGTCAGGTCAGGTCAGGTCAGGTCAGGTCAGGTCAGGTCAGGTCAGGTCAGGTCAGGTCAGGTCAGGTCAGGTCAGGTCAGGTCAGGTCAGGTCAGGTCAGGTCAGGTCAGGTCAGGTCAGGTCAGGTCAGGTCAGGTCAGGTCAGGTCAGGTCAGGTCAGGTCAGGTCAGGTCAGGTCAGGTCAGGTCAGGTCAGGTCAGGTCAGGTCAGGTCAGGTCAGGTCAGGTCAGGTCAGGTCAGGTCAGGTCAGGTCAGGTCAGGTCAGGTCAGGTCAGGTCAGGTCAGGTCAGGTCAGGTCAGGTCAGGTCAGGTCAGGTCAGGTCAGGTCAGGTCAGGTCAGGTCAGGTCAGGTCAGGTCAGGTCAGGTCAGGTCAGGTCAGGTCAGGTCAGGTCAGGTCAGGTCAGGTCAGGTCAGGTCAGGTCAGGTCAGGTCAGGTCAGGTCAGGTCAGGTCAGGTCAGGTCAGGTCAGGTCAGGTCAGGTCAGGTCAGGTCAGGTCAGGTCAGGTCAGGTCAGGTCAGGTCAGGTCAGGTCAGGTCAGGTCAGGTCAGGTCAGGTCAGGTCAGGTCAGGTCAGGTCAGGTCAGGTCAGGTCAGGTCAGGTCAGGTCAGGTCAGGTCAGGTCAGGTCAGGTCAGGTCAGGTCAGGTCAGGTCAGGTCAGGTCAGGTCAGGTCAGGTCAGGTCAGGTCAGGTCAGGTCAGGTCAGGTCAGGTCAGGTCAGGTCAGGTCAGGTCAGGTCAGGTCAGGTCAGGTCAGGTCAGGTCAGGTCAGGTCAGGTCAGGTCAGGTCAGGTCAGGTCAGGTCAGGTCAGGTCAGGTCAGGTCAGGTCAGGTCAGGTCAGGTCAGGTCAGGTCAGGTCAGGTCAGGTCAGGTCAGGTCAGGTCAGGTCAGGTCAGGTCAGGTCAGGTCAGGTCAGGTCAGGTCAGGTCAGGTCAGGTCAGGTCAGGTCAGGTCAGGTCAGGTCAGGTCAGGTCAGGTCAGGTCAGGTCAGGTCAGGTCAGGTCAGGTCAGGTCAGGTCAGGTCAGGTCAGGTCAGGTCAGGTCAGGTCAGGTCAGGTCAGGTCAGGTCAGGTCAGGTCAGGTCAGGTCAGGTCAGGTCAGGTCAGGTCAGGTCAGGTCAGGTCAGGTCAGGTCAGGTCAGGTCAGGTCAGGTCAGGTCAGGTCAGGTCAGGTCAGGTCAGGTCAGGTCAGGTCAGGTCAGGTCAGGTCAGGTCAGGTCAGGTCAGGTCAGGTCAGGTCAGGTCAGGTCAGGTCAGGTCAGGTCAGGTCAGGTCAGGTCAGGTCAGGTCAGGTCAGGTCAGGTCAGGTCAGGTCAGGTCAGGTCAGGTCAGGTCAGGTCAGGTCAGGTCAGGTCAGGTCAGGTCAGGTCAGGTCAGGTCAGGTCAGGTCAGGTCAGGTCAGGTCAGGTCAGGTCAGGTCAGGTCAGGTCAGGTCAGGTCAGGTCAGGTCAGGTCAGGTCAGGTCAGGTCAGGTCAGGTCAGGTCAGGTCAGGTCAGGTCAGGTCAGGTCAGGTCAGGTCAGGTCAGGTCAGGTCAGGTCAGGTCAGGTCAGGTCAGGTCAGGTCAGGTCAGGTCAGGTCAGGTCAGGTCAGGTCAGGTCAGGTCAGGTCAGGTCAGGTCAGGTCAGGTCAGGTCAGGTCAGGTCAGGTCAGGTCAGGTCAGGTCAGGTCAGGTCAGGTCAGGTCAGGTCAGGTCAGGTCAGGTCAGGTCAGGTCAGGTCAGGTCAGGTCAGGTCAGGTCAGGTCAGGTCAGGTCAGGTCAGGTCAGGTCAGGTCAGGTCAGGTCAGGTCAGGTCAGGTCAGGTCAGGTCAGGTCAGGTCAGGTCAGGTCAGGTCAGGTCAGGTCAGGTCAGGTCAGGTCAGGTCAGGTCAGGTCAGGTCAGGTCAGGTCAGGTCAGGTCAGGTCAGGTCAGGTCAGGTCAGGTCAGGTCAGGTCAGGTCAGGTCAGGTCAGGTCAGGTCAGGTCAGGTCAGGTCAGGTCAGGTCAGGTCAGGTCAGGTCAGGTCAGGTCAGGTCAGGTCAGGTCAGGTCAGGTCAGGTCAGGTCAGGTCAGGTCAGGTCAGGTCAGGTCAGGTCAGGTCAGGTCAGGTCAGGTCAGGTCAGGTCAGGTCAGGTCAGGTCAGGTCAGGTCAGGTCAGGTCAGGTCAGGTCAGGTCAGGTCAGGTCAGGTCAGGTCAGGTCAGGTCAGGTCAGGTCAGGTCAGGTCAGGTCAGGTCAGGTCAGGTCAGGTCAGGTCAGGTCAGGTCAGGTCAGGTCAGGTCAGGTCAGGTCAGGTCAGGTCAGGTCAGGTCAGGTCAGGTCAGGTCAGGTCAGGTCAGGTCAGGTCAGGTCAGGTCAGGTCAGGTCAGGTCAGGTCAGGTCAGGTCAGGTCAGGTCAGGTCAGGTCAGGTCAGGTCAGGTCAGGTCAGGTCAGGTCAGGTCAGGTCAGGTCAGGTCAGGTCAGGTCAGGTCAGGTCAGGTCAGGTCAGGTCAGGTCAGGTCAGGTCAGGTCAGGTCAGGTCAGGTCAGGTCAGGTCAGGTCAGGTCAGGTCAGGTCAGGTCAGGTCAGGTCAGGTCAGGTCAGGTCAGGTCAGGTCAGGTCAGGTCAGGTCAGGTCAGGTCAGGTCAGGTCAGGTCAGGTCAGGTCAGGTCAGGTCAGGTCAGGTCAGGTCAGGTCAGGTCAGGTCAGGTCAGGTCAGGTCAGGTCAGGTCAGGTCAGGTCAGGTCAGGTCAGGTCAGGTCAGGTCAGGTCAGGTCAGGTCAGGTCAGGTCAGGTCAGGTCAGGTCAGGTCAGGTCAGGTCAGGTCAGGTCAGGTCAGGTCAGGTCAGGTCAGGTCAGGTCAGGTCAGGTCAGGTCAGGTCAGGTCAGGTCAGGTCAGGTCAGGTCAGGTCAGGTCAGGTCAGGTCAGGTCAGGTCAGGTCAGGTCAGGTCAGGTCAGGTCAGGTCAGGTCAGGTCAGGTCAGGTCAGGTCAGGTCAGGTCAGGTCAGGTCAGGTCAGGTCAGGTCAGGTCAGGTCAGGTCAGGTCAGGTCAGGTCAGGTCAGGTCAGGTCAGGTCAGGTCAGGTCAGGTCAGGTCAGGTCAGGTCAGGTCAGGTCAGGTCAGGTCAGGTCAGGTCAGGTCAGGTCAGGTCAGGTCAGGTCAGGTCAGGTCAGGTCAGGTCAGGTCAGGTCAGGTCAGGTCAGGTCAGGTCAGGTCAGGTCAGGTCAGGTCAGGTCAGGTCAGGTCAGGTCAGGTCAGGTCAGGTCAGGTCAGGTCAGGTCAGGTCAGGTCAGGTCAGGTCAGGTCAGGTCAGGTCAGGTCAGGTCAGGTCAGGTCAGGTCAGGTCAGGTCAGGTCAGGTCAGGTCAGGTCAGGTCAGGTCAGGTCAGGTCAGGTCAGGTCAGGTCAGGTCAGGTCAGGTCAGGTCAGGTCAGGTCAGGTCAGGTCAGGTCAGGTCAGGTCAGGTCAGGTCAGGTCAGGTCAGGTCAGGTCAGGTCAGGTCAGGTCAGGTCAGGTCAGGTCAGGTCAGGTCAGGTCAGGTCAGGTCAGGTCAGGTCAGGTCAGGTCAGGTCAGGTCAGGTCAGGTCAGGTCAGGTCAGGTCAGGTCAGGTCAGGTCAGGTCAGGTCAGGTCAGGTCAGGTCAGGTCAGGTCAGGTCAGGTCAGGTCAGGTCAGGTCAGGTCAGGTCAGGTCAGGTCAGGTCAGGTCAGGTCAGGTCAGGTCAGGTCAGGTCAGGTCAGGTCAGGTCAGGTCAGGTCAGGTCAGGTCAGGTCAGGTCAGGTCAGGTCAGGTCAGGTCAGGTCAGGTCAGGTCAGGTCAGGTCAGGTCAGGTCAGGTCAGGTCAGGTCAGGTCAGGTCAGGTCAGGTCAGGTCAGGTCAGGTCAGGTCAGGTCAGGTCAGGTCAGGTCAGGTCAGGTCAGGTCAGGTCAGGTCAGGTCAGGTCAGGTCAGGTCAGGTCAGGTCAGGTCAGGTCAGGTCAGGTCAGGTCAGGTCAGGTCAGGTCAGGTCAGGTCAGGTCAGGTCAGGTCAGGTCAGGTCAGGTCAGGTCAGGTCAGGTCAGGTCAGGTCAGGTCAGGTCAGGTCAGGTCAGGTCAGGTCAGGTCAGGTCAGGTCAGGTCAGGTCAGGTCAGGTCAGGTCAGGTCAGGTCAGGTCAGGTCAGGTCAGGTCAGGTCAGGTCAGGTCAGGTCAGGTCAGGTCAGGTCAGGTCAGGTCAGGTCAGGTCAGGTCAGGTCAGGTCAGGTCAGGTCAGGTCAGGTCAGGTCAGGTCAGGTCAGGTCAGGTCAGGTCAGGTCAGGTCAGGTCAGGTCAGGTCAGGTCAGGTCAGGTCAGGTCAGGTCAGGTCAGGTCAGGTCAGGTCAGGTCAGGTCAGGTCAGGTCAGGTCAGGTCAGGTCAGGTCAGGTCAGGTCAGGTCAGGTCAGGTCAGGTCAGGTCAGGTCAGGTCAGGTCAGGTCAGGTCAGGTCAGGTCAGGTCAGGTCAGGTCAGGTCAGGTCAGGTCAGGTCAGGTCAGGTCAGGTCAGGTCAGGTCAGGTCAGGTCAGGTCAGGTCAGGTCAGGTCAGGTCAGGTCAGGTCAGGTCAGGTCAGGTCAGGTCAGGTCAGGTCAGGTCAGGTCAGGTCAGGTCAGGTCAGGTCAGGTCAGGTCAGGTCAGGTCAGGTCAGGTCAGGTCAGGTCAGGTCAGGTCAGGTCAGGTCAGGTCAGGTCAGGTCAGGTCAGGTCAGGTCAGGTCAGGTCAGGTCAGGTCAGGTCAGGTCAGGTCAGGTCAGGTCAGGTCAGGTCAGGTCAGGTCAGGTCAGGTCAGGTCAGGTCAGGTCAGGTCAGGTCAGGTCAGGTCAGGTCAGGTCAGGTCAGGTCAGGTCAGGTCAGGTCAGGTCAGGTCAGGTCAGGTCAGGTCAGGTCAGGTCAGGTCAGGTCAGGTCAGGTCAGGTCAGGTCAGGTCAGGTCAGGTCAGGTCAGGTCAGGTCAGGTCAGGTCAGGTCAGGTCAGGTCAGGTCAGGTCAGGTCAGGTCAGGTCAGGTCAGGTCAGGTCAGGTCAGGTCAGGTCAGGTCAGGTCAGGTCAGGTCAGGTCAGGTCAGGTCAGGTCAGGTCAGGTCAGGTCAGGTCAGGTCAGGTCAGGTCAGGTCAGGTCAGGTCAGGTCAGGTCAGGTCAGGTCAGGTCAGGTCAGGTCAGGTCAGGTCAGGTCAGGTCAGGTCAGGTCAGGTCAGGTCAGGTCAGGTCAGGTCAGGTCAGGTCAGGTCAGGTCAGGTCAGGTCAGGTCAGGTCAGGTCAGGTCAGGTCAGGTCAGGTCAGGTCAGGTCAGGTCAGGTCAGGTCAGGTCAGGTCAGGTCAGGTCAGGTCAGGTCAGGTCAGGTCAGGTCAGGTCAGGTCAGGTCAGGTCAGGTCAGGTCAGGTCAGGTCAGGTCAGGTCAGGTCAGGTCAGGTCAGGTCAGGTCAGGTCAGGTCAGGTCAGGTCAGGTCAGGTCAGGTCAGGTCAGGTCAGGTCAGGTCAGGTCAGGTCAGGTCAGGTCAGGTCAGGTCAGGTCAGGTCAGGTCAGGTCAGGTCAGGTCAGGTCAGGTCAGGTCAGGTCAGGTCAGGTCAGGTCAGGTCAGGTCAGGTCAGGTCAGGTCAGGTCAGGTCAGGTCAGGTCAGGTCAGGTCAGGTCAGGTCAGGTCAGGTCAGGTCAGGTCAGGTCAGGTCAGGTCAGGTCAGGTCAGGTCAGGTCAGGTCAGGTCAGGTCAGGTCAGGTCAGGTCAGGTCAGGTCAGGTCAGGTCAGGTCAGGTCAGGTCAGGTCAGGTCAGGTCAGGTCAGGTCAGGTCAGGTCAGGTCAGGTCAGGTCAGGTCAGGTCAGGTCAGGTCAGGTCAGGTCAGGTCAGGTCAGGTCAGGTCAGGTCAGGTCAGGTCAGGTCAGGTCAGGTCAGGTCAGGTCAGGTCAGGTCAGGTCAGGTCAGGTCAGGTCAGGTCAGGTCAGGTCAGGTCAGGTCAGGTCAGGTCAGGTCAGGTCAGGTCAGGTCAGGTCAGGTCAGGTCAGGTCAGGTCAGGTCAGGTCAGGTCAGGTCAGGTCAGGTCAGGTCAGGTCAGGTCAGGTCAGGTCAGGTCAGGTCAGGTCAGGTCAGGTCAGGTCAGGTCAGGTCAGGTCAGGTCAGGTCAGGTCAGGTCAGGTCAGGTCAGGTCAGGTCAGGTCAGGTCAGGTCAGGTCAGGTCAGGTCAGGTCAGGTCAGGTCAGGTCAGGTCAGGTCAGGTCAGGTCAGGTCAGGTCAGGTCAGGTCAGGTCAGGTCAGGTCAGGTCAGGTCAGGTCAGGTCAGGTCAGGTCAGGTCAGGTCAGGTCAGGTCAGGTCAGGTCAGGTCAGGTCAGGTCAGGTCAGGTCAGGTCAGGTCAGGTCAGGTCAGGTCAGGTCAGGTCAGGTCAGGTCAGGTCAGGTCAGGTCAGGTCAGGTCAGGTCAGGTCAGGTCAGGTCAGGTCAGGTCAGGTCAGGTCAGGTCAGGTCAGGTCAGGTCAGGTCAGGTCAGGTCAGGTCAGGTCAGGTCAGGTCAGGTCAGGTCAGGTCAGGTCAGGTCAGGTCAGGTCAGGTCAGGTCAGGTCAGGTCAGGTCAGGTCAGGTCAGGTCAGGTCAGGTCAGGTCAGGTCAGGTCAGGTCAGGTCAGGTCAGGTCAGGTCAGGTCAGGTCAGGTCAGGTCAGGTCAGGTCAGGTCAGGTCAGGTCAGGTCAGGTCAGGTCAGGTCAGGTCAGGTCAGGTCAGGTCAGGTCAGGTCAGGTCAGGTCAGGTCAGGTCAGGTCAGGTCAGGTCAGGTCAGGTCAGGTCAGGTCAGGTCAGGTCAGGTCAGGTCAGGTCAGGTCAGGTCAGGTCAGGTCAGGTCAGGTCAGGTCAGGTCAGGTCAGGTCAGGTCAGGTCAGGTCAGGTCAGGTCAGGTCAGGTCAGGTCAGGTCAGGTCAGGTCAGGTCAGGTCAGGTCAGGTCAGGTCAGGTCAGGTCAGGTCAGGTCAGGTCAGGTCAGGTCAGGTCAGGTCAGGTCAGGTCAGGTCAGGTCAGGTCAGGTCAGGTCAGGTCAGGTCAGGTCAGGTCAGGTCAGGTCAGGTCAGGTCAGGTCAGGTCAGGTCAGGTCAGGTCAGGTCAGGTCAGGTCAGGTCAGGTCAGGTCAGGTCAGGTCAGGTCAGGTCAGGTCAGGTCAGGTCAGGTCAGGTCAGGTCAGGTCAGGTCAGGTCAGGTCAGGTCAGGTCAGGTCAGGTCAGGTCAGGTCAGGTCAGGTCAGGTCAGGTCAGGTCAGGTCAGGTCAGGTCAGGTCAGGTCAGGTCAGGTCAGGTCAGGTCAGGTCAGGTCAGGTCAGGTCAGGTCAGGTCAGGTCAGGTCAGGTCAGGTCAGGTCAGGTCAGGTCAGGTCAGGTCAGGTCAGGTCAGGTCAGGTCAGGTCAGGTCAGGTCAGGTCAGGTCAGGTCAGGTCAGGTCAGGTCAGGTCAGGTCAGGTCAGGTCAGGTCAGGTCAGGTCAGGTCAGGTCAGGTCAGGTCAGGTCAGGTCAGGTCAGGTCAGGTCAGGTCAGGTCAGGTCAGGTCAGGTCAGGTCAGGTCAGGTCAGGTCAGGTCAGGTCAGGTCAGGTCAGGTCAGGTCAGGTCAGGTCAGGTCAGGTCAGGTCAGGTCAGGTCAGGTCAGGTCAGGTCAGGTCAGGTCAGGTCAGGTCAGGTCAGGTCAGGTCAGGTCAGGTCAGGTCAGGTCAGGTCAGGTCAGGTCAGGTCAGGTCAGGTCAGGTCAGGTCAGGTCAGGTCAGGTCAGGTCAGGTCAGGTCAGGTCAGGTCAGGTCAGGTCAGGTCAGGTCAGGTCAGGTCAGGTCAGGTCAGGTCA